>CADWAE010000127.1:0-1489993 GCA_902982915.1 Phalloptychus januarius
AGAGAGAATGAAATGTACAAAATGTGAAGTTGCAGCTCCACATTCATTTTTCAGCCTTATTAGCAGTGGGGTAGCTCAGAAATGCTGAAAATAAGCTATTCTGGTTGTTGCAAACTAGAAAAAGTCTGCATTTTGAGTTTTATGAGAGTTGAATGTGAGAGTTCAAAAAGCTTTATCTCGGCGAGAGATGAACAGAGAACAGGGAGTTCAACAAACCAAATTTTAAGAAAAGGCTGGTGATTATAAGGCGCTACAAAGGAACATCCCGCTGTAGTGCTGCTTGTCCTTTACATTGAAATTCAGCAGGTATCTGACCAGGACTCTTCATTTCGATTTTTTGAGGATGTTTCACTGAGGAGAGACTCCATTATCAATTGAGAATGTGGCTTAGGATGGTTTTTCTTTCTTATGTATGGTTTTTCTTTCTGAATGTCTGGAAAAGATGAAAAAAATAAGTAAATAAATGCAAAGTTCCTTCTAAATATCACAGCAAATAAAAGTCCAAAGACTTGCCAAACTCTTGTTTAGCAAGTGTTCTAGGTTAGTTTGAAGTCAGGAGATGACAACAGATTACAATGCTTGGATGACAGAAGAGGTTTAAAAAGTGTCATTTTTATCCTAATTCTCTTTCATTCATGCACATCAAAGACATTCCATTAGCCTGCATTAAGCCAGAGCTTTAAAGGAGGTTAAGCGTTGCCGTATACGCTCTCATTGGCTGCTGTTTCCACACTTTCTGGGCCTTTGGACCCAGACTAATGAAATCACACTAAACACTATTAATCTGCCAGGATATCTTTCAGCTCCATCAATCCATGTTACAGCACCCACACTGAACACTAACACTGTCCATTGTGCTATTAAATGAACATGACAGATATGTTTCTTTTCATTGAATGGATTCATGGATCTCTTTCTTGGCATTCCGCAGAAAATGATAGAAGTCAGCTAGTTTAAATAGTTTGCCAGTCCGCAGAGCAGCGGTGTTTCCACACGGTCTGAGTCAGAGGTCATGAGTGTTTTGCCGGGTTAGCGGTTCATGATCCAGCAGAAAGAATCCACAGAGCAGCGTCTCCCTGGCAGACACCACCATGACTCCAACACCTCCTCTGCCACCGCTCATAATGTAACTACTGCTTGAGTCACGCAAGTCCATCTGATTAATTAAAGGTTTGTGGATGAATTTAAAGGATGAGTGGTTATTATAACTCTCTTCCACCTTTACACACACACACACACAGCTCTCACACACACACTCACTGCACCTTTGTGATGCAGAAATACTGTTTCTATGCAACATACTCTTCTTGAATACAGATAATTATTAATGACCAACACATTTGTACAATGCTGTCTAAAATGTTGTATTTTTATGGCTTTAACATTTATATTTCTTTCCAACGAATATTTTCTGCTGCTTGGTAAAAAGCACACACTTTGTTTTGCACACAGGGTCAGGATTGTCAGCTGTTGGGAAATAATTGCTTTCTGGAGACTTGGACTCTGTTGAAGTTTTGAAATTGACCCAATTGTTAACTTTTGGAAAAAAAGATGATAGACAAATTTACTTCAGGATGCAAATAAGAATTGAAATCCATTGGGAAAATGACTGACATGTCAGTTCTGTGGAAAGAGGCTGCGATCCTCTGCAAGGGCTCGTCAAGGACACAAATCTGCTCTGTTGGAGCTGGACACCGGCTGGAGGCTGGATGAGTGCTGGATTATCAACTTAAAGCATAAACCAATCTCTTCTTTTTACATATCGCTGAAGCATCACTTAACATTTCACCTCGACACTTCAAATTCAGCAGTGTTATAAAAGTGATATTTATTGCCTACTAGAGGAAATGGGAGCATGAAATGGTCCATGAATAACAGCAAGCACAGGTCTCCTAAAACTCAGGTCTAAATATTATGACATGCTAAAAGTGGCTCTGTTTGTGTGTATGAGTGGGGAGGAGGCGGGGCGTGGCACCTGTAAACAACCAAAGTGTGGTTTTCTTTCCAAAATAAAAGCTTACATTGTGCCAAGAAAGAAAAAAAACTAATTTTCCAGAAACAAAGTTATGAATCCTCTGTGCCAGAGGTTCCACAATGATGAAGAATCTGTCTCTTGTGCAGGTAGAAACTTTGCTCTGTGAGTTTAAAATGACTTGAAAACTTTTTGTAAATTTTATTATGACCTCTGACCCTGGGCACATTCTGGCTAGGGGTCCCATATGACACATTAAAATAGATGTTTAGCTTCACAACAAACAGCCACTAAGTTATCAGTGGAACAATAAATCATATTATCACAAATTGAAATATAACATGCCATGTTAAAATGATTAAGCATAGATAACTTTTATTTAATTTTTTTTTACATATTTCTTAAAATTGGCAGTGTTGTGACAGTATATTATGAGACAGATAATGAAAAATATTAAGCTCCTCTGTCTGTACACCACTCAGTCAGAAACAAACAATCAGAGCCAAGGGGACGGTCTTAGCGCTCTCAATCACCCTGTGTGATTGACTGCGTTTATATCCAGAATATTTTTAAATAAAATCACTGAATTTGTTGTATATACATTCCACCAAGAAGTTCAAATTACATCCATGTCCATCATGAGTGAATGTACTCAACCGTACTGTACATAAGTTATTTGTATGAAAATTTTGTACTATGCATTTTTCTTTTTTGTTTATTTATGAACATAGAAACACTAGTTTTGAGTAATTAAAAAAGTTCACACAGCATTTAGTAAAACTTTGAATAAAGTTTACATCTGGAATGTATTTTTTGCCCAATAAGTAAAGTTGATTCATCCATGGATTCTTGACCATCCAGTGTGGATCATAAACACTTTAAACAATATGATTATACAGAAATGAGAACAAACAGAACATAACTTCAGGCAAACTTCTGCATGTTGGTTGATTTGTCTTTTGGCGCTGGTTAGAGGACGCTGAATGGTCGGGGTTAGGGTAAAACTGCAGGGCATGCATAGTTTTTAAAAAATGACACATGCCAAAATGTGCTGTAGTGAAATAATATGCAGCATGACTTGACATACTGTATTTCACCACAACAGGCTGCAGAGTCTCATGCCTTGAAGTGAATGAGGGTAATAACATGTGGCATGACTTTGTAGAATATTCATTCTATGCTTTATGAGCCTTTTGAAAAACTTCATTTTCGATATCCCTCTCATCTTTGAGGCGCAATATTTCTTCAGGCTTTTTATTTAGGTTGAAGTTGAGCAACAGAACATGTTTTTGTCACTTCAAATGCAAACGCATCAGAACAATTTAATGTGTTCTGGGTTGAGAAGAATCTCACTCAGATGTTTTTAGCTAAACTTCTCTCTTGATCTAGTAAACTCTTCGTTTTGGCGTAGCCCTCTCCTTTCATGTGGGTTCATCTTTCTGCAAAGTGATGATGGCTGCAGAGTTTACGTTCAAGTTAAGCTTTGCCAACACAAGCAGACCATAATTACTCCCACATCTGTCCCCTTCTCTAGCAGTCAGCCTGCTGATTAGATTGGAAGTGTGGTATTAGCTGGACTTTGTCTCAGCATCATCTGTGCTGACGACATGATATGACTGAAAAGAAAATTAGCTGACCATTGTATGCTTGGGCCAAAATACAAATGAAACCACAACAAAACTGTTTAATTTGATGAGATTTTTTGCATCTGGTAACTTCTGTTGTTTAAGATACTTAAAAATGTCTTCATATAAACTAAAGCTACAAAGTTGGAGTTTAGAGCTGTGATCAGACCCATGACTTTTGATGATGAATATGGACACTTGAAAAGGAGAAGCTGTTTGTAGCAGTGATTCTGTCAGCTTCAGCAGTCTGATTTATTTATTAAACTGAACAACAGACTCTGATCTAAGACTGATTACCTTTCAATCAGTTTTACATCAAACAACCACAAGTTGCACTTAGTACAAAAATAAGACAGACAGCGTCTTTTTGGCTGTTGTTGAACCTTTGGTAAAACTACTGGCAATGTTACTGGCAAAAAAAAAAACAAAGAAGTAAACAGGACATGCCAACAGTGCTGACCTGATGCCAGATGTGGGCCAGATCTTTCTGTTAGGTGAGAATTACAAACAACAAAAAACACCATGTCTGAAAGAAATATTGTTCAGTTTTTTAGAATGTCACATTTAAACAAAGAGATGGCTGTGATGGCAAACCAGGGACCCAGGGGACCACGAGGCCACATCAGGGAGAGAGCCCTTCTGTCTGGCTGCTGCTGTGTAAACTCAGCCAGCTGCAGCAAGCGATGGATCCACACGGGCTTGGTCTCAGAGGAAACCCTCATTGTCATTGAACTCAGCCTTTCTGAGACACCTGATCTGAATCCAATCACAGCCAGCCAGGTGGCGTGAGCAGCAGCCGCCCAGGAGACCCACGCTGCCGCCGGCTGACGCTGCCCGCTCCGTCCATATGAATCTAATGTGGACTTAGCCTCCTCCCACAGGACAAACTGACATTAGACAACCACAACCCAAAGAGCGTCCAGGCATGTGGACTGTTCTGTGTCAGTCTGAAATTACTTGAGAGCTAAAAGACTTCAAGACTGTCAGAAATCAGAATTCACATTGTTGAATAACAACTATTAGAAGTAAGGACAGTAAAAACTAGATAAATAGATGTCAAAGTTCAGAATGAATTGTGAATATTGAGAACCCAAATTCATACCTACCACCACAAAATCCAGAAGGTATGCTATTGTAGTGTTTCTGCTAAGGTGACTTGCACCAACAGGAGGCAGTAGATCTGTCAACAACACAAGCGTGTTACAAGTCTCAAAAAATAGTAAAACTATAAATCTGTACTTTATGGTCCGGGCCATTAAAAATACAAATCATTCACCTTTTTATTCAATATATCTTCCTATCAACAGCGGACATTATATTAAAGACTTTCCATTAAAAAAAACTTTCCTGTACTGTAGGTAAACATTTTATTGTTTTTTTTTCAACAAAAGTATCTTTGTAAACTTTTTTCCTGTTTTAATATTAGGACCTGAATTTAGTTTTATAATTTTAACATTTTATTTACAAAGTTCACAAATCCCTGGTTCCACATAAATATCTTTGTCCATGTCCAATGTCAGCATCCCTTGTACGAAGAAATAAGTCTACCTGTTGACCCACTAGGCTTCCAAACTTAGTCCAGCTATCACAAAGGAAAGCAAAAAATATTTTTAGAATATTAGAAGTAGATCATCGTTGGGTTAGTCATGATGTTACAGGGGGACAGAATTAAACCCGTGGACAGATTTGACATATCCAGAAACCATTAATTCTTTCAACCTGTCTGCATTTTGAGGATAACTGGGAAAAAAATAACAGTATTCCGTCTTAGTAATTCAGTCATTCAAAGACATAAGATCACATGTTACTGCCTCAGCTTAAAGATTTGTAAAGAAAAAAAATTGCAAAATATCAAAAATAAGCTTGAAGTCAGCAAATTACATTTTTAGATTCAATTTTCCATTGCATGTGCATTTCAGAGTTTCAAACAATCACTTGGAGGATTCAGCAAAAAGGGACTAAATAATAACATAAAACCAGTCAAATTTCTTAGCTTTCTATAACTGATGGCACTTTTTGTTCTACAAAACTGAGCAAATTAAATTTGTGTCATACTTTTAATATTTCTTGAATTTCTTGACATTAGGACGGAATGAAAACAGTATTGCTGTTGCTTTTTGTAGCACCTCATGGCTCCACAGTATCACTGCACAGTATCACTAACATGAAGCTGTGGAGCTTCATGTTAGCTTCAAGCTAACATGTTAAAACGGCCGCTAACGGTCTATCTCAAATTTTAAATGAGGTCAGAAAGCTACTATTAAATATTACCGGGTTTAGGTTGACGTGGTCACAATGCCGAAGAAATGACAGGTGTTGGGAATATAAGTTTGATTATACTAATTGTAGTAAGAGTTAACTTTAGTGTATATGAAAATATTAGATTGAACATGAATATTTTGAGTAGATTTTAATTCAGGTAGGTTTGGATTAATGATTCAATCTAAATAACAATTGATGGGTATTTTTCTTAACTTACATAAAAGAACAACAGAGAGAGCTCTGGAAAGGCCTTCAGCAGAGATTGTTGTCTGTTATTGGAGAGGGGGGTGAGAGAAAAGCAAAGGAGGACTCAGATCATAAACTAATCGTTGCACCTGGCAGTTCTCAGCTAAGGAGTGTTTTAACAGATAACCAAGTTGGAGAAACATACTTTAAGGTTGGGAAAGGCAAGTTTTGTCTGTTCACATAGTTCATCAAATTCTCTCACAGGGGGAGAAAACATTAAAACTTTGATAAAAACAAAACTAGTACCTGGGGTGCTATGGAATTGCTGGCTAAAGATAATAACAACATATAATATCTTTTTAAAAACGTATAATCTAATTTGTAGGACATTTAAAATTAGTTATTAACTCATACTAATTCGGATGTGTGTTAGTTCATTATAATCAAAGTAGTAGGAGATTAATGTTTATCATATGCCTGAGCAGTGTCAGGCATATGATAAAAGAGTTTTTGGAAGATAATTGTGCTAATTCTAATATCCAAAATCAGCGTTGAGGTCTACCAGCCTGGAAAGGAACTCTGAACCACCTTCCTCCACCAGTCTTTGTGTCACTTTTAAATTGACAGCGAAAGTCTGTTTGCCTTGATGTGCCGCTCGCAGGACAATAAAACAAGGTCTGTGTCAGGATAACCTCTATCTGAACTCGTTTAAGAATATTCAATATTTGTTTGAAATATTTATAAAAGAGGGAGCAGGAGAGATTCTGGAGTTCTAAATTGACATGGAAAATCTGTCTGAATGAAGTTTGCTCTCAGTTTGTTTAAAAAGGAATAATTTTTCCCTGATTTTTACAGGTCTGGAAGGAAGCTTATTAAATCATTTAGGCCATCCTCTCTTGATAATTTGAAACTGGTTTTAGTAATTGAAGAAGAAAGCACACCTTTTTGCATATATTACAGAGGAGAGTACATCTTTTCTATAAAAGTTTCCACCCACAGTTAGCAGGTCAGATTGCTTTGTTTGCAGCCGCATGAGCGATCTCCAAAGATCTCCTTTGCCTTTTGTTTTCATCCTATTTTTTGTATTTGTCCATTTTTATGCTTATCTCAGGTAATTAATGTTTGTCTTGTGGTTTTGGGTCCCTGATGTTTTCTGGTGTGCTGTTGGTGTGATTTTATGCATTTGATTGTCTGAATAAACTCTGGATATGTTTGAAGCAGAACAGTGAATTGTTGTGTTTTCACTTTTATGCATGTGGGACCACGTGCACAGACCACTAAAGGGGCAGGTGCTCAAAAAAAAAAGGGGGCACGTCTAACTGCATTTTAGGACAGAATATTAACAAAGTCACATGGCTTTCAGAGTTTAATAAACCATGATAAATTACAAAACTGTGAGATATACAATCAAAGCTAAGAAAAATCTCTACATAGAACATACAACTATGCATATGTAAAATATTTTATTAGTAATTTCTTTCTGCAGGTTTACTTTGTTATAGGAAAGTATTGCCATATTCAAACTTGTGATTTAGCAAGACATAAATCAGAGCTACACCACCAGACAAATTATTATAAAAAAATTATTTGCAAAACAAACTTATTCTCGTGTGTCAGAAATATTTGCTATTCTAAGTTTTTGTCATTCTAAGTTTTGCTTGCGATTCTCACATGAGGTTGTGGGCAGAGCCTAAAATCGCAACAAAAGATTTATGTCGTGTGCAAATAAAAGTTTATATTTTGCAAATAACTTTTTAAGTTCACGAGACAAAAATGTATTAATTTAATTTAAAAAAAATGTTTTTTAAACAAAAGTTTTTGTTTAATAAAAAACATATCATTACAATTTCAAAAGTTTTGATTACAATTTTATTTTACTTAACTGAGGTTAGTTTTTTTTTTCATTGAATAATTGTGAAATTAATTTAACTCTGCGAACCAGACCCTGAACTTATTTAAAGTCTCGACTGAGTTTTTTTCCCTTTATTTGTAGGCTTTTATTGGACAGGAGCAACTTGATTATTACATATATATCTACCATATTTTCTGCACTATAAGGTGCACCTAAAAACTTTCAATTTTCTAAAAAACCGACGGTGCGCCTTGTAATACGTTGTGCGCTTTATATATCCTTGTTGGACTTTTATTTAAGTGCTATTCTCCTTCCAGATACATTTACCTAACGCTAGAATAAATGCAATGTACATTATGCAGCAAAGGAAATGAGAAGATGGGACATATATCTATTATGGAGATAGTTTTGGACGGGCAATGTGCCCCTATGCATAAGCAACACTGAGGACTGACCGCGATCATTAACGATACAGGGAAGAAGCTTTTAGTTATCTAGTTTTGCTAGCAAAGTCGTTAGCTAGCAGCTAGCTGATAGCACAACAACAGAGGCCTAATGTCTGTATGACAAAATAGTGAATCAGTAGATAAGAACAGTTCTTCCTCAGTTGGCTGTCTCCTCCCGCTCAGTAGTTCTCCAGAGAGAGGCAGACCAGAGGCCTGGCAGTGTCTGTTGTATTTCATTACTTCTGCTTAAACCACGACTCCGTGCTGAAACTCCGTGAACGCACAAACGATACAACGTTCAACGTTTTCCGTTATCTGAGAGTAGCAAGTCTACTCCACTTTATTCACCAAAAACATTTTTAATAAAAAAACTGTTCTGTAATCTGGAACCTTCCCTACTTTGAGCTCCGCAGTTCGCTGCCTCATCTAACTGCGCGAGAGTCAACTGCGTCGTACATCACGCGCAAAAGATAAAAGATAACAAGGTGACCAGAGGGCGTATTATGTTGTTTTTCTTGCAAAATACAAAAAAAGAAAACAACAAAAAATATAATTATAATACATGTTATTATATGTCAAAGGAGGGCTTAGGAAATAATAATAAAAACATTGACACTAAGGGCACTTGGGGGCAAGGAGCAAAAGGGGCAGGTGCTCAAGCACCCCTACGCCCCCCCCTCTGCACGTGCCTGCGTGGGACCCTTGACCCGGGAGATGAGAGGAGGTAATGAGCTACAGGTTTTAATAATTATCGTCTCAACACAGGGAAAGTGGATATGGTGTCTTGATGTCGTCATGCTGAGGTTGTCAGCTAAACTTTCATAACTGATAGCCATTTCTAATTATATTTATTGTAAATGTTAAAGAATTGACTGATTTTTTTAGCATACAAAATTATATGAAAACTCTAAACTTAGAATTTCTTATAATTTATAATTACAAACTTATATTGCATAATATAGAAATATATAAGTACTGTATTTTCCGTACCATAAGGCACACCTAAAAACCTTCAATTTTCTAAAAAGTCGACAGTGTGCCTTATATATGGGCCAATATTGAGCCCCAACAGATCTCGCAACTGGTAAGCAGCCGTCGACGTCTTTTTCCCCCGTAGAAGCGTAGAAGCGCGCGGTGCATGGTGGAAAATACTAAATAACAAAAATGTGTTGAAATATTCAACACATACATTGTGGTATAATGTTGTGAAAATTTTAACACATTGTGTGTTAAAATGAACACAAAATGTGTATTAAAGGCAATAACACATTTTTTGTGTTTTTTTTAACACATCTTTTTTAAGAGTGGGAGGAGTCAGGAGTTAAATTTTTTTTAAAGATTATGCAATTATATTGTCACGACAAAGTGACACTTTTAACAAACATCACATTCCTCAACACACGAGGGAATCAGAACTTTCAGAGAAACATATCACTAAGACATCTGTTGTCACTAGAACATCAATACTGATGTGCATGCTAACTAATTTGTGCTGTATTTCATATCATTGTCAACCTTAAAAAAGTGATTTAATGTCTGTTGAGTGCACTCGAGATCTAATTTTAACTGTAAACAGCCTCAAGCAGACAACAGATCAGGCTGGTGGCAACAACAGAAGATCTATCACTGACTGAGAAAACCACCAACTATGCTGGGGAGTTTGATCACTGGAATGATCAACGGGTGAATAACAGCTGGCTATGCCCACTGAAGCAGCTACAGGCATGGTCAGTTAAAGTGTCAACAAAGACCAGAACAGGTCTTTGTGGCTGTGTCAATTAAAGCAGGCCCAATTAGACAGTGGATCTCATTAGCAGAATTGGGGACAGTGCAGACAGAATAGCTCATTATAAGTACATTAATAAATTAGTAGACTGCAGCAGAAGAAGAGCTTTGAATGCAATTTTTAAGATTTTATAAGCTTCCATTGCATCATTTATCATCTTTCCATGGATGGTGGCATATTCATAACAAGTGTTACATGGCATTGTGAAGCTATGCCATTCTTCAAATTTAATAAAAATGTCAAGTGTTTTTGCTTGGTTTGTGCTGCTTTCCCACCAGCCATATAACAAAAGGCCCAACACAGTTTTAGCTTTTTTGATATATATTTTTGCAGGACAGATCAGCAAAACTTAGGTTAGAGATTCCTTCTTTTTTTTAAACCAAACATGGGGAAAAGATAATCACAATCAATTAAAAAGCTAATTAAAGCCCCTGCATTCAGCAGGCTGAGGTCAGAGAGTCTTCATCAGTATAGACAAAGTGTGTGCTTAGACTCACCTGAGATACAGGAAAGTTGGACCTGGATCATTGCTGATATTTGAGCAAATGTACACATCTGAATAGAAATGGTACAATAATTCAATTCAGTCCAAAAGGAAATTTAATTTTGTCACAACTTGTACCATCTAAGTAACTTCAAAGAGTGGTGGGTGATGCTGTGGGCAGGAAGGATCTTCAGTAGCAGTCAGTCTTCCAGTGAATCTCAAGACCCTTTTGACTTAAGACTCTTACTGCATGATAGTCTCATGAATATCAGGACATGCTAATAGCTCAATATCTGTGTTATTGATAAATATATAAATAAGTCAATTGGCAACTTTGAGTTGGTGCTCTGCCAAGAGGCACATTGAGATAAGGATGAACTTGGGAACAGGTTTTTTTTTGTTGGTTTGCATTTCAGTATTTAGTAAAGGGAATTAGCTAGCTCATTTTAGACTATATTCTTAATTACCTCAAACCATTTCCAATCTTAATGCAATGAGACATAGGTGTGGTTTTAGCATGTTAAGCAGTATTGGAAATATTGGGGTGATGGACTGGTAACAATTGTACAGAAGCATATGTAGTTAGTCATGTAGTTTCATGTAATCATTTATTTCATTACTGTTAAAGTATTGCAAATGTTACAAAATTGCCAACATATCCAAATGTATTGTTTGAATGTTTATCTCTTTAATGTACTTATTTATCTTAAATTAGATGATCAGTCTTTATGCAAAGAGTGTAAATGCTATTCATCACTCCTTATGAAGTGTTACTATTTATGTTTGGTAGTTTTTATTTTGTGTGGATTTTATGATGTTTGAACTTTCCATACTTTTAATTATTTTGCACTGGTGTGCCTCTTGGCCAGGTCTCTCTCCACACAGAGGTTTTATCTAACAAGACATCCTGGTAAAATAATGATAACA
Organism: Phalloptychus januarius; assembly: GCA_902982915.1. NCBI lineage: Eukaryota > Metazoa > Chordata > Actinopteri > Cyprinodontiformes > Poeciliidae > Phalloptychus > Phalloptychus januarius. The sequence continues at coordinate 11,541 of CADWAE010000127.1, forward strand.
TAAAGTACTTTAGCAACTGTTTGATGACAAAAACAATTAGTTCATTATTTTTCTACCTCACTGAATACATCCGGGCACTTTGGAGCGAATATGCAAACTGCTGACACCATGCGAGGCAGGGACATGTGCTCACTCATGATATTATTTGACAGGATACGTCTGAAATAAGTCTGTTGCTTTTGATTGGCTGTGTGGGATGAACTATTTTATGTGTGATGCTCACTATGCTCAGGTTCGAGTTCAGCCTTTCCCTTTCCACACTGTAGGGCTTTAGACATTTGAATGTACGGATGTCTCTCTCTTCCTCTCTATCTCGTTCTCTCTCCTGCTGTCCCATTTTTTCTCTATTAAGTAGATGAATGAAAATGGGAAATGAGCCTGAGGGAAACTTATTGTGCCTCAGTCATTCATATCACTCTAAGAGGACAGATATGATGTCAAATGCATTATATCTGAATGAATAAAAAGGGAGCCCAATATCTCTTTTTGATCTGTGATTGTGTTGGGTTCTCTCACATCCTGCAGCTGGAAGATTAACATGCCTGTCACCATTATCATTAACTGACTCACAGGGATAAAAAAAGGCTGTCTGTACTGACAAGCTTTTGAGGATGTTCAAGAGAAAATGAGTGAATTGTGTCACTCATTTTCAGCTGGAAATCAAAAAACATGTTCAAATGTTGAAGTATCAAAGTTTGCCATCTTATCATCTATGTTCAAGGATAAGTGGTTTCATAAACAGGTAATGAGCCTCATCATAACACACCCAACAGAACTCTTTATTTTAAAGCTGCAATAAGAAGCATGTCACACAATTTCCCTGGGTATTGAAGTATTTTATGTGTACTTTTCCTCAGCTCTGATCAGAACACATTGAGAGGGGAAAAGAACCAATATGAAAGAACACACACACCAATCCAGTTTGTTTCAGCTGAATAGACAAAGTGATGGATTACTCCACTCTCCGCATGCAGGATGGCATCCATTAACATTTGTACTGATTCTAGAAATAGCATTATTTCCATAAATGCAATCATGGCAGAAATCCTCAGACACTGACTGGGTGGTCAGTGTCTGACCACCCAGACACTGAATCAGCATGTCTGCCGGGTTGCTATATCACATTCTGCTGCTATTAACGCTCAATCTGGAGTTGTCTGGGACATGGGAACTATCTTTTGGGAGAGTGGAGTTAAAACTGTTGGTGGCACAGCTGAAAATTCTCTGTCTAGTGAGTATATATAGATACTCCTAGACAGGGAGTGTCTATATCTATATCAATGTTTGACATATAGAAAACTTCCGACAAATTGCAACATATACCAACAAATTCAGCCACAACGGAGATGTGCTTAACATTCAGGTCTTAGAGCAATAGAGCTTTGGAACCTATGTCACGGCGTGAGACGTAAGTCGCTCGGCGCCATCTTTAAGTTAAAGGCTACAGACCAAAACAAAAAATTTGTTTTAAAATTAAATGTTAAAAATAAAAATGTTTTTATCGTGTTACCGCTGCATCCTCCTCTTCCATTATGCTGAAAAGCAGTTTGATACAATATCGCGAAAAGCTTCTCCCTGAAACCAAAAACGCTACATGGAAAAAAATAGCTAAAATTGGACATATTGACCTGTTTGAGATAAAAAGTTGGAGCAGAAACCCTGATCATTTACCTCATTTGACATTATCAGACATATTTGCATACCTGGTCTGTGGCGTCAGTGCTTACGCCACAAATCAGCTCAAGAATTATAAGTCAATGGAGTCACATGTCCAGTTTACGAATGGCTGGGTTCTTGATTTGGATATTTTTACCCCACCCCCTCCATTGCGAATACGTTGTGGTTCAAACAAAGGTAAGTTCTGAGCTCCTTAATTTTATATACATTCTTAATACGTACATTATTTTACAATCAATCAGAATGTTGTTTGGTTGAGTACTAAAAAGTGTGAATGTGTTATTATTAAAGTATTAACTGACTTGCAAAGCTCCAAGTTTGAATTAAATTACGACGATTCCACTTTATTTTTACTTCTTTGAGCTCGTCTAATAACAAGATGGAAAGACTTAGAATTAATTTGTCATTTACACATCTACAATAAAAAAAATCCAGTTGAAAAAGTGCAAATAACGTCAGGACGCCTCACCGCTGATACCCAGGCCATTCGTCTCCTTTTTGTTATCTCTGATAGTTAGCCCCCTCGCCTTTTCCAGGCAGGAAAACAGTGAAACCAAAGTCCTTTTTCCATCTTTTTACCATTGTGGTCATGTGACCAGACATTGCACCCAATAACACAGCAAGTCCGTACCATTGTTAAATTATTTTTAAGTAACCGAGACTCAAAATATCTGAGACAGTCATTTTTGTCGGTTATGTTTATAGCTGCACAAGATGGCGCAGATATCCCTCCCTCTACAAGAGTGATGTCACGTTCATGCCAAGCAAACCACACCTATTTGGCGTTTTGGGGAAATTGTAATTGCTGATTTTACATAAGTGTTATGATTCAACACATTGGTATGACAAAACCTTTTATGAACAGTGATGCTGTAAGAGCTCTGGTGGAGCGAGCTGCACATTGACCAAAAAAAACAAAAACAAACTATCATCCTTTTACTACTTCCTGTCTTCTTGGTGATTTTCGCCAATGGCAACATTTGGCTATTGATCATATGACTCTTGTGAGGAAGTGGCATGTGTCATCTGCTTGGTGTGTGATGGGATCTGGATTCTCAGCTCAACTTGTTGAATATGAATTAAACTGCATAAAAATTAAACAACCCTATGCAAATTTCTTTTTAAAATTGACAGAATTTGTTTTTATGCTATCAGTCAAAATACAACCACTGGTTGCCAACAACTAAAACATGTTCAAATGTTGAATTGCTTCTTCAACAGAAGAAGCATGGGATTTATAGCTTGACAAACTGATGTTTCAGTCTGAAACAATACATAATAGTGTTTATTTTCAGTGAGCAAAAAAAAATGTCCCTTGGATATTCACTTCATATCATTTTGTTGTTTTACACCCCAGCTTATGAAAACCTGTATAACCAGCATCGCATAGCTTTTCACAAACTTCACTGCCTGCTTACTGCTCCCATCTACAGAAAGGGAGAGAAGTCAATAAAAACATATAGGCAATGTGGGTAACAGGGCAGTTCAGATTCATACACCGGAGTCACCTAGTACAGCAGGGTTTGCTTTCCAGGGCCTGGTGACATTATCAAACATATTGACATTTCAAATATTTGCAGTGCTCAGCAGGTCCAAATGTGGTATAAGTGAACCGTAGCTCTCCTTCTCGTTGCCAAGCAAGCCATGCATGACCATTTCATCACAAGCACTGCTCTACAGACCTTTACTGAGCAGACGATGCAATTTAAGGAGCAGGTACTTTCTCTTTAACTTAGGAGTTAGTGCAGGGCGATGACCTAAGTGTGCAAAAATAATTTGGAAGCCCTGACAGTGAATGATTAATTTGGATATTTGCAGTAAATCAGCATTAAAATCATTATGTTTCAGTTAACAAAAATGTTTCTCATGCAGTGCAACACCTGACGGAAGATGGAATCATTGAATTACAAAGACACAAATCTCTGGTGAACTTCCCATTAAAGACCATGAGCCAAGAAATGCTTAACATTATTAGAAACAGCTAAAGAAATATCAGTGCTGTGAAAATATTCTATCCAAATAGCTTAACTAGTAGGAGTCAGATACATGACAGGTTGGGATTCTAAAATTTTTTTCAAAAGGATGAAGGAAAGGCAACTTTCATCTTTGACTGATGCTCACATTGACATTTTGGGGCTGAAACAGACACGGGGGTGTAAAGATTAGTCTTAAGTGGGCCTATTTTGTTACATGCCTGTCAGGCTGTTTGTTTGTTTTCCTTCTCCCTCCCCCTTCTTTTTTTTCTCTTCCCAGGAAGTAGGGAAGCTGGAGCCAATCTCTCCTAATTAGATCCTCTCCACCATGGGCCAATCAGGATCCAAGGAGGCCTAAAGCACACTGGAGAAACAGAGGCCTGCTCCACCTGGCCGGCTGGCTACTGCTTGTTATGTTTTGTGCTCTCAGTGTGAAGGTTTGTGGTGGGAGTTAAAGGACGAGGTAAGCTTGGGGTACCCTGTATTTCTTCATCACGTAGGTGCTTTTCTGTTATATACACTAGGTAAGCAGGTGGGTGCCACCCATGTACAGTTTTGGTAAAACTTTTGTTAGAACAGGTAGGAAAGGTTTTCTTTTCTATTTTCTTTTGTAGCTTAGATGATAGTTAGGGCCCTGTTTTGTTTTATTAATTTCTTTGATTTGGCACCACCTAACTGTCCCTTTCTCCCCCACAGTTGGACAAGCCTTCTGGGATTTTTGATTCTTAATAAATCCCTCCTTTTTTTCCATATACACTTGGACTCATTTTAATTTTTGTGGTTGTAGTGTTACTCTCCTGCTCATAAAAAGTGGGGGGGCCGTAACAATTTAAATCAGACTAACTTAAGCTGAAGTTCACAGCTAAATGTAGCCACTGGTTCTAAAGTGTTGTGCAGCTTAAAGCTGCTAATGAGGATGTTTAAAGAATGAGACAGGATGATCCTCTTCCTCTAAGGCATCGTCGTCTCACCGCTCAGTCCAAAGGCAAAGCTGTGTCCATCCATCCATCCATCCATCCAAGGCAAAGCTGTGGCATACATTAAAAAACCTCAACCTGCTTTTATGCAGGAAAGCTGGCAGAGAAGCAGCTGAAACAGTGACAAAAGAAACCAGTATGACCTGGAAATGTTTAGTGGCATCATGGAGCTCCAAAACTCCATGATCAATTAACCATTGATTGATGGCTAATTGATTCCTAATTGGCCATCATCACTAACAATCAGCTAGTTGTTTTTTCTAAATAGCTGTTCGCTGCATAAAACGACATTTCTAGTTCTGCTAGGAACATAATTCCTGGTGTGCAATAAAATTTGCCTTGAACTTCTACTGTTTTTGAAATTTTTTATTCATTTGAAAGGATAAATTATTCTGACAGTTTCCATACATTAGATTAGTGATATATATATATAATAGCAAAATTTATTTTGGAATGTTTCCGTAGTATCTGAATGCCTAAACAAAGTCAAAACTTCTCGTATTCCTTATAACATGGTCAGGTGGTAAAACCACCAACAAAACTGACTTTAACTTTACTCTCATTTATTGGGATTTTATGTACCAGACAAAGACAGAGTAGGTTTTTATCTGTGCTGTGGAAGAAAAATGATATGTGATTTTCAAACACCTTTTGCACAATAAAAATCTGATGAAAACTGTGGGATTCCTCACTATTTTGGTGAAGGTAATAATAGGGCAATCAAGGAAGAAAATCTATTAAAGGCTGTAAAATGCTATCACTGAGGCAGATGTTTTTTGTTCCAGCAGGACAGCAACCATAAACATGCAGCCAGAGTTACAATAGAATAGCTTAAATCAAAGTAGATTAATACCCTGAAGTGACTCAGATGGGAATTGCACCGACTGTCCAAACTCACCAGAAAGGCGAGACGGCAAAGTGAGCGGTTCACTCAGTTCATTATCCTTTTCTTAAGTTTCCCTCAGCTTCCAGTCAGACATATAGAAACTCTAAATTGTGCCAGTGAGCTGAGTTAACCTCTCCAGTGAATGAGAGACAGCTTTGGCATAGTTCAGTTTTTATTCAATCCTGTGAAAGTTGTCTTTCTGTAGCTTGAGTTCAAGTCCATTTCTTTATGTCTTGTTTGTTAATTGTAATTGTTATTAATTCTTCAAGTACTTTGGTGACTCATGTCTATGCTTTTATTTTGAAGTGCTTCCTTTTATTTGAAGGAGGTTTGTTCCATTTGTTTTCTTCTTCTGACGTTCATCAGTTGATCTGTTTTCTGTTGGGACCGGTGCCGTAGTCATTGACGATGTAAGTAGGGGTGTTCGCGTGACATGAATGGGTGGAGGTTGGTTGTCACTGCTGACAGAGATGTTTAGCTGCCAGTATATATCTATGGTTTTGTTGATGTCGGTTTTGTTCTTAGTATGCTTGATTTTTGTTGAGGCTGTCTAGCATTTGGCTGTTGGTTTTGAGCTTTGACCAGTTAGCGTTAGATTAATTCCAAGTTTTGAAACTTTTAAATTCAAACAGCCCTCATCACAGAGGGAATTAATGCTGATGTTTTTTATTTACTTTTGAATTGTTATATTTATATTTATGCAATAGTAATTATATATTCCTGTATTTCAGAAATTGCTTCAATTTATTTGCACCGTCGACCTACATCAGTAAGCCTATTTCAAAACCTGATGCGTGCTTTCTTCAGGAGGAAGAAGAGAATGTGGAGGCTCACAAAACTGAAGCAGAAAGGCACGATCACCACATGGAGGCACATACTGAAAGAGACACGCCTGCAAATATAAACTTCACACCAGAGGGAGAAGCTTAGCTGAGAGACCACAATCCTGGAGTCGTAAGAGAGGAAGCAAAGTCTGTATTCATCCTAATACGTTCAACCTCTCCAAAGCACACAAGCTCCTCTCATCTCAGTATCTCAACTGGTCAATTGAGCCCAACCTCAACTCAACAACAGCCCATAAGGCCAACTTCCTTCAAACCCATAGAACAGAGCTATAGTGTGGCAAAGATGAAATCACCTCCAGACACCAACCTCAGGTACAGCAGCTGTTAACAACCACACCCATATATTACCTGCCAACAGCTTCGTATCCCAGGCCACAAGCGATGATGAACTATCCTCCACCTCAGTCTCCTGCAATTAATGGGTAACCTCAATATACACCCATGCCATCATCTGCAATGCCACCTCAGTTATTGACCAAACATTTCTCAGCAAATCAGAGCACAGCTCCGCACAACTTTAGTCTGCAACCACACCCTATGTATAGCGTGCCCACAACCAAAATCCCTGATTTCATAAGTGACAATGAAAGGGAGTTTGCTAACTTAAAACTAGCCTTGGATAACCTGCTGAAACCCTGTCCAGATCTGAGTCAACAATACAAATACCATGTGCTACTCGAACACCTCAAGCTCCCAGAGGCACAATGATTGGCCAGTCATGCAGACATGATCCATTCCCATGTTCGGCATGCACTACAACTTCAATATGGCCAGCCCCACCAGTTAGCGCAAGCCGAAATAGCAGCTATCTTAACTGGACTTGATGTGAAGTCAGGAGATGCACAAGCATTTCAGGGCTCTGCTCTCAGAGTCCATCTCCTTGTCAGTATGCTGCTCTCCCTGGAGGGACCTCAGGGGATGGAACTCAACTGTTGCTCCCATGTTGATTGCTTACTCAGTAGACTGCCCAGATGTTAATAGAGATGGGTTCATTGAATATCTCCAGCTGCATGGAAAGCTCAACACCAAGAGTCACAACCCCTACAACTCACAAGACCTAGATGGTTGGCTCCAAGGTAAAGCGCAGCAGCGTCTGTACTAGTCTGTCAAACAGACTAGTACAACGCTATCAACTGTCACTGCTAGCAATGGCAAAGAGAAAATCCCTTATAAGGGCAACGGACAAAGTGTAGTTGTGTATCATGGAGCAGTCAAACACCTCCAACAAACCCACATCATCTAGTGTTAAGAAACCCTTTAAAGTGCACTGCCTCTTCTATGACAGCACAGAACATTACATCAATCGCTGTCTCATAATTAAAGTGCAATCAACAGCAGAGTTGGATAGGTGGATAAAAGAAGGCAAACGCTGCTGGAAATTGCACCTACTCACACCTGAGTCTTGCAACCTCAAGAAACCAACTGTAGTGACATCCATCTCCAAGTGCTCCTTAGAATTGTCATAACTTTTCCCCCCCATACCGCGCCCCTGTCTAACCATTACAGCTTTACAGCAGTAATGAGGCATTGTTGTGTTTATTTGGGCAGGCAGCGAGGGACCAGATGATGAATGATTTACTGGTGGCAATGTTTCTTTCTGTTGGTCAACATTTATGGTGCAATTAATTTCCTGAACAGTATGTAAATTAAGAACAACTCATCAAAGATCTGCGTGAGCTGTGGAACAACAGCAAAAACAGAATGAAAAACGTAGTTTCACAAGCTTTTTACACAATCAGGAGTAAATTGCTCTGTGAGAAAAGGGCAAAACAGAAAGAGGTGTTTTTGTTCTTTCAGTGAAAGAACAGCAATCTGTTTCTCTTTTCTTTCCTTTACATCCCATGTTGCTTCCTGAATTCTTCTTTTCCAAGCTGAACCAGGTCACCAGGCTTAAATCTGCAGCTGAGGATGAAGCAGAGAAGGGAGAAAAAGGGTGAGCCATCACTTCATCTCTCCTGAGCCGAGTCGCAGGAGTCACCGGCCTATCACACATGTCAGGCAGCCCTGCCTTTAATCACAGAGGACATGCTCTTCTAATTTTTCTTCCGTCGCCTCATCACTTACCCCAGATCAGCCGAGCAATCTGCCAGCTCCCTGTCCAAACGGCTGCTGAGTCAGCTAACAAATGGGTTTGTGAAGATTTGCCTGCTGAACGCCCTGTGATTAAAGAAGTGACACTCTCAGGCAGAGCCATGAACAAACAGGCAGGATTTACTGGACGTTTCGGTGACAGAAATCAAAGCCTTAGTGGAATCCAAAAAGCTTTTTCTAGTTGCTGAAACGTAAAAGTTAAATAGTCATGGTGAACTGAACTCAAGTCTCTGCTCTCCTTGAGCTTTTCCACACTGTCATTCTACATAACATAATGCTCAGAATAACAGTAATAACAGTTTCATTCTAAACTGAATGATTATATTGTCTCTGGTTAAACAAAGAATAATTATCATAATTACTGTTGAGGAGTTTGACCTCTGTTGCTGAATTTTTGTTAACTGACCACTACAGGGCTTCGGTCAGAAAGCACTCTGGTCATCAGGTTTTGAAATAGGCTTGCTGATGTACGTGAACGGTGCAAATAAATTGAAGCAGTTTCTGAAATACAGGAATGTATAATTACTATTGCATAAATATAACAATTCAAAAGTAAATAAAAAACATCAGCATTAATTCCCTCTGTGATGAGGGCTGTTTGAATTTAAAAGATGCAAAACTTGGAATTAATCTAGCACTAACTGGTCAAAGCTCAAAACCAACAGCCAAATGCTAGACAGCCTCAACAAAAATCAAGCATACTAAGAACAAAACCGACATCAACAAAATCATAGATATATACCAACAGCTAAACAACTCTGTCAACAGTGACAACCAGAGGTGTGACCAAGTCACTGTGTTGCAAGTCTCAAGTCTTTGTCCTCAAGTCCGAGTCAAGTCTCAAGTAAAGACGGTCAAGTCAAGTCTCAAGTCAAGACAGGCAAAAGTCGAGTCAAGTCTCAAGTCGGGAGCTTGGAATTTCAAGTCCTTTCGAGTCGTTTTTTTTGTTTAGTTTTTTTTTTTTTTAAACAATGTCCCAATTATGCTAAATGTAAATAATGTGTTCTTTTTAAAATCAAACAAGCAAAGCACTCACTGCAAATAAAGCACAGTGGTTTTGAATTTGGATGTGATGGTAAAATAAATATCTGTCAGTCTAAGTGGAGTTAAATCTACAGCCAATTTCTCATCTAAGTATTGATAAAAACATGTTGTGTGAAGCAAACTAGCCAGAATCACTAATCAAGACACAAAATAATGAGCTGCATCACCATCCACTCAGAACTTCTCACAGCTTTACATTCAGGATCCTTACTATTGTAAATATTTTTACTTTTACAACAATTTCTGAAGGATAGCAAAATTACTGGATTTTGATTTGTTTTTCTACCAAAATTATACCACTTGGAGATGGTATTTCAATGACCATCATGCAGCCATTTAGAGATTTATAACTGAAACAACAATAGACTTAATGCACTGATTGCAGTAAACAGTCTAGTTATTGTCAATATCATTTCCCAACATAGAGTCTTCAAATACACCCATACCTGTCTGTGGAGGCGGGGAGGGAATATTTATGAAAATACTAATACAGGAGCAAAACTGTAGTTTCCTTATGAATCCACCATCCATCCCTGATGGATCTGGACCAGTTCATCATTATGATCGGACAGAGAGAAACTCTGTTCCCCGAGTTCAGGTCCAGAACTTGCTTTCTGACCCGTTCACTGTCAACAGGTGTTCTGAAGATCCGTCCTACCTGTGGAGGTTTTGTTGCATGTGTTTTATTTCATGCCAGATTACGGTAAATTTTATTTTATTTATTTTATACCTGGCTTTCATTAAGCTGCTGTATTGCTTCATGATTTGAATTTACTTTGCCGTCTGCAATGTCGTTACAAGTTATTGTTTGGCAGTTAATTAGGACAAAATACGTTGTTTTGTGGATTTTTTGTCCCTATCCGTTAAAATATTTTAGTTTATTATTATTAAACCTTGCTAAATAGATGTTGGTAGCGATATTACGTGGGATTGAAGCTGTGTAATCACGGTCTAATATTAATTATATATCATTTCAGTGACCTGCGCAGTTCAGCGACACATTGCGGCTGCGCTGCATTTAATAAACTCTGTCATACAACGTATTACATAAAAGAGTTGCGGTGATCTGGATTTGTTTAATTTAATTCCAATAAAAACCTGTTTCTTTTGTCTTATACTGTTTTATTCTTATAAACGCCTCTGTATTTAAAATATTTATAACAGGTAGGATATTCTAATAAAAGGATTAGTGCTGCACATCTACAACTTTTCATTTAAACGGGTAGGATATTCAGATGAAGGATCTCCTTGTGGTTTCCTCTATAAATTGTTCCAATGCTAAGCTAAGCATAACTCCTAGCTTCCACTACAGTCCCGTCACTAAAATAATGTTATCAGATGATATTTAACAATAACAACCCGCTATAGTTTATAATTTTCTGTTTGGAAACATGACGGTAGGAGTTTTGGACGAGTAGCACCGACAGATAGACTGAGCTATCGATCCGCGCTAATAAAATCTGACCAGGTAGCACAGATAGTCAGAACCGGACCGGCTCACGATCCACCCGCTTCCTGAGCAACACGGTGCGCATTATTTATGGACACGTTTGAATCACCGGATTTATACAGCATGACTAAATATAGCACACAAGTGGAAGATAAGCGGCATCACCACCGTAAGCCACAGCTGCTAACACCATGTTAGCTAAAGTTAGCTGCTATCTCAGTAAAAGTTCCGCTTACCTTCTTTGTGTAACTTTAAATGCCGAACAGCTGGAAGCTGAATCTGACATACTGGTCTGGCAGGTTTTGCATGTTGCTCCGTTTTTAGTTGGATATTTCATGATTGATGAACCCAAAAGAAATGACTCACAGGAGCAGGTCTACTATGAGTTTTTCGTTTCTTTTTTTCCCCGTTATTTTTAAATCCTGTTGATCTGATTGGTTGAGCTGCAGCTACGCACACAAACATACGGAGTGGAGAAACAGAGGGACGGTCTGCGCATGTCAATACTAATGAGTGAAATGAATCAATGGGGCCAAATTATAAATAATGTCTTTTATATTTTAAGACTTTGAGTAAAATATCAAGTCTTTTCAAGTAAACAGCTTCAAGTCGAGTCAAGTCCCAAGTCAATGGCGTGAAAGTCAAAGTCAAGTCCGAGTTTTTAAGCATTTTTTCAAGTCAAGTCTCAAGTCGTGATTTTAGTGACTCGAGTCTGACTCGAGTCCAAGTCATGTGACTCGAGTCCCCACCTCTGGTGACAACCAACCTCCACCCATTCATGTCAAGCGAACAACACCACTACTTACATCGTCAATGACTACGGCACTGGTCCCAAGAGCAAACAGAAAACAGATCAACTGATGAACGTCAGAAGAAGAAAACAAATGGAACAAACCTCCTTCAAATAAAAGGAAGCACTTCAAAATAAAAGCATAGACATGAGTCACCAAAGTATTTGAAGAATTAATAACAGCCGCCCCCACATTTACTTGTAAATGTGTAAACCTACAGATTCTTCAAGTCTCTTTCATGCCATCCTGAAATACAGGAAACTCGATGAGTCGAGCAACTGGTCTCATGTAGACTTTGTATTTGACCTTGACTTCTGCTGTTCTGACGTATCCATCTGGAGATTCAAGAGCTACCTGACAGTTGATGCAGGAGACACCATCCACACCTCCTTTGTGATGATGGCCAAGTCCAGGGTTTCTCCGAAAAGGCAACAATCCATATCCCGCCTAGAACTCTGTGCAGCATTAGCTGGAGCGCAACTAACCCTAATTTACAAACTGAGATTATGCTCCCCATCCGACAAATAGTTCTTTGGTCTGACTCCACCACAGTATTGGAGTGGATCCAGGCAGAGTCCTGCCGTTATAAGGTGTTTATCGGAACACGTGTGTCGGAAATACAAGAATTAACCGATATCAATGTATCGCCAAGACTGACTATCCCCAAACAATCCTGCAGATGATATAACAAGGGGAAAACCACTGATTGAACTAGCAGGATCTGGTTGCTGAAGCAAAGGACCTTCATTTCTTAAACAAAGTGCTGAAAATTGGTCAAAGAAACCAGAGCAAACAGCAACAATGGGCTCATCTGAATTGAAAAGTATCACATTCTGCTGCTTCACAGCTGTAAAGCCCAACAGCATCATCCCTGATGCTACCAAGTATAACTCATGGAAGGAACTAGTGGAAGCCATGCGACAAGCTCATGGGGTGGCAACAGAACCAGTCGATAACCAGATCATTAGCCCCCGAGATGCAGAAGTCTTATTGCTGAGAAGATGCCAAGTACATAGCCTCCCAAGAGAGAACTGCTCCTTATACTCTCCTGACCTGCCCTCTCCCAGGTGATATTAAAGCTGCAGTATGTAACTTTTATAAAATATATTTTTTTACATATTTGTTGAAACTGTCATGGTGTTGTGACAGTGTGGCGTGAGAGATAATTTGTGAAAAAATTATTTCCTCTCTCTTCTCCCGGTGCTATCTATAAACAACCAATCAGAAGCAGGAGGTGGGTCTTAGCACTGTCAATCACAATCGCCTGTGATTGAGACTGACTATGTTAGATTGTCGATCTATGCTAGATTGCAGCTAGCATAGCCTGTTGTAACAGGCTATGCTAGCTGCAGCATAGCATGGAGCAAGAGGGCAGGGAGACCATGAGCAGCACTTCATGGAATTGTAATTGACAGCATTAATATTCGCCTCCTGGCTCTGATAAGTTATTTAAGTTAGTACTGGGAGAAGGCAGAGGAGCATACCATACTGTCACAAGAGTGACAGTTATGTAAAAAATATATATAGATTTTTTTAGAAAATAAAAGTTACATACTGCAGCTTTAAAACTAATTCCCTGCAATATGCAATATGCGGGGAATGAAAATATAATGTTTTCATTATATTTGAAAATGTTGTTTGGTGTAAGACAAAGGAGTCAAACTGAAGTCCTGTATGCCAAATCTGACAAGCCCTCTAGAGCCACATTAGTTTAACATTAAGATAATAGTTGCATGCTTAAGTATTATTTTGTAAGTCAATCAAATCATTTCCTCTCCTTGGGCTGCCACCTTATGGAGGGGTTTGAGTGTCCCAATGATTCTAGGAGCTATGCTGTCTGGGGCTTTATGCCCCTGGTAGGATCACCCAAGGCAGACAGGTCCAAGGTGAGGGACCAGACAAAGCGCAGCCCGAAGACCCCGATGATGAACAAAAACGATGGACTTGGTGTTCCCTCGCCCGGATGTGGGCCACCGGGGCCCCTCCCTGGAGCCAGGCCTGGAGAGGGGGCACGATGGCGAGCGCCTGGTGGCCGGGCTTTTGCCCATGGAGCCCGGCTGGCTCAGCCCGAAAGGAATACATGGGTCCGGACTCCAATGGGCTCATCACCTATGGGAGGTGGCAAAGGGGTCGGGTGCATTGTGTGCTGGGTGGTGGCCGAGGGAGGGGGCCCTGGCAGTCCGAGCCTCGGTTGCAGAAGCTGGCTCTTGGGATGTGGAATGTCACCTCTCTGGTGAGGAAGGAGCCGGAGAAGGTGTGTGAGGCTGAGAGGTTCCGATTAGAAATAGTCGGTCTCACCTCGACGCATGGCTCTGGTTCTGGAACCAGTCTCCTTGAGAGGGGCTGGACATACTTCCACTCTGGAGTTGCCCGCGGTGAGAGGCGTTGGGCAGGAGTGGGCATACTTGTTGCCCCCCATCTCGGCGCCTGTACGTTGGGGTTTACCCCGGTGAGCGAGAGGGTAGCCTCCCTCCGCCTACGGGTGGGGGGACGGGTCCTGACTGTTGTTTGTGCTTACGGGCCGAACGGCAGTTCGGATTACCCACCCCTTTTGGAGTCCTTGGAGGGGGTACTGGAGAGTCCCCCTCCTGGGGACTCTCTCGTTCTATTGGGGGACTTCAACGCTCATGCGGGCAATGACAGTGAGACCTGGAGGGGCGTGGTTGGGAGGCAGCCCCCTGCTCCTGAACCAGTGGTGTTATGTTGTTGGACTTCTGTGCTCGTCACGGATTGTCCATAATGAACACCATGTTCAGGCATAAGGGTGTCCATGTGTGCACTTGGCACCAGGACACCCTAGGCCGCAGTTCGATGATCGACGTTGTCATTGTTTCATCTGATCTGCGGCTGTATGTCTTGGACACTCGGGTGAAGAGAGGTGCGGAGCTCTCCACTGACCACTACCTGGTGGTGAGATGGCTCCGGTGGTGGGGGAGGATGCCGGTCAGACCTGGCAGGCCCAAACGTGTTGTGAGGGTCTGCTGGGAACGCCTGGCGGAATCCCCTGTAAGGCAGAGCTTTAACTCCCATCTCCGGCAGAACTTTGAACACGTTCCGGGGGATGTGGGGGACATTGAGTCTGAGTGGACTATGTTCCGTACCCCAATTGTCGAGGCGGCATACCGGAGCTGTGGCCGTAAGGTTGTCGGTGCCTGTCGTGGTGGCAACCCTCGAACCCGTTGGTGGACCCCTTCGGTGAGGGATGCCGTCAAGCTGAAGAAGGAGTTCTACCGGGCCTTTTTGGCCTGTGGGACTCCGGAAGCAGCTGACGGGTACCGGCGGGCGAAGCGGCATGCGGCTCGGGTGGTTGCTGAGGCAAAAGCTAGGCCTTGGGAGGAGTTCGGAGAGGCCATGGAGAAAGACTTCCGCACGGCTTCGAGGCGATTCTGGTCCACCATCCGGCGTCTCAGGAGGGGGAAGCAGTGCAACACCAACACTGTGTATAGTGGGGATGGTGTGCTGCTGACCTCGACTCGGGACGTTGTGGACCGGTGGGCAGAGTACTTCGAAGACCTCCTCAATCCCACCAACATCCTTTCCATTGAGGAAGCTGAGCCTGGGGATTCTGGGTCCGGCTTTCCAATCTCTGGGGACGAGGTCACCGAGGTGGTTAAAAAGCTCCTCGGTGGCAGGGCCCCAGGGGTGGATGAGATCCGGCCGGAGTTCCTTAAGGCTC
The DNA here is from genome assembly GCA_902982915.1 of Phalloptychus januarius. NCBI lineage: Eukaryota > Metazoa > Chordata > Actinopteri > Cyprinodontiformes > Poeciliidae > Phalloptychus > Phalloptychus januarius. The sequence continues at coordinate 26,951 of CADWAE010000127.1, forward strand.
TGGATGTTGTAGGGTTGTGTTGGCTAACGCGACTCTGCAGCATTGCATGGACATCGGCGGCAGTTCCCCTGGATTGGCAGACTGGGGTGGTGGTCCCCCTGTTCAAAAAGGGGGACTGGAGGGTGTGCTCCAATTACAGGGGGGTCACACTCTTAAGTCTCCCTGGCAAGGTCTATTCAGGGTCCTTGGAGAGGAGGGTCCGTCGGATAGTCGAACCTTGGATTCAGGAGGAACAGTGTGGTTTTCGTCCTGGCCGTGGAACGCTGGACCAGCTCTAAACCCTCAGCAGGGTCCTGGAGGGTGCGTGGGAGTTCGCCCAACCGGTCTACATGTGTTTTGTGGACTTGGAGAAGGCGTCCCTCGGGGAGTCCTGTGGGGGGTTCTCCGGAAGTATGGGGTACCGGGCCCTTTGATACGGGCTGTCAGGTCCTTGTACGACCGGTGCCAGAGTCTGGTCAGCATTGCCGGCAGTAAGTCGGGCTCATTCCCAGTGAGAGTTGGACTCCGCCAGGGCTGCCCTTTGTCACTGATTCTGTTCATTACGTTTATGGACAGAATTTCTAGGCGCAGCCGGGGTGTTGAGGCGATCCGTTTTGGTGGCCTTAGGATCGCATCTCTACTTCTTGCAGATAATGTGGTCCTGTTGGCTTCATCAGAGCGTGATCTGCGGCTCTCACTGGAGCGGTTCGCAGCCGAGTGTGAAGCGGCCGGGATGGGAATCAGTGCCTCCAAATCCGAGTCCATGGTCTTGAGCTGGAAAAGGGTGGAGTGCCTTCTCCGGGTCAGGGGCGGGGGTGTCCTGCCCCAAGTGGAGGAGTTTAAGTATCTTGGGATCTTGTTCACGAATGAGGGAAGAAGGGAGCGGGAGATCGACAGGCGGATTGGTGCAGCCTCTGCAGTGAAGCGGGCGCTGTACCGGTCCGTCGTGATGAAGAGAGAGCTGAGCCAAAAAGCGAAGCTCTCGATTTACCGGTCGTTCCTACGTTCCTACCCTCATCTATGGTCATGAGCTTTGGGTCATGACCGAAAGAATGAGGTCCCGGATACAAGCGGCCGAAATGGGTTTTCTCCGCAGGGTGGCTGGACTCTTCCTTAGAGATAGGGTGAGAAGCTCGGTCATCCGGGAGGGACTCAGAGTAGAGCCGCTGCTCCTCCGCATCGAGAGGAGCCAGTTGAGGTGGCTCGGGCATCTGGCCAGGATGCCTCCTGGATGCCTCCCTGGTGAGGTGTTCCGGGCACGTCCCACCGGGAGGAGGCCCCAGGGAAGACCCAGGACACGCTGGAGGGACTATGTTTCTCAGCTGGCCTGGGAACGCCTCGGGATTCCCCCGGAGGAGCTGGAACAAGTGGCTGGGGAGAGGGAAGTCTGGGCCTCCCTCCTTAAGCTGCTGCCCCCGTGACCCAACCCTGGATAAGCGGCAGAAGATGGATGGATGGATGGATGGAATCAAATTATTTTTCCTTTGTATAGTACCTAATTAGGTACTATACAATTATAGTACCTATAATTAGGTACTATACAAAGGAAAAATAATTTGATTCCATCCATTTTTAACATCTTTTCACACTGATGTAATTACATCAGTGTGAAAAGATGTTAAAAATTTATAAATTTAAAAAAATATTTATCAAACTGTTGAGAGGATAAGTATTAAACCTTTAGCTCGTTCTCTCCTCATGTGCGTAAAGGTGACACACAACAATTCACTGTTCTCCTTCAAACATATGCAGAGTTTATTCAGACAATCAAATGCATGAAATCACACCAACAACACACCAGAAACTCAAAACCACAAGACAAACATCAGTTACCTGAGATACGCAGAAAAATGGACAAACACAAAAATGGGATGAAAACAAAAGGCAAAGACGCGTCTTTGGAAACCGCTCGTGCGGCTGTAAACAAAGCAATCTGACCCACTGGCTGTTGGTGGAAACTTTTATAGAAAAGACATACCCTCCTCTGTAATGTATGCAAAAAGGTGTGTTTTCTTCTTCAATTACTACAACCAGTTTCAAATTACCAAGAGAGGATGGCCTAAATGATTTAATAACCCTCCTTACAGACCTGTTAAAGCTCAGGGAGAAATTAGACCTTCTTCTGACCAGCTGAGAGCAAAGTTAATTCAGACAGGAGTCTTCATGTCTATTTAGAAATCTGGCTTTTCTCCTGGTCCCTCTTTTACAAACCTTCCAAACAAAGACCCTAGTTCTTAAACCAGTTCAGAAAAAGGTTATTCAGACACATACCTTGTTTTATTGTCCTGCAAATCAAGTAAAACAGACTTTTGCTGTAAACTTAAAATGACACAGAGCCTAGTGGAGGAAGGTGTTTCAGCGTTCCCTCCAGGCTGTTAGATCACAACACTGATTTTGAATATATAGAATTAGCACCATTATCCTTCAAAAACTCTTTTATCATATGCCGGAATATTTTTCACTACTACAACACTAATCTCCTACTGTTTTGATTATAATAAAGTAACCCTCATCTGAATTAGTCTGTGTTAGTCATGGATTAGTCCTCTTAATATAATAACTACAAATTAGATATTTCTCAATCAAAGCATGCTGTTACTAACTTAATTTTAAATGTCCTACAAGTTAGATTATAGGCTTTTTAAAAGGTATTATGTTATCTTTTGTCAGCAATTCATTAGTACTCCAGGTACAAGTTCTGTATTTCCTCAAAGCGTTAATGTATTTCTCCCCTTCTGAGAGAATTTGATTAACTACATGACGAGACAAAACTTGCCTTTCCCAACCTTAAATTATGTTTCTCCACCTGTGTTTGCTTATCTGTCCACAAACTCCTTAGCTAAAAACTGCCTGGTACAACAGTTAGTTTATGACCTGAGTCCTCCTTTGCTTTTCTCTCACCCCCTCTTCCATGACAGACAACCTCGGCTGAAGGCCTTTTCAGGGCTGTGTCTGCAACTCTTTTATGTAAGTTAAGAAAAATACCCATCAATTGTTATTTAGATTGAATCACTAACCCAAACCTACCAAAATTAAAATCTACTTAAAATATTTATACTTAATCTACTATTTTCACACGCACTAAATTTAACTCGTCCTAGACTTAGTATAATGAAACTTATATTTCCCAACAAAACTCAGAGACATTTCACCAGTTTGGTAATGGATAGTTCAATCTGCACATTCTATCACAGTTGGCTCTTATGTTGATAGAAGTCATGCAAATCTAGACAGCAGGATGATAAAACAATTAATCTGACAGTGGAAGGAAGAGAAAAGAATAAACAGACCTATAAATTATTCAGTTGCTTTTTATAAATTATTTCATATAAATGTATTGTTTACTTCATTTTTTTCTACAGCAGAAGTTGTGTCAAAAAACTTAGACTAAATTTCAAAATATTGGAAAAACGTTTTTTTTAAATGAAAATTTGTGGGGGGGAAAAAAGTTCACAAGCATCCTCATTCCAAACACTTAATTTTAAATTTTATGGTACGTGCCCACATTATTTATTGACTGTATCTAACAATATCAAATATATTTTAAATTTAACTGAAGGTATGACATAATACAAAATATAATATACAATAAAATACAATGACTTAAATCTTATTGTATAGACTAGGTCATCAAATCACTACGTTGCCTGTAGGAATTTTTAATGTCCAGCAGGTGTCAGTATAAAGTCCAGCAGATGTCAGTACAAAGAGACACAGTATCAACACAGTGTCAAAACAGGCTTCATGACGCCTCATCTACCCATCACTACACTGACATATTACCTCTGGATCTTTTTCAGAGCTATCAACTATGTTCCCAAAACTCTGCTACTGCTCAACCAATAGAAACAGAGAAACACTGACCATCAGAGTAAGACTGGAGAAGAGCTGTGCTTAAGAAGAAGTAAAGGCATTGAAGAGGAGAAGGTAGACAACGTCTCACTACTGGGAGAGGACCTGTTATTCTCTCAGAGATGGTTGGAAATGGCTCCTGGCGTCTATATGTTTACTGTTCACTGAAACGCAGCAGCAGAGCCCACTGCAGGCACCAGGACGGGGTGACGCAGATGAATGGTAGCAGTTTCCTTTCTCAGTGTGTGGGATTATACATATAGGTGAAGGAAGAGCCAACGAGGCACGAAGAACACTGCTGAGGCATTCTATTACCCATCCCTGTTGAAAGATTAAAAGATTGAGATGAGATCTGACACTGCGAGCAGGAATATGAGAAAACCAGATGAATAGATTTTTGGTTGAAACACTGAAGCAGAAGCTTTGGTAATGACCCTGAGGGCTGTAACCCAAAGTGTTGTAGATAAGAATGCACTCACAGCTGATCAAACCATAGCCCATGTTACTCTGCTCATGTACTTCACAAACATTTCAAACCATCATTAATCTTTATTCACAGTGATGACAATCCATTTATTTCCCGCCTACGACAGGAGATGCTTCTAACGGCCCTAAATACCTTCGTTTAGAAAGACAGTATGGTGTTTTTGTCTGCAGCCTCTCATTTACTGACAGCTGGCTTCAAGGTTAAAACTCTGTGAACTTAAACAGGAAAAAAATTAGCCAAAGACTTTTACAATTTTGACAAGAATGACACTGAAATAAACCTGAAAGTAAACTCCAAAAGGTTCAATCATAGGTAGCTAGATAGACAGCAACGAAATGGAAGTTACTTTTATATGGTGTAAAAAGCACTAATCTGAGGACAGACAAAAATAAAAATATACATACAGTGGTCCCTCGTTTATTGCGAGGGTTCGGTTCTGAAAAAGTCCCGCAATAAATGAAATCCGCGAAGTGGTGACTGTTTAATTTTTCCCTATTCAAATACATGTTAAGTCCGCATAACCCCGCTTCACACTCTTTATAAATCTTTCCAAAACTGTCATTAACATTTTCCACATTGTCACACAGTTTACATTTTCAGAAACCTACATAATTTTAACAACATGATGAAATTCTGAATGATTACTCACATATACATATATTACAGTTGCTCTGATGGCACTGACCCTCGTCAGTAACTGCAGTTGCCGAAGGCCCTGGACGTTTAGTCGACATGAGGCTTGAAATAAATCATACTTTTTGAACGAAAAAAAAATCGCCCACACACTTCACCGTGAAGTAACACCACCGTATTAGAGCAAAAGTCATTAGGAATCGATATGAAAATTACAGTTTAAGAACACAGGCTGCAACGTAGACCGACATCTTGGCCAATCGAGACACAAAACAAAGCGCTTTGATGTCCATTGACCCAATTAAGATACGAAACAAAGTACAGTAGAATTTCAAAAATCCAGTGCTGCATAGAAAAAAATCTGCGAAAAAGTGAGACCGCAGAAGGTGAACCGCAATATGGCGAGGGACCACTGTATATTCAAATTATGCATAAATGGTAATGAGGCATCTTCGTTATGTAGCCCCTCAGTCTGAATTTGAAAATAAAATTGAGCCCATAGGACAAGAAAATCCTAAATGTCCTTTCTGTCTTCAGTCTGACATGTTTTCACTATTCTCCACTGGTTCTGTTCTCAGACCTAAGCCAACTTCCTGGCCATTATTTTGTCACAAAATATTGAGTTCTAAGCCTTACACATAACTGTGCACATGTTGCATTACTGGATGTTTTAAATTATATTTAACACCTAAAAGTAGTTGAATGCAGTAGCAGTGATGTTCAAAATGTGATGACACAAATCTCAAGTGGTATGGTTTGAGCCCTAAAATAACTTTGGCTCAAATTAAGGGAGGAAATGCACTTGACATCAGTGACACTAATCACAAGGGAAAATTGTTTTATGCTTATTAGGTTAGTTTGTCATATTTTCTGCCAGTAAAGGTTTATTGTTCGGTTGTCATACCTGAACAGTGTGACGTTTACTGTTCTATATATGCAGAACCCAATCACTGCTTGCCAAGAAGCAGTCTCTTGAGTTTTTATTAAATTGGCCCTTGGTAGCATGAGAGATTTATTCCTTCCCAGGCAGTGAAGGTTGTCACAGGTAGGGTTATTTAGGTTAACGTTGCAGCTTCCTTGCCCCTGACAGCTCTGGATGCGTGAAAAGCTCCATCCCTTCATTGAAAAACGAGGAAATCGACTATCAAAATCAAGTCACGCTTCATGAGGTGCCGATTCACACTGGCAGGAACACAACCTTGACCTTTTTTTTGTTGACAACCTGTAGTTTGGCCTGAAAGGTAATTGGATGGATGATGGATATCTTGCTCTTTTATTATGTTGAATAATCCACAGGATCTCAAAGCTCTGCTGTGATACCTTATAAATAATGCACCATCAGAAGTACTGTTTTAAAGGCTGCATGCTAAATAATACAGTGATGTAATAAGTACAGTAGTCAAACTTTTCCAGTTTGTCACAATACTATCACAAAATTCAATGTATTTATTGGGATTTTAAATTTACATAATGCACATTTAAGAGGAAGGAATATTATGCATGTCTTTACAGTTCTTAAAAAACCAAAAAAGAAAACTGATGTGGATTGGTACTCGGCTCCCTTTTTTCTGATGCTCCTAATTAAAATCCAGCCAACTAGTTTCAGAGGTCAAAGTCGAAATAGGCATGTCAATTTTTATACAGTGTATGTAAATACCTAGTATTGGAAATGATAATTCAATTATGCTAGTTTTAACTTTAAGCACATGTTTAAATATTAGACAGATCAACATTGCCTTGAGTAGGACTTAATTTTAAGTTAGATTTAGAGTCATGGCTTAATCAACATAATCTGATCAGTGGAAGATAAATGTGCTAATACTAAGATCCAAAAGTCTGGCTTATTTGATGTGCCACTTAGTGGGACAAAAGGAGGGGGTCTGCGTAGAGATAACTGTTTCCTGAACCCATATAAGGGTTGGGGTCCTTTGTCATGTGTTTGTGGGAGAGGACACCTGGAGAGATTCTAGGATCTCACACGGAGGTGTGAAATGCTGCTTTTCTCAGGACCCACCACCCTCCCAGACTGCATACATTAGAGAAAAGACACACCTTCCTTTAAAAGTTTCGGAGTTAAAATACTTAATCAGATTGTTGGAGTGCGGCGGCACCGGTGCTCTCCGGAGAGGTCTTTGTATTTGTCCATTTTTCTGTTTCTTTCAGGTGATTGATGTCTGTCTTGTGGTTTTGAGTTTCTGATGATTCTGGTATGTTATTGGTGTGATTTAATGCATTTGTTTGTCTGAATAAACTCTGGATATGTTTGAAGTAGAAACGTGAATGGTGTGAACTGCCCTTACGCACGGGGAAACCCTCGACCCGGGGACGAGAGAGGAGACAACGAGCTACAGGTGTTAATCATTATCCTCTCAAAACTAGCCATTGTATTTCTACGTATTTCTGCTCGATTTTCATCTTCCTCAGTGCTCCATCTGAAATTTCTTCCATTGAGCTAGATTTCTCCTGTTAAATTTGAAGCAGGTCAATCAGCAAACAGAAGGAGCTGTTTTGAACAATGACATGAATTCTCTCAGCTGTTTTATACATTGTAGTCTGCCTATGGACGTAGTTTAGCAATGACAGAGGAGGGAGTGAACAAACTCATTCAGTTCATGTTAGCAAAATATTGAGCAAATAAAGTTGGAATGAAGGAATGTTTAAAACTAAACATTCCTTAACATAAAGCTGCAGCTCTCATTTACAGCCACCTTATTTAGCTCTGCACTTCCCTCTTTCCAGTGGAGGATGGTTGTTTACTCCTAACATAATATCCAGTAAGCTTCATAGCATATCAAATACGTCACAGAACTGGGTAAAATTTCAAACTTAAGTCCACAACTTAAAGGAAGCAATCATTTCTCAATAGCTGAGGGCCCAGACCCTCTGCACGAAGCAAAGCCTAGAACAAGGGGCTGGTTTCCTCGAGGATAGTAAATATCCAGTTTCAACAGGGGTTTTTTTTAGTTCATAATCATTCTGTGTTATTTTAAAATGCTGTGTGTCTCTATGAGCATGTATTGAGCAACTTAGCAAATAAGCAAAGCACATAATTCACAATTCATAATTTAAAATCCCAATAAATACATTGAATTTTGTGATAGTATTGTGACAAACTGGAAAAGTTTGACTACTGTACTTATTACATCACTGTATTATTTAGCATGTAGCCTTTAAAACAGTACTTCTGATGGTGCACATAAAGAGACAGGTTTAATTTATCATGCTATCTTTTGGTCCACCAGAGTAAAGGAATCCTACTTATAACAAAAAGCTCTGCTTTCAATTTGTCATCTAGAGATGGCCTCAGCAGCCCACAAACTCAATAAGAGATGACAAATGTCCAGTTTCCAGTAGTGTGGAAAATGAAAAGCTGCCTGTGGAAGTGAGAGAAATCTGCCTGTTGTCCCCTGAGTGCGCAAAGATGGGTGGGGTGTTGTCAAAGTGGTGCCAGAGAGCTGCAGATGAATTCACATCACGACAGGTTCCTCTCTGGGTCTGCCTGTCTGTCTGTCTGCTCTCTGGGACTGCAAGTCATGGCCTCCGCCCCAAGGTTGGACATAAGAAGATAGGAGTTGACAGACATGACCCTGATGCTCCGAGAGGGTCACATTTTATTCATTTATTTCCACAGACTTTCTGAAATGTTCAGAGATTCATGGTCATGCCGCGGCGTGTGATTGAGAGGGGAACCCATCTTTGCTTCTTTGTGTAAATGAGGGGAATTTATTTGTCTCCAGGCCTCAGTCAGGTGTCATTTCAGAAATGGACAGCCAAGTGCCCCCCTGTGCAAACTCTTCTAAGAAGAGGGAGAGGAATGTCACTGAAGGTCAAACAAGCTCATATCTTATTTGGAAAGGCTTAGACACATCTGGGGTTTTTTCCATCAAAGAGCCCACAAACTCTTTGTTGTTCTGACTTAAAGATTAAATGATTCACATGACCAGGTGCAAGAGAAACAGATAAAACTTGGACACTTTTTTCCCAGAATTTTCACCTACATCCAAATGTAGTTATTCAACTGATCAAGGACTCAGTCACTGAGTGTGGAAGAACATAAAATAAAACTCTTCATATTCAGCAGAAAAACTATTAATAATGGTAAATTATTAATACCATTATTACTATATTGCATAGCTCTTTATCAAGTTCACACTACAGTCATTCATTCACCGATTCACCCACATATTCACTTGCTGATTTTGTTGTGCCAGCAATTGCCCTGGGGCACCTGGCAGGCGAGTCTGCCATCCAAATGTAACTCACATATAACCACCAATAGAAAGGAGGAACTAATAGATTTGGCAAATTTTCTACAAATTTCTACTGACTCAAATACATTCCTGTTCTTACTGTACCAGCACTACACAATTATTGTTGTACATAATTTTAAGGAAAGAGATCAATTCAATGCAACTTGGAAGAAGGCTGGAACACAACAAAATATGGACCAGGTGAAGTGATGTGAACACTTTCCAGACACATTGATTGTTGTCATAGAAAATTTTGTATTTAGCCTTATTTCATCTTTGATGGAACTGATGATACTTTATTATCATTTATTTACTGAATAATCTGCTGTTTTTTATTTCTGTAAGATGTGTTTTTCCATGAAAGACGTTTCCAGATAATGTTTAGATGTTTCCGCTACTGATGATAGCAGAAGAGACATGAAGACATCTTGGGTAAAATGCTTAACCAATTGGCAATTGTCTTAAAGGATTGATGTGTGGAATGTAGTTTATACCCTTATTTGACCCTGCACCCAGGAGTAACTGATAGAGTAGAATTAGAAGTTCTTCCTGAGATCCTTATCGGCTGTCTTTCCTGCCATAAAATCATCTCTTCCAAGAGGTGAGGGATAGTTCGTTAGGTGGGGGTAAGGATTGTCTCTGTGGTCCATCTGGCAATAGAGATAAGATCAGACTCTGGGTGGGTCTTTGCCTTGCTGTGACTATATAACAATGTGATGTGTGTTGTTCAGGGCTCTTCTCCTGACTGCGGTCAGTGAGATGGGTCTTTGAACGCTTTTGCCTTCCAATAAAGAAACTTAAAGACAAAGATTAATCTTTCTCTTATTATTGAAAGAGATTCTCATTCTTTGATAAATTAAATTTCCATAACATTCTGGTGTCAGAAATGGGATCCAGCGTGTCAGAAGGTTGTGGGTGACGGGAGATCGGATGTATTGGCCAGCCTGAGGAGTTTGTCTTCAGTCCACCTCCAATGAGGGGAATCTGAAGTCTCGTCTCCACCATTGCTGACCGCCTGGATTCGTAAATGACCTTAGTGATCTCCATCGGGTGAGAACTGTTTCATGATTATGTCTGGGTTTGACTCAGACAACTGTGATCCTGTGGGAAAACTCCAAAGGGGAGTTAGGTTCAACTCAGAGGGAGTTGAGAAAATCTTTTATCACAAAGGGTGATAAAGAGGGTGGTTCTTAGCACTTCTACACCTTAAGGAACGAAGGAAGGCCAGAGGAGAGGCATCTCCCTGAAAAGGTTAAAGTGGGGTCTAGATCCTCAAAAGGTTCACAGCAGTCTGACTCAGTACCTACCTGTGTAATTTACGAGTAATTAAGTAATGTGGGAAGTTTAAATGTTTCACAACTAAAAGAAAATAATAATTTGGTATTGTGATCCCTTGAGTGGACATCCGGAGAGGTCGACAATTAGTGTTAAGGTACCGACCTCATACCTCATACCTCATACCTCATACCTCCCTTAGGCTTTAATGAGAAGAGGGCTGCTTATCGGTTCCACGGCTCCAGCGCTGGGATCAACAAACTTAAAGTAATCCATTGTTATCTGGTGAGGTAACTCAGACTAATGGATTAACTTAAAACCTAAATTGTGAAATTTGAAAATGGCAAAGAATCCAATGAACTTTTCGCTCTGAGGAATAGAGATTGTTTTGGTTTTATTTGACCTTAAGGTTTTGTTTGGGAACCACAGGTTATAATGGTTCCCAGTTGTAGAGAAGTCCTTATTGTCGCATAAGGCAGGTTTTGATGAAGTTTTTGTTTCCTAAATTCAGGGAACTGGACCTGTTGAGAAACCTAAAAGACCTTTCTTGGAAAGAAAGGCCCCTCTTAAAAGGATTAAGAGGCAGAGCGGCCACAAAGCTGATTTGTTGGATTCTGCAAAGATGTTTGCAGTCTAAAAGAGGATATCCCACCCAATTTCAGAAGACATGGGTTTGAATGGTTGCAGAGAATCATCTCCTCCTCAGGGTGAATTGTTTGAGTTTATGAAAGATGTTACAGGCCTTAATGTGTTTTATGTTTATGTTTGAATAAGCAAATGATTTATGAGTTCTTAATTTTTTTAATATACATAAGTAACTAAAACTGTGCAAGGAAAACAAACCTAATGGGCTTCCATTTGTTTTTCCTTTTTTTTTCTTTTCCCTCTGTCTGAGCCTCACTGCAGTGCATCTGACCTCTGACCTCCACTCCTCAAGCCAGTCCTCTCGTAGACTAGATGATGTCCCTCTCACATCACCAGCTGATAAAAGTGATTAACAAGATCCAGAGGATTAAGAAGATCTACATCATCTCCAGGCACTGAAGTGTCTGCTGATCCTAATTTTTTGACATTTGGGAACTTATGACTGAAGAAACCTTCTCATGCAGGAGATTGTCGTCAGATCTCTTGTTAGACATTCGGATTGTAACTGGTGCTCTGCAGCAAATGACTGATGGTGGCAAGCTACTGAATCATAGCTACAGCTGCCCTGGGTGAAGTTTGACAGAAGCCAGGGTCTCTGACCATCACCAGCAGGCAAGGCAGGTGAAATGTCTTGGCCAAGGACACAACAACAGAAGCAGATGGAACAGGAATTGAACCAACAACCTCAGCTGGGAGACAAATCCCTTTCAGCATTGCGAGCATCGTCCCACCATCGGGTAAAGGGAAAGATTTGATTCAGAGACGTGAGGAGAAGGAGACATCACAATTAATTGTTTGAAGCTTGTTTTTATTTGTGGACAACTTGGACATTGGCTGAGGGACAATGTGGACAACCCAAAGATCCAACACCAGAGCCAGTTGGACTGACAGTAGGCTGGAGGAGGAGAGAAGGGGGAGGATTACGCTGCAGCGATGCCAGCAGCAGGGCAAGTGAGAGAGACGAGATATTCAAGATAAGTTATGCACATACTGTCGCTGCAATGAAGACTGATTGCTTACTAACCTTTTCACATATAGAAATGATCTAGCCAGCAAAGAATGTCTGAATAGATGTCTTAATGCTTAATGTTAGAGAAGTTCTCTAAGGTTGTTCTGGTTACTTCTGAGTCCTGGACAGAAGCCATAAATTAGGAAACTGTGAAGTGAATCTGCAAACATTTAAGATCTGCAATGAGCTAATACATTATGCCACAGAATTCCACCAACTAAAAAAAAAAAACATGAAAGATTATAACTGAATGATGGGTTTTTATAATATGGGATGTTTTGGAAAACAGAGTCACCTTAAAGGTTAGATTATGTTCAATTAAATGATTCTGTTTGTTTTGTTTGTTTCCTTTTAAGACAAATGGCAATTATCTTTAAAAAAAATTGTAATGAACATGAAAATAATGTTATCAATGAGAATTATTAAAACAGTCCTGAAAAATGTTTCAGACAATTTATACGTTTTGGAAAACCAGCTGACACTTTTTTTGTTCTTCCTGTTTGAAGAATTTGTTTGAGACTAAACAAAATATTTTGAAGTGTTGAAGATTATTAATTCATATAGAATAAAATGTGTGTTTGGCTCTGAGTTCAACAGTTAAACTAGATTTTAATATTAAAGGAAACTGTCGTGATTTGAGTTTTTCTGTGTATTTAGTTTAGGTTTTCGGTGTCTGAGTCTCTGTGTTGTCCTGATTAATCCCAGCTGTGTCCTGTTCCCTGATTGCCCTCCCTGTGTATTTAAGTCCACCTGTTGTCTTTGTCTAGGGTCGGATCCTTGTCGTGTGTCGTGTCGCTGTCGTTGTTGATGTTGTTGTCGTCGTCGTCATCTCGTCGTGTTCCCTGGTCTCATCGTGTTTTTCCTCATTAAATCCATCTTTTTCACTACTCGTCCTGGTCCCACCTGCAATTTCTCACTATCACCAAACCCTCTTCATGACAGTAGGATCCGACCAACAAGGTGAGAAGCATGGCGTATTTCGGCCAGGAGCGATGGATCCAGCAGCAGTTGGAGTTGGCGCAAAGGGATCTCTACAGAGATGTGGAGATCCTGCCTTCTCCGCTGCTGCTGGAGGAACTGGGCCTTGAATCAGACTATGACTTGGCCGTGAGGAGGAGCCGCCGCCATCGCCGTCGGCAAGACCGCCCTGAGCCGCCGGAGGTCCCGGCCCCTGGGCGGAAGCCCCGCCGTCGGCGCCGCCCTGAGCCGCCGGAGGTCCCGGCCCCTGGGTGGAAGCCCCGCCATCGGCGCTGTCCTGAGCCGCTGGAGATCCCGGCCCCTGGGCAGCAGAACCCGTGGTGGGGAACGCGGCCGTCGCCGCACCTCGGCAGCGGATCCCGGAGCTGCCGCCGGTCCCCGCACCTCGGCAGCGGATCCCGGAGCTGCCGCCGGTCCCCGCTCGCAGACGACGAGTCTCTGGGACGCCGCCAGCCCCCTTCCAGAGTTTCCCAGTGCCCCTTCCGAGTCCCCTCCAGAGTTTCCCTGTGTCCCTCCCGAGTCCCCTCCAGAGTTTCCCTGTTCCCCCTCCCGAGTCCCCTCCAGAGTTTCCCAGTGCCCCTCCCGAGTCCCCTCCAGAGTTTCCCTGTGTCCCTCCCGAGTCCCCTCCAGAGTTTCCCTGTGTCCCTCCCGAGTCCCCTCCAGAGTTTCCCTGTGTCCCTCCCCAATCCCCTCCAGAGTTTCCCTGTGTCCCTCCCGAGTCCCCTCCAGAGTTTCCCTGTGTCCCTCCCGAGTCCCCTCCAGAGTTTCCCTGTGTCCCTCCCGAGTCCCCTCCAGAGTTTCCCTGTGTCCCTCCCGAGTCCCCTCCAGAGTTTCCCTGTGTCCAGTGCCCCCGAGTCCCTCCAGAGTTTCCCGTGCCCCGGTCCCCAGAGTTTCCCGGCCTCCCGAGCCGCCCCAGAACCCCTCTGTGTCCTGCCCTCCTCCTGGAGTTGCGGACGGCCAGAGCGTCCTCCAGCCGGCCCCCTGAGCTTCCTGCCGCCGCTCCCAGAGTCCTCCAGAGCCTCCTGCGCTCCGCCTGGAGTGCGGACGTGGCTCCGCAGCTCCTCGCCTCAGAGCCCAGCCGCCCCAGGCTCCTCCGAGCTGCCGGACCCCCGAGAGCTCCCTCCTGAGCTTTCTGCCGGCCCCCAGAGCTCCTCCTGAGCTTTCTGCCGGCCCCAGAGCTCCTCTGAGCTTTCTGCCGGCCCCCAGAGCGTCCTCTGCCGGAACCCCCCTGGCTCCCAGAGGGTCCGCCTTAGCGCCGGCCCCAGAGTCGCCTTCAGCCTGCCGGCCCCCGGTCCCCTCGCGCGGAAGCCGCCGATCTCGAGGTCCTCTCGACCCCTGTTGGGTTGTTTTGTATTTTGGACTCTAGCCTGCCTTGCGCCCTCCGCCACCCAGTTGGGTTGTTTTGTTAGTTTGGACTCTGGCCTCCGTCCGCCCCTCCACCCTCCCTTTGTGTTTTGTGTTTGGGCTCTAGTGCCGCCCTTAGGGGTACTGTCGTGATTTGAGTTTTTCTGTGTATTTAGTTTAGGTTTTCGGTGTCTGAGTCTCTGTGTTGTCCTGATTAATCCCAGCTGTGTCCTGTTCCCTGATTGCCCTCCCTGTGTATTTAAGTCCACCTGTTGTCTTTGTCTAGGGTCGGATCCTTGTCGTGTCGCTGTTGATGTTGTTGTCGTCGTCGTCATCGTGTTACCCTGTCATCTCGTCGTGTTCCCTGGTCTCATCGTGTTTTTCCTCATTAAATCCATCTTTTTCACTACTCGTCCTGGTCCCGCCTGCAATTTCTCACTATCACCAAACCCTCTTCATGACAGAAACTGAATTTTATTGAAATTGGTTAAATGTTTCAGCAGCAGAAACACAAAACATATGTTGAGATATCTCTTTTTTTAATGTGCTGTTATGTGCTTCGGGACATTCTAATTATTTTGTTTATTTTTCCCGATTGCTTTGTTTATAAACTTTAGTTGAAATATCTTTTGTTAATATATTATGGCGTTTGGGGTAATTTATTTAGGTAATTAGTTGAGTTAATTGGTGGGCTGTTGGTCTGCCTATAAATAGGTTGGGTTTTAACTTCTAGGGAGCTGCCTTCCACCCGCCCAGCTCCACCGGAGATGCGTCTTGATGGAGGGTGCGTCACCTCGCCAGTCCTTGCAGCCCGCATCCTCCACCCTGCCATGCGGTAGCTTCTGTTAGCTTTTTGTTTGTGTGTTTTTTTTTTTTTTTGTTGTGATTTTGGCCTGGTGGGACCGGTTGTCCTGTTTTTGATTTTTCTTTTGTATTAGATTTTTGTTGCTTAGTTCCGGTACTAGCAGGGTCTTCGACGGCCCTGTATAGGGTTGGCCCCCTGCTGTACTGTTTTGTTCTGTTTGATCGGCTCACCAGGCCCACCTTTCTTCTCTACAGAGAATTTAAGCAGCGGAATTACATCATGAGCGTTTAAGAATAAAATAATTTTCTTTTGAACCCTCATTGTGTGTCTCGAGTCCTCAAATATGTTGTGCCCTGGGTGGATGTAACATGTGTAGGAATAGGAAATAGGATCCTAAAGATTAGAGTTCAATCCAATCATTAAAAAATATTGTTAAAGGAAAATTGGACAATTTATGAAACTGCAGTAAAATTGATTATTAAAATTTTAGCAAAGAAACAAATTGAGGACTGGCTGAAAATTTCCGTGTTGAAATTTTGACTGACTGCAAATCTGACCAATTTGTTCGTTGTGTGTCTGTTTTTATGTTGAAGTGAATGAGTGTGTGACTGTGTGTTTAAAGTGATTTTTTTAAAAGTAAAAGTTTGACACTGATTGACAACTCTTAAGTTTGTAAAGGAATATTCCATTAGAGGATTTGAGATTTAGTTGTCTTCAAGGAGGTCATTTTGATGTGGATAAAGAGATTTTATATTTTTGAAGGCTTTCAAAAGTCCTTTTTTTGAAGTCCTTTTCAACCAATGCAAAGGACTTGTTAACTTATAATAAATCACTTGGACACTTGAGGCAGAGCAAGCCTTCTCTGACCTTAAATGTCTCTTTCTCAGGTGCCAATTCTTGCATTTCTGGACCTTGAAAAACTGTTTGTTCACAGAGTAGAAGAAACAAAGGAATCTCTTGATAACCTTGGACTAAGTGATGGTTCCGGTTTAAATAGATGGCTTCCGGATCTGCAGGACTAATAAACAATGTAGGGAGGACATCTTAAATAGCTGTTTCAAGGCTTCTCAATGAAAGCTGCAGTATGTAAAAGTACAGGTGATTTTACTGGGTCATGTCATCTTACTGGAAACTGAGGAAGAGTTTGAGATGGTGAAAAACGGCACTACTTAGTGCTCCTGCTTTGGCTCTGCCTGACCCTAACAAGCCGTATGCACAGATGGTGGGGGGATTATGTCATCTGTTCTGTTGCAATCACACAGCGACAAGTTTCGTCCTGTTGCCTACTATTCTTCTAAACTTGATTCAGTCGCAGCAGGACTTCCTGAATGTCTCTGAGCTGTGGCTGCAGCAGAGAAAGCTGTTTTAGCCTCACGTGATATCGTAGGCTACAGCCCTTTGACTGTTTATGTTCCTCATTCTGTTGCCATTATCTTGCTTGAATAAAAAACATCACACCTTTCTGCAGCACGTTGGCTTCGTTACTCATCTATTTTGCTAGACATGCCAAACATTACAGTTAAACATTGTACTGTGTTGAATCCAGCTACACTGCTGCCAACAGTGGAGGATGGAGAGCCACATGACTGCTCCTCTGGTTTAGACATTGTTTGTACACCACGACCTGACTTAACAGACATGCCTCTTGCTAACCCTGACTTTGTTTTCCTTGTGGATGGTTCCTCTTTCAGATTAGATACTGGGATAAATCGTGTGGGCTATGCTGTGCGTACTGAATTTGAAATTGTTTCTTCTGGGCACTTCCACCACACTTTTCAGCACAGACAGCTGAGCTTGTGGCACTAACAGAAGCATGTAAATTGGCAAAAGGCAAACGTTTAAGATTCAAGATATGCGTTTGGAATCGTTCATGATTATGGAGCGATTTGGAAATATAGTTCCTTTTTTAAGTCAAATGGGAAGTTTATTTTCAATGCCACCCAGGTAGCAGAATTATTAGATGCTATTCTGCTTCCCAAAGAAATAGCAGTTGTGAAATGTTCTGCCCACACAGGCATCTCTGACTTTGTTTCTAGAGGGAATGCAGCTGCAGATGCTGCAAAGGCCGCTGCACTAAAACCATTACATATATGCTCCACTAACCTTTGCCTGCCTTCACCTTCAGAGGTCACATTGCATGAAATGCAGGCCTTTTCAACTGATGCCGAGAAGAGTATCTGGAGGAAAGATGGATGTGTTTATATAGATGATGGGGGATGTGTGGTCTGGATGGAAGACCATGCCTGCCAAAACATTTCTTTAAGATCATGTGTCGAAAACTGGAATGTTGACGTCAGTAAAGCAAAGATGGTATACAAGGTTTTTCTGTGATAGCGAAAAATTTTTGTGAGAAATGTCACATCTGTCAGCTCACAATTCTACTAGAACTTTAGTGAGCTCACAAGCAGCACATCCACCTCCAGATTGGCCATTTCAGCATTTGATGATGGATTTCATTGAACTAACACCTTCTGAGGGGAAAAGGTATTGCTTAGTGGTGGTCGATATGTTTTCCAAGTACACTGTAAACCCTAATAAATTCACAGAACTCAAAAATTATTATCTAACAGATTAAATAATAATATTTTAGTGATGTTTTTAAAAGTTTACATAACAAAAATGACATGTGCAGTTGTCTCAAAGTTATCTTATAAATTTTGAGTTTTCTCAACTTATGATTAGGGAGTACTTCACTTAAAATTTTCAATATTTTCAACTCATATAATGCTTAAAATATACTTAAAATTTTCAATATTTACAGCTCATATAATGCTTGAAATGGACTAAGATTTTTCTGTACTACCCAACTAAATCTGGGGAACATCCACTCAAAATTAACCCTATAATGAAATTCTGAAGTGACACCACAGTGACAATTTAACAATTTTTTTTTATTCAATACAATGTGCTTTTTAAAAGGCACAAATCAGTCAAAACAAAGTGCTTGTCATAAATTAAAACGAACGGAGCAGGAAATGACTCCAGCACCTATGATAAAATCTCACAAAGAATTCATGATAACATTCCAGATAATAAGTATAATCCATCCTCAACAACGACAATTATTACAATGTGGAGCCATTTAACACTGTTTAAAAACATTTTGGCACTTACTGCAACTTAAAAAAAAACAAAAAACATTCAAAGTTCTTGTTTCTACTGTGCTGTACTTCAACTGGAAACATCAGGTAGTGCATCAAGGTGTTTAATGTTAAACAGAACATGTTTAACATTAAACATGTTAAAAAGAACATGTTTAATGTTCTGCTTAACAGAACATTAAACATGTTCTGTTACATTAAACATGCAACAGAACATGTTTAATGCAACAGAACATTAAACATGTATAGTGCATGAAATGAACAGTCGTTTCCCACAAGTTATTCAGTGTATACGCTTTGAGCAATATGCCAATGTTGTGATATTTATCTATTAACAATCAATGTATTAAATCTGAGGCAGAGGGGAAAAAAACACTTCCTCAATACTCACTTCAACAAATAGTCAATTCTGAGTGATTCACTCATTGAACAAATCATTCTGTAGTGTCAGGAGACGCTCTTTCAGTGGTTTGTTGTCCTCAAGACACATCAAAACTTTTTGGATACATGTCAGTCTAAGCTCAAGATTTGTTGGGTACTGTAGTTCTAGCACATAGATGTACCCAAAGAGGAGGAGAAATGAGTCAGCCAGATTTGTGGGACCACTCAAGTAATTCGTCCCCCACACAGATGCTCTCTGGGCTGATCTGGGCTGCATCAGTAGTGTCATCTGTGACGACTGTCAGAAGAGCCACCGGAGTGTCAGTGAAGTCTGGACCATCTGCTGACTACAAAACACAAATACAAGAATGAGTTCAGTCCCTCAAGGATACAAATCATGATGATGATGTCTAGACATTACTGTCACTTAGCACTTTGACTGCAACTTAGCTACATGTTTAACCAATTGTCTTTGCGTATGCTTACATCTTATGTTAGTTTCACACTTATCTGTTAGCATACTCTTTGTTTAGTGTAATTTACACTTACCTTTTAATTTATGCAATTTAGTTTATGTAATTTCTACATGTTGGTTTGCAGAATAACAAATAAGCTCCATAAACAGATCCTATTCCAGAAAGGAGGTTCAACAAAGTTGAGCTCGTGTCTGACGACCATTAAAAAGCCACCATCAATGGAGCTCCGATACCGTGATTCACCATGGCAACATGGGAGAAAACAGGAAGCAAACATTTTCTGGAGGGACAACACATCCACTGAGAGTTCAGACTGCACTTAAAGTTTTATTTTTTATCAGACCAGTGCTGTGTGTTAGTAACTTGGCATGTTTTGATGACTTCCAGCTGATTTATGCAGGGTTAAAGTCAGCTGGCAGACACGTCACAGTAACACCAGGTGACTTCTGATGAAGTTTGCAGGAAGTAATCGAAACATGCCAAGCACTGGTCTGATAAAAAATAAAACTTTAAGTATAATCTCTTGTAGACCAAATGAACCTGTTTAGAATATCAGAGTCCAGAGTTTGTTGAACCTCCTTTCTGGAATAGTCCTCTGGAATGGATAACAGTTTTTTTCTCATCTCAGGGTTCACTCCGAGTTTTCACATAACCTGCTTTCTGGTTCTCCTAGAGTTCTTTAAGTGATGTCATATGTTTAAGTTTACTGAATATCTAGTATTGGGAGGATAATGATTAACACCTGTAGCTCGTTGTCTCCTCTCTAGTTCCCGGGTCGAGGGTTCCTCCGTGCGTAAGGGCAGTTCACAACATTCACGGTTCTACTTCAATCATATCCAGAGTTTATTCAGACAAACAAATGCATCAAATCACACCAATAACATACCAGAATCAACAGAAACTCAAAACCACAAGACAGACATCAATCACCTGAAAGAAACAGAAAAATAGACAAATACAGAGACCAATACGGAGACGCAGTGCGTCTCCGGAGAACGCCGGTGCCGCCGCACCCCAACGATCTGATTAATTCTTCCAGGTCTGAAACTTTTAAAGGAAGGTGTGTTCTCTTCTCTAATTTATGCAGTCTGGGAGGTTCCTGCTCTCTAATTAGAATAAGTTTCAAATTTCAAAGGGAAGATGCTCTAAATGTTTATGACTGTCTTTGCTGGGCTGATGAATGTTGATTGTCCCGAGACAACCAACATTCCACACTTTTGTGTGAGATCCTATCTCTCTTCAGGTGTCTACATAACAAAAGGCCCCAATCCTTATATGGGTTCAGGAAACAGTTATCTCTATGCAGACCCCCTCCTGCTGTCCCAGCACAGATGCTGCTGCATTCCAAGCACAGCAGGAGGCTGATGGCTCTTACGCCTCTTACCTAGAATATCAAAACTGGCTGATTTGGATCTAAAAACCGGTACAATTATCTTCTACTGATCAGATTATGTGGATTAAGAGATGACTCTAAATTTAACTTAAAATTGAGTCCTATTCCAGGCAATGTTGATCTGTCAAATATTTAAACATGTGCTTAAAGTTAAAACTAGCATAATTGAATTATCATTTCCAACACTAGGCAAAGGGATTGATAGTGAGGCCAGTACACTTACATTACAGGTCCTGAAGAACTTAGCAGCATCTTCACGCTGATATGCAGGAAGTGCACAAAGGATGAGGGCCCATCTCATATTCACATCATGTTGTTCCAATGGACAAAAAATATCCATTGTAATATTATATACATAGCAAACATTTTTTATCCAAATTAATAACTTTCCATTGTAAATAATAACTCACAGACATGCTGCAAAACATCTAAACATTGTGAATAATTTAGGACAAAAATCTGTAGTTTTGTTTTTTACTCAAATTAGTACATTATTTTCAAGTCTCACCTATTGGCCCCTGTCTGATGGTGAAACGCTGAGTCTCTAGCATCTCTGTACCCCGATCTCTGAACACAAGATGTGCACAAAGATGATTTATTCATTTTCAAAAGAGGTTTTAAATATTACATAATGCTAAATATTAAAAATTAAATATACTAACCACACAGTATATTACAGTAAAAATGGAAATGTTAAAAAATGAGCAAGTTAGTTATTAACAAGCAAAGCATCAAAATTGTGGGCTTTAAGAATTGACAATTCAATTATTGATGGGGTTTTAGTCGCCATAGTTTTTAACGGCCAATCTGTATTACGTATATTTAAATACTTAAATACGTTATTGGCACACAGGTAGAGAAAAAGCACGGAGACTGCTTAGCGGACCAGGACGAATTGAAAAAACTGCACAAAAAATCCGCTAAGCAGATTCACTTTTCACCGTGAAAAGTGAACCGCGTTATAGCGAGGGTTTACTGGACTCAGTACGGAGGCACATTACCGGCGAACAGTGGAAACAACCGGCAGAAACCGGAGGGCAGAGATAACGTTATGCTTCAAACCATAGACATGAATATGCTTCAAACCGTTTCCAACTCACCGACACAACTCCACTGTCAATGTCCCGGGCAAACATGCATTATGGGAAATGTAGTTCATCCAGGAACCCCGCTGAAAACGTTACACTTTATAAATTAAAGTAACATAACGTATTTTCAACAACTTCTGAAGTTACAATAACACACATTCACTGTGCACATTATACACATTTATTCCTAACTCCAAATTTAAGACTATTTATCGGAATACAGTTTTAAAATCAAACAAAAAACGTTAGCTTACTTACCAAATGAGCGGTGATGATAAGACGGCGCTTAAGACAACCAGGGCAACAAGAATGAAAACACTGAGGTGGTGGTGGTTTGAAGCGGCGGGGTGGGGGGTAAAAATGCGCGTTGCAAACAAATAAAAAGAAATTAAACCGAAGTCCACATCCTCGCAGGCTGGCCAAAACTTCTCCGCATCGAGGCAAATTCAAGATGGCTGACTCGCCTTACCTGAGGGAGAGATAAGCCCCACCCTCCATAACGTCATGACACTATGATTATTAAAACTTTTGAGTATTCCATACAAATTAGCTTTAAAATATTGAGCTCTATTCAGTTAAAATGTCATAAATGTCAACAGAGCTCAAAACTTTATAGTTTGGTCAACTCCTTAAGGACATTTGAATGTTATGAGCTTATAAGTTATGAGCTAGTACAACTGTTGGGGTTTGCAGTGTATGTGGAGGCGTTCCCCACAAAACAATAAAAAAAATAAAAAATAGCAGACAGCAGCGCTGTAGCAAAAGCTTTGCTGACAGAAATTATTCCTCGGTGGGGAACACCTGACCTTATTTCAAGTGATAGTGGAGCATATTTTGTAAACCAGGCGTTACAAGACATGAGCACATTGTTTGGGTTCAAATTAAAACACACTGTGCATATCATCCAGTCAGGAGGAGCTGTGGAACGTGAAAATGGCACGCTTAAAAACAAATTTGCAAAATGTTGTGAAGAAACAGGATTGTCCTGGCCAAAAGCTTTACCCTTGGTTTTGATGTACATGAGAATGAGGACTAGAGCAAGAACTAATCTAAGCCCTTTTGAAATTTTATTTGGAACACCCGCAACAAGTGGAGGAGAAACCAGCAAAACATGTACATACTAACTACTCATACCATGACAAATAATATGTTAGGATATTGTTTGTCTCTGTCACAGTTTTTCTGTCCCACCAGGCTGTGAAAGCTGCCCTTCCTCTAGTGGGTGATAAACCTCTACACCCTTTCAAACCTGGCCAGTGGGTTTTTGGTTGAAGGACAAGCTGCCTGGACTCATGCCAGCCAGCGTAAACTGCTCACCACAGAACCACCTGCACCTGAGGATCCAGATAAAGAGGACAGAACCCCCTGCTTAGGAGGGGTTTCCAACGACTGCTCACCTGTCTTAGTAACAGGGCGGCGTGAAGCGCAGAGCCACCCAGGAAGGGTGACTCAACATTAAAATACAACTCCAGCATGAATTTGGGTTTAAATAAATAATAAATAATTTACAAGTAAATCCAAGCACATAGAAATAACATGGATTAGCTTGTTCTTTCCGTAGCCATAGCATTGTTATCATAGACTAATTACCGATACTTAAAATAGCACAATTCACTACTACAGAAACAAATCGACAGCCATTTATGCTTCATTTGATCCTAAATGGTTGACAAAATAATTGTGAGCTATCTCCCTCATTGTCTGCAGCACCAGATAGTTATACAATCTCCTCGACGACGCTCAAGATTTTATGACAGGTCTTTTTACCAAGACAATATGGATCATATCCTAAATATACACATATGTTTTTGAGATACCTCGTCTGTTCCAGCCCATTTGGGGCATTAGTATACACGCTGGGATACATTTTGCTCTGTTTTGAACTGGAGAAATCTACTTCCTGATCCCTATTTCAATTTTGTGCGTCATCCAGGTGTCTGCAACTCAGCAATGGAGACAAGACTAGCTGCTAGAAAGTAGGGTGTCCCAACTTTTTCCACAGCTGGAAAATAATTTTTATTTGGTTTAATAAGTGAAGCAAGTTCCATCCTAACTATATCTAAATCTTACTTCTTTTCCAGAAAAAAATAAAAAGAGGAGAGGCATATATGTGAATGTTACTTGTGAAAAAACTAAACATTTAATAGAGTATACAGATTTTTTTTTTCACATGAATGTGTTCATAACCCCGGAGAGGCACATGTAAATTAGACGATCAATGGATATTCCAAACAAGCTTTTCAAGTTTTATTCTGAGTCAATCATTATTAATGCCTGCAGACATGAAGAAGATGAGTCAGAACACATCCAGAATGTTGACATGTCTCCATGAATGAGGGAATTAAATGAGAGCTCAGAAATATGTTGGCTGCCAAAGGATTTAGCATCGAGCTCAATCCCCCGCTTCTTTTCTGCAGACAAGAGCAAATCATTTAAATAATTCTCACTGGAGCTGTCTCATCCACTTGTTTTGCTTTTGAGGGGCAATCAGCCTTAGTTTGCAGGTAATTTGTAAGCACAAGCAAATCCGCTGGTTCCATTAGAAAACACTCTTTTTATTGCGAGGCATTACAGTAAATGAGCAGAAAAGGAGCTTTTTAACGGAAGGAGATGGGTGAGTTTGCTGCCTCGTATGTTTCTGAAAAACCAAAAGGAAGGTGGATTAGTTTGAACTCCTGCTTATTTATTATCCAAATTATCATTCCGCAGATACTTTAACTGTGAAATTGTATAAAGTTTGAGAATGTTCTAGGTTTTGAGTAAATACTAATCCAGAATCATGTTGATTTTTCTCCCCCTTTCTTAACAAACTGATTATCAAGGTGTTAAGTATGGGAACATGTCCACATAGCTGTGGCAGTCCTTCTGGAATATTTAAAGCTACTCTGAATTCTCTGAAGACCAAACCTTAAATATGGAAACCTAGTAATATTTACAGCAGCATTATTAACAGGCTGTCACAATTTATTCTAACTTTTGATTGGAACAGATTCAATGTAAATACCATCTACTGATCTACTAACAGTGAGTGGCTTATATTCTGTTCTGAGACTATTTTCATGTTTTCTGTGTACTTGGAGAAGGTTCTGTTTGTAAGGGTTGGGTAGACTGATTCCCTCCGCAGCTTGTCTGTGCCTAGAAGTTCAGTCTTGGACGCCTGAGGATCAGGTCTCTGCTTTTTGAAGGTGACGTAGTTAGATTGTGCTCTCCAGGTTTTGCTGGAGCAGTTCACATCTGTAGCCTCCAGGATGAAAGCCATCAGCTCCAAATCTGAGACTACGGTATGGAGGCATAAACGTGTCTTCTCCAGGTCAGGGAAAATGTCCTGACTTAGACACTCGGTCATCCAGGAGGAACTCAGAGCCTCTGATCTTTGTAAGGTGTTTCTGCATCGCACGTATATCTGAAACAAGCTATATCTGCAAACAAAGTGATGGACGTTAAAGCTGCTTCTCTTGGCCCACTGGGGAGTTCATTTTTGCTTCAAAAATCGATCTGATGAGACGCTAGAAAAGGCAAATGTCGTGTTCAACATTTTGCTAAACAGAGTTAGCCTATCAGCGAAACTATTCCAGGCTAAAATAGTATCTCTAAACCAAACATGTTGCAGACGTCCCCAGTGCTAACGTCACAGTTCACTTTTCTAAAGAAGTTCCATGAATGATCAAGGCTGAAAAATGAAAACTGAATGGCTGGAATAACACTTGGCACCAATAAATATCTTTGTTGTTGAGTTCATACGGCTATTTATTCAACAATGTTGCAGGCAAAAATGGTTTCTGAATTAAAAATGTTGCTTATTTTGTCAAATAGTTTAATTAAAATGTGAATAACTAATTACAGACAGTGTGATTATATTATATACTAGTTATAATACAGACTCAGTACAAGCATGTCTACAGATTTTAGTACAACAAAAGAAGAAAACTTAAAATTGTTTTTAAAATTTACTACCTGCATGTAATGTTATTTTGTGCACCTCACATTCAACAGAATTGATTTCAGTTAGAAGCTTTAAAAGCTGGTGTTAAGTAACTTATTTTCTAAACTCTCTCTCTCTGAGGTCTTGGGTCTGCTCTGATTGTGGAAAGGCTAAACCTGCTAAACTTCCCATTCTGGATAAAATGTTTTCTCTCATCAGTGTTCCGTCTCAGCTTGCTTTCTCCTAAATAGAGTGCTGTTTTAATGTGCTGACACTGATGTTGCTTTGTGGGAATGTGAACAGTTCTAACTAAAACACTGTGATTCTTGATGCTGTTTCCGATTTTGTTAAAGATGTTGGATCCTGATCTCTCCTTCCTGTTAAATATGGCTTTGAGATTAACACATTTTTAAAGATTGGAGATTTTGTTGCTTTAGCAATAATGCCTTTTATTGGCAAGCGTAAAAGGCGGGGTGTTGTAGCACCACCGTGTGGCCACATGGGGGAATTACATCAATACAGGTTGTCAATTATCTCCAGTTGACCCTTTTCTTCTGCATTTAGAAATATTATGTTGAAAATGGAATAAATAACTGCCTCATGATGACACAGTCACAGACGAGTCCAACAATGTAAACCAGATATTTACATACACTGCATTCAAAATGTCTCATGGATATGAAGTCAGATATAACTGCTTCATATCAGTTAGTATGAAAAATATTTTTATTTGCTAAATACTAAAATAATAAATCAGATAGTCTTTGTTTCAGATCAAAGTTTACATACACTAATGACTAAGCAATGTGGGAAAGCCCAGAGGATGAGGTCATGTCTTTGGAAGCTTGTGATAATTTGACTCATGTGAATAGACGGGTGGAACCTCTGTGGATGAACACCCAGCATCATGGGGAAATCAAATATTAGCCAGTTTACACCAAATAAAAACAGGTCCGGTTCATCCTTCAGTTCACCTTAAGAATACTTTTGCCCAAAGGGGAATTAAATGTAGTCGTAAGTCATATCCGATCATCTTCAAAGATTTCTAATAGTCAGCATTGCAACCAATCTGAAGAAGCCTGCGACTGAAAATCGTTGCTATACTACAGCCTCGTGACTGTCATGCTAACGGCTCAGTTTCCCAGCAGCAGAAATGATGTTCCACACTAACATGTCCTGGATGACATCATCAGTTGTCAGCAGGTCTGCTATCTTTAAATCTGTCTGGCTGTATGGTTAGAAAGATGTTGGAGTCTGAACTTCTGCCTCTCTCTGCAGCCAGAAAGCTTCCTGATCAACTATTCTGAGTTGATAATACTCTGGGATGATAATAGCTCAGGTATCCTTTGAGATTTTAAGATCCTAATCAGCTGTACTCATTTGTAAAAACAATATTTTGTTGTCATGGTTACCCAAGATAACCGTCTTGGAAACAAAAGAAGTAAAAATTCTTCAACTGGCCATTCCAGAATATTCAGTGGTTTGGAAACCACTGAACATATGACAAAGATTTGTCATATGTTAGAACATATTAGAGTTTGTGTGAAAAAGAGTTAAAAAATTGTGATTAAATAAAGTTATTTATTTTTTTAGTTCCCTTTGTGCCAGTCATCTTCTCTTCAGCTTTCTGGAAATTGTTTCTGATTTCTGGCCAAATTATTGGTCCAATTCTGAGACATTTCAATGCAGCGACTGATAAATGCCATTGTTCAATTAGTACTTCAGATCCACAACAACAAACCAACCGCATCATCAAATAAAATTTGTTTTAATTATGTTAAGCTTTAGGATAAGTTAAAAATTAAATTCTGTTTAGAACATTAAAAGCATCAGGTAGTGATGATAAACAGGATCTACTTGTTCAGAGAAGAAACCATCCTCCAACAGGTCTGAGAGCAGCTCGAGACTCGACACGGTGAAAAGAGTCCAGCCTGAAACTCCTAAGTGTTTGACAAGTCATTCTGATGTATGGAGACGGTGTGAAAGCAGACAACTGGGAGCTTTAACAATTTAACAGGGATGGAAATTCCCTGAGACTTCCCTCAGAGTCTCAGGGAAGCAACATGGTGACATCTAGTTGACATAAACATTAGATATAGATTATTGTTTTGGTTCAAGTTAAAACATATGTTAAAAAAAATCATGAAAAAGACTTAAAACAAAGAGCTTTCAGGTGATCATCCCAGTTGACCTCCGGCTTCAGTTCAGCAGGAGGACAGAATGTGCAGAATGGATGAAACCAGCAGGACCGGATGAGCGAGATGGATGGATAGTCGTTCTAAATGGCGCCTCTCCCAGTCGGGTGTGAATCAGGCTCAACAGATACACTGGCCTCCTCAAAGTGCAGCGTCTCTGCTTGGTAATTAAATCCTTCAATTAAACAGACTAGGAGGGATTTGACAGAATCGTGGCTGAATCGAGTGATTATGAATTATTTTTTTTAATTCTTCGCTAAAAGTCAAACAAGGCTTTTTGTTTTTTTTGCTCTAATAGCGGGAGCTGTCATCATAGGAGTTCAAATCCATGTCAAAGAAATCCTCCAGCTGCCACTGTAGCGTCTCAAAAGTGGGCCGGTTGAGTTCCTTCTCGTTCCAACAGTCCAACATGAGGAGGTGCATTGGCTTTGGGCACCTGGGGGGGCAGGCCAGCCTGTTGCCTCTAGAAATCCACTGGACCGCCTGCATGTTTGTCATGGCTGTAGAAAAAAAACCACAAAAAAAAACCAAGATGGAACATAAGTGCTGGCCTAACAGGACACTACTGCTCGTCTAACGATTTGAAGTCTTTATATAAGATGTCTGACTCTTACTTGGGTAAGGCATCTGGCCAAATGTCATTATCTCATACAGCAAGATCCCAAAGGACCAAACATCTGATTTGATGGAGAACTTGTTGTTATGGATGGCCTCTGGAGCAGTCCACTTCACAGGAAACTTACCCCCGTCCCTGGCTTCATACACACTCTCACTTTCTTTCTACAATCAAACACAAAAAATAAAAACAAATATTTAAAAATCACTTGAGAGTTGTTCCTTTTCCAGAAGTATTGAACATGAGTTTTTTCCTCACCAGCCAAGTTGGGAAGAAATTACAAATACACAAAAACTAAGAACTGTTTCCAGCAGAATCTGACTTCAAACCTACCATAAAAACCCTGGCCAGACCAAAGTCTGCAACTTTGCAGACATTGTTCTCTCCCACCAGGACGTTCCTGGCAGCGAGGTCTCTGTGGATGTAGTTCTGCTGCTCCAGGTAAGCCATGCCAGCCGCAATCTGTGCTGCCATTTCAATTTGGTCCTGCACACGCAGAGTGTTGCCCTTATCCTCTGTTGTCAAGGTAGAAATAAGTGAACAAAATAAGTAACAAAAAGCTTTTTTATGGATCAGCCTACTCGGTTGTTGAAACATTTATATTTATAAAAAAAAAACAACTAATAATGAACATAACCTTCAATGCATTAAGCTTAGGCGTTGCAATGTGTCTGATGAGTATTTTCTCTCTGCCAAATGGACGCGACATTCCGGGGAGGCTCAGTGCCACCTAAAGAAGCTTTTCAGGTTCATCTTCATTTTACAGAGAGAACTTGGAAAGAGTTGACGCAGGCTGTCAACCTGCTCTTCTGTCTCAGGAATCTCCCACATGCCTCAACAGTAACATCGTTTCCAAGCAGGTAGGAAGATTAAAGTGAAAGGAACTTTTATTCTCTTTCAGCTTCAGTGCTGCTTGAAACGCAATTAACAATATTAAAGAACTAAGGTTTGACTGATAAATAATGTCTTGAGCAGTTTGTGTTTTAGATTTTTATCTATTTGATCAAAAATAAAAATGCAAAATCCATTTTTGAGCCCCTGAAGTTCATTTAGTTGTGTACTTTGTGTGTCTAGGAATGCAGAGAAGTTGAATTTGGTCCCTCAGTGCTGAATAATATCTTTATGTTTAGTTTTGGTTACAGTTTTCAATCCGTTCAGTTCTCTTTATATCCCCACTGTTTTTTGAAACCATTAGGTTTAAAAAAAACATAGTTTTTTAAAGGTTTTTAAAACCTTTTCTGAGGTTTTTTTTTCCTTAGAAATTTTTTTTATCCTAAACTAACAAAAAGGGCACCTGGACTTCTCCAACGCACTCGTAAAAATGTCAGATAATCTGCTTGAGATGTCACTAAAAAGAGATAAAATAGCTCTCATAAGGAACATCCATAATGTCCCTTATGGATGTGTTCCTACTTTGTACAAGCTGCTAAACAAGGTCATAGACTTCCAGCCAATCAATATCATAAATTTGCCATTTTTATTTCTCACAGCAATTTAGTAGTCCAAGTTCCAGGATATAGAAGTTACAAGTCAAAATGTTCAATTGTACATTGAACATTTTCAATGTACAATGTTACTCCACCATCCCTCAAGATCAGAACCTCTTTGGAGTGACTGGTTAAATCAGATTTTTCTTTTTAAATGTAACAACCTCTGCCAGTATCAATAAGACTCCCTGGGAGGGTCAGTTCCTTCTCTCTGGAAATGTCAGACACAGCAAAGCCATAAGCTTCAAATAACCCAAAAATGACAACAAATGTTATATTAGGCATGAATTTATAGTGTTATGACATTCTGGTCATTGCTTTGCTAGCAGTAGCATCACTTTGCTTATGTTAGTGATGCCAGATGTGTGCTGTTTGCTCCTTGAGGACAGAACCATTCTGCACATCCTGAAAAATATTACAACGTAAAACAGCTTAGGATCGTTTTTTATTCGTTTTTTGTTTTGGGGAAACACATGATCTAAATGCATTCAGTGGCGTTCCTGTGGAGATGGAGCATTGGAGTTCCACTTTGCATAGACATACCTAAATAATTTAAATGTAAAAAGGATTTATAAGAATGATTTATCTATTTTAAGGGATAAACTTTCAATAATGTGCATTAAAAAACAAGTTTTAATGTTAATCTCATCATTACTCATTAATTAAACGTATAGAGCAGCTGTCTCTGTGATTTTATACCTGTTGGTTGTGTCATTTCCTACATTTCCATTGACCATGTATTTATACACTATGAATATCAAAAATAATAAAAGCCTAATTAGCCTATTAGCCTAATAAAAAACATTAAAATTTTAAAAGAAGAATTTTTCTGAGAAAAAGCTTTGGTGATGTGGTTTTTCAGCTGACGAGTCACATGATCAACAACTGGATGTTATTACTGCTGAAAACCACGAAGAAGACAACAGGAAGTTGTTGAAAGATAATGGTGTGTCATGGATTTTAATAATGTTTTTAAAATCACACATGAACAAACAT
The DNA here is from genome assembly GCA_902982915.1 of Phalloptychus januarius. Classification (NCBI taxonomy): domain Eukaryota; kingdom Metazoa; phylum Chordata; class Actinopteri; order Cyprinodontiformes; family Poeciliidae; genus Phalloptychus; species Phalloptychus januarius. The sequence goes on from CADWAE010000127.1 coordinate 57,863, forward strand.
TCACGTGTGATTTTAATTGTGTTTGATATTTAATGGAAACACTGCAATTGCAATTTGTGCACATTTGTAATTGAAAAGCAGCTATGAACAGCTCACTGTTAGGGAAGAAGGTAATTGGTCTGATGATTGAGAATAGATTTTAATCCCACAGTAATGCTTGAGGTTCTCCTGTAACAGAATGGGCCATGGAGGATGATAACAGCAGGTCTGAACAGAACCAGACAATGATCTAGGAAAGAGGATAACTGAAATGAAACCGAACTGAGCAAATTTTCTCTGATCATGAGAAGCATCTCAGAAAAGAATTTCCAGCATTTTATAACAACCTGAAGCCCTGTAGATGTCAACTCCTCCTCATAATTGAAGTGGAAAGTGTGCCTGACTTACTTCGAAGGTACTCCAGCAGGCTGCCGTGCTTCATCAGCTCAGTGATGATGTAGATGGGCTCCTCCAGGGTGCACACAGCATAGAGCTGGATCAGCTTGGGGTGCCGCAGTCTCTTCATGAGCTGAGCCTCTGCCAGGAAATCTTCAGGGTCCATCGTACCTGAGAGACACAAGTTCTGAGTTTTTTGGTCTTTTCATTTGGTCATGTGACAATAATCAAGTGCAGGATTTGGAAGCGTTTAACAGAAGTTGAGAAGCAATGTCAGCAGTAAGGTCTCAATGTGGTATATAACATTGAGACCTTAATGTCTCAATTAAGGCCTGATTATTGGCCACAACATCAATATTAAACATGGATATTGAAATTGACCAAAATGTTCCTTATGGATGTGTTCCTACTTTGTACAATTACAGAATAGTGAAAAATCACCAGGTTTGAGGGTCTTCACGGCGACTTCTGTGGTTTCATTCCACATCCCCTTATAGACTTCTCCAAACTGTCCGGCGCCCAGCTTGTCCATCAGTTTGATAGAGTTCCGAGGAATCTCCCACTGATCCACCGTGTTGTAGGACAGACCATAGGTCTGTGGCGCCTCCATCTGCATCGACAGGACATTTAGTAATGACAAACTAAACATCAGGGATCTGTGTCAACGCTCCTGCAAGTTGTAGTTTACCTTTCTGCATGGCTCACCCAGAAGCACACATAGCCCATCACTCTGTCTGGAGTAATACTCCACCAACTCCTTCAGTGTTGGGAAGGATTTAGTCTTCGACACGTAGTAGTGGCCATTATCCAGTTTTTGGAGTTTGTAATGTTTCACTCTTCCTTGGTGCAAAACTAAAAAAAGAATACAAAAACATTTTCAATCACCTCCAAGGAGAAACTAAGTTATACGTAATCTGTCTCCTACCAGTCACACTGCCTGTTTGAACCTAAAGCACACCACAGCATGCTATGTGATGGAGCAATAATAAAAGACAGGTAACTTAAATCAAAAATGGTCTCAATGTTGTAAAACAAATGCAAAATTGTGAATCAAATTTGGAAGCAAAGCACATCTATGGTCGAGTTGAAGTATACCGTCTCAGTCAGAACTGATTTGGGAAAGCTAAAATATTTCCCTTTAATGTTGTTCCATCATGGTTTATATGGTAAAAAAAAAGAAGCAAAGAATACAAATATTACCACAAAACCCATAAGTGAGACACTAATTAATTACACAGAGATAGATGTTTGAAAGCTCCATTAGATATGATTTTTCACTTACAAGGAATTCTGATATTTAAAATCAGAATATTAAATAAAAACATGTAGATTCCACACCTACTTAAAGAATGTTATTTTCAAAAAGTACTTTTAATCTGACAAGACTCATTGAGGTTCTATAAAGGTGGTTCAATAAAGTATTGACTGGGATTCCGAATAATAAAAATGCACACCTTCCAGATGTTTGTCTTTTAAAGACTTAAACTCAGCTATAATTTTTCTTCCACTTCACAGTCATGTGAAGAGACTGTGAAACTTCACAGTCACATTGGTCTAACATATAATATCCAAATAAGACAAAGTTCAAGTGGTATAAATACTTTAGCATGGGACTGCGCTATTCCGTAGCATGTTTTAGTATGTGTAATATATGTGTGTCTGACAGGATTGATTATTAAACAACTCACGAACTCCAGTGATACTTTGCTCACTGCATTCTGTTCTTATTGCATGTCACATTATGGTTTTAAGCTCTTCCAAGCCATTTTCTTTGTGAACAGGGTCAAGTCAAGAAGCTGCAAATAGAATGATATCTTATAAGCTCATCACTTTTTTAGGTTGGAGTCATTGGGAACCAAACTGGAATAAAATCTGCATACACATGAACTTGTTAGCGAGGCAAACCTGCTCAAGTCCATATCCTATTGTTTGGTATTAGTGCCAAAATTAAGATTATTGCACACCCAGATGTGGCTATGTCCTTGTTTTAGGAGTTTACATCCATTTCAAAACCAGACACTAATAAAATAAATAAATAGGCTGCATCAGCATCAGAGAGGATTCAGCCAACATAGCTTTCTGGTTATTGTTCTGTATGAAGCACAAAAGATACCAGGTTAGAGAACATGGAAAACCTGAATGTTAGACTCTTCTTCTATGGTTCACAGATGCGTGTGATGACAAAAAAAATAAAATAAAATAAACAAATGCTAAAAAAAAAGGAAATATTTGCTTACCTGACAAGGAGTACTCTCCTTTCAGACTTTCAGAGTTCCTAACGAGGAATGCACCTTCCCGGTTCCCTTCAGCCTGCAGCAACTTCTCTGCATCCAGTCGCTTGGTGTCTGGGAAATACCATCTGGAAGCACCACAATTAGAAACATGGTTATTTTTAGAAAACCCTTTTTCCAATTTTAACTTGATTTTAATTTCTTCTATTTATTTTTTATTAAATGTGTTATTTCATCAAGATCTTAAGGCAGGGATTTGTATAATTTAGTAGTTATAAATATGAGCAAACAAAGCACATCTTCCTGAAGGCTACATTCTCAAGCCACTTTAATTCCAACTGGCTCAGATTATGGAGAACTACAAAATATCACAAAATAAAGTGTGACCATATTTCTTTAAACATGCTACATTGTCTGTGTTAGTGAAATCGTTTGAGCTACGTGGAGATGTGAGTCTGACGGGATGGACAAGATGCTCATGTGATGAAGATTTGTATCCAATATCGAGCATGATTGTGACCTCTGACATTTGCATATTTTATGCTGTACTTTAAACATGGTAGATAATAGTTTCATAAATGCAATAAATTACAGCAGCTGTTGCTGTCATGGTTCTGGGGACTGAGGTTGCAGCAGTAATCTTGATGATGAAGCAGATTGTGAGAGCTTTGATGAACAGGACTTTGAGACCAGCTGCAGGAAGTTGTAGTATATTTTTGATTTCAGCTTCTCTGAAGACTCAGCAGTAACTTAATGTAGTTTGAACTGTAATATAATACAAGTATTTATTGCAAATAAAGGTGATTTGAAATCACATATCTTTATTGTAACAGGGATCTGTTGAAATATTTTGAAAAATAAATATGGTCAATGATTTTTGAAAACATTTTCTACCATGAGGCTCAGACAGTCTGTTCAAAAAAATATAATAAACCATCGCAGAACGATTCACCACTGCCCTGATGAGGTCTTATGTGAAAAATATTTTTAATAAATGATAGCTTAAGAATGCAGATAAATAGCTTCAATTTAAGTTTGAAGCTAATTTAAGTTTGATATGTGTTGCTGTTGAAGCGAGTCAGTCTCTGTATTCCAGCCCTGCTGCTTCCTGGTTCTATTTGCAGTGTAACATTGTGATGATCATCTAATGGACTCTCACTGGTCCTGTTTCTACATACAGTCCAGAGCTCCAGTTATAAACTGTAGAGCCTGAGATCATTAGAGACCAGCTAACCCAGTAAACAGACAACGTTTAGCTTTGTCTGTTTACAAAGCTGTTCAGTCCTTTAACAGTCAGGACTGCAAACATGACTCTTTACTGCAGCTTATCCATAAAGTTCAGACACATTTCAATCTTGCATTTTAATTAATCTATATTTATATTTTTATGCAATGATTTAGGTTTTTAAATTAGATTTTTGTCCTTTTAAATTGCCTTATTTCCATTCTTGTGTTTTCCTGTAAAGCTCTGGCCATAAACAGGGCTCTGTAAATAAACTGGTTTACTTAAGCAGGTTGACGAGACAACATTCTTACTTTGCCACCAAACAGATGATCTGGATTTCTGAATCAAACATCATGTATAAACTGTACAGACCAAATTGAAAAATAATGTCCAACAGAGGCAACCATTTTCACCGTCCTCCCCATCTGATGAATAAGGCGTCTTTGAGTTACGTGAGCATTCAACAGGAAGAATCAAATCATTTTTTAAATCAGTTATGACATACTTCTTGAAACAATCTCAAGACTCCTATTTTTCCGGCTTTGACTAACTGCCGGTAAACTGAGTCAGCAGCACAGAAATAATCCAGCAGAAGCTGAAAAAAAAATAAAGCTTTGGATTGGTGAATCACACAAACAGGATAAATGTGTATTTTAAGTTTGGTGTATCTGTTGCAGCTTTCAGCGACAAATCAAAGGCTGCCAAGCCTCCTGAGCCTCCTGACACTTTAACCCTACATAAACTGTTTAAAGGGACTTGATTCCTTTGATCTGTCATCTAGAAACTAGGAAGTAACTGAGTTCACGTCAGCCATTAAAATACATCTGTACTGTATGTTTGTCTCCAGCCCGGATGCCACCTGACATCATTAGAGCCAGGTGGCTCTAACATGACATATGTTAGAGGGCAAGTGGGGAAGACTTGTGGCTCACCTGGAGCCCTTCAAAAGGAGGTGAAGTAGCTACAGATGATTCCTAAAGAAGCTGGCATTTCATAGATTTTGGATTGAAACATTTTGATGGAAAATTGAGTGGAAGAAAATATGGCGAAAGAAAAACACGTCAAATCAAGATAGATAACTGCTGCCTTCAGAGGAATATAAAAACAAAGTCCATTGAGGAGTAGGGAGCAGACCCACACATCAGACTGACCTGAGGCTTGAGGCATTCTATGTTGGGACAGTTATTCCCTCTGGCTTAGGATGCTGTGCAGCTGACAGGGTTGTTGCTTTTACTTTTGGACATTAGTGATGCATAACCAGCTGATTAGTATTTGAAAATACTTGGATGATGATAACATTTTATTTCTTTGGGATGAATAAAATATTTTAGAGCTAAATTGAACTTTATTGTCCATGAGGCATCGACAACTGTTCACACTGCTAAAAGGAGCAACATCAATTGTACTAAAGGTGTTGCTGTGATGTTTTGGTTGGCAAGCTAATCTCATTTCAGCTTATTTAGTTAATGGCTAATGCTAGCATAGCATTTAGTCCAAATTCAAATAAAAACTTGCAACATGAACTTTCTCTCTTCAAGTGAATGCCACTCTCCATGTAGTAGTGTGATGATGCATTCACTGGATCCCACTGAACACCCAGGCTACAGCAGCCTGTCTAGCAGTTTCTACAACAGCATGTCTAAAACTTTAACTTGATAAATTAGCACAAGCCTCCAAAAGCAAAAATGAACTGATCAGAGTATCAGTGCTGTTGGAGATTTCATCATCACTGTAGCTCAGGCATAACTTTCTGCCTGACTGAAAAACAGAAAGGCTGACTAGTCAATACATTCCATGAGTCAGTGATAAACAGCACAACGGTTGCTTACCTCAGTGTCTCTTAATCATGTAAAAATAAATTTTCAGTCTGTAAATCAAGTTTGGTGCTGAGCAAAGCAATGCCTTGGACTGAATAAAGAAGCTGATTTTATTCTTGTAAAGACATCAGGATAAACCAGCTGACAGTTAGGTAACAAACAGGCTGGACCGACCTGCTGGTCAGTGTAACCTTCGTCTTTCTTGGACTTCCAGTCATCTTTCTGACTGCAGATTTTCCACTCTGCAGTCAGATTCTTATCACACAGCTTCACACAAATAGCCTTTGAACTGAACCCTGAATTAAACACCATCTACAGTAAATTATAGTTGTTCTGTGTAACTCAAGAGTGCAATGTCCAGGAACTATCAGGAAAGTGGTTTTAATGTGCTGTTGTTCTTGCGTGTTTGGCTCTTGGTAAGAACAGATAACCGGGAATTCAAAACTTCCTGGTCTGGGATAATGATCAACTCTGTCCAAGGCAAACCCGAGTCAAACTTCTGCCCCAAAGAAAGAAAAGAGATACATGTCCCACAATCACATTTTATAAGCTTATACTGGTTTTGCATGACAGAAATAAAATTTACAGTAATTTTCCACAACTCTCAATATATGGCATAAATGAAAGTCACTGATTTCCACTTAATATATTGAGAGAATTATTTTAGAACTATCACCACTTTAAAATAATATCCCAACTCCTGTATCTTGTCCTTAATTAACAGTTTACACACAAAGTTCCAAACTTTGTGTGAATGTCACCATAATTCCTGAGTCACTTTAATAAATGACTTTATGACTTATTATTAACAGTGAAGTTACACTATACCTTAAAAACAATAATCTAAACCTAGGCCTTTGTTTCTATATATTTTACTAGTTAGAAGGAAGTCATGGCAGTTCAAGACTAGAACTGGTTCTGATCTGTAGAACAGGACCAGTTCTACAGAGCAGAACTGTAGACCTGATCGTGATTCTGCTCTGAAGAGAAAACACTAACATCTGTTTCTATTGATGTGCTGACACAGAAATTGTAACTGGTTTCTTAGACCACTTTCATTTTTTACCTTCACATATTTACTTCAACAGTGAATTAATAATTAAGGCGTTTCTCTTTTAGCTTCAGTTTAGTTGAGGCAGAATCACAGTTTTCATCTACCTGTTAGATCAGGGCTCTGCAGCTCCAGAGTCACAGGCATTTCTTTGACTCTGAGGCTCACCTAATGTATTAAATGATGCAGTATTGCCCTGTGCTTACACTTTTTTTGCTATTGCACTAAGCCTTTTGCATTTGTTGGCCCTTTTGGGCTACCGCAAGTCTATAAAACACAACCTATGTCTATTTATCAAATAACTCATCTGCAAAAAGCCTTTTTCAGTTGAGAATGTTGCTTAATTTGTCAGTATGTGCTGTGTGATTAAAAGCAGATAGTGATTAATTACAAACTCTGCAATAATATTTTTCTTATTTTAAAAGCTGAGTCTCGCCCCTAGCTCTAACATATGAATATCAAAACGGAAACTAAATTACTAAAGCCAGTCTAATGGCTTATATGTTGCTTGTATGTTTTTTACGTTTTCAATTTAGCATACATCAACTGTTGATGTATGCTAATTACAGGATGAATCAGATCCTGTAATTCATCCACAGTTTATGGGTGTCACTATCACTATCAGTCTTTGAAATATTCAATTATAATATACATTTAAACATTTTTACATATATGTCTTTTCGTCCAAATCTGTAATATTCAGAATGGGAGTACAACTTTCAGGAAGCCATGGAAAACACAATGTCCTTTGAAATTCCAGGAAATAAAATCTCCTTCCACAAATCTAAGACTCTGGGCTGAAATACAGATTGTTACATATTCTGGTAGTTGCTGCGACTCTACAATAAAATAAAAACATTTATTGGAGATGAAAGAAAATGATTTGAATCTCAGTTCAATAAAACCATTTATTGACTTTTCTGTTTCCCTGCTCTATATATAAACTAATATAATAACCTACTTTATATTACCTTTGAAGTTCCAGATTTAAGTGGTGAGGGACAATAAGCTAAGTTTCTTCTCACTCTTTTTTTAATATGCTAGCTGGTTTCTTTGGTTATAGAATAGAATATTTATTCCCAAGGGGAAATTGCTTATTCCTTGACTAGCTACTCACCCTGGCATTAAATATTAGATAGGAGGAGATATCAAATTTATTTAAAATTATAATAATACATATAGATAAGTGGCTGTCAGTCTGTCGAGTCTATATTTGTAGTTTTTTATGGTTACTGTGTTTCCTTAAATTTTATTTGATATTGTGATATGCGTATTATTTTGTAATAAGTGGAATGCTAGGTGTCATTTAGATAATTATCAAAACATGTAATACTTTTTTATTTTTGAAGTATAAAATATATATTAAAATATGCGACCATGTGTGTTTTCAGGGCCGCTTCCTAACAACGCCCTCTGGTTTTAGAATAGATTATCGTCACATAATTTGGTAGAATACCTTATCTCAGGAGGTTCATTAAATCTCATCACCACTTAGAAACTCAGAAGTAATCCACCGAGGAAACATGACTCCTTACTGTACAGAGATAACACTCACGGTTCAGCATCAATGCTTTCCACAGGGGCCACGTAGTTGGCCGGGATGTATCCCTTTTTGTCGAGTGAGATCCCGGTCACGGCTCTAGCAATCCACCACTCCCCGGCGCTGGTGTCCAGGACCTCCAGGATATCCCCGGTGTTAAAGGTCAGGTCGTTTTCGGTACGAGCGGAGTAATCAAACAGGGCGATGTAGCGTTCCGACTTTGGAGGTGAAGGTAAAGGTCTGTTTTCAGGGGGATCTTCAGGACCCCCAGTCATTGGGTTCTGCAAAACCGTGATCGTTTTGGTGTGACCACGTTTCTCCTCCGGCTCTTTCTCGCAGGTGTTACAGCAGCAACAGCAGCACGAAACAACTCTGTCCCAGACCGAAGAGGTATTTTCCTGGGTCCCCATGATGCTTTCTGCTCTTCAATCACAGCCTCTCACTTTGTTAAAGCTCTCCTGCTGCCCCTCATTATGCCATAAAACATAGCAATATTAATAATGCCACTGCGAGACAGAGGCGATCTTTGACCGCAGCGGAACAAACAGGTCTGAGTGGAGCGATTGCAGCAGAAGCTGTGAGGCTTCCTGGTTGTTGAGCTGTTTCTCGGTTCTGCAGGTGGAGGAAATCACCTCCACCTGCTGAGGAATGAGGAGTGGCCCTGACGTCACGGTTCCAGTATGTCACTTAGGAAAACACAGAAGGTTCAACAACATGCAGCCTGCTAAAAATAAAACTGGCAACCATCCATTTATTTGAAGGTGTTTGGTCTGTGACGTTATTAAACTTTGACGTCATGTCTGATTATTAAAACTACTCCATGTTTCATTTCAGTCCTTTCTAAATAAAAAAAATAATTTTATAAACTGGATCATATTCAACTATTCTGAACTTCCTAGTTTCAGTAGTTTCCCACAAGGCTGATTCTGATTCCAATGTGTTGAGTAAAGTAAATTATCTTACTTTCTTCTTGTTGTCTTTCTTTGTACTACAAGATATTTCCACCACTGTCATGCGTCTCAGTTTGGTTTCGTTCTAATCTTTTTGTTCTTTAGAGGTTTGTTGGTCACAGACTGTATTCAGATTTTCAACAGGGCTCTCATATGTCCCAGAGGACATGTTCTGTTTAAATCACAAAAGATCTCAAAGCTGAATCCCTTCCCAGGAAATAATTTCCCTCATCTGCCATTTTCCAGAGCAACTGAGGTGAGGATCCAGTTTGGTTCTTTACATGTTTGTAAATGGAGAAGCCTTGACTCAAAAGGAGATATGCTTTATTTCTCCATCCAACTCCAGCCTATGGTCAGTAAGATATGTGCAACATGTTAGAAATAATAAGAACACAGATACAAGTACTTGTCTGAAATTGAAATCAGATTCAGTGACAAACACAATACTTGGACTAGACTTTGACCATATTGCTGATGAGTGACAGGCATAAGCTGAACATTTCAGGAACTGTGTATAGCACAGAACTCCAGTCCATTCCTGACATAAATAGAAGAGAATAGAATAGAATCCTTTATTGATTCCCCAAAAATAAATAGCTTATTTCTTGACAAGCTGCTCCATCCAATAAAGATATGTGACATTTTTTTAAAATTATATATACATTTACTCAGTCATATTTACTTAGGCGACGTCTTGGAAATATTTGACTTTTAGTAGTAGTTTTACTACACTATACTTTTTGATTTTACTTATGTAATATTATCACTACTTTTACTTTACTAAATGAAGAACAAGTTTGTTATAACCAAAACTGGACCGGGACAGTCACACACCTGTCACAGCTTTTGTTAAAGTGAGACATCCTGTTTGTACTCAAGCTTTGTATTTCTATTGTTATTTTCTATCTGCTGAAGGCACGTGCAGAGGGTGGGGCGGAGGGGGCTTGAGCCCCTGCCCCTTTTATTCTTGATGCCCCTAGTGCCCTTTTTAAGTAAAAAAAAAAAAAAGTTTTTATTTTTAATTAATTTATTTATTTTTATCTGTATGTCAGAAGGCCTGTTGTGCCCCTCAGCAATAATATTTAGCTAAATATAATGATTTAGCAAAAATAAACTAGTCTGGCTCATGTTGTTCAGACACCGGGTCCATGGTGAAGAGGAAGGGGACGAGTTTGTGCCCTCTAACTATTAAATTATGGGAAAGAATATTTTTTCATACACTGGTTTGTGAATAAAAACGTAGGACTGATATTGACGTTAGAAAAACTGTTTCTATTTATATTTTGGTAATTGTCCTCGCAATAGCGGGAAACAACCCGCCTCACCCCTAAACACAGAAACGCTTCGGCTGCAGAGAAAACTTCTGACTTTAACTTAATCAGGCTGCTGAATGCCCAGTTCACTACAGGCGGTCTGAGTCGGTCCCACCGACAGATATAGAGAATGTCTGTCTTTATATCAGATATGACGTGGCACTGCGACTGTCACCGCGAGTTGCGACACACCTCAAAGTCCCGGTACCGCCCATGAATGTCTGGAGGCCCCTACCAGCAGCTACTGAGTTTTCTTTGCCTTGATGTCTTACAATTCTAGATCTCTCAGAGGTGCTAACATCAAAAAATTAAATAGAGTTAACCCCTTTGAGATTTTTTGATCTATAACGCAGTCTGCAGCCAAGTTGTTGTAGAGGTTAAATAGATATTATTAGGGCTTAATTAGTAAAATGGCAAACAGAGAGCAAACAGTTTCAGATTGACACAGCCCTCCAGTCTCAGATCAGCACAGCCCTCCAGGACTGTCAGCAGTAGAAAAAGCAACATTATACCTGTTGGGGAAAATATACTACATTTGCTTTGCATGGTAGTATAGTAGGATCCAATTAAATTCTTGATTAATATGGGTTGTTGCTATGTTGTTGTACAGTGTTTTAAGATCTTGTTCAATCTGCCCTTTTTTAACTTTGAGCCCCCGGCCCTCCAACGGTCTCTCCCCGGCCCTGATCTGCTGAGCCCTTTGGGTCATAGTCAGGGGATTACTGTGAATGTTGATATTGGACATTGGACTTTTGTTCAATGCTTTATACATTATTTCCATTATTTTATATAAACAATATCTTAAAATTTTAATGCATTACTTTGAATGAAAAGTTTATCAGTTGGTTCACGGTATCCCATCTTATTAATAAGCCTTATAGCTTTCTTTTGCAACTTAGCTAGTATATCAGTGTTTGTTTTACTTGCATTTCCCCAAATTTCTGAACAACAATAATAAGACAAATAAGGCATAACCAAAGAGGAATATATAACATGCAAGCCTTTAACATTTATTAAATCTTGTATTTTAAACAATATTCCAATAGTTTTTGCAACTTACTATATTTATTCTAAAGATCTCGGGAAATCAAAGGAGAGGCTCAATAAGGAGCGCTGGCACCACCGTGTGGCTAAAATGGGATATTATATCACTGCAGTTTCATAGCCACAGAAAACAAGTTAATTTAGTTGGATAAAATGAGTAAAAAATAAGTTTCACAGTCTTCACACTAAAGCTTGTTATGACAATATATTTTTACATATTATTTATTGAGCAAACCTGAGTGTGTCTCAACAGAACTATTCAGATTTATTTTGTTTAGTCATAGATTATTAAATAGTGTTCTAACAAAATATCTTACCCATGAGGTTACCTTGAGGTCCTATGACACAGTGAAGCTCTCTTGCAAATAATTTAGTATGAGTACACCATAACATAACAGCTGCATCTAAAAAAAACAAAAAATAGAATATTTCCAACAATATTGTCATGTACCTTTGGTTAATTTTGTAGGTCTATTTCATCTAGACAAGCAGAACAGAATGGCATGGACAATCAATTTTAATGTATACAGAAAACAAAAGCTGCATGATGTAAATATTAGATAATTTATTTAAATTAACACGGGCTGCACAGTGGCGCAACTGGTAGAGCTGTTGCCTTGCAGCAAGAAGGTTGTGGTTCGATTCCTGGCCCTGGTCTTTCTGCATGGAGTTTGCATGTTCTCCCTGTGCATGCGTGGGTTCTCTCCGGGTACTCCGGCTTCCTCCCACAGTCCAAAAATATGACTGTCAGGTTAATTGGCCTCTCTAAATTGTCCCTAGGTGTGAGTGTGTGTGTGCATGGTTGTTTGTCCTGGCTGTCTCTGTGTTGCCCTGCGACAGACTGGCGACCTGTCCAGGGTAACCTGTCCAGGTGACCTGTCCAGGGTGACCCCGCCTCTCGCCCGAAACGATAGCTGGAGATAGGCACCAGCAGCTCCCGACCCCAGTAAGGGACACGGGTGTAGGAAAATGGATGGATGGATGGATTTAAATTAACACATTATCTCTGATATTGTTTTTATCATATCCATAGACAGTACACCAAATTTGAACAGATAAAAGATATTTGTAGATTACAACAGAAACAAGAAATTGTCAAACACCATTTCCATGTCAGGAGAAGAGCTGAAGGTGCTCGATGAGTTTAGTCAATGTCTTGATCTTCAGCTGGACAACCGACTGAACTGGAGACACAACTGTAAAGTTCTATAGAAAAATTGGCTAAAAAATATTTCTTGATGAAGATTAGGCTGTTCAGTGCAAAAAATACAAACACTGATCATTTCATGTGATTGTCTTCAGTCAGAGACTCTCTCAGAAATACTGTGAGACAGACTGCCACAGGAGACCACCACCATTACGATCTACAATCTTTTAACAAACTTGCATCAATAAATTATTTACTTCTATAGTGATTTACACAACCAATATTTCAACCAAAGTGCTTCACAAAATAAGAAAAAAATGACAACAGGTTAAAAACAAGAAATATGGAGAATGATTTACAATGCTTTAGGCCTCCTCAGTTTTGAACTATCAACTAGGAACATATTTAAAAATTTTAAATTGATGTTGCATTTTGCAAAATGCGTACATATGTATGCAAACTAAAATTAATTATAATTTAAAGTTAATTACAAATATGAGCTCAAGGACATAAAAACTTACTTGAATTACAAGATGTGTTCTCTGAGCTAAGATCAGGGCTACAAGAAAATAATTCACAATTAAAACAAACAAAAACATTTCAGATGTTTATAATGAATCTTTTCCATCTTCTTCTGTGTATTTGTTCAACCCTAACCAGAATCAGTTTTCAGCAGCTGGATCCACCTGGGACTTTTCTTCTGTCTTCGGAGAGTTGTCAAGACTACAGGAGTGCGACAGAGGGGAGATGAGTTTTACTACATCAGGTTAGATAGAATTACTAACTTAGTGAGAACATTTTTCAGAGATCTTTTTTGTGACTTTCCTTGAAATCAAAGTTTACATACATTTGGTCAGTACCAGGGATAACTTTATTTTTAACCTCTATTATTGGGTAAAACCATTTGAGTTTCTTTCCACAAGTTTCTCACTGTATTGGGTGATGTTTTGGCAGAACCGGTGGAACTGAGTCAGGTTTGTAGGCCGCCTCACTCTCACATGCTTTTTCAGATCTTTCAACATCTTCTCCATTAACATTAAGGCTTTGTGATGGCCTCACCAAAACCCTGCCTTTGTTGTCCTTTAATCCCCTTGTCTTCACTTTGGCTGCATGCTTCGGGTCATTGTCCATTTGGAAGACCAATCTGTATCCAAGCTTTTACTTCCTGGGTGATATCTATTGGTATTATTTACCCTATTGCTTCTTTCCTCATGATGACCTCAATTTTATGACATGCATTGATTCCTCCTGCAGCAAAACAGCCCCACAATGTTACCATCACAGTTTGGATGGTAGAGCCATTCCCATTTTCCCTCCAAATATAACAATGGTCATTATGCCCAAACAGGTCAACTTTAGTTTCATCAGACCACAGGATATGTCTTCAAAAGATATTTGTCCCAGTGGACATTTGCAAGCTGCAATCTGACTTTTTATGTTTCTTCTGAAGTGAGTGTTTGTTCCTTGCTGAAGGCCTTTCAGCCCAGGTCAGTACAGGACAGTTTGACTCTGTGTGACCAGTTTCAGCCAGCATCTCCACAAGCTCTGGGATTAATCTGCACATTTTTGACCAGATTTTAGGTGTATCAGACGTTTGTAGAAGGAAACCCAAAAGGCATAACCCAATTCATGCATTTTAAAAGACAGTTATCTTTGATACTGATACTCTAAAATTCTGAATTTAAAGAAAGTTACAAAAAAATCTCTAATATTATTGTCACTGGGATTTAGCAAATCAAAATTATTTTGTTAATTCTATAAACTTGAGACAGTGAGAGAAAAATGCGTGATTTTTTTATTCAGTGTAAGTAAATATGAACTGTGCATAAAAAATTTACTATTTTATTTTTATTTTAAACAAATGGCTATTTTGTCATGTACTTCCCCTTCAGCCACCTCTTCAGTTACCTCTAATGTAACTTCATTGGCTCCTGTCTCATTATCAAGTGGATATTAAGATATTGCTTTTAACTTGGCGAGCTCTGCATGGACAGATGCCAATCTACACCTCTGAACTTTTACATCCCTACACCCCCATAAGGACCATGAGGCCCTGTGACAAAGACCTGCTAATTCCACCACCGCACACCCAGTTCAATGCGTTAAGTATAAACCTAGCTTAAGGGTTCAGGTTACCTGTATTTTTCTGCAACAGGTTCATCCTCCTTGGTTTGCTGGGATACCAAATGGGCATCTGTTTCCAAGTCTGAATAGGAAGTCATTCCAGGCCTCTGTTCTGACTGTGTGCGACGGGTTGAATTCTCTCTTCCTCTTGTGGAAGGCCTGCCTCGGGAGACTTCTCCCCATTTTCTGTGGAGAACAGAACTACCAAAGGACAGGCAGGCCTGGGAACCTTTCAACTCATTTTGACAGAAGACTGAGCGGGCATCATGAAAGGACATATGAGGAATAATCTGTTCTGTGCTGCTATCATTTGCACGCGTAACTTTTCTTGGAGAATTTGTGCGAGAAGAGGATCCAGAGTTGGGATGCTGTCTGAAGACAGGGGGACGTGGACCTGTGTGGTGCACAGATGGACATGATGGTGGCAAGCGTACTCTTGAAACAGGTGGTGCTATGACGGGCAGACTGCAAGAGGGTATCTCATTGCCTTCACATCTCTGGTAATTTGAGGCTTGAAGGGATGTTAAATCTCCTGAAACTGGAATTTGAAAATTTTTCATGTCAGTGGATTCTCCTGCATTGCGCAAATGAATAATCTTTCTTGCTTGTTTGTACAGCCTTTTCGTTTTCTCACTTTGTTCAGACAGATCTGTTTCTAGCTTCAAGTTTTGATGTTGCACCTCAGTAACTCCCTCATGCCTAACAGGATAGGCGGGTGACACAGCCATTGATCTAATTTTTACATTTGCTTTGCTCGGCAGAACTTCCACATTCTGCATAGCTATCTTCCTTCGCTGGGAAATAGCAGTGGTCTGGTGTATTAACGGAAGAGTCAGAACCGGATCTTCATGTAGTCTTTCATTTCGTAGTTTGTCTTCATTGCATCGAAAGGAATTGTCCATTAGAACTTCCAGGGGTGGAGGTGGTAGATTATCCATATCTAGCTCGTCCCTGCCAATTGGAGAGCTGTTGTTGTTGCCAGAGACGATGTCACCTCCTGTCTTATTAACTATTCTAGACTTTAGAAAAATACAACTTTTATTGGGCCTCATGATGTGAGGTACAGTATGTAAAAGACTTTGTCCAGGTCTCCCATTAACCCCTTTGCTAAATGTATTTATGAGACTTCTGACTGAATAGCACCTTAGTGATTTATTTGATGGTGAATATAAAGAACCTGGTAGCCAATTGGCTCTGTCTTTGCTTCTGTGGTTACCAGCTGATCCATCCAAAGAATGTCGTCGATGTCCAGCTTGATACAAATTACACTGTGGCTTTGCAAAGTCATTTAGTCCTTGCATTTCAGAAATCATATTAATTTTTTCATCTAATTCCATCTGACTGTTTTGTTGCTCTGATACTACAGAGTGTTCAGCATTGAAAAGTTGTTTAAAGGCAGGCTGCTGATCTTTCATGGAGTTTTCATACATGTAACGAAGAGCATGACAGGGATCTGGTGGAGAAGAGCTTGATCTCTTCCTCTCAAACTGGTCAATTTCATCATCTTGATATTTTTCTGCATGCCGCTCCTCTTCTTCCTCCCCCTCTTCCTCCTCTTCATTATCTCTAGTATTACTAACAAAACCAACTGAATAATTTTGGTATATACCCCGAATGTTGACTTCAGACCCACAACTTCCTGATCCAGCACTCCCACGGTGGCAATGGTTCCTTTCAGATCCTGTCAAACTATCACTCTCTCCGCCAATACCACTGTCCTCACTGTGCAGTGCAGAATCTTCTGGGTTAGACTTACTAATAGCCACTGTCTCAACCCTTGCAAGTACTTGAGCCAACCTAAACTCTGCAGCCTGCTTAGCTTGAAGCTTCTCAGCATACAGTTTAGAGAGGGAAGAGAAATAATCTATTCCCTCCTCAAGTGTAGTATCACTCCGAGTCTTCACTGAGCTTTTAACTTGCCTGATTTTGTCTGATGAATCCTGAAGTAGTTGATGTAAAAGATCTAGTGATGGGTCAAAATTATTCATAGGTTTAGCCGAGCATACAGCTTGACCAAACATCCCAGAAGGTAAAGTCATGCTGTCCCCATGCTCCTTGAGCATCAGCTCCCCCTCTTCAGCCATCTCCTCTAGTGCCTGGTTGATTTCCTCAAAGTACAACGCCAAAGCAGACATTGGTGTTTGGAGGGACAGTTGTGTCTGGGCAGCCTGGTCTAGAAGCCCCAGAAGAATTTCATATTTGGAAATATTTTGGTTCAGGAAATTGTAAGCAGCCTGGTGAGCTCTCACCATTTTTGGTGGCAAACCCACCTTTTTTTGGACTACAGAAGACTTTCTCTGCCTTTCTGTGGATCTTTTCTTCATGTTTTTCTTTCGGGTCTCCACCCTCTGATTCATAGGCATTTCCATGACATTTCCAATTATAGACATTTTCTTTACCTTTGTTGCCTCAGAGTCCATTTTATTTTCAGGAAGTATTGGATCAGGGTCAAGATGAGTCATTAAAGTTTCTTTTATGCAGTATTCGTCAGTAAGTAGTGGCAGTTCCTCTTCCTTGTTTTGAGGTTGTAAACAGGCGTCTTCATCCAGTGCAGGTCCACCATCCGCAACCTCTTGTAATTCTTCAGTGACCAGGGCATTTTGAACATCAAATTGATGTGGTTTTGAAAATAACTTTCCTTTTGATGGTGAACAGCCCATTTTCAAAAGCAAAAGTGTTATGAGGAGAAGGAAGGAAGCTCTCTGCAATGAAGAATAAAAAGATTTTATCCAGTATCGCCCTTTTGATTCCAGTCTTACAGCAAGTTTCTTTTATCCGTTTTATGGTTTTCTCTGAAAGTCCACTTGCAAACTTTACTGTAAAGACTACACACAGGATACTGAAAGAAACGACTAGCAGCGTTTACAAAGAAGTGCAGAAGATAAGTCAGGTTGTGCAGATGGCTGCACAGATGGCCACAGTAAGTGCATTAGCGTCCAGGTACGTACGGACATACATACACACACATACATGCGCGTACACACACCAGGGCATTTATGTCTAAGACTTTAAGCTCATCAGCTTAATCAGAGTCAGGTTGTCAGAGTGTGTTTTTAGCTTCATTTACTGACCTGCTGGTTACAGCCTGCTGAACCTATTTCAGATAATGGGCATTTAAGACCTGAAAAATCCCCAGCAATTTGCATGTAGTATTGACATGCATGTCAATACTACATGTGTCTGTGTTTCATTTGCACCAAGAAGCAAGTTTTCAACAGATCTTATTGTCCGTCATCTTGAAATTTCTTGTCATTTACTTTATTACCACACAACTCTGTTCAGATTTGCCTGTTTGTGCATCTTTTACAAAAAGAACAGACATATTTAATTACACAAAATGTTAACATTTTCCATAAAAATCTCTTGCAAGATCATTACAAGACATTTCAACCACCTTGCTTGCTGGCAGAGGTGATCCTAGTCTGGTTGGTGCCCTCCATTATCCCCACTACACTTCCTCACTGCAGTGGAAGGCTGGGTGGGGTGAGTTGGGTGGGGTGAGTTGGGTGGTGTAAAGCATTAGGAGCTTCATCAGCATTATTGTTGCAGCATTTTGGATTAGCTGAAAGGCTTCTAACTGCATTCTGTAAACTTCCTGATAGTAAAAGGTCAGTCAGCCCTGAAGTAACAAATACATAGATTCGTTTTTCAGCATCGTTCCAGGGGAGGATCATTCTAATGTTGACAATATCCTATGGAGTGAAAATTTCACTCCATACTATCCCAAAGATGATGAAAGGAAATCCGAGACGCTTGTTTAATATGAGATTTAACTGACATGTTCTGGTAAAAATTAATAAATAACCAGAAGATTAAGTGATTGTGTAACACTTTGACCAGACTACAGAATTTAAATAATTACATTTAATATTGCGCCAGTTCTAGGATTTATTTGTTGGAGCAGAATGTGACTCATGACACAAAGATGTTTGGAAGAAAACATGTATTGAACAAATGTATAGTGTTCAAAAGCACTTTCTGATTAAATAATAATTTCACAGGACATTAAAAGAAATAGCACCAAAACATCTTATTTTTTTAAATGAAAGTAGTAATAGTATCGGTATCCGTGTGGTATTAATCCACATCAGAATAGTTTCATAGGCCATGTGCACTGCTTTTTGTGAAATCTGATTTGTTTTTCACATTTCAAATTATATGTGACTCATATGGATGTGTGAACTGCCAACAACCTAAAAGTGTCCCACATGTTCAATAAAGGGCGCAGTAACATAACATATAGTGGAGGTCAGTGTTTGTGGAAGTTGCGTCCCGCAGATGGTTTGTGTCTAATGGTTCAGATAGAATTTAAACTATAAACAATGGCAAAAGAGTAAATTTGGACTTAATGGTAGAACACTTTATCAAGTCCGCAGTCCACTTGCCACCATCCACAAGTAGTTTTGTGGATGGTGGCAAGTTTCTGGAGTAGCGGTGGCCACTTTAGAGCAGTCTGACTGAAGTGAGACTGCCATGCACCGGCGCCACAGGAAATGGTACGAGCATTTAAATGCTCGTACCATTTAAATGTTGATATTTTTTATATCTTCAGTGTTTCCTTAGTTGCTCATAATCTAAAATTGCTTTGTTTGGATGTCTAATTGTTTCAAGTGTAATGTTGATTCATCTATCTTTAATCTCCATCAATAACTTTTTGCTTCACTGTTCTGTATGAAAAGTAAATAGTTTTGTGGATTTTTTTGAAAATATTTTCAATACATGCCTTACTAATCGGTTTACTCTATTTTGTGTTCTTTCTTGAAGACGCTCAGAATGGGGAGTGGTCCTTCCTCTGATGTTGGACAGGGTGCAGTCCCACTTAACTATAATTGGAAAGGTATGGATAAATGTTCTGTTTCTCTTCACTTTTATCCTGACTGCTACTGTGGATGAAATCTGAGGAGAAGAACAAGAAAACACGAGCTATAATACTTGAAGCCCTGGATGTAATAATGCCTGCTATGATTGTTCCTTCTCTCTGTCCCATACTTTTCTGACTTGTCCAGATCCTCGGAGTTTTCACCTCAGCCCTCATATGCCTGGGCCATGTCTGGTCATCCGCAAAGAAAGTAAAACTGGAAAACAGCTGCAGCACAAAAACTGAAGTGATCTGACGAAAGTGATTTGACGTGACAAAGAGACACTCGTCAGTGTTGGCTAGCTGTATGGTCCAGTTGATGTTCAACTTGTTGTTTTCGTGTCGTTTGTTGTAGGCCACCATTACCTCTTCGGCTTCCTGTTTATATTTCACGTCTCAGACATCCGTGCCAAGCACCAGTAGACCGCTTTGTTAGTCGACCCAGAAAAAAACTAGATTTGTTGTTTACATGTTGGCAATGACTTTTCTCTGTCATTTTTAATGTTGTTGAGATGTTGAACAGTCGTTCAATATTTTAGGAAATAAACCACTGAAAGAGAGACTCACTAAAGATGCTCAACCATTGTGAAAATTATAAAAACAGAACAGAAATAATGCTCCTAATTAACCCATCACAAATTTATTCTTCAATGTTTTTCTACTTTCTGTTTCACTGCAGATGCCGTCTTTATATCACTTCAGTGTGACAAGGACAAAATCAGAAACTGGGACTTAAAGATCATTCATGCTTTGTTTACCATTTGCCTGGTAATGTCAGTTGACTTTATTTTTGCATTAATGCAATAAAAAGGTTTTGCTTCCTTTGTGACTTGAGTTGGAATAAGAAGCAGATATGAAGCTCAGAAGACACATTACAGACATGACCTTCACATTCTTCTCAGTGTTATGAAAAATGTAAATGTCTAAATTAAACTAAAACAAGGTTGTCCAAGCCAATTTGTATCTCAAATTTTATATTTGATAAGAGTAACATTGTTAAGCAATATTTTTCTACCTCAAAAGCAGAAGTCCAAAAAGAAAGTTTACAGGATAAACAGTTTTGTTCTTTTTCATTATTTTTTACAGACACGTTCTCATGTGAAGGCGATTCATCAGCCTCTGCACAAAATTTGAAATACAAAAAAACCAAAACATGAACAATTCCTCTTTTTCGATTTTAAGAATTTTTGAACCAATAAGTATTTTAAGACAAATAAATAAATTCAGTTCCTCACTATACAATTTCTGCAGACAGTCATTGCCCTGAAGCTTTGGTGGTCTCTGAAACTTCTTGGTCCCAGTCAGTGTCAAGGACATCGCTAGAAAAGTCTGTAAGACCAGAGAAAGAAAAACCTGAAAGGAACGACTTAGACCCATCATTATTTAGTGGCGGGCTAAGATTAAAGCACTTCCTTTTTCTCATGTTCACCTCGTTGTTGCTTGCAGGTTTTGGACATTGGTTTAGAATATGAGTAAGGTCCGATTGCTTTAGTTTGCACTTAGAAGTTTCTGTTTCATATGGAACTCTTTCCAAATTAGTCTGAGCTGCTGTAGGTTTGGTGGTGCAGTGTTGTGAATATCCATTATTTAGCTTTTCCATTTGTTTCTTTTTCTTTGCTTGTGGCATTTGGTTAGTCAAGTCATCATGACTAGCTGACGTCTGCATATTTATCTCTTTTTCTCTTAATGTTTCCGCTTCATTACGAATGTGGTCAGGTTGTTTTCCATCTCTGGGTTTGAAAATAAAAGCTGACAGTTTTGTGTGCAGGTCTGTCAATTTTCCATCTTCGGCCACCATCTTTTCACGTAGCAAAACATTACTGTTCCTAGGCAGGCGTCTCTGTTCTTTTTCCTCAATTCGACTTTGCTCTGCTCTTAGTGTTGATGATAATGACCAACTATTGCTTGGGGCAGTATTTATGTTCCCTTGTGTTGATGTAATGATGGGTAGGATGACATCATCTAGGGACAGTGAGGGACTCGTGGCAGGAAGCCGGTCCAAACAACTCTTCACTGTTACACAACTCTTTAGCTCACTGGAGATTTCAGAGTCTGAACCATGTAGTTGATGCTGGTCTCTAGAAAGAAACGGACCACACATACCAGTCTCTGAGGTGTTGCTCCTTAGCCTAGCAAAGACACAATATCCACAAAAATGTACTTTATTTTGATATACAAGTCTGGGTTTGTTGATTGCACTGTTAATAAGTGAAAAGATAAAAGTATACAATATTAGAAGTAACAACATGAACAGCTATATTATCTAATTTATCTAGTAGCATAAACATCATTCAATCACTTATTTTTGATTGGCTTCGATTGGGTGTCTAACTCTTAACGTTTTTTGTGTAACAAAACCATCATGTGAGCAGCAAATTTTAAGCACTAAAAATGTGCACATGACTAAAATAAGAATGTTGAGATTGTAGAGTTGCTCACCTGGCCAGCCGCTCCATCTCATTTTGAAGAAGCCCAGGCAGGTTCAGTCCCTCCAGGAGCATCTGACATTGGGTTTGATACTGCTGAAGGGGGTCGGTGGGGAACGTTGTTAGCAAAGCGTTTACATTTCCCAGCAAAGCACCACCCTAAAGGAAGGATGCACCAGACTGTTAATGATCCCACAGGACTGAAAAACAAAACAAGATTTCAAGGACTGCTTGAGTGCAGTCATTTTTGGCTAATATGTTCCAAAGTGGACAAAGTGTTACTGGAGGAAATGCTCACACCAGACATAAATGACACTGGCCAAACCGCTAAACTTCACAGTGATAGAAGAACACACGAGAAAGAAGGAATAAAGGCATATACTGCAAATGACTATATTTAGCAACGTTATTGCCGTCACTATATTTGCTAATATTAAGCAGTTCAAACTCTTTACAGTTTGAGCCCACTGTATCCTGGGTGTTTCATTCTGGCATGAACTCATGACATCACCAGAACAAAACCCTTTAATAACTGCTCATCCAGAACCAGGCTGGTCTTTCTTAGTAGGCAACATGCCGTCTTTTATAATAAGACTAGTCCTTTCAGCTTACTTGATTCTTGGATTTTAGTCGTGTGAACATCATCTCACCTTCACTGATTCCCCAAGCATCAGGTGATGCATGATCCAAATAATTGTGAACTTTCTTTTCAGGTTTTAATGAGTTTGAAATTCTCAAATAAATTCAAATGTATGTTGCTCACAACCAGCCAAACATATTTTCCATTTCTTGAGCCAAATCAAGACTCAGTCACGTCATGTGACCCAATCACCAATCCCATTTTTCCTCTTTTTTGTGAAAACTTTATAGTATTGTGTAATTTACAAATAAACACAAATAACCAACAAATCAACTACGTCCAGTCGTTTTTGTTTTCTGCAGTGTATTCTACAGTAGAGAGAACAAGTATTTGATACAATGCCAATTTGTCAAGTTTTCCACTTGCAAAGCAGGTAGAAGTCTGTCATTTATATCATAGGTACTCTTCAAATGTGAGCGATGGAATCTAAAAAACTAAAATCCATAAAGTCACATTGTATGACTTTTAAGTAATTAATTTGCATTTATTGAATGATATATGTATTTGATAAGCTATGAACCAATAAGAGCTCCAGCTGTCAGAGGCCTGTTAGTTTTTCTTAAAACCCTCATCTTATAGTCTCTTGTTTGAACTTGTTACTTGTATAAAGACACCTGTCTAAACACTAAAACAAACTCCAATACATAAATAAAGATACACACATTTATATCTACAACTCACTTTCATTATGAAGTAACTGAGAATAGGTAAAGTATCTGTAGATGAATAATATAACAAAGAGAAGCATAATAGGCATAATAGTGTCCCCAAGTACACCCAATGCGTCTGTAGCTTTTTAGTTTTTCATGCAGCCTCATGTTGGACAGCAAACTATATAAACTGAAGATGCTACAGCCATGTAACTTAAAATACTCAAACGTTTTTTGGAGCAAACCAAAATGTATCTAAAGATAACAACATTAAAGACATTGCCATCCAAAGGATCATGCCTTATGTAGTAAAATAGGTCAATCTGTTTTCTCCTTACCTGCATGGAGCACTCCATGACTGACACAGCAGTAACGGCATCTTCGATGGTAACAGTCTCTCTGTACATGAGCCGGGCATGTCCTGTGCAAAGTTTAAGAAAGGAACAGGCCTCGGTCAATATGTGCAGGTGTTTAACAAATCATTTTCCCCTTTACTGGCACAATGATGCCATCAGTAAACATGCATATTTTTAAAAAATTTTTCAGATTTCCCTTTTTTTTATGTTCAACTACATTTCTGAGGCACAGCAAGCATCTTTAATCAAGTCACATATTTGAGCACCTAAAGGTAAAAGATTAAAGTCGTTGTCCCCATTTCACTGACAGTCCACTGAGTTTGAACTTTTGATCATCATAATGTAAAGTGAAATTGTTTTGGACTTCAGTCTGTTCTCACCTTCAGCAAGTCTGCTCAGACTTTCCAGCATGCGGATAGTTGTGCGGGCGGCACTGTCAATGTCTCGTTGACGCTGCAGCTGGTAATAACGAGTCAGGATGCAGTTGGCTGCTTCGGACACCTGAGGCTGCAGCTGTTTAATCACACTGAAATAAGTTTTCATTTTCTCCATGGACCAGAGCCCACTGGCATCAGCTGGAGTTCCTGAGAAATCACGGGGAGACATGTAATGATGCTGCCTGTAATGTGTGTCAGAATAGAAGGAGAAATGTAGCATGAATATCATCAATAATAACTAAAAATGAATTCAAAACTAGACAGGGGGAAAAGAACCTTAGTACAAAAGCACCAACATTACCTTGGTCCTCAAGAATAAAAGAAGAGATGATACAGTCCCACTCTGCGTTTCTGGTGTCCAGCAGAACCAAAACCAGGTCGAACCGGCTGAGCAAAGGACTGGCCAGTGCCACGTTCACAGAGAGAGGCTGACTGGGATCATACTGTCCTTTGGGATTGGTAGCAGCTAAAATGGTGGTTCGAGTATTCAGCTTGCACACCATTCTGTAGAAAAATGAAGAGTCAAGAGATTGAAACAAAAAGTGTAAATAGATTTTATCTACACATATTCCATGATAGTATAATTTGTATTCAATCTTAATTTATACTGAACTAGTGGCAAACCTGTTCAGTAATTTCTAAATTATATAACTATCATTATGCACAACATCAAATTCCTGGGGCCTGACCTGGTCACCGAACACCTCTTTACTGATGAGGAACGCCAAACAAAGACTTTTCTTCCTCAGGAAACTGAAAAAGGCTGGACTTCCTGCTCAGTTGCTCAAGAACTTCTATAGAGCCATGATTGGAAGCATCCTCTGCCTGAGTATGACTGTGTAATATGGCAACTGCACAGCACTGGACAAAAAGGACTTGGCCAGAGTGATGAAAACTGCCCAGTGGATTGTGTGGAGTCAGTAACCAAACCTGGACATAATATAGACCAGCAGACTGCAAAGGAAGGGCAGTTGTATTGCTACTGATCCCAACCAGGACACAAACTGTTTGTAACAGTGTCAAAAATCAAGTAATCAAGTATGAAGGCACAAACACGAAGGGAATGAAACTGTAGCTGTACACCTAAAAAGAGCTTTGAAAGACAATTAAAGTTGATTAGGACTGTAGAGATTATAGATAGGCTAAACTGAAATTCTAGCTTATTTCATACATCTATCCTAATTGTACAGGGCCCACATGGAGAAAAGAAAAGAAAAAAATGATCCTGAGTTACTTTTGCTAGATTCTGCAAAACCTTCTCCCAATTTTTCATTTTGCAAGATTCAACGGGACTTAATCAAGGTGGAAATTGGCACCCGCCATTGACCAAATGAGGGTAAATGTATGATGTTGCCCAAGAACCTGTAGGAGGCAGCTTGTGCTGCAGAAAAATGTGTCAAACTAGCAGATATGTGTACCACACAAACTTCAACCACTAGAGCAGGTTCAGAGAGAGAATTAGCACTTCAGGGGATTTGTCTTCATCGTCGGGACAAAATAAGACATTTGACAAGGGACGGAGAGAGGAAGATGTCAGACTAGCTGCTGTCAGCCCAGTGAGAAAGAGTGGAAATGTTCATGAAGGAAGAATATTTAATGCAGGGAGAAGGGCAGATGTGTGTGAGTCAGTGTAAATATACATACCCAGCTTTGGCTACGCTGATTGACTGCTGCTCCATCGCTTCATGAATGCTGATTCGATCATGTTCTTTGATGCTGCTGAATTCATCAATGCAGCACAAACCACCATCAGACAGGACCAGCGCTCCAGCTTCCAGGTGCCAGTCACCTCCATCTTTTACTGCAGCAACCGTCAAACCTTCATCAAGACAGAGAGAACAGGAAGACATGGGGATATTTTTAGATTGGCAAAGTAGAAAATGTTCTATCAGAAAAATGAAAGCTCTAAGAAACAGCAGTGTTCGAAAGTATGTTTAAAAAAATGGAAATAAAGCTCAAAGTCCTTACAACCACCGTAATGTTCAGACATGCCATTACATTGTGAGGTCACACACACACATTCACACACTGATGGTGGCCTGCTACTGAATAGTAGCCACAGCTGACAAAGGCCAGGAAACTATTCTTTGCCTTTAACCTTTATTTTTAAAATGTACAAACTTTGGAGGATTTCAGGGAATGGTGGGAACTCTGCAACTTCATGGTTGAATTAACATCCTGAAATTTGGCTGGTCATGTATTCTAACTGACCTATGACCTCTAGCACTAACAAATAGTATGAGAAATATCCCCATAATAGATGAATCACCGTGCTTCACAGTCTACTATGACTGGAAGTCAGCATTCATTTTCCACTTAAAATGAATGAACCCAAAAGGAACAAGCTTGCTTTCAATAGGCCATAAAGTTGAATACGTTAGGTCAGCCACTGCGTTATTGGCAAACTATAACCTCTTCATTTCAACAATGAAACTTTGTGAGGACTTCTAAACAACATCTTGAAAAATCTCAGTTTTCTTTTGCAAGATCCAACGGGTCATAATCAGGGGTAGAAATTGGCGGGTGTCAATTAAATGCACAAATACTCACAAGTATTTGTAGATCTTATGTGATCACACAGGGTCTGTCATTAGGTAAGAATTTATCATTGTCAGAACTCAGAAATACTTTATTTATGCCAAAGGGAAACTAAATATTAAGTCAAATCAGGCCAGGCTGCCACGCACCGGCACTACCATCTGACCAGCAGCAGGAAAGGCAGGAGGAGAGGTGCCATTCTCAAGGACACAAAAATAGAGGCAGATAGAGCGGGAACTGAACCGGCAACCCACCAATTGCAGGGCGAACTCCTACAAACACCACAACCATAGCAGTAAAAAAAAAAAAAGACTTGTTTCAGTGCTGATCTTGAATAATCCTCAGGGGCCCATCCTTCCCAAAGCTGCTATAGAAAACACTGCTGATGGGAAACACTGCTAATGATGTGGGAAAAATGCTCACCAGCACTGGTTGATCCAATTCCAGCTGTAAGTACGGATCGGGATATTACTTTGGCTGCATATTTCAGAAACTGAGATTTTCCTGTTCCAGGATCACCAACCAGCAACAAATGGCATTCTCCTAGAAATTACAAGCAACATCACGCAATCACATTTTGGTAATTTCATGATGTAAATCACTTTGAACTGCCTTGTCGTTGAAATGTGACATACAAATAAACTTGATTTCTAGTTTAAATTGTTTTCAATAGTAATGCAATTAAATCAGGCTTAACTGGCTTAAATGGCTTTATCGGGAAACTCAGACATTTTACAATGAAATCAGTCATTCTTATTCACACTCACATGCTGATTATGAAAAACAAAGAAGACAAATACCTCTAACTTTGGTCCCAGAAGAGTCTATTCTTTGGACTCCACCTGCCAGCACCATAGCCACAGCCAGCTTAATTACATACATGCCAAAAACCTGTGGACACAGGCTCAACAAGATCTCATTCCTACCTACAGAAAGAGATGAGAAAATCAAATTACAAAATGCAAGTTACCACAAGAAATACAAAAGATATTTTGCCAAAGGGCAAAAACACTAACCAGCCAGTGGATTCTTCTTGTAGCTGTCCCAGAACTCTTCAAATTCTTTCTGAACATCTTTTACCATCAGAGCAGCAGCAGCCTGCTGATTTGCTTCTATGTTGTTAGCTCTGAGGACCAACTCCACATCACAGGGGGAGCCATCATAAAGGGGCTTCCAGCGGAGATACATCACACCATAAACCGTTATGTCATCACCTGTAAACATATTTTATTTTTTTAATGAAAAAAATACTTTGCTCTCTTATTGGATATGTAATATAATAATACATATGTCAGGTTATTTTGATTGCAAAGTTGACAAGAATTTCAAACACTTGTAGTGCAGAAGACAGAGAGGTTCAGATGTCTGGGTAACCTCATAACAGCATTACAGATTTGGGCAACTGGCTTACAAACAACTGAGCTGATGTCATCACAAAGAGTCAGCACCAGTGGAGGGGAGTGTGTGTGTGCTAATACACACATAGTCAAATAACACTACCTGAGATAACAAGAGTGAACTATGCAGGAGGTGCTCAAAGTAGAGCTGCTACTCCTCTACACCAAGAGGAGCCAGCTAAGGTGGTTCAGACACTGGTTCTGATACCAGTTGGAAGCCTTCCTAGTGAGGTGTCTGGGACAATATCCCAAAGGAAGGACGGTCAAAAGAAGACCCAGGACACGCTGGAGGGACTATGTTGTTCAGCTGGCTTGAGAACTATTTGGGAATCCCCTAGAGGAGCAGGACCAAGCGGCTGGGGCCAGAAAGGGAATCTGGGCTTCTGTTAAGGCTACTGCCCCAAGAGCCCAACGCTAGATTAAGCAAAAGGTAATGAATAGATATTTGTCTTGTTCATTAAAGTGCTAAAAGCACTAAGTAATGTAACTAAACTGCAGATTTCATCAGTTTCTTGCATTGAATCTGAGAATTTCAAAAGCTGATAGGAGAAAATGTCAGTCTTTTATTACAGTACATGTATTTTACAAATACTTCGGCTGCTGATTCTTACCAGATTTACAGCTGTCCACCAGGTCATCCTCCAGCACTACCACTAAAGAATGAGGAATACTACCCATTGACAGCCTCTGAACCTGTTATAAGAGAGGGTCATTTCATTTTCTAATAGAGATTTAAAAAAAAACTTATAACATATTATTTTAACAAACTTTAAACTTAATTTTAATAAAAATAAAGAGAAGGCGTTATATGCAAATGTTCCATACTTGCTCTTGTATCTTAATTTCCTGGTAGTCCCGACAGGCAGCAGGCTCCGACCCTCTAGACAGACAGCTGAATTTAAAGGAATTACAAGCAGCAGGATTTGGGCAGCCCACCGGCTGGATGAAGGTGTAGAACTGGTCAAAATCAGCCTGCACCTTGAAAACATGTCGGCACTTTGTGCACATGTAATCACGTTCATAATCCAGAACCTAATAAATACAGAACCGCAGAAACACAAAAAGAACATCCCAACAATTATTTATGACTCTTACTATATTTGTAAATTCTGCAAATGTTTTAGAGTTGGAGATATGTCAATCATTAGACGACAAAGAGGGACAATTCATCCATGAACAACGACTTTTTTCTATTACTGTAGGACCAAGCTCAGCTTCTTTCTGCGTTTTTTGTTGTTTGACATTTGACACTAGATGGTGAACTTTTCAGTTCTGGATGTGTTACTTATGAAAACCGTTTCACACACATGGACAAAATTATTGGTATTTCTGTCCAGGCCTGATTCAACAGATTATCAAAATCAAGACCATTTTGGATTGGATTATGAGAAGGCATTGAAGCCCCTCACACAGAAAAGACAAATGTTGCACCAGCATCTCAGATTACTGAACTAAATCAGAAACAGAAACCAGACATCCTGATTCAAGAACAGAGGATCATTAGATGGACTGCATATTTGAGCAGTTAACATGCAATTTCTTACCTTAGCCACACTGGTACGTATGACCGTACCAGTAACAGACAAAAAGTGGCCCACATCTCTGGACTTTGGAATGGTATGTCTGGTTAGTTCTGGACACACTGGCAGACCTGCGATTAAATGGGTTCAAAAAGACAAGAAAACCATAATAGAATAATGAACATCCTGACCATCATCATGCGTGCATTTGGAAAAAAAATACGCTGTAAGTGTACAATATGGTTTTTATAAATTGCTATAAATAAAAATCAGTAAAATTTAATCTTCAACTTCTCCATTACATTACTTCTAGTGCTTTAAAAATCTACCTTTGAAAATGCAGAAATATAAATCTAACAAGAAAATGAATAAATAATATTTATATTGTTACAACTGATCAAAAAATACAAATACAATGCACACAGTAGTGAAAAAAAGATAGCATAAAACAAACAGGGTCGCCAGCTGGATGTTTTACCTGTAATGCGAGTGTGATATATCTGTCTCAGGCTTCTCTGACCTCCTGCTCCCTGTCCGTTGTCTTTGAGAGAAGCCTCATCTGTTAACTCTGAGGCTTTTTTCTGTAATACTTTATCAAATACAGCCAAGACGTCTTTTGGATATGCATTGAAATAATCCCCAACCTTAAAAAGGACATATAAATATCAGTGCAGTGCAGCATGGCTACTGAAAACAGAATATTGTAAAACATTTTTATCACCAACTTCTGTTCTTTCTGTGCAGAAAAATAAAATATAAGGATAAGTAGTAGCTATCAACAAGAGACAGCAAGTGATTAAGACCAATGCATCAGATAATCCCAAAAATCACAGTAGATAAGAGCCAATTGAATTATATTCAATTAGATACAAGTTTTGTTCTTAATGTGTTCTTCTGTTAAGGACAAAACTCATATCTAACATCTAAATAGCCATTACCTCTGCTTTAGTCAAAAAACAGTAACTCATGTTAACAGTACCTCCATATTGGCTTCAAAAAGTGTCATGGCGTTAACCACAACAGAGCGATGAGAATCTTCATTTTCATCAGTACTGAGCTGAAGAATGTCGCAATGATGATGCTCGGTCAAATAGTTTTCAAACACTCGACCAATCAGGGCCTCCTCCTCAGGGCTTAGAAACATAGTATTGGCTGAGATCTGAAAGCCAATGGATTTCTGATTAATGAGTACCTTATTATAATATTATATATTATTAAGGTTATAAAGTGTCTTATAGTCTATATACTCTAGTGATGTTTAAACTTTGAGAAACATTAGTTTTGTTACTTTATCCTTCACCTAACATGTTACAACAGAAAAGTAGCTTAATATTATTAAAAAAAAACACTTCGACGTTTGCTTCATAAGAGGATGATCACGTGGGTGTAAATTTTATACATATAAACACCAACATTCAATATGCCGTTCTCAATGACCAAACGGCTATAACATGTCCAATAAAATATTATTTGCTCTCTCATTGTTTCACATTGTCAAATGTTCTGTCTCACTGCAACATTCTGAACCGTCCTACTCCGTGCGCGTTCCCGAGGCACGAAATTATGTCATGGATAATTACCTAAGCACTACACCTAGTTTGACATGATGTGCACTTACCGATAGCAGTATGTTCAGAAAAAACCGCTGTACTACTGCATTTTTATAACCTGTCAATTAAAACTTTTTTTCTTGCCCTGCTTAGTTCATGGGTGCAGGTCATGGTCCTGTAGACTTAGGTCTACAAGACCTCTCTCACTGGTCTTGCGGGTTATTGAAAACTGTTCGCATCACAGAGGGCTCAACCCTGCTTTTAGAATCATACTGCTGGACACTTACCAGTTCCACAGACAGCCACTGAGCATCAAGAGGTTAACGTTCCGGGGTTACTGTCGATTCCTTGCTCTTCCCTTTCTTCTTCTTCTTTTTCTGTGTTTTTGGCGGTTGGCAAGAAAACTGAGGGTATGCACTACCGCCACCCACGGGTAGGGAGTGTGGTTTGTGATCGTTTAGATTTAATTGTGTTTGTCTCCATACACACACATTCAGTATTTGTATATATGTAAACATGTAAAATCAAATTATATTAAACATATTAAATCTATCATCTTTTATTTTTGACATTTTAATGTAACATAATCTATTGTTTCATCCTTCTCTGTGATCACAAGTGTGACATTATGTATTTAAAAAGTGTATAATAATGTGGAAGAAGATTAAAGCCACTGAAGGAAAATAATCCTGACTTTTTTTCCCCCAGAATTCTCACTTTAAAACAGATGTGAACCTGGGAGGGACCAGCTTCAGTCACCAATGTGCGAGTTGTGGCGGAGAACAGCAACATTTCTGGAAGAACATGTTGGATTTAAGCCCTTTTTACCGAGGGCGATGGATTCCCCAAAGATACCATTTCTTTAATAGAAGAGCAAACAGGCGCTCTTGCCGCCACCCTCAGAATGCTGCCCTGAGCCTTTGCCCACGTCGCCTATGTCGGGAACAGCGCCAGTGATCCTCAATAAAAAGACGTCGTTCAGTGTTACGTATGGCGTAGAACAGCATCAGGGAATCTGTGATCGATCTCATGGTCTGCTGGAGAAATCTGTGGACGCGCAGGCTTTCACCTGAATGAAATCCTGGCTCCGTAGTGGCCCCTTCTGAACATGGCTTGATCTTTCTCAGTTCGTTCTGGATAGAGCCAGAATGATGATAGCGCTAGCCTGGCTTTATCTTTTATCCAGAATTTTGTAACTCTATTTTTTTTTAAAAAAAAAACCTCAGGGGTTAATGGAGTATTATGCTCAGTTAAATAAAATTGGGGGGAGTTCTTCCATACAGAGGTTGCTGCTGGCTGCGGAGGAGGAGGAGGAGTTTCATGCCTGCATTTTGTAGAGGACTTTCAGCTAAAAAGCTGCAGATTAAGAGAAACACAAGGGGTTATTTCTTGGTATGTTACTTCTTGTTCTAGATGAAGTCATGTTTGAGTCGGTATCCATGTTTTTTTCCGGAAGCTGTAATTTCTCGTTTGTCTTCTGATCGGATTTCATGCTCCCCGACATCAAACACAATGTGGGACAGAAGTGACTTTAAAGCCGGATTCGAAGCTAATCAAGCAGGTGAGAGGCTTGTAAACATGTACTGTACTGTTGGAAATGATAATCCAATTATGCTAGTTTTAACAGTACTAATGCATGCTACCAACAGAAGAGCCCGTCTGCTTGAATTTAAGGGCGACGATGAAGTTAGCATCCGACTTACTGCTTCCGATTCGGCCCTTGACAAAAGAGCTATTCCGCTGCATTTATTTTGTACCTTTAATCCGATTAAATGTTGAATCTAAAACACTTGGGATAGTCAAACTTGAAGTGGTTTGTTTTATATTATTAAACGATTACAAAAATATTGGTTTTGATTTGTGAAACGTGTGTTGTTTTCAGAAAAACTAATGAGGTGAGTTTTGGCTCTCTGACATTATACGAACTTCACCTCCTGAACAGACTTATTTTACACTTTGTGGATTCTGTAAAACATGATGACATTAGATCCGTCTTAGGTACCCCAAGTTTGAATTCCTCCTCCATCTAAAAACACTTTCTATAGATGTATTTGTAAAATGATGCAAAAGAAAAAATGTCTGTCATTTCTTATAAACTCATACTCAGAAAATGTAAATATTGCATAAGATCAATAAAAGATATTTTAAACAGAAATGTGAGGCTAGGCATTGGCACAGAAAGAGGGACAGTGATGGGAAGAAGCCCCCCACAAAATGCCACCCTGGGCCCATGTCACCTATATCAGAAACCACCACTGGTTTGGATCTTCATCCAACCTTTATCCAACAAACCCACTGACCCTCCTGTATGATCAATTATTTTAAGAAGGTTACTCTCTCTGAACTAAGCTCCAGACCCTCTTTTTTCAGTTTTAGCCAGATAAAACTGGTATTATTTACTAGTTCATCCATCCATCTTCTGCCGCTTATTCAGGGTCGGGTCGCGGGGGGAGCAGCCTAAGAAGGGAGGCCCAGACTTCCCTTTCCCCAGCCACTTGTTCCAGCTCCTCTGGGGGTCATAATTATGACTTTGCATCTCATAATTATGACTTTCAATCTCATAATTATGACTTTGTATCTCATAATTATGACTTTGAACGTTAAAATTATGACTTTGAAAGTCATAATTATGAGATTCAAAGTCACAATTATGAGATGCAAAGTCATAATTATGACTTCCTGTTGGTCTTTTATTTTTTCTTTCATGGCGGAAATGGGCTTCCATAATTCCGGTGTTATTATGCTCTTGCATTATTATCCCACTACCATGAACTTGAGAATAGTCTCAAAATAGCAATACTGTATTATTGTTTATCACAATAACTTCTGGAATAATTTATCATCCAGCAAAATTTGTTACGTCAGGTCTACTCCCAGCATGTTTGGTGTCCTTTTGACATATTGTGACCCTTATGAGGAGGCGACTTGACAGGATGAGTTAACAGTCCTTTGAGCTGTCTTCACAGCCCATTGCAGTGCAGTCAGAGGAAGTACCACACAGTACAACAGTAAGAAAGCTTTCAGTACTGCAGTAGAAACTATTCAGTAGCTTCCTGAGGATCTTGTAGTGTTTAAAGGTCTGAGTAAGAAGAGTCTCTGCTGGACTTTTTAGTGATACAAGAGATGTGTTACTTCAAAGTCAGGTATTCAGTGATCTGTACCTCCAGGAACTTGAAAACTCTGGTCTCTTTCCACTAATGTACAGACAATTCATAGTGACCAGTTAGCTTTTTAATGTTGTTTCTGAATTAAGCTGGAGAACCCATAGAAAACTTTTGTATTCACCAGAAGAACTCAACATTCCACCATGTAACTACAGAAATTCTTCCTATTTAACAGAATAATTAAATAACATGTCAACACACAGCAGAGATAGATTCATTATCCATAAGATAAGCGTTTTAGATCTACAATCTTTCTCACACATCTTTTAATTTCCTCTAATAAAAACACTTCTTTGAATAAAGTTACTGTTGCAACTTTACCAACTTCTTTGTTTGGAAAATATAAATTGGTGATATTTTCTGGGACAAGTTATACTTCTTACCAAAAATTCCTTAGCATCACATTCCTGCATGCCTGCATTGCTGTCACCAGAAAAATAGTAAAATCATTGTTAAAAGCAAGTTATATTAAACAAACTATTATTATACAGTCACACTATGTATAACCCATTCGTATATCCTTTTTTGGTTTGAATTTTCAGGGCCTAGTTGTGGCTGTGGATGGTTTCCAGGACATGAATCGAACTGGCACAGCAGTCTGCCTTGCTCTGGAGGCAAGATCTGTGATGGACGACGACAAAGCTCTGTGTCTGACAGCGGTGACACAGGAATCGGTACCTACTGCTCTGACAGTTTGGAAGGTAGGTGTTCATCACGTGTTACTGCAGCTTAGAAAATTAACCTAGTAACTGTAGTTTGATTTGTGGTTGGATTTTCACAGATGTAAAAAGCAGTGAGAGACTTTAAATACCTTAGGGTTTGCACATAGGAGTATAACTTTTTTCATGCAAATTCTGCTTCATGTTTGGAATAGCAGCATCACAAATGCAGTTTTAAAAACCTAATCTTTCAGAGGGTAATCTTTTCCTCGACCTAACTCGATATCAAATCTCACAATGCACATTGTCCACAGCTCAAGGTTTTTTATATTGTCATTCTTACTACACATTTGTAATAATGTTCTTCAACTTATCTAATTCATTTGCTTTGATAAAAGAAAACTGTTTTTTGTGTCTACAGATGACTCCTATTCTAGTGCAACTCCTCTGTCTTCGCTTCTTCTGTCACAGCACAACTTAAACCAGGAAGAGGATGGTGTCCTTTCAGCTCTCGCCATGTCATCTGCTTCGTCCTCACCACGAATCCTTTTAAAAATGGCCTCTCCTTCCCACTGGAATATGTCTTCCCACATTAGTAAGCAAGCCACATCTTCTGTAGAAGCACCAAGCAGTTTGGACATGAAAGTGCATCAGCCCATCAGAAGGTCATCCTCTTTTACCAAGCTGTCATCAGGGGTTGATAAGAGTTCCACCAAGACATCCAATTACTGTTACAGCCCAGGTGCTGATGGTTCGCTGGACAGAGGTGTACTTCATCGTTATAGAAAGAAAAGACGGGATTCAAATATCAACCTTTACCTACCGTTGTCTTCTACTATGAACTGCAGCAATTTTCTGCTGAGATCTCCTGGTGCCGAGCCCAGCTATCGCTACAAACACAGCAATAGATCTATTGGTTTGAAAACAGACCTCTCCCCTTCTTCGTCTCATTCTTCTCCAGTTAAATACAGCTTAAGCTGCTCTAGTTTCCATGAGGCGAAAGATTCTGGGAATCTTTTGTCTGACCTTTCCTCTCCTGGGAAAGGTCAGCAAATATGTGGTCTTCATTCATTCAGCTGGGGTGACTGGCCGGTGGCTGAAAGCCCTGACAGAGGCATGCCCATTCAGCCAGCTGTTCGCACCCAGATGTGGCTGACTGAACAGATGGAGTACCAGCCTAAACTGGAGAGTGGAAATGAACCTGGTCAGACCAGTTCACCAGGGACAGAAGATCATGGCATAGACAGCCTCACTTTGTCTCATAAGGAATCTGGACTTAACCAGGTAAGAGGAGAGTTATGTTACTGCTGTAATAAAAGAAATGGTGAGAAATGGACTCTCCTGGAACGTCACAGTGATGTGACATGTTTTTGTTCATTTGTTGCAAGTTTTTGCAAGCCTTTATGTTTGACTACTCTGTTATGTCCAGCATACTTTTCTTTATCTTTAGGTCCTCCAGCAAAGTGGGCTAAATTGGAGCCTTCTCCTCAACTTTTTTCCTCTCTATGATTGTTCAACTTCTTCATTGAAACATAAAAGTATCATGTCATTTTAAACGCAGCTCTATTGAACTAGTATGTCGATGTTATATTTCTCTACCCTTTGACATTAATAATGTGTGACATGTGAACCTGGAGTAGATCTCGGGACACACTGTTCTGTGTTTTTTCAGGTGAAGAAGCCTAAGGTTGTTCATTTCTGCAGTCTTTGGGGAGAATGCAAATGGATATTCACTTGGATCTTCTGTAAGACCTGGGAAATTGAATTGCGCTGCTCATAATGGCAGCATGATGGAATTGTTTTGTTACTTTCATTGAAGACTTTACTCATTCCTGCCTTTCCTCAAGGCAGGAATTAGTGGAGTCCTTTCCTCAAGAAAGGCAGGAATGAGATCGAGTTGGGGAAAATTGCTTTTTGGACAACAATCCCTTCTTGTTTTAGATGGTGTGTAGTTGGATTTATTTTTGGCAGTATTTTTCATACTTTGCTATTTTGAGACAAGATCAGTTTCTCAATCTTCGTCAGGCATTGTGTTTAAAATAAAAATGCATATTAATATGACCATTGCAGATTGCTTGCAATATGCTTTGCTAGCAAAACTTTGCAGGTGAGAGATTCACTCGAAACATTCAATCACAGGGCCGAAAACATCTGACACCACTGTAGGCCTTGGAGCAGGTGTTGTGAATCTGGAATCTGAAAGCTCATTAGTTAAAAGAACTGTTCTGCTGCTAAGTCATTTACTGATTGATTAGGAACAGAGAATTTTACAAAAATGCAGTTGGAAGAATCAGATGACTTCTATTGGTGACATATTTGTGTTAATGGAGTCCAAGGAAGCTTTATAATTGGCAAATTAAAAAGGATTATTTGATAAGATTTCTGCATTATGCCATGTTTGTTCCCACACGTCTAACTCTAAAATCCTCTACTGTGCCCTTTTGTTATTAAAAGCCATATTTTTATAGTGTTCGGTAATTTTCTGAGCATGAGACGATGTAGTTGATTATACTAACATGTTCCATATGTTTGTGTGCTAACAGATGCTAATGGAAACTTCCATTCCTGCTAACACTCTGCTGAAGGTTAAGGAGAAACTGCTGAGGGAAAGAGAACTAGAGATACAAAGGTAATGCAGAACCACTGAAGTTTCCACTGGCACACAGCTTCCACCTGCCACCCTTCACTTCGTTTTTAACCAAAAGGTTTTTCAGGTGTGGGTTTATTTTTGATCATTAGTTGAGGTTAATATGATTTCCTTTCACGTTTTTTGCTCACTACTAGGTACCCGTGTTTTTTGTAATAATTTTTCTTAATACTAACAAACTTTACAGTGGGGAAAAAAGTATTTAGTCAGTCACCAATTGTGCAAGTTCTTCCACTTAAAAAGATAAGAGGCCTGTAATTGATATCATAGGTAGACCTCACCTATGAGAGACAAAAAAAGAAATCAGAAAATCCAATAGCCTGAATTTTATAGAATTTATTTCCAAATAAGGGTGGAAAAGGGACTCTGGGTCGGGCTCTCCAATCTCTGGGGACGAGGTCGCCGAGGTGGTTAAAAAACTCCTCGGTGGCAGGGCCCCAGGGGTGGATGAGATCCGGCCGGAGTTCCTTAAGGCTCTGGATGTTGTGGGGTTGTGTTGGCTGACGCGACTCTGCAACATTGCATGGACATCGGGGGCAGTTCCCCTGGATTGGCAGACTGGGGTGGTGGTCCCCCTGTTCAAAAAGGGGGACCGGAGAGTGTGCTCCAATTACAGGGGGGTCACACTCTTAAGCCTCCCTGGCAAGGTCTATTCGGGGGTCCTGGAGAGGAGAGTCCGTCGGATAGTCGAACCTCGGATTCAGGAAGAGCAGTGTGGTTTTCGTCCTGGTCGTGGAATGCTGGACCAGCTCTACACCCTCAGCAGGGTCCTGGGGGGTGCGTGGGAGTTCGCCCAACCGGTCTACATGTGTTTTGTGGACTTGGAGAAGGCGTCCCTCGGGGAGTCCTGTGGGGGGTTCTCCGGGAGTATGGGGTACCGGGCCCTTTGATACGGGCTGTCAGGTCCCTGTACGACCGGTGTCAGAGTCTGGTCCACATTGCAGGCACAAAGTCGGGCTCGTTTCCGGTGAGAGTTGGACTCCGCCAGGG
This sequence comes from Phalloptychus januarius, assembly GCA_902982915.1. Taxonomy (NCBI): domain Eukaryota; kingdom Metazoa; phylum Chordata; class Actinopteri; order Cyprinodontiformes; family Poeciliidae; genus Phalloptychus; species Phalloptychus januarius. Next base: position 96,512 of record CADWAE010000127.1, read on the forward strand.
CTGCCCTTTGTCACCGATTCTGTTCATTACTTTTATGGACAGAATTTCTAGGCACAGCTGGGGTGTTGAGGGGATCCGTTTTGGTGGTCTTAGGATCGCATCTCTACTTTTTGCAGATGATGTGGTCCTGTTGGCTTCATCAGGGCATGATCTGCAGCTCTCACTGGAGCGGTTCACAGCCGAGTGTGAAGTGGCCGGGATGAGAATCAGTGCCTCTAAATCCGAGGCCACGGTCTTGAGCCGGAAAAGGGTAGAGTGCCTTCTCTGGGTCTCTACCCTTGGGGTTGTGTTCTGCCCCAAGTGGAAGGGCGAATGGGGGAAGAAGGGCGCGGGAGGTCGACAGGCGGATTGGCGCAGCGTCTGCAGTGAAGCGGGCGCTGTACCGGTCCGTCGTGGTGAAGAGAGAGCTGAGCCAAAAAGCAAAGCTCTCGATTTATCGACCAGTAAATCGAGAGCTTTGCTTTTTTGGCTCAGCTCTCGATTTACTGGTCGATCTACGTTCCTACCCTCATCTATGGTCATGAGCTTTGGGTCATGACCGAAAGAACGAGGTGCCGGATACAAGCGGCCGAAATGGGTTTTCTCCGCAGGATGGCTGGGCTCTCCCTTAGAAGATAGGGTGAGAAGCTCGGTCATCCGGGAGGGACTCAGAGTAGAGCCGCTGCTCCTTCACATCGAGAGGAGCCAGTTGAGCTGGCTCGGGCATCTGGTCAGGATGCGTCCTGGACGCCTCCCTGGTGAGGTGTTCTGAGCACGTTCCACTGGGAGGAGGCCCCAGGGAAGACCCAGGACACGCTGGAGGGACTATCGGCTGGCCTGGGAATGCCTCGGGATTCCCCCGGAGGAGCTGGCCCAAGTGGCTGGGGAGAGGGAAGTCCGGGCCTCCCTTCTTAAGCTGCTACCCCCGTGACCCGATACCGGATAAGCGGCAGAAGATGGATGGATGAAGCCACACCTTTGTTGCCCTGGCAGTGTGCTTGGGATCATTGTCATGCTGAAAGACCCGCCATGTTTCATCTTCAATGCCCTAGCTGATTCTGTCATGTACACGAACCGGTCGTCCTGGTCCCTTTACAGAGAAACAGCCCCAAAGCATGATGTTACCACCCCCCTTGCTTCACAGTTTGGTTGCAACTCAGCATTCACTCTCCTCCGAACATGACGAGTTGTGTTTATACCAAACAAGTCTACTTTGGTTTCATCTGACATTCTCCCAATACTCTTCTGGAACATCCAAATGCTCTCTAGCAAACTTCAGACGTGCCCAGATATGTACTAGCTCCAGCAGGGGGACACGTCTGGCACTGCAAGATCTGAGTCCATGGTGGCGTAGTGCATTACTGACGGTAGCCTTTGTAACTTTGACCCCAGCTTTCTGCAGGTCAGTCACTCGGTCCCCTGTGTGGTTCTGGGATTTTGCTCACCATTCTTGTGATCATTCTGACCCCACGGGCTGAGATCTGGAGCCCCTGATGGAGGGAGGTTAGCAGTGGTCTTGTAGGTCTTCCATTTCCTGATTATCGCTCCCACAGCAGATTTCTTCACACCAAGCTGCTTGCCTGTTGCAGATTCAGTCTCCCAGCCTGGTGCAGGTCTACATTTCTGTTTCTGGTCCTTCCACAGTCTTTGGTCTTCACCATAGTGGAACTTGGAGTGTGACTGTCTGAGGTTGTGGACAGGTGTCTTTTATACTATTAACAAGTTCAAACAGGAGCCATTGATACAGGTAATGAGTGGAGAATAGAGGAGCCTCTGAAGGAAGAAGTTACAGGTCTGTGACAGTCAGAAATCTTACTTGTTTGTAGGAGACCAAATACTTAATTTCCACTCTTATTTGCAAATAAATTATTTAAAATTCAGACAATGTGATTATCTTTTTTTTATTATTTGGTTTTATTGGCTCTAGTGGCCTTTATTTAATAGTTAGTGGACAGGAATGAGAGAGGGGGAAGACATGCGGCAAAGGTCGCCAGGCCGGGATTGGAACCTGGGACGGCCGCGTCGAGGACTAAGGCCTCCATATGTGGGTGTGCTAAACCCCTGCGCCACCAAAGCACCCCGACAATGTGATTTTCTGATTTTTTCCCCCTCCTTTTTACTCTCATAGTTGAGAGGCCTGTCAACTACAGGCCTCTCTCATCTTTTTAAGTGGGAGAGTTTGCACAATTGGTAACTGACTAAATGCCCTTTTCCCCACTGTATTTGTTGCTTCCCTACATTCAGTGCTCAGTTTGAACATTTCCATACTGTGCTTTCATAACAGGCATTTGTTTCCCCAAATCAGTATTGTTATTATATTATTGTTATGATGTTGTCAAAAAATTGTATTCTAAAACTTTACAATTAAAACAGAAGCATTGATGATAATCTGTCGCTGAAACAAAATTATTTTGTGTTTCAGCCAAAAGCAGCAAATCATGCAGCTGCATGTGTGGATCAGAGAGAACGAGCACAGAGCCCACCAGGTCCTGGGCAGCCAGAGAGGACAATTTCATACCTCCATAATCCCAAACACTGAGGTGAGATACTGTGAAGAATTCAAAGTTACAAACATGGTTACAAAACTCACAAACAATTCATGTTATTTAGGAGTCAGCATTGATGACATCTTGCAAGCTGCAATCTGATAGGCAATGTTGTGATGAAGAACTTCGTAAGAAATTAGCAGCTGCCGAACTTGAAGTGCTCCATCTGAACCTATTTTTTAAGCAGGTCACTCTGAAATATACAGAGGAGATGAGAAAACTGGAAGAGAAGGTATAATTCACAATTTTTTGTAAATTCTTTTATTATTACTTTAAATCTGACTTAAGTTTGTCTCTACAACCTGACTGATCTATCAATTTAATTTGTGAACAGATAAAGACAAGGGATCGTTACATCACCAGTCTGAAGAAGAAATACCAGAGAGAGAGTGAGCAGAACCAAGACAAACAGCAACGCATTGAGATATTGGAGAAATACCTGTCTGATCTGCCCACATTAAATGAAGTTCAAGTCCAGTCCAAACAGGTATAAACATACACACGCACATGTGCCTACACACACACAAACAGAATTTCTCTCATGGGGACCAGGATTTGTTCCCACAACCAGTGGTCCCTGCTTCCCACAGCAGGGTATGGACACACACATATGTTTGTCAGGCAATGTTTATGGGAACTTTTCATTGACTTCCATTGATTTCTACAGCCTAAACCTTACCTTAACCCTAACCAAAACTCAATTCAAACCTTAGTCCTAAACCTAACCCCTAACACACAAACAACATTTTCCCTTGTGGGGCCCAGGCTTTGGTCCCTTTATTGACGCTGCCTCTTGACATGTACATTTATATAACGGTGCATCATCCTCATGAGTCCCTGTGGATATGCACCAACACATTGGTTTCTATCCACATACTCAAAGTACATAAACCTTAGGTAACTAGCCTCTGTTTATATGCTCAGCAGGAGAAGTTAGAGGAAAAAAACAGGGGTCTTGAGAATACACTGTTCCAGTTACAGAAGAGCATAGAGGAAGGATGTGCATTGATTAAGAAGAAAGATATCATGATTGAGATGCAGGCCAAAACAGAGGATGAGATGATGACATCTGTACAAAGGTATGGTGTGAGATCATAGTTCCTGTTTTATTTTGTATGTGTTTATCTCACTGTTTCACTTTGCTTATTGTTGTTTTTTTTTTGTAATGACAGGTTGCGTAAAAAAGTGCAGAAGTGTCTGGATGACGGGGCCAGGCTGCCGGTGCAAGATCTAAAAAACCTTTTGGGAGAAAATTCTCAGCTCCTGCAGCAGCAAGATAACAGCAACATGGTAGTATCACATACACGTGAACAGAAAAAGCTTACGCTAAACAATTAAAAAATATATTAATCCACCACCTTCCTCAGGTACTAAGGATACAGAAGGATGAAATTGAGAGACTAACTTCACAGCTAATGGTAGGGATATTTAAAGTATACATGTTAGATTCATTTTTTTACTATTACTCATAAAATTACCACTGTTTGTATGCTCTCCCTTTTGCCCTAAAGCTAGTCACAACCTAATAAGTTTGGGATTTCTCTCAACCTCAGAAGTATGCTGTCGAATCTGGTGCCAAGCCAGCAAGGTCTTAGTTTGTATGTTTTGAAGTGAGGTGAAGCAGAGAGGTTGTGGTTTATAGTGTGTCATGTGAGCCCAGTTCAGAAATAGTGGTTTTCTACATTAAAATAGAGTATTTTAGATGTTGTAAAGGCCTAATGTGAATGCTATTTTATAATAGCAATCACATGCTACAAAAGGCCAACAGAATTAGTTGGTTTAGTGATTTTCCTGTGTGAAACACACAGGACAGGTTTATTTGTCCCAAACATAGCTTTCATTTAATTTTATTTTCATTTTTGATAGGCCACTAGTGGAAGACTGCTAAAAAAGAGAGGTGCCGCTCACCCGCCAGTGGCTTGTTCTCTGCAAAAGGAGGAGAACTTGGTCAGCATGCTCGGAACCTTCTCTCAGGTATCACTCTCTGGAATGCCAAACTCTTTGCTTTTGGGTATTGGGCAGCGTTAGAAACTTTAGCTACTCAATATAACAGTTTTATGTTCAAGATCATTTCAAAGCTGTTTGACTTAGTTTAGTCTACAGCAGAGTTTAGAAAGAGTCTAAAATTTCCAACCTGACCCGGTCCAACCCAGAGGCAGAGCCAACTGACCTCTGCTGGTTCAGTAGGTAGTATAAACTAAAATACCTACTTCTATTTTATTGAAAACGTGCCACAGTAGCACAAGTCTGACCGGACCATGACCAGCTCCAAGTTCTGAGTCTGGCTCAGCCTGTAACTCTAAATTCTAGTTTACACTGTTCAAACCTTTTTCAAGTGGATTCCCAAGATATGTTTACACATTCAGGAAATGCACCTGGTCACTGCCAGCATTCTGGGTTTGTTACAACAAAATAGCTTAATTTTCTCTAAAGACTCAGAACCAAGACTAAGAAGTCATATGCTTGCCTAAGTTCCCATAAGTGATGGGAGATCAGTAGATCAACAGTGATGTAGGTGTCTTAATGCAAGCTCAGGGAGGACAGAATCTACCCGTGATCTTCAGTATGAATATACTTAAGAGCGAGGGATTCCTTCTTCTAACTGACAAAGTCAAAAGGGGGAATGATTCTTCTACAAATAAGTCCACTGGGACTGGGAATGCAGTACAGTGTAGACTAAAAGAATAACTGATGTGCTTATTCTGTATAATAAAATTGAAAATAGTACAAATATATCCAACAAACAGGATAACTCTGATTTGATGATACACCATGGATTACAGTTAATGCAGCAAAAATAGGAAATAGGAATGTGGCACAACCTGATAGTTTCATAATTGTGAAAATATGTTTTTTTTTTATTTAGGAGAGTTGTACTTTAACTAATTAAACTCTGCATTAAACATGTTTCTTGTAGACTTGCTGCTTAAGCAATAATTGGGTGAGAGGTGGATTACACCCTAAAGGGCAGTTAATAAAACAAACAAAATCATAAAAAAAGATAATTTTTCATTTTTTAAAAATTATTTCTCATCTTATCAGATTTTTTTGTTGTTGTTCATATATGATCTATTTTATTAAATAAATGAATGAGCTGGGCTGCACAGTGGCGCAGTTGATAGAATTGTTGCCTTGCAGCAAGAAGGTTCTGGGTTCGATTCCCAGGCTGGGGTCTGTCTGCATGGAGTTTGCATGTTCTCCCTGTGCATGTGTGAGTTCTCTCTGGGCACTCTGGCTTCCTCCCACAGTCCAAAAACATTGACTGCCAGGTTAATTGGTCTGTCCAAATTCTCCCTAGGTGTGAGTGTGTGTGTGCATGGTTGTTTGTCCTGTGTGTCTCTGTGTTGTCCTGCGACAGACTGGCGACCTGTCCAGGGTGACCCCGCCTCTCACCCGGAACGTTAGCTGGAGATAGGCGCCAGCACCTTACAACCCCACTAAGGGACAAGGTTGTACAGAAAATGGATGGATGACTGGGCTGTCGATTGTACTACTTGAGTTCTATTGTTCAGCTCAGATGTTCTGTTAATGGGTCAGAGTTGGCTGCTGGAGGCCAACATTACAACGGATATAGTTTGCAGTCATATCCGTTTTTTTTTCCAGATGTGATCAGTGCAGTTGTCTGCACCCATATTGCTATGGGCAATGAAGTTACGTATGTCAATAGAAAGTATTTGCATTCTATTTATGTATAAGATATGTGACAAATTTAGTAGCCTGCTGGCTCAAGCCTTGACTATTTTATCCTGTCACAAAGCAGGATAGGTTAGAACCTGCAAGTATGGGTGGTGAATCCAGGAAAAACTAACTTCTAACCTCATCTACTCATGCAGTACTCCACTATAACCTGAAGGGGGCAGTGGCTCCTAACCTTTTTTATACAAATCACCAGAGAACCATCGACTGTGAAGCTCGCCACTGGCCTCCTAAAATGCTGGTGCTACTGTTTAACATTTATTTCATGTCACTGTGGCAACCAAAAATGATATTTTCTACACTCCAACTCACTCATAGCCTCGCCTCTATGAAGTTGTGTTTATTTCTCTCTTCTCAGCCAGGTTGTCATGAAATCATATGATTAACATCTCATCTGGCTCATTAAATCCTGACATTCATGCGATGCTTTGCATCAACCATTTGTGGTTGGATGTGGTTGTGCAGAGGGAAGAATCTAAGGGGGGACTTTGTGCACAAACTTTTAGGTTCAGCTGTTATTCATCAAGGAAAATTACTTTCTGTTGTACATAGTCATAAATCAGATTGTATTTATTTATTTTTTGCCATACAGGAGGGCAGTCTGCTGAACATGTTCTCTGTTGTCATTGACTAGGTTATGTTTACATTGAAACTTGAACATTTTATTCACTCTGTTAACCAGGACAAAGACAAGTTGGTGCATCTGTCATCTCCAGGAAGCATGTCAGAAGTGGACGAGCTTTTGAAAGAGATGTCTTTGTGTCTGCTTGACCTGCGAGGTTTTTGCAGCATCCTGGTCCAAAGAGCGCAGGGAAAAGAGCCCAACCTCTCTCTGCTTCTGGGAATGAAATGTAATGTGCTAAACACAAACACCTCAACGTCACATCTTCATATGGTCAAATAGAGTAACAGCTTAATACATGCCTGAGACAAAGGGAGAGCAGGAACAGCAGTGAGCAGAGCTCTTGACAGTTATGCAGAAAGGAAGGAAGAAATGTTGAAAAGTGAAGTAGACGGTTGACATGTTTCAATCATATTTTATTCATGTAAATGAACAAACACTGTTTCCTATTTCTCTGAGTGTAGACAATATGGATATGCTACTGAGATGGTGAATAAATATCCTCTGCTGCTCTGTTGTGTCCGTCCAGCACTCAGCGTCTCAGCAGAGGAACAGGAGCACCAAAGAGAAGAGGAACCGAGCTCTAAGCTGCTCCAAGTCGGCCTGCTGAAGAGAGGAATAGATGATCTGAGGAGAACTGTAGCAGAATACTGTCCTCAGTATGTGGCTCCAAGCTGTGCTACGCAGTGAATTCTTAAACATTTCATTTATCGAAGCCTTAACGCTATACAACGAGGATGTTTGCAAAATGAATCTTACTTTCTGTCACAGCTCTGAAAGGTTTGGATATGTTGCATCTAATCCAGTTCAAACCAGTGGCACAGCACTGGATGTGAGCAGAGCAGCACTTTGCTCTACTCCTCTGACAAATAAGAACTGATGCAAATAATAAAAAGATGAGCCTGGTGACACTAACTTTGTTTGGAAATTAGGATATTAATTAAAGCCATATAAGATTAAATTCAAAGTCCAAACAGTACTTTATGCCTGTTGATAGTAATATTGCATCCACACTAAATTTGCGATGTGCTGTCCTTCCTGTTGCAGCGCATGGCTCACTGTGAAAGATCTGCTTCAGGTTAGTAGCAGCAGTGGGTTGATCTGGGCTCAGACTCTGCCCTGGTGCTGTTCACCATACGGCCCACTTCACGCCAGAAAAGTTGGAGTGAAGTGAAATTTTTAAAAATAAAATAAACCATCAAACATCCAAGTTTACATTAAAATATTTACATAAATTTTGTGTGTGTGTCTTTTTCAGGGATTTTTAGCTTCTGTTTGTCTTTTTAAGTTGGATAACTTAACTTCAAAATACTTTTCAGTGAAAAAGAATTGAAAAATCACATGAAAAATAAAACCCATGCATCCATTTTCTATACTCCCTTTCCCCTTAGTGGGGTCGGGAGGTGCTGGTGCCTATCCCTAGCTAACGTTCCGGGGGAGAGGCGAGGGACACCCTGGACAGGTCGCCAGTCTGTCAGTGAAACAAACACCCCCCCCCAATATTAATAAAACAAAAATAATAAATTATTACACCAAAAACATAAAGGGAAGTCGTAAAAAGTAGTAATCTAGACTAGAAGTTAAAGGCAACCACAAATAACTGGGTTTAAAGAAACTTGGTTTTCAGCTATTTTGTCTTCTTGGACATTTGTTCTTCTAGGTTATAGTGTAAAAACTGAATGCTCCATCATGTCTAGGCTTGGTTCAGGGGATGCAGAGAAGACTTGAACCTGAGAGGTCTGGAAGGTTGATCAAGCAGATCTTAATTACATTTTAGTGTAACTAACTAGAGTATCCTAACATTATTCTCTGATGTACAGGGAGCAGTTCTAGAGTTTGAGGCCTCTAGAACTGGGAGATGAGCTTCATTGTCCTGGATTTAGTGAAAACATGAGCAGGACTGTTCCAGATCAGCTGCAGCTCTGACGTTTTAGACTGATCTATCGATGCAAGTAAAGCTAAAGGCATGCAAGAAAACAAAATAAACAGATAACTTCAATATTGTAAAATTAATTATGATTAACCGACACCTGTTAAGCCTTGTGCAGCTTTAGAAAGCCGTGCAGCAGTCTGATACTACCGCATTTACTAACTCACTGCTGTCTGTCTGATAGCAGAGGTTTAAAAGCATTACTCTGACAATATTCAGAGAATAAATTAAATTAAAATACTGAAAGACGGTCATGTTGTTTTCCAAAAACACATGCAGTATTTATCACAATGCTCTGCACCATTCTACACCAACAATAAATCATTCGATTTTGAAATAACCCTTTCAAATGCAATTCGATTTTTTTATGATTCAGTTGAACTGCAGTTCAAAAGTACGGTCCAATAGTCATTGGTTAAATTTAAGTGTATTTCTACTTATTACTTTTGTCAGTTTTACGTAATTTCAGTGATCATTGTGGTCGTTCTGAACTTTAATAGGGGGTTAGCAACTTTTTTGTGTGTAGTACTTAAATGTTCCTTAAATGATTATAGATCATCTTGAAGAATTTATAAATAAAGTCCAAAAAAGTTAAACTGACAAAAACATAGTGAGGTTCAGGAAAGAGTTATGACAAATAAATGGTTTATTCAAGTTCAAAAACAAGCAGGTGGATAATAAACGATTCAGCCTAATACATGGAATGCAGAGGTGGAAGCCTGGAAAAACTGGTGTATAACTTCTCTATAGTTATACTGGGAGCTGTTCCCTCAGAACCAACGCTTTTAAAAAGAATGAGGAAATGCAGCAACTTTAAAGAGCACACATACCAAATATCAGTAAATAAACAGGATTGTCTATTCATAGCATAGATGGGTACAATAGTCTTCTCTAAACATATTTAGGACATGTGATATTGTTGCCAATGACAACACTGACCTTTAGCTGTTAGTTGTTCAACTACCAACTAAATGTGTGGGGACAAGGATCCATTCATTTTAATGGACTTTCAGGGATAGAAGTGATTTAAAAAATGGATCATGCTGTTTTTGAAATTATTTGGTAAAAAAAAAAACCCTCAAGAAAAGGCAAGAAGTTCACAAGAACAAATAAAAAAAAATCAAAAGTAACATCAGCAACCTGAAAAGGGTCAGTTGTTAGCCTAAGAGCTACGGAAGGACAAGGTGGGTCACCAAACAGCACATCGCATCTTAATCTTCTGATTACACAAATAGGAGTTTACACATTAAAACATAGCTATAGTCACTGTTAAAAAAAGAAAAAACACAGACCCTGTCTAAAATATTTGACGCCTAAAGGAGTTCATTGCGAAAGGTGTCCTACTTTTCTAACTTGCTTATTTTTCGTTCTGAATCTTTTCCTGAAAAGACTTCCATATTTCCAAAGACCAGATAATGAACCAAAACACACCGTCTCCCCAGAGAGAAGCTCTGAATATTAAGAGATGAAATTATTCCACTTCCATGTCAGCATGCATATTTCTCTCCTATAGTGTATTCCTGTCAGCTTCCATTGCTAAAAACATTCTCAAATTTCCCCAGTCCCATTAACCTTGCATCAAACGTCACACAAAATTCACTGAGATCAAGTGCCACAAGCCACGATCTGCACTTCATCCAGACCAAAAGAGAAAAATGGGAAAATGGACATTAAAAGTCGGTTTCCCCAAGTTTCTCAGATTGTCACTGAATTGTTTCAGTTCTTGTCCAAAAATTCCAGAGGTCAGTTTGGCATTTTATGAAGAGTTGTCCGTGTCTGATGGCTTAGAGGGAGTGTTCTGTAGATTTTTCTGAAAGGGGATCTCAGGGCTTCCGTTCTCAGGTCCATTGTTCAGTGTCATCTTCTCCAAAGCTGCAGAATGGAGAGAAAGGATTCACTAAGAACAAAAGACTCTTAGTCTGACTCAATTACAACAAGAAACGTCTCCTCTTTGGAAATTAGAGGCAGTGTTTGTTGTTTGACTAAAGATTAATGTTCATTTCTTATTTTTTGTTAGACATATCAACCTTAATACTGATTCATATAATCTGTTGACTTCGTGCTGCTTTTCTTCCTTATGGGAGCCGAGGTTTCACGTAATGCACTTTGTTAATTCAGCTGGTTGAGATGATTGTGTTCCCAATTTTTTATCAAATGGATTAGGTATGATGCAGAGCATGCATTCTGTTAATAGTCTCTACTTTATTCATCCCTTTCATATAAAGATGAATAAAGTATCCATAGACTGTTTCAGACTTTCTGCACGCCTGCTTGCAAAAGTAAATACATTTTTACACCAAGTCGGTATAAAAATACTAGTACACTCAACAAAATAAAAGCTGCTTTAACTATTTACATTTGAATACTTTAACATCTATTTGAATGTCTTCACTCCTTTTTCACAATCAATCATATCGGACATTAGCATTCGGCTGATTTATTCTGTTTCTATACTCACACCCAGCAGGAAAACATTGAAAACGAGGCAGGACTTGTCACTGCTCCATGAATGGATTTGCAGGTTTCATATGTAATTTACTTGTGTGAATTATACAGTACAATGACTCAGGAGGTTTTTGATGTTTTACTTTTACACACACATCAGACATGGGGAGACTCCTGTTCTAATTTAACCAAACACTTTCCTGAACTCACTTTTCCTTTTCAGTGTATTTGAAAAAGAGATTTCTGTCACCCTGAAGGGATGCGGAGCTGCTCTCTGGTGGCGCCGTTGTGCTGCTGTCCTCCAGTTCATCTAAGTAGAGTCTGTATCGGTGGCCACTGTCATCTTCATATTCCACATTCTCATCATCACTGTCCACCTCTGGGGCCACGTATACCACCTCGAACTCAATTTGTCCTCGCTGCCACAAACACCCACAGTGAGCACATTAAGACAAATAAGCTGCTCATGAGGAAATAACTCTTTAGCCCTTTGTGCCTTCTGGTCTTCTTTAAAGCAGCTTTAGAGAAATACATTTAGAGAAATCCAGACTAACAGAGGTGTTACCTGCTGAGAGAGAATGGTGACAGCTTCCTTGTGTTTTACGTCTCGCAGATTGATGCTGTTGACAGCAAGGATGGCGTCTCCAACATGCAGACCTCCACATCTGTCTGCAGGCTGGTTAGGATGGATCTCTGAAATCAGAATGGGAACGCCATGCTCCTTCCCACCCTGAAGAACATGACATCAGGTCCTCACCAAACAATAAGCTATTTATTTTGGACAAATAACATGATAAGGTATTTATTTTGCCATAAAGTGATTCACTTCAGATTCCTCTTTTTACAAGCAACTTTATCTAGAAACATTTCCTGTTTCAAATAGTTAGTATAATGTTTATTTGTCAGTTTTGAACTTATTCTCAAGCTGCACGTTGACTTTTTTTTTCTCTCTGAGGGGTGTCAGAGGAGATTGGGGTTAAAGTATTTTTTTGTCTTAAGCCATATTGATTTGTTTATGTATATTTTGTATGTGTACAATGTCATAAATAAAGTACTTTTTTTTTAACTAGCCACAGTTGTTGGTTAGAATCCCCAGCCTAGTGAAAACCACCTCCTTGTTCTACGTGTCGCTTCATACAGAGGGACCGACAGACGTTGAGAAACGATTGCTTGCTGGAGACGTGGACTATGTTGAAGTTTTTTATTTTACCCAAGTGATAACGTTTGTAAAATTGGGCAAAATTGGAGTTTGTTCCTCCTTAAGGAAGAAAAAGTTATATTCACTGTGATGGAGATTCCTAGGCCTTCGTGATCCTCTTTCAGGAGCACCACCTTTCTGATGGGACCCACTCCCTGGGTTTTCTTCAGCGTGTCAGGGTCCTGTTATACAAAAAAATATTAACATTCACATTTTTTAGAAAGGACAAATGCAAGCGCTTTCAACTTCTGAGTTTAAACATACATGTCCCATAGGAGAGGGAAGAGACTTCTTTGGGTCGCTGCGGCCTCGACATGCACGGATGACCGTTTTATGGCGGTGGAGGTGAATCTCTGCCTCCAGCTGGTTCCACAGCTTGTCATGAGCCGGCCCTTTCATGTCACGACCAAGTAACTGGATCTGCTGCACCCTGAAAGTGTAATCACAAGATCATCTGCTGTGTCTGTTAGGATATGCTTCTCTCAGCTGTCATTTTTAATTGGGGCATGTTCAGATTAACTTAGTATTCTATGAACAGAGGCACATCAAATCTCAGTCATCATTCAAATTTCAGTGTGCACAACATTGCAAATGGACTGATTGAATGCAAAATTTAATAGGCTTTAACACTTCACTGTTACCAACTGACTGTTGTTTCACTGACCATCAGCCTGTTGTACAGAAGTCAGATGTTGTACAGAACTCAGAACCTGCTGAGTCTTACCCTGATTCGCTGGTTTCATCTGGCTACTAACAAACCACATTCATATTCAAATGAAATTCAAAAACACTAAAATTAATACAATAAAATGCTTTAACTTCAAATAATTGTTGTTGATGGTGATGGTGGCTGTAGTTGCAGTCTTTCTTACAGTAAATCTGAAGAAGCCTCTGACTGAAGATACTCTGTTTTCCCAAGACAATCTCATGAAGAGAATGATCTAGTTGGTTTTTTTTTTTTAAGAAAAAACAGCTCCATCTTTGACATTCCTCCACTGCTTCTTCCTCTAGCTCTGACTCCCAGTCCAGGACACCATCTACCCACCTTTTTTCACAGTTTGTTATTTTATAGTAGATATATATATAGATAGTATTTTTTTGTCTTCTGCCATTTTGACTGATGCAGTCAAAAGAATCCCCTCCATCTATTTTTACTTATCAATTTATAAAATGATAAAGACATATTTAAAGAATTTAAGGAAGAGGGTGCTTCAGAGGACACCAGCTCACCACTCACAAACACACATCTTGTTTTGTTTTGGGATCTTTCTGCCTACTGTGACACTGCTACAGCAATAAAATAAAATAACATTAATTTAAATAAGCAGGTTGATTTTGTTTTTTTGGTTTTGTTCTTCCCATGACATTCCAGACTCTGAACCTCTGGGTTCTTACTGCTCTTTGCTAACGGGTGAACTTATTCCCAGGACAAACTTCAGATAATTGGAGTTTTGTGCAGGAGCTCATGTGAAAGCCTGCACATGCTTCATCAGCATCATCCTCCTTCCATGAGAATGGAGGCTGCTGCCATTGCTCCTGCCAGCAACATGCTCTACATAAAACACATAAAACAGAGACGCTCACCTTTCTGAGAATGGAAAAAATTTGTCAGCTGATTTCTTCCATGATTTTTGAGCCCTACCCAAAAACAAACAATTACCTATCTATTTGTATTTTCTCTATTCCCTGCTCACATATTATTATTATGACTGATTTTCAACTTGCAAATATGGCTTGGTGTTTCTGACTTTCCTTCATGTGATACATCTGATTGTTTATTGGCTTTTCTTATGCATCATCAAACTTTTTATTATTTTTTGTGTGTTTAATGTAAATGTAGTTTTGGTAATCAAAAGAAGGGAATGTAATGGAAAATCTTATGAGGTGCTCCTCACCACTCTTTGTTTCAGATGGTCTGACCATAAGGCTGGTCAGCTGCTCTCAGACCTCTGCAGTCGTGTAACAGCAGGATGAGGTTCTTAATGCTGGAGGCCAGCTAAAGCCTGAGCATTAAGGAGCTGCTCTTCAGTTAAATTGAAACGTTTTTGTTGCGATCCAGTTTACGTGACACCAGAGAGTGGAGTTTCTCACAGTGGCTCTTTTTGAAACCAGCTATATGTGGAACTTTTCTGTAATGCCTCTCAGAAGGTGTGAAGTACTGCAGGATGAAACAGCAGACCAAAACAGAGGATGAGCTTGGTTGAGGTGGGATTAAACGGATCCATAAACAGATGTGTTCTGTGTGAGGAAAATCAACAGTCCTAATGACTGCAGCCTCATTATTTGGTACCGAGACTCCAAACTTTAAAAGATACTCCGACATGTTTCCTGACTGTATCGACATTAACGTCTAAGGGCTTCCAAGCAAATATGGAAGTCATATCTGCTTAAAATTTAACACCAATTCCAAATTGCAAGAACTCTTTTTTCTGTATTTACTTGTGTGTGCCACATTTCAGCAACAAAACATTTCTGAAAAAACTACTGGGCTTAACATTTGCAAGGAAGAAGAGCAGGAACAAATGTTGTCCCATTCTTCAGTCAGAAAACTGTGTTGACTGTCCAACCAACATCGCCTCTGGAAATATCCGTTACCATTGATCCTAATAGAGTTCAGTATTGCAAACATTCTTACCTGCCAGCCAGTTCCTTGTCCAAGTATTTAGCTGCTAGTCTGGCTCCATACACCTCAGCCTGCAGGACTGCAATGTGTCTGCGAAGGGCCTCGTTTTCTTTCTTAAAAAGACGGACTTCTGCTTCCAGTCTGGCCTCAGTTAATTTCTCCTTCTTGTTAGCTTCACGTTCCTGTTCCTAGAATAAACACAGACCATGTAAGTGGCATAAAGACAACAGGGACAGTAAATCTGTCAGTTTCTCATTTTAATTGTAGTTTTAGTTTCATGGGGAAGAACCTGAGCATCAACTAAAATTAAAAAAAAAAACCAAATGGATTTGACTGTCATTCTGGAAAACCAGTCAGTAACCAATCTTCAGTGTTTTGGCTTAGAGAGGATGTTCCAAAATTTTACATTTCATGGGCTGATCTACTATTCTCTGAGTTCAGTACTCTTCGCAAGAAAACATTTTCAAAACCTAATTCACCTCCATGTCTGAATGTGTGAAAGGTGGTCTCAAGATTGTAGCATTTTTCTCCCTCTGGAGACCAGAAGAGGAGCCAGTAGGGACCTTCGACATGTCAATCATTTGTGTTTCTGTGACTGTGATTCAAATGGTCTTCAGATCATTAAAAATATCTTAATGAATTGCTAAATTAGCAATTTGGATCAAAATTCCCAAGACAGGTAATTTTCCTGACTATTTCCTGATTATCAGGAATAGGTAAATAACTTTATGAGTGATTGCTTTCTTTGCCTCTTCAACAACCTTCAAAATAGAATCCAGCCAACTCTGACTCTAAATTGTTTATTGTCGCTAATATTTCTTTAGCACAAACAGTCCTATTTTTCTTAACCAGGCCAGCATAGCAAATGCTAGCATAAAAGCAAATAAATGATCTTAAGATGTAATTTGAGTATAGCTCAATTATCTGACTTTCAAACCTGGCTCGACTATGAGGATAGAGTTGTGTAATTTGCAGTGTAAGGGAGGATATATGCACATGGAAGGGCTTTCAATAAAATATAAAATATCCTTATGCCCATTCACATCACAGTCTCTGTAGTCAAGCTCATCCGTCAACTCCAACAAATCTCTAACTAATTCTGTGTGCCTGAATGCTATTCAAGAGTTGGATCACTTTTGGTTGTAGCTTGGAGTTTTGGGAGCTATCAGATATCCCCGAGGCAGTTACTGGGCCTCAGTAGCAGCAAAGATCTACTGTAATCATAAGATTTCTTCTTATTACTCCACCACTTTACGTGGATTTTTGAGACGTTTAAATATTCAAAAATTCAACAAGCTTTACTCAAAATTGTTTCCGGTGTGAAATTTTCAGATTTCAATGGAATGAAAAGTGGGCGTGGCCAAAGTGCTCTCGAGCTCTAACCTGACTCTGTGGTAAAATGCTCTGGAAATATAAACTTACCACCTGCACAACACTTGGTACTACATTCTGAAATGTGTTGTTTGTGCTTTGATAAAAGGGACTCTTGATGAATAATTTAATGCAAACTGATGAAATGAGAAATTTCATCTCCTATTTTTATTTAAGAGGCCAACAACACATTTCTCTTTGCGTCACTTGCTTGGGGCAGCAAACAATAACTATCCTTTAGTTTGACTACGGAGTGGTAGTAAACAGTATTTTACTTGAAAAAAGTTCTGCTGAGCAAAATGAATGATTATCTGCTTTCATGCTGAAACATGGGGCTCCACACAGATCAGTCTACAGCTGGTCTCTAAAATTGTTTCCAATGTCTTCATTGCTAAATCACACAACTGTAATTCCTTTAAGAACTGCATCCTTGTTGTCAAAGTCTCTGAACAATATTTCTGTTGAAGCCAAAATTAAATCTTTTATCGTTTCTAAATTTTAGGAAAGCTTTTTTTTTGTGCACGTCAAAATCCATGTTATTTATTTATTCATTAAGTCCTCTATAAAGATGTCACAAGTTCAAGACCCAAAAAAACCTTTAAAAAAATCCAGGCCATTGTTGCGCAGAGCTGCTCATGAGTTCAGGTGTGGCTGCATGAGCACACATCTGTGTGTGCACACACAAACACACACACACACATCAGTGTGCCACTCTGCAGCACTTCTTAGTAGGTGGAAGGGATCTGGCTCAATTAACCACACCCTCAACTCAGGTAACATAAAGAACTCACCTAGCATTTGCCTGGGTTTTGCAGCAGAGCTGAGGAGGGCAAACACAGCCTCCAGCCTGCATGTTGTGGAAAAGGGCTTAAATTAAACAAGGACTACTGGTAAGCCTGCCACTGAACTCAATTGAAAAGCAAATGTTGAGTTTGGTTCTTATGTTTGGGGGGAAAAAAAAAAAAAAAAAAAAAAAGACGTGGAAAACAATACGGGAATGTTTGGAGTAAATCTAAATGTTTGGAATTGTTTAATTAAACAGATACTCTGAGTTGGATAATTTAACACTTAAAATGTATGATTAAAATTGTTTAAAACATTTATGTGTAAGGTTAAAAATGAATTGATCATTAAGATAAATTAGCCTTAATGCATATGTCTAAAAATATTTGTTTAAAAAAAATGGTGTATGTGTTTTGTAGGTTTTTCACCTTTTCACTCTTTCACATTCACTGGTGAAAATAAAAAGGGTCTGAGTGAAATCCTGAAGTCTGAAGTCCTCCTTTTTCAAGTGTGGGAAGCCACGACACAATAGAACACTTGACAGCCATTTTAAAAGATACCTCTTTTCAGGTGGAGTTTAATGGTTTCACATTATTATTCTGTTGATAAAACTTTGCTGCTGTGGGAGGTTTCTCTCTCTGTGTTTCTTACCAGGTAAATAACTTTTAAAAACTCCACATCCAAAATTCAATAAAAGTGCTCCATGTTGCTTCTTTTCAAACGGGTTTGTTTGCATAAGTAAAGAGTTTGAACAAAGAACACATAAGACTTTGGACTATTTTTCTTAAAATGTTCTGTGCTCATCTTGTATACATGAAATTAATAAAGATGATGCACAAAAGATGCAAAAGACCTTCTAAAAGAAAGATGGATTTTCTGCTGTTTATGTCTATCAGATATCACTGGATTTGTCAAGTGATATCTGATAGCTTATTACAGTAGGAAGCATAATTTCCACCTCGGATTAATCTACAATTTCTATAAAATGACTTTAAATATATTTACACAATATGTTCCATATCTGATAGACCCAGATCCGTTAACTAAGAAAACCAAAACATCAAACATCCAGGCAGACCAAGGTCAGGACGAAACATTTTGAAAAGCGATCAGTAGCTAAACTAACAATCACTTCAAACACCTCAAAGATTTTACCTTTGCAAAAGCAATTAAAACTCACCATCTCATCCAAGGATGTTGCAAGCTTTAGAGCAAAGAAAGAAGAAGAAAAGAAAGAAGGTGGAGGTTAGAGAATAATCTGCAACAGGAGAGGTAATACACAGAACTGTGTTAGCAACAGCAGTGAAGGTTTTGGAGGTAGAGAAACAGCCACAGTTGCCAACTCAGCAACTCTGAGAGTTAAAGACACAAAAAGACTTCTGAAAGTTCATTTGTAGTTCTAAATATATTTAGAGTGGTTTTGCACTTTTTGATATTCCTCTTTCTCACTAGAGCAGGGGTGGGCAATCCTGGTCCTCGAGGGCCGGTGTCCTACAACCTCCCTGGTCCAACACACTTGACTCCAACAGCTAAATCACATCTTAAGTGCAGTCATGTTCTCCAGAGTCCTGCTAATGACCTCATTATTTGACTCAGGTGTGTTGAAGTTGAGACACATCTAAAAGTTGCATGAGATCGGCCCTCGAGGTCTGGAGTTGCCCACCCCTGCACAAGACTCTGGATCACATGAACAAATATACAAATTAGACAATGACATCATATAGCAACTTTAAGGACAGCTAGCACTTTTCCTTCTCAGGAGTTGGCAACAGTGGAAAGAGCAGCATAGAAAGAAAAGGGGAGACGCTACTTTGGCTGTCAGCATGTCCATCATACCAGGAGTGGAAAGTCAAGTGTGGATGAAAACTTTGGTTTCTAAAGAAATGAAACACTGAATTAAACTTGGATTCCCAGTATGTTGTTGTTGCCATCTCCCTGATAAACAAAACTCAGCTAATTTGAAGGTGTGACATGTGAGCTTACAGGATAGCTCAGCAGGATGGAGGCTCTCTCTCTGCTGAACCACATTAGAATACATAACAGATACATACCAGAAATTCATTATTTTTTGATGAAAGCAACAGTCCTCTACCAATAGCACATGATAATCAGTCTTTTCCTGACAGATGTATCAATTCTAGTCATTGTTTGTCCTACCTACCAGTCTGTCTTTGATGATGTCAGAGTCCTCCGCTTGGCCCTGCTTGGCACTGAGCTGGAGCTGCAAAGAATGGAGCTGCAGCAGCAGATCATGGACCTCCTTCTCCACAACTGCCCGCTCAGATTTAGCTTCAGTCAACTCAGAGCGCAGGTCAACGAGCTGGGCCTAGATCAGACAAAGTATGAATGAAGTAATAGATAAGTAGAAGAGAGGAAGGGTGGACGAAAGGTACAAAATGAAGATGTGTCAGATCAAAAACTATTCGGGCAACAAAAAAAAATGTTTTAGTTAAAAACTTTTATGCATATATGCATATACAGGTGCTGGTCATAAAATTAGAATATCATGAAAAAGTAGATTGATTTCAGTAATTCCATTTAAAAAGTGAAACTTATATATTATATTCATACATTACATACAAACTCATATATTTCTGATGTTTATTTCGTTCAATTTTGATGATTACAAATGACAACAAATGAAAATCTCAAATTCATCATATCAGAAAATTAGAATTTTGTGAAAAGGTTCAAAATTGATGGCCCCTGGTACCACACTCTCATCAGCTAATTAACTCAAACCAGCTCTGACAATCACTCTAATGCATATGCTGCTCACCTCACTCTCTGATATACCACCACTAGTTCCCCACACTGGAGCCTGTCAAGAATTGTTGTCTCTCCAGCATTAGCAGCACTTTGAGGTAGATGCTAATAAATGCACAAATAAATTCCAGTCTGGTAAACTGTCTGATTTGGAAAGAAACAAAATATGTTCCAGAGTAGAGTAGAAATGTCTAATTTGTCCATCTTTTTACACTTCCAACCCAATTTAAAAAGAATGTTGTGGTTCAAATTCTAAACTGTAATCTATCAGCTAGTGGACTAGCACTCAACAAAAGATGTTAACAATTACAGAAAACAACAGTGGTAGAACTTTACTCCTTAAAGCTTAAAGCATAGAGGAAACAGCCAGTATGATAAGATTATCTAAGACCGGTTAGATGGAAAATTAAGTCATTATTGGTTTATCTCAGTTGATTTACGAATATTCTCTTATACTTTCAAAAAGTTGTTATATCAATCTAAATATTAAACAGGGCTTAGATGAATTTGCTGCTGGCTCTGGAAAGAGGTGGAACTTGGTCCAAGAAGATCTGTTGTCTGTGAAAGCAGCCTCCGGAAACACCATCTATCTTACGACCTGATTACGCCTCGGTTGGAGACACGAATCCACTGAACAGGCCTGGTGTGGGATGCTTTAGGCTCTTCACTGTGCCAACCACCGACCATTAACTTCAAGAAATCAGGAACAGGAACAAGTCAGTGGGACGTGCTCAGTCTCCGGGAGAACTGCTCTCGCTCAGCTGTAAACAGTTTAATATTCAATGATTTAAAAAAAAAAAAAAACATGCTAAGACCTCTCAACTAACCTCTAATTTGTGGTTGAGCTGGAAAACCGTCTGGGTTTTGTGGCACAGCTGAGCAAAACAAGAGCTCAGACTCGTCATTTTCTGTCTTCCTTCGTAAGTTATATCCACTTGATCGGGGTCTATTTCTCCGAGCAATAGATCTACGTCCACAAATGCCTTGTCAAATTCCTTCTCCAGCACCTCCAGCCATCGGAACATTGACATACTCGGGCCAAGGCCTGAGCTGTGGCCCGGCGGAGAGCTGCCAGTTGAGGCGGACATGGTCAGTCTGTCGGACAAGTTAGCTCAGCAGCTAACTTTGATCAGCAGTCTCAGGAAACCCTGATACGGGTACAGATTAAAAAGTTGATTAAAAATCCTTTAAACGTCTGGAGTACACCTCGTACTACTATATATTTATATGAGACCGGATTGAGAAATATACCGCGTAACCAGGAAGTCCCACATTAAACTGACGATAATAAATCGACTAGTTCGGACTTTTTTTTTTAAATCAATCTTTATTGAGCTGCAATGTGTAGACAATACAGAGATATTTTTTTCATAACTTTATTTGTCGTTGAAAACAGAACAATTATAAACTTAAATAAAGAAAGGGATAAGATTAATGAAGGATTAAGGAAAAATAACGCACATAAATAAAATTAAGTTAATAGTTCAGTGTTCTGTTTCAGTGACGAAAAGAAAAGACACAATTCTTCGTAGAAGGCAATAAAGTTTGGTCGAGATCAATCTTTCTCAGAATCTGGTCCCGAGTGGTCTGCAAGGCACTGCATGTAAACGACAGTTTGCCGTAATGTGAGCTTAAAGTGCAACATACAGTTAGCCTACCAGAGGATTGCGTCTAAATATTCTAATGGATAGGTGGTTTAAACCCGCGTCACACAAAAGAAAAACTGAAGTTACTGGTGGAAAGAAAACAATGTCCGGATTATATGAAAGGAGGAAGTCAACCCAGATAGCAAGAGATGTTAAAATTATGGTCAAAAAGGTTGTTTTTTGGTTAAGGTCGACAAAAATCGAATTTAAGGTTAAGGTCGAATAAATCAAAAGCTGTTTGGTTTATTTATGGTGAATAAACCAAACAGTCATCAAATTATAGCCAGTTAACTAATGTTGAAAAGATGTAATTGAATCAATGCTGTTTTGTGGTCGAATTCTAATGACTCACATGCCAAACTCTGATCAATGTTGATCAGATGCTATGCCGTTTGTTGCACCCATGTTTGTGGAAGGAGGGGGAGCTCTGATAAAATGGATGGGAGCATTTTATTATCGATTGGGTATTTGTCAAGCTTTAAATAAAGCACTACATGTTGAGGACAGTGAGGACAGTACTCAACATATAGTGTTTCTGTATGTTTTCTTACTTGTCTGTAAATACAAGACAAGACACAAAAACATCTACAAATCACTACAAGTAATGGAGCGGTCCACCTCCCCTTTTTTACACTAATGGTTTGTCCCAACTACAACTATACAGCCACTTCACTTTTTCACACGAGTTACAAATCCTTTTTTCACGCACAAATCTTTTGAGACTATTTTCACTCCATAAACCAGCGTCCAAATTCAATTCTATTCTGAACATATTTGCAGTTAGTTTGACGATATTACTTTTATTTTAACTTTTTATTGAAAAATAACTGCATTGTTTTGTGCCTATGCAGCAGCGTGATAGCTTAATGTGTGATTATTTGTCTAACATTAAGCTAAATGCTAGTTGACATATAATAAGGACATATCCATTGGTCCCTCCTTATTAATTTAATTGTGACTGTACAAGGGGGAACCATATGGTGTCTGTGTTTGTTCTCTAATCTATAACAGTACATTACTTAATATTTCAATGTGTTTAAAAACTTTTCAAATGTTTTTTATTGCCTTTCTAACTGGCCCAAATCGGCGCCTTCCTCACTTTTATTTTTGTGTTTTTCAGCTGCTGGTCTGCAGTTTGACCCAAAGATGACTAACAAAGATTGCAGCGAAACTGTCAAGAAGTGGCTTCGTTAAGTACCAGATGAAGAGGAAGGCATCGAGGAACCAAAGTAATGCCAACTAGAATCAAACTTGGATTACCCCATCTCCTACTATTTTCCTGTTCATACAGTATGGGGCTTAACCTCATGGATGCTGTTTTTCCATGGACTGTTAAAAAGGAGTCAAATGTGTTTCCATATCTATGCCTGTTTTCCTAAATAAAATGTAATATAATGCCATGTTGTCATGTTTAAGTTTGTGTGCACACATTTTTGGAAATATGGTAATGTAAGATAATTTCTAAAGACATAATGCCCGTCATCTGCCAACAGAATTGTGCGCTTAACAGTAGTGACGAAACTTTTAATGGTGTTTTATGATGTAGACCTATCAGCAGAAACTCATTGGTGAAAAACCTTAGTTCTCATAAAAGTCATAGAACACAGTCAACAATTGAAACATTACATTACATTACATACAGGAAAGAGGATAATGAGAGAAGGGGAAGACATGCGGCAAATGTCGCCAGGCTGGGAATCAAACCTGCAATCGCCGGCATGAGGACTAAGGCCTCAATACATGGGTTGTGTTTTGCCCCTGCGCCACCACAGCACCCCTCGTTCAGTGATTTATAAATTAACAACAGTTTTTAAAGTATATTCTCTGTGCCAGCGTAAGGACTCTAGCCTGGGTGATGTGCTTTTCCTGGTTTTAGTCAGAACGCCAACACACTGCTGATCCAGCAGTGTTCTAGATCAGCTGCAGATGGAGGATTTTTTAGACAGACCTGTGAAGATGTTGTTTCAGTAGTGAATGCGACTAAAGATAAATGGATGAGTTTCTCTAGATTTTGTTGAGATATTAGGCCTCTAATCCTGGAAATGTTCTTCAGGTGATAGAAGGCCGATTTTGTAACTGTCTTTATGTGACTCATCACTATTCTTAGATTTCAGTCCTGATCTCTAGTTTCTATCTCTAATAGCTGAAGCTGTGCATTGACTCTAGAGGGTTCCTCTTTAGGTCCAGAGATAATAACTTCAGTTTTGTTTCTGTTCAACTGGAGAAAGTTTTAGCACATCCACACATGTATCTGTTCTAAGCATATGTTCAGTGATCGGATGGGTTCAGTCACCTGGTGGCATCTTAGCGGTCTTTTATTTAAGTTATGGTAGCTAATCTGATTTCCTGTTATAACCTAGTAGCTAGTGAGAGCATATAGATATTGAATTAGAGCAATCCCAGCACTGATCCTAGAGGTGTCCTGTATGTGACTTCTGTTGGCTTCGATGAGAAGTTACCTATTGAAACAAAGAAATTCCTGTTCTTTATGTAAAATTTTAACCAGTTGAGTTCTGAATCAGAGAATCTTACCAGCTCTCCAGTCATTTCAGTAAAATGTCATGGTCAACAGTGGCAAACGCTGCACTGAGGTCCAACATAACGGTCACTGTGGTTCTTCCACAGTTTGTATTTATATGGATGTCACTGAACACATTGACCAGGCTAGTCTCTGTACTGTGGTGAGCACAAAAATCAGACTGAAAAACATCAAAAAAAGTCAGTTATAGTTAGAAAGCTATTTAACTGTTTAAAGTTTTTTTTATAACTTGGCGGATGAATGGAAGGTTGGAGGTTGGCCTACAATTCTGCAGTAGTGATTTGTCGAGACTGATCTTTTTTTTATTAGTGGTTTGATAACTGCTGTTTTTAAAGAGTGGAGGAAAACACCCGATGCGAGGTGTGTTCTCATCGGGTGTTCCAGTGGTAACTGGAACCATATCAGATGCAATGACAGGCAGGACTTTCTTAAAACAAGGTGTGGGACAAATCAAGACAAAGTTAAGGAATCAATATTGATTCCCACTTGTATATAGTCTCAATTTCATATTTGAGGCCAAGGAAAGATACAAAAAATAATAATTTATGATTCTTAAGAGTCTGGGAAAAATTCCCTTTTGTGCAACTTTTTTATAAGCATTAAGAAGTATTTTTGAATTGAAAAGAATCAATGGCAATACATCTTTTGTATTTTTGTCAATACAAAAGCCGGTTTACAAGTAGGCCTTGTAAACAATTGCTCAAAAAATACTGTTCAATGAGCGTTCCACATTGAAGGATCATCACAAGGTGGCGCTATCCACTACTATTGTGCACAGTTCACCTCCTCTAGTTTTTTTGAGTTGTTCTCTTTCAAAGGATGTTCGAACAAAAAGTTCTACGACTAAGTGTCATAACTTTAGTGAGCTCTAAATTGTGTAACACTGAGAAAAAGACAGAACTGTTTTCAAATTGTAGAGGCATATTTTCACTCATTTTGTTGCTGTCCACATTTATTCTTTATTGTTCAAATAAAGAATAAACATTTTATAGTCTGATAAAATGTCATTTTAAGAAAGAGGGAATTGTTCTTACTGCATGAGGCTTATTTGTGACACAGAAAATTAAACCGGGCTTTGGAAGGGATGTTGGTGCTGTGGGATCCGTGAAGACGCAGAGGAGCTGCCCTGAAATTTTGGGGGGGAGTTTTGGCCCCTCCACTTCCAGCTTCCAGGGGCTTCGTGTTTTGACGTAGAGATCAGGTGACTAGAACATTTCTGACTGACTCTTATAAAGGAAGTTTGAGGAGTTCGGCTCACTTTTTACTCCGGATTCCGATAGTGAAAAGGAAGTTTTTCCATAGGCGAAGAAAGTCCCGCTGGGCCGCCTTCTGTAACCCTGCAGGTAAGCTCGAAGCAAAGCCGTTGGTTTAGAAAAACAAACAGAAAACTACGAGAGCAGGCGTTAGAGATAGATGGGCAATTTTTCCAGGCTCCTGGAAAGTCGGAAAGTTAAAACTTTGCAACTTTAACAAAATCCTTTTGTAGAAATGCTTGTTTTTCTTTAGTATTTATCCCTAGAAGACGTCTTGAAATAGAAGAGAGTCCCCACGTAAAGAAGTGTTTGTTGGGCATTTAAAAGGGCTCCCTCCTCGTTTATTAAAGAGGTTTTTCTGTTACCAAATGAGATGGAGGGCTTTGCCCTGGACTTGACCATTTGGGACTCCAGCCGCAGTAGAAAGGATGCAGAAGAGCAGCAGAGAGGTTCAGTTTTTCCAGTACAGTTCTGTGGATTGCAGCCTATTGTTCTGCTTATTTCTCCATGACAGACTCAGCCATGTAGAAAGTGGCGGGATAATAATCACACAGACGTTATTGTCCTCAGCTCTTCATTACTTTTTGACTTGTTTGAAGCTGAAACGCCAGTTTTTAGAGCACAGGGGAAAACTTGATGTGGCTTAATGTGCAGTAAGTGAGAGCACATGCATTTCATTTTGCTTCATGAGGATTAGACTACAGGTCATTTTCTAATTAAGGAATTGGATTTGTTCTTTTTACTCCAGGATGTGGGGTTTGCTGGTAAAAGTGTAATAAACTGTGACATTTATCACATAGTTATTTTTAAAACAGGATTTTCTTTTAGATGTTATTGCAGGGTAGAAGTCATGTGTAAGACTTGCCCATTTAATACACTCAATAATTAGTTTCAAATGGCTTTTTTTATTTTAGAGAGATGAAAGCATCTCTCATTATAGAATAAAGTGAGGTATTTTTTCCAAAGGATAAAAGATATGCGAAAGTTCTTTGTAAGCAGGAAGTTGATTTATTGCTTTCACACAGGGAGCAATTTAACTGCCCTGCCCTGCCTGCGTCAGGGACACATCACCATTTTTTCTTTTTTTAGACTTAATCATTCTGTAGAACTTGACAAATAAAACGGTATAAATAGGCTTTTCTTTTGCTCTTTGATGTTATTTATTCGTGTTCCCAGCGTTGTCATTTTTGTCCATTTAACCTCCCTTCCCTTAAGGAAAAACTCTTGAAACGTAATGGCTCTTGGGTTTGCCAAGTTTTTGCTATGGCATTTGAAGTGGAGACTTTCTTGCCCAATACATCTAAGGACAGGGAGTTAAACTTTGGCACACATTCTAAAGCAAGTCTAAACCGCTCACATGACGGGTTTGAAAAGCATGGGGGAAAAAAATTCTTTATAGTAAGTTTAAGTTTTTCAAATCTCAGGAATGTTATTTAGCGTAGTCATCTGTCTGAGAAGATTCTTACTAATACTGCAAACATTTTGATTTTTGGGGTTTAGACAAATGCTAAAGATTTAAAGAGTTTAGCACCCTGCCTGAAGTACATGTGTAGTGTTGGCAGAGAGGGACAGAAGTGCTTCTTATTCCTTCTCTAAGCAATTGAATTATTTTGTGCATTGCATCAAACATTTATGTTTTGCTCCACCGAAAAGAAGAAAAACGTAAAATACAAATTAGGTAAAAAATAAGTTAGGTATACGGTTTTCCCCATAAGCTGTCAAAATTGTTTAACCGACATCTACATCTCTTACATCGTACTGGTCATGTACCGTTAGGGCTGCAGCTAACAATTCTTTTAGTAATCAGGTTTTCAGTTAAAATATACAAAAAAACACATGAGGTGCTGCAGTGCCGCGTGACCTACAGTTGGGAAAAAAGTATTTAGTCAGTCACCAATTGTGCAAGTTCTCCCACTTAAAAAGATGAGAGAGGTGCCTGTAATTGACATCATAGAGAAACCTCAACTATGAGAGACAAAATGAGAAAAAAAATTCTGAAAATCACACTGTTTGAATTTTAAAGAATTTATTTGCAAATAAAGGTAGAAAATAAATATTTGGTCAATAACAAAAGTTCATCTCAAAACTTTGTAATATATCGTTTGTTGGCAATGACAGAGGTCAAACAGTTTCTGTAAGTCTTCACCAGGTCGGCTCACACCGTTGCTGGATTGTTGGCCCATTCCTCCAAGCAGATCTCCTCTAAAGCAGTGATGTTCTGGGGCTGGCAGCAGCAACACGGACTTTCAACTCCCTCCAAAGGTTTTCCATGGGGTTGAGATCTGGACTGACTAGGCCACTCCAGGAACTTGAAATGCTTCTTATGAAGCCACGCCTTTGTTGCCATGGCAGTGTGCTTGAGATCATTGTCATGGTGAAAGACCCAGCCACGTTTCATCTTCAATGCTCTTGCTGATGGAAGGAGGTTCGCACTCAAAATCTCACAATACATGGCCCCATTAATTCTTTCATGTCATTCCAGTCATTCTGGTCCCTTTGCAGAGAAACAGTCCGAAAGCATGATGCTGCCACCCCCCATGCTTCACAGTTGGTTGCAACTCAGCATTCACTCTCCTCTAAACATGACGAGTTGTGTTTATACCAAACAAGTCTACTTTGGTTTCATCTGACCATATGACATTCTCCAGATACTCTCCTGGAACATCCAAATGCTCTCTAGCAAACTTGAGACGTGGGGGACACGTCTGGCACTGTAAGATCTGAGTCCCTGGCGGCGTAGTGTGTTACTGGCACACTACACCAGCTTTCTGCAGAAAGCTGATCCCAGTTTTCTGCAGGTCATTCACTAGGTTCCCCCATGTGAATCTGGGATTCTTGATCACCATTGTGATCATTCTGACCCTCCAGGCTGTGATCTTGGTGGAGCCCCTGATGGAGGGAGGTTAGCAGTGGTCTTGTAGGTCTTCCATTTCCTGATTATCGCTCCCACAGTAGATTTCTTCACACCAAGCTGCTTGCCTGTTGCAGATTCAGTCTCCCAGCCTGGTGCAGGTCTACATTTCTGTTTCTGGTCCTTCGACAGTCTTTGGTCTTCACCATAGTGGACTTGGAGTGTGACTGAGGTTGTAGGCATTGCACCTCGTTAACAGATGTCTAACAAAAATGCACTTGAATAAAAACTAAACAACATAAAACCAAAGTGGAAATAAGAACTACATTCAACATTCAACCTTATTGGATTCTGAAGTCTATACTATATTGCCCTCCAATAATGATTAAATTTAAATAGAGAAGATGGGTATTTCCGACCACCTGATGCAATAGTTCACTCCTCCTTTAAGCCCAGTTCACTTTACATGATTTATGACAGTCTTAGAACTTAAACGTTCTAACATTGTCCCTTGCAATTTCGTAGCCGATCGTCCTGTGTGTTACGAATGGTCGGGTCCAGTCGGTAGAACTTCGTGGCTCCGATCTACGGGGTTTCCCCAACAGGGAGCGAGAACGCAGCCTGTTGAATGTGACAGGTAGCCAATCAGAAAGTGCGGATTCATCTCCGTGCTTTCCCCTCAGAAAGCACGGAGGGGAATCCCAAACAGCTGACGGTGCAACCAACATTTGGTGCAAAGAATGTCCACAGAAATGACCAGGATAGGAGCTGAAGCGAAACTGCTCCCACAGTTGATAAACCTGATAATTTTTCAGCTGTTCATCGTAGGTTATAATGATATTCATTCAGTCAGGACTTTACGCTGACACCAGCTTATGTTGGTAGTGTTGGTCTCTCAGGTTTTGAAAATGGGCCGACAATCAGCCGACAGTTCTAAGATCGTGTAGTGTGAGCTGGGCATTACGCTAATGAAATGAGGAAGGGAGGGTAAGTGGAGAGCACCGGAGTTGAGCTTTCTCATTCAGTGTCATGGAAAAATGCAGGGAGAAACGATAATGCAGATAAATTAAACAAACTCGATAGCTTTTTTTAATCGTCTAATTAATTGATTTATCGTTTATCGCGACAGGGCCTACTGACTAAATATTTTTCCCCACTGTATATAGGACTGCCTCGGTCCTTAGCAAAGTCCTGTTGACCTTTACTGCATGTCTCCCCCCTCCCTCTCATAGACCACTCTCCTGTCCGACCACTCTCAAATAAAAAGGCCACTAGCCAAAAAAAACCCCCAACAAATTAAATAAACATTTTACTGCCTAAAATACAATAACATATAATTTCTTTAGTGTGTGTTTGATTGTCTGTAAAAAAGGATGCAATTTTTTTAACCTTAAAAATGTGAAACTATCAGCCCTTTCTGCTTGATTATTTTTTAATTGACCGGTTACAAATTTGGTTGCAATAGTTGCTTTTTAAAAGGTAATACTAAAACTGACATTTGAGGAATTCTGGGTAGAGTTCATGATGAATCACTATTGGATTAATCATGATTAATTTGATCAATTGTTGCAGACATATATTGTTATCTTTACAATAACATATTCACAACTGTTTTTGTTCCAGCTCACTCTCCCGAAGAATGGGTGATTGGAGTGCTCTGGGTCGTCTTCTGGACAAGGTTCAGGCCTACTCCACCGCTGGAGGAAAGGTCTGGCTGTCGGTCCTCTTCATCTTCAGGATCCTGGTGCTGGGTACTGCGGTGGAATCAGCTTGGGGAGATGAACAGTCTGCTTTTAAATGTAACACCCAGCAACCTGGTTGTGAAAATGTCTGCTACGACAAATCTTTCCCCATCTCCCATGTTCGTTTCTGGGTCCTTCAGATCATCTTTGTCTCAACACCGACGCTCCTCTATCTGGCTCACGTTTTCTATCTGCACAGGAAAGAGCAGAAACTCAACAGAAAGGAAGAAGAACTTAAAGCCGTACAAAATGATGGAGGCGATGTTGACATACCTCTGAAGAAAATTGAGATGAAAAAAATGAAGTATGGGATTGAAGAGCACGGCAAAGTGAAGATGAAGGGTGCCCTACTTAGAACGTACATAGTCAGCATTTTTTTTAAATCTCTGTTTGAGGTGGGCTTCTTGGTGATCCAGTGGTATATGTATGGTTTCACGTTGTCTGCGGTCTACACATGTGAGCGGTCTCCATGCCCACACAGGGTGGACTGTTTTCTGTCCCGTCCAACAGAGAAGACCGTTTTCATCATCTTCATGCTGGTTGTCTCTCTAGTTTCTCTGTTGCTTAATATCATCGAGCTTTTCTATGTTTTTTTTAAGAGAATTAAAGATCGTGTAAAGGGGAAACAACAGCCCGCACTCTATGCCAGTGGAGGCACTTTGAGTCCTACCCCTAAAGAACTGTCCACAACAAAGTATGCTTACTATAATGGCTGCTCCTCCCCAACTGCTCCCCTATCACCTCTGTCCCCACCAGGCTACAAGCTGGCCACTGGGGAACGGGGAACCAGTTCATGCCGAAATTATAATAAACAGGCTAATGAGCAGAACTGGGCGAATTACTCTACAGAGCAGAACCGGCTTGGTCAAAATGGTGCAGGAAGCACTATTTCAAACTCCCATGTGCAAGCGTTTGACTTTCCTGACGATACACATGAGCAAAAGAAACTTCCTTTATCAGTAGGACATGATCTCCAACCTTTGGCTTTAATTGATGCCAGACCTTGTAGCCGTGCCAGCAGCAGGATGAGCAGAGCAAGGCCAGATGACCTGGACGTGTAAAGCAAGGTGTTGCCTACTTCCATGTCTGTCCAGCTGACAAGATTACTCTCTGCAGGCAGAAGATCAGGCAACAACTGAGTTCATATTCATTTCATAGCTGGGACTAACACAGTCACAGTGCTTAGTATAGACACTCCTTCAGAGAAATAGCAAATCTAATTGAAATTGAAATATTTTGCAAGACCTTTCAATGGTTCAAGTTTCATCTATTTTATCTTTGAGTATTTCTGTAACTTTTCATGATATGAAACAGAAGTAGGACGTTTTAGGAGTCTAAACCTCACTCACATTAAACAGATCAAAGCCTAATTTTAAAGTCCCAAGCAAATTTTAAACACTATTGACAAAAGCCACAGAGTGGGGGCAAAAATGGTTTGTCACCAATAGCAATGTGTGATTTTTTCATGCTTGTGCTTTATTAGACTCACTGACAAGTCCCAGGCACTAACCAAATATCTAGTGTGTCAGATAATTCTAAGTAGTTAATAAAGAAGGAGCATAGGGAGGGGTCACCAAGCCGCTATGGCCTGTGAGGGAAAATGGCTGCAACAGTCACATGAGAGGAAAAGAAAAAAAATGCAGCCACAACAAACACGGGGAATAGAAGCAATGTGCTTGGAGGCAGGAATACTGACACAGTACTTCTTGGATGTTTTCAGATAGCACAGCATTGTTTAAACACTGTACCTTTAACACATTGAATATAGGATGTGCACTAAAAGGTCAGGTAGTGTACACAAGGGAAAAATTGGATGACTTGTAGCATAGTATTATGCAGGTTTTTTTTTTCTTTTAAACTGTCACTGATTAGTTTGAAGACAAAAAAGCAGACAGGTGACACTGGTTTTCTGGATTTGTTTGGTCTTTGCTGTTCAGTTCAGGTCCTATACTTTTATGCATTACATTTGCATGCCATTCAGTGATTGGAACAAGCTAATGAATGAACTGGTAGGATGGTGGTTTGGAATGCTGGTAGAAATATGGTGTTTTTACCTGCCAACACAGATTTCTTATTATACTTTGCCTTTTGCCAAGCTCATTTAATATAATTAATAGCCAATATTCTGTATCGCCAAACTGTGATTTTGTCCATATTCATGGCTGAACATTTGTTCCAGTCTTTGTCTCCTTCTCACAAGAAAAATCAATGGTTTTATGACTATTTTGTGTCTGTAGACATGTTACGGTGTGAGGAAAGGGGAACCTGGAAAGGAGAGCATCTTTCAACACGTTACTGCTGTGTATCATCTCAAAACAATACTCCATCAACTCCAAATTGGCAGATTTAAAGACTAAAAGATTTAGAAGAGAGCAAAAACACTTTTTTCTTTCTTTTTTTTTGTGTTAATTTCCAAAATTCTCATTCACCAGAAATGGTAACTCCTGATAAACTTTGAATATTTTTTAGTGTTACATGTTTCATTTTGTAGTTTCTTCTTTTTGAGGTACACATGAAAGTGGCAGGAATTGCAAACAGACATATCACTGCTTGTTTGTGGGTTCCATAAAGAAAGACTTTATTAGATTTTATTAACATCATTTATTTAATGACCAGCATTCTTATTTTTTTTTCATTTCTTTGTCAGTAGTATTTAAAAATGTGTTTTAGATAATTGAGTGAATGTTATTTTTTACCTTGTTTAACTCATTGCTGCTTGAGGAATAGATATTTAGTACTGTATATCAAGCTAACTGTGTCACAATAAAAATGTGAAGTTTTTGGAAGACTGGTCATGGATCTGGACTAATATTTAGTCTTTTCTTACCTTAAATCCAAATCACTTTAGTTCCACAACTGTCAAAAACTAGATGAAACTTTATTTGGGGAGTTTTTTGCAACTTTATGTCAATTTTGTCGGTACTGACAAGGATCTACAAAGGCATTTGCACTGAGATCTTGCTGTTAAAAGATGTAACTTGATGCAAATTGTATGTGAAGAGATTTCTGATAGATATGTTACTAATTTATTTTAAAACACAAAGCTCAATTCTATTCAATATAATAGACAACTGACCATTTTTAGTTAATTGATTTGCGAGATATGTCTTCCACTCTGACTGAACAGAAGCAAGCATTTGTTACATTTTAGACATGTTTACCCAGAGGATCTGCTATTGTACAAAGTAAAACTGGTAGTACAAAATTCAACTTATTAACTGCACCTGTGAAATGCTATCTTAACCAATAAATGTTCTCAGTCCTCATCTTTGGTTGAACTGCTTTTTTTATGACATACTAATCAGGGTTGAAATAACTAATGATTTTTCCCAGTTATTTGTGTCATTGTTTGGACTTTGTGGCCATTAGTTATCAAAAGTTTTTTGTCATCTAAAGAGTTTGAAGTTTCCATCAGAAATGCTTGTTTGTCCCACTATAATATGCATATGATTATAATAAAATAATTTTTTTTTATTTAAATAATTTTAGTTCATTTCTCTTTGGGTCATGTTCGGTCATGTAAGATACAAGCAGCCAAAATGAGTTTTCTGCATAGGGTATCTGGGCTCTCCTTTTGAGATAAGGTGAGAAGCTCAGTCATCCAGGAAGGTCTCAGAGTAGAGCCGCTGCTCCTTCACATCGAGATGAGCCAGTGGAGGTGACTCGGGCCCAGAGAAAGACCCAGAACACGCTGGAGGGACGATGTTTCCCAGCTGGCCTGGGAACACCCGATTCCACCCGGAGGATCTGGAAAAAGTGCCTGGGAAGAGGGAAGCTTGCCTTGTCACATATTCAGCAGAGTTTGTAAAAAATGATCTAACAGATTAGAACAAAGTAAAAATGGGATTTTTTACTTTAATATTTGGGTGGGCTGCATTATAGAAGAGCAATTAGCTTTGCTACACAGAAAGTATGTTCTGTGTTACAAAGAACATATGCTACACAGAACATATGCTACACAGAACATGTGTAACATATGTTCTTTTATGTGGCATTTTCTGGGCAACTCCAGAGTGAACATTCACACAATGCAAAATAAGTGGACACTTGTCAAACTGAATTGACTACTAAAAGTGCAGCGTAAGATAATACTTTATTAGTCCCACGAGTATGAAATTGAAGCTGTCAGGGCAGAACAAAAGAATACAGAACTGAAAAAAAAAAACAATAAAAATACAGTGCATTGTAGAAAAAAATACCATAAAACACAAATATGAAATTATACATAACCTTACAGTCATGATTTTGGACAGTGGGAGGAAGTCAAAACACTCAGAAAAATCCCACACATACACAGGGAGAACATGCAAACTCCATGCAGAAAGACGCCGGGCCAGGAATCAAACCCAGGACCCTCTTGCAACAGTACTACCAACTGTTCCACTGAGCAGTCTGCTGTACTGTGGGTATATATTTATCTTTTTAAATAATTATGGTTAAAAAATGGTAAATGGTAAATTTTACCTTAACAAATCCTATTGGACGGTCTGATGAGCTCAACTATTTCCATTCTTGTTTGACGTCTCCACTGGCCACAGCTTTCAGGCAACATTCCTCACATGCCAGCTGCCACTTGCCATTACCAATTTCAGTAGGTCAAAAATGCCTTAACCCATAACAGGGCCATTTTGGTACCTGCCTGGTTATGCGAATAATTAACTTTAATCAAATAAGAAACAAGTCTGGAGTGTCCAGAAAAGGCACATCAGCTACTTTTCTTTGTACTTACATGAGTATTTAAGTTTGATTGCATTATCATATACCATACAGTTTTGTACAAGTACAGTGGTGAAAAAAGTATTTAGTCAGTCACCAATTGTGCAAGTTCTCCCACTTACAAAGATGAGAGGCTTGTAATTGACATTATAGGTAGACCTCAACTATGAGAGACAAAATGAGAAAAAAAATTCTGAAAATCACATTGTCTGAATTTTAAATAATTTATTTGCAAATAAGGGTGGAAAATAAGTATTTGGTGAATAACAAAAGTTCATCTCAATACTTTGTAATATATCGTTTGTTGGCAATGACAGAGGTCAAACAGTTTCTGTAAGTCTTCACCAGGTCGGCTCACACCGTTGCTGGAATGTTGGCCCATTCCTCCAAGCAGATCTCCTCTAAAGCAGTGATGTTCTGGGGCTGGCAGCAGCAACACGGACTTTCAACTCCCTCCAAAGGTTTTCCATGGGGTTGAGATCTGGACTGACTAGGCCACTCCAGGACCTTGAAATGCTTCTTATGAAGCTACGCCTTTGTTGCCATGGCAGTGTGCTTGAGATCATTGTCATGGTGAAAGACCCAGCCACGTTTCATCTTCAATGCTCTTGCTGATGGAAGGAGGTTTGCACTCAAAATCTCACAATACATGGCCCCATTAATTCTTTCATGTACACGGACTAGTCGTCCCGGTCCCTTTGCAGAGAAACAGCACCAAAGCATGATGCTGCCACCGCCATGCTTCACAGTTGGTACAGTGTTCTTTGGATGCAACTCAGCATTCACTCTCCTCCGAACATGACGAGTTGTGTTTATACCAAACAAGTCTACTTTGGTTTCATCTGACATTCTCCCAATACTCTTCTGGAACATCCAAATGCTCTCTAGCAAACTTCAGACGTGCCCAGATATGTACTGGCTCCAGCAGGGGGACACGTCTGGCACTGCAAGATCTGAGACCCTGGCAATGTAGAGCACTACTGACGCCCTTTGTAACTTTGACCCCAGCTTTCTGCAGGTCATTCACTAGGTCCCCATGTCTGGGATTTTTGCTCACCATTCTAGTGATCATTCTGACCCCACGGGCTGAGATCTTATATGAAGCTCCTGATCAAGGGAGATTAGCAGTGGTCTTGTAGGTCTTCCATTTTCTTCACACCAAGCTGCTTGCCTATTGCAGATTCAGTTTTCCCAGCCAGGTGCAGGTCTACAATTCTGTTTCTGGTGTCCTTCGACAGCTCTTTGGTCTTCACCATAGTGGAACTTGGAGTGTGACAGATATCTTTTATACTGTTAAGTTCAAACAGGTGCCTTTGATACAGGTAATGAGTGGAGGACAGAGGATCCTCTTAAGGAAGAAGTTACAGGTCTATGACAGCCAGAAATCTTACCTATTTTCCACCCTTATTTGCAAATAAATTCTTTAAAATTCACACAATGTGGTTTTCTGAAAATTTTTTCTCATTTTGTCTTTTATAGTTGAGGTCAGGCCTGTCTCATTTTTTTAAGTGGGAGAACTTGCACAGTTGGTGACTGACCAAATACTTTTTTTCCCACTGTATATGTGCAAAATGTTTTCATGACCTACTCAGTGAATAAAATAAACTATACCTATATGACTGCCTTCAATGAACTGAGTTTGTTCCAAAATAAGTGCACACAGACATTCTCAAACAGCACAGACAACCTCTCTGGAAAATTTAAGAATTAGATGTTTTAACAGGAATTTTTGTGTAAATATGTGCAGTTAAAATTAGTAATTGGCATTTAACCATGATCTAAACCTGATTATCCTTGCAAGGTAAAAGGGAGACTATTGCTCCTGCATTCATTGGGCAAGAGGAAGGTTAGACCCCGGACAGGTCGTCAGTTCATCAAAGCAGAAGTTTATATTCCTTTACTCACTGTCTAAAAGTAAATCAGACTAAACATCTTGTTTTAAATGGTAAATGGCCAGTACATGTACAGCTCCCAAAGCACTTCACAATACAGAAAGCCACTCACAAACACATTCACACACTGATCATGGCAAGCTACTGGATAGCACACACGTGCATACTGTCAGAGGTGAGGCTGTCACACACTGGCACCACAGCCCTCTGACCACCGCCAGCAGGGATCAGAGGTGCAGGTGAAGTGCCTTGCCCAAGGACAAAACGACAGGCAGATTGAGAAGAAAGAAGAAAATTGTGGTTTTATTTATGTTATCTCTTATGGTTTAATACAAAAACTTCAAACCCATAAAACTAAAAATATACAAAGTTTAATAGTTTGAGTAGTCATAACCATTTCAAGTGTTAAAATTACTCAATTTCTTATTGTAATAACTCTGAAAGAGTTAAATTAACACCAATTCTGATAAGGACCAAATAGACTCGGCATAGTGTTGATTTAGCTCTGCAGAATTTGCTGTGTTGCATTTGTACATTATGTCAAACTCCAGTTTGGTACATTATTCTAAAGTCTGTGTTCCTGTTGCATCACACTGTTTCTTAGTGATTATAGATGAAGTATTGGCAAATATTGCAGCTCAGAGAATGAATAGGGCACTGTTTATCTCACTGTTAAGTTAACCTCCTATCACATTCATCTGCTAAGTATTGTATTTCTACATGCCTGACAAACAAAGGACTGCAGAAGTCACTCAACGTAGGATTAATCAGGCTTTATTTGGAGAACACCTTTCAGCATAACACAAAGCATTTTACAAAAGTTAAAATCAGGGAGAATTTTTAAAATATTTTGTCTGCTAAAATGGCTGAATAGGTAAAAACAAAAAATGTATCAAGATCTAAGCATTTAGAAATAGCAAAATGTGCTTAATGTGAAAAGAGCACAGATGTCTAAAACAACAGAAGGGAATAAGATTAAGCATCAGAAGGATGCCAGTGGTTTGATTACTAGACTAAAGAGGTCACCCTACCCTATGCCTCCTCCAAGATGAAAAGGTCTTGTTCATACTTCCTTGACTGCTGTTTAAACCTGTGTACAACCATGTTTTGTGTACATGGTGAACAAAAAGACTGGTAAAAACTCTGAACCCCAGAATGTGCTGCAAAGAGAATAGAATGTCAGCAGAATCTCTGTGACATCATTGAACAATAAAACTTGAGCACAGTAGGTCTCAAACTCTGTTTACCAGTAGTTTTCTGAGATTGCATTTGGAACACACACACTCCTGAACACACTTACTCCCTTCTGTTGCTTTTAAGCACAGATGCTTTGTAATAATTCAGTGCCTTTCTCAAAATTTGGTGGTGGAAAATGAAGGGTCACAATGACAATGCAGATAAGTAAAAGTAAAATAAATCACAATAAATTAAATGTAACAATGTGGAGTGTAAAGAAGATTTCATTCTTCTTTACACTCCAAATCTATTATGTGCAAATAATAGATTTGTTAGAATAATATTTCTTGTTTTGACTTACTTGATGCTAACCCCTAAAATCAACAAATTGGTTTCACTTTATAAAGAGATCTAACTAGCCTTAGCATTCGTAAAAGGCTAAGTTGTGGTGAACCAGCTGTAGCGTAGCAGAGATCAAGGGGAAGGATGTGAGTAGCGCACCTCCTGGCCCTGATTGGGTATTTCGTGTATTATTGCAGTTAATACTGGCAGAAATATGTCAATTTTTTTTTATCAGATTATTTATCTTATATTATACTGTCACAACATAATGATAATTTTCACATATGTGTGAGCTGGTGAAATTAGGGTCAAACCAAACAAAATATGTGTTGGGGTCTTTATTACCAGACTACTGGTGCCCATTTACAGCGGTCAACAGGCAAGAGGCGTGATCATCCTGGACAGGTTGCCAGTCCATTGCAGGGCAACACAGAGAAATACAGGACAAACAATCATGCACACACACACCTTAGGAGAATTTAGAAACCAATCAACCTGACAGTCATGTTTTTGAACTATGGGAGGAAGCTTGAGTGCCTGGAGAGAAACCAGGCATGGAGAACATGCAGAAAGACCCAGGGATAGGAGTCAAGCCTAGGACCTTCTTATCTTCTTGCTGCAAGGCTACAGTGCTACCCACTGAGGCACTGTTCAGACAATAGAAATCCTTAAACTGCAAATCAGGACGGATGAGTGATGAGTCAATGAGTGAACCCTCTTTTAATGCTAGCTTTTTCTGAATTTTGGCAAGGTGCAAGGTACTAATGTATTTAGCATGATGTTATTAAGCTGTACAGTTTTATTTTAGTTAATTTATGCTGTTTGTGGTCTACACCTAGGATTGCAAGAAACTACACAGAAGGAGAGGATTCCTTCTTCTGAGAAAGGAAGGATGACCAGGAAAAAACAAGAAGTAGCAGGCTTGTACAGAAGGTCAGCATCAGAACCAGAGGAGAGTCTGCAAAATTGGCTAAAAGAAAACCGGTGGGGAGAGGGGAGCAATAGTAGAGGACTTGTAGCGAAAGAGAGGCCCTGGAGGGGCAGCAGCAGGGTTGTCACTCTTAGCTTTTGGAAGCAGTGGACCTTAGGGAGCAGGCAAAGTCTAGGGCTTTGCTTTCAAAGTTAAGTCTGTACGACTCATTTCCCCTTCCAAATATAATTCCTAAGAATAACTGGAGACCTGCTGTCTTGGAGATGTTCACTTATGTGGATTTGGGATTGTTTCTGGTTTCACTAATGTTTTGTAATTTTTTGATCATGTGTGTACTCTGCTTTATTCATTTGTTTTAATTTATGCTTTTGATTTGTTTATCTACAAAGACAATTTTAGTTTATTATTTGTGGAAGTTCTTAACATTCTTGCT
The DNA here is from genome assembly GCA_902982915.1 of Phalloptychus januarius. Classification (NCBI taxonomy): domain Eukaryota; kingdom Metazoa; phylum Chordata; class Actinopteri; order Cyprinodontiformes; family Poeciliidae; genus Phalloptychus; species Phalloptychus januarius. Next base: position 135,992 of record CADWAE010000127.1, read on the forward strand.
GTCTATCTTTATGTTTAGTATTTAGATTGGTCTTAGGTTCTGTTTTTGGTTTGCCCTCCTCTTTCTTCTTCCCTCAGCCTGCCAGCCCGCTCCTCTTCCAAGCTGTTTTCTCATCTTTCCTCTGGTTGTGTTTCCCCTTAGTTGCTTTCATTACTCCCTGATTACCCCCTTTGGTTTTCCTGTTGTTGGGCCTCCAGCTATGAAGGACTGAACTAGAATAGGCTGAAATAAGAACTGTTAATCCCAAAATGCACTGCAGTAACCTACTTTCAAATTGAGCAGAAAGGGGAGGAGTTTCACTGTGTGAATGTGACATTGTATTTAAAAAAGAGGAGGCTGGTGACAACCACAACTTCCCCAACCACTACCTCCTTCTAGTTTTGCTTGGTCTCACTTTTAATAACCACTTTAGTCAAAAGGGTTATCACCTTCCAGAGGTGAAACATTTCCAATCACTATCATTGAGCTTGCCATCTTGTTTCCTTACAGAAACTTCCTTCTGCTTCTGGGTGAGCTTTTGGTTAGTTTTGGTATTACAAGAGTAATCAGTGCAGATCAAGATTCAAAATTCATCTTGGTTTGGGAAGGCTTTTCTTCTGCCTCGTAGCATACTAATGTTAAGGTCAGTTTTGGATTTCATCTTCAAACTAAATATAAGAATCAAGAGACAGAAGCTGCTCTGTGATGCACTTTACTACTTCCAGTTGAACTACCTTTGGGTTGAGTATATTTCAAATTTGCTTAAGTTTCTCAATCTCATTTCTTGTCTTTCTTCAAGAATAGAGGTTGAGAAACAAGTTTAACAATGACTTTATTAACTGCACTAAATTTTATTTAAATGTAACACAGGGGAAACTCCCAGATTGTGGCAGAGGGCGTGGCCCTGAAGTCAACTGGTAGAGCACTTAATTACAAATAAGTGGCCTAGAGCTTCCCAATTAAAAATACACAGATAGGTCTGACTTAAAAGATTAAATGGAAATGGCATACAAACCAAATTAGTAACAACGCAACTTAACAACACACAATAAAGTCAAACAAAAACAAAAAGCAAGTCTCACATTGAGTCAACTTAATCCTGTAACGCAGTGCCCAATAGTTAATTTATAGACTAAAAATAAAAGAAATGTGTTCAGGTGGTTCTGTAATGTCAGTGCTTCCTCCAACTACAGAAATAAACACCACCTAGGGGAGAGCACAACATGCTACAGTGGCAATCTGAAAATACTGCAAGGTGATAATAAAATGTCTGCTGACAATAATGAAGCCACATAAAGTCAACTGAACAACTGGAACCTCGATCAGCCGCACATCCAGGGTAAGATCAGATGCTGCAGTGACACTCTGCGATGCTCCAACAGCACAGCCTTTTACGATCCACCCTTCTAAAAGCCCGATGAGCACAGCACCAGTGCTCATCTGGCGGAGACCTTACTGCACAGCACAATGGACCAATACCCAATAACCTGGTGTGCACACCCGTTGCCTATATACACTGATTAACCTAAAAATAAAGGTGGGGCAATGGGGCCTGGATGCATTCAGGGGCCCAAGCCAGGTGGGAATTTACAGTCACTTACACTGCTGGAAGTGGCTGTAAAATTTATTACATAAATGGTAATAAATTTATGTAATAAATTTACCACTAGTAAAATTTAGTGGTTACATAAATTTTACTAAAGATTAAAATACTGATTATAATTTAGAAACCACACTGAAACAGACAAGTAGGGCTGTAACTGTTCAATGAATGATTCGAGCACCTTGAATATTTAAATGATCTGCCTCTAAGCTTCATTAAATTATGTTTTGCTACTTAGTGCCATGTACTCTGGCCAGATAATTATTTGTTTTGTGCAACACTCTCACTTCTGCCAGTGAGTTGTTGACAAACACGAAGTGCTATTAGCACCAAACATCCTCTTTTCCCTGGATATGTCAGGGTTTTCATCATTTTTCGGGGGACCAAGAGGCATCCTTAAATTGACTTATGCAATGCCTGGAATACCGCAGCCTTTCTCCCAGAGCTGCTGCCTGGTGGCTGATTCAGAGAAAAAGACGGCGAAGTGCACAATGGGTGTTCAGATTTTTGTGTAATATTTTAAGAGGTCGGCTCAAAAATAAATAATTTGTGTTACAGGTTCATTTTCAAAGCTACAGAAAAGTCATTGTTAGGGATGGAGAGATATGAAAGACAGGACAGTGGGTTGTGAGAGAAGGGGATGACCTGGCTCAAATGTTATTGAGCCAGGACTTGAAACTGACAGCGGCATCGAGGACATGGGTCAAGGTCAGTTCTCAAAAACAAGTAGATGGAGTCTTGCCTTTATGACAAATGTTACTTCTTGTGAAACTTTAAAACATCAAATTCTGGCAAAGCATTTTTTAGTTCTACTGCTGCTGCATTGTTGCACTTTTCTTTCACCACAATACAAAGAACTACTGGCAAATGTAATGGTGGAGAGAAAGGATTTGTTGTGCACTAAAGATATGTAGTACAATGATTCTGATAAAAACTGTATGAAAGAAAATGTGTCTGCTTTGAAATGACTAAGAAATTTTAAAAGAGAATGGTTTTGTAGTAATCATGTTGTTTGATCTTAAAGACGTTCTGAAATTCTTTTGAGTTTCCAGGCAGTGCTGTCAGCATGAAGTAGAAACAAAGAAATTACCCCCAATTATAGCTAAGTGTTTTTGGCTGCTGAGTGTATCTTTTGCCACAGAGCATGCACACAATCACACACTTTCCTTGCACATAAGCTCACACTTTGTTTACTTTATTTTAGATTACATGACATAGAAAGTGTTGTATTTGAAGATACTAACAAAAAATGCATGATATTTGTCTCATCTTAAAACAAGAATAAAAAGCATTCATGTATCCATAGGCAATAAAACCTTGAAAGAAAATCTCAAATCCATGCTTTTTGTTGATGCATGTAAGTCAGTAGGGCTCACTGGGACAGTGAAAACTGTATTTTAACAGACGGCTTGCACCAGAACCAGGCTCAGCATGAAAAGCAATGTAAACAGTCACCATGATAACATAAAAATATTCACAGGGCAAGTAAAACCTTTCAACGTCCAAGCAACAGATTCATGATATGATCCTTGACCATGATATGAGCAGGATTGCACCAATGATTGTTTTTGTGTAGAACGATAAGCCTCCCTCCTTTCCCCTGAATCCCAGTCAGCCCGAACAGGCTGGTAGCCCTTGATGGAGACATTGGCATCAGGAATGTCCTGGTCCAGCTATGTCTCTATAAAACACATTAAGCTACATTCCTGGTACTCCCTCTGGCTCCTGGCCAGCACCGTTAATTCTTTCATCTTGTTAGCAAGCAATCTTACGTTGCCCATAGTAACAGGACGGAGAAACAGCTTATATGTCCTCTTCTCCATAATCCTCTGTTGTTTCTTCCTTATTTCTCTCCTTGGCTGTTTGTTTCATCCTCTGCAGCCCCTTTGTGTCCTTCTCCAGATCTCTTAAAGGTTCCTGTGGTTCTGGACACCATGCAGGTCAGCTTCAGCGCAATCAGCTGATCCCTGTTGTAAACAAGGCGGCCAAGTTGTTGTGTTTGGCAAAGTAAAGATCTTGTGAAGAAAAAGGTCAATACTCTTAACCAACATTGTTGAAAAATTTACTTCTTGTAACATTCAAAAAGTCTAAAAAATGTTTAAAAGTAAAAAGATGCACGCACACAAGGGGGGATTATATATTATACCTATTAAAACATCAGAAATTTTCTCAGCTTTAATTTAAGCCATATGTAATAAAAATCGGATAATAAATCATGGTGCTATGAATATTTTTATGATCAATTCCAGCCCTCATTGAAACAGGTTTTGAGGACATGGCACAGAAATGATGGCTGCAGGAGCAAGTTACAACTAAAGTGCCTACAGGCTATGTCTAATCCAATAATTAATGGGTAGCAGTGCAAAAGAGATAAAACCTAATTAACTATGCCACAATAGGAAGATATATTTTGTCTTCAGAGGAAATAGTTGGGAAGCTAAATTTGGAGATGATAAAACATTACAAGCAATATCTTGCAACATATAAATTAAGTCCGATGTTAGGTCTGTGTAAACTGGTATCCATTAAATGTTTGAGAATGAGACATCAACAAACGTATCCAGTAATTTGATCCACAAAGTATCGAAAAATTACACACTTCCAAGTTACATCTGAATCAGAATAATTTAGGCTAAAATGGATATTTTGCTAGACGTTTTTCTCAAGCTTCTCTCTATGGGACAATAAATTGTATTTCTAATTTATTACAGACTGCACAAGAAATATTGCTTTGACAACTTCAAATAAATATTTAATCATCATCTTAATTACTATGTTTGCTTCATAATAAAAAGATAGAATTATATAAAATTCTGGATAATGCTGTCACCCCTGAAAAATCCTTGCCCCTCACTTGGCTCCCAGTAGATATTTTTCTACATTTGCCACTGCATGTTAGAATGTTATTCCTTCATCAAAACCATTCCTGAAGTATTGCCTTGATAATTTCATGTATTTTTTGAGAAATTCTTTTATCTTCCGTGGCAACCATTCAGCTGTGCTAAATTTCTGGGTGGACCAAGCGCTAACTTCTAAGCGCATCTCCTCCTCAGAGCTGCAGTTTCCAAGCTTTCACCTTCCTCACCCTCTCCTATAGTTCCCCCATTCTGCTCCATTGGACTAGTTAACATCAATTAGCAAACACCTGAGGAAACTGCACATTTCTGCCCCTATTGGTGGAAGAACCACATCTCTGTGTGAGAGCGATGCTGATATTGGCATTAGGTGGAATGAAACCAGCATTAATAATGACTACTGCGAGCTCTCCCGGGAAATGGAAAGGCCTACACTTAACTGACATTAGATCTAGATCTGGCCAGCAGTTGGTGCCTATAATCTTTGTCTATAATCTTATCCGTGCTTCCGTTTTTCTGAATGTAAACACGTGGATCTCCTCCTCTGCTCTTTTCCAGAGTTTGCGTTTCTGTCATAATGATATAAGGATCTATTTGTAAGTTGTGTTGGGTTGTCTGGGACATTTGTGCACAGCCATGACTCTTTGACAATGAAAACACAACAGTCTCGGGTGTACTTGTTTGTGGAGATAAGATGTTCCATTTCATCAAGCTTGCTGGACATGGCTTATGGGTTTGTGAGGAGTAGAGTGAGAGTGAGAGTGGTGGCTTGTGAGAATGTTTACTCAGCCTGGCTTGCAGACCTCCATGGCTTCCTCATTTCTGATAATGCCCACAATGCTGATGTTTCTTCCTAAGCCCGATCACAATCCATAGAGATCCCAGTGATCCAGTCTCTATGGGGACACTCTATTGGGCTACGGATGCCAAAAAAGCCTTGGCTAATGCTGCATTTTTGTTTAATCCATCTCCAGCGGCTCATGTGTCTCTAACTCTGATTATTTAGTTGGGGCAGTTTGTGAACAGTGGGTGGATGATGTATGGCAACGCTTCGCTTTTTTTAAACCAAGAAATTCTGGGATGCTGAAAAAAAATATAATTTATAAATTAGGTTCATTCCAGTATAATTTTAGTATTCTGTTAAGTTGATTGCATGTGTATCTTGTTAGACAGACAGTAAAGAACTTACTTGCATTGCTTTATTTCACAGAATCTTGTAAAACTGGAATAAAGCACTTTAATGTGTTGTCTTACAAGTGCGCTCTTAAAAACTGCAACTCTGTCTGTAAACTCAATTATACAATCTGTGCTGAATGTCATAACCTAGGGTTGCTAACCATTCCGTATTAGCTGGGACATCTTGTATTTTAAGCCAAATTGAAATGTTCTGTGCGGGACACTCTGATTTCCGTATTTGACTGCAGCCTACAATTTGTATCTACAAACATTATATGGCAAGCCACTACTTATAGACCAAGTTAAAACATTCATGTTGAAGTAGAAAGTGCGGTGCATGTGTGTGCTTCCTCTACAAATGTCCACTCTATATTTTAATATAAAATATATATATAGATATATTTTATTATGATTATGTTATAGAGTCCAAATGAGAAAGGCAAAGTATTATATTTGAAAGGTACTGAAAAACACTTCATTCAATTAATTCAATAGCAAAATAATTGAAAGGAAAAAAATTTTTATTCCATAACAATTATTTTTTGTGTATGTTTCATATTGCGTCTGTGCCAGCACACATAGTGGAGAACTAGAAAAATTGCTTCTCCTTGCAAAAGAGAAGCAATCTACTGAGAATGCTAATCTACTGAATGAAAGTAACAGAAGGCACTGAGGAGAGAGGCAGAGCTTAAAACTGCAGTATGTAAATCTTACAGAAATAAATATATTTGTTAAGACTGCCACCATGTCATGACAGTGTAATATCAGACAGATTATATGTGAAAGAAATCAAGCTCCTCCACCTCCTCCCTGAACTACTTACTATTGCCGTCTGAAGAAATGCACCGTTAATGGTAAAAAAAAAACCCCAAAACAATCAGTGTCAGGAGGAGCATCTTAGCATTATTGATCAATCATTGTGATGGCAGCGAAACAACTTACCATTCCAAGAAAACCGTTTATTTGCCATCATGCTATCTAGCCTTAGCAATAGTGGCAGGCTGAATTGTGGTGAACTAACCATAGCGTCGTGTAAACCAGGTGTGTTGCTTTCTTCATCAGCAAAATCAAGTGCAATTATAATCAGGTCACAAACACAGGATAGGTCTTCTTCAGAGTCAATTAATTTAAACAATCTGGCATAGCAACATAACACTATTATTTAATCAGTGTTTGTGAGGAACATCTAACAGTCTCCACTGGCATCTAGCAGAAATGTTTCTTTATTATGACATCCTTGTTATTCCTGTCTCAACTCCCCTAGAGAATTGGTGATTGTGGATTTTGTTTTCAGAATACAGTTTTTCAGCCAGACAGCAGGTTGGATATTTTTGAGAAGCAATTGTCTGAGGCCATGAGGAAGTACAATACATGGCCTTGGACTTCCTTGGACTTCCTTTGATGAACTGCCCCTGCTCATTGGCTCAATGAGTCATTAAATATCCCTCTGATGCCTTCTGTTTTTTTGTTTTGACTTTTGAGAACATGGGAAATAAAATGAGGTTTTCCAGCTCATCAATCATGATTTCCTCCTCTTCCTAACTTGTGAACATGTAATAGTCATTCCTCTGTGCCATGACTGTTGTGTGTACTGTAATTACAAATATGAAAAAACATCATGACGTATGCTTTAGTGGGAGGGGCTTCAGCTCAGGCTATCTTGTTGAACATGATGCTAGTGTGCGAAAATGAAACTCCTGCAACTATGTGAGTGCATTGACTCTTTGACTTTGGCCCAACCAGGCTGAACCCTGGACTTTCTTTAGCTCTGATGAAAGCTCTAAAAGACAACCTACCCAAATCTGAAAAAACCCTAATGGTTTAGCATAATTATCTATTGCAGGTGTATCAAACTCCAATCCTTGAGGACTGCCGATGTGCAGATTGTACTGACACATCTGCAGTTTTTAGATGAATGGATAAAAATGGCTTAACTACCTCCTCCTTGTGTAGATAAGTTTTCCAGAGCCCTGCTAATGACCTAATTATTCTATTCAGGTGTGGTGCAACAGAGGCACATCTAAAAGTTGCAGGACACCAGCCCTTGAGTACTGGAGTTTATTATGCACAATAGATCATTTGTGCATCTATTGTGCATAATAGAAGAAATATAGATACAGAAATATAGATACAGGGTGCCCCAAGTGTACCTCATTCATTATCTACCCCCGGAAACTCTTTTTAAGGAGATGTAATAAGGGAGAAAGGAGGCAGAGGGTGGGAGTCAGAGTTGAAGTTCCTGAAGTTGTCACTCTGTCCTCCATACTTATTGAAAGTAGAGGGGCAAGAAAACAGACACTGCCAGGCATGTAATGCAAATGATAATGAACACAATGAGTTCTAGTCATCAAGTGATTAAATGAAAACAAGATAATTCAAGGCAGAAGTGTTCAAATGAAGGCACTTTTGTCTGTATTTAAATAAAAAATAAATAAATTAAAATGTAATGATTGTTAGATTCAGCCCTTTCGACTTACATTTGGAATGGCAAAAAACCTCGTCTTAAGAAAGATCTCTTGCAAAAATCAAAGCAAGATGGGGGCCTAGCCTTTCCCAATATCAGACACTATTATTGGGTATGTAATTTGTATTGTCTGTCTTTTTGGGTGCACTACAGCTCCAATGATGGTGGTCCCGTCTGGTTGGAGATGGAAAAATTCTCATGTGCCCCTTTATCCATGCCAGCTTTGATTGGTGCACCTTTACCCTTACCTCTTAATCATACCTCCTCTAACCGTATAGTCTATAACTCCTTGGCAATCTACTCTCAATTTGGGAAGCATTTTGGCCTTCGTCAGATGGGTATTTCCAGTCCAATTGCATTTAATACCCTTTTTCGTCCTTCGTTGCAGGACGCTACTTTTGGTGTCTGGCAAAGTAAGGGCATAAAATTTTTTAAGGAGTTTAACAAGTTTGCTTCTTTTGAACAACTGTCTAAGAAATTTTATGTACCAGCTTCACACTTCTTTAGATATTTACAGGTTAGGCATTTTATTACCTCATATATGTCAATATTTCCTGATAAGCCTCCCGATAATATAATTGATGAGTTGATGTCTTTTGACCCAACAAGGAGCAAAGCGATCACTTTCTGGATAAAACTGATCTCCCATTTAGATTCCCGGTCCTTTGCCACAATTAAACAGTCCTGGGAGCAGGATCTTCAAATTACAATTAGGTGGCGTGCTAGCAAAGTTGAGAATGCAATTACCTTTCTCCCTCCTTTAGGTAAACCTAAACCTTCAGGTGTGACCCCAAAGAGCAGCATGAGTGGGTTTTGGGGTAATCTTAACTCCAAAAACAGCTGAGAGTACTTCACAGATACCAACCCAATATATCTGTATCCTGGGGCAATTCCAAAACATGTGTAATAGTGTGGCTTCCTCTAATTTACATCTGTCACATATAGGGTCGATTTGAGGGTAAATTCTGGCCAATTCAGATTTATGGAGATATGCCCGATGTAAGACTTTAAATTGGATAAGAGAGTGTCTCGCACACATTGATGATGAGTGGATTCTCCCCAAAATATCAGCCCAAACTGGCTCACTAATTCTCCTTAGATGGAAGGATGCTGCCCCACCCACAGTGTCACACTGGATAAAAGACGTACTACTTAACCTAAGATTAGAGAAAATCAGGTATGTGATGAGAGGCTCTGAGAATAACTTTCATAAAACTTGGAAATTGTTTATGTTTTTTTTCAATAAACCCTCAACAGAGGTTATGGAAGCCCATTTCCGCCATGAAAAAAAAAAAAAGACCAACAGTAAGTCATAATTTCGACTTTCAAAGTCATAATTATGAGATACAAAGTCATAATTATGACTTTGAAAGTCGAAATTATGACTTTGAAAGTCATAATTATGACTTTGTATCTCGTAATTATGACTTTCAAAGTCGAAATTATGACTTACTGTTGGTCTTTTTTTTTTTTTTTCATGGCGGAAATGGGCTTCCATAGGTTCAGGAATAGTATACCCTGGGAATTTTGGCTGAGCAGTGGTTCAATAAATATTGACGGCTTTTTGTATGGTCTTAACTTTTCAGTTTTTCTTTTTGTTACACACCTTGTAGATGACAGTATTTAGGGGAATGTTGGCCATTTATTGGGTGGGCTGGGGTTTTTTTGTCTGTTTTTTCTTCCTTGGAAGAATTTTGAACTTTTGTTTTTTTATTTTTCTTATGTTGTTTGTATATAGTGAAACTGCTAATAAATATATTAAACACTAAAATTTTAATGATTGGAACTTAGGTTTTGAAATGACTTCATGTTTACATTCTTCTATCAATATAAACAAAAAATGTACTATATTTCACTAAATTTATGCTTGTACTTCTTGAGTTTTTTATGAGAGTGTAGTTTTACATTCACATTTCTCTTTGTCTGAGACACATATATAAACTTATAACAAAATATTTGTAAATGCATGGTTTCAAACTTGAGTTGTCCTGCTAAATTACACAAAGTGGCAGCATTAACTTTTAGGGACCTGATATTCCAGAAGACTCAGTTCAATTGGAACCATAATTTGATACATTTTCAGCTGGTGCAGGTCACTTTAATGCACAACCCAGACCCTTTGAAAAGCCTGCTCATCTCCCCGCCTCTGAACCACTGAAAGAAAGGACACAAATGCACCTCAGACAAAGACTTGAGCATAACTTTCTTCTTAGCAAAAGTAAAAATGGACTTTTGTGGTTGTAGGATTTCTCTCTTCTCTTTAGCAAAAGATCACAAGTTTCTCCTGCTAGTGCTGGACTCTCACACTTGTTTTGGTTGAATTTACCCAGAATGCCCTACACTATTGTTTGCTTCCTACTTTTGGAGTTTTTTTCCAGACTGCTTGCTTTCACACTGCATTCAAACCACACCAGACTTAACTTCAACCAAACTGAGACCATGGTTAATGAACACACCAGATTTAGCTTTTTTGGTCCAATTATGCATTCACACCTCTCCAAACAAGCTAGAGTTTGATTGAACAGACTAAACAGAGCTGATGTGAATGCACCTTAGTGACTTCAAATTCAATTCAAATTCAAAGTGAAGATTATATTTGCCTAGGTTACTCCTATCAGAATAAATAACAGTTTTACATATTTTTTTTTGTTTCTTAACAGTTTCACAGGTAATGTGATACCCACTCAGGCCCCAGGGATATATTTACTGTGGTTGTTGCTGCTAATACCATGTTTCTTACTAAAGAGCTTAAGATGGTTTACATCTCTCAGGCTGTGTGAGAAAATGAGTGAGGAATGCAAAGGTGTAATTATAGTATTTATATTTGTTTAAAACACAGTCCCTTCAAAGTATTTATCTTGTTTTCCCTGTGTTTTTAGGCTTTTCATTTCTACTTGGGTAGAACGTTATTGTTTGTGAAAATTGTAGTGGCTTGTCTAAAAAGAGTACACCACCTGTATAATGAAGCAGTTTATAGTCTTTCATATGTTAAGGTCTTGGGATGTAAGTATTTTTTAAATAAACTTTATAATTTTGGTTCAATGTGTGTTAGACATTATCATACAGTACTCTGTATGTGGTTTACACATTTAAAGCTCGATTTAGATCATTTTAAAATCTTGACTTTGTTGTATTTTAATCCCCTTGTCTTCACTTTGGCTGCATGCTGATGGACAACAACCCGTTGTCCATTTGGAAGACCAATCTGTGTCCAAGCTTTTACTTCCAGGCTGATTTCTCCAGATATTACTTCAACATTACTACATAATGTTCTTTCCTCATGATCCCATAAACTAGTTTAGCGATATGCATTATGCTCAATCAGTTATACTTTAGTTTCATCAAACCACAGGACATGTCTCCAAAACTGAAGATATTTGTCCCAGTGAACATCTATGAGCTGCAATCTGACTTTTTATGTTTCTTCTGAAGTGAGTGTTTGTTCCTTGCTGAAGGCCTTTCAGCCCAGGTCAGTACAGGACAGTTTGATTCTGTCTGACCAGCTTCAGCCAGTATCTCCACAAGCTCTGGGATTAATATGCACATTTTGGACCAGAAACTGTTCATCTGTGGAAAAATAACCTGTCTCCTTCTTGAGCATTATGATGGTTGGACATTCCCATCATGTCTATTCTTGAATAAAATTGAGTGGATGATGGCAACTTTAAGTATCAGTAAATAGTTCCTAAAGATAAACTAGACATGCAGCTCCACAATTCTCTTCCTGATATTTTAGTTGATTTCTTTTGACTTTCCTGTCATGTCAAACAAGAAATAGTGTGCTTTAGGTGTGGCCTTAAAATACATCTGCAGGTGTGACTTCTGTTAACTCAGATGTGACAGTTAACCTATCAGAAGTTTGTGAAAAGAAGCCCAAAATTTTAAACCCAAGTTTAACATGTAAAATTTGGTCAGTATCTCCGATAATTACCAAATATGTGTAAACTTTTGAATTGGAGCAAAGTTCTAAAAAAAAAAATCTCTAAAAATGTTCTTGCTAAGTTTATATAAACTGTTGACGATTAAATGAGCTGCTTGGGATTTGAAAACTGAAGTCCACAATTAAACTGTACTGTAAAAATATTTTAAAAAATCTTGAATTTAAAGGTCGTACTTTCTTTTGAATTAAAGCATTTCCATTAATTTATTTATGGCCATGTAATGAGATTGAAAAGAAATGTGACCTTATTGAGTAATGGCCCTGTTGTTTAAAGGCTAAAGTTTTATTTTGTGGGATCACAGGTCCTGGTTTTCTTCCAGCTAAGGAAGAAGATGGAGAGCCTTCCCTCTGAACAGACCCAGAGTCATTCTGAGTGGCCTGGGAGAACAGCGTGTTCTTCCATCATGAACCACTTCAGCTGTGCAGTAGGACAACCTGCAGTACTCACAAACTATGACTCTTTGGGTTGACCTGACTTGCACCCTAACTATTTTCCTCACCTGGCCTAACATTTATCTGAGGTCAGGTACTGTTATTTTATTTTATTTTAATGTTGTTACTCTTGTTTTGAATAGCATAGTATTTATATTTGTTTAGTATAAATACCTGTAAATTTATTGTTAAATAACTTACTTGCTTGCTTCTTGCATTCTTCTGCACCGCACGCCTTACCTCAGCCCTCCTACAAACTTTACTGTTGTCCCTTTAAACCTGAACCTTAATTATACCGAATAAAAACACACAATCTTTTCTGATTTAACTTGATTTGAAGTTAAATCAGAACAAACCTCTTCTGTTTTAACTCATCCAATTAGAATTACCAAAATTATTTCTATTGGCTAAATGCCACAATAACAAGAGAAATGTCTTCAGAATCAGAAGTTTGCATACATTTCTTCAGAATTTGTTAGCCATGCCTTTGAACTGCATCATTTTTGGTAAACATTGCATACTAGCTTCTCACAGTAGTTTGTTGGTATTGTGGCCCATTCCTCCTGCAGAACTGGTGGAACTGTCAGAATCTTGGGTTGTTTTTGGGAGTCTTCCGGGTTTGTCAGTCTTTTTTATTTGTTATCTGTGTTTTACCTTTGTTATTCTTGTTTTGATTTGATCAGCCTGGTTTTGGTCTTACTTTAGATTAGTTTGTTCTTTTTTTTTTAGTTAGACCATGTTTATTTATTTGTTGTGTTGGCTGATCTTGCAACAGTTATATTCATGTTTTCCCAACTGCCCTGTAAAAGTTTCCTTCTCCTTGCTGTGCCACCCTCTCTCTCTCCAGCCTGGTTTCTTCTCTTCCCTCACAGCTGCACCTTGTTTTCTAATTAGTACTGGTCCATTGTTCCAGCATTCAAAGGCCGAGTATTTAACCACCTCTCCCTCATTCGCTCCTCACTGGATCCTCTTATTACTTTCCTCTTACCTATTTTGTTGCTCTGTGGACTCCTTTTTTTTGTTCTGCAATAGAGTCCATCATCTCTAGCACATTTATGACAGTAACTGAGTTAGGCCGTCTCACTCGCATATGCCTTTTTCAAACCCAATCTTTTGAATCAAACATTACTGTTTGAAGCCGTGAGGAAAGCTAAATGTGGTGCTGAAAGGAAGATGGCCAGAGCTTGAGGAATAACTCCACAGCTGGGTGCCTGAATAACGTGCTATGAGGCTCGTTAACAGTGCAGTTACCTCACTAAGTCCCCCCGGTAGTTGCCAAGGAAATACCAGCTCACATTTGCATGTTTGTGGTATAAAATTCCTATTCAGGTCACCCCCAATACACTCACACAGATGTGGGCTAAGTACAGGATGTTTGACACAAAATACCCTTTTTTTGTTTTTTTTGTTGCAATTTTGTTAATAATAAAGAAGGTTAGATGATAAAAAAAATCCAATAACAATTTTTTTTCCTTTATTTCGCACAGTGCGTACCTTGAGTGCTGTTTGATCATCAGCACCAATGGCGGTCATTGTCAACCCAGGCCTTGACCCGCATGTTAGATTTGGCAAGTTTCATGCCGGACACATTTAAAATGCCTCCTTTGTGGCTGCATTGTTAATACAGTGTAATAGTTGATACACAGTAATTTATATGTATGTGATTTTAATTTAAGGTTTGAGACCAAATTTCAGGTATGCTTTTCTAGTAAACATTCCATGAACATAAAGGTTCCAAGAGCCTGAGTCAGCATATGATGCTCCACCACCATGTGGAACACAGGACTGTGTTTTGACGGTTTCCTTCCTTCTCCAAGCAAAACCAACATCTCTCTGGCCAAAGAGTTCCAGCTCAGCCTCGTCAGACCAAACTTGGAACAGACTTCCAAAACACATCACCATGTTTCAAATGTTTGAGCAAATGTTATTAATGTGCCATTGTTTCAGCAAAGGAGTTTTTCCTACTCTGTGACCTCTACAGTGCACAACTTTCATAATTGTCTTCCTTGACACATCATCTCCAGTAGAGTCAAGCTGAACAACAACCTTCTTGGGAGAAACCCACAGCCCTTGTCCTTTGCTTTTTCTTTTCTTTCTATTTTTATTTTTTTTGCCATGAAAGTTTTTGAAATCTTGCACATATGGCCACACCCACGGTTGTTTCCAACAGAATTTGTCTCCTGATGCCTTGCAGTGACGCATCATACAGCTGTGCTACACATCATGAAACATTTGGAAATGACAGTGTAACCTTCACCCTCACAATAAGTCTACCATCGTCTTCCTGAGTTCCAGACTATTTACTTGTTCTTTATATTGCCTTAATGAATGTCCTTTTTACCAAAATGTGTGAGAGTAGTTCCACAGTATAAGTGCCACAGTCATAACCAGAGTTCCTTAAGGTTAAATTCTGATTACTAGGGAGAAATGTGAAAGCTAAGACAGAGTTCAGGTGTGGTTTTAACACTAATTGAATGACCAGATTTATCTTGGAAGCAGAGAACATGGAAAATGTTTCATTTATTTTCCCCCAAACAATTTGGGACATCAATAAAACATACAACTTGAACTATGTGAAGATTTTGTTTTTGTTCTTTTGGAAGCCTTACAAGTATGAACAGTTTTACTAAAGTCATTTCCATGAACACATTAACAGTGTTGTCTGATTTCAACAGGGAGTCCAACAATTCTGACCACAGCTGTAAACCTCAAATATCAAAAACATGTTTAGGAGCCAGAAAAAGCTCATGTCCTCTCATGTGTTTGGTAACAGTAACCTTAATGTAACAGCTTTAAAATCTGAAGTAAGAAACACACAATTTGCTTTAAACATTTGTCTGGGATTACAGCTTCCAGTGTTCTTCAACCTCCAAATCACACTGTGGCTGGGAGACTTAGAGGTTCTGGATCTGTTCTCAGATTGTTTCATTAACAATCTGAGAACAGATTTTTGGTAGGCAAAAAAACATGTGCTTAGTATACAATGACATGATCACCACACGTAGACATAAATTTGTTGCCTCTTTATTTTTGGTAATAGCTATTCAACCTCTGCATCTGGAGATGGTTCAACATTTCCTGGCCTACAGCACTTTTTTTGAAGGCTCATTTTGAAACATCATGCTTGTTTAGCTTTTCTAAGCTATAGGGAAAAAAATCCATCAGACCACATCTGAAAAGAGAACAATTCCCACAGCTTTTAATTACGTTTGAAATGTGGTAGCAATAATATTGAGATTTCTAATTATTTTCAAAGAAGCTAAGAAAGAAAAGCCTTCAGGAAATAAAAGTCTTTGCCTCACATGGTTCCACTTTAGAGCCTTAAAGAGAAACAAACAAATTGCACCTCATTTGGTTAGGTGGAGTATTTTTAACTGCTCTTGGCTGGCAAAACCGCAGCACAATCAATTGCATGTTTGAGAACAGCACTGACTCGGCAGAAAATGCCTTGCCATATGCTCAACAGACACACTCGCACTCACAGACATGCACACACACTAAAACCCTCAGCAGTATCCAGTGGTTTTACATGAGAAAGTTGAAGCCCTTTCTGTTCATGGCCTTGCTTGACTTCTCCTAACAAGACTGAGTCAGTGAGTTTCTTAAGCAGTAAACTGATTAGCCTGAGTGAATGGATGCTGTTATCTGGGATTCAAAGAGAACATTACTAGTTCAACTTATACAAAAGCCTAGTTTTTTTTGTCTGCAGAAAACTCTGTGATCTCTGCAACTTGTGGTAAAAAGAGAATTGAATCATCTATTCTTGTTAAACGTCTTACATCTCACCAGCTTTTGATTCCTGTAACACTTTGTTGCCCTCACAGCAAAGCTTTTATTGTTCTTCGTGCTTTTATGTTAAACTTTTTGAAGTTCATAAGATGCTCTCTACTGGGAACCCAAATGTAGGAAGAAGGAAAGCAGGAAATACACCGTTTACATAAGGTAGTTGTAATTAAACCTCTATTTAAGGAGCATGTTCTCAATTAAGATGACTTAATAACTTACAGGCCTATATCTAATTTTCCTTTCTAATCTAAAATCCTTGGGAAAATAGTTGCTAGTGAAGTGTGTGAGAATCTAAATATTACTGAAGTGTTTCAGTCGGGTTTGAGAGCTCTTCATAGCAGTGAAAAGAACTTGGGTAAGTTACGAATAATATTGCTTTGACCTCAAATAATGGACTTGTGCCTGTTTTTGTATTGTTAGATCTCAGAGCTACTTTTAGTCACAATGTACAAACATGTTGTAGGAATCAACGGAATTGGACTTGGTTAATTTAAATCTTATCTGTCCGGCAGATCCAGTTTTATTTGTGTGACTGATAAAGCTCCTTCATACTCGAGGGTTACTCATGGAGTACCACAGGGCTCTGTTCCTGTTGTGCTGATAATATTCAGTTATATCTATCCGTACATCCGGATTAATCCAGTCTGTTAGGTGAACTACAGTGATGTCTTCAAGACATAGACACCTGCATGACACTTAGCTTTCTTGTTTTAAAATCTGATAAGACAGAAATTTTTGTTTTTGGATCTGAAACTCTGAAAAAAATTGCTAACTCATCACTTGATCTGGATGCAATGACCTACAATGGTAAGGTCAAGAACCCTGGTGATATTTTTGATGGGGATGTCATTTAAATCCCATATAAAACAGGTTTTTAGGATTTCCTTCTTTCATCTCTGGAATATTGCCAAAATTAGAAATATCCTGTCCAGAAATGATGATGAAAAGCTACTCTATGCATTTGTTACTTCAAGGCCGGACTAGTGTAATTATTTACTATCAGAAGGTACATAAAATGCAGTTAAAAGAAGTTTAACTCGTTTAAACTGCATCTGATTCAAACACTGCAGTTCTAATGAGTTCTGACAACAAGAGATAATATTTATTCTGTTTTAGCTCCATGTCTAATCCTGAATAGAATTTAAGATTCTCCTTCTCACATATAAAGTTCTTAAAGCTGCAACATATAACTTTTACCAAAAAAAAGTTTTGTTTTTTTTCAAAATTTGTTAAAACGGACACCATGTCATTGTAATGGCATGGTGTCTGGCATGAGACAGATGATCTGTAAAGACTCAAGATCCTCCACCCCCGCCCAGCTGCAGTGTAGCAGAGAACAACGGGGAGATTGTGAGCGGCGTGTGCATGTGAGTAATTGACAGTGCTGAAACCATAGGTTGCTTCTGACTATGCGGTGTATTTCTGGTCAATTTTTTCACAGATTACCAGTCGTATATTATATGATACTGGGTTAAATTAACCCTTTGCAATTGGTTATTACGCCAGATAAAATGACTAGTAACATCAGTAGCTAAACAAGGCAGATAACATTCCCTTTATTCGCAACATGTAGTATGCATCTTGTATGAAGTTATGTGGGAGGTTCCTGGTTCTGTATGATGTATTTTTAGTTGGTGTTTTGTTAACTGCATTTTTTCTGGCAGGTCAGGGACTTCATCAGGAAGGTCTATGTATTTATGCATATGCATATATGCATCATCACAATTGACTGAATGGGAAGAAATTGGATAAATGTGATTACTTTTGATTAAATTTGTTTTTTGCATAAATGACCCATAATTCAAAAACGGTGCTATTCAATTTGCATAGCTAACTTGATTATTGTGCAATTCAAACAATATACTTTATGTATTTGAAATACTCATTATTAATTTAATATAACTATATTTTAATAATACTAAATATATAAACCTGAGGTACTACACAATTAAAATAAAGCTTATATTATACTGATGCACATGAATTATGTAAGTTTTATTTGATAGGTTTGCATTAAATGTATCTAAAAAAAGTTGATGGAAATTGTCATGTAATATTATTACATAAATCTTAAAAGTCAGGGTTAAATATTTCTGCGAGTACACGAGAATAAAAACCTGCTGCTATCAACCATCCAGACCTCTTGCATCTTCTGGTTCTGGGAATTCAGAGCAGACTAGAAGTATAGCTATCTGCCTGCCAAACTCACCAGGTATGGTGAGTACCTGAAGTAGTTTGATCAGCTATGGTCAAACTACTTCAACAGTACTCTGTGTGAAGTGTTGTCTGATTGTTCAGAAGTTTATTGCTGTGCTTTATGCAGAAATGTACTCAGACAGAAATTATATTTTGTTTCAACTAATCCGGTTCAACTACTCAGGTTTTAGTGCTTTTGTTGACATCTGCAAATCGGTCACAAAGCAACCAATCAGAGCCAGGAGGAAGCTCTTCGCACTGTTGATCATGCTGATGTATGTGTTTCTAAATGTGCTAACTTGCCATTCCAGAGAAAATGTTAAACAAGATAAAAGGAACATACAGAAGCAGCTCTCAGTTGAGATTAGAGACATCAGGAGGCATATAGGAAGAAGCTGAAGAGCAAACTAAAAAGAAGCATTGTTTGGTCGGGGATGAAGAAGGATGAAGAAGAAGGCTTCAAGCAGAAAACTCAAATAGATGGAAGTCTGGACAGAGCAAATTAAAGATCTGCTGTTGTTGTATCAACCTTCCAGACCTCTCAGGTCTTCTGGCTCTGCTCTGCATCCCCAGAACCAAACATGGAGAAGCAGCATTCAGTTCTATGTTCCACAAATTTGGAGCAAACTTCCACACTGCAAAAACACTTACAGGCAACTCTAAGCAGGTGGGTTTTTAGTCTAGATTTAAAGAAGCTCAGTATTCAGCTGTTTTGCAGTTCATTGTAAAATCACAAAATCTTACCAAGTGATTTTGGTCTCATTTCTATAGTAAGCTTGAAATAAGCTTACTAAATAAGCTTTCCAGCCGAACAAGGGAGGGGTGCTCTCCAGTACCCCCTCCATTGACTCCAAAAAGGATGGGAACGACAGTCAGAATCCGTGCCCCACATATAGGTGGGGGGACATACCCTGTCATTCACCAGGGTAAACCCCAATGTAAAGGCACCAAGATCTGGGGCTCATGCCCGGCGCTCTCTCAGCAGAGGTAACTCCAGAGTTAAAGAGTGTCCAACCCCTCTCATGTTGACTGGTTCCAGAACCAGAGCCATGTGCTGAAGTGAGAACAACTATTTCTAGCCTCAACCTCACACATCAGCTTGTTCTCTTTCTCTTTCCCCCAGGTGACATTCCATGTCTTGAGAGCCAGCTTCTGTTGCTGAGGATCAGATCGCCAAGGTCCCCACCTGTGGCCATCACCCATCTCACACTTATACAATATAAGTTACAATACAAGAACCCAATTTTAGGCTGCACGGTCCATGGACGATTCTAAAATCCATACCTTGATTGTTTTACTAGGCTGCACAGTGGCGCAGTTGGTAGAGCTGTTGCCTTGCACCAAGAAGGTTCTGGATTCGATTTCCAGCCCCAGTCTTTCTGCATGGAGTTTGCATGTTCTCCCTGTGCGTGCGTGGGTTCTCTCCGGGTACTCCGGCTTCCTCCCACAGTCCAAAAACATGACTGTCAGGTTAATTGGCCTCTCCAAATTCTCCCTAGGTGTGAGTGTGTGTGTGCATGTTTGTTTGTCTTGTGTGTCTCTGTGTTGTCCTGTGACAGACTGTCGACCTGTCCAGGGTGACCCCGCCTCTTGCCCGAAACGATAGCTGGAGAGGCACCAGCAGCTCCCGACCCCAGTAAGGGACAAGGGAGTATGGAAAATGGATGGATGGATGCATGGATGGATGGATGGATGGATGGATGATTCTTTTACTATAACCCTAACGCACAGTGCTCAGGAGGAGCACGGAAATTGTCCCAGTCTGACAGAGGAGAGCCTGGAGTGGATTGACAATCAAATTTAGTCTAGAACCGCCACAAAGTTACAAAAAAAAATTCTGTTGAGGAGTTTGGCATGGTTAAGATTTTTTTTATAGACCAGTAAAATTCTGCTTGTAACCAATAGTGTTACACATAGAAAACACTAACTATTGTCAATGGAGGTATTTTACTCTGTTCTAAATTACATGTACATACTTTCTTTATTAGCTTGATATGTGTTACACAGAAAAAATTATTTGGAAAAAGAAAAATGTGATTTATTTCATTTCATTGTTTGATTAAAGTCTTTAAAAATACTAAACTTAGCAAAGAAACTATACTTTTTGTCTGACTGCCATCATTTTAAAATATTAAATCAGACACTCAAAACACCCCTGAGCAGACTTGTTCCTACTTTTGCTTTGGCCAGTCATATTTATTTTAAAGCAGTCAAAAAAAGAAATTGTTTTGTGCTGCATTATTTATTTGTTTTGGAAAATTGGGAAACATATTGCGACTGCTGTCATAAACGGCATAAAAAGTTGCCCAGCAGCAAATATCTCCAGCAGATTCCATGACCAGAAGCACTCCACCCAACCCAGGCCTACACAAAACACAGAAACTCAAGTTACATCTTGAAGACCTGGCTTTTAAATACAGCTTAAAGCCTGCATGAGATTATAGTAATTATCTCAGTGATGCAAGAATCCCCTCTGACTGAAGAATAAGACATTGAGCCACAGCATAAGCAAAAAGCGATATAAAATAAGATAATCATCAATTACGATGATCTCAGCATCCAAGGCTGACACTAAAAGAAGGTTTCATGTTTGTGATGAGATTGAAGTAGTGAGGAAATGACTACCTTTGGGTTGGGAGATGATACACTACAGAGCTGATTACACTGTGTCACTGCTGACTGCAAAATAAAGATAAACAAGTAGCAAGACAGTCTGACTTGGGCACAAAACTAGATGCCTAAAAGAGATGTGTGGATGTGCAAATCATCATGTGCAGGCTTTACGTCCCAGCTCTGACCAGCACATAGCACGGGTGATTGAACTGTACACGTCTGCACAATCTAAATGATCATGGCAAGATGTCTTTAGGACAGTGGTTTGACATTAATTTATATGAATTTAATTTAGATTAATTGTAGACACCTATTTATATTAATTGCCTAGGTCAGAACACCTCTTAAGGAGATGGAAAATTCTATTCACTCACGCATGCAATACAACAGTCAATAAGTGTGAATAAAATGAGAACAATTATACAATTACTTTTTGTAAATCTACAACATTTCTTTATGAAAACATATTTTGATGTTTATGCCAGATAGACTGAACAGGCCAAGTGTTTTTTTTTTTTTTTTTTTCTGTTTTTTGTTTTTTCATAGACAGCACAAAACCTTTCAATAACCACTTATCAAAATTCTATATTTTGGTGAAATTATTCATACATCAAATATGTAAATAATACCAGACAGGATATGGCAATATTAATTTAAAAAGAAAAAAATCTCTAAAATGTTAGTATGTGCACTAGTCATGATTGGATAATGTTCCAAATTAATTCCAAATTAATGTCCAAAGAAACCTAATAGCTACATCTTGACATTGTAGAACTAACAGAATGTGGTCTTCCTGGAACTTTAACTGGTTAAACCTTTATTCAAGTAACCTGGAACCTCTTTTCATAGAGAGCTGACTTTCCAGCATGAATTTTAACCCAGGCTGACAATCACCTGCTGGACAAGAAGAAAGTTTTTTTTTCATAAACTTGGGATATTCTGTCAGTCCAGAAAAGACACAGAAGCCCCCTGGAGCCAAAGGCCCATAACATCTGTATGCTCTGTGGTATGAAATGTATTGAGAAAAGTAAAGACCTCTTAATATTTATGGAACAGATTCTAAAAACTTCCCCACTACTTCTTCAGATCAAAGTGAAAGTCTTTCACAACAGGAAAGAACAAGAGACAAGACAATTTAAATGGAAGGAGAAGAAAGTAGAAGACACACTGCAATAAATAAAATAGCTAAAAACCAAAACAGAGCGGAAAAGAAGCAAAAATCACAGAGATGGAAAATAAACAAATAAGTTGTATGGGTATTTATATTAATTTACATAAGCAGCTGCGCTCTGTGTATCGCAAATTAGGATTTACAAGGGAAAGGTGCGCGGCCACGTGCATCTGTGGCACTATGAAAGAGAATAAGACATGAAAATAGTAGCCCCCCCTCATTTTCTTATTTGTGTGCTAAAGATTACTTATAGTCAGAAACTAGCGTTAGAATTCAGTTTAGAATCTATTGCAGTTGGTAATGTGTGGGTTTCGCCATCAGAGGGCTCTAGATCCACATTCTGCCATGGTCAGTCAGAGAAGAAGAAGAAGAGTAAGAAGAGAAGAAGAAGAAGAAGAGTAAGGGAAAAAGGAGAAAAACAGAAATGGCAGACTACGTAGTCGATCAAGTACGTTTAAGCAGCAGTAGATAAGCTTTCTTTCCTGGAATTACTCATAAGGACTGTTGTAAAACGAAGTAATTCCGTTTATTGTGAACTGTGCGTCGTACATTCTGTTCTCGGATTTTCCGGTTGGGTTTTGTTTTGTACGGCCGCAGCCTGAATGAGCGGTGTAGTTCCAGAAGCAGGAGGGTCTCGCCGCCATTATTTTGTGTTTCGGACTGAAGCCTGAGGCGAAGCAGAGGAACGGCTGCGGCTGGAGCTGAATGTTTTGTGTGAACAACGTTTAACCTAAATAAATATGTTGCGTCAGAAGTGAACCGGCCCATCATTTTCGACGGCGTAACATATTTTGGCGAGCCAGCCAGGAGGTGGCGCTAGTGAGTCATCACCAACCACCTTCCTTCCCAAGAGACGAACCAGAGAAAAAAAATGGAAGCTGTACAGTTTCTGCGTGATCAAGTGAGTGCAACCTTGTGGCAGTTGGAAAGAGGGCATCTCGTGGACGTCTGTAGGCGACTGAAGTGTTCCGGCCTGGACAGCGGAGAGCCTCAAAGTAAGACCAAGAGGACACTCATTAGGTTGGCAGAGGACATGTTTGATGAGATAGAGAAAAATGAAGAAGAGGATCAAGTGGAACAGTTTTATAAAGAAACAGCCACATACATCCAGAGACTAAGTAAAGCAATGTGTCTGTCAGAAGAGGAATCCTCATTTAAAGAGTCTGTGCAACAGAAAGACCTTGAGGACACCATTCCAAGCCGCACTTCAGTCCAGGCAACAGATTATCCACTCAAAACCCGACCAGAGCCAACACGAACTCTGCAAGAGGTAACATTGAGGAGGGAGTTTAAAATCTGTGGGCAGATTGGAGAGAGTGGGCAAAAGGATAAGCTGTCCTACCTTAGCTTAGTACGCCAGATCGAAAATGGGATTGAAAAAGGACACTCAGAGACTGAAGTAGTCGAAGCAGTAATTAGGGCCATCAGTCCAGGAATGCCTCTAAGAGACATGTTGGAGATAAAACGTGGGCTGACACTTAGCAAACTGCTCACAATATTAAAGGGACACTACAGAGTAGATAGCCCCACTGAGCTTTACCACCAGCTGGTCAATATCTCTCAAGAACCCAAAGAAACTGCCCTAAATTTTGTATTTCGTGCCATTGAGCTCAAAGAGAAACTGTTATGGAAAGCAGCAAATGAGGAGACCGATGAACTGTACAGCAGAGCCACAATTCAGCGTAAGTTTCTCCGCTCCATTGAAACTGGGCTGTTTAATGACTCCATTAAGTATCAGTTGCTGCCTCTGCTAAGTAACATCGCCATAACAGATGAAGAACTGATTGAGAAAGTTAACGAAGCTTCAAAGCTAGAAAATGAAAGACTTGAGAAACGAAGAAGGTCCACTGCAGTCAAGATTCCTAAGGTACAAGAGCTCCAAACAGAGTGCCAGACAGCCCTGACACCTGTTCAAAGCCACCCAAAACACAAAGAATCCCCCACTACAGTGGCTGTGAAAACAGTTAAAAATAAAGAGGCTAAATCAGACACGCAGCAGATCATCGAAGAACTCCGCAAAGAAATGAAAGAAATGTTTGTGGTCGCTATGGGAACCAGTCCCCACACCATGGCACCAAAACAAAGACAAAAAGGCTGTAAGAAGTGCAGAGAGGAGGGGAAAGGAGACAACTGTATGCACTGTTTCAAATGTGGGCGGGAGGGCCACTACTCTCGTGGATGCCGAGCACCAAGACCGTTGATGGGAAACGGAGAAGGACTACTGAAGTGGGACCAGCAGTAGTCCAGTACCAACGGTCCCATAATGAGCAGCCAAGCCCACCACCATCCTCCAGTGAAACTCAGGTTACTGCCTTTTCACCCTTAACCGAAGTTTGTTATCTTCCCTCTCAACGCAAGTCAAGGTTAGTAAGCCTGGTGGGAAACCGCTGTACTGTGAACTGTTTTATGGACAATCATCCAGTTAAAGTATTGTGGGATTCAGGGGCACAGTCCAGCATTGTAAATGAAAACTGGCGGCAGAACCACCTTCCCCACACAGTTGTCAGACCTGTTTCAGAACTGTTAGACAATGAGACGCTCACAGTGCTTGCTGCAAATGACACGACCATCCCTTACACTGGCTGGATAGAAGTCAGCTTCAGACTAGACAGCGATTGTTCCCCAACCAGTGAGCTGCAAGTGCCGATATTGGTATCCAGTGACCCAGCTGTGGCCAGTGATCCCATCATCGGCTACAATGTTATTGAAGCTGTTGTCAACAGAAAAGATGTAAAGTCCAAAGGTGGAAGAAAACAACTTGCACACTATGTAAGTAAAGCATTTGAAATAACTGTACAAACTGCACACAATGTTGTCAAACTTGTGCAGAACAGCAACAAGGTCTCAGAGGCAGGTGTGGTAAGGACTGGAGTAAAGAGAGTGCCTTTGAGAGCAAATCAAGTCACCACAGTCTATGCACGGGCCCATGTTACTCCACATGCTCGGGGCCAAGACATGCTCTTTTTAGCTGACATGGCTGACCCACCACCAGAGGGCGTTATGTTCAGTGATGTACTGGTGCAAATTCCAGACAGAAAAGTGCCATACGTGCCCATCCCCGTGACAAACACCACAGACCACACCATTTATCTAATGAATCGTAAAGTGATCGGACATCTTGAACCAATAAAGACTGTATATGCAGCAGACTACCAGACAAAAGTAAATGAGCTGACACAAGAGGAAAAAAAGAGCTCAGAATTTAAGCCACACAACATGGATAACACACAGTCACACAAGATTCAACAGAGACAAAAGTCATGGGATCCACCAGTGGATCTTCAGCACCTGACAGAAAGTCAACAAAGAGCTGTGAAGAGAATGTTGCGGGAAGAATGTGAGGCATTTGCATATGACAGTGATGATGTGGGCTGCATCCCTTCTCTGAAAATGCATATAACCCTTCATGACGCAAGTCCTGTAAAAAAGACCTACATGTCTGTCCCAAAACCTCTCCACAATGAAGTGAAAGAGTATCTGCAAGATCTGCTTAATAGGGGGTGGATCACACCATCAAGGTCTCCCTACTCATCACCTGTGGTGTGTGTCCGCAAGAAAGACGGTGCCCTTCGGCTTTGTTGTGACTTTAGAGAGCTCAATCGCAAGTCAGTTCCGGACCGTCATCCGATACCAAGAATTCAAGACATGCTGGATGCATTGGGTGGAAGCTCTTGGTTTTCGGTGTTAGACCAAGGCAAGGCGTACCACCAGGGTTTTTTGGATGAAGAGAGCCGCCCCTTGACGGCTTTCATCACACCCTGGGGGCTTTACCAATGGGTGCGCATTCCCTTTGGCTTGAGCTCCGCCCCCGCGGAGTTCCAGAGGAGCATGGAACAGTGTATGGCAGGTCTCAGAGACACTATTTGCCTTCCATACCTGGACGACAATCTGGTGCACAGCAGCAATTTTGAAGAGCACCTAGAGCACATCCGCCTTGTACTCCAGCGTTACAGGGAGCATGGTGTTAAACTGACTCCAAAGAAATGTGACCTGTTCAAGCGACGTGTTAGGTTTTTGGGCAAGCTGGTTACGGGCCAAGGTTACACAATGGACCCAGCAGAGCTGGCCCCAGTGATGGCTTTAAAAGAAAAAACACCTGCAACCGTCGGAGAGGTACGTCAAATACTTGGTTTCCTATCTTACTATAGGCCTTTTATCGCCAACTTCTCCCGTGTAGCCTGTCCACTCTATAGCCTGCTTAGTCCTCCATCCTCAGAGAACTCTGCTTCAGTCCCAGCTGACAAGACAAAAAAAAGGGTGAAGAAAAGTAAAGGTCACTTACCATCACGTTCACCCATTCAATGGACTGGTGTCCACCAAGAGACATTGAACCAGCTCGTAGATGCACTTACCAGACCTCCTGTCCTGGGATACCCCGACTTTACAGAGCCCTTTGTGTTACATTGTGATGCATCGCAAGTTGGGTTAGGGGCTGTTTTATACCAGCGACAGCAAGGCAAGATGAGAGTAATAGGGTATGGTTCCCGCACCCTGAGCCCAGCAGAGAAAAAGTACCACCCGCACTCTGGCAAGTTAGAGTTTTTGGCAATGAAGTGGGCCATCTGTGAACGTTTCCGGGATTACCTTTACCATGCACCGTCATTTGTAGTGTATACGGATAATAACCCGCTAACATATGTGCTCAGTACTGCAAAGCTCAACGCCACGGGTCACAGATGGGTCGCGGAGCTGGCCAACTATAACTTCACCATCCGCTACCGCCCAGGCAAGACCAACACAGATGCTGATGGGCTGTCGCGAATGCCACTGGACATTGACAGCTACATGAAGAGCTGTACAGCTGAAGTTGCACAGGAAGCCATAAGCGCATCTATGGAGTCTGTGATGGTGGAACAGAGTTACCCTTGTCAAGGCATTGGTGTTATCCAGGTTAGTGCTCTGAAGTTGATCAAAGATTTTAGCACCAACCAGCCTTTTACACCAGACGAGATCCGTACAGCACAGGAAGCAGATGAAGTCCTGTCAAAAGTGCTCTGGTACAAGTCACAGAGTAGAAGACCAAGCAGGGTTGAGGTGAAATCTGAGGCTCCTGCAGTAGCTGCATTGCTCAGGCAGTGGTTGAAGCTTCACGTCGACCAAAATGGTATCCTGCGCCGCAAAACAGCCCGCCGAGCAGCTATTGGTCCCTAAAGCCTATCGTCCCTGGTTTTCAAAGAGCTTCATAAAGACATGGGCCACTTAGGGTGGAAAGAACACTCGATCTGATCAGAGACAGGTTCTACTGGCCGCGGATGGCAAAAGAAGTTGAACACTTTGTTACTGAAGAATGTGAGTGTCTCAAGAAGAAGAAACCGAGTAAGCAGACCTGTGCTCCTCTGACTTCGATCCAGTCGACTTACCCATTCCAACTGGTCTCCATAGACTTCCTCCACCTGGAAAAGTGTAAGCACGGCTATGAATATATACTAGTTGTTATGGATCACTTCACGAGATTCGCCCAAGCTTATCCGACGAAGAACAAAGCAGCTAAAACCGTCGCTGACAAGCTCTTCAATGACTTTGCGCTCAAGTTTGGCTTCCCAACCAGACTACACCATGACATGGGTAAAGAATTCGACAACAAGCTCATGGCAAGGTTGAAAGAACTCTCAGGTATCCAGGGCTCTCATACAACACCCTACCACCCACAGGGTAATGGACAAGTGGAGAGATTCAACCGTACCCTGTTGTCCATGTTACGGACCCTGGAGGACAAGGAGAAGGAGGATTGGAAAGAGTCACTTGCTAAAGTCGTTCATGCGTACAACTGTACAAAGAGCGAGGCAACAGGCTATGCCCCATATTACCTCATCTTCGGACGTTCCCCACGACTGCCCATCGACCTGCTCTTCAATCTGAGGAAAGACGAAAGTCATATGGACTATGATGACTATGTTAGCTGTTGGAAAAAGAGAATGCAGGAAGCCTATACAGTAGCTTCCGAAACGGCTACGAAGGAAGCTGCTCGAGGGAAAGCATACTATGACAGGAGAGTTAAAGGGAGAGATCTTCAGCCAGGTGACAGAGTTCTCTTCCGAAACCTCACTCCAAGAGGCGGACCTGCAAAGATCCAGTCGTATTGGGAGAACCAGATCTACAAAGTGATGGAGAGGAAAACAGATGACAGCCCAGTGTATCGGATCTGTCCTGAAACTGGTCAAGGGAGAGTCAAGGTGGTGCACAGGAATCTCCTACTGCCCTGCGACTTCCTGCCACTAGAAAACACACAGACTGTTAAGCCCAGACAAGATGCTCCAACTGTTACAAAGAAAAAGCTGAGACGTCCATGTGCACAACAGCATCCAGGAAACGGTGACACATCAGACGATGATGACAGCGGCACATACCAGTGGTACCTCAGGGATGTTCCAGGGAGACATAGGCAGACTCCGCTCAACCCTTTGGCAGAGCCGTTCCAGCCTGAACCAAGTCTTCACGTTCAAGAAGAGGATGTGCCACTACAGAGTGAAGAGGATGTGCCACTACAGAGCGAAGAGGATGTGCCACTACAGAGCGAAGAGGATGTGCCACTACAGAGCGAAGAGGAACACCCGGACATTGATCTCGGAAGGTCAGAGAGCAGTGAGGCAGTGTTTGACATTTCAGCTGCCAACACAGGTGAGACTAACTCTGTAAGACAGCGACCCCAGAGACAAAGTCAAAAACCATTTGTATTGAGTTATGACACTTTAGGTCAGCCAACTTTGGTTCAGAGGGACGGCACGGTGACTAAGACTCAGGTTATCGAGAGTAATGCCTTCTGGAGACCATGGGCTGTGGTACTGGGTTAATGCTAAAGTTTAGTGTACTATGTCACCAGAAATGTCAGGAGACATTTAATTTTGTGGGGGAGAGTGTGGCACTATGAAAGAGAATAAGACATGAAAATAGTAGCCCCCCCTCATTTTCTTATTTGTGTGCTAAAGATTACTTATAGTCAGAAACTAGCGTTAGAATTCAGTTTAGAATCTATTGCAGTTGGTAATGTGTGGGTTTCGCCATCAGAGGGCTCTAGATCCACATTCTGCCATGGTCAGTCAGAGAAGAAGAAGAAGAGTAAGAAGAGAAGAAGAAGAAGAAGAGTAAGGGAAAAAGGAGAAAAACAGAAATGGCAGACTACGTAGTCGATCAAGTACGTTTAAGCAGCAGTAGATAACCTTTCTTTCCTGGAATTACTCATAAGGACTGTTGTAAAACGAAGTAATTCCGTTTATTGTGAACTGTGCGTCGTACATTCTGTTCTCGGATTTTTCCGGTTGGGTTTTTGTTTTGTACGGCCGCAGCCTGAATGAGCCGGTGTAGTTCCAGAAGCAGGAGGGTCTCGCCGCCATTATTTTGTGTTTCGGACTGAAGCCTGAGGCGAAGCAGAGGAACGGCTGCGGCTGGAGCTGAATGTTTTGTGTGAACAACGTTTAACCTAAATAAATATGTTGCGTCAGAAGTGAACCGGCCCATCATTTTCGACGGCGTAACACATCCGTTTTTGGGGGGTTTTTATGTGCGCCGCACTTTTCTAAATTTTTCCGTACGCCAAGTTTTAATGTGAAAACTGCGCACTCTTTTATGCATGAGGCCCCTAGACTATGACAGACCTTGCCAAACGGCGTATCTGAAACACACACCTGTATGACGTCCTGACAGAACAGAAACCTGAAATGGCAGAACTGTTCACTGTGTCACACTACACTGCCAGAGAGGGTATATTTACGCACCATCTCATTGACATCATACAGCATAATCCACATTGCATTGGGGAAAGGAAGGAGAATGGCCCCAGAGTTATTATACTGTTATTCACATCTGTGATACTGATTCTCTGGCTGCACAGCCAGTTTATAGATGGAGTTTAGAAAGACTGAGAAAAGACTAACTCTGTAGGTGGTCATGACTTTTCAGTAAAATGAGACATCCTTCTTTAAGGCTTAGTAAAACAAAGACAGTAGTAATTAAGTCTGTTTGATAAACTTTGTACCAACCATTACTGCATTACTGAATATTTTGCGCTCAGTTATGAGACAACTGAAATGTTTTCTTCTCATACTAAAAGCTGTTGTTTGGGAATGATTTTCTGACATCATAAATGCTTATGAAAATTAGAATAAATACCCGGAAGTCTGTCACCACGTGAAGCAGTTACCATGGCAACATCCTTGTTTGTAGCAGTATAAATATTTATAATAATACTAACTATATAGTTTATTTAAAATGTGTTTTCAGGACACATAAGGTCCTCACAAAAATAAAAATAATACATTTTAAAGAGAGAAAAGAACCCCCACCCCAAAATATAAATAAATAAAGAGATCGTGCAAATGTCTGTTTGAACAGTAGCGCTTTCAGGCGGGATTTAAAGGCAGACAGAAAGTCAGAGAGTCATTGAGTGGGGAAAGTGGACATTTATCCTAAATAGTAGAATCATGTGCATAAGTTGTACATTTACAAAATATAGTTGCTTTCCCTCCATAAAGGCGCTTTCACAAAGCGGGCGGTTCCACTGAAGGATGACTGCAGCTGGACCGGAACCCGTACCCGTACAGCACGGCTCCTTCTTTAAGTTTTGCTCAGAAATCCAGGATGATCAGTCCGGGCAATCTAAACGCTAATAAACCATCATCGACATGATCAATATGATCAATTGCTCCCTCTGAATCCTTCTATTGGGGATGTTTTCCATCAGAGCCAAAGCGCGCCTTCGCGCAGCTGAGTTAATCTGCTGATCCATCCCGTTTTTTTTCAGTCAGAATGAAATGACCCCATAGATGTATTTCATGCGCTTCGGCGCACAGACCAATGCATTACATCTTTATGAGACAAAAATTGAAGGAAAATACTATTTACATTCAGGTGAGGTTTTCACCTGAAATGAAAACCTCATTTCATTTTTAATTTCTTTATTTTGTGTGCGTATGATATTATTGTCTGAGGAAAAATGCGGTTCAGTTTCTTCGTTTACGTTTAAACATCCATCCATTTTCCTGCACCCTTTTCCCTTACTGGGGTCGGGAGGGCTGCTGGTGCCTATCTCCAGCTGTCATTTCGGGCGAGAGGCAAGGTACACCCTGGACAGGTCGCCAGTCTGTCGCAGGGCAACACAGAGACACACAGGACAAACAACCATGCACACACACACTCACACCTAGGGAGAATTTAGAGAGGCCAATTAACCTGACAGTCATGTTTTTGGACTGTGGGAGGAAGCCGGAGTACCCGGAGAGAACCCACGCATGCACAGGGAGAACATGCAAACTCCATGCAGACAGACCGGGGCTGGAAATCGTTTAAACAATAAAATATTAAAATAATGAAAAATCATCCGGGTTGAAACTTCTTGGTCTTAATAACATTGAATGTAGTCAGATTTAATTTACTTAGGTGAGTTTTGACGCTTTGAAGTTTGATGTTCACAGAAAAAGTTTGCGTGGCTGCCGCACATTTTTACGCCAACGAAAAAGTGTGTATATTTACGCAAACTTTTACGCAAAATTTTTATACATCCCGACTTGTGCGTAAAATATGGCGCAGCACATTTTTTGTGCGCACGCGGCTTTATGCATGAGGCCCCAGGTATCTCACCTGTGAGATATCAGTTTTATGTGTGAAAACTGCATAAAAGAATGCGCAGTTTTCACACTAAAACTTAGCATACGAAAAATTTAGAGAAGTGCGGCGCACAAAAAAAATCGGATGCATAAAGTGGTGCGCAGCATGACCGGGCACCTTTCCTTTATAAAACCTCATTTGCAGGAAATAGAGCGCAGCTGCTGGTCCACCTGTCGCCACCCAGAAATTCTTACCTTTCACATTGTGTTGATAGACAGTGATGGCATAGTTACTTTGAAAAAGCAACTTTAATTGGATTACTGATGACTCCTTGAAAAAGTAACTTAGTTAGATTACTGATTATCTGATTTGGAAAGTAACTAAGTTGCATTAAAAGTAACGTTTTAGTTACTTTCAGCAGCTGCTAAAAACAAATCCTCCGCCATGTGTGAAAATTACATTGATCTTTGCCAAAACTTAATTGCAAGTTATTTTGTAAGGTAATATCAATAATGCTGATACTCTCCACTTATATAGTTGAACTGAAGGGGAGATTGTTTAATGGTTACGACAGTACAAAAAAAACCTTTATTAATTTGTGTGTTCCAGTACTGTCTGGAAAACTATAAAAAGAATAGATCCCCCATTCCCGCCCCAGTGTCCAGGTTGTGCGTTACGGCCCTGGGCAGCGCATAGCGCTCCTCCTACCGCTCCACAACTCAGATGTCTGCATAGATTTTTAATTAATAATTATAATGGCTTTTAGTTGCACAACTTTACGGACTTTTTCCATTCATAGCTGTTTTCACGTTTATTCCGCTGTTCATATTAATCTCGATGTTTGCAGGTTTCTGGAGCGCAACGCGAAACTCGACGTCATTCCCAGGTAATATATCAGCTTAACATTAACAAAGACACAACGGGACTGTTCATCCGGGAAATAATGGACAGGAAGAGCCTGACTAAAAATAACTGGATGTCAGACAAATTCTGACATTTATGCCTGCTTATTTCCAAACCCTAAAAGCGCAACCCACTACTCATTAAATTTGCAAGCGACTTTAAAAAATAAAACAAGCCCAAAGCTGCTTATTATAATTGAACTTGGCGAAAGAAACTAAAAATTTTTCCTTTTTTTCCATCAACAAAATGCGCATCTCCCTCCATTGTTTATGTTTCTGTCGCTGCTGATAACTGTCGCATAGAAACGACGATCACTCGATGCGTGGAGGAAAGAAAATTGCATTACAAAAGAAAATAGTAACGCAAAGTGATTTTGATAAGTAACTGTAGTCTGACTACTGGATTTGAAATAGCAACGCGTTTGATTACTCATTCCTGAATGTTCTTGTTACTTCCTCATTGCATATTAGAAAATGTGGCCACCTTAAAGTAGAATGCAATTATCCAGAGGAGGTTGGCTCCTAACTCAGAACTATGTGCTTTGAAGCAGAACAATAGGAAGTTTGAGAGACACTGTCACTTTAAAAAAGGAAAGATTTTGACACAACTTCAGGTTGTCTTTCTTCTTACTTCTCTGACTGTCATTTTAGTTTGTAAACGTGCCACAAGACAGTTCTGACAAGCTAAGCAGATTTATGTTGTGCATTCATAGTTGTGCATGTCTTTGGAAAAACTGGGAAATGGAACTCCTCCCAAGTCTTCTGCTTGAGCTCACTCTCGTACTTCATTCAGCCCTCCTACTGATTTGTTTACCTTTCAGTCTTGTTTCCACAGGTGAGATTTCAGGCGCAGGCCTCTCCCATGGTGTGGAGAGGCCTGATGACACAATGTGTTTGTTTAACCATTTCTTTCCTTATTTTATTAAATTGACACAGATTGGCAGTTTTGCAGAAAGTACTGTAAATCATGCATGGCTTGTGCCACACACAATGTGGTAAGAAGGCTTGCAATGGACCAGGCCACTCCCCTGCTCTGCTGTTTGTGACAATGGAATGTTATTACTGCCCACCGTCTCCACTGTTCTTTATGAAGTTTACCAGGTGTTCAGTTCTCATCAAGAAGGGGATAAGAGGAATCAGTTGCTAGTCATTCGTGCACTGAGTGTTCGCCTCTTCATCACTTCTCTCCTTGTGTACTTTTTAAAAGTTACCATGGTCAACATCCTGTATCAGATCCTTTGCAACTCACCAGCTTCAGACCATCATCTTCAAACTCTCTGTGAAGACTCTGGGTTTCCCCTACATCCCAAGGCCAGCTGTGGGTCCTTCATTAGATCCACTCATGTACATCTGTGCAAACAACAGTTGCCTTATATAATGGACTCCTCCATTTTTGTTTTCTGTTATATGGGAAAATGGAATGTGGCAGAATAATTCATTGTCAAGTTCATTGTTATGATTAAAGTAAAGAGTTTTATTTGCACTGTCTTTTGTCTTAAGACCAGAATAAAAAAGCCTGACTATCTCTGACTAATTTGTAGGTGTGCTGTAGCGTAACTAACCCATTCTACAAGTTATTGTCAGATTACCGTATTTTCCGGACTATAGAGGGCACCGCACTATAAGCCGCACCCACAACATTAAAAAAAACAAAACTGGAAATGTACATATATAAATCGCACTTGGCTATAAGCCGCTGGTATCTCTGCCGCTCTCGGTTTTCCACAAGGATAGATTAATATAGCTCCTATTAATGACGCAGCCCTGCCTCTCCGACGCTGAACCATGGATTCATTCAAGCTGAGCTAACGTGCAGCGGCTATCGATCTGTACTGCCAGATCGATAGCCTTCAATTTAAAAGCTGCATCATATGAACTTTGTGTTGTTTCCATGATGAAGGAGTATGAGTCTGAAAACATTTCTCTGTCCTGCCTGCTGCTAGCATTTGCTCGTTCTAAATGGAAATCAGCACTTTCTTCTTTGATTTCTAATTTAGACTTTCAAGGATTCACTTCATTCTTGGTGGTTGAAGAAAAATCCACAGAAAAGCCGCACCAGGCTATAAGCCACATGGTTCAAAGTGCAGGAAAAAAGTAGCGGCTTATAGTCTGAAAAATACAGTAAATTCTTTGTATTTGTTTCCTTGTGGAAACCAAAGTACTGATCACCCTTTACATCTGCCTTTGGTTTCATTGATAAATACTTTAACCGAATTGTATGAATTTATATTGAGAACAAAGAGCATTTTTCATCTTATAAAATGTTCTTAGTATGTCTTATATTTATTGTAACAAATCCAAACTTTCAAGTTTGCATCATCCAAGCAATAGAAAGAGGTTCTTAGAGAAGATAGGTCACACATTGGTAGCATGAGCTGGTTATATCAAAGTTCCCCTAGCTGTATTTCCAAATAAACATTTCAGAATAACATGCTTATTCTTAACATTAACACCTCTACCAATACTTTGTTCTGCGGTGAGACTGCACAAACTTGGCAGTTATAAGCTACTCTTCTCTAAGATATACATACAGTTTTAAGGTTTTCTCCAGCTCTAGTAGATTTCATTTATCAAAGGTCAGACAGGAAAGTGGGTTATGATAGAGGAGGACGATGCGGTGAAGATCAGGACTGTCCAGGACTAGAAAGTGTGACAGGACTACCGCTGCGCCACTGCGGCACCCAAATACACACATTTTATTAGGATCTTATAAAACAATCTGTCAAAAGATTTTGCTGTACAAACAGAGCAAGCAATTCACAATACTATCCACAATATTGTATGAATTGCAGCTTGTTTTCATCACTGCAAATCCATAATTTCAACGAATGTTGCCTGAAAAGTGTCTGGTCATTACTTCAATTTAAAAACAAAAACATTTTTTTGTTGCTGTCACCAACAAGAGAAATCTGGATTTGATTGACTTTCCCTTCTATTTGTTTGACTTGCCAACATCTGATCAAACAACAAAGATCAGAGATTGTTTATTGAAAGACAGCCATCTGTGCTCTGCGAAAGCTGTTACCTCCCTCTTTCCCACTTATAGTGGAGCCACTGATATGACAACAATAACATAAGGGTGGATCCTTTTACTCTGAATGGAATAACAGTGCAGTTTCCACTGAGCACTGACTCCATGCTGTTTGATCCCACAAAAGCAGCTGTTGCTTAAATATAATGGACACTAAGAAGAGTCTTGTTTAGTCAATCAGTGCAAAGTTTGCATGTGTATCATGACAAGATTGATATGAATAACAGGTCCTGAATGAAATCAGTGCCAGTCACCATATTAAGCTTAAGACAACACTACTAATGCTCTATACCTAGATGTACTTCTAGGAGAAGTTTTACTGCACTGTGGTTTTTACTTTTACTTGATTATTATCAACTAAAGATACTCTGAGTACAACTTCTGGATACTCCATCCAATTCAATTAACTTCAATGAAAAAAAACAAACATATTTTAACCCAAAATGTGTGAGACAAAGACACACACCCACAGACCTGCTGTTTCTGCTCCAGCTTTATGTTTATGATGTTATTTTCTGTCTGCTGAATATGCCTGGTCATTTGGAGATCAATAAGACACACTAAGCATGACAAATTACCACTGGAAGCACATCACCCTGTTTTAATACACACATTACCTATTATACAATAGGTAATGTTTATTTACTTTATGTAAAGTTTAATGTTGCCACTGGAACTAGTACTTCCAAGATTTCTTCTTTTTAAATGTTATTTTGTTTGTTTGCAGGTTGTTTTTTATTTTATTTTAGTCCTTAAAATTACAGAATTTGATGAGAAACTTTAGATTTTACCTGTTTGACATAATTCAAAACTAAATCTGATTGTATGATCAGTTACTCAGTTCATTGGTAGCCTTTTTACATAACACTTTTTCACTCTTAAGTGGATAAGTTACTTTTTAGCTGTTAATTCAGTAAAAATATGTTGATATGTTGATGTAGTGCTGAATACGATGTTTGGCTACTCTACCTCCCTCTGTCTATGTTACACCCCTTGTTGGTTATTTAATGCTAAAAATAAACCAGGTCATCTTTCTTTTTTCTTTCTTTTTTTGTTTTTGCAGATTTCCTCATTGTTGCTTTCAAATATTTAAAATACTGTCACAATAAAAAGAACAAAGTCAGTGAGGAGACATTAGACCAGAGCCAGCAGGTCTTGTCGTAAAGAGAGATTATAACTTGCAGAGAAAATATGTCTTGCAGGAGAAACCATACAGGTATCAGGACAATGTTTGACAGATAGTTCAGAAACATCTCATACACTCACATAGGCAGCATTCCTAGGTGTCTAAATCTCCAACTTTGCAGTGGTTTAGTGGACCAGGTTCCCTCTCACCATTGTTTAATTTCAAACAAATGAGCAACTCATAAAAGCTATCAAATAAGGATATATATATATATATATAACATATATATATTATGACTTTTCTTCTAACAAATGTTCTACTTGTTCTGTTCAAGTGTAGTGAGTCCTGGCATCCTGCCATCCTGCCATCTGAGGATACAGTATATTAAAGGAAAACAACAGCTCCCACCCTTTAAAGACAAAAGAAAGTGTGGGAACTGCTTTATTCACTTGATGAGTTTTTTCATTAGAAATTTATTCCTAGTAAGATACATGTGTACGTGCTCATGTGTATGAAAGTCACTAATTGAGTGAGTGAATTGTTCCAGAGAAGCAGGGTGACTCAACATCACAGTTTTCTTCTGCTTTTTCACAGGAGGGAAGCTGATGTTGGCCGCACCCCTGTCTTTCTGTTTTTTTTTTTTGTTTTTTTTTGGTGTGGAGCTTTCCTAAATCTTCCCACAAAGACACTGTGTGCAAATAACCAGAGGAAGAATGTTTGACCTTCTCATCCTTCCTGCCGCTGCTCAGCTGTTTCCCAGAATTGTTTGTTGCTATATAGGAGATGAGTAACGTGGCTTATCTGGATGTGCCGATCTCTAGGGAAGAAACTTTGTTGACCAGAAGGTTGACTATACATGTCACAATACAGATGTGTAGTAATTTAAGTTGCTGAAGTGATTATGCTTATGCTGCCATTTACAAATTGTACACACTGGACCCTTCACTTTTACAACTTTCCAGTTTCCAAGATTGAATACAAGTTAAAAGGAGTCAATCACTAACATCTGATAAAAATAAATTTTTTTATTGCAGGACATCAAAAATATAAACAGTCGATTAATTAAACATCAGCCTTTTTTGTTGTAAGTTAATTATTTGTTTTATGATTTGGTTTTTTAATGCAGCTCTGTGGGAACTCATCATGTGTACACTTTTTTGTTTAAGTATATTTATTGTTCTTGTTTACTTCTGTTTTCTTCTTGGAAAGTCGTTATGGTTCTGGCTTCAAAAGAGTCCAGTCACCCAAAAATGATTGCACTCTTTCAGGACAGTCCCAACTTTACTCACCACACTTCTGACATAGAATTTATTTTTCTAGTTATTTAAAAAAATATGTAATCCATAAAAACAAGGACAAAACAATCTTGTTCAGACATGTTAATTTACAACAATTGAGTACAATTTGTAATCGTTAAAAGCCACTTTTTAAATGATTTCCTGAAAATGCCCAGGTACAAGAGGTTTGTGTGTGTGTGAGGGGAGTGAGGGAAGTGTGTGTGAATACGTGCATGTCTTTGTGTTTTATGTTCTGAGGAAGATGCAGTGACTAGCGTAATTATATAAAAATATGTACACATATATTTGTCTCTCTCTTTAGTGTTGTACATATTTTGAAGAGAATCTAAGATTCTAACATTCAGGGATGAATAGTAATAACTTTGTTTGCATAGCCCCGTATAATAACCACGAGGTTAACCAAAGTGTTTTACTTTGGGTCAAATAAGATAAAACATGTAAAACACAAGTAATGACACAAAATAAGACATAAGAGACAGTTGAGCAAAGTAAAAATATAATTAAAAAGTCACACTATTGAATATTAAAAGAATGTTGAATCTTCATCTTCACTTCTAGAAGCCATGATCTTTTTTCAGTCAGGAGTTTGTTTGGGAGTCCAGGAGCTGGAGGCGTGGTCGCTCTGTCACCTTCATCTTGACCCCTCTTCCAACATTCACTGATTTGAGGCCCTTAATTCTTGACCATGCATACAAACTGTTAAAATATCACAAATAGGCTAGAAGCCTCAGTTCGGTACACTTCCAATCCCTGTACCTGTACCATTATGTTTCACATTTGTTTTGATTTTAAAAACTAGAAATTGGACTTTTGAATCGTGATTAATAGTGAAACAAACCTGTGCACCAGCGATGCTGATACTTATTTCTGATACTTATTTCCTTGTTAGGAATAGTTTCCCTAACTATTCCAACTATAGTTAGGGAAACTTGTGGTTTCCCTAACTATAGTAGGAATAGGGAGTGTTAAATAAATGTCATACTCTTTTGCTGCCACATTACTGTGGGATTAATCTTGTGTGCATATAGTAATGGACCAGCTGGGTGTGTTTTGTTTCTGACTCAGGGCTTGAGCTGGCTTTTGAGTCTAAAAGACTGCCCCCAGGCCTTCACTAATAGGTGCTAATTACATTTTGCCTCCACTGGTCAGTGACCACAAGGAATGTGGCTGTTTCTGGACTAAGGCTTTAGAGCAAGGGACTATCAGCACATTCTTTTTAACACTGTCAAAACACCTCCTGTTGCACAAAAGTGTGACAAAAACAAACTGGTGGGAAATCAGCTTCAGAGCAGCTCTGTCTAATCTGTATAAGTACAGGTGAATCCTAAAATAATCTAAATAAGTCATTATGAAAAGAGATTTTGAAAAATTGTATGAAATACAGTTTTTAGTCACATTTGTTCTTTTATCATGTTTTTATATATGAAGAAAAATAATATTGTCATAAAACATTGTGATGCTTTAAAGTGAATCAGCAAAAGGTTTTTTCCAGTTCAGCCATGCATCCACATGGATTCTGCTTCTGTAGTGATTAGAAATGATCACTTTCACCATTTTCTGTGGTGCTCCATGTGTACAGGACCTAAGAACTGTTGCTGCATTTCTACAACATTTCTGCATTCATATCATTTTGATTGTCAAGGTCAGCATAAAATGCTGGTTTTGCGATGGGATATTTCTAATTTTGGAACAATGTTGGCATATGCCTGCTACAAGCTGTAGTGTTAGCAACCCTAAAAGATTAATTCTCACCAAAATGCCTAGCAACCCCAATGTCCTGTACTCCAACGCTATGTTCAGGCAATCAGCCGTTGCACCAGGCTTCATTCATAAGAGAAGCATTGATATGTACAGAGTTGTAAAATGTTACTGAACATAAAAACAAACTATGTCAGTGGTGTGTTTGTTCTGCCTTCTGAGCACTCAGAATGGACCCGACCGGCACTACGACCTAATAACAGTAAAGACTTTTCTGACTTCCTTAGGTTTGCTTTCTTGACAGAGCAGCATCTGCAGAAGGAGTACATTTGTTAGGATGACATGAGGTACACATACACAGTCATTTCAGTTTTCCACAGTCAGAATATGATCAGTGCCTGAAGGTGTTCTGAAGAGCTGTGCTACCGTAAATCTGTCCCATCCAATGCGTATGCGCACTTCGATGCTATGTCACATACTGCTTACTCAGCAGATTTCTTATAAATACGTCTTACCTGTGAAAGTTTTGTTTCATGTGCTTTATTTCATGCCAGATTACGGTAAGCTTTATTTAATGTATTTTATACCTAGCTTTCATTAAGCTGCTGTATTGCTTCCTGTTTTTAATTAAATGACAGGCAGCTTGCAAATATATTTATAAATGGCTTTAGTTTGCTATCTGCAATGTCGTTACTACTGTGAGCAAGTCATTGTTTGGCTGTTTACAACAGTTTGTACTTTAATTTTTATTTTATTTTATTTGTCACACAACAAGTAGCTACTTGTTGTGTGACAAGAATTGACAAAAATGTTTGACTGAGCTGTTCATAATTGATTAATAATAAGATTTTCTGTCGTTGAATATAAGCTTAATTTGGCACTATTACAGAACAATAGGCAGAGTTGTTTTTCTAAAATCAATTAACCAGACCACGTATTCAAACATTCATTGCACTCATTGCTGATGTCACAAAAGTTACATATGACCAAAAATTGTTCTGTGTCCCTTTGTTAGCTCTAAAGGCTAGGCTACATGCCTTAGTTTATGACCCATTGTTCTCTTAAGACACACACACACCTCACTCTCACAGTGGGGTCATTCAGATCAGAGCCATCTTTGCCTCTGGAGCCACGGGTGGTTTTGCACCCTCGGGTTGCAGATCTCTGATCTAGCTAGACAAAATCTACTAGAACATCTTATGGTGTCATGTGGAGACCCCAGTGAACGAGAGTCGTCCTCATAGTCAAATATTAGTGCAATACAGAGGGAAAATATTACCAAAACTGAGAGACTGAAACTAAAGACACTAAATTAAATCAAAAGGTGATTCAAAAAGTTAGTTCATGCAACCAGATTATAGGAGCATTTTTTACTTGTTGTTTCTTGTGGTCTTCAATTAAAAAATTTGAAATTATGCAGGGGTGTGTAGAGTTTTGAGAGTAGCAACTCAATTCAGCACTAAGGCGCTTGTAGTTCTTTTTATTTAAATAATAACACCCCAAAATTAGCAAAATAGGGAACTTCCTGACTGTATCTGTGCCACTGGGAAGTTAACACAGGTCACATAATGTGAAAACACATCTTCTCCTCCAAAGATTGTGCAATAACCAACAACAAAAGCACTGTGGGACTTTTGCTTTGGAGGGGCCAGGGAAAACGTGAAAGGCACATTGAAAAGGCTAGCCTCCTATTCTAAGACCCACTTTAATGAACATGTGCCAAACCTTCAATGAAAAGCTCATTTTCCTCTTTCTCTAAATTCAAACATGCTCTCAAACTACTTCTGACTATTCTCTGATGTTAAGTACAATCATGCACTTTTCTCTTTTCTACGTCTTCCCTATGGTTTACCGAAGAGTGCAAAATATGTAAGTTAAGTTCAAATGTACACATACATGCACATGTACTGGCTTAAGGTGTCTGGTAAGACTTGCCACGTTTCTTCACTTAGACTAAAATATTATGGTTCCCAAAATTAGGTCGGGAAAATATTCTAAGATGATTATGCGCTTTTATTAGCTTTCTGCTGTTAATAAATTGAAAAATAACTACTTCAGTGACATTTTCAAAAACCAGTTAAACATGTTTGTGAGAATTATTTTGAAATTGTAATGGCTTTGAAAACCACTCTGAATCAATTAACGTTTGGATTTAGTTGTATCTAAACATTAAAAAAACATTTAACCAAATCCAAACTTAATTGCATTTAAAGCTGAGGACTTTCCACAAAAACTTAATAACTGTCAATATATTAAAACAAAACAATGTTTATTACCTAACTGTATTTCATCACTTTGTGTATTATTTTTGGGTAAATTAAAGCTAAATTGCAGGAACCTAGTTCTTTGGAAACATTGTTTAAAAAACTTATCAATACTTATGGCTGGGCTAAGAGTATAGATAAATTAAAAGAAAAATTACCTTAAATGGATAATAATAAGTATTGCTATATTTAATTGCATATACTTGGAGTACAAAATTCAACTATTTCTTAAATTAAGTTTTCTTTGTTTAGTAGCATGTGCTACTAAACACATGCTACTAAATTCAATATTTCTTAAATTAAGTTTTCTTTGTTTAGTAGCATGTGCTGCTTGGTGCAATATTCTGATCTGCTGGATGTGATTGGTTGTCTGGATAAAATGAGCTGTGTGAGACTGACTGATACACTTCATAAAGCTGCAAAAGTTGACACAGATATTAAGCGTGTTTGAGTTATCAGAGCACACCCTGCATATTACTGCGCTCTGAGAGCATCACCGTTCAGCATAACCAGATCAGTTTGCAACACACTGAATCCCATTTACTTCCAAGTACAGCAGAAAAAAATCAAACCATGTAACAGCCTTGTTGTTGAATAATGCTACACAAATATGTTTAAGTATTTGTGTAGCATTACACAAATGCTACACATTTGTGTAATGCTACACTAGCATTCGAAAAAATACATATGAATGACAATTCATATGTATGAATTGTAAATTATACAATGACAAAATTCTCTAAAACCACCAGAATATACTTAGTTTAAAATACCTATTGCTGCACTAAAATGCTTCATAAAAATATTGTACCTGTGTATAATATTCAAATCAACACAAACTTAAATCATATATAGACCTTAAAAGACACTGCTGGCCAACCACCTAACCCTCCAACTCAACACAATCATATACATCTCTGAAAAGCAGAAGAAGAGCCTCCTGCACAACCAGCAAGAATGCAGCAAATGGTTTCCAGTTAACAAGAAAACACTTTATCTTTTCCAGCAACCATTGAACATTTGGTCAGCGGTGAAACCAGTGGGTTGTGGTTTTTTGGGCTTGTTTTTGAACATGAAGTTGCTCATTTGGACTTGACTTTCTTTACAAAGAAAATTATTATCTCCCAGTTCCCCACAATAAAGCAAAAACTAAGTAGTTAGCAGTGGTGTAGTGTTATATGCAGGTATGCGCTGTAAACCACTTTAAATTCTTTTGGATTAGTGTGGTCACCACTTAGGCTTTTTTTGGACTTGTTTTTGTTGAGCTGGTTGCTTGTTTCTCACACAAGTTCTGGCAACACTGGGAGGAGCCTGTAGGATGAGTTCATTCACGTTTTCAGGCTAAGTCAACAGATTTATCAAAATGCCCTGCAGATCTAAAGTCTCTCTGTTCCCGGTGCTATGTTTTGATGTTTTGGTTGTTGAGTTCTGTTCTCTGTGTGGTTTTTCTTAGAGTTTTATGGTAATGCTAGGTTTCAGCTTTTGCTTAACATCTTTTTGGTGTTCTATTTAGTTACTACTGCTTTCTTAGTGTTAGCTATTCACCTCTCCTTAGTACCAAATGTTGTGCATTCCTCTGATTAGTCTCATCTGGTCTCCATTTAGCTAATCCCACCTTCATAGCTCTTTTGCTTTCATAGTTCACTGATGAATCCTTTCATTGTGCTCTGCTTAGTGTCCTGTAGTCCTCATGCCATGTCAGTAAATTACAAATTGATTTCTATTTATTTCTGAC
Organism: Phalloptychus januarius; assembly: GCA_902982915.1. NCBI lineage: Eukaryota > Metazoa > Chordata > Actinopteri > Cyprinodontiformes > Poeciliidae > Phalloptychus > Phalloptychus januarius. The sequence goes on from CADWAE010000127.1 coordinate 179,801, forward strand.
TACTACTCTGATGTCCTGTCTACATTTGGATCCACCACAAGCACAAGATAAAAAACAGAAATCAAGAAAGATCATTTCTACAGTTGTATGCAATAGCAGGGAATGATTTACTGCTATACTTGTCTGCTGAGATCCCTTCATACCATGCAAACAATTGTTTTATATATTTCCAAAAGCAATGTAAGACACAGTGTAGTATTCTTTGGATGTTTGTTGTTTGGGCTAATCCAATCATAATCATAAAAACATAAAAATCTTACACCCTGTCAATATATTTGAAAGTAGTAAAGGACTTTGTTTTCCCAAGTGCTGTTGTTAAAATCACCAATATACATATTATATGTTGATCGATGTTCCATTGAATATGTTAAACAGGAGGGTTTTTGGTCTAGCTTGAAAGGAACTCTGTGTTTCAGCTGTTTTGCAGTTTACTTGAAGTTTTTTCCAGATTTGTGGTGCATAGAAACTGAATGCTGCTTCTCCATGTTTTGGTTCTGGTTCTGGGGAGGCAGATTGAACCAGAACTGGAAGACCTGAGAGGTCTGGAAAGTTTACACAACAACTGCAGATCTTTAATGTATTTTGGTACTAAATCATTTAGTGATTTATAAACTAACAACAGTATTTTAAAGTCTATTCTCTCATGAAAAACTTTAGAACTGGGTGACGTGCTCTATCTTCCTGGTTTTAGACAGAATGCCAGCAGCAGTATTCTGGATCAGCTGCAGCTGGAACAGTTATTTTTTTAGACAGAAGATAAATACATAGATGAGTTTTTCTAGATCTTGCTGGGACATTAGTCCTCTAATCCTGGAAATATTCTTTAGGTGACAGAAGCATTTCCCTGCGCATCAAGCGATTTTCTGTTTTGTTTGTTAAAAGGCTTATGTGGCAATGGGTTTTGATACTCAGTCTTTGCATGTGTTCCCCACAGTTCCTGACCTCCAACAGGCTGGACTGAATGTTTCATGATCTCATTAAAAGCACACAGCAGACACAAGTGAGAGGGTACTTCTTACAGTGTACTATGAATGACAAACATCTATAATTTACCATGTACAGAAACAAATTAGCTGCTTTCTTAGCAAAAACTAAGAAAGCAGTAGTAATGAAATAGAACACTAGTTGATGGATTATTTAAAGGTTCCTGCTGTTTAAATGTATCTAATGCCTAAAGATAATATTAGATTTTACATTGCTGTAACCATTGAGAGTATGACTCAATCTTATTTGTAATTAATTAAAAAAACAGTGTTATTGTTATTGCTAGGGTTGTCTCATATATATGTATATATAATATATATATGTATATGTATCTATCGATCGATCGATAGATAGATAGATAGATAGATAGATAGATAGATAGATAGATAGATAGATAGATAGATAGATAGATAGATAGATAGATAGATAGATAGATAGATAGATAGATAGATAGATAGATAGATAGATAGATAGATAGATAGATAGATATTATATATATACTTTTATCCTGGCAAAGACACACTTGACTGGAAGCAATACACTTCTGAGATTTCAGAAAATTCCAAACAAAGTCCTTGAACCCTTCAGTGATCCACTCAGAAATGTTGCATCTAAAAATGTTTTAATTTCCTGGGGATTTAAGGCAGCAAAGTCACCATGTAAGTTTAATAAAAGACAACTACATTTTTGTAATCATTAACATAAAAAGAGAGGAACATAGATGGAGGATTCCAGTCACGATTTTTGGACATGAGAGATTAGTCATCACAAACTTATATCGATGTCAGTCTACATATTATCCAAACATTATTCCTCTTATATTAACCTAATTCTTCTGGCTAAAGCAGTGAAAAAACAGGACAAAAACAATCCCTTCTACAGACAGTAACAGCCAAAAGAGGCCTGCTCAGGGTGCCAGTACCCATGGCATTACCATGGAAGTGACACTCAAAGAACTTGAAATAAACACAGCATTACTTTAGAGGCAAAAGACCCATCTTAGCAACAGATTTGCTATCCCCACTAACACAATTCAAGCAGGACAAACATGCAGATGCATAGTGACTATTAAATACGGAGAAGCACATCCATATTTGCTGACATTTACGATATTTGCAAAGTAATTAAGTTAAGATAAGTTAAGATGTATTTTATATGTGAGGTTTTAATCTAAACCCTAATATTTTCAAAAAAGTGAAGGAAGCTGTCCATTTGGATAGCAAAGATATGTTCAAGAAGAGGTAGAGAAGAATGGAGGGTAGAGAGCTGTGTGTGCTTGTGTGTTCAGAGCACAAACACACTAAAGCTCACAACAGATTCCTGTATCTCACTAAGTAAGTCGTAGGTGTGGCTAGAGGTTAACATCTTTTACATGTACAAATTACAAAGACTAGAGAGAGAATCACAAAATTATAACATGATTTTTTTTAAAAATATCAAATAAACGCTAGGATAATACAAAAAAAATTTTAAGGAAGAGGTGTTACTGGATCCTTTCTGGTGGCTATTAATGTAGGATTATGCCATGGCACGATTTGTCCTGGAAATGAACAGTTTCTCAGTTTATTCTGACAACAAGTTCTCTCCTGCAAGACAACAAGACCGAAGGGGCAGCTTTAAAAATAAAAAACAAAGTGAACTTTTGTATGCATGACATACTTGATGAGAACAACAGACAGAAAACAATCATTCCTTCATCTGCCTGCTTCAAGACCTACACAAAACAAACATATATAGCAAAACTAAAGTCAATTCCTGCTGCTTTACAATGATAAGTTCACTTAAATGTTCACATTATGGGATGGACTTATACATCATGGTGGTGATAACAAAAATGCGCAGAATAAATCTATAAATAAACTGGATGTATTTAGATGAAAAATAAGCCCTCATCTCTCTAGGTGGCCATTAGAATAGGGAAGGCCAAAAACTATTTAACAAAACAGTATAGTAGGTGCGTTAGCCTCCATCATGGCGTAGATACGAGTTTAGTTGCTACTGTTTTACAACTAATGCAACGTACAAGTTTGCACAGGTCAAGTGGATCACCATGCCCATTCAGTTTGAATTCAAATCACTCTCAGTCTATAGAGAGCATGTTCACCTGACACACAGGGAGACCATAAGAACAAAAAGCATCAGTATTCCGTCAGTCAGGGTCAACCCCAACACACAGGACACAAGAGCAATGCCAGCAACACACAGTAACAATTTTTAACTTATCGGTAAAAATTTAGTTTTAGTTTTTAATTTTACTTAGAAATTATGGAGTATTCACTACTTTTACAAATTTATAATATACTTAAAAAGTCCAGAGACTACTTACTTATCTAGCAACCCAGATCAGGGATTATGAAAACTTAGAATCCAAAAAAACTACTTCCAGAACAGGAACATTACAAAATTGAACATATTTAGAAAGTCCAGAGGATTAGATTCTTTTTTTTTTCTTTTGCTCTTTCCTTTGGTTTATTTTGTTTGTATTTGTTAATATTGGTTGAAACAGCAAAACAACAGAAAAGTCTGAGTCATTCAGATCTAATAGCAGTCAACCAAAGAAACCAATAAGATATTTTTGAAATCCTTAATGGCTTTTGGCTCAGTTTATTTTTGAGCAAAAATGGAAAGTGAAATTCTAATCTTGTTAATAGTATATCAAAATTAGACTACATACAATGAAATAAATCATCTTGCATGTGCCACCTGGGCGGTTTTAAGGCTTTCTGATTCCTTTATTTTCATAATCTCCTCCTGTGTCTTTGTAATTACAGCCATTTTAACCGAGCAGGTGACATCTTTTGAAGTGCTATTACCTTCCAATCTTATTAACCTAACACGTGTCAGCTTTATGCAGCACTGATGGCTATATTAGCCTGAAACATAGACCTAGCCACATTCTGATTTCTGAAAGCTTGAACTGAAGCCAAGTGGACTTCTTTTTTTTTGTCTCAATAAAGTTTTGACATTTGGCCATTAAATAATGTCAATAAATGACTTTCTGAAATGTACAAATTTTATGGCACTCAAACCGTACAGTTGTGTGAAAAAGAGCTGACCCTTCCTAATTTTTTTTTGCATGTTTGTCACACTTAAGTATTTCAGTATTTCAGAACATAAAACTAAGATCATACATCAAAGCAACACTACAAATATGAGGAAATAATGATTAAACACCATACTGTTCCACTAATAAATGTATTTTTAAAAAGCTTTGCATTTTTATTTAGGAATTGTAAAAATAAAACTAATGAAAATGTGAAAAGCATTTTCACACACTGTGTTACTGCTTAAAAAATACATTATTGTTATGTAAACAGCACATAATAAATAGCCTAAGCATATTTGTATGTAACTTAACTATGACTTAACTATGACTTTATTTTACCATGTTTTCTTGTTTTATGTTCTGGTTCAGTATTTTGATTTGCTCGTTTTTCATTCCAGTTAATGCAATACTTCCCAGGAATAATCTGATTGGATTAAAAATGCTTGTCTGTGATTGGCTGGTGATTTTGTTCATTTACATAGTGACAGATGCAGCCTGCTGAGTTGGAGTTGCCAGAGCCAAGTGTGTGCCAGAGCATGAGAAAGCATTTGTGTAATTTAAATGCACAAATTAAAATTTTTGTTCGTTTACAAAGGCATGCGTACAAAGGTAAATATGCACATATTGGTCTCTGCGCTCTAATCTTAACGACACAAAAATCACAGTATAAAAAACGCAACTCTTCTTGTCATCTCACAACTGCCTTTGTGAAAATATTGGTCTAGCAAAATGGTTCTGTCTTCAGTAGTTCTCAGGACACATTTGCTGTTCCAAGACTCTCTCTGCTCCAACTCCCTGACCAGCAGAAATCTGTTGATCACCTATTTAAAAACGTCAGGTGTGGCATATAGGAAACACCTGAAACCTCAAGAAGAGGTGGACAACCCCTGCTCCAATACTTAGGTGATAGTGGTTGGAGTTCGCCAGTTCGGTTTCCAGTCTGTTCACCTCTGTTGTCTCCTTGGGCAAGACACTCCTACCACTTTACCTGCTGGTGGTGGTCAGAGAGGCCGATGGGCTGCTTGCTCCAGCTGTGGCTACAATCCAGCAGCCTGCCATCATCAGTGTGTGAATGGGAATGACTGATTTCATTTTAGAGCCTCTTTGAGAATCCTGAAGAGCGCTTTAAAAGTCTGATGTCACTTTGTAACATATTCAGAGTACAGCTTAATGGAAGCATGAAACAAAATACACACTTATTTTCTCACTTTATTTTAGTTAAGGGATGTAATAGCTTTATGAGAAACTTAACACCCAACTATTATCTAATAACTCTATCAAGAGGTTTTAACCAGTCTTATTTTTACAATAGACATTACTAATCAGTCAATAAAAGGAAGAATGTCTTTTATGTATGTGCCAGCTGCAAATAACACAGAAAACACCAACATAGCACTATTCATGCAATGAAGTGGAACAGTGTTCCCAGCTCCAGACACCTCTCTGCTTGAGCCTGGCTTTATGTGGAACAGCCTTTCACATGTCCCAAAACTATAGAAACCATTATTATTAGGCTGACAGCTAGAGACAATTAAAGCCATCACAACACTCTTAAAAAGTGAAGAAACATTCACTGCTTAAAAGAAAACATGCTTATTAACAATTAGTCACTTTGGATAAACCACAGAACAAACGCAGCCTATTTGCAACTGCATCAGTGCAAGGGCTCACTAAAAACAGGCTACAACCTGTAACAAGAACACAAAGGTTCATCTTACTGGGAATGAAGATTAAATGAATGCATGCACACAGGCTTTACTCATCACCCAGACCGCACAAATAATACACAGAACATTCTGAGATCCTCTAACACCAGGACTAATCTGCCTCTGTCATGGTAAGTAGGTGCAAGGTTAGATTTTACATAGCTGAAGACAGAAAACAGGAGATGCACAAAGCATAAATCTACAGTTGAGTAGCGAGGAAGTGTGTTTTTTTAGTCAAAGTCTCTGTTGACCAGGACCAGTGGAGCCACCAGAGTCCACACATAAAGGCCAATGCAGATCCAGCTGGAGGAGATCTTCACCCACACAGACGGCCACCTGCTGGTCATGGTTTCATATTTGGAGTCAGGGCTGCAGATACAGAGAAACAAGCAACCAGCAGGTTGGAAGGCTGCCACTTCATATGGAAAAAATGAAACTTTTTCCACATACACAATGATAAAATGTCATTGTGTATGTGGGTACATGCGTTTGTTTGTAATACCTTGTGGGAACACAAATCCTGACACATACTACATTGTGGGGACCAATTGCTCCTTGTGGGGACCGAAGCCTGGTCCTCACAAGGGGGAACACTGTTTTTCAGTCAGAGGTTAGATTTACGACTAAGGTGTGAATTGAGTTTTGGGTAGGGTTAGGGTTATGTATGTAATGGTTAGGATAAGGATAAGGGTAAGGGTAAGACTTAGTTTGTAGAAATGCATGGAAATTAATGGAACGTCCCCACAAAGATAGCCACGCAAACGTTTGTGTGTATGTGTGTGTGTGTTGCATATGCTTTTGAGATTTACATTCACATCTATATCTTTGTAAACTACACACTACATTGTGTTGGTGCTTAAACAGCCTCCTCCACTGAGCTCTATGTGTACAGGACTTCAACAAATCAGACAACAATACTCCTTAAATGGAAGATGTGCTCTGCTATGCATATGGATGAAACCAGATATTTACATACACTGAATGTTTGACTGAAGTCATAAATTTTAAAAGATAGCCATCTTAATTCTGAATTCAAAGAAATAACTAACTAACTTGTCAAGTTTTCTGTTATTTAGCAGATAGAAATAATTTTGGTCATTCTAAATAAACTAAAACAAGAAAAGTTTGGTTGTACTTAATTTCAGGCAGTGATAAAAAAAGAAACATCTTTATGTCTTTTAAGTCAGTGTATGCAATTATGTGGTTTCCACTGTATATTGTTCCAATAGAAACAGGGCTGACTGGATCAGAGACAGCTCTAACTCTTTATAAAGTAAATTCTCTGAACTCTCTGGCAGAGCAGGATGACAGGAAGTGTGGCAAAGTATCGACTTCAGCACTAAGCAGAAAACGTCTTGCCTGTAATATTCTTTTTAAAATAACAGAATAATCCTCAGAATCCTACCTGTACCAGTTGGTGAGCGTCATCATGATGTAGAGTGATGCTAGGAACAGCATGAAGTGGAAAAAGGAGTAAGAATAGGTAACCCCATCTTTCTCATTGTCCACAGCTCTGTTAAGGTCGCTGCCCTCCTCAAAGTTGTCTGTCTGGGGTCCGTCCTCGATCAAAGCAGACTCATCAGTGGTCAGAGTCAACTTGTTCACCTGGGCATTTGAAGAATTGCGAATACTGGTGGACAAACAGAAACACAACAAGTTAATGTGCAACAGCATTTTTCAACCACTAATTTACTAATAATCTGAGCATCTCTGCCTGTTCAAAATAAGCTTTGAAATAAAGGAGATTCCCACCTGGAGTACAGGACACACATGAGGAAAAGAATCAATCCCACAATCCCTTGAGCATCCCACCACGTAACCACATAGTCCTGACCTTTAGGGCTGGTGCTATTAAGCCCAATGATACCCAGAAGGCTGGGATTACAATCCCTGTCTGCAAAACACACACACACATATACACAAAGTCAAAACAAAAATGTCCGAACTTTCAGTTCATTACAAGTTCCTGAATGTTAAAACTGAGCAACACAAGATGGAATACTAAATAAACAAGCGTTTTAATTTATTGAGGTATCCTCACGGGTTAATCTGTCAGTTATAATATACCTTCTGTGTTTACATGCACCAACTAAAAACACATATACACATTTTTTTCACTGTCTGAATTTAATTCAGAACAAATGTCTTTTGTGTTAAGACAGAATTACCAAAGATTTTCCATTTGCTAAATGTCACAGTAATGATAGAATGAATGTCATATTTATTAATTGATGTCTTCAAAATCAGGAAACCCAGAACATTTCAACCAAGTCATTCAAAGGCATCTGTACCGAATGTATTTAAACATCGGATTCTGAAGACATTAATACATAAATCTGACGGGTTTTTTTCTCTCATTATTGTGAGAATACTCTATTTCCTGTGTCCTGCTTCAAAAATCTTTTAAGCAGAAAGTCAATTATAAGAAGCTAATTTAATGTGATATTAACTTTTATTTCTCTTCTCTTTTTTAAGCGCTGTGTTAACAGGACACAGTCATTAGAGTAACTAATAATTTGTAGACATGTTTCCTTACCAGGCTCATTGGTCATTGCAGACCAGGTCAGGTACGTGGTGTACAGTGTGACCAGGGAGGATTGCAGCAAGCCAGACCTGGGCTGGGACTCCTTTATGAAGAACATGCAGCATTAGAAAGAAAGCAGAGAAATGAAAATGTTCACTACCACTTTAATCTTTATTAAATTGCTCAGCCTAAATTTTCTCATTGGTATCTAATAAAAGCAAACACATATAGAAAATAAGTAGAATGAATACATAAAACATACAGAGCTAACACCTCTGAAATAAGTTCTGTATTTATAGTATTTAAATGTTAGTTTATTTATTTAGCTAGGTTTACTTGTTAAAGCTCCAGCATGTAACTTTATAAAAACTTTTTTTTTTACATAATTGTGAAAATGTCACTGTCGTGATAGTATTATGTATTTTCCAGGCATATAGTGACATCTCATACCGCAATCATGTTACCTTCAGTTGTTATCAAAATGCTATATCTCAAATATTACTTAACTTTGTAATTTAACACTTTGAAATTGGGCCTTAAAAACTCCTGCTCTTCCTGAAAGTCCCCCTTCAGGAAGTCATCATAACATGGCTCCTCTAGTAACCCTTTAGCAACTTTTTTACCAGCATTGCTCTGAGAAGTAACTCATATAATGAGATCAGTAGTTCCACCAGGTGTTTGCTAATTGCTGTTGGCTAGTCTGAAGGACCTGAGGGCTCTGTGGAGCAGAAGCTCGGAAACCGCAGCTCAGAGGAGGAGCTTTGGCCTTCATGAAATGGATAAAGCCAGGGTCAAAGTATAAAGTCAAACACTTTATATTTTGGTCCGTCTGATATAATTTTTAAACATTAAATGATTGACAATTTGATCAGTTACTCAATTCTTGAATGGACTTTTTACCAAATACTTTTTTACTCTTGCTTGAGTAATTTCCTGGATGGCTACTTTTTTACTTTCACTTGAGTAAAAATATGCTGAACTATCACTTCTCTTACTCGAGTACAACTTTTGGGTACTCCGCCCACCTGTGGCCAGGATTAACTTGATGGCGCTATGGCAACACTTGCTTTATCTCAGATCTTGTATTTCTGAACCTGACTTTTGTGAAAACAGCCATCAGGTATATTTTTGATGACGGGATAAAACTTTATAACGTGATGTAAAGCTGAAAAAAGTCAATTTGACATAACACTGCCCCTTTAAATTACAAGATGTGGCTTTTTACAAGAAAACTTCAAAAAGAAGTGCTTATTACCTGAATCTGTGGTAGAACAGACATGACGGAGGCTGTGACGCACAGCAGCAAGTTGATGCTAATGAAGACCTTATTTTCAGTGCAGCCATCAGAATTGGTGTAGTAGACATAGAACAGAACCAAAGAGACTAGGGACAGAAGGTAGTTCAGCGCAGTGACTGAAAGGAGAGCTGCAAAAGCAAAGCAAAAGCCAATTTTAGATAAGATCTGTTCAAAAACACAACAGTATGTACAGTGTAACAGTATACACACCCCTTCAAATTTTTTACCCACCACAAATTCAACGTGTTGAATTAGAATTTTATGTGATAGAACACCACAAAGTAGTACATAGCAAGAAAGAGGAAGAAAATTAACTAATTGTTTTCCAAATATTTTAGAGCAATTTCTGCAATCATCTTTGCTGAAGCAAGTAAACATCTGACTCAGGCAGGCTGAGTGCCTTAAGGAGCAGGGTGGGAACTCTGGCCTGCAGCACCAACAGAAGAATGTCTATGAAGGTCTGGAGGTGTGTTACAGTTTTAAGTCAGCAGGTGGATCCTGAACATCAGGACCAAATGGCTCCACAACAAACATGGTTCGATCTTCGCCATGGTGAGTATTATTTTACATACTGTTTTAGAACTGAAGATTGTTGAAAGAGGCAATCGCACATGAAATATTTAATAATAATGCTGGTTACTTTAGGTTTGCAATACTTAAGTAACACAATGTAACCTGATTTGTTTTTATATGCTGCAGTAAATAATTCTTTCAAGGCATTTGATTTACATGGCTGCTGTAAGTGAGGTCCACTTATGCATTCTACAGAATAAGCAATAATCAATGCAAATTGTAAATCTAAATTTCTCTTTTAATATTAATATTACATTTTATTAATTTCCTTTTCCTCATTGTCAGCTTATTTAACCCCATGGGGACACAATTAATTTCCAACCACCATAAAATGAATTCACTTTTTTTTAATGGAGATGATGAAATGATAAAATCAGAATCATCATTTAAGCACTAAGTCTAAAACAAAATCACATTTTTGGTCTACTGTCCTTATAGCCAATTAGAATTTGTCCTTTAAAACTCTTATGTTAAACAGTGTTAAAGAATAATTTTCCAGTAGACATTTTAATTTTCCCCTAACAAGTAAGACAAAACCAAAATATATTCCATCATGTTGTGTATGATTAAACTCCTAAGGTTCTTATCCTACCTGCATACCAACAGCGAGAGTTGCCCTCTTCCATCTTCTCCACCCAGGACTCGTTCCAGGAATGAGCAAAGTCAATGAGTAAAACCAGCTGGATGAGGATGAAACAAAAAGCTCCTGCCATCCCGATGTAGAACCACACTGCAGAGCAGAGCAAGGAGAACAAGCTTTAAATGTGAACTTGGTGATTACTACAGGGAATTCACCTTCAGTTATCCTTGATTTAAACTACTGGTACCTGTACTTATGGACACAAAGACTTTATTTTGTTTGTTTGTTGAACATTGGTGGGACTGGAACCCCTTTCACATCATTTCACTTCTGCAAGAAGCCAGGAGCCAGGCCTAGAGGGGGGGCACGATGGCGATCGCCTGGTGGAAGGGCTTTTGCCCATGGAGCCAGGCCAGGCTCAGCCCGAAGGGGAAACCTGGGTCCCACCTCCAATGAGCTCCTGACCCCTGTGGCCTCTCCTGTGGGAGAGGCCACAGGGGTCAGGTGCAGTGTGTGATGAGTGGTGGCTGAGGGAGGGGGCCCTGGCGGTCCGATTCTCGGTTGCAGAAGCTGGCTCTTGTGACGTGGAATGTCACCTCTCTGGTAGGGAAGGAACCGGAGCTAGTGTGTGAGGCTGAGAGGTTCTTGCTAGAAATAGTTGGTCTCGCCTCGGCGCATGGCTCTGGTTCTGAAACCAGTCTCCTTGAGAGAGGCTGGACATACTTCCACTCTGGAGTTGCCCACGGTGAGAGACGCCAAGCAGGAGTGGGCATACTTGTCCCCAATCTTGGCGCCTGTATGTTGGGTAGCCTCCCTCTGCCTAAGAGTGGGAGGACGGGATCTGACTATTGTTTGTGCTTATGAGCCGAACAGCAGTTCAGATTACCCACCCTTTTTGGAGACCGTGGAGGGGGTACTGCAGAGTGCCCCTCCTGGGGAATTCCTTGTTCTGCTGGGGGACTTCAACGCTCAGGTGGGCAATGACAGTGAGACCTGGAGTGGCGTGGTTGGGAGGAACAGCCCCCCTGATCTGAACCCGAGTGGTGTTCTGTTGTTGGACTTCTGTGCTCGTCGCGGATTGTCCATAACGAACACCATGTTCAGGCATAAGAGTGTCTATGTGTGCACTTGGCACCAGGACACCCCAGGCCGCAGTTCGATGATTGACTTTGTCATCGTTTCATCTGATCTGCGGCCATATGTCTTGGACACTCGGGTGAAGAGAGGGGCGGAGCTCTCCACTGACCACTACCTGGTGGTGAGTTGGCTCCGGTGGTGGGGGAGGATGCCGGTCAGACTTGGCAGGCCCAAACATGTTGTGAGGGTCTGCTGGGAAAGTCTGGCGGAGTCCCCCGTGAGACGGAGCTTTAACTTCCACCTGCGGCAGAACTTGGAACACATTCCAGGGGAGATGAAGGACATTGAGTCTGAATGGACCATGTTCCGTGCCTCCATTGTCGAGCCGGCATGTCGGAGCTGTGGCTGCAAGGCTGTCGGTGCCTTTCGCAGCGGCAACCCTTGAACCCGTTGGTGGACACCTTCGGTGAAGGATGCTGTCAGGCTGAAGAAGGAGTCCTATCGGGCCTTTTGGCCTCTGGGACTCCGGAAGCAGCTGACGGGTACCAGCTGGCGAAGCGGCATGCGGCTCGGGTGGTTGCTGAGGCAAAAACTCAAGCATGGGAGGAGTTCGGAAAGAGAGAGGCCATAAAGAAAGACTTCCGCACAGCTTCGAGGCGATTCTGGTCCACCATCCGGCGTCTCAGGAGGGGGAAGCAGTGCAACACCAACACTGTTTATAGTGGGGATGGTGTGCTGCTGACCTCGACTCGGGACGTTGTGGGCCGGTGGGCAGAGTACTTCAAAGACCTCCTCAATCCCACCAACATGCCTTTCATTGAGGAAGCTGAGCCTGGGGACTTTGGGTCGGGCTCTCCAATCTCTGGGGACGAGGTCGCCGAGGTGGTTAAAAAACTCCTCGGTGGCAGGGCCCCGGGGGTGGATGAGATCCGGCCGGAGTTCCTTAAGGCTCTGGATGTTGTAGGATTGTGTTGGTTGACGCGACTCTGCAGCATTGCATGGACATCGGGGGCAGTTCCCCTGGATTGGCAGACAGGGGTGGTGGTCCCCCTGTTCAAAAAGGGGGACCGGAGAGTGTGCTCCAATTACATGGGGGTCACACTCTTAAGCCTCCCTGGCAAGATCTATTCAGGGGTCCTGGAAAGGAGGGTCCGTTGGATAGTCGAACCTCGGATTCAAGAAGAGCAGTGTGGTTTTCGTCCTGGCTGTGGAATGCTGCTCTACACCTTCAGCAGGGTCCTGGAGGGTGCGTGGGAGTTCGCGCAACCAGTCTACATGTGTTTTGTGGACTTGGAGAAGGCGTTCGACCGCGTCCCTCGGGGAGTCCTGTGGGGGTTCTCCGGGAGTATGGGGTACCGAGCTCTTTGATACAGGCTGTCAGGTCCCTGCACGACCGGTGTCAGAGTCTGGTCCGCATTGCAGGCAGAAAGTCAGGCTCATTCCGGCTGAGAGTTGGACTCCGCCAGAGCTGCCCTTTGTCACCAATTCTGGTCATTACTTTTATGGACAGAATTTTTAGGCACAGCCAGGGTGTTGAGGGGATCCATTCTGGTGGCCTTAGGATGGCGTCTCTGCTTTTCGTGGATGATGTGGTCCTGTTCACTTCATCAGGGCATGATCTGCAGCTCTCCTTGGAGCGGTTCGCAGCCGAATGTGAAGCGACCGGGATGGGGATCAGTGCCTCCAAAACCGAGGCCATGGTCTTGAGCCGGAAAAGGGTAGAGTGCTTGCTCCGGGTCGGGGGGTGGAGGGGTGTCCTGCCCCAAGCGGAGGAGTTTAAGTATCTCGGGATCTTGTTCACGAATGAGGGAAGAACGGAGCGGGAGGTCGACAGGCGGATTGGTGCAGCCTCTGCAGTGAAGCGGGCGCTGTAACTGATCCATCATGGTGAAGAGAGAGCTGAGCCAAAAAGCAAAGCTCTCGATTTACCGGTCGATCTACGTTCCTACACTCATCTATGGTCATGAGCTTTGGGTCATGACCGAAAGAACGAGATCCCGATACAAGCGGCCGAAATGGGTTTTCTCCGTAAGGTATCTGGGCTTTCCCTTAGAGATAGGGTGAGAAGATCGGTCATCCGGGAGGGACTCAGAGTAGAGCCGCTGCTCTACGTCGAGGTTGAAGTGGCTTGGGCACCTGGTAAGGATGCCTCCTCGGTGAGGTGTTCCGGGCACGTCCTACCTGGCCTGGGAACGCCTCGGGATTCCCCCAGAGGTGCTGGCCCAAGTGAGTGGGTGGCTGGGTGGGTGGGCGTCTCAGTTTTGGTTTGTTATCCTGAGTTAGGTATGCCTTAGGTGATGATTTCTTTTGGGCCCATTTTGCTATGTCTGGAGATTTGTTGTTGAAAGTCTTTTTGTTAAGATTTTTCGGAAAAATAAATAGAAAATATTTTCTATATACGTCTTTGTCCTTGTGCCTTAGTGGTCGGACCGTAACAGTCCACTAGGAAAACCTACACAGTTAAAAATAATGCCTAAAGAAAAAGAATACTTACCAGTAGTGAAAGGTCCCTCTGAGATAAAAAACGAACCAACAGTGATGCCAAAAGCTGCGACAAACTTGAAGAACCAAAATCTGGTACAAAAAAAAAAGAGAGAGAGAGAGAGAGAGAAGACAAATACCAGTTAGTCAGGCTGATGCTGACCACTGTTAAAATCCAGCAAATGCCAGCTGGAATTAAAGCATTTCCAAACCACTCCCAAAAATCATAGCAGTAAATTTTATATATATCTCTTGGCTGCTCTTTACTTTGATCATAAGCAAAGAGAACAGTAAGAAGAAGAACATGGCCACAGACTCACCCATTATGAAGTGCTGCTCGGGGATCTTGGCTGCTCTTTACTTTGATCATAAGCAAAGAGAACAGTAAGAAGAACATGGCCATTCCAAAACAAACCCGATACACAGCCTTGTAGCCAACCAGGACATCACAGTTCACTTTGCCCTCTGTAAGAGAGAGAGATGAACCCATCCCTCCTTCACAGAATCCTGGAATCTACAGTGATGCAAAAGAAGAAATCTCAGTAAATGTCCGCAGAAAGCTTCAGAACAAAACTCAAACAGAGTCTGGAAAAATGTTAAAGATGGATAAATGCCAGAGACTGATCTCGTGAGCTTCTGAGAGAAGGACGCATAGATACAATGCCCAAAAGATGGCTGGGCATATATTTGGTAGATTAAAGATACATAGTAAGACTAATAATAATAAAGCTCATAAATGGTGCCACAGATTATATTTACTGCATGTTCCACATATTGTGTGAGGAAAATTGCAACAGGACTGCTGAGAATATTTATGCAATAAAACCAAAAACACAGTAATTCTCTATTGTGACTTATTATTTAACAACCAAAAATTAATACTAACAGCTACCAGAGACCAGAAACCAATCACTGAGTCAAAAAGAAATAGAAGATAAAACAAATAAGAAGAATTTTCTTCCTCAAAATTCCTTTACAGCAGGGGTGCCCAAAATCGGTCCTCAAGGGCCGGCATCCTGCATGTTTTCGTTCTCTTCCTGGTTTAACTTGGATCCAATGATGGCTCATTAGAAGCCTAAGAAGAACACTGACATGGTGAAAAAGTTGTTACTACCACCAGGGAGAGAACGAAAACATGCAGGATGCGGGCCCTCGAGCACCAACTTTGGGCACTCCTGCTTTACAGTTTAATATTAAACATTCATTCTTTGCAAAGCAATTCAACGTTCCTTATGTAAGCTCAGACTCTCGTGTTTTAACATCAATTTCTCTGTGGTTTCCTGATGTATGACTCATTCGAAAAGGATCTGATTTCTCATCGAAATTCCAAAAAAACATAACCAGATAAAACACTTGTTTGACAACGAGAGATAAATAGTTCTTCTTAAATCTTCTTAAATCTTTTCTAAATGTCATTTCTAGCAGCAAAATTCAACTGTTTTTCTAACTACAAATGTTTTTATACTGTAGGAACAGTTTGAAGGCAGTTCTTTATGGTGAACACATTACCTTTTTGAGCTGGCCCTCCATGCCAGGCATCAACATGATGCAGGCAACAGCCACTCCCAGCAGCAAGAAGCAGGCGTAGATCAGGCGAGTCATGGTCGAGTTATTTCCACTTGGACAACATCGACACAACAGACAGGGGGCGCTGCCACAAAGGCAGGGAATCTGCGTAAACAAACTAGGTTAGCTGAAGACAGAAAAAGGGAGAGGTATTTCTGATCCTAGTTGTGCAACAGCGAGGCTATTAAATGACTTGTTGCCGTGTATAAATAGATGGTAATGTGTTAAACAGCGCAGGTGGAACGTAACATCCACATGTCTTGCATAAATTATAAACGAATCACGTAGGTAGCTAAAGCGTAGGCTTTTTAGCCAGTCGCTTATCACCGGAATATTATAGGCTGCGTCACAACTCGATCAAAACAAAGCGGGTTTGCGGCCTAAACCTCCAACGTTCATAGGTTTTTGTTTAGAACCGTTTGTTCAACAACAGAGGCGGAAGAGATGTAAAGCCTTTTCCCCTAATGATTTTGCTTTCCTTTCTTTCTTGTCAATGATTGTCAGACTTCTGTTCTGCGTGGTTTGTTTTCTTTAAAAATAAACAATAATGGAGAAACTGAATATCATTGCAACAAGTTAAATGTTTCATTGTGATGTGTATTTTTGGATTTCAAAAAGCTTCTCACCCAGCTAGCCATGGAACAGAGTCCCAGAACGGCTCCCATGGTGCAGTCAAGCTGATGGCGGATGTTTTTCTGAAGATGGATGAAGCACACAACAGCCTCTTCTTCTGAAAGAACATTCAGCTGTTCACTCATCTGCTGCCCTCTTGAGGACGACAGAAGAACATTTCTCTACCTGCTCAACTGAATACGTTGTTTTGTTTTTTTACAAACACTTACAATCTGGCTAAATAAAATAAAATAAATAAATGTAGCAATACAAAAATGGCCACTAACTGGAAATAATCTGTCTTTTTAAACTTTTAAAGGTTTTAAGATGTAGACCTATCAGACCAATGTACATGAGTCAATATTGATTCTTAACTTTGATTCAATATAAAATCAACACAAATGTGCATGTAGATCCAAATTCAGATGATGGTTGAATGAATTCTGATATAGTGTCATTTATGGTTGAGATCCTAGCATTGATTCAACATGTAAGTTACTGACCACTTTCAATATCGTCTCAATGTTAGGTGCCAATGTGGATTCAATGTTTTTGCATAACTATATTTTATTGTTGATTCACTCATATTTTGCTATCTGGGTTGTGAATCATAAATCACTTCAAAAGGCTATCAGTCACCCTCTTGACATTCTGATTCTGATCAATATGACCACACCTGACACAGCTTTGTTCTGCATGTTGTTTTATATAAATTCATATCTTTACATCTCAAAGTTCATTACTCTTTCATTAGTCATCCACCACTCCAATTTTGATTCAGAAATTGCAATTATGCTAAACGACTGTTGAAATATCTGAGTTTCTATATACACTTCAGTTATTGAAGTGAATTATTGATAATTTGTCCTCAGGTATGATTTTAGCTGAGGACATTACATGACTTATCATTCCTTAAAAGTGCTTCATTTATCTTGTTCCTCTTTTTCTTTTTATTTGGAGAAAAGTTCCAAGACCACCTAACTTAATCACTATTAATACCTGTATAAATATATTTTTGTTTTTTGGAGGGGTTTTTTTTTACATATTAGTTATCTGCTCGTGTGTAATACAAGTCACAACAGGTAACCAGTCATACTATATTTTATTAAGATGTAGATCTTTAAACAATCTGTGACTTTACTCCCCTAGCTGTTTTAAACATATTAAACACAGTTTGGTCTGTTTTGTTTCTGCGTAACAAAATAAAAATGTGTTACTGATATAACAGTAACACATTTCACACTCATTTCCTAGATCACGCAAAATTTAAAATACATGTTAAAAATAGTTCTGAAGTTTCTTTCCACCTTTCCAGTGACCAATATCAGATAATTTTTTCCCTATTTGATTTTATACATCTGTAAAGTGCTTAACCACACAGCATGGTCTTTTTTTGTTTGGATGTCCAATACTCAATCACATTTTTCTATAAATGGCTATATTATTTTTTTAGGTTGAGATTTTAAGTGTCTTTTAGTGAATTATTGAAATCTTGGTGTTTTTCAATATTGCACATATTGTAGGTTTGATCGGTTATTTTATTTTGTTGTGCAGTGTAAATGTTTGGGTTTTTTTGCCTGTGGATGTGAGAACACCAATCTTGACATCTGTCATCAGTAGTTCTCTGGTGTATCGTCTCACCAGCGGTTATTGCCTACCTTAGGTCTGCTCAGTGCTTGTGTTCTGTGCCTCCTAGGTTGAAATTCATTTTGTTTTCCACCCCAGCCCAGATTCCATGAGTCATTGTGACGAATCTTCAGTGGAGAAGTTGCCTGTCTTGTGATCGTCCTACACAGCTCCCTCAACAATAAGCCTAGTACATTTTGACTCCGTCCCTTATGTCCTTGACTCCACCCTCCTCCCATTGCCTCTGTTCTTCTTAAACAGAGGTTCAGGCTCTCCTGCAATCTATTATCATCCTTAGAATTTTTTAGTAAATAAACCTTTACTTTCTACATTCTGTCTCCTTAGTGGTTTTTAAGTGGTTTTTAGCTTAATTGAAAATTGAAGCTTTTTTCTAATGAAACATTGAAAACTAAAATCGTGACAAGAAAGCAGCAGGGAAATTAGAGGTAAAGTTGTGCAGAAGTTTAAAGCATGGTCGTTTTGAAACAATAACACCATTTAATCAATTATAGGAACCACAGATCCATACTGTGGAGAATCCAAGACATTCACTTCTTAAGGTCTTGGCTTTATGGTAGATTAAAGACAAAGATAGTAAGAAAAATCATCCAATCTGACAGCTGACAAGGAGACACAGGCTATGTACTGTCCATTGTTGATTTATAGATGCAATGGCACATAAAACCCATGATCAGTGGATTGCGTTTCTGTCATTCTGGTACCTTTACAATCTCCTGGGCAGTTTATGTTTTTCCATTCTAATCACTTTTAAAGAATATTTTACAACTTAGCATGAATTATATCACTTCAAAGTATATTGACACTTTGTAATTAGGTTTATGTTGCTTTAAAACCCCCCACTCTTTCTGAAACTCCGCCTTCAGGAAGTCATCACAAAATGACTCCTCTATTAACCCTTTAATATTTTTACTGGCATTGCTCTGAGAAATAAAGCCTATAATGAGCTCAGCTGATGCAAAGTTCCACCAGGTTTTACCGATTGCTGCTGCTAGTCTGAAGGAGCTGAGTGGGAGCAGCGGCGAAGGGGACTCTGTGATCTGAAACTTGGAAACCACAGCTCTGAGGATAAGCTTGAAGGCGGTGCTAGGTCCAGCCAGGCGCTTTGTACAGCTGAATGGTTGCCACGGAAGATTAAAGGATTTCTCAAACATGCATATATTAAACACCAGGTATTTTCTTGACATGACATTATTACATGACATAAGCTCAAAGTTAATTTTACATTAAGATGCCACTTTAACGCAATCCTAACCCTCTGTGTTGGCCAATTATATCAAATACTTAAAACGATACACTAAGGTTTGTAGCTAGAATGAGGCAAAGTGGAAAAATTCAAAAGGTGAGGGACTGTACATTTAGACGGTGTTACTGAACCCAAAACACCAGCTGTGGCTCCACTCGGAGCACAGAAAGGGTTAAACCTTACCCGCAATAACCAGGGACTCATTCTAATGTGAACTTCCATCAGACATCATGAACTAAAACACTATCTGGAGCCAGAACACTGTGATGTGACCACTCCACTCTGTCAATATGGGCAAGAAGAAAGTATGTAAATGTATATTATCAATGCTTATTGCTTATTGGACAGAAATAGTCAAAGACTTCCATTTGGTGTGCCTATGTATGTTGAACAGATGAGGACCAGCATATTAGTTATCGGCTTGTCATTAATCAAAAGGTCAATGCAGTGGACCCCCGTCTATTCATCTGGGTTTATTTGTAGTGCATAACTACAGTATCTGGTGGAAAATGCTGCTTATAAAGCTGGAAGAACTGAACAGAATGCCACTAGACACACTGCTGGCTGGCACTCACAAAGCAGCCAATCCAGGAGCTGCATTTATTTTCTTTGGCTGTACCTCATAAAGAAAGGAAATAAGAAAGACAGCATATTGCCTTCTCAGAACGTTTCCACTACATGTAAAATGCATATCAATGTATATTATGGGTGAGTGAACTATTGAAACAGACTACTCTAAGTGTTTTTAGTGTGTTAGTGTTTAAGTGTTCAGTTGGTTTTGTCCTGAGTCTTGCAAATATCAGGCTATCCACTGTGACACAAAATATTAGGGCCCAACAACATGTGCTTTACATATCGTTTACGTCTTATTTAACAGATTTTCACCTGCAAATGTCCAACATGTATTGACATGCAAACAGCATGTTGACAATGGAACAAGAATTTCCCTTTCAAAGAAAAAAGTTACATTTTTTTCTGGGTCAGTCATCAAAGTGACGGTGCCTTTTTTATTTCAGGAAAACTGAAACATTTGTCAGTTTCTAAATCACAAATGGAAGGTGACAATTTTGAATTGGATAACAGAACAAATAGATCAACAGACTGCTGATGTTTCTCACTCAAAACTAACCTTCTGTCCATTTATTGTCAGTATTGAAAATCCATTCAAAAATAATGGCTAGATTTAACAAGATGCCAACTGATGACTAATGTAATCGTTTTCTCTGTATCCATTTCTTTTCTGTGGAAATTATATCCACAGAACCCACAGAGGTTGGGGAGATGGAGCCGATGTTGCAAAACAGTCAGTGGAGATAGTCTTCATAAGTCAGTTTTCATCTCTGTTGAGGCATCTTCCACTGATTTGCAGCATGCCGGAAAGTGATTTCATCATGAAATATGAATTAGTGGCAGAAGACAAGCTGCTCATCATTCCTGATTCCTTCATCTTTTAGCCATCCTGAAAGTTTTTAGTCCAGAAGAAAAGGATGGGCGTGGTCTTGAGGAACATGGTACACAGGAAGGATGTCGCCTCCAATCCAGCCTCTGAACAAACATGTTAGACCTGATCCCTGCTCCTCTCTGAAGAACAGAACAATCTGCAGGTCATTGTCCAAGGCGCTGGTGACAGGCACTGTAATGCTGCAGGGCGCCAAATAGGTCTTCATACGAAACGTTTTTGTGGGAGGGCAGGGAACTGATAGGGAACAAAAAACATTGGTCAGATGTTAAAGACAAAAAAGAACTGAAAATATCAAGGACATAGCTGAGCAGTATTCATGTTGCCCCTCACAAAATGCCAACCTGGGCAGTTGCCCATGTCGCCCATATCAGAAACCGCCACTAAACCAGAGCTAGATCTGGTTTAGTGGCTGTCACTATACATCCACTTCAGTGGATGTTGAGTGCTGTCACTCAACATCATATACTGGCTGCTAAATGTGCTAATGACGGAGAAACAACTTAGTGTTACATGAAAACCACATGACAGTCATTGATGGTCATGCTAACTAGTGCAGCATTCACAACAGGATCTGGTGATAGGGAAAAATTGTAGCAGTAGCAGAGGAAGAAGGGAGGAAGAGCGAGGAGGAGCAGACTGTGATTAACAAGCAAAACAAAACAAAAGGAAGAGGAGCTGAGTTTTTTACAAAATATCTATCTCATCTATATATCTGTATTTTACAAAATATCTGTCTCAGTGACAGTTTTAATAAATATGTAAAAAAATATGCTTTGTAAAAGTTACATAGACCAGCTTTAACATCCACAAGTGTAAAATGTTAATTCTTGCCATTTTTCAACTTATCTTAACATTTTGATCAGGAGTGTATGCACCACTACATTCTGTGTGAGGAGGCTGAAGGACAGACAGCAGCTTACACAAACTCTGTGAGTCTGATGTGCCAGGGGAGGAAACCCAGTGTGCTGTTCACAGGACCAAACTTCACCACTAACTCAGGGTCTGGAATATTTTTCAATTCTGAAAAAAGAAATAAAACAGAAGGTCATATGTATTAAATGTCACAATTTGAGGAAGGTTGGATAACATTACATGATGAAACTGAACAAACTCAAACAAATGAACCAACAGCTCTTTAAAAAACAGACCCACTGTAAGACATCAAGTGTGCCTGTTCATCTAAAGTTCTAGAACTAGTAAGGAGGAAAAGGCCTGAAATAACATGTATCTTTTATACAGGGTGGGCTGTAAGTTTCCATAAATAGGAGAATGTAAAACGTATATTTATTTTAGATACCCAAGAAGATGTGTTTGACAAAAGAGCAAAGAACTGAAATTATACTGACGGCTGGATCAGGAAACAGTTGCACGAAACTTTAACAAAAAACATGGAACGACCATCCCACACATTACTGTGGTAAAACATATTTGCCAGTTTCAGAAAACTGTAAATGTTGCAGATCAACCATAAAGTGGTCCAAGACAAGCAACGATTACACAGAGTCCCACAAAAATAAAAACAGTTGTCCAATAAAAAATGTTTATTTTTTTCTATGTATGGAAACTTATGGCCCACCCTGTATATTAATATATAAAGGAAATAGATATCCTAGATTTTTTTTCCAGATTAAAGGTAAGATAATATTGCTAATGCATATGTGTTTGTCAAAGCCATGCCTAATACTAAGAGGAAATATATCTTTCAAACCGTAATAGTAATAAGCTAATCAAATTTCTAAATCTAAAGGGGAATAATCACTTCCCGATCTTTTTAAGGAGTGTTCATTTTATGCCTTCACCTTTTCAATCTTATTATTGATAACATATGAAAACAGAAAACCGTGTTAAGCGTTTATTAATGTACTGATGCATATGAGCGCTGAGTCATACCTCTGAGAAGTACATCCAACATGGAGACGCTGATGTCTTTAGAGCTCCATTCCTTCTTCTCCACAGAGTGACAAAGTTTTCTTGCTGCCTGGACAATACCATGTTTTCCATCCTCTGGAGACAGCACCTTCACTACAGGTCTACAGGACACAACTGACAAACACTCAGAGTAAAATACAAGGATCAGCAGTGTAAAAATTTTGAGATATCATTTCAACATTCTTAGGACCTGAAAACGAATTTAGATGACTTTCTATCATATGAAGTATAAAGGGCTATGTGATTTTTTTTTTAATAGAAAGTACCCTGAGCACATTAAAGCAAGCCACTTACTGCATTTTTAGCTACGCAAAGCACAACCTACTAGTGTGATAAGCAAACCAGATCTTTACACAACCCAAAAATTTACTACGGCCTTTTATGAAGAGGAAAATTATCTGAAAAATCTGATCAAATTGAATAAAACATAAAAACATTTACAATGCCTAAACTAACACAGGAGGAGGCTGAGGCCCTGGCACATTTTTTACTAAAATAAGCTATCAAGAGTATTCTCAGCCTTAAAAACTGTAATACTGCAGATTTTGGTCTTTCTAGAGCATATAAACAGGGCCTTTTTGAATTAATTAACACAAATTTTATATAAGGCCTATAATTATTCCCTGAAAGATGGAAACCCCGACAGACTGGCGACCTGTTCAGGGTGTACCCCGCCTCTCGCCCTGAACGTTAGCTGGAGATAGGCACCAGCACCCCTCCCGATCCCACTAAGGGACAAGGGTGTACAGAAAATGAATGAATGAATGAATGAAAGGACAGACGGACAGACAGACGGATGGAGACCCCCATCACAATCATGGGTGGAGGCAGTGATGTGTCATTCCAAAAGAGAAGATTTAGCATCAATCTCTTAAGATATTAATTTATCAAAGAAGCCTAAATCAAGAAAAATGACATGCAAATAAAAGTTTTTAAAAAACAACTAAAAATCCCAACTGTTTAAAATTCTTACCAAAGTGTTGGGGTTTGTCTGTGCCGTTTTTTAGCAACTCCATATTGAATGTAGAGTCATCTCCACCCAACAAGTTGTGCTGTTGCCTCACTATCTCCTCCTGAAGACAAGAGTTGTTCTTCTGGAAAATACCTATGGAGTGAAAATAGTCTCAAAAGATTTGTAACTCGTAAAAAGATTTGTAACTCGTAAAAAGGATTTGTAACTCGTGTGAAAAATAGATTTGTAACTTGTGTAAGCATCAAACTTTTTCCTATGCCTACAAATGTTGAAAAAGTGCAGGAGTCACCAGATACACACACACAAAACTGCAGTTACGTACAGATCCAGTTACGAGGCCACAACTACTTTTGAGACTCATTTCAGCCTCCCTGATTTGTGTGTAGATGGTGCGTTCACATGCTAGTAAAAGCTCGGTCATCTGAGTTTATTTTGGAAGGTTTTTTATTCCATAGTTCAAGCAGAGAGGGAAATACGTGTTGAACTATGGAATAAAAAACCTTCCAAAATAAACTCAGATGACCGAGCTTTTACTAGCATGTGAACGCACCATCTACACAAATCAGGAGGCTGAAATAGTCTCAAAAGTAGTTGTGGCCTCATCTGGATCTGTACGACTGCAGTTGTGTGTTATCTGGTGACTCGTGCACTTTTCAACATTTGTAGGCATAGAAGAGGTTTGATGCTTACACGCTACAAATCTATTTTCACACAGTTACAAATCCTTTTTACGAGTTACAAATCTTTTGAGACTATTTTCACTCCACAAATACTTGATGAAAACATGCAGGTCAAAACGTTATTTCATTGAGAATGAAAGTAACTCAGGTTTTGCATTTTATTAGGCAACATTCAAAAATATTACATTTCCTGAATCATTCAAGTGACTAAAGTCCTTCTGTGATTTGCTCAATTCAAACGGGTTTCCATTAATCTACCATTAATCTACATTTTTTAATAAAAAATTCAGCATATATCAAAATTTTGAAATACCAGTCATCGTCAACTGACCTCATCCAAAACACTCGATTTCACACCTCATTATTTGCCTGTGTTTACATATTTTGCGTTTTTCCTGTCAGAAAAAAACGATTATAATAACAAAATGGTAATAACAGAAACTTATAAGATTTATCTTCGTTCAGGTCTGAAGTGAGCGAAATGTAGGAGTGAAAAAAATGTGTTTTTAATCATGTTTGGCCCTTTTCTACTGGACCTAAAAGTTTAAAGCGTGACCAACCAATTTTTGAAGGAGCGTCAATGATTAAAACTAAGAGCATACACAGCACAAATAAACGATAAACACTTTAAGCCCAGATACTGGCAAACAAAAGTTTTCACCGTGATGATCGTAGACGCTGACGTAGGAAACACCGACAGCCATACACCAGACCACCATGTTGGCGATGTCCGTGTAGCTGAGCTCCTCCTCAGCCACTACAAGGCCGATATGGACCGGTAGTTTCTCCAGCGAAATCCCGTCAGATATCCAACGTGACCGACGGCTTCCAGCGCCTTTGCTATCACCGTCACCGTCAGAACTCTGGCTAGCACCGGCCTTCTTCTGCTTGAACTCAGACACAGGAACCGGCAGCAGCAGCGCAGCCATTGTGCGCTGCCAGAAACGACCTTTCCATGTTCGAAGACGCACTCGGAGCCAGGAAACTGTCGCTCTTTTGATGCGGACTAAAGCTAAAAGAAGGCGCCAAATAAGGCCGTAAAGCAACGCCATTGCTGGCCTTGTAAACGGAAAGGAAAACTTACAGAGTGTTCATCAATTTCTTCTTCTTCTGCATTTGATAACGGGTGTCACACAGCTTTAAATTGTATTACCGCCACCCGGCGTGAGGATTAAAATCTCATCCACAATCTAAACAGGGCTTTAAAAAGTGATACACTGAAATTCTTCAACGACAATCCTCTTGGTTTTACTATGTTGTCTTCTAGCCTTGCTGTGGTATGACCTTACCTTAAAGCGACTATAACTGACATAAAAACTGGCCTGTGAACACAGTTACGTCGCAGACTCTTGTATTTATCATAGAATAACAATCATTATCAATAAATTGTATTTCACTTCTGTTACCTAATAATTTAAATGAAATGTATTAATTCTACTATAATTCTGAAATATTTATTTCTATGTAATTAAAGACGTCCTCTTTATTGGTTCTTCTTTTTATATAGGTCAGGAGTTTGATCAAATGTCCATGGGAATAATTTTTATTATTATTATTATTTTAAATCAAATTGTGTGCGTCAATCTTCACTATTACTGTAAACTTTGTCATAAAAAAACAATACAACCTTACATTCTTACAAGCAAGGAATTGTAAGAATTCCTTGTTTCACACACTTGGCGACATTGGTTTCACACAATAGTTACATTGTACATTAAGAAACCTATTACACTAGTGTAATAGGTTTCTTAATGTACAATGTAACTATTGTACATTAAGAAAATATAAACTTTAGAGGACTTAATATAAGGCTGAAAAGAGCAACGTATACAAACATGTACATACACCTAATATTATTTTCTTTAAAAAAGCATGTTGTGGTAGTGCAAACATATTCCTTATCTGCTGCTACATTTTACAAAATAATTAGATCTACAGAATAAAATCAGAAATTCCTTGCTGAGATGTGTTCAACAAGTCCATTTATGAGAGACTCATTTTATCAAGTTGACAAGTTCCATGAGACAACATGACATTTCTGGTTAGGTCTGTTCAGTACACCATGTTTTCCTGAATTATTTCTATGTTATGAATTCATCCTGATCAGGTCAGAAAATGGTTCAAACCCAGGCACATCAAAAAAAAACTTTTTGAGAATTTTTCATTGCTGAAAAAATGTATAAGAAATAATATGCACACATTTAATGTATTTTAATAAGTACAGTAAAACACTTTGACTGCGCTGGGATTTGTTCTATTTTGGTTCAGTGTTCTTTGTATTTTTGTTGCTTACCTACAATCAAGATGTAAAACTAAGCAGATTTTAAGAGCGCAAATAACTGCACTGGGTGGAGAAAAAGGTCTGCTTTTGCCAAAATGCACAAATAATTTATGCCTCAAAATCAGGGTGAGGAATAAAATACTGGATATCAAAAACAATTGAGTCGTGTCACTCAATTGGATGGACATTTGATGAATACTGGGGAAATTAAAACCAAAGAGTGGAAGAGAGGAATAACTAAACAATATTTACTGTAGGGAAATATAACAGACAACTGTTAGATCATCGGACAGAAGAGGTTGTAAAGTT
The DNA here is from genome assembly GCA_902982915.1 of Phalloptychus januarius. Classification (NCBI taxonomy): domain Eukaryota; kingdom Metazoa; phylum Chordata; class Actinopteri; order Cyprinodontiformes; family Poeciliidae; genus Phalloptychus; species Phalloptychus januarius. Next base: position 206,771 of record CADWAE010000127.1, read on the forward strand.
ATACTGCCTGCAATGTGTAATTCAAGCGTCATTCCACTCCATACCAGGTGGTGGCAGTATGTAGTGGAAATACTTCTGTTTTCTGGAAAAGAAGAAGGTCCCATCATGTCTGCCTTACCCCTTGTTTATTTCAAATGTCAGACTCAGCTGATCCGGTCAGATACATCTATTGGATGAGATGGCCACGCTTCTTCTCGTTACATTGTATGAATACTCTCCACTTTTTTACATCGCTGTGGTTTCTCTGTGCTTTCTCGTGACCGCTGCCATCGTGCTGGGTTGGTAAGCAGTGTTCCCTTAACGTCCGTCTTTATAAAAGATACCCTTGTTACGTTTTCGCTTTTTACCTTCGTATATGTCCAATAAAAGCATGTTTGTGTATTGCTACTGCAAAGACGGCTTGTAATGCAGACGTCCTTTAGATTGTACCGAGCAAAGGAGTAGCCGCCCTCATCAAGACCAAAGAGAATTAATTTTCAGAAAGAATAACTGAAAAATAAACATTTTGATTTCATGTGTAGAGATGAAATGTGTTTTTTTGTTTTTGCGGTATTGTGAAGAGGGAGGTTGGTGTTTGCTCAGCACACACACCAACCATCATAAACTGTTGTAGAATCTCATATTGACACAATTTCTCTATTTTCCCACCACTGAGGTCTGCTACCTTTGCTGTCAAAATAAGTTTTTTTCTCCAATAGAAAAGGACGTGACTTTTAAAGAATCTCAACAGCAAAATCTCTTTTTACATGTACTAATTTATCTTATTATTGCGGTTCTGTGTTATTACTGTTGCCTATCGGCATTCAAATGTAACTAGCTCAAGTAACATATATGTCCACCAAACCAGGAGTTTGATATGCAATCTGTTAAAAGTACAGACTGCATAGCAGTGCATAGCAGTCTATACTTTTATATAGTACATAAAAGTAAGGTCAGAAATTGTTTGATGTTTTGGAATGTTAATTTACGTAGAAGAAAAATCTATCATAAAAATATTCGGAGTGAGATTTAAACTAGCTATTTTGTTTATTCTGTATACCAGGTTTGGTTTTGATGTCCCAGTGTTTCTTCTGAGCCATGAGGATTCAGAATCTACAGTGTCGCCTCCTGAGAAACTAATGGTTCAGGAGACAAATCCGTTTTCTCTGGCACTGGGATCTGGGCCAGCGTGTGTCAGTGGTGAGTGATAAAATGTAATCAGGTAAGATAATGGAGGCTTTGGTTCGCACTTGTGAAAAAATGTACTAAACCATTGTAAGAATTACAAAACACTTCTCCTGAACCCCTTCTTTTAGACGTTAGCTGTCTAATATTAAAATAAACGTCAACTCGAATTGCAAGTATATGGCTACATTAATTTCTTCGAACAAAAAGACACTCCAAACAAATTAGAAATGGAGCATTTTATGTCATCAAACACTTACCAGCTCTCACCTAAAAATCTGTGTTGAACAGTTAATACTGTTGCTAAAGGAAGATTTGGTAAAACATTGATGGACAAAAAAGCAAAACTTGACCTTTTCTTAACAGCCCATTTCTTAAAGAGTCTATTTGTTATTTGCTACAGAATTTCACAAAAGTGAGTACAGAATTTTATTCTGCCTGAAAAGACAGAATAAAATATTTTAAAAAATTAGAGGGGGTCTAATTTTTATAAATATTTTATTCTGTCTTTTCACCCTTTAAAGTAGTCAGTGTACCACTGGTATAACAGTCCCCTCAAAATAATACACAGCCATTAATATCTAATCCTCTGGTAACAAAAGTGAGTACACGTTAAAATGTACTCAAAAGTAGCTAATAAATTGATGTATGAGCCATTTCCCCTCCCTGGTGTCATGTGACTTGTTACTGTTACACATCTCAGGTGTGTTAAATCTGTTATCACTCTCACTGTCTCTCACACTGTTTACTGGAAGTTCAGCATGGCATCACATGGTAAATAAGTCTCTGAGGATCTGAACAAAAGAATCGATGCCAGAGAGAGCCCAAACATGCAAACTCCAAACAGCACAGAGTTTGGTATTCTAACCAAGGAGCTTGTGGCTGCACAGCTACAATGCTACCAACTGCACCACTATGCCGGCACACAAAGAGAGACTGGCAATTCTCCATGAAGAAGTGTTTTGGATGAGAGGTGAGATGTTTTCAAGAAGCAGGACAAGAAGTCCAGGTGCCTTCTACATCAGCTCTAAGGGTTGTCCTACCCTGATGACTGAGGAGCTCCAGAAAACTAAATCAACAGTTCTGTGTTCTTCTTTCAGATGTTCCTCGTATTTATACAGTATGTCCAGGGGTCCATTTCCCCTAATCATAGCATGCACTCCTTTGTAGATGGTGTATCACTGAGACCTTGCTGCTTGGAGCCTTGTGTACTGAGCTGTTTTTGGGGCTGTGAGGTCAGCGCTCTACAGGAGGCACTGCGAACCTATCAACAAAACCTGAGGCTCACAAGTCCTCAACACTTCCTTGAAGCGCTGCACCATCGCTTCCACTATCATCAAACTTTCTAGTATCCTTTTTATTGGAAAGAACCTTAAGAGAAAGACTTTATTATGGAACCCAGTAGTAAGTTTGGGTTGAATGGCAGCCTGACTTTTGCAACGTAGCTCATCCCCAACATAGAGTAAATGTGTGTATGAATGGGTGAATGATAGATTGTGTAAAGTGCTTAAATTGATTATGCTTCACAGTGGATCTCTCAGATTCAATTTAGTTCATTTCTATCAATATTTCACACAAATTGTCAGCAATTTTTCATCTCAGTAACGAAGTTACCTGCAGGGAACGTGGAAGAGTCAGACTTGTGATGTATAATGTGGTTTGATTCAGAGCTTTATTTGTAAAAATAATAATGTGCAGTTGCATTCTGGAAAGTCAGTGAAGAGTAACTTTTTGGACTTTATTCTGTGCGTTAAATACCAATTATTTTATCATATTGACTGACATAATAAGACGGATACCACTTTGACTTCATCTTACTAGTATCTGCAGCGAGGACCAAAAGGAATGTCACACCTGCATCCCTGCTGACCAGAGGATTCCAGATTTTGGGCCGTTGCCAAGGAAACACTATCCTCTCGTGGTTGTCCTGACTCTGGCAGAAACTGAGGCCAGAAATCTATACAATATTGTTAGTTCTTTTCATTACAATTTAAAATGGAATGTGCAACACTGAAAAGAGCCTCAGTAAAGATTGGCATGTGCATAATTACCACTCATGATTTCCCCTTACAGTGAACTGCTCTGTTCTCTTCTAGGTGGCAAATGTAATCGTTATTCATGTTCCTGATGGGAAATACAGCCTTTCTGCACGAATTCTCTTTCAGTATCTTCTTACCTCACAAGGACACATGCATGAATTAAAAGTATGTCAAATTTATCTTTAAGGACATTTTCCTAATTATCTAGACATTGTAACAAGTTACATAAGAAACAGATGAGGACCAAATTACTGGTGCCCCATAGCAGCAGAGAGCCTATCAAACAATAACCAACAAGGCGTATGGAATACAATATGCAATATGGAAACAATATAGATAACATGTTTAGCTCGCCACTCATTATTCTCAGAGAACAGCTTCTATCTGTCAGTATAAGCAACAAGTTAATAGAACAAGAACTTTAGTTTGAATATGCATGCTTCCATTTACCTTTAACTTGCAGCTGGTAAACCTGGACATCCCCACTGTAACTCATTAAAAAGTTTTACTATGATATTGTTATATCCATATATCCTTTAGTCAGTCATGCAATCATTTTTCATTTTAACTGCCTGTTTAGTGTGTGCTTCCATTTGTTTGTCAATTTTATGTTGATACAACTGAATTTTACAACTATGTGAAAGGAAAAGAATCAGATAAAATGTAGTAAAATTAAATGATTCAAAACAAACATGGTCCATACAAATGTATTTATCAACAGCCCTGTGGAATTTCTTTCTGTTATGTTTATATTTTCTGTAACAATCGACAGCAGCAGAGAAGGTTGAACTGGATTGTTTTGCTGCTTTGTTACTTACTAGTTTTTATTGAGAAGAAAAGAAAAAAGTAATTGATTAAATTACAACACAATGCATCAGAACAAATAGTGTTTGCATGGTTCAGTTATGTCAGCTGCTCTGACAGGTTTCTCTCTGTGATTGCAGCCGCTCTTTATGTCGGCCGAAGGTTCTGGGCAGCCGGCTGGAGAACAGATGGAGGGAAGTCCTGACCGAGGGGAGAGCGACTGGTCAGAGGAGACGGGTAGAAACTGTGTCGTATGTCAGAATGCAGCGGTCAACAGGGTGCTGCTGCCATGCAGACACGCCTGCGTCTGTGACAGTTGCATGTTGCACTTTCAACACTGTCCAATTTGCAGAGCCTTTGTCTTGGAGTCGTTTGCACTTAGACCGACATTCCAAATATAATATAATTTATGTCATGTAAGCGATGCATTAAAAACAAGATTACTTATCTTCACCTTTACATGGCATTCAAGATTCCATAATTACAAATACACAGAGATCTTTAAACTTAGTGCTGCTTCCAAACTGCCTTTATTTCTGCTTGTATTCACACTTCTAATAATCTAGTTTCATAGAACTGAAAACTACAAGTGTCAGATATTATCCAAGTTTTTTTGTTTGTTGGTTTGTTTGTCTGTAACTTTCAGAAAATTAAACTAGTGTATTATTTTTTAATTTTATTAGGTAAAATGAAATATCTTAAGCCCTGTGCAGATTAATGCTCACCACTGAATTAATTGATTCAGGCTTGTTAAATTAGAGACAACTATGAAAATGCAGGACTTTGTTCTAAATACACTGAAAATAAACTATTAAAAATAACCTAAAGCTAAAGGGTCCATAATACAGGCAGATGTCAAAAAGAGCAGGTCCTCTAATAAAGTGTTTTACAGACAACCTAATAGTCAAACACAAGACATTGAGAGGATATAATAATAGATGGGAAAAAGACCATTTCAACATAATTAGTCCTTTAAATCAGTGAAATGGAAGTGATCTCCAAACGTCCCCTGCCTGGCAATTTATTTAACAAGAAAATGAGTGAGCAGGTAATTTCAGAACCAAGCAGCATCTAACAGATATATTTCATCTGCAGTGTGAAAGGCTGACAGCAGATATCAGAATCCATGGGCCAGATGCAGATAACATTACAGTCAGTACTTTTAGACTTTGGATTACCAGAAACAAATTCAGCTAATAAATGTATTAACTTTATGAAATGTTACTGTCGTTCTGATTGACTGAATGCTTTTTTCCTCAACAATCACTAGATCTTTCAAAATTTGATTTAGGTGGTAGGAAATATTTGGGAGTCTCCGGAGGGACACGGGGGGCTTCCTGAGTATTTTTGAGAAGACTGACCAGGCCAGGACCCTTAAATACCTTTAATATGTTGCTTGTCATTTAACTTTTATTTTGTAATGTCTTTATTCAGAAATGTAGAGTCTTCCTATGGAAGTACTGAAAAGTAACAATTAGGAGTTTTTGCAACTCACAAGATCCTGTATTTTGAAGAATAAAGACCTGTTATAAAAGTTTTTTTTCATTTCTTGAACTGAATAGAGAGCTTTGCATGGTCACCATTGACAGTTAATGTGCCAGAAGTCACCCTCAGCAGCTTCACACCTGAAGACAGAACTGAATGGTAATGCAGACTCTGGAAAAGTAAAAAAACAAACATGATTCTTTCACTACCATTCAGATGTGAATGAGGATGATGCAGATGTTAGCTGACAGCATGAGATCTATGACATGCCTTTGAGGTTTTTACAGTAAACAAGGGGAGATACTGTAAGTATTTCAACATTCAAACAAATTTTACAATCCATAATTCAGTCAGTTCCAGAATATTGGAAACTATTACATTGAACAAGAAAATGAATGGGCTGACTGGGATAATGCAAACTTGTGCATGAAAAAAGACTAATTACAAGATGTGGGAGAAAAAACTGCAAACAGTGAAATAAGAAAGACTTGCAAATACTTGCAGAAATGTTAATTGTTATTGAGTTTGACGAGAGCAAACTCAATAACATGTATAATCTAACAGTTGCTTGGAGGAAGGATCTCCAGAACGCTTTTTTGTGCATTTAGGATCCATCAGTCTGCCACTGAAGGATCCCTCCAGTTCAACATCAGCTTCAGAGATGGAGTAGGAGACATCATCCTGTCTCCCACTACCTGCTCTGGTCAAGGGGAGCCCTACAGTCAGCTGCCCTGTTGAACTTACCCAACTCCCTCTCAGCTGTAAAGACGCTGCTGCTCCAACACTGTACACCAGCTGGTTGAATCAAAGAGAGAACTTGGACGTCCTTGTCATACAGAACAGGGGTATTAGGCTCCACTGGTCCAACACACTTGAATCACGCAGCAGGACTCCAGCCCTGGAGGACTGCAGTTGAAGACCCTTCCAAAAACGATACCTTGATGCGATCACAGGGTCATAAAGTCCTCAGCAGGTAGAGTCTTCTCTGTAAAGAGCATCAGTGACTTCAGTCCACTTTACTGTCCAGGTGGTTACCAAGTCGCCAGTAAGAGAAGAAACCTTGGAGTCTTGGGTCCCTGCTGGTGGAGGTTGCAGCTTATTCACACCCTACAAAGTCTGCCCTTTATTCTCTTGGTTTCCATAAACTTATAGTTTCACCTGGTTTTGAAAATAGTTGGATTCATTAATGGAATATATTTACTTATCTTTGCAACTCTAATTGTTGATGCCAAAGCAAATGATAAATCTGATCTTCCTTTGAAAGTCATTTTTTTGTTTGAAAGAAACTGGTTTATCAGTTTAATGTTTTCAAACAAATTTAACTGCAAAGTGAATGTGCTGTTTTTCTGCTTTAAGTTTGTTACATTTACTCTCAGTAAATTAGTGTAATGTTCACTGGTTTGTTGTGATCACCATTTTCTGAAACCTTACACATTTTTCTTTATATTTATATCAGCTTGAACAGGTCCATCAGGAATGGAAACATTTATCAGGATCAGGACAGCATCAGCCATCAGGATGAACAGAATCACATCTACACTTATTAATGAAGTGTGAGGAGGGAAATCTCTACATACAAAATCCACAGAAACCATAAGAATGAACCTGTGCTTAGCACAACACAACGGTGCTGATGCAAGGTGAATGCATTCGTTTCAGTCTCAGCACGACTGGTGCCACTTTACAGGCCCCATATAGTTTAAAGCAAAGAGATATTATAGTCAAGTTAAATGAGGCAGATATGGTACCAAATGTAACAGCCTGTTGAAAAAACTACAGATTTTTAATATCTGCAAACATTTTACTCTGGAAAGTTAAAGCAGCTTCTGTCAGGCCACCATGAATGAGGAACTGTAGATCTCTGGGAAAAGATCTGCAGTCTGGAAATCATCTTTCTGCTACAGGAACAGAAACTCACAAAACCTTTAGTTCAGAAAAGCCACACTAAGTTCTGCACAAAGTGCACTTACAAGTGACACCATCAGAAACGGACTCAAAAAATAGAAACATCAATACATCTGTAATAGTACTGTATTTGCAAACTAGTTTTACACAATTGCTTTATTGTCTGGGAGAATGACCAGCAGAGCTGAAGAGGTATAAACAACAGAAAGCAGTTTCATTTCATTTCTCATTCATTCATCATTTATATTTACTGCTCCCAGTCTTTGTGGCTTTGAAGCAGTGAAGACAACAAGCCAGTGAATGAGGAAAAACATTAAACCAGAAAAAGCACTGAGACGAAGGGTTTAAACAGGTTTGTAGTCCAACTTGGACTCGAGCTTCTTTGAGTCGGCCACTTTGCGAACAGCTTTCATGAAATCTTCTTGAGTGACGTACTCACGATCAGACCGGATCGCAAACAGTCCTGAGAAAACAAAAGTCAGCATAAAAACCCTGATCAAGGAGGTAAGTGTGCCAAGGACTCTGGGTTTTAGCAGACAGTGGGACCATTACCTGCTTCGGTGCACACGTTTCTCAGATCAGCACCATTGAAACCATCAGACAGTTTTACAATGGCTTCAAAATCTGGGAGAATATCAAAGGAATCAAGATATTTAATGCTAGAAGATTTTGTGTGCTGGACTAACATTGAGCAGACAGCTAAACTTACACAAAAAAGAAAACACTTTTATTTTGTTATGGTTATTGAGCACACAGATCTTACTATGGGTGTATCAAAGTTCACCTGGATGCAATTTGTGTACCAACCTATTTCACCATGCTTGGTGATGGGACTGGAGTGGATTTTGAGGATGTCCAGTCGAGCTTGTTCATTTGGCAGCTCAATGTCTAAAGAGGAAAACACACAGAACTTTTGTTATGCGTTTCCACATGAAGCTGACAGATGAACACAGAGTAAGGCTCACGTATTTTCCGGTCCAGTCTTCCAGGCCGCAGCAGCGCTGGGTCCAGGGTGTCTGGCCTGTTGGTGGCCATGATCATCTTGACTCTGTGTAGAGTATCAAAACCGTCCATCTGGTTCAGCAGCTGACAGAACACAGGAAATAAGTCAAAAGAGAAGAGTCATCTTCCAGATCTCAGTCAGAAGTTGCATTAGATTTTCCTGATGCCAGTTATTTTGACTGACACCAAGAAAAAAAAGCCAGTCGTCAATCGGCAGATCAGTCTTTTTAAAGATCAGTAATCGGCGATCATCCAGAAAACTGCAATCAATGCACAGCTAGTTTTGGTGGTTTGGATTTAATTGATTGCATTTTTGTTTTGTCAGGTCATGTTAAATAAAAAAAACATGATTAATGTAATTGCACTTAATATAAATATTGATATTTTTACTAATGCCCCATGTCAGTTTCTACTACTGAGAATGTCTTCCATATCCAAGTAAGATGTTGACTGTGTAACATCCTTAACTGAATGAAAACTCAATAAAACTGAATTGTGAATCAAATCGATTTTGGAAATCTGAATCAACATCCAATATTATATAATTATACTATACTAATGCACAATTCATATACAGACTCAATTCAGAAAAATCTTATCAGTTTCCTTTGCCAAGTTTGTTCACACAAAGAGCAATTTGACTTTGGCTCCACTTTGTTCTCAGTTAAATATTTTGACTAAATTATTTTGGGGAAATAAAAAGTTTTTTCCTGTGAATACTGTCAAGAGAAGCTGAGATCAACCCTCTTCCCCATGCTGGAGATTTTAGTTTAATATTAACAATGAATAAAGTTATCTCTAAAGTTAATCACACAAGTAACATCTAGACAACCGTAAACTTAACTGCAATAAAATCAATCTGGGTGTGTGTTGTTTTTGTCTCCTGCATACTTTGCTTTAATTCTACTTCTTTTTCCTATCTAATCAAAAGAAATCATAGCCAGGCAGAAAGAGTGTCATGAAACAGGAACAGCAGGCTGTCTGAGAAAAGAGGAAGTAAGTTTCCAGCTTGCAGATTTATAAAAATAGTTTAAACTATTCCCTATTTCAAAGCACGAAAGTTTAAAGAATGAAATCTAAACATTTTGAGTAATTGAATAAGACTCAAAGTAAAATACTTAGATTAATATTGGTTTACTTATAAGAATACTTACACTTACATTTACACTTGTGGGAACACTTACAAATAAAACAAGTAACTGTAACTTTGGTATCAAATAATTAGAATAATAAACTATTCTTGGTTTCTTTTCAGAACACTGTCTGCAATAACTCACATTAAGGCTATAATAAGAGTAACTAAAAAGTTGTGGTTATCATATATTATAAATGAATGCTAAATCAAAGGAACTAAAAAGGCTAATAGTGAGATTTTGACATTTAACTTGAGATGGTGTAAAATGTGTTACTGCAATTAACGATCATTGATGTTGTGTTGGAGGTAGATGGTAGGTGAAAGGATGGGGGAAAGAGGAACTAACAGGAGAGATGACCACGGCCTTATTTGGTAACAATTTGAACAACCCAAGAGAAGGTTGTGCAGGCAATAGACATAGGAGGAGTATTGAGCAACCATAGGACATTAGCACAGACATCAGGACATAATGTCTCTAAGACAGTGATGGAATATGAGATCATCTGTCCAAACAGTCACCCAATGAAAGCAAGCACAGCAACAGTGCCAGCCAATGCAAACACACCAACAGTTCGAGCCAAGATGAGATGGACAAAAGAGGCAAAGAGGAACTTTGGTTGGATCCTCCAGGCAGCTTCGAGCCAAGATCGAGATGGACAAAGAACTCTGCAGCTGAAGAAGAGCCGGGGCCACAGAGCCGAAGACTGTCCTGCGCATGGAGACCAACCTGCAGGCCCCCAACATGTGGCCTCAAATCGCACTTCTCTCATCAGCTGGGTTCAGACCCCAAAGACAAAGACCAAGGCAAAGATGAAGACCAAGATAAAGGCAAAGACAAAGAACAAAGGCAAAGAAGAACTGGTGCCTTCCTTCCATGAGGTCAGCTCGCCTACATCTCAAAGGACCAGAAAGATCATGAGACAAGGTGAGAGGAGCTTCAGAGCTGCAAGACAAGAAGCTGAAGACAGCTACACACATAAGGAAGTCATCCAAAGACCCGAGACCAGTTCTAAATCAGCACTGCTCCTGCCAGCACCCAAGTCCTGTATGACCTCACCATCCAAGCAGAGACGAAAGCTCATCAGACCTGCAGGGACACATGCCCTCTTCCATCAGCGCTGTGAGCCTCCTGCTGCAACACCTTCTTCATCATCAGGCCAGTTCTGGGGTTCAGAATGCCACACTCCATCCGTCTCTCTCAAAGGTTCCCTTTTTTAGTTCTCAGAAAGATAGCCTAGATTGATTTTACTTATTTGATTATTTCTGCTACTGAATTAAGCTGTACTGATCCTTGCGCAACAACAATATGCATCTAGTCATTGTTTTTAACGAACAAAAAAGTTGAATTAGTGCAAACATGCACTCTGGACACTGACAGTTAAAAGTTCAGAGGGAATGTGGAAAGAAACCATCTCCATGGCAGCAGGAGAAAATAGAGCTCTGTGGTGCTGACCTGAAGGTAAAAATCTAGACAGATTATGACGAGAGGACTTCTCCCAAGTGGTTATGTCCTTCCCACCAGAAGACAACAAATGATATTAATTTCATACCTCCATCAGAGTTCTTTGGATCTCTCTGTCAGCTGAAGTACCTTCTGAGAAACGGCGGCCACCTGCAGAAAATGAAATGACAATATTTAGGCCCATAGTTTTTGGCCCAATATAAGTCAAGTCAATTTCCTTTGCTTAGCACAGTTCAGCAACAAGGCTGGTCAACATGATTTACACAATAAAAACAACATGCAGTAACCAATTGTTAAAAATTACAACAGATTTCTTCTAGTACATATTAATCAAAAATAAGATGTCTTTTTAAAAAATTGTTAGGTTATATTTGTGGTTCTAAATCCATTTTACTTTGATGCGTTGGGACATAAATGGTTCATTGGGCTGTAAAGGTTGCAGACCCTCCGTTAACGCCAAGTCCAGCCCGATCCAACCCGACTGATTAACTCTAATCAGAGGTCCGAACACGAAAGGAAGCCAACATTATTTTAAATTGTGACCAGTTAAACTTCCAGACCTGAGTTTGAACCCTGCAGGCTTAGTGATGTTTGGCTGATATGAGCAGAGCTGCATGCATATGCAGAGCGCTGAGCTTATTACAGCCTAACTTCTGCACTTTGCTTTTCCTCGACAGGTTAAAATACCTACTACTCTATTTAGATTACAACTAGATTAACAACTCTATATCATAAATTCTCGTTTAGTTCTCTACTAAATTTTGTAGGCTTATTTAAACAAACCCCATCAGAAATTCAGCTGCAGTCCGGCCAACATTGATGGTTGGATTTTTATCTGCTCTACATTATCAGAATATTATTACTCAGCCTTTGAAGGCAGTTTGGCTTATTTAATCCTCAAACAATAAGTTGTGCTTGCTGCTGACTCTGAAGTGAGCGTATATACCATGGCGGGTTTAAGGCACTTAATGTAAATATTGATATTGATAACTGCTAAAATACAAATATTTTAGCAGTTTGTTTACCAAAAATAGTCTGCTGAGGAAAAAAACTGTAAATCTAAATAACTTAACTAGAATATGTACAAAGTTCACTATTTCTTGTCACTTTTCTCAGTAAGTCAAACTCATCCTGTTTCTCTTGCATAAATGAATGCACCGTGGCATGGATAGGGTCAGTTAAAGGTCAGGGGAATTAATCAATCAATCAGGAATACTACTGAAGCAGCTTTTGGTACTTTTGCCAGTGTGTTCAGGTTCTGCTTGAAATGAAAACCAACAACTCCATACAGCTGGTCAGCACAGGGAAGCATGAAGTTCTGTAGAATGCCCTGCTATAGATGGCTGTGTTTACTGAGGAGGTGATAAAACCCCGTGGACCAACACCAGGAGATGACATGGACCCCAAACTACCCAACAGCACCATGGATCCTGTGACTCTCCACTCCTCCTCCTGGTTCTGGTTCAGAAGTGCTTCACACAAGAATGTAACACTTGTAGCCCATGTGCATGATTTAGCTCATTATAGCGGATCTTGATTCGCTGAGAGCCTCAGTCCATTTCTGGTGAAGCTCCCCCAGATTCTTGAACGGATTTTGCTCTGCAGTCCTGTCAAGAATACAGGTATCCCTGCTGCAGCTTTTTCTACCACTCTTGGTTTACAACATCCAGGCTTTACCAAGTTCAATGAAAGACTGCAAAGACTGATCTTTTAAAAAAGCTTTTTGAGGCGCCATGTCTTTATTCAGTGGTGATGGTGGTAGGACTTTGTTCTGTAATGGGTGATTTGCTCTTTGTGACTGAACTTTTTTGGCTACTGTCTGGCCACAAACATTGTGTTTAATGTTAAACATTGATCTTTTAGGCATGGTTACAGATGATCTTCCTATAATGTGACCTCTGCCCATCCACACAGATGGACTTTATATAATCTACAATCAATCCAATAAGCAGAGGGCTAGCGTGATTCCTCACCAATGGCATCAATCTCATCCATGAAGATGATGCATGGCTGGTGGTCCCGGGCATAGTTGAACATCTCTCTAATGAGCCTTGCACTTTCACCGATGTATTTGTCCACAATGGAGCTGGACACAACCTGTAATGTGCAGACACGTTGTCACACGGCTGTAGACTGGAGCTGAACACTGCAGGAAGGACCAATACTCACCTTTAGAAAGTTGCAATCCAACTGACTGGCCACAGCCCTGGCTAGAAGAGTCTTCCCAGTGCCTGGTCCAGAATAAAATTCATAGCATTAAATGTTAAGAAGCATTTATGACAAGCCAAAACAGTAGAGAATAAAGATAAAATGCCTACTTATAAATGTTTCTGAACTCAAATTAATGTGAATGAAACATAAATGTGTGAAGTTGGCCAGCTACTACCTGGAGGCCCATAAAGCAGGCAACCTTTTGGTGGAATAATTCCCACTCTCTGAAAAAGCTCAGGATTGGTCAGAGGAAGTTCAATCACCTGCAAAGTAAGAAAAAGCAGGTTTTTCAATCCACAAAGGGTCAAATGAAATTCCCTGAGCTTCTTACAGTACATAACACAATATGTCCACAGTTCATTCAAAAGGTAAATTCCCCTCGTTCCTGGAACTATCAACACAGAGCCAAAGGATAGATCCTCTCCTTTTAGATTTGGGAAGACTGAAAACAGGAAGAATCTTGTTCTTAAGTTCTCTGCATCATCCAGCCGAACTGTAAACCTCAGTTCTTGTTGTTGCAGCTGTGTGGTGAAAATTGCCCCATTTTGTTCTCATCCTCATGTTATCCGCCCATTCTTGTCACAAATACCATTGCAAACTCCATGTGTGTGATTGGTCTGAATTTTATAGGAGAATTATTTATGTGGAAAACACAGCTACTCAACTTACATGAGCTGCTGTTCTGGCCATGTGTGCAAGATAGGGCGTATCGTCGAGAAGCACAGACTGTCAGAACAGCGGTTGTTCAGTCAGAGAGCAATTGTTTGCATGTGGAAGTACGCACTGAAATATTAAACTCCTTCTGCTCAGTTCAGGTCCAGTGAAACAGGAGAATGGCTCACAACACATAAAATAACAAAAAATAAATTGACAACACTAATTTCCTCCTCTGAACTTATCTTGCAATAGTCATTTCTCTGTGCCTTGATCACAGTCTCTATAACATGCTGTTGTAAACCGCACACATTGCAAAACACCATGATGTATATATACTGCAGCGGCTTGGTGTGTCTTGTAGACCATGAAAGGTTTGTGCAAAAACAAACACACAAAAACCACATTGACGGTACGGTTTTGGTCCGACAAAAATTATGATGAAAGAACCCCTCTTTTGTGTTTTTTGGACTAATGTTTGACAGAATGTTATTGCTACTGCCAACACACACAGTTACCCACCATCATTACATATGTGACAGAGCACTCTCGTGGACCGTCACGGATGGCCGGTCGGACAGATAGATAGATACCTCTCTCAGCTCACGGATCTGTTCAGATAGTCCTCCAATCTCAGAGTAGGAGACGCTGCCTGGATCTTCATGGGACATGTTGTACACTAGAGGATCTACTTCCCTGGGTAGGTACCTTTGACCGACAGACAGGGAGGAATTTTAGGTACAAATGACATAAACTGTCATGGTGGGGAAAAAGGAAAACTCTTCCTGATTATTTTCTCAAAGTCCTTATAATACTCATGGTAGTGCCTTTTTACTTGAGTAGTCAGAAAACATAAACTTAGATTTGCTATAAGTCACTGAGAAAATTAATATTTAAACCCCTATGTCTTAGCTAGAAATCTGACTGCACATAGGAAAATGAAAATCTAAAATATTACATTCCAAATTCAATTTCTTCTGTTCCAACTTTTTCTCCACCACTGGTAGCAATAATGAACAGTCAAGAGAGAAGAAAGTAGATCTGGACAAGCCTGGAAGGAGCTAATAATAGTTGGAATATTTGTCACTTTCATATTAGCTTATTTGTGCTAAGCTGAAGATAGTTTTGCTTTATTTGTTTTATATGTTGCTGTAGCTAATTTTGTATTTTTTCTTCCGTTATGTTGTGTCTTCCTCATGTGGCAAGTTTAGGTCAAACTGCAGTGAATGATGTTCAAATCTATAGCCTACCTCATTATAGTGAGTGTAGTCATGTCCAAAGCCACTCTGGTGCCTGGCTTCAGCTGTGATTTGTCCAACTGGAAAGAGAATTATTGCAGTCATTACATTTTTCCCAAGTCCTCAACATTGCCATTTTCTTCAGAAACACACAGTTTGATTAAACTGTAACACAGTCTGCATGGATAACTTTAAAGTTGATAATGATATATTTGACCAGAATCCTAAAATGATAATACTACTTGACTTAATACCAAAATGAATTAGTGGTATTTTAATGCATGGTGATGAGACAAAAACAGAAAACAAAATCATGGACAAAACTAATTGATTTCTAATTATTCAGTCAGAAACGTAACTGGCTGTTAGCCTGGTCAGGAAAAGGCTAGCTGCTCAGGATCAATCGCCATGCTAAGTTATACGATACTGCTTTTGTGAAACCAACTAAAGGCTTACTTAAACCAGGATATCTGGAAAATCCTGGCTCAATCCACTATCCAGGATTTGTGAAACAGGAGGAGTGAAAATGACTCAATGCAATCTGCTGGGTTTCCTTATATACACAAAGAAAACTTTTTAAACCGATTTGAATTTAAAAAAAAGTTTGACCAGCAGGACCTATTGAGATATATGCATTACTGAATTGAAAGGAGTTTTTGTGAAGTGCCTCGAGGCTATATTTGTTGTGATTTGGAGCTACAGAAGAACTGAATTAAATTCAAAGATGTTACATTACTAAATGAAAGACTTCATTAAAGGAAAACAAAATCCAGATTGGGGAGTGATGATAAGACCGTTCAAACAACCAGGTCTGTCTTCACTGAGTAGTTCTGGCGTAAACTGATGTCAGCTCATTACCATTAATGGGTCTGATGATGACCCTCATAGGTTGAATGATTTGGCAAGTTTATGGAACAATTTTAATATGACCATGCTGTCTGCTAGGCTAAGTCAAACCTCCTTTTAAGTAGGCATAGGACTTCAACTGCTTCGCTGATTTGTAGCCAGGACACAGAGGACACCCTCTGTTTGACACAAAACATGGCTTCTGTTATTAAAGCTGCTCTTCTAATAACTCCTCTCAGAAGTGCTCAGCTCATGTTTACTCTCTTTGTTTTGACAGGAAAACAAAAAGCAATAAAATATTATGTAGAAGGAATTTAAGTCTTAGGCACAAGTAGCTCTTCTAAATGGAAAATGTTCATAAGCAAAGTGCCAAATTACTTAGGAAGTCCCTTAAAAAAAGGATGCCAACTTTTTGGAGTGGCCATCAAAGTCCTGATGTCAGCTGGTCAGCATTTTGAGAAGGGCCTGAATGATGTAATGCCAATAAATATTTTTTCTATTGGATAATTGAGAAACATATACATATTAAAAAATTAAATGTACTACTGAAAAAAGTGAACTGAAAGTTTTTCAGAACTGATCCTAGACGTATATCCTAGACTATGACCCAGTCTAGGATCATAGTCTGGATGATGATTATGTGAACTCACCTGTCTGCGACATCCAACCACATACCGGGGGCCGTTGGTGGCTTTCACAATGACTGGATGGCAAGAGTAAAAAAAAAAACAAAAAAAACAAAAAAGCAGTGAAACATCAAACTTCAAGAAAAGGCAGTTGTCTATTTTAACTCTTCTGCAGTCCAAAGAGGGGCTGGCAGGGTCACATTAACCTTGCATGCACTTTTACATGTTTTTACTGTTTTCTGGCATATCACCAATCTTTATAAAGCCTGACCTGCCAATCCCGAGTTTAGCCAATACCAATTTTTTTTCTCTGAAATGTAGCTAAATATAGGAATAAACATGTTGAGTTGGCAGCAAGTGCGGTGACTATTGTAAGATCTGTGGATAAGAACAGCTTCACATTAAATATCGGCAAATCACTGGTCTCCCAAAATTAATGATGTCAGAATAAATATAATAATATAAATACATACGTACAGCACTTAAATAGGTGAACACATTTTTAAGACATCATATCATATACAAAAATCTCTGCCTGACAAAAAATTCCTATGAAGAAGAATGGGGAGCTTGAAGATAAATGTGAGCATCTTAATATTTATTAATTCAAGTCAAAGGTAAAATGATTACTGTTCCTAAGCTGGTTACTCTAGATCAAAAGACAGAGATAAAATCAACAACTTGGCAAAATAAATCAAATGAACGAATGCCTATTTCAAATCTATTTATAATTGCATAAAATAGAATGCAAAAACATCAGTTTTGCAGATATTTCATATTCACAATTAACATATTTAAAAAATTTTGTTTCACTTCTACGTTTTAGATAAACAAACATTACCATCTGGGTATGGAAATAATAATTTATATGAAGCATAATTTTACTTTTAGTTTTGCATTGGTTAGTCACAATTTAATTAGTAAAAATGTTATTTATTGTTTCCTATTCCTAGCCGAAAGGTTTTCAAGATCTTTTCTCTTCTTTTAGTCCCAAGTCCAACATGCCTGTTCCTATTTTTTCCTCAAGGATCCAATGCATAGAAGAGAAAGATGAGCTGCAGGTTCTTTATGTGAGGTAGAAAATTCAATATTTTCCAGATGTATATTAGTAACTGTCCTACATCTGTCACATGTTTAGAATGACATACAAGGATCAAATGAGTTAGTAAACTAACTATAGACATGCTTACAACAGTTCAACTGGCATGACAGAAATGAATAATGCTAGACAGATACGTTACAGTAGAGCAGTTAAACCTTTAAAAGTTGTTGTATATGTTCAGTTCTAAAATAATGTTACACTTTACCTTTTTTCATGATATTGATATAGTTTTTTAATGCTGAATTAGTGTCTTCTTTTACATCAGACACCTATTCACTCTTAGATGAAAACTAGCATGTCTTAAGTTGACATATAACTATGAAAACATATGAAACATCGTTGGGGTAGGGAGATGCTTACATTTCTCTTCGGTAAGCTGCTTTAGCACCTCTCCAACAATCTGCAAAGAGCAAATGTACAACTAGGTCATGATGTGGTTTAAACTGTCAGAAAATTTATAGACACACATTAAGACAAATTCTAAAGTTCTTTTAAATTGCCCCTTCAGAGGAAAACAATGCTAACCATTGGCCCCAACTATTTCAAACTATGTCACTGATATGTGAGAGAGATTAGCTCAAGACAGCCCAAACAAAGGCTAACTAATAAATAAACAAATTATAAAACATATAATTTTTCAATTTGACTTAATATCTAATAGTTACAAATAATTAAATCATTATTTTTATGTAATTAACAGTCTTATTTGTTGATTATGAAGCCTGACATCATGCTGCTCCACAAGAAGATAAATGTGACAAACTTACTGCATATATGAACAGTTTAGCTCCAGTAAAGCGCACTGAATTCAATTCAGTTTGTAACGTCTTACTACTGAAAGGATTTTCCTTCATAAACAATTCAAGATATAAACTAACCAAAAACTAACAAATGAATATAGTGCAATGCAGAATCTTACCTGACCAACACTCTGAAGAGCCTTTAAGTCATTCTCTGACTTCTCGTATTGCTTCGTTTGCTCCCTCAGCTGTTCTCTTACTAGTGATGAAACAAAAACGCCAACAAGATAGGATTTACAATTCACAAGTTAAGGTATAGACAATGTTTTCACAGTCTGCGTTGCCAGCTCACTAATTATATGGGCCGGTTTCGTTGTTAGAAACACATAGATACAATGTATTTTTCACCAGCATGAAAGACATATACGAGACACTGAATGATTTAGCATTTGGCGCTTTACAGTACTTTGTCTGCTGAAAGGCAGTCAGTTGTTGAATAAAAAAACAACAGTAGGGTTTAGGGATGACTGAAGGGAAAACGCTGAACTGCATGACAAAGCAAAAGCTAGCCGTCGAGCTAACATAGTAGCATTAACAATTCAAAATACAATCTGACTTTACAAAACTACAAGCTCTACGTCACAAAATGTACAAATGTTAATTTCAATTACATTCTTTCAGTCGTCCGTCAACCTCCTTATGTTCTAGTAATTTTTTCCTGTAGTCTTGCAAAACCTTATCTCTCGTGTCCGCCATGACTCCCAAATTTTTCTTCTTCTTCGTCTGGTATTAATTGGCAGTTAACAAACAACTTACTGATGCATTATCGCCACCAACTGGTAAGTGTGGATAAGGATTTTAACATCCACTCAAACTGTGTCAGTACATTAGGAGTACATTTCTAACCCTCCATAAATTTCATAATTTAAATAAATGAAAGTTTAAAATATATTTCTTTAAAAACCTCTTCGAATTTCATGCTCCTTCGATTATATAACACTGAAAGCACCTACACTCAGTATTTAGGTGATTTTAGGTGCGTTGAGGTTTTATTGTCCACTGAAAACGCTTGAGTGGCTGACACATTTTATTGGCAGGCACATCACCTTAATGTTTATACATTCCCAAATTGTGCAAAAATAGGCATTTATACACAAGGCCCCAAACCTTTGTGTGTGTACAAGTTTCCGGCCCTGTTTTGTGCATATAAGCTTTATAAATGAGACCCCAGAGGATGGAAGAACTTGGTCAATATTTAAGATGAAGACATGTACCAGAGGGAGAAATCACCTAAATGGAACAGGACAAGGGGCCTCATGAATAAAAGAGTGCACAGCTCTCATACTGGTAGAAAGAATGTATGAAACTACACGCACAAAAAGTTCAGATGCATAAAACCCTGTGTAGACATGTCACCACACACATTGCCTTTATAAGTAGTAAGTTTGTAATGACATTCTCCTAGCATGTGATTCTGGCGATTACACAATGCTTGTTGTACTGGACTTAACGACTGCTTTTGACACAGTGGACCACATAATTTTTTTGTCATGTCTACAGCAAGAAGTAGGCATTAGTGACACCGCTCTGAAGTGGTTAAGATCTTATTGAGCAGACAGAAAATTTTCTATAAAAATTGCTGGGTATGAATTCTTTTCTGCTCCTTTGTCATATGGGGTTCCCCTGGGCTCAATATTAGGAAAACATGACATGCCCTTTCACGGCTATCCTGATGATTGCCAAATCTATTAACGTTTAAGGCAAGTTGATACCTGGTCCATTAAGCCTCTTTTTTGCGTCTCAAGAATCTTAAAGCTTGGATGGCCCTACATTTTCTGCTTTTAATGAAAAAAGACAGAGGTACTTGTTTCTGGATCTAGTGTCCAAGCCCTACAGTTGATTTAGACCCCCTGGCAACATACATCAAGACCACAGTCACAAACCTTGGATTTCAGGTAGACAGTGATTTTAAACTTACCAGTCAAATAAGGGCCACAGTGAAGTCTAGTTTTTATCACTTAAGATAGCAAAGATAAAATCTATTCTATCAATGCAACAGTTAGAAACAGTAATCCATGCTTTCATTTCATCTTACTGTAATTCCCCTGTCTCGGAGTCAGCAAGTCTTCATTTACTCGTCTGTAGCTGCTGCAAAATCCTGCTGCCTGTCTTTCAACAGGAATACATAGTAGAGAGCACATTATCCCTGTTCTGGCTTCTCTCTACTGGCTACTGCCTGTGTATGTTAGAGTTCATTTTAAAATCTTTTTGGTTGTTTCGAAGGTTTTAAACAGCATCGCCCCATCTATTTAATATTATTCTATAGAATGTATTTGGCACTTTACAAGCTCAGTGTGTTACTGCCATAAACGGGACTGAGGAGTTATCCACAAAATTTAATTAACTTCCAAATGTCAGGATCAGTTTATTGCCCTGACCTTCGTTAATACATTTCTAATTGATGTTTTAAAATTATTTAGAAGGAGTACATAATGATATCCTAATCTCGACGGGTGATATGAAATAGTGGAGAAGATTTTAACTTTTGAGATGCAATATCTTAATGCATAAACATCTCTCATCCTGCTCTGACGTAATTACGTCGATTCCGT
Organism: Phalloptychus januarius; assembly: GCA_902982915.1. Taxonomy (NCBI): domain Eukaryota; kingdom Metazoa; phylum Chordata; class Actinopteri; order Cyprinodontiformes; family Poeciliidae; genus Phalloptychus; species Phalloptychus januarius. The sequence goes on from CADWAE010000127.1 coordinate 227,796, forward strand.
TATGACGTATGAGTCTACGCGCTGAAGTAGTGTATGAAGATGGCGGACGAGGAGGCCGAACAAGACCGTGGTCTTCTGGACAGTATCAGCAAAACAATTGGGGAAGTCAGAAATTTGTTGGAAGGACTACATGAAATTGTGATTCGAGAAAGCGCAAACTCGCCAGTTCAGTCCTCTTCTGACTATTGTCAGGAGTTTTGTAGGGTGAGTTAAATTTCAATCATCTGCAAAACAGGCCATCTAAATACGGAGCTAACATGGATAGTGTTGATGTACATTGAGTCTTGCATTGTCTGGTAAAAGGTCACTTTTCAGACCGAACTGTGTGTTTCATAGTTAGCTTCATGTGAATACTTGCAAAAAGAGCTGTTGCGATTTCGTTACAACACACCACACACCCATCGATATGTCTGTCTTTTAGCATACGCTACTGACCTGTTTCTGTAAGGAGGAATGAAGTTCAATGTTGATTCGTTAGAAGAGACGAGGTCTTTACAATGTTTAAGTGCAGATTCCACTGCACTTATATTACAAATATTGTAATATTTGGGCTTACAATATTCTGTAGCTGCACTCTAGCGTAACAGCAGAGCCTGTAGCTCACACGGTATTAGCTTATATCCGTTGATTGTAAAAGGTTGCGTGCAGGATGTGGACAGAATGTGGATGGCTGTCTTGGGAGACTGATTTTGTGACGTGTTAATTATAGTAAACTAACCAAATTGTACTACTCCTCTGTTAATTGTTGCTGATTTATTCAGACGTGTCAGAGAACAAAAACAAAATTTGTGAGTTTTAGCCATGGTCCGTTTCTGGTGGGTACGTGCTGAATGAAACGTATGAGGTTTTTTTTTTCGGCGTAGCTTCACAAGGCTGCACGCCATTCATTGGCTCCCATCTCACCGCGGTAAAGCTATCTAGGACTCGATTTTCACTTGCGCCACGGCACAAGACAGTACGGCAATGGTAACTTACGATCTCTTTCAAAGTAAAAGCTCACATCCGGTTCATGTTTGATCTACTGCTAGTAGATTTCCAGCGGCTTCAAAGTTTAGACTTTGTATATATGCAGTTGCAAAAAGAAATAATGTATCGGAAATAACTGGGGATGTTAAGTACTGCTGAAAAACGCTCTGTTTCCAGCGACTTCTTTCAATTTGGGTGGCAGAGGGACACCTCTAGAACACAACCAGCATATGTCAACCCGATCTGATGTTTAATTCGAAAATAAAAGACTATTAAAAGAGCACATTTTTATTTTTTTCCCCCTAGGTTGCTGTGCCTATTGCTTAAAAACTCTGTTTCCAGCGACTTCTCTCACTTCTGGGTGACAGGGGGACGCCACTAAACACAACCAGCAAATCTCAACCCAATCGGATGTCCGTCCGTCCATCCTTCATCCATCCTTCCGGATGGTCCAGACAAGCGGACCCCATCCGCTTGTCTGGGGTCGGGTCGCGGGGGTAGCAGCTTAAGAAGGGAGGCCCAGACTTCCCTCTCCCCAGCCACTTATTCCAGCTCCTCCAGGAATCCCAAGGCGTTCCCTGGCCAGCTGAGAAAATTAGTCCCTCCAGTGTGTCTTGGGTCTTCTCCGGGGCCTCCTCCTGGTGGGACGTGGCCGGAACACCTCACCAGGGAGGCGTCCAGGAGGCATCCTGACCAGATGCCCGAGCCAGCTCAGCTGGCTCCTCTCGACGTGAAGGAGCAGTGGCTCTATTCTGAGTCTCTACCGGATGACTGAGCTTCTCACCCTATCTCTAAGGGAGAGCCCAGCCACCCTACGGAGAAAACCCATTTTGGCCACTCGTATCCGGGACCTCGTTCTTTCGGTCATGACCCAAAGCTCATGACCATAGATGAGGGTAGGAACATAGATCGACTGGTAAATTGAGAGCTTTGCATTTTGGCTCAGCTCTCTCTTCACCACGACGGACCGATACAGCGCCCGCTTCACTGCAGACGCTGCGGGACCATGGCCTTGGATTTGGAGGCACTGATTCTCGTCTTGGCTGCGAACCGCTCCAGTGAGAGCTGCAGATCACGACCTGATGAAGCCAACAGGACCACATCATCTGCAAAAAACAGAGATGCGATCCTAAGGCCACCAAAACGGATCCCCTCAACACCCTGGCTGCGCCTACAAATTCTGTTCATAAAAATAATGAACAGAATCGGTGACAAAGGACAGCCTTGGCGGAGTCCAACTCTCACTGAAAACGAGTCCGACTTACTACCAGCAATGCGGACCAGACTCTGACACTGGTCGTACAGGGACCTAACAAAGAGCCTGGTACCCCATACTCCCAGAGGATCGAACGCCTTCTCCAAGTCCACAAAACACATGTAGACCGTTTGGGCAAACTCCCACGCACCCTCCAGGACCCCGCTGAGGGTGTAGAACTGGTCCAGCGTTCCACGACCAGGACGAAAACCACACTTCTCTTTCTGAATCCGAGGTTTGGCTATCCGACGGACCCTCCTCTCCAGGATCCCTGAATAGACGTTGCCAGTGAGGCTTAAGAATGTGACCCTCCTGTAATTGGAGCACACCCTCTGGTGCCCCTCTTTGAACAGGGGAACACCACCCCAGTCTGCCAATCCAGGGGAACGCCCCCCTCCTCACCCCAATGCCCATGCAATATTGCAGAGTCGCGTTGCCGTGCCTATTGCTTAAAAACTCTGTTTCCAGTGACTTCTCTCACTTCTCAGTGGCAGAGGGACTTCTATAGAACGCAACCAGCAAATCTCAACCTGATGTGATATTTAATTTCAAAATAAAAGTCTATTTAAATATGATGTTTTTATTTTTTCCTCCTTTGTTGTCGTGCTTTTATTTTGAAATTAAACATCAGATCTGGTTGATATTTGCTGGTTGTGTTCTAGCAGTGTCTCTGCCACTGAGAAGTGGGAGAAGTCACTGGAAATTTTTGAGCAATAAGCATGGCAACTTAGGGGAATAAAATGAAAACGTCTTATTTTAATAGGCTTTTATTTTGAAATTAATCATCAGATCAGGTTGACATTTGCTGGTTGTGTTCTCTCTGTCACCCAAATGTGAGAGAAGTCGCTGGAAACAAGAGTTTTTCAGCATTGCTTAATGTCCCCAATTATTTATGATACATTATTTCTTTTTGCAACTGCATAAATACAAAGTCTAAACTTGAAGCCGCTGGAAATCTATTCGCAGTAGATCAAACATGAACAGGATGTGCGCTTTTATTGTGAAAGCAGCAGGTAAGTTGGTGTACCGTAAAGTCTTGAGCTGTCGCGCACGTAAATATTGTGTGCAGCCCGGCTATTCGAAGACGAGGCTAGTTTAACCGCAGTCCCATCTCCACGGTGTCCTGTACGGTTCACATTAACCATCTTCACCATTTAAGGATGTAGAGTAATGATGGTCAGGGCGGATTACCACTTATTGAATTCACCCCAAGTAAGCTAATGCACACTATTGTGTTATAAATGCTCATTATAGTATTCCAACTTGTTCAATAAATTAGACTTTTGCTTATCAAGCTAAAATCACCAGTGGCATTAATATCTTCACTTAAATTCACATGTTCTTTCTAATTATATTAGTTTAATGCAGCACTTTTAAGTGCATTTTGGATGTCCAGTCTTAGTAGTACTTTTTCTTTGTCTATAGCAAAGTTTTCTATACATGACTGTGTGTTCTATGACTTTGTATTTTTATGATATATGAAAATGATTTATGAAATGCCTTGTTGTTGAAAGGTTCTATACAAATAAAATTTGATTGCTTTTGCCTTTTACAGTCCACAATATATTGCAGACTATATTAACTTCTTTGCCGAATTTTTGTTTCAATGCCAAATATTTTCATCCTCCAACTTCTTTCTAGTGTTGAATCAATTTTCCTGATCCTCAGAACTAAGAAATAGGAAGGTAATTGATGACAGTTTGGTCTCACATTTGTTATTTATCAGTTTGGGCATTCTGAATTGTCACTATACTTCCAAGAAAGGTGTGGTTTTATTAATAAAAATCCTTGCCTTCCAATACCCTCACTCATTGTCACCATCACCACTGGATGTTCTTTTTAATCCAACTTCTGTAATAGCATTCCCTTTTGAATTCATATTTGACTTGTTATGGAGAAAATCTTTTAGTCACTTACAATAGATTTCTTGATATAGTTAAGTATTACAAAACAATACACTGCATGAGTAAGTGCTAAATTAGTTTCCTACTTTCACTAATAAAATTAAATAAAAACTTTGTGTTCAGGAAAACCAGTACTTACCCATGCAGCCGACAGCTGACCCACCATGCTGTCAGCTGCTCCTTAAAGGAGAGTCACTAATGGCACCAGGGAATGTACTCTAGCATTTGTATGCTGTAATTGATCAAACATTCTGCAAAAAGGAAGATTTTCTAAATTGAATTTCATAGTCTCTGAATTAAAACTCATCATCATTTATTTATTTTTTTTCTCTTAACACCCAGGTTGTTTTTGTATGTTTCTACTATATTTTTTGTATTTGTTGAAACATACTTGTTTATTATCATTAATTTATTGCCTTGGAGAGTTGATATGTGTTAAATTTCCGTGTTCTTTCTTGCACAATGACAATTGTGATTCTGGAGGTGGACCTGGTTCTCGTTTGCTTTCTAATAAAATCCTCTAGGGGAGGTCAGACCTTACCCATTAGAGACTTATCAGTGATAGAATTACTACTAATAGTAATATATTTTATTTGTAAAAACAAATAAACAAATGCATTATTTATTTTTTACAAATTTTTACAAATACTGCATCTTATTTGCAGGAAATAAAATTATTATTTTATTTAAGTGGTTGCTTAGTTCATGTAGGCCTTGGTTTTAGCTCTAAAACCCCTGCTTTTTATGACTCTCATCTGTCAGAAAAACATTTTTAATAAAACCCCATTGGGCTGCTGGTGGACCATCTTGGTGCACCGGGCTTGGAAAGCTCGGTGGGGGAAGCCGGGAGCTAATCCATTTTTACCTCTAAAATTCAAACTGCAAACTCTAACCCATTGGTAATGTATCAAAGGTAAGTTTTAAAACTGATTTAGATTTTTGTTCTTCAGACGCTCTTGGAGTTTGTAGGCCGTTGGAAGACAGAGGAAGAGCCTTTGCCACTTGTACAAGTGTACCTGATCGCCCTGCTGAGCTTTGCGAAGGCTTCTTCTTACCTCTCTCTGCAATGTGAAAGTGTTCCACTTGTGGTTGAGAGACTTTCACTGTAAGTGAAATTGAACATTTCTAATCCAAAACTTGTGCTCATAACTTTGTCATTAAGTCAGTATTGGAAAGTCTTATCAGATGAAAATCCCTCAGTATTATGTTGGTGAATGTGTGCCTTTTCTTTGACAGGAGCTTTTTGGAACTGTTGCTTTCACTGAAGACCTTTCCAGATGATTTATGGCAGTATTTCAAGTCATCTGTACAGGTAAAGCTGGGAAGATAACAATAGGCATTTCAGTAATTGGGTTTTGAAAATACTAAAAGTGTCTCCTAAAGCAGGGCTAGTCAAGTACTAGTGTCCTGCAACTTTTAGATGTTCCCCTGCTTTATGTTACATTAGATTAAATTGGATTTATTTTCATTGTCCAGTAAGCAGTGCAATGTGATTAACGGTACAGCTCTGCTTAGGGCTCTTATAACAGTCAAAACAACCTGTTTTTCAGCAGTTTTTCTTTGCCTTATGCTCCTGCACTGTTTCCCCCATGTCAGTAGGGTGAACAGGTGCTAGCAGAATGACGGCAGTGTTTAGGGATGCTCTGGACTCTGCAGAGACATCAGCCCTGATCCTCTGCCTCACCCTGTGTCTTAATGGTCTGAACTTTTCCACACAGGCTCCATGAAGTAGAGATTAGATGGCTCAGTCCGATTTTTTGGTGGCTTGTCTTCTACACAACAGCCACAGATGCATTTGTTAAATAAAGGAAGAAAATGACTTCATAATTAATTAAATATATTAAAATTAACTTAGCAAATTTCCACCAAATGCGCTTGTCAGGATGTGCAACCTCTTGTTGCCAAGAGAGCAGAAAGCCGCTGCATCCGTGGACGCCGCCAAGGTAACCCTCCTGAGTGCTATTAGTAGTAGGACTCTGGAGAACCGAACTGCAAACTGACATTACACAGTTGCTTTATTTGGGCTGGTGACCCAAAAGCTCAAGGTCACCAGCCCAACTTATATTGATGTACTAAAAGTATTGACATTGTTTAAGTTTGGAGTCTGATCTTATTAAATTTCTGTATCCTGATTTTTGTGTACAACTTGTCCTGGTTATCAGGATCATAATTTAGTAAAACTGCATGCAAGATTTATATTATGATTTGAAATGAATACACAGAATGTACATTGTGTTTATATATGTTAAGCTTTTTATTATTAATTATATCTAATATTACTATCCCACACAAAATATGCTCAATTATATTGAGGTTATCAGTACAAATATTGGTTTAATTGCATATAATATAAACTTCCTACCAACACCATTTGCATATAATTTGTTTTTTACAGACACAGTAATTGCGCCAATAAAATATTTACAAGCACTCCAGATATATTTGTTTAAGCCTTAAATTACTATTATTTTTACGTGCTGAATTTATATTTAAAATGTTATGCATTAAACCAAAATAATTGATTCTGATTCTGATTGGAACGGATATCTCTCAAAAGAAAACAAAACGAGTACAAAAAAAGTTTAGAAACTTAAATTTAGCTGTCTTAATTAAGATTTTATTTATAAACTGGCTTGTCAAAATATTTTTGCATTTCACAACCATAGAAAAATCTTTGACATTGCAACAAGCAAAGCCTTATATTTTTTGAACAGCTTTGTACTGGCTTTATTTTGACACCTCATGTAGTTATGAGCTCTAGGTCTTTGAAGTTGGAAGACCTCCTTGCTATCAACCTAATCTTTTCCTCCCTTCACACAAACATGCTTGGTAATTTGATTGAAGATTAAGACTGTTGCATGTTTCACTGCTGAAATAAACTCTGTTGTCTTCAGCTTGCACATGACAAACTTCAGGAGAATGGCATCACCCAGCTGTCACTACTGTGTGTCCTGAGCCAACATGACGGCATTTGGAGCCACAAAATTCTGCAAAGTATATTGTCTGATGAGAATCCTGCAACAGAACATGGTAAATTTTAAGATGTGAAGAAAACATAAAATGTGTGAACGGTATGATAAGTGAAAAATAAACACATGATTATGGAGCGTCTTTCTGCTTTTGGTTCATAGCAAACACAGACCCAGATAATGAAAAGTCTGTCCAGATCCTGGAAAAAAAAAATCATGAATTTACAGTATTTCAGTTTTAACACTGAGATCCATGAAAGGAAGCAAAAAACAAAAGACTGTGCTAATATTTTTGTTCACCGTATAACAGGAATATTTAGCCTGAATGCATAGTGCTTAAATAAGTTCTTCACATAGTGATAATAGAATAACAAACAATATTTGTTTCTTATGTTTTTGTGGACTTAAAAGTTCACAAAAACTTAATTTTCTTTGCACTAAAAAACTGATAGTTTGAATTGAACCTTTGAGTTCAACCACTATTCAACTCAAACTGTCAGAGTTTCACCAGAGTAACTGTCGATGGTAGTTCTGTATGCTGGAAGCTCTTCTATAGCAGTCTGTGTTTCAGCAGATCTGGAGACGCCTCAGACTGAAGATGCTCTGTTGTTGGGGATTGTGGAGACAGCTGTATGGTTTTGTTTTCACTTTCAATTAATTTTCTTTTTCAGATGATTTATAAAGCTTGATTCATAAGACCCATCTCAATGCAAAAAAAAAAAAAAAAAGATTTCCAATCATACATTCATTCCGCTTGAGCCTGGTTATGAACCTAGATATTTTACAACCTCTCAAGCTGCCTGTTCATCTGACCTACACACAAATTGGAGGTTGAGACAGAGGGAGTGCCAGCTTCTCCTGATCTAGTGAAAAACAATGGTGGGGAAGCAGCTTCATCCCAGAGAGACAATATTTTACAGTAGCATCTACTATTTCACCATCTGTTGTTGATGACCACTACTGATCCATCTAATTTTTTTTGCCATTCATCAAATCTGTCTGCTTCTATATTTAATTGGAATTCATCTTATCTGAGCTTATAAGATGCTGATCGGGTTTTCCTGGTAGCTCTAGATAATTAAAAAAAACACTGTCTTGCTAATGGTAATGTTTCCATTAGAAAAACTAGGAGAAAACACTTTAAAAAGAAAAGGCCAATGCCATTTTATGCAGCACAGTTGCCGAACAATTTACCAGTGACCTGAACAAGCTGATGATGAATGTTGGCTCAGTTCTGGGGGACGACTCTGAACCCACTGTCCTGCTCCCACACACTTGAATGGCACACAAGAACTGTAGTTGGAGGCCCTCGCTGCAGAGATTGTTGTGCAAAGGGAGCATCCTTCAGAAAATAAAGAACATAAACCATGGTGGCTTGATTCCCACTCCCACCATCTCTTATTGAGTCCTTGGGCAGGACACTTCACCCCTGGTGGTGCTGATACGTGGCAGCCTGGCCTCTGTCAGATTGCCCAGGGCAATTGTGGCTACTATTCAGCTTACCACCATCAGTGTGTGAATGACTGATTATAGTGAAGCGCTTTGGGGTCCTCTGGACTTCATAAAGCTGTATACATGTACAGGCCATTTACCATTTTACCACAATAAACCATCCCAAACATATTCTTTATGAAACTGTAACATAATAGTGGGTCTTCAGTAAAAAGCATTTGGGGTCATACAGACTGCTATAGGAGCCTTCACTATCCATAATTACATTAAAAAAAATAAAAATATTGAAATTTTAATTTCAATATTAAAATTCTTGTTTGGTATAACATATTTTAAAAATAATGTGTAAAGTCACTAAACACAACCTGTGTGTATTCCATTAGGTTCAGTAGGCTAAGTTGCCTCTACCTTACTGTGGGAGTTCAATGAAGATACTTTGGGATTATAGCAGAGTCATTTTCAGTAACTCCTTACATTGCATACTGTTACAATGTCTAAAATGAAAACCTGCCTGTGTGATTTAATTCTTTCAGTGGAGAAGTTCTTGGAGCATGAGGGCCCTGTGTTACTGCAGATGAGAGTGAAGCAGCTGATAAAGGAGAAGCAGCTAGAGAAGGCTGCACTTCTAGCAAAGATCTGCACTGACTGTTCTGCCTTCCAAGCGAAGGGGGATTTCAAACAGATGTATCTTGTCTGCCTCTGTGGCATTTTGGAAAAAGATCAACTCATGGAGGAGGTAAGCAGATTCTACTTCAAGAATGAAAATAATTTTCATTCATAAAAAAAATTCAGTAAAACAGATTTTTGTGCTTCTGCTTAGATTTTGGACAGATTAAACCAAATATCAGCTTAAATCAAACCTATTGCAAATTCATAATGACAGATGGAATTGGTGGATCTCTTGCCTAAGAGAATCTTCTTGCTTCGTAGTCATGACTTCATGGTGCATGAAAATTATTCCTTATTTACAAATTTCCCCTCAGCAGTACAGCTAAATTAATTAGATTTAAAGAAGACACAGGTTTAGTTGGTCTTGTGCAGAAAACTGGTCCTTCTTGTTCGGGGTCTTTTTAGAAGCATCTTTGCTCCAACACATCTGAATCAAATTAACTGCTTATCAGTCCTCTGCAGAGCTGAAGGACTCCTGGTGAGGGAATTTAGCCACTTGATTCTTGTTTGTTGGAGCACTTTAGTATCTAAAAGTTGCAGCATTGTATCTCTGGAGGACTGAACTTTGTGAGCCCTGCTCTGTTTTTCTACAAAGCTTAAAGCCTCTAAAAAGTGGTGTAAGAAGTGCAAGCTAGAAATGTTCCCAAATAGTAAAAAAAAAAATAGGAACTAATAAAAGTTGTCTACATTAAACACTTATTGTACATGTGCAGACCTCTAAATATCTACAGTGGCCCCTCATTTATTGCGAGGGTTCGGTTCTGAAAAAGTCACGCAATAAATGAAATCCGCGAAGTGGTGACTGTTTAATTTTTCCCTATTCAAATACATGTTAAGTCCGCATAACCCCGCTTCACACTCTTTATAAATCTTTCCAAAACTGTCATTAACATTTTCCACATTGTCACACAGTTTACATTCTCAGAAACCTACATAATTTTAACAACATGATGAAATTCTGAATGATTACTCACATATACATATATTACAGTTGCTCTGATGGCACTGCATCCCCACCCTGTTCTTTGAAAAATCCAACTTCTTGAACGAAAAAAAAAATCGCCAACACACTTCACCGTGAAGTAACATGACTGTATTAAAGTAAAAGCGATCAGGAATCGATATGAAAACTACAGTTTAAGAACACAGGCTCCAACGTAGACCGACATCTTGGCCAATCGAGACACAAAACAAAGCGCTTTGATATCCATTGACCCAATTAAGATACGAAACAAAGTGGTCTGATTCATACAGTAGAATTTTGTCACAGAATTTAAAAAATGCAGTGCTGCATAAAAAAAATCTGCGAAACAGTGAGACCGCAGAAGACGAACCACGATATGGCGAGGGACCACTCTACATTTCTCTGTTGACATATGAGCTTTGCTGAAAAAACAGATTGTTTTAGGAAACCATCCTGACTTATTCTCATTGCCATAGATGAGTTCTTGAAAAGCAAAAATAGTGTCGTTTTTAGAATATAGGACATGCCCAGATTCATGCCCTATGCTGTACTTTTTTTTTTTTAATTTAAGGAATGTATCGTATTGTTCCAGGGTTGTTGGAACTTTGGCTGGTGAACAGCTACACTGTCTAAAAGAATATCTTAACAGAGAAAAATGAAAAAGTTATTCGAAAATGTAAAGACTACAAGATTTACTTCTTGGGTAGCTTCTTGTGGCCAATAGCCAATCAGTTGTTCCGTACACCTTCATTGAAGCGCTGCACATATGAAATTTCTTGGGGTTAGCAATGACATGATTAAATATTATTACATAAAGTTGGACTGTAAATATGATTTTTGTGTGTGTGTTCAGCTTTTAAAGGAAGATTGCCACGACGCTATAGAAATGATTTGCAACCTGGAATCAGATGGAGATGACAGTGCAGCGTTCAGTTTATGTTCAGCCTTTCTAACCCGTCAGCTTCTCCAAGGAGAAATGTACTGTGCTTGGTAAGAACACTAAATGCCCTGTCATGTTAACTGGTAAAAATGCTGGACAGGAGTTACCTTTGAATTAACTTAGTTTTATGTATCGTTTTCCTATTTTAAATCCAGGGAGCTCACTCTGTTTTGGAGTAAGCTGCTAAAGCGGTTAGAGCCATCAGATCTCTCCTTCCTGGATAGATGCCGGCAAATGTCAGTCTTATCCAAATCTGTGTATCACATCCTGTTCTTCATCAAGGTCATCCAGTCGGAGGTCAGTTGGTTGTCCCTAATGATCTTACTGAAATATTTGCCATCTTGCTGTGCTCATTCATTTATAGGCAGCCTATTAAGGTTATGTTCGCTTTTGTAGCTTTCAGTAAGTTTAATGTTTTTGACTAATGACTGGGCTTCTTTCTTCTTTTATAGATAACCCATGTTGGTCTACCGGTGTGTATCGAGTTGTGTATAATGGCGCTTCGGATCACGTCAGAGGATGACAAAGGAAAGGCCACAGTCTGTAAAACAATTTCCTGTTTGCTTCCAGCTGATCTGGAAGTTAAGAGAGCATGCCAACTAACAGAGTTCCTTCTGGAGCCCACTGTGGATTCATACTATGTTGTGGAGACACTTTACAATGAACCAGATCAAAAACTAGAGGAGGAAAATATGCCAATTCCAAACTCTCTACGTTGTGATCTCCTACTGGTTTTAAAGACCCAGTGGCCTTTTGACCCAGAGTTCTGGGATTGGAAAACACTGAAGCGTCATTGTCTGTCTCTAATGGGTAATGAGGCTTCTATCGTCTCATCCATTGACTCTCTAAATGATTCTGAGAATACAGAGGAAGAAGAAGACGATATGAGTCTAAAGGACTTTAATTATTTCCCAGACAGTAGAGTCAGTGGCACATTTGATTTTCAAGATGCAACAGACAAGAAACAGAAAAATCGAGAAATGAAGAAACTGAGGGAAAAGGGCTTTGTATCTGCCCGCTTTAGAAACTGGCAGGCCTATATGCAGTACTGCGTGCTCTGTGACAAAGAGTTTCTTGGTCACCGAATTGTTCGTCATGCTCAGATTCATTTTAGTGATGGAATCTACACTTGTCCGATTTGTGCCGAGACGTTCATATCAAAAGACACATTCCTTCCCCATGTAACGTCACATGTTAAACTTTCTTGCAAGGAAAGACTGACTGCAATGGAAACCAGCAGAGCACTGGTTAATTCCAAATTGGCTGCCCCTTCCATTGCAATATTGAAAGCAAAAGCACACAATGAACCTCAGAAGCTTCACAGTTCACTGCAACGAAACATTGCTGGAGTTCAGAGAACTCAGTCAAAAGTGGATAGATGTGATGTAGAAGTTAATGAGGACACCATGTGCCCAGTGGGAACATGCAAGAGGAAGTTCAAGTTTATCAAAAACCTCATTGCACATGTTAAAGGTCACGGGGATAATGAAGAAGCAAAAACATTTCTTGAACTGCAGAACAACAAGGTGGTTTGCCAGTACTGCCGTCGCCACTTCATTAGTGTCACCCATCTTAATGATCATTTACAAGTCCATTGTGGCGCAAAGCCTTATATATGTATACAGTTAAACTGCAAGGCAAGTTTTCTGACAAACACCAAACTCCTCTTACATAAGAAAACCCATTCAGATTTCATGGCTAAATGCATGTTTCCAAATTGTGGAAAAATCTTTAATGCCCCTTTTAAGCTCTATGACCATGAGTCACATCATTACAAAACCTTTACTTGTAAAGCTGTCGACTGTGGAAAGGTATTTCATTCTCAACAACAGCTAGATTTGCATGTAGAGAACCATACTACCCAGGATAAAGAAAGTTCACCTCATTCACTGTCCTCTGCCAAGTCACAGCCTGGTTCTTCAACTAATGAGCAAATGCCTGCTGTTAAACAAGAACTTTCCCATAAAAACATCAACTCTGATGCTTCTTGTTATCCAAATCCTGGAGAATTTATGACCATACAAAGTTTGTTGAAGACTTCACCAGAACATGTGGATACCATGAATGGATGCCAAGTCAAACCAGACCCTCCAAAATCACTGCTTCCAACCAGTAACATCTACAATTCCAACAATTCTCTCATTGTGCATTCCCATTTACTTGATTCCAGCAAAGAAAAAGATGAGGTTGCCCATCAGTCATTAGATGATCGTAAGTTTCCACCTCAAAATTATCATCCAGTACAGCCATTTGAAGCCACTGTAGGACAGATTTTACAAAGTCTCCCCTGCACACTCCCCAGCAAAGTAAATACGGATGTAATGAATTACAAGTCTAACCATAACTTTATCTTACCTATGCTTCAAGGGCCAGTGTCTTGTAGGAGTAATTTAGCAGTATCATTGCCCCACGTTTCTTCGGATCCATCAATGTCACAACCAATACAACCAAGAATAAACCCTCAACTAACTGAGAGCAACCAAGAGAACTTTGCTACTCCGTCAAATATCATAGCTCCCCCTCCAGAGCAGAGACAAAGGTTCCACTGTGCATTTGGAATGTGTACAAAAACCTACAGCTCTTATAGAAGTGTTTCCAAGCACATGAGAGCAGTTCATCCAGAATTCTATGAGCAATGGAAAGTTGCCCGGACTGAAATCAAAATAAGCCACATTCCGACACTGAACACCTCACCAGGGCTGATGAATTCAGTCTCCTCACTACAGAAAAAGGAGGCTAGCCGTCGGGTTCAGGGAAATTGTATTATTCAGCCACATTCTTGTCTTAGCACAAGTACAACCTCTCAATTTAGTATCCCACAAAATCTCCCTTCATTTCCCCACAATCCAAACAGTTCGCTGCTAATGGCAAGTGTTTTAAATCCCATTGTCCTTTCTCAGTTAGGTGCTGATCGAAGTCCATTAACAACACAGTCTCAACTTTCAATGAGTCAAAACCCTGTTGCTGCTGGAAGTGAAATTGTTCCTAACCATAATTCTTCCCAAGTATTCCCATCTAATCAGCATATGATACAAGAGATTGATTCATCTAGTGCTCTTTTCCCACTTGGTATTTCTTCATCCTCTGTAATGGAATCAAAAGTTTGCCATTCAGAGTCCTTGGACTCACCGCTTGATAAAAGTAGAGCTCAGTCTACTACTACTATGAGCACTCAAAGATCAATGGAGTTGTCACAAGAAATGGCAGCCTCCAAAACCTGTACGTCAAAGATGCAAAGTTGTGTAGTCTCACTTTCCAAAACTCCAGAGAAAACAAAGCCAAATCATGAGCTGCCCGATTTGTCAATTTTGGAGGAAAAGCAAAGCAGAACCATCCAGCCTAAGCATGGCCCCGCCATGTCTGAAATTAATCTTGAGACTGAGAAGCAAGACAGGAAACACGCCAGAACTAAATGGCCTGCAATAATTAAAGATGGAAAATTTGTTTGTCGAAGGTGTTTTAGACAGTTTGATAATCCTCGATCTCTTGGTGGTCATTTGTCCAAACGAGCAATTTGCAAACCATATCAAGAATTGGCAATAAACACAGATTTACCGCAATCATTTCTTGATCTTCTAAATTCAGAACAAACTGTTGCCACATCCCAGACACAATCCTTTTACAATGTTGTTGCTCCATATCAGAAACCTGAAAAGAAGGTAATTGGTTTTTCTTCAGCTTCAAAACATTATCCCACTTCCCAGTATCCCCAAAATAACATGCCGTCATATGAAAACAGTCCCTCAAAAAATGTCATGCTTAAGCATCTTATGCCGGAATCCAATATGTCTACTCAGTTTGTTCCTCCATCGGACACCCAAACATTGTTCCAAAGCAGCTGTGCGTCTCATGCTGCAAGTGAGCATCTACTTGGTACCTCAGTTATACAACATACAGAAACTGTCCAGTTGAAGCAGAGAATCAATTCATACTTTGCAAACCATCCTCCTGAGTCACAAGTGGAGAGGTTTCCTGTGAGTGAATTCTCTGATTCACTTCTTTCAGAAATCCTCACAGAGAACTCTAGTTCTGTCCTGGGCAATATTCACAAAATCAGAAAAACCCCTGAATTAATTTTTCATGAAAGTTATCCCTCTAAGAAAACCATGTCAGCTCCAGATTCCTGTTCAAGCGTCATGAAGCAAATGTTACCTGAGTTTCACCTTAGCCAAGCAGTAACAAGTGGTGTGCAAGCCATGAGTTCAGTGAAGACTACTGATAAAGATATTAAAAAGCGACTGCGTGAACAGATTTTGGCTGGTGACTTTCAACGCAGAAACATCTGTCCTTCTGGAGATGCAAGTCTAAAAACTTTGGGCTCAATCTGTAGTCCTTCCAATAATTCTGGATTTCAAAACTTGACCTATGATGCAATGAGTCATTCAAAACCTCCAGGTCAAGTCCTTACAGGAAGTTCTCGAGTTACATCAGAATTGTCAGGTAAAATTGAAGACATTCTGAACACCCAGAGCTTTACTGGTTTCAGAGAGACTCCCAGAATCCTCATAGAGCTACCAAGCCCCCCACTTACTGCAGCAACTGAACTGGACCCTGGACCTTCAGAGTTATCAGCCAGCCAGCAGCAGTGGATGACTGAAATTCAGTGTGCATTTGAAAGGCTTGACTTGATGGGAGAACTTCCTGACCAGTTGATAACTTCATTAAAACAAAATGGGTTTGAAAAAAGCAGCCTACCTGTATCCTCTAAGGTGAAATCCCCAAATTTCACAGGAGTCACTTCAGTTCCATCAACATCTGTTGTTGTAAAACCGTTTGCTTGTGAAGACATTGATTGCTCATTTAGTTCCATTTCTAGTGATTCCCTATGGAGGCATCTCTCCAAAGCTCACAACTACACAATTGGGATGGTTAATGAGGTCAAAAAAAGGTATGGACAGTACGCTCCTTTCAAGTGTGAGAAATGTTCGAAAGCATTTACTCGAAACTCAAACCTTCGCATTCATTACCGGTCAGTTCACAAATTGTCAAATGAAGAAATTACAGACCTGGATGAAAAGCGAAGGCTGGCGAAAGCTGAAGAATCTAATGCAAGTCGAAAAAAGCCTGTGGCCATAAGCCAGGCTCCATTGGCTCCAGTTACCAAAGTTAACAATACGATTTTAGATAGCAGTATACATCATCTCCAGGCTTCATTGAATCAGACACATGTTCCTTCGGCTAACACAGCTGTAGCTAATCATCAATATCAAGGTCATAATCACTGCTCAGTTATCCATTCCTTAAATGCTGTTCCCATGCAAAATCTAGAACAAACTCCACCTGCAAGGCCTCAGACCTTCCCAACCTCCCAGGGAGCACAAGCAGGGACGTCTACTGAACATTGGTCGAAACAACAAGGAAATCTGCCTGAATTGCATGCAGAAAGTCAGATTCTTCCTCCATTGCAGAATTTGTCTGCCCTACCTCAAGCTCCACCAACTCATGAAAATTGCACTTTCAAGATGCAAACAATGGTTAAACAAAATAAAAGCATTGTCAGGAAGTCTAAAGGGAAGAAGCCGAAATCAGAAGATGCTGTGAGTCCGTATAGACCATATCGCTGCGTCCATCAAGGTTGTGAAGCAGCCTTCACGATCCAGCAAAATCTGATCCTCCACTACAGGGCAGTGCACCAGTCTGCTTTGTCAGCACTGGTAGAGAGTGAGGAGCATCACCTGGGTGAAGAGAATGACCAAAGTGAGGAAGCAGATGAACTACTGGACCATGTTAAGGAAGAGCCTGAGTTGCTCCACATTACTGAATTCAGATGTCAGGTCAAAGACTGCTGCTGTGTTTTTCAAGCATTATCTGCAGTTGCACGAATTCACAGATGACAAGGTGGAAGCACTATTGTTTGGTATAAGACTTGGCAGGTTTGCTTGTGGTCACCAAGGCTGCACAGAAACCTTCACTGGTTTTAGAAAGTATAAAAGTCATGTTAAAGAGCACCACAAAGACCTAAACCTTGCCAAATCTGAACAATTACAAGTTTTCAAGTGCGAAATCGAAGGCTGTGGTCGCTCTTATGCTACAAAGTCAAACATGCTCAGACATATGATAAAAAAACATCCGGACTTGTACCAGCCTAAACTACAAAATAAACAAGTGGAAGAGGATGAGGAGAAGCAAAACTCAACATCTCCACATTACCAAATTACCAAAATAAGTAATGGCAAAGAAAATATAGAGAGCAACAAAAAGATCCCCCTGAGAGCTCATGACAGGAAGAAGGTAGACAAGTCAAAGAGCAAACACTGGCTTAAATATGGAAAGCCTTCCTTGAAGTCTAAAGTGGATGCATCTGCCTTGTGCACCAAGAAATTTCACTTGCAGTATCCTTGTATGATCAAAGGTTGCACATCAGTCATGAAGTCTGAAAAGAGCATACTCAAACATTACATTGTACATGGACTGTCGGAAAAGTACTTGGAACAGCACAGGAGTCACTTCATATTCTGTAAGAAGTTCTCCAGACATAAATGTCGTCCCATCAGGAGTGATGACTCCAAATCTGAGAACACCTCAGAGCAGTCAGACGTCGAGAAAACAACAGATGCCGTCATGGACGAAGGAAAATATGAATATTCAAAGCCGGTCCTACGCAGAAGATGCCCAACAGAGATGCCCATGACTTTGTTGAAAACTAAGCTATCAAAAAAGAAAAGTTCTGATGGACTTGTGGTACTAAAACGTAAACGAGGACGACCAAGAAAATTTGCCGTAAATTTTGTCAAATCTAAAAAAGTCATTCAGCCGACCAAGATAACACCTGTTCAGGTCAAGGAAGAGAAGCAGACCTCCCCAAGTCTTGCAATAGTTCCAGAGGAGATGGAGCAGAGTGTGCCCCTGGCTTCCTTTAAACCAATGGGATTTGAAATGTCTTTCTTGCAATTCTTGGAAGAGACCAGAGAATCAGAGCAACACTTGATGAGGTCAGTTAAAGTAACAGAAAATGGTGAGAGCCAAACAAGTTCAAATAGCAAAAAGACCTGTGTCTGGTTCAGCAATCATCAGAACTTAAAGTCACTTTGCAAAGTGAAAATAAAACTAGATCCAGCCTTTGACGGTGTCATAGAGCCCATGTTGAAACAACTGCAGGACATGGACCCAGCTGTAGTGTTGGAGAGATGTGACTGACTGCTTTTTGAAGGTTTTTTTTATCCAATAGCTAAATCTCAGGATCTGAATCAGTCTGATTTGATGGACTAAACCAGTTTGTTTCACAGTACTATCTGTACAGGTTTTTTCATATTGTAAGTGTAAAGTATGTTCAAATGACATCAATTTATGGTGTCTAAATTATCCCTGTGGGAATTTGAGACAAATGAGCTTAATTCTGTGTGTAGTTTGTGAAGATGTTGATCATTGCTTGTGTGTATATATAGATTTAAAAAACCCACTGCCACCAGCAGCCCTATTGAACTTTTATATTATTTTAGTTGATTTTTTGTTGTCTTTTATAAGATCACGCAGCCCTCAAGAACTTGAAACTGAAGTGCTGTTGCATGTGGACCTATAAAATGATTTTGTTAAATTTTTCTGAATAAAAGTCACTTATTAAAATTATCATTGGTTTACTTTGACTGTTTAGTGACAGCTTGAGTACCTATTATCAAGAAGTTTTTAAATAAGGTAAAAGGTTGGAAAAACGCATGCTGAGACTGTAGCACGTGGGTCCAAACATTTTTTTTTTTAATTCTCTGGAACATAAAAAAGTCGATTTATTGCCTCTTGTTTCAGTGCATGTTGATAGCAAGATTTGCCTTAACATTAATAGTGATAAACATAAATCCCACTCTGCCCACAAAGTAAAACCTCACCTCTCACTAGTTTTAGCTCACCCTCTTAATCTTCATGCGGCCTTAACAGACCTGCATGCGCTTTTATAAGGTTTTTTGTGTGCGGTTTTGGGAACTGATGGACACCACCCACTGTTGTCCAGCCGTGGCATCTGCCAGGCTCCTCCTGAGCACTGTGCTAAAAAGGTTACAGGGTTTCCACGCGGTAGTAAAAGGTAGTAAATTAAAAATTAGCTCAGATGAAGGCCAGGAAAAAATCTAAATTTGACCTGAAACGAGCACCCACCATTCATCAGCAGGATTCCTGCGCGGGTTGAGGCTCCACCGTGGAGCAGATCCCCGTTTCGTTTTTGTTGCCAAACGAAGCGATGCAACTGCAAACTCAAGCTGAGTTACGAGCTAAAGTTAAACCAGCGACGCGACCGGAGCTGCACACAGGCAGCGGACCTGGCTGACTCTAAAGCCAGCGCTCAGAGCTGAGCTGCTCTGAACATCGCAGCAACTAAAGTAAGTTAAATAACTGCACCGCTAACAGATTGCAGTGTGAACATACTCAAAAGTGAAAATTCCACTACAACTGTAGGAAAAGTGGTAGAACTTTTACGTACAAGTTTATCATTCATTATTAGCTGATAGCATTCAGACACGTTTCATGTTATTGTTTACAAACGAAAATTTCGCGAAGGCAAAAAGACGATTCTATTCCTTGCCATCCGTAGCCGCGCTGTCTAGAACGGTTCTGTTAACTAAATGAAACGTTCTTAATTTAAAGCAGTGCGCCACAGCAAAGGGAAAATAAGTAATAAAAACCGTCAAATAACCAACTCAAAACCGCTCGCATCGTCCCTCCCCTCTCCCCCACTTTCCGTGTCGGCTAGCTACGCCCAGACTCGTTGCCATAGCAACAAACAGCTCCACTATATGTATGAGGATTCAACACCATAATACCCACAAACGTCTCCCAAACAAAGGGCAACACATTCAGTCCTTAACAGTTTTATGTTTTCAGGCTTGATGTTTATTTCGGGATTATAAAATCCCGAAAGGTGATCACCTGAACACAGGGGTGGTTGATTAGCTAATTTAAACAGCTGCTCTAATTGTAAAGATGACAGAGTTGGTGAGTTGGTCAGGAGACACTGAATTTCGCTTCTCATGGACATCAATGATCTGTGAAATATGATACCCTTGAACCTTGTTATCCAGTCGTCCTAGTGTCGACAATTAGTAGCAAACTAATGTTCTATTGAGAATAAAACATCGGCTTGTGAAATTGGAATGTCGTTGCATTTTACTGATATTCTTTTTAAAAAACAAATATCTATATTCAACTCTGGGATTCCCGTATAAACCCTGGGTTAAAATAAGACTTTGTTGCTAAAGGAACAAAAACTGAAAAGACAATTTACTGATCTACAACTGATATTTCTAACCTAATTTCTAGGAATAGGACAATTCAATCAAAGTAATGTATGACCATATTGGTCATGCACTAAAGTTTTCGATGTTACCAGAACATCAGCTTTCTCTTCAATTTGATACATGAATACCCGTTACTTTTAATGATGTATGTGGCCAAGATTTATAGAATATGAGAGAAGTTCTCGCCAGAGAAAGACTTGACAGTCGACTGAGTTTTTTTATGTTTGGAGGAAAACACGACATAATTTAAAGATACTGGATCAATTCTGCTATGAATGGATCAGTTCTTATTTCTAAAAAAAATATTGGAATGTGTATATATATATATATATACACACACACATATACTTTCCATATATATATATATATATATATATATATATATATATAATATACATTCCAATATATTTTTTAGAAATAAGAGCTGATCCATATATATATATATGTGTGTGTGTGTGTGTGGGGGGGGGGGGGGGTGCGTGTCTGTGGTGCCTCAATCTTTCACAAAAAATTACCAGTCTGGTATTGTGAATATCTAGACTTTTAAAAATCTGTCACGACTGTGAAAGATTCGGTTAAAAAAGTCAAACAACTTTCTCTAACAGGAACTGAGGTCGGGTCGGGCCTGGTCCCATCTCACACAGAATCTAGTCTCCATCCATTCTCAGACAAGCAGATTTTAGTGCCAACCCGCCCGACCCACTGAACGCAACTACGGCAGATGAATCTCGACGTTTTCTGTCCGGGAATCGGGGGTAAAATCGGGCAGAAATCCTTGTCATGTTCCTCAACTTTAGCTGTGATTTGGCGCTTTAAACGAAATGTTGTTTGAATCCAGCAGATGGCAGTCTGCACTTGGTTAGCTTGAGGAAAACCAGAAGAAGAACAACCTTGTGGCAAACAAATGGAGTACAAATCTGTCATTTGGGGTAGTATTATGATCATTAGAGATCTTTTGTCAGGTTTCTCCCGCTGAGTTCTGGGTGCTTTGGAGGGAACATGTTGCAAAAAGAAGCCGATAAGGGGAAGGAGAATGCCGGGGAGAAAGGCTTCCGGACGCCTGGGTTGAGAGAAGCCCAGACCACCACACTGTTCCGTGCTGTCAACCCTGAACTCTTCATAAAACCAGTGAGATCCTAACACACACACACACACACCCACCCCCACACACCCCCCCCCACACACACACACGCACGCACACCCTCCCACACACACAGAGACAGAGAGAGAGAGAGAGAGAGATACTGTTATAGTTTTTACAACATAGTAGCGCGATTGCAGGAAGTTTTAGAATAAACTGTGGAGCATCTTACTGCTGCTGAGTCGCTACTTTTCTCTGCAGTTTGCACACTTCTATGGTTGACTCCCATTGATTGATTCCCCATCCTCCTTTCTCAGTGTGGAGTATTTATGCAGCATAAACAGGAACTCCACTTCAGTCTAAGACTTCCTAATTTGCTGGCCTGACCATGAACGCTGGCTGTCGGCGTTCATCTCCTTTAACAGATTTCAAAGCCATGACTCTATTGAAAACGTTAAAACGGACCCAATAAATCATTTGTGGATGGCTGCTCTTAGTAGGATTTTGTTATGTTATTACCATGTGATAATAGTCCTGTCAGGCTTTTAACATGGTGCTGTGCTGTTTTGCAGAATAAACCAGTGATGGTATTTGGGCTGGTGGCCATCACCTTGAGCGTGGGTTACCTGGGCTATCTGCATGCCATGAAAGAAAATGACCAGCAGCTTTATGAAGCTATAGACAGCGAAGGAGAGAGATACATGAAGAGGAAGACTTCCAAATGGGACTGATGGAGATGTTTCAACAAGACAAACAATCAAGACATCCACACTAATTGTGTCATATCCAGTCAAATATCTTCTGTGATTGATAAAAGCATAATAAATGTGAAATCCACAAAGTACTCTTCAGAGTAACTCTAAGAAGAAGAAACATACAATTGATTGCAGGTGTTTTTATTATATGATCTGATAGGTAAACATCTGTGACCTTCATATTCTTCATGTTAGAGAGAAAAGAAAACTGTTATATCAAATCAATCTTATCTAGAAAAGATTGCTAAGATCTTTTCTAGATATTCAAAATTTGCATCAAAGCTGAAATTTAAGAGAGGTCTGATAGCAGCAGAAAACATGGAGAAAATATGCAGTTTGTGTTTAAATTAAAAAAAAATCTGAGTTTGTAGCAGCATCTCAGAATGCTGGTTATGTTTAGAAAAGTCATCTTAAGAAATCTAAAATAAGAGATAAAGTCAACCAGGTGAAAATTAAAACAATATACTTAAGCCTACTTAAGTATATTTTAAATAAGCCACATTTTTCTGAAATACATTTAAATATGTTATCAATTGGATAAATTTTCCATCTGCTGGCTTGAAAAATTAATTCAAAGTCAACAAGAAAATTGTTTTGGTTTTAATTTTGAAATAAAGTTAATGGAGTTGATTTAACAATACGAAACAAGTGTCTAAATTTATTTAGAAGGATTAACACCTCAATACTTGTAATAAAAATAGCAACTATGATTTTGCAGTAAATTAATCGTATGTTGTTCTGTATAAAAAGTTACAAAACAACATGTAAAAAAAAACTTATGTTTTTTTGACTAATAAAAGTTGCCTCTTATAATAATAATAATAATAATAACAACAAATAATAACATTATTTAAAAGTTTTTTTAATTATTATTATTATTATTATTATTATTATTTTAACGTCTGAAGTATAACTGCATTTTTACTTAATTTGCAACTTACAGGGGGAGGAACAGTAAACGTGATCAAAGAAACAGTGTAGGTCTATTTATTTATTGTTCCAGCGCAAGAAGGTAGACCAGGCAAATACGCTGATGGGATGAAAAACCCTGTGGAATTACTTATCCACAGTTCATACTGTAGCCAACAGGATTATCAAACTGTTGCATAACATTCTACTCACCACTTATTGGTAATTGAAACAAACTGGGGCAAAGCAATGCCTTAATGTGTTTCTGATCATAGATCATAAGGTCCGAGTTCTGGTGTAAGACCAACTGAATCTGAGGAAAGATCAACTAGGAGAGGCCTGGAGGTGTAGCGGTCTGCCGCGTCCTGAACTCTCCTGCTGCAGGCGTGGGGTTTCCACTGGACCTTCGGGTCCCACCCACCGTGAAAACAATGCATCTTTAGTTGGTGTTGCTGTTCTCGATTCTGAAATGACATCAGATGACTGTAACTCTGTCCAAAGCTTTCCACTCTCTCACCATTAGGATCAACGTGCGCTGCGATTTTATTGACTCGGCGCTCACAGAGTAAATCCGTGCCATTTGACTTGTGCAGATTTGCGGGCTAACTGCATCCCTATCGTCTAAGAGATTAAAGACTTTGACGTTTATGTATGCATTCTTACTATGTTCTCGGTGCGAGTCGTGCTCGGAGCGTCCGGCCTGTGCACTGACAGACTCTGGAGCAGGCTGCACGTTTGAGCGCTCTGGAGCAGAAGGCTGTGGCTGTGGACGCCATGCATACGGATGTGGTTCTGTTCAGCGCGCTGCTCTGGATGGTCGAGGTGTCCGGACACAAGCGCAGCAGAGGGCAAAGTCTGCATCCCTATAGACACTTCAGGTCAGTGCAAAGTGAACAGCATTTCCGAGATTTCTCTGATTTCCAGTTGTATCAAGATTTAGAATTGCTTTGACAATAATATTATAAAAAGTAGAGTGTTTCACTATAGAACCAAAGTTATGCAATTTCCAGAAATAACTTAATTAAATAGAAATAAATCACTGAACAAATAAAGTATTCCAAATGTCAGAAAAAAACAGTTAACATGCAAACCAAAGCTTTGATCTGTTTTAAACTTTAGACAGCATCTATAAGATGTCCAGGTCCCAGTGTGGCACTGCATTATATTTTATTTACATTTTATAATTTTTTACAAATAGAAAAAAGAAATGCAATGCAGCACATGGTGCCATCAGATGGAGTAGCTACTTTTTAATCCCAGAACTTTTACTTTCATCTAATGGGTATTGTTTGCATGTGATTTCTCTTTTACTGTGTCAGTCATCTATAATTAATTTCCACTCAAGTCTACAATTTCTGTTTACACCAGGTTGCAAAACAGGATGTGTTTCTGGAGTAGTACTTAACTGAACAATCAGAGATAACTTACAATCCACTAAAACTCTGTCCACTGTCAAGTGTTTCGTTTTCTGCTGGTAATAGAGTTCTGCTCCATTCTGATCGCTGCTGTCTATATTCCCCCAAAAGCTAATACTAATAGCTCTAGAGGAGCTTTGATAAGCAGAGGTCTGATAAGCATACAAATAAACTCTCATCCTGAGGCAGTTGTGATCGTAAGAGGTGATTTTACTCAAGCAGTATTTAAGACTATGTTACCCAAATTCCACAAATCCATAAATTTTCCAACAGACAAAAATGTCCTGGATCAGTCTGACCTGAACTGTCTGACCACATCACAGCTGAACTCATCCGTGCCTACTGACAGCTGATGAGTAGATCAAAACCCGTCATTAAAACTGTTCAGGTCTGGACTGAGGAGGCCTACTCATCACTTCAGGACTGTTTTGAGTTTACTCAATGGGAGGTTTTCAAAGAGAGCTCACATCTCTGGATCTGCTGTTCCGTCTTATGTGCAGTCTTGCACAGATGCTGTCTTACCCATGCTTTTTCATATGGAAAAACATTAGAGCAAACATTTTCACCCCAGTAGGTAATTTTCAGAAGTATATTATTATGGATTATGTGTTTATCGTTTTAAATTTTTTTTACATATTAGTTTGCAGCTCTTTGCACATATTAATAAAAGGTTCAACTAACTGGTCAGGTGAAGTCTGTGTGGTTTAGTTGTTCTGCTCATAAAGAACCAAATGAAGGTTTGGCAGCCAGAACTAAGAGGAAGAGAGAATTGAATGTAGAATTTAGGATGTTTTTTTTTTTGGATGGAGGCGATTTACATTAATGCTGTCTCTTTACCAGAAAGCGGTTCACGAGTCTGCTTCTCTTTTGAAGAGATATTTTCTAACTACGCACGGTGACCAGGTGTCTGAAATCTTAATAAAATAAAATAAAATAAAAATAAATAAAAATTAAATAATCTAATTTTTATTAGATTATTTAATCTAATATCAGAGAATATAACACATCGCAGCTATAGATGATAGAACTCTTTAATTCTATCATAATAGAATTAGGTTTTACCTAATCAGAAGCTGTGGATGGATGGAACTGTGCAGTTCCTGCTCAGAGCCTGTGATGCTGCCTACAGGTCATCTGACAAGTTAGCCTACAGTCTTAGCCAAAGAGATCTGAATAAACTCCAGTCATTATGAAGTGCTTTGAGAGGCTCATTCTTAAACACGTCAAAGATAGCCTGCTGGTTTGGACAGGCACCAGTTTGCCTACAGGAGGAACTGGTCCACAGAGGATGCTGTCTCCATTTCACTGACACATCTGCAACATCCTAACACTTATGCTAGGATGCTATTCATCGACTCCAGTTCAGGATTCAATACCATCATCCTGGTTAAGCTAATAATGAAGCTCCTGACGCAAGACTTTCAACGTAATGTGCCTTTGAATCAAGAACTTTCTCACCAACCGGCCTCAAGTGGTGAAAATAGGGGATACGACATTTGCAAGAGGTGTCTTCTGCTGCTCTGAGACAGTGATGATGAAAACCGATTAGATCCCAGTTTTTTTAAGCAGCTCAAACTTATTAAGAAAAGCTAATTGTTTGTCTTCTTGTAAGGTGGAAAAATATTTTCTGTGATTGATGTTTGACATTACAAACTGGCCTTGCATGAAGATAGCGCAGAGCTGACAAGTTTTACTAGGTACGATCATTTCACATTCTGCAAAGTCCCTCAGTGACTGGTCTCTGTTCTTTGAGCTTGTCAGAACCTGATGATGGGAATTCTTAAGGAAACCTATATGGATATCATTGCTGTGTGCAGTCATGCTGCTGCTTGGTAAGAGCAGGAGTGCAGTGCTTCGTGGGAAGACACTGATTTTTAAGTTAGGTTTCTTCATCCTAGGAATTAAGGACAAGAACACATTCTAATGGACATTCAGATACACAAGCAAGCTTTAGAGAAGTTAAAAACCTCCTGGTGATTAGTCTCCTCTGGCAGGTTTGACCCTGCAAAAAACTGCAGGATTACACAATTAAACACAAATTTTAAGCTTTTCCCCACCTCTCTTCCTTTCTTTTTTCCTTCTTTGTCTCTGTATCCATTACATAAAGTTTCACATATATGTCAAGTGGAGCATCATGATGAATGTTTGTGAAAGTAAATTTGTTGAGTGTTACTTTGGCACTCAGAGTGTCATGCTGCCAGACAGGATACTTAAAAAATAACAAACATGCAGACCCATATAACAATAATCTTTAAACTCAAAACAAAATCCATCCACCCATTATCTCCAACTTCTCCAGGGTTGGGTTGCAGTTTGTGGGGCAGCAGCCTCAGGAGAGAGGCTCAGACTTCCCTCTCACTTCCACTGAGCCAACTCCTCCAGGGGAATCCCAAGGCGTTCCCAGATCAGTCAGCGTGTCCTGGGTCTTCCTCTGGATTTCCTGTATAGCAAATATAATAGATTCCTGAGTAAGAAATAGACTCTGAAATTAGAACATCCATTAAGTTTTTACACATTGCAGTTCTTGGAACTGACCATCAAGTTTTCACATGATTGTTAGCTAGCTTCCTATTATTACTATGTATCTTTGGTACAACTGTAGCAGGAACAAACAACCAGAAGGAAGGCTAAAAATAAAACCCTATTTTCAAACAACTTGGAAAAATCAAAGACCTTTAAAATGTTTTAATGGCCTGCTAAAGTGGGTATCTATTTCCCTGCAGTGCAGCTGTCAGAGGATTTCAGATTTGAGAAGTTTAGATGATTTTACTGGTTTTAACTGGAGATTTATTCAGTGAAGCTACAGCCTGCTTCATGGGGTTAATGGATTACTACAAATAGTTGCAGTTCTATTTCATATCATCCCGAACCTTAGGAACGTATGTGGTCTCAACTATGCTGATGTTCTTTGTGATGTTTTCCTGCACCCTACAGCTCTGCATGTGTGGTATGATGGAGTGAGTGAAGGGAGTTGTCCAGGGCATGAATGCCCTCCTGTCAGCTCCCCACTGACCCCTATAGGAAACCCCATCTGCTGATATCCACCCAGGGAGAGAGGCCCATGATACATCCAACACAGGGTCCATGGCAGCAAAGAACAAAAAAGTGGATGACCTTTGACTTTCTGCTAATACTTAATTGGGTTTAAGAATATATAATAAGTTAAGTTTTCTTAACAGTTGTGTCTGATAAGCATATTAGCAATAATTATTCTGCAGGGTTACACTCCTGTGCTTGTCACATGGAGTATAAATGGCAATGGACAGTAGACCAACATGATCTTTAGCATAAATACTCAGAAGCATTAGTGAAACAATAGGTTTCTAAAGTTGTGTATGGGAGAGCCTAGAGCCTGGGCCTGCCTGAATGCCTGCCTGAATCTCAGATCAGTCTCATGTTGAAAAGGTTCAGAGCATCACAAAGTGGAGAATCAGATGTCAAACACAGACTTCAGTGCAGCTCAACATCTAATGCTGCTTCTGTAGAGCAGATCAAATGTTTTGTATTAAAACAATTTAAAGGGTGGCTCATTTAAAACAACTGTAAACATTAGTCTCTTCCATTCTTGTGCTTTTTGGTGGCCATACATTCTAGATTTGTATTTACTTTCTAAAGAATGAAGTAGTTTTTCTAATGTGACTGTTAGAGATTTTAATAAATTAATAAACAATATAAATGTTGCCGCAGTTTATAAATTCTGTTGAATTTCTCAGAAATACATGACTGTTAGACTGTTACTTTTCTAGCTCCCTTATTGCTGCAACATAATAAAATGTCGTCTTTTTTCTTATTTCAGATTAACACAGGAGATGTTTCCACTAGGACTCAGTCACAAGACTGGCAGGTATTTTTGTGTATTCATCTATTTTTAGTTCAATTAGGAGTATAACTGAGGCTAGTTGAAAGTGGAGATTAAAGAAGCATGAGTGGACTTTGAGGCATAAGGTCAACATTTTAATCACACCATTGTTTTTGGTATCTACAGAGACAGATGGCCCAGTTTCATGTTTCTCACTAAACCCTATATAATCCTTCCTCAGCCTTTAGAATTAGGAAATTCATCAGATTATTTGCCTGTGAAGAACAAGCTCAATATGGAAAGCTATAATGGTAAATAAAATGAACTAGTAAAACAACATCATGTGTAAAGGACTATAAAACGCTCACCTTAAATCATTTTTTGAAGAAGCAGCCATTTTAAAAGAATAAATATGTAATAAAAAGTTAATAAAAGTATAAAAAATGTTAAGCATCAAAGGATCAGTTGAATTGTTATTAGGTTCATATGATTCATGTGAGATTCTGTAGCCCAGTTTGACAAATTTTTAGAAATTGCTGTGGGTTAATGTCACTACTCTACTCTATTAACAGTCTAATTATATGATATAAACTGAATTAGAATAAGGAACTTCAATGTTTGAAGGCTTTTCTTGAAGTCAGTAGATTCAAGGTTTTATTTCTACCCACCCTCCCTCACACAACATCAACTCACAACCCCTACTTTTCAAAAAATGTTCAGTTATGGCCTTAAAATGACTAAAATCCCAGCAGATTCTGAAAGGGTCCAAAGGAGGAAGTGTCTTAATCAAACAAAGGCCCCAAAGACATAAATTCTCACTCTTTCTGTAATGATTAAAATTTCCCTTATTTCCTCTCAGCGCGATATTCAAGAGAAGTCCAGATATAACTAAAGCCAGGGCTACTAAGTCAGAGCAGCTGCTGAGGATAGATGACCACGACTTCACAATGCGACCAGGGTTTGGAGGTAAGGCGGCTCATCTTTAGGAACCTTCTGTGCAGAAACGCGTGGACTGTGATGTGTTTTCATGTGTGTTGCTTATAAATATCCAACAGATTTTTTAGACTAGACTGTAAATACCAATCTATGCTCTCCAGGCTCAGTTCTTTTATTAACATAGTATTGAGAGCGCCCAGTCCTGGCTGGCAAAGATGACATAACAGTGTGGGATTACGGTGGAACCATGCTGTTGCAAGCCAGTGATTAATTACTGAGCAGCCTGTCTGTAGCTTTCGATTTCAATAACTGCCATCTTAATCTGCTCTATGACTCAGAGCTGGAGTCATTGAAGTCTCTCACTTGGATTTCTCTATAGATTCATAATCTCAGATGGAGTTTTCGGAATACTTCATTCAGTTAAAGGCTATAGCTTAAATGGCTTCACTAAAACTACCAGCTAATGAGACTGAATATATATTTTATAAGAAGAGACCATATTTGAAGCAGTCAGCCCATCCAGGCCTCAGAGACTCTCATGGGACATTCTCCATACTTTTCCCAGCATATTGAACACTGCTGAGACAGTCAGTAGAAACCAGAGGACAAACTTTGCTTTAGGAATGAACTGCACAACTTCAGAGCTGGACGTTCATTAGGGATGTGCAGGATGTGTGTGGAAGCTGCTGTGAACAGCGGTCTCCTTACGGATGACACTGGCTCTATAACTGACCGTATCACATGGGTTATTACTGGCTACATGAACAACCAGAAGCCAAAGATGACATGAAGCATCCAGAAGATAGAGTTACGAATAAACCCTACACTTTAAAACATTTGAAGGAAGTGTGATTTGAAAGTCCACCTGCTGCCTTGAAAACAAAATTTAAATCAACAAGAAAACTATATTTGTTTTAACTCAGAAATTAAAGTTCATAAAGTTGATTTAACAACAAGAGAAAAGTTGTCTAAACATTGTGTTTAAGTTCATTAATCTTGAATTGTGAGTTTTAACTTAATGCTGTGATTTAAACTTAATTATTTCACAATATGCAACAAAAAAACAGCACACACCTAGTTAAAGGGCACACATTTGTCTAAGATAAGATAACTTATAGTTAAGATAACTACTTATTTTACTTTGGAATAATTCAAATTCTTGTTTCAAATTGCAAGAACAAAACTTCTGTTCTGATAATGAATTTGATTAAACAGCACAAGGATTTCTGTTCAAAAGCTTTTACTCTGAAACGGAATATTATCCTTATGCTTTAATGTAAACATTTACCTTGATAACACACGAGTCACTTTAATATAACACACTTCCGTCTCATTCACAGTGCAACACAGGATACAAAAACATGCCGCTAAGCGCAATGGGAAACACTTCCCACTCCTGTCTGTTTCTTCTTTCAGTTTTTTAAGTGCTAACCTAAAAATTCTACTTTATTAACTCTTAGAGGTTTGACTAAATTAATAAGAAGTTAACACAACTTACTACTGTAAGTTTATTTTTCACAAACAAGACAGTGAGCTCAGTTAGTTAGACTCCCAGATTTGGAGCCAAATCTGATTCCCACATGTTTTCATGTGGTCCTACAAGGATACATAAATTGAACCTTCAAAATAACAGTTATCTACTTAAATTTGGTTCTATTAACCAAATCAAAGCCGATTTTATATGTGTCTGTCAAATTACATTACACTTATACAGTCTGGAGAAACTTAGAGTGTAGAGTAATATGCACATAATGCACATATGTTATTTCATTAACACATATATATATATATTTCTTCAATGAAAAAAATTAAATAAATATATATATATATATATATATATATACACATATACATATAACAGCTGGTTTCATGTCTATTTGGATTACAGCATTCATGCCTCCGGTTCGGTGCTTAGGATCCAGGGATCTGCACACAGCAGCTTTTAAGGGGATTTACAATAGAAAGCAGAAATCATTGTCTAAATCAGAACAGTTGGAATAAAACAAAGATAGATAATCCAAGCTGCTCCAAATGAGGCTCCTGGGTTACATCTGCACCCTTTTCATAACACTGATGTAAATGAGAGGACAGTGGATCTTTATAAATAAACAGTTGTATCCTGCTTTTCTAGGACCTGCTGTCCCAGTTGGAGTGGATGTTCAGGTTGAAAGCCTGGATGCGATATCAGAGGTTGATATGGTATGTAACTGTGAAAAAGCCCTCTGCACTTTGTTACTATTTGAAGCAATAATGAAAAGCAATTTTTCATTTCCTTTCTTAAGGATTTCACTATGACATTGTATCTGAGACACTATTGGAAAGACGATCGTTTGTCATTTAAAAGCAACACTAACCAGAGCATGACCTTCGATGGTCGCTTGGTGAAGAAGATATGGGTACCTGACATGTTTTTTGTCCACTCTAAGAAGTCGTTCACACATGACACGACCACAGACAATGTCATGCTGCGAGTGTACCCCGACGGCAAAGTCCTTTACAGCCTCAGGTAATCCATTAATGTATTTTCAACCCTAATTTGTCACTGGGACAGTTTAGTTTAATAATGTCATTGTGGTGGAATCGGCTGTTTTTCAGTATGCTAATATGAAAGCCAGACATTGACAGATTAATCAGAAGATAGAGTTAGGAATAAACCCTACACTTTAAAACATTTGAAGGAAGTGTAATTTGAAAATTAAAGTCCATTTGCTGCCTTGAAAATAAAATTTAAATCAAGAAAACTATATTTGTTTTAACTCAGAAATTAAAGTTCATGAAATCGATTTAACAACAAGAGAAAAGTTGTCTAAACATTGTGTTTAAGTTCATTAATCTTGAATAGTGAATTTAACTTAATGCTGTGACTCCCAGATTTGGAGCCAAATTTTTACAAGAGGGATTTTTCCCCCTCTTTTGTAAAAAAACACAACAAATGTGTTTCTTTTTAATGAATCCTCCTCCACTCCCCTCTTTAGATGACATTTAAAGAAACTTTAGGAAGATTTAAAGAGTCTTTTTGGAGTTTTCTGAACTGACTGAAAATAAAAATGTTTTACACATTTAGTGGAAGACTTTATGAGTCCAAAAGAAGCAAGTTTGTGAAGTAAAGCATTCTGGCAGACCTATTAGACAGGTCTGCCAGTAATTTATTACAAGAATTGGGAATAAAATGGAAGGGCTGCCCAGTGGTGCAGCTGGTAGAGCCGATGCCTTGCAGCAAGAAGGTTCTGGGTTTGATTCCTGGCCCCGGTCTTTCTGCATGGAGTTTGCATGTTCTCCCTGTGCATGCGCGGGTTCTCTCCGGGTACTCCGGCTTCCTCCCACAGTCCAAAAACATGACTGTCAGGTTAAATGGTCTCTCTAAATTCTCTCTAGGTGTGAGTGTGTGTGTGCATGGTTGTGTGTCCTGTCTGTTTCTGTGTTGCCCTGCGACAGACTGGCGACCTGTCCAGGGTGACCCCACCTCTCGCCCGAAATGACAGCTGGAGATAGACACCAGCAACCCTCCTGACCCCAGTAAGGGAAAAAGGGTGCAGGAAAATGGATGGATGGATGGATGGATGGATGGGAATAAAATGGAATGGCTTATCGAATGCAAATTAGAGTGCAAAATATTGAAAATTAAAAGTAGAAGAATAACTTGGTGTAGATTGTCTGCTATCCAGCACAAGACTAACATAAGTACTTAAGTACGATGCTACATGGTTTCTTATCTTGTCTCTCATCTCTTCACCCAAACGGTTTTCTCGGTTGTGATCATGAACTGGGTGTTTCAGGCTGAAACTTGTGAGGACAATCACATCAGTATTGATGTTAGGATCATGAGCTATCGAATGGATCAACTGCCCCAATCCTGTGTGTTAATTAATTCTAGTTATCAAACGGTACAGAAGGTTTCCACCTGGGACCCAGCAGATTGCATCGAGTCATTGAATCGCTGCGTTCAAACCTCCTGGACCAGCATGTGGTGACAGCAGCCAATCGCCTTGGTTACATCACACACATGCTGCTCACATAGCATGCATGTAGAGACAGTGGAGAGGAAAAACTCCCCCTTAACATGAAGAAACCTCAGCAGAACCAGAAGTTAGCTCAGTGTGAGCTGCCATCTGCCATGAACAATTGGGGATTTGAGAAGACAGAGCAGTGATCCAGATGTTTTTCTGTTAGGGAAAAGTAAGAAGTTAACACCTACAATTTATGTTCCTTTTCAAGTAAAGGCCACACAGGCACACTTTCACTACAGCATTGGCAAAGTTTAAAACATTTAAGGAGGAAATATATTAAAAACAATCGATACGTTATTGTTTAACACTTTCTTTCTATTGGCTGAGAGGTTGCCCAGCAACAGTACCTTTTTGTTCCAAGACAAAGTACTGTTTCCTTGGTACTTTTTCTTGATATCAAGAGAGGTTTGCAAGCAGAGATTTGATCCGAGCAGAGACAAGTTTTGAAGTTTTGGAGAAAAGTTTGAGAGAGAGCAGTGAATATTTGAAAGAGAGCAGAAGTTTTGAGTACAAGCATTACAAATTTTGAGAAAAAAGACATGAAGCCCTTCTTTCAGACTGAAAATACATGCTCTCAAATTATGGCAGAAAAATTTCCCCATACACAGCATCCAAAACAGTTGTCCAAAACAACTATTTTTCTACCACAAAGGCAGGAATTAAAGTTTCAAAAAAGAAAAAAACAAAACAATGAATGTTAATAAAAAATAAAATAAAAAAGGAAATGTTATATTTATTCAATGAAAGTCCAAAGTCGCTTCTTCATCTTTCCTTTCAAAAACAAGAAACATCTTCAAGACAAAAAGTCCATTGTCCTCCTGTTCAAACCTTTATACCTTTATGAAACCAAATGCAACTTCAGGACAGTGACGATAAGCTACAAATTGTATCAGATAATTTGTAGCTGATACAATCCAGAATTGGATTCAATAGAACAGCAGGGCTCAAATTACAAAAATGAAGGCCAACCAGAAAAAAGCTTAGTGACATGAGAATGACCGGGTAATCCTGGTGAGAAATAGGAAGTCCTGAACTAAGACAGCTTTTTTTTTTTCTTTTTTAATCCTCACAGGCAAAGACCAGCAGCCGGCCAGCTGCCTTTTAATTTGACTGACTCGTGTACTATAAAGACTTTCTGACAACAAGATGCAAGTAAAACAGAAATGATGATATTTCAGTCCAACATGTGCCTAAGAATTATTTCACAAAATCTGGTGTTTGAACTAAAATATTGAAATGTTTTAGTTAAGTTATTTCTGCTTAACTGGGATAATGAAACAATAACCCCTCATAAAAGAAAAGGCGTTTTTCTGTAGTCAAAAATTCTGTCACTTTGCTATGGGATGATCATATACTGTATTATGAAAGACTTACATACTCATCACATGGTCAGGGTTAATCTGCACTGGGTCAGGGTTAGTGCTGGTTGGATATTTTCCAGAGTAAAACAGATTGGAATATGATGATGACAGTTTGCTGACTGCACTTGCAAACCACACTACCCTCTCCTGCCCAGTTAACATACTTCTGTAAGAAACCTGCTTCCTGCTGAGACCTTGTCCCATTAATAAGGATCGGGTAATATTCAGCTGAGGGTTAGATGTATATTACATGTAGCTCAACTGTGATGTTGGAAAGCTTCTGCTTCTGATAGATAACGTGTTAATCAGAAACTGTTGTTTTATTGAATTTAAGCACCAACGGTTATTTATGCTACAGATTTTTATGATTTTATTTAATCTTGTCTTTGTTTTTAGCTCTGCCATTTCTTGATTTTCTTTCGACTTTTTTGAGAACCAGCACTCAAAAAGGTCGAGGTGCTAACACTGCTAGTGATAAGTGTTAACACTACTCATCACTAACACTACAGGTTTATGTTCTGTCTTTAAGCGTATTTTAGTTTGCTGACTGGAGAGAGTTCCCTACTATGCCACTCATCCGCCATCTTCTTCGCATAACACAACTTTAATTTCATAGTTGACATTACCAGACAGCTACACTTTCTGATACAAAAGCAATAAAAATCAACAAATGAGAAAAAAACTGTGAATTTATAGTTTATTTTATTGCTTTGCTGTTTGATTTTAAAGCACTTTAGCCAATCATTTGTTTTCAACCAACAAAAAGCACTGTAATAAGGAGTAAGAACCAAAAAATGGTTAGATGTGCAATTTTAAAGGGCTGATAGATGGAGCCAAAGCAAAGTACTAAAAATAAACCTGAGGGATGGTCACAAGAAAAACAGCACTGTCCTGCCCATCTGCAACAAGATTTATAAATCTGCATGAATTTCTCAGCATTCCCACAATACGTCGCTTCCAGTAAATATTCAGGCTTCTGAAGATTTTCTTCTGCGGCTCAACAA
Organism: Phalloptychus januarius; assembly: GCA_902982915.1. NCBI lineage: Eukaryota > Metazoa > Chordata > Actinopteri > Cyprinodontiformes > Poeciliidae > Phalloptychus > Phalloptychus januarius. The sequence goes on from CADWAE010000127.1 coordinate 263,403, forward strand.
ATGTTTGCTATGTGTTTGCAGAGTCACAGTCACAGCCATGTGCAGCATGGACCTGAGTCGTTTTCCTCTAGACACACAAACATGCTCGCTGGAAATTGAAAGCTGTAAGCTACTAATACTTTTGATGAACTTCAGATAATATGAGGATTTATTTTAGTACTTGTTCAGTTTGTGATCTTAAGAGCAGTCACTTTTGCCATGCTTGTGTCAAATGTTTATTTTATTTAATCAGATATTGTGTATACTTTTGTATTTGTTCAGATGCCTATACAGATGATGACCTGATGCTGTACTGGAAGGAAGGGAACAGGTCTTTAAACACGGATGAAAGAATTTCTCTCTCTCAGTTCCTCATTCAGGAATTTCATACGACCACAAAGCTTGCATTTTACAGCAGTACAGGTGCTGCAGGGAAACAGGGATCTGTGTCTCAATTTATAAAGAATTTGTGAAGCCTAATTTAGTTTTTTTTACTCTTCTCTCCAGGCTGGTACAACCGGCTGTATATCAACTTCACCCTACGGCGGCACATCTTCTTCTTCCTGCTGCAGACATACTTTCCTGCCACTCTGATGGTCATGCTGTCCTGGGTGTCCTTCTGGATCGACCGCAGGGCTGTTCCTGCCAGAGTGCCGCTTGGTTAGACAGCAGTCTTTATTGCACATAAATGACCCGTGGTCATCTAAAGTAGAACAATATATTAAGCACTGTTTAAAGCAAAAATTAAAGGTGGAGTTTTTTTTCTTTCTTTTTTGTTGCTTTTGTTTAGACTGGGATTCTCAGAATCAATGCTGATTTTTATATGCTGTCTGTATGGAGGGTTTTGAAGGGACGTTGGTGGAGAAAAGTCACCATAGTGTTTTCCTACGTGTGTCCTCTTTGTATAGCCTAGACTGTGGCTTTGTATTATATGCAAAGTTAGAAACTTGATTTGGTCTAACTGTATGTTTTTTTCCATTTTAGGTATAACTACTGTGCTAACCATGTCAACCATCATCACTGGAGTCAATGCCTCCATGCCGAGGGTGTCTTATATTAAAGCTGTGGACGTTTACCTGTGGATCAGCTTCGTTTTTGTCTTCCTTTCGGTCATAGAATATGCAGCTGTCAACTACCTGTCCACTCTCCAGGAACGCAAGGAAAGAAAACTGCGGGAGAAGGTTGGTACCATGTGCTATCACTGACAGGTTCCGAAAACTGGCATTTTGATAGAAAGGTAATTAGCTAAAAAGAGAGAATAAAGTAACTATTACTGGATTAAGTCACATTTTTAATAATCTAGAATACAAATTAGTTTGATGTTGTAACTTTATTTAATCAAAATACTTTTTACAGTATTTAAGTAGAATGCTGACCATTGCAATCTATTATTTGCCCCTTATGTTCTGTCTTTCTGTAGTTTCTTTAAAGTAAATGTCTTTTCTTTTCTTTGTGCTTAAAAGACAGTGAAGTTCATGATTCTGTGATTGATTGAGGTCCTAATAGATTCAGAACTAGAATCAGTTTTATTGAATTATTTTGTACTCACAAAATCATTGCATGCAGATATTTAATGTAAATAAACTTCAAAGAAGATAAAAACAAATATGTTTATAGATATAAATGTACATAATTATTATTATTTTTAAAGTTGAGTAGATAATTACTCTGGTTGCTCCTTGCATCAGAGACAGCATGGAGACATTGTTGCAAACAGTTCTGTGGTGATACTCAGTTTGTGTCCAGGATGTGTGGGGTCGACAGAGCTGTTAGCAGCCTGTTTCCTGACCTCAGATATGTATTTGTCCTGATTAAATGAAGCTGACCCTGACCGTTTGCTTCACATAATTTATTGGGGAATGAAAAACTTACGGCATAAAAAAATTATCACACAGGACTAGAGTCTTCTCTGCTCTGATGAGTTAAGCTCCAGGTGACTGTGACTCCAGGTAGACCAAGCTGGTTCAGCTCTTGTTTGTTATCATTTCTACCTCATTGTTCACTGGCTGATTCTGCGTGTCGGTTAAGAGATTTTCTAAAACAATGACATTCTTGAAGCATTTATGTTGCTTGTCCTTCCTTTTTGTCCTTGTATGTACATAAAAGTTACAGACTTCTGATGGCTTACATTCAGTGGGCAGTGAGATTTAGAGCAGACACTGATCAGACTGCTGGGTTCTGGTATAGACCTCTGTATGCGGCCTGTCTTGGACAGGTCTTTCTGTAAAAGAGATATTTTGATCCCAATGGAACAAATCCGACTAAAGGTTATGATGAAAGATAAGAGCTTCTCATTATCAGATCTATTATCCCTTTCCAATAGTTTGCAGGTATTGCAAGTTATGTCCTAGCTTTATATTGCTTACACATTTCTAACTTTCATTGCAGTTGCCATGTACTTGCGGCATAGCTCATCCTGGCATAATGTCAGATTGCTACAGTGAGGTGGACGTCAACACCACAGGAAATTACGGCATGCCAGAGGAGAATGGCATGAGAAGGGAAAGGATGCTGGTTGAACTGGCCATGGAGACTGACCAGATGACAGGCCATGTTGGCTCCAGGGCTTACAGCAGCATCTGGATTGACACACATGCCATAGACAAATACTCCAGGGTCATCTTTCCTGGATCTTATATCCTCTTCAACATCATCTACTGGTCTATTTACTCTTAAAATGTAAAAGCTTTCGACTGAAGAGTAAAACACCCGTTGTCTGAACAGGTGCACTTGCAGTGAAACATTTTCATTTGTTCATATAAAGGTTTTGCAAATATATGTTTTACACCTTAAGATAAACAGAAAGATGGTCTGAATCAAAAATACTTTAAAGTAAAGATGAATCTAGTATAAAGAGGTATGTCTGTATGATTGTCATTTCATTTTACCTTAGTAATGGAGTCAGGCCAAGGATGTTGAAAGGGCAGTACATAAAATACAATGACAGCTGTTATGGAAAATATCCATCAACTATATTGTATGAAGCTAATCTTCTAGGTTAGTTTACCTTCACTTTTGCTAGAAGATTTTCATTGAAGATGTAATTTTTATTTTCACATTTTAAGCTGGAGCTGTACTATTAAAGTGGAGGGAAAAAAGTTAGCTGGACTGGACTGGATTGTATGTGTCTGTCTGATTGTACTGAATTTATTGAAAAATGACCTGAGTCAGACCATGTTAAAAGCAATTGCAGTTTTTACTTGTCAAGGATGAATAAAAATATTTTTAAATGCTGGTTGTTTGCAGATGGTCTTGCTCTTATTCCTACCAGTAGGAATGACAACTGCAGCAACGGTAAAAGGAAGGTTTTTGACAGATATGTAGAAAAAAGGAGAAACAATTTTAACCAGACATTAACGTGTGCTAATGTCCAAGCAAAATGATATAAGCCTTACTGGTATTAAGATTAATTTTAATTACTGGACCTCCAGAATCTAACCTTGCATAAACCATTGTAAAAGGCTCAAGTTTGTTTTGGAGACAGTTACATATGGACACTAGCCTTGTAATGAGGAAAAGTTTAGTATTGAACCTAAGGAGACAGAAGAGGAGAGGGGAGCTTTACTTTGTTTTTCTATTTATATGAAAACAAAGCTATTTTTACATTTTTGTGTTTTTATTTTTTTATGAAGTCAGAATGGAATGAGTCTTGCACTGAAGGCATATGCTACATGCAGGTGAACAGCAGTATTATCAAAGATCAATCAGAGTCTTGATAAAGATCAAAGACTCTATCAAAGATAAAGAGTCTTTCAGAATCAATGCTGATTTTTATCAGCATTGATAAAGCTTTGACTCTACACAATGCTGTAAGTGTCAGAACAGGATCTGATGATCCACAGAAGAACCAGGACCAAAGAGTCCACCGTGTGTGAGGTGTCACTGGTAGCCTGGAGAACTGAGCTGTGCTGTGCTGGGCTTTAAATCCAGAGTGAAACTTCTTATAAATGTCAGACCGGAAGACTGCTGACACAAGTACTATAGACACAAGTACTATATCAAGTCTCTAGATGCTGTATCTGTGTGCTTAGGCACAACACAGTCTAACGTGCCAATTCTATAAACTTTGAAATTGCATTTGCTGAGGAAATATGTTCTGTACAACATAACCTGAAAATGGTCAGATCACACGAAAGTTTAAGTCCAACTTATTTGAGTAGAAGAGACACAGGCACAAAAACAAACCACAAACCGCATAGATGATGATGAAATGATTTGCTCTTTTCCTGTGAGCAAATGAGCGTAATCATTTGCTCACAGTAACTTTAATTTTATTGAAGGTTTGTCATCAAGGTTTTTCTTCAACAGGTCTGGTGAGGTCTACTTTCAGCACCTTTCCATCTCTCTCCCCCCTCAGACCCTGCAGGTATGTCTGAGGATTGGGGACGTTGCTCCCGCTCTCTCTCATGGTTTGAGAGGTAGCTTCCTTCGGTGGCCACGTTTGGCTAACGTTTCCCGTCTCATGTGGCTCAGGTTGGTCTGCATTGAGTGAGTTACTGTTGTCCGAATATTAGCCTTAGATTAAGAAGCACAAAAGAGGTTTATTAGACTGAAAATAAAAGAATGTCAATCTGTGCTGAAGACATTCAAGCTATTTGAGATACGTTAAATAGAAGCAGAAATCAGTTTGGTCTTAAACACCTACAACAACCAACTTTACAAAACCACTCAGATCACCAGGCCAACCCTTAGGAAAATATATTTACTAATATATTACTGGAAATACACTGGAAATGTATTCTAATATATTATTTTCACAATACATTTTCTAATATATGCTCATGTATTATACAATATATTATATATTTATAATGCATGTGTTTATATATTCCAAAATATATTGAATTTTATATTTACAAATACCTACCATAATGTAATATGATTCATTTGGAAAAATGTATTGGTAATATATGTAAATATGTGTTATACACCGTGTTCCAAATTATTATGCAAATTGTATTTATGTGTCATAAAGATTACATTTTTTGTTGTGCTTTTAAATAGATGGTATTGTGTCTCAGGGCTTTTTGAATCACTATAATTGATTTCAGAGACCTGGTTGATTAGTTTGTCAGGTGAGTTCAATTAAAGAAAATCTACTTAAGAAAGATGTTCCACATTATTAAGCAGGCCACAGATTTCAAGCAATATGAAAGAGAAAGGATCTCTGCTGCCAAACATCAGATAGTGTAGTTCAGTGGACAAGATATGAAAACATTAGATATTTAACAAAAACTGAAGCGTTATCATCGTATTGTGAAGAGATTTGTGGACGATTCAGAACAAAGATGGTTTTGTGCAGATAAAGGCAAAATGAGGAAGGTTTCTGTTAGACAAATTCATCGGATTAAGAGAGCAGCTGCTAAAATGCACTTACAAAGCAGCAAACAGTTATTTGAAGCTGCTGGTGCCTCTGGAACCTCAAGGTGGAGGATCCTCCAAGGCTTGTTGTGCATGAACCTACTATTCGGCCCCTAACCAGGCTCACAAGCAGAAACGGTTGCAGTGGGCCCAGACATGCATGAAGATTCATTTTCACCAATTACTTGTTCACTGATGACTGCTGTGCAACCTTGGATGGCCCAGATGGACGCAGTAGTGGATAGGTGGTGGATGACTACTACGTCCCAACACGGCTATAACATCAGCAAGAGGGGGTAGAGTCACGTTTTGGACCGAAGTCATGGGGAGAGAGCTGGTCGGCCCTTTCAGAGTTCCTGGAGGTGTGAAAATTTCCTCAGCAAAGTATAAGGACTTTCTGACTGATCACTTTCTTTCATGGTTCAAAAAGAAGAGCCAAACCTTCCGTACCAAAGTCATCTTCATGCATGACAATCCACCATCTCATGCTGCAAGGAATGCCTCTGTGTCTTTGGCTGCTATGGGCATAAAAGGGGAGAAACTCATGGTGAGGTCACCATCCTCCTCTGACCTCTGACCCTATTGAGAACCTTTGAGTATCAAGCAGAAGATCTGAGGGTGGGATGTAGTTCATATCAAACCAGCGGCTCTGGGAAGGTATTCTGACATCCGGCAAAGAAATTCAACCAGAAACTATCTACAAACTCACAAGTTCAATGGATGCAAGAATTGTGCAGGTGATATCAGAGAAGTTATGTTAACATGTAACTCGGTCTGTTAAGATGTTTTTGATTGAAATAGCTTTTGATTTTAGTACATGTGACCATTTAATGCTGCACATTCAAAGAATGACCAGAGTTTGCAGTTCTCTATAATCCATAAAATGTTTAGAAAATCTGCTGTGCATAATAATTTGGAACAGTGCATTTTGAGTTTTTTATTTTTGAAAGAAATACTGTTCTCATTGGGCGGTTTGTTCAGTAAAATTTGATTTATACTGTAATAGTTCATGAATTGAAAATTATACTGACCATCATTTGCATTGACCATTTAGGAAAATCTGAGAAAATATCACTTGCATAATAATTTGGAACACGGTGTATGTATAATGTACACAGTATATGTATATTCTGCCATATAATAGTATGGCAGAATATATTTACATATGGAAACATAAATAAAATATATACGAGCAGTACATGCTGGAATATATTAAGTATATGAATTGTTACATATGGGAAGTTGATGTAGATTGTAGATTGCCATAAGGCTGGAAGACTGACGTGAAGTTGCTAAGTTGTGCTACCAGCAGGCAGGGCAGCTGAAGTGTCTTGCCCAAAGACACAATGACAGAAGCATTAAGAGCGGGGATCAAACCAGCGACCCTCTGGTTGCAGGGTGAACTTATACCTACAGCTGCTTGGCTGTGCTCACTGTGTGTACCTTGGAATTTTTTTTTAGTTACATTTTTTATTTACGGTTTGTATTATATTCCCCTTTACTATTAACAAAATTATGGAAAGAAAACGGTCTTTTGTGTCAAACCATCCTGCATGTAGCAAGTATCAGTGTACATCTTTGGGGGTGTGCATGTACACATACAGTACATGGTTTACGCTTAAAATGCATTAGAAAATATAAATATTACATATATTGCTTAATGCATTGAACGTTATATCCAATATACTGCGTTATATTTTGGTTTCATACCTGTGGACACTATTAAACATGAATGGGTCTGACTCACCAGTTTAATGGCTTGTCGTCTTAGCTCCCACTCATTCCACTCGTATGACTTGTCAATGTGTGTTTCCACTGGGTGGGTGTCGGTTTGTATACCAATTTCCCGCTTGTTGATGTGCATAGGCCATAAACTCTGGCCTGGCTCTCTCTGCAAAAGCACAGCAGAGACAGCGGCTGAGATCAGGAACGCTGTGTACCTAAAGCTAACAAGGGAACAGATCATATGTATTCAATTTACTATGGAACTGAAGAGTTCAGCTGGTGTTACACAAAAAGGGAAGTGCATTTTACTGTGGAGTCTCATTTTCAAAGTGAAACTACTTTCTTGGTGAAATGTTCCTAACTTACAGAAAAGAACAAAGCGACATATTACCCTGGTAAAGATACCAACCTCAGAGTATGCGCATGCACTGGGAAGCTGCTGATGGAGTCTGAGAAGCTGAAAAAGTTCTGGGAAAAATTTGGATTTTTCTGCCACCTGTGCAATAAAGTCATCTGGAGAGGAAGCAAATGCCAAAGCTGCCTCCCTGGAGCTGAAAGCATAGAACCTCTCCTTGTGCTCTAGAACTCCAATAGACGGATTTCCTGCAAAAATAGGTATTTACTTTAGTTCAAGCCCCAAATTAACTACCCCCTACCCCCACTACCATTTGTTTCTGATATGGAATGGGGTGCATGGATTAAAAACAAATAATTGTTTTTGTATTTACACCTGCATATCAAAAGTTATTTGTACTCTTGAGAACAATAAATGGAAAAGCCTACTGGCTGTACAGCCATCAAGCTTCTTGTAAAGTGATTAAATGGAGATTAGGTTCTCCAATTCTGTGTTTTACTGATCAAAGTATTTGACAGCCTGTTCAGTGAGGCCAAATGAAACGTCTCACATACACATGAACAATAAAGTCCACCACATTGAGAAACAGTTTTAGCCATTAGCCATCGCCATGCTGAATGCTGCTGTGATCAATTTGACCTGCTCGGTTTTATGTCTATAATTTAACTTTTATCAAAGGATAAGTAATTATTTATTGTTATTTTTTAAGTCAAACATGGTTTTTATCTGGAGAATTGCACCCAGATCTTTTTATTGTTACAAAGACAGTAAAACTGCTATTCTATTTTAAGAAGATGAATATGTTTGTTTTTCTCTTATTTTCTTTTTTAGGTGAGCACTACCTGGAAGTAGCAGGCCGTCTCTGTTCACGAACATGTAACCACAGAAACCGTTGTACTCTAGTGGCAGCTCCTTCAGTCTGTCATTTGCATGAGGCAGGAGCCAAGCCTGTGTGTTTAGCAGAGTCGAGTCAATCTGCTCATCTGGAGGAGGAATCAGAAAACAGCAGAAGTCTGAACCCTCAAATCCACTGTCATTCAGTAAAGTATGCTTTTCTAGCCTTTAACTAAACGTGATCAACATGTTTTATTTGTACATTCAGGGTTGACTATGTTGGTGACATTGCCATACCTGAGGATGCCGTCAGTCTATCGGTGTCAGTCTTCACTTCCGTTGTCTCCAGCAGCCTATCCAGATATGCTGTTGAAAACCTCTTAGCCTGGGAGACGAGGAAGGGTTTGAGCCCGACTGTGATGTTACTGAGAATGTGCAGCAGTTCTGCCTCATCCTGGAGCTCAAACCACAACTTTGTCACAGCCTTGAAAAGCGGCTGAAAAAACAAGGTTCAATAAGAAACTGATCAGTAGCAGTTGTTTCAACAATATCACAGATATACAAGATACAATGCACAGCTGGCCACAGCTTTTAGTGTTGTTGCTACTAACTTATAGAACAATCTCCTATTGTACATCAGACATGCCCCTTTAAAACTCTCTGTAAAACACATTTTAAACATTTTATAGAGACATTTGCTTTTACATTTGTTTTAGTGTTTTATTGACCTTACTGTTGTTTTAAACCTGTTTTCTAAGGTGGTCAATATTGTCAAGCTTTTACAATCTGGTCTGATGGAGATATGTGGGTGTGTGATGACCACTGTCATGAGCTGAACTTCCTCCAGTAAAAGGCAGGAGCTGTTCTAGCTGAAGCACCGTGTAGTTCTCACTCTGTGGCTGTGGCACACACAGCCTTTAGCAGTGTCCATGCAGGGAGCCGTAACAACAGCGGAACGTTTTGTGATGATAATATTTGGGAAAATTTGGGATTTTCAGGTTATCTTTGTCTGTGATTAACATTAGTTTGGTGAGCTGAAACATTTAAATGGAACAAAACCAAAATTCACTCTTTTACAGATCTTCTGTAAGAGAGTGTGTCCAAGTGCTGGACATGGGTCCAGTACTTGTGTGTACAAATTTTGATTCTATACAGTAGCAATGATTTTGATTGGTGCTGACATGATGATGCTAAGCTTTGATTGGTTGATTGGAAAGATCTGCTACAAAGTAAGTTCCTACCTAGACACAGATAAGACCATAAAAAAGTTAGAATCTTTCAGCTAATGGTAATTTTTGGTCTAAGTCATTTTTTATTTTTTTTGCCAAAAGTTGATGTAGGCTAAAAAAATAAAAATCATGTTTGGTAAAAAAGCTAAAAAAATAAAACCAAAGACTCGAGCCATTATTTTAGGGAATGATGAATTACAGCCTGTTTTGTGTCTGGGCCTGTCCATGGTGGTAAGAGTGTTGGGTTTCGTTCGACTAGAAAACACTACCCACGGTTGCTGGGTGGTGTTTTCAAATACATATACAACATACTGAAAATACAGTGAAACTTGAGTTTGGTTAAGGTCCCATAATCTTGAAAAATGTAAACAATTTTTATTCTAGTTTCAGAACTGGATCATGATGATTACTTTGAAAAAATGTAAATTATTCTCTTTCACTGTTTGTTGTGATAAACATATAGTACTCTACAGAAATAAGTGTGAGCCTGTGACAGAATAAAAATGACTATTATGAGTTGATAGAAGCAACATTTCTAAAGTAGAAAAAGTCAGACGTCAAAATGATCTTTGGACATCAAAGATTCATGGCTATTTAAATATGGAGGATTTGGGGTCGCTGGTCACATCATCATATTGTTTTTTTTAGGAAAATGGGAAAAAACATTGAATTCTGATCTTTTTGTCAGTATCAAACACTGTTAAATTTATCCTGCAAGCCTGTACTGCCTCAGTATGTCTGAGATGATCTCTGCATTGAATGCAGAATTTAGGAATCTGGTTTTGCTCTCAAATATTTTCAAGGACATTACAAATCTTAGGATGAGCCCTCCCCATATGATCTCTTTGTCCAGATTATATGAGTGCTGTACTGAACCACTATAAGCTGCTTTAGCTGCGGTAGCAGTAGATGTTGGTTTGTAGTGTGTTTTTGAGGCAGTAGAGTAACTAAGAGCTTTTATTTCTAAAACACAACTCAAATGGAAGGTAGTGTGCTTTCCGCTGTTTCTTGTGTTTTTATCCAAAATATAACTCAGGACTCCTTCAAGGTTCATGTTTTTTTTAATTCATTTCAGTTGATAAACATGTACACTAAAGATAGAAAAGGCTGTAAACTGTAAAGCACTTACAAAGACCGTTGAACCTGGTACGGCTGTATTTGGCTGCACAGTTTCTCTCAACTGCTTCAAAACAGAAGAAAGCTCAGCCTGTAGAGTCTCCATACGCTGGCAACATATGCCTGCATCAGACTAGCAGCAAAGAGAAAACACATATTAGTACATATTCTGCTGTTGAACACTATCTACTTGTATCATATAAACTGTCTTTAACCACTTTTGATTCAGCTATTGATCAATTTTATTGATCTGTTTAATTTTCTGTCTTGTTTTATTGTATACTATCTGCTGTATAATGAAATGACATTAAAATATCTTGATATGATTTTCTATGCATTATCAAAAACAAGTTTCTTCAATGGAAAATAATTAAACATTTTGTCAATTCTTCTACAACCAGATTTGTGACAATTTGTTTATGCTTTTCTCCCCAGCAGATATGGCTTTTTAAAAATTAAAACTGCAAATGTTTAACTGAGGTTTTATTTTTATGTCAGGTATTAGTATATATTTTTGAGATTCTATGACTGAGGACACCGCCATGCTTTTAAGAAACATTCCACTAAATTCTTGATCAATAATTTTTGTCCTTGTTGAAATGAAACCTGGGTTGTTCATCAATTTGTTCTCACATATCTGTGATCAGATGTTACTACAGTCCAGTTAGTCATCTCCATAATTAGGCTTTTCGGGATCACTGTCATGCCAACTATTTGTAACTATTTGAAAAGCAGTCATTAATGCACATTTTATGAACACTTTTATCTCTGTAACAGCCACATTTTATCTCTTTTCTTTCTCCTAACAATCACAATTAAAATACTCCAGTTTTCAGCATCTTATAGACTCAAATACTATCATTGTGTTTTGTTGTTGTTTCTGTCTTGTTTTATTGTATACTGTCTCCTGTATAATGAATAGTATAGAGTAGATATAGTATGGGCACAAATTTATCATTGGAGTTAATTATGAGTCATATTAACTCATAATTCATATACATATATTTATATATCTATATATATATAGCATAACTTTTTATGAGTTATAATAAATATAGCATATATATATATATTATAACTTAGAATATAAATTATAATATATTAGAACTTTTTTCAGGCCAACTGTTATGGAGTGAAAATAGTCTCAAAAGATTTGTAACTCGTGTAAGCATCTTTGTGTGTAAGTTTGTATAGTTGTATCTGTGAAATATGATTTGTAAGCCATAAAAAGAAAATAAACCTCTTCCTATGTCTAGAAATGTTGAAAAAGTGCACGAGTCACCAGATACACACACAAAACTGCAGTTACGTACAGATCCAGTTATGAGGCCACAACTACTTTTGAGACTCATTTCAGCCTCCCTGATTTGTGTGTAGATGGTGCGTTCACATGCTAGTAAAAGCTCGGTCATCTGAGTTTACTTCGGAAATTGTTTGTTTCCAAAGTTCGACTCGTATTTCCCTCTCTGCTTGTCTCGTCTCGTGGCTAAGACATATTTTTGTGAAAAATATATATGTCATTAGACCCACATCTACTTTTTAATATTGTTTATATACAATTCCTCATTTGTGACTGGTACAACTGCAATTACATAGGTAAAAGATTCGACCACTAGGTGGCGGAAGTTTATTCTGCTCTGGCTGGGAGAAGCGTTCAATCAAACATTCCAGAATGGCGGGTCGGGTTGGCCCAGTATGATTACTGAGTCTACCCTCAGAAGGGTAGGCCGCTTACTTCTGAGGGTAAAACTTGCAAGTTTTAACATCCACTTACTTCTGCCATCTGCAGCGGTAGAACGGACATGTCAGTGCCAAACCGCACTAACAGAACCTCTAATTTTACAAGTAAATGGGATAATAATGGGTTCTGGAGAGTCCGGGTCACAGATCTGAGTGATCTGAACTAAATCAGAACTAAGGTGATATTTCGGCTGCAGGTAAAACTCTGAGGGATGGGTCCATCAGGTCTCAGAACCGAGACAAGGTGACCAAACTGACGGGTTTAACACTGGAACAGGGCCGTCCTGCTGCTACGCCTCCAGAACCGCATGTCCCGAACCTCAGGAGAGCTCGGCGGCAGGTAGAGCCATCCTGCAGCCACTAACTTCTGAGGGTAGACCATGATTACTGGGCCGACCCGACCCGCCATTCTGGAATGTTTGACTGAACGCTTCTCCCAGCCAGAGCAGAATAAACTTCCGCCACCTAGTGGTCGAATCTTTTACCCATGTAATTACAGTTGTACACGTCACAAACGTGGATTCAGATATAAACAATATTACGATATTAAAAAGTAGATGTGGGTCTAATGACATATATATTTTTCACAAAAATATGTCTTAGCCACGAGACGAGACAAGCAGAGAGGGAAATACGTGTTGAACTATGGAATAAAAAACCTTCCAAAATAAACTCAGATGACCGAGCTTTTACTAGCATGCGAACGCACCATCTACACACAAATCAGGGAGGCTGAAATGAGTCTCAAAAGTAGTTGTGGCCTCATAACTGGATCTGTACGTAACTGCAGTTTTGTGTGTGTGTATCTGGTGACTCCTGCACTTTTTCAACATTTGTAGGCATAGGAAAAGGTTTATTTTCTTTTTACGGCTTACAAATCATATTTCACAGATCCAACTATACAAACTTACACACAAAGATGCTTACACAAGTTACAAATCTATTTTTCACGCACAAATCTTTTGAGACTATTTTCACTCCATAATTTTCACTCCATAAACTGTTGCCTAGATGAATGTTGAGTGTCTCCACACTTTTGACATGTAAATTTATGGTGACCATGCCGCCTACATTGTGTCTCTGCTTCAATTAGATATTCCACTGCATCAGTATCGTTGCCACATGACCAAACAAACAGCACATGATCATTCCCCCCATCCACTCTGATAGAAAGAAACATTGTTTGCTAATATTGGCCCACTTTTTCTTATCAAAAAGCCACATGTTACAAAAAAGTATTGGCTGATGTTGATACTGATATATTGCACATCCCCAGTCATTACCATATTAGCAGTAGGTTTTTACACGTTAAAATAATATGTGTTAATGTTCGACTACTTTTTTCTCACCTGTAAAATTTTTAGGAAACTCTCATGCTGCCTGACGTTGTAGAGAGCCTGTTTGAGCTGGGTGATGGGCATTTCACACTGGGCAGGCTGAATGTTAGGGTGTGTTAGCTTCTCCAGCACAGCGGTGTACGTCCACACCAAAACCTGTGTGATGCTCAGTTCATTCTTAATGCTTTTATCACTGACTTGAAGCGCTTCCTGGAGAACTGCAGGCACTGCCAGGACAACATACAGGACAGAAAAAAATGAAAAAGGACACGAGAAAAATATTTTACATATTTATGAGAAGTATTAGGTATAAATTTATTTCTTAAGTATTTGCTGGAAATTATTATTAGCTTTAATGTGCTTTTATTTGGCTTCATAGCAACATAGTCTGGCCTGAGAGTCCAACTGCAATAAAACTTAAAAAAATGATATATGTTTATGTATACGGGTTGTCTCATTGAGATCCAAGATCTCACAAACAAACAAAACATTATAAACAGAGCAACAAAAAAAGTAATTACCAAATCTGACTCTTACATAAGCTAATAAAATATGAGTTAAGGATTGATTTATGAGGATTTGAATATGAGAATGTCATCTCAGATTCTTTGTTGGATTAGCAGCAGTCAGGTCAGTTCTGGCTGACTGTTGGGATTCTTAGTCCACTGACTTGATGGCTGCATCATGCTTTCTTATAGGAAAGACTACATAATGTCTAGATAAGAGTGTTTCTTTATGATTCATTTGTCTAATCCCCTCAACACTGCAATGGTGTATTAAAGGCCTTTCTGTCAAACTTAGAACACCGGTCTTCAGAAACAGAGAAGACCTATGTTCTGTGTGAGATAGTTCACATTGATCCTTTTAGAACTGATAATGGTATATTCAACCATCATAATGCTAAATAATAACAGTATTTAACTGAATACCAAAATGAAATAGTGGTATTTTAATGCATCTGAATAAAAAGGACAAAATAAGATAGATAAGAAAACAGAATTATGAATAATTGGTTTTGATGGAACAGACGAGGCTCCAGTATGAACTGAGGCTGGTCTGGAGCAGGCTACTGAAATCAGTGGGATGGTGAAAACCTAACATTCATGCAAGTTGGTCATGAATCCTTTGCTGAAATTGAACAATCAGCAAACTGCCTTCACTACCTCCTGTTGTTCACCACCTTTATTCATATGCTCATTCAGAATATTCCCTCCAAATCAAAATACTGCACCAAGCAGCAGACATTAAACAACAAAGAATTTAACGCACAAATGATTAGAATTTTATACCAAGTATATTTAGCTAAAATATACTTGGTGTGCAAACAATACTTATCAATTTTAGGCAGTTTTTCTTTTAATTTATTTTACTTTTAAATGTGACTAGGGTTACACCAACGTTTCATTGGCTCCTCATGACAATAATAGCTGATTACTTAATTAGGTTTTATCTGAAGTGCAAAGAAATTATATAATGCGTATTAATAACATTTTTTGGGTCAGCTATTTTTAAGCTTTGTGCTTATGTGTTTTAGTTTTTTTTTTTAATAACTCAACAAAGATTAACTTTTGAAAGACGTACTTAGTTTGTGGAGGCTTAGCAGTTCCTGGTTTTGCTTGCTGGCTTCGTTGAAGATTCGGATTCCTGTTACAATCATGGTGAGCTCCTTCAGCTGCTGCTCCTTGTCTTTCTTCAGTAGAACCAGAAATGCTCCCAGATCATTCAGAGGTAAGACACTCTGCAGCGCAGCTGGAAGAGAAGAAGAAGAGAGCCGTCATCATCATCATCATCATCATCACTACAACATGCCCTCGACAGTAAATATTCCACAGCCACATGGATTTAGGTGATGAAATGCGGCAATAGTCAAAGAACATTATGACTCTAGTTAGGAGCTCAATTTTCTGTCTCATCCTGCACCATCACAACATAGGAATAGTTTTAATATGTAAAAAAAAAACTTTTTTAAAAATAAAAGTTCTGTGAGATGACGCTCTCAACCACAGACTGATAGAAGATCTGCAGCATCTGCTGCAAACCTTGATGGATCTTAGATTCCTGAAGAAGTCCAGTCTGCTCTGTCCCTTTTGCTTCACTGTTGAACCCCGAGGTATATTATATACTTGTGATGTTTGAAAATGGATGGATTATGTCATTTGCAGTTATACCATAATCCATCAACCCATCAATAAAAGACGATGGATTGAGCAGAGCTTCAATCTTCCTCAGACCTGCTGTGTTCCTCGGCGTTGATGTTGCCGTTTCTTTTCTAGTTTAAACTAGTCTGAACTAAACAACAAGAAACACTGCTTCATACTGGCACCCCTCTGGAGAGTCAAAAGGTATGTTGATTATAAAAAGTATTTACATTTAATGTGTTCATATGTTTATTGGGCATAACCATAACGTAGCATATAAATAAAAACACTGTAAAATGATTAGCTACCCACACCTTACGTGTTTCAGTGCCTGGTGTGACATGTGGATTTCAATGCTACGATGAATGGGATGGGCTTTTGAAGGAATTAAATCTCATAAAACCATCAGTAAAACTTCATCCTTGTTCAGAGATGCAGTTCAAATGCGACTTACCGTTAGTATCTTGTACACAGCTGAAATTTGCAGGTGAACCTATTGCAGATCTCAGCAAGATGTAGGTAATTATCTGATGGTACAGAGTGTGAAAATCATCCCTGGATTTTGCTCTATTGTCTGTAATCTCCCGACACACTCCACTGAGTTTGAACTCCAGTATCCGATGGATCTCTGCCAGAAACTCACCTGCACAAAAAGTCATCTATTACTCTTTTTAAAAGAATAAAGTGATTATATAAATTATTTTTATAATGTCATTTATATAGCACGTGTCTCAAGGCAATCAAAATAAAAAGTGCAGTTCTTCAGTAGCTGATAAACTTTGGCAGAAACAACACTGGATGATAAAATGTATGCAAGTGTTTTAGGGAAAAGCAAATGTAGGTTTGGCACAAAGCAAAGACATTTACAGTATATTCAGTAAAATATTTTGAGTCACTGAAAGACAGCCATTGTTTCTCATTTTAATTTAACCCTGGACACCAGTCAGTATTAGCAGTTCTTCTTTGAACAAATAGATTCACTATCAATATCAAAGTTCTAATCAAAAAATTT
This sequence comes from Phalloptychus januarius, assembly GCA_902982915.1. Taxonomy (NCBI): domain Eukaryota; kingdom Metazoa; phylum Chordata; class Actinopteri; order Cyprinodontiformes; family Poeciliidae; genus Phalloptychus; species Phalloptychus januarius. The sequence goes on from CADWAE010000127.1 coordinate 280,229, forward strand.
TTCTGACACTCAAAGATAAAAAGATAAAATTATCCCCCATGAAAAAAATTCTAGAGTAGTCAATGGAACATTTAAAACAAATTTAAAGTTTATTACTTACGTCGAGAGGCATAATTCATTTCAAAATAAAGTTGCATTTTGATGGTATCAAGGCCTGGGCTGGACTCCTCTGTAAGCTTGTCTAAGCAGAGCTGCAACCAGAAACAATTCATCAGGAGGCTTGGCTGCTTCACATCTTCACATTTAAAAAATCCTGTGAGGGACTTTCAGAATAAAAGTGTCACAAGCTCCACTGTGGTCTGAAATTCATTTCATTGCTCCATGCTCTAGGCATTGACAATTTTGCTTTGCACTGAGCAAAAGGTGGGTGTGTACTCCATGTGACGCATCAGAGTGTCATGCTAGAATGGGTACCAAAACAATGGAGGAATAATTATTTCTGTTAATGCATTTTCTGTATTAACAGCTGTTTGTGCATTAAAAACCCTGACAGGTTCAAATAGCTGAACCTGAGGTGTTTCTGCATACACCTCAGAAAGTATCTGTTCCTCTTCGTGCATTTTCACCCAGCTTGGAGTTTGAGCAGCACCACTGACTCACTTTAAAGGTTTCTATATCATAGGGTCATACCATAAGTTTTTGCAGGAGAAAACCTGGTCTAGTTAGACCAGGTTTTGGCAGAACTGTAGATAAAACTTTATTTTATCTACAAAAAAACCCTGCTGTGGATGAACAGATTGCAGATTGCAGTGTGTGACTCACTGACAACAAGGGGGGGGGGACCTTTTCTAACACTCAAGGTTTCAGTCAAGCACAACGATCAGGAGAGAACAGAAAGAGAAGGTTGTCTTGAGTTTAACCTCTTAGTAAAACTAGCAAAAATAATATTGACTTTAAGAGCCTCAGGTCATCATAACATCTTTATAGACCAGACCATAAATACAGTCTGAGCCATTATTAGTTGTACTACAAACTGACTGTAGACCCTCCAACAGTTGTGATTCCTAGTTTTTTTTCCAGGTGCCAGAAAATCTGTTTTTATGCTAACTCTGTGGGTTGTAAAGATCTTAAGCAGATTGTATCCCTTAATTGGCTTTTAAAATGCAAATAAACCATTTTATTTAGATACATGTGAAGAAGAGCAGTTAATAAAAGTTGGCCATTTAAAACAACAGTTCAGCCTGGTTGGCTTGCAGAATGAGCTGCACCGTCATAAATACCTGTTTGAGTCTTTGGACGTCTTCTTCTGAGAGCGTGAGATCTACATCAAAACCGTTTGTTGGATTCAACACCACAGCTTTCACCTGAACAGAAACATAAATACATTCTGGATATCAGCACATATTTTATGAAAGAACATGTTCCATGATGGTCTCCATAACCAATGCTGGATGAAGTAGACTTGCAGCCGTTGTGGTGAGTTTTCTACCAGTCAGCTGGCGGGTCTTACTCACCATGAATCCCACCAGAGTTTCACAAAACGAGTGTCCCCTCTTCACACACTCCTCCACTATTTCACAAATGATGGTTTTAATCACTCTTTCTGTCCGAGCCCGAAACATTTCTGCTGCTGTAAAAAGCGAATACTACAGTGTTTAGAACCCGCTGCTATGGAAACAAAGAAATATCACATTGTCCACTAGAGGACGCAGCCGCTCTGTTTTCGATGATGAGCAACATGGAACAGCAGTCATTTTACAAAACCAGACTTTGTTTTGGTAATGTTGAAGACTGTGTCAAAAAACATATGGGCAAAAGTTTTGGTATTCTTAGACAATATTCTAAAAAATAGTTTAGATCATTATCATTTGATCGTTTTCCATTTGCCTGCCACTTTGCTCATGCCTGGATGTTCTTATTGAGGAATAATAAATACATTTATTCTAATAATTTAAAAGTCAAATAGGATGTGTAAAACGTGAAATATATATGTATAAAAAATATTTTCATGTTTTAATCGAAGGTCATAAAACATTATCTAGAAAACTTGCCAGCACAAAGAATGTGAACTAGTATGAAATTTCCTGCTAGATGTCTGACTGTGGACTTCAGAAAACCCAGGGAGTTGCCCTGACATCCCACATAAGGAATTTGAATTCCAAAATTAATCCCAAAGGGAAATTAAATGGTGTAGCTCATTAATTCAGATTCATTAGAGAAGATGTTGATGGCAGAAAAGGTTTTTTCTAGCAGACTTTTGCATTTGTATTACAGCAAATCTTCAGAAGCCTCTGAGTGAGGACACTCTTTTCTCAGTACAGGCTAGTGAAGGAGATGGCCAGGGAAGAAGGTCCAACAGAGAGAAACAGAGCCAGTAAAGTATTCCACATTCCTCTCCCACACCAAACAAAGGGCCTTTATTTTTCATTACAAATACCTTTTAATATTGAACTCCACAAAACTTGAATGTACTTTCATATTTAGATTAAGGATTTCCTTAATTGTGTATTAATCTAGTAATAATAAAAGGGGTCAAACAAAAAATATGAATAAAGTATTTATTTAAAAAAAAAAAAAAAAAAAAAAGAAAGACAAACAAGATTGGGGTAACAAATTGCTCAACTTAGTTCAGTTTGCTCCAGTACATCCATTTGTTTTCAAGTTGCCATAAAACAGACTAAACAGTTTCCCAGTTTCCTTTAAAAAAGGCCACAGCATGTCCGCATACCACTGCTGGAACGATAGGCAACGTGGAAAAGCCAAACCTCTGAAGACAGTTTACATAAACACTCAAACATGCAGAAACTCATGCAAAATGACAAAATTATTTAATGAGCAGCATAAGAACAAATCCAAAACCTCACCACGCCCCCCAAAAAAGCAAACACATGAAAGCATTTGGCATCACGATACAGAGCTTAAACTAAAGAAAAAAAAGAAAAAAAAACACTTTTGGGTTTGGATACCTAACCATCCCACAGCATTTTGTGCAGTATAACCACTCAAACACCTGCCCCTCATTACAAACCAGCTGTAATCGAGCCAGCTCCGCTTCATTTCTCCAACTTACAACACATCACTCACTGGGACCTACTGTTTTCATCTGGAACATGTGTGATGAGCATCAGGGTACATTCCACAGCATGTCAAGATTTTTACAGGACAGCTGGAACATTTCTAGACTGCAGGCTGAAGCAAAAGGCAGCTCTGAAATCTTCCCCCCATTCTTACACACAAAATATTTCATTGACTTTAAATGATTGTTTTAATAAAACTATTAGGATTCGGAATCCTGAGGCTTTCCTCATTAATGAGAGCTTTGCCAGAGTCAATGGCCAGCTTCAGTTCCTCAACCATAAACAGACAGTAACCTATGTTCTTAGGACGCAACTGAAAAATATAGAGACAACATTTAAAAACCACCTTGCTTATAGCCATCATTGTAAATAATTAAGCTTAAAGCTCACAGCAGCTTAAAAAAAACACCACACACACACAAGGCTGGCATTAAGTATAGACTTATAGCTCAGAATTCACAATGATGGCCAAAGTCAAAATGACAAACACAAATAAATATACTTAAAATAACTCGTAACGCCTCACAGCAGGTCAATTTTATATTTCATCTAAAAGTCATTTATGAAGTGCAATATTCAGTTCATCTCAGAAACACTTCCTGAAGACAATCTGTGGCCCGTATTCCTCATACTCTCCCCGGCTGATCCATGCAGAGTTGAAGGTGGACAGGTTGGCCAGAACCGCACCGCCACTCCACACCAGGAAGGATCTGTCTTTGGGGCTGGTGACACAGACGTTCACCCTCATGTCTGCCGGCACCAGGTTCTTCACCTCGGTCTGGAGGCGCTCAGGCAAGCCTGGCAGCAGAGTATTCCCACCTGCAATCACACCCAAAACTGGTCACATTAACAGAAATGTTTATAAAATTATGAAAAAACCTCCTGCAGGATAAGGAGTTCATTTTACAGAAACGAAAAAAAAAAAAAAAAAAGGAAAATAGATACCTGAAAGAATAATGTTGCCCAGGAAGCTGCGCCGCAGGTCAATGTCTGACCTGAGGATTGACTTGAAGATGCTCTCATGCATCCCAGGATGATCCCGTCCAATCATCTCAGGATTAAACAGAATCTCAGGTGCCCTGGATGAACAGAGAAATTGACTCAATCATCAGATTGTTCTGCATGGAATTGTTTAAGCTTGTTCGGAAAGTCCAAGAACACATGGATACATCAGCCTGACGTTACAGGTTGGGCATTTGTCAAAGTGAAACTAGTCATAGACTATCAAATTTATCTGGTCAGAATTCAAGAGATTTGACTGAACTGTTGGATATTTTTCTACAGAACAGCTGACCAATCGCTGGAGCCGATTAAACTCTCTCAGCTCAACGTTCAACTCCATCTGCATGTGGATCACCAATTTCCTGACAGATTTGAGGCAGTATGTGTGACTGGGGCAGAGCGTCTTAGAGACTAAGACCTTGAGCACAGGGAGGAGACCTCTGCTCTCCTCCCTGTGCTCCATCTGCTGCACCTGCAGCCATCTGTCTGTGAAACTGATCAAATCAGCAGATGACACCACCCTCATCGGCCTAATCTCGGACAGAGAAGAGTCTGCCTACAGGTCGGAGGTGGATTGGCTGGTGGCTTGATGAAGCTCAACACCCAGAAGACAGTGGAGGTAATCGTGGATGTTAGGAAAATCACAGACCCAACATCCTCTCTTGTCCTTGGGACTGTTTTACCTCCATTGTGGACTTGTTCTGCTTCCTGGGCAACACCATCACCAGGATCTCAACAGGAGCCCATCATCAGCTTCTCATCATCAAGGCCCAGCACAGGATGTTCTTCCTACAGCAGCTGAGGAAAGTCAAACTGCCAGCTGAGCTGATGGTGCAGCAATCCTGGAGTCCATCTGCACCACTGCATCACAATATGGTACCCAACAAGGGACAGACATGGACTACAATGCATTGTGCACACTGCTGAGAAGGTGATCAATCATGCAGGTCGGAATGTGGCTGACCCTTCTCTGCTGGATACAGCCTGGTTAACCTTCTCTTCTCAGGCAGGACATATGGTCCATCTGGACCAGAACTTCCCACCACAAGAACAGTTTTTCCCTCAGCCATTAGACCGATAGTGAAATGACTCTTGCATAACACAGCCACTTCATCCACATGCTGTTCTGCACATGCATAAATATTGTATATTTTTCTTTATATCCATATATTTTATTTATTTTTACACAATTACATCAAAACAACTTCCTAGTGGCAATTCAATGATTCTGATAACAGAACATGCAATATGAAAACTCAGCTAGAGCTTTTTCTAAGCCAATGCAGCACTTTACAGCTAGAACAAAAACATTTGCTACATTTAGTCTGTTCATACAGATTAACAGATCCATGTACAGACTGGCACCAAGAGGGCATTAGAGAAGCAGCTAGAGCTAACTGTTCAGGTATCTCTGGTATCCTGTCCTGGTGAGGTTTTAAAGCCAGTAAACTGAGATTATTGGAGTCACTACAAATACAATAGGTCTTTAGGCAGCACACAGTCCAAGAACAGAGATCTGTTGTTCTACCTGAAGCCGCGAGGAAAACAAAGCTCTCTTTAGGCAAGGCATGTCATACGTCACAAGAACTCAAGTGAAGAACTTAATGAAAGTGGTGTGACACAGTAGGAGGGAATGATACAGACTTCCCATTTTTGAAAACACAAGAAGGTTCTGCCTGGAACAGATCACTGTACTTTTGTTCTTACAGGAGAGAGAACAATTCTCCTATGTATATTGTGATAAAAGTTGAAACTTTCCTCACAAGAACCTCAGTTCCCAGTTTGCCTACTAAAAAAAAAAAGAAATGAAAAAACTCTCTGACCAAAACTTGCTGAATTGGATGCTTCATTCAGAAAGCCCCAGAAAATGGCGCTTTCATGTTTCACGTTGCTGAAGGAAGTGACATCATAAAGAGCTGGTTTGATCCTTAAGTTCCACTATCAGTTACAGATTGTTGTTAGCCATACAGGCACCTGTTCAAAATGACAGTCAGTGGTACATTGTTACCTGAGTCTTTCGGTGCCCATGGTAACGATCTGCCCATCCGGCATGGTGTACTGCATTTCTCTGCAGGACGAACTCCCTGGGTTCAGCTCAGCTTCATAATTTAATGCAACACAGCAGCACTTCTCCTTCATCTCCCGCACAATCTCATCTTCTGCTGTTGTGCGCATGCAGACGCCCTGTTCCTGCAGGAGCTTTAGGCAGAAAGGAAGAGAAAACTGAAGGCTGCACAACAAGGCAAGATGAAGACCTTGGTTCATGAAACTAATAAAGCACTGGACAAAGTTACTGAGTAAATCTAGACCTGAAGCAGACTGATCCAGAGGGCCTCATACTGAAGTGGACATCTAACGTATTCGTCAAAATAATTTAATAGAATTGGTCACATGTAAGAGTAGAAGCAAAGTGTTGCAAACCTTTTTAAGCTGCAATGTGACATCCAGACCAGCCAAAGGGAAGCGCTGGACTGCATGAGGTAAACTGTAGCCCTCAAACACAGGAACACTGTGACTCACGCCTTCTCCAGAGTCAAACACCACACCTAGAAACGGGTCATTAGGCCCAACACATTAGCAATAAAAATAGGCAACTTAGAAGCATGTGAAACATTTAGGTTATAGGAAAATGCCCAATTAAATCTGTCTGAAGGAGGTGTGCAGACCAGCGACTGACTGCAGGACCTACCAGTGGTTCTTCCTGCTGCATACAGTGCAAGCACTGCCTGCATGGCCACATAGGCCAATGGAACACGAAAGTTCTCAAACATGATCTCCACCATGCGCTGCCGGTTCTCCAGAGGGTTCATGGCTGCTTCAGTCAACAGAACAGGATGTTCCTGAGGGTCCACACACAGATGCTGGAATGTGTACTGCCAGACCTAAAAGGAAAGGAAAAGCTTGAAGGACTGGGCTGTACGAGTCCTACAACACGACTTCCCCAAACAACAAGAGCATCACGGTGTCACGGTGTTAAGAAACCCCAAATTCATTTGAAATTTAATTTACCTAATGCAGGACAACACATTACACAATGTTCCATGTTGAAAACAGAGAAACCGTGTTTTGAACATAGATTTTCTAGCCACAGGCTAGTTTCCAAACCCAGTCACTAGTTGGACTTTAACATATATAATCTAATAATTACCATTTATTGGCCATATTGTTAAACTAGAACATGGTGATCATTTCAGTTTTAAGACTAGAGAAAAACAATTCTGAATTCCATAAAGCTTTCTGAACAGCATGTTAGCCGTTCCTAAACTCTCAGCAGACCTCAGCACCAGAAACCAGCTCATCCCACCAGTCCAGTAAGGACCTGAACTGCTGCAGACATTTCTCCTCTGGTTCTGCAGGTCTGCTAATAGATGCTGGCTGATAGCATCAGGACACACTGAGCACAGCAGAAAGCCCTGAGCTGATCTGTAGTTCCCTGCTACCAGGCTTTAATGAACAGCACAGAGCTCTGCAGGGAGAAGCTGCTGCCAAAGGTAACACAGAGACTTTAGACTTCACAGGCCCAGGAACATTGAGATAAATGCTAACTTAATAGGAAGACTTGATATCAGACAAATGTAACCTGAGGACATATAAACAGCATATCCATACTCAGTCAGTAACCATCTTGGGTAAGCTTTCTACATTTTCTTACTTTTTCCATCTCTTCCCAGTTGCAAATGATCCCATTCTTTATGGGGTGATTCAAAGTCAGAACCCCCCTCATGTGTTGAGCATCATGGCCAATGTACAGCTCCTTCTCCACGGCCCCACTCATTATCTCCTGCAAAGACAAATATATATCGCTGTAGACAGAGATTATAATATTGATAATCAAGATGGTGTTGTCTAAAGATAACCTGTAAACTCTTTAAAAAGCCTAAAATATGATCATTTTCAGCCAAAGAAACTGAAAATCATTTCCGTTTCACCCTTGTTTTTAAATCCATAACTCTTGTGAAAAACGAGGAACATAGCTGAAGGTTCTGATGAAGAGGCAGACATGACTGCGTCATGTTTGCAGACTAACACTCTGCTTTAGTCCAAACTTAAATCTCATCCAGTTACAACTGTTAGAGTTATGATCCATCTATCTCCTCTGAACAGTCTGAGGTCTTCAGAATTATTCTAAATCTCTAAAAAATTTATCAATTGAAAATCTCCAAATGGACGGAGCCATCTCACCTCATATTTTGGAACTCCAGTTATTGTTGGGAATGTAACATTTGGCAGGTCTTGATTCGCAAATCCTGCTTTCATCAAACCAGATCCCATATCCAGCACAACAGGGACATTGAAATCTGTTATCTACAACAATGAGAAGAAAAAAAAAAAGAAGGAAAGAAAGATGTAGGTCAGAAATCTGTCAATTTTCCTCTGGTTCATGTTGGTTTCAAGATTTAGCTTCCCTTTTCTGTTAATGTAACGATTTAACATTACATTAAATCACTGCTGAAGAAGCTGCTTGTTCACAGAGTTCTGAAAAACCAAACGTCTCCTACATACAGGCTACAAACACTACATGCCAAAGGCCAGACGCCTTTTTTCTAGGTCACCGAGTTTTGGGTTATCATCCAACATGTATCTGTACCTGTAAGCAGCAGACCCAACAGAGTTTATACCCCTCTGTACTAAAACCAAACACATTCATTATGGGTTTTAAGAAGGAGCTTGTATTAAGCCAACTAATTTATACAAAAAAAAAAAAAAAATTAACATAAAAACATGAAGTGGCGTACCAGGATAATGTCATCCTCCCTAAACTGGGTCTGAACCCTCTCTGTCACATGGTCTGATATCCTCACAGAGTTCATCACAGAGCTCCTAATGCCATCAGGATGGTCTTCTTCTTCTCCTCCTCCTGGATCAAACTCCAGTGGCTGAATGGGAGCCATCTGGAGGACTGGCTGCAGGTCTGCTTCCGTTTGCTGCTCATCTTTCCCAGCAGGCACCATGGAGGGATTCGCTTTCTCTGCACTAGTCACTTCAGAAACGGTCTCCTCATTTCCATGGACTAAATTGTTATTGTTGTTGTTAATGTGTTCTTTAACATTGGGATAGAGAAAATCCTTCCTGCAATCCGTAGCCACACTACTGAGTGCATCAGGCTTTAAATGAGGATCATAAGCAGGTCGGGCTGGAGCTGGGCCAGACGCCTGTTCATGTTTAGTTGGGCGACCAGTCACAGGAAATGAAGCAGTTTCTGGCTCCGAAACAGGAAGAGGGAGGAGTTTTCCTCCCGGATCAAACTCTCCATCAAGTGGTAACAGTTCAGAGGTCAATCGCTTTTCATTCAGCTCTTTTCCACAGACAATTGGAGGTTGGACATCTACAGAAGATTCCTTCAAATCACAGCAACTAGAAACTCTACTAGTGTTACCAATGTTAAGACCCTCAGACAGTGGTGGGTTCTCTCCAACAGCACAGTCTGCAGCGCTGCACCCAGTCTCTGACAGGAGCTCAGCATCCTCTCCCGATTCTCCCGATACACAACACCTCCCAGACTCTGAAGCCATGTCCTCATGATCAGGTCCTTCATCCAAGCTCTTCTCAATCTCCTCTTCTCTTTTCTCCAGTTGCAACCAGAAAGCTTCCCTGTTTGTGTAAAAGCCTGATGGATGTGGTGAGATGGAAGCTGCATCTTCTGATGGCTGCTGGCCTGCGCCAAGCTTCAGCTCCTGGAGTTTGAACAGCTGATCTGGGACATGAACATGTCTCATATCACCCAGCAGGCCCAGCCTGCCGGTCAGCTGTTCGTCTGAGCAGAAATCACCATCAGCGTCTGAACAGGCATCGCTGTCCGTCATAGAGTCTGTCTGACTGAGCTGCTGCCGGCCACCATCAACATCCGCCAGATTAGTGGAGCCCTGGAAATATTCAGCGTTAGAAAAACAGACTGTTAACTTGCATGAACATACCAATTGTTTAGTGGTGTGGTTACAGCAGCATTAAAAAGTATGCTGACCAATCAGCAGCATGCTTTTGAAACCAGAAGCTGAGTTCTCATGAACCAAAGATGTTAAAAACACTCAAAGCATGTTGCTTATTCAGAAATAGCTGGAGTAGCGTTTTCAGTGATGATGGAGTTTTATTTTACAGTAAAGCTGAACATGTGAACATGTGCTCTGTTAAGACCTGGTGGAGCTGCTCGTTACTGCCCCACTGTGGCCACTGATCCTTCCCCTCTTCGCTTCGCAACAGAGCGTCCAGCTCTGCTTCTTGAGCCAAAACATTCTCCTCCTCCTTCAAAACAAAGACCTGTGATGCTCATCTGAGCTCCTGGGAGGATGGGAACCAACTGAGAGGAGAGTGGTGGATCAGCACCCTGAAGATTCAACTGGATCACTTACCTCCAGGATCCCACCAGCCTGGTTTAATATTCTCTCCACCTCTCTCAGATTCTCTTGCTCCTTCATCTCCCAGCCCGTTAATGTCAGATCAATCATGCTGAAAACAGAACAAAACGTCACTTCGCAGGTCCACTCTGCAACCATATTGAGATCCACGTCTGAAGACAAAAGGTGATTAACACAATACTGATCTATAGAGTTCAGTGTGTGGTCTTTCTGACATCGTGCGCTCTCTCTCTCTCTCTCACACCCACACACACACACACACACACACACACACACACACACACACACACACACACACACACACACACACACACACACACACACACACACACACACACGGCTGCAGCTCTCTTACCAGGTCACTCTGGATTTGAACCTCTCTCCTAACAGGAACAGTCTTTGCTGACTCTTCCTGTTAGGAGTATTGTTCCTTTTAGTCTATTGTAGGGGGCGACTAGTTGCAGGAATTCCCCAGTGTATTATAAGCCTGGCAGGCCACCAGGCCCCCACCAGACTGAGCGTTGCTTTATTAAAAAGAGTCTTTTTAATGTTTGCATTTTTCAAAACTTTATTGTTGGTGTTGAGGTATTAGTTTTCCAATCTTTCACTGACATAATTATCAAGTGATATTTTCAAATTTTCTGTCAGCTTTAAACATGATAGGCTGCTGCATGAATGTCTGCTTTAGTGCCCAACCACTGGGCTTAGCAAGTTTTCTGGGGGAAACCTTGAAAAGGAATTTTGTTCAAATTCAGCTATTATAAAAAAAAAGTACTGCTGTACATTAAAGCTCAGGTGGCTGCATGTCCACATGGTCCACATCATTACCTGTCTGCTTCTGGTTTTTCCTCATGCAGGTCGTAGGAGTCCCAGAGGTGGGTGGGGGCCTCTGTGTCTCTCCCATCAGTGATGGTGCTGGACAGAACGTTACTGATGGGGCCGAGTTCAGGATCATCTTCACAAGAATGCTGCAGCATCATGCAGCTCAGCGCCTCTGTGTGTGTAAGGCGTTGTGAAGACCCTCCCTCCTGCCCCCCCACTCCGCTGCACTCAGGGGTCGGCTTCTTCTGGGGAGTGGGCTTTGGGGTAATGGTGACTGTGTATGAATTTTCCAAATCATCCACTGGCAAGCTAAGCCACGGATTGGTGGGGGGGGCAGCAGAGCGCTTCACCATGATCTCCAAGTTCAGGGATTCTGCTTCTACTTTAGGGATAATCTGGATGCTAGCGCTGGAGAAGTTTGCTGGGAGGGTGGAGCCAAGCTTTCTGCCAACCTCACTTCCTGGAGCGCTGAAGCTACCCTCCTCCAGAATGCTGGGCTGTCCTGGGGCAGCCGTCATTGGATCAGAGATCCCAGTTAATTTTTGGAAATTCTCTACTTCATCTTTTCCCCCTGAAGCCTCCAGCTGGGCTCTCCGATCTGCCGACGCCAACCCAACAGCTGACAGCAACGTGGCAGGATGACTCCCTGCTTCCAGTAAGCTTCCACAGACTGTATGGTCCCGCTCAGACAACCCTTTGTCTTCATCCGAATGATTTAGACAAAGTTCAGAGTTCACATTTCCATGCAGTATCTCATATTGCCACTGGAGGGCGAGCTGAAGCTGCTCCACTGACACTGGTCCAGAGGACATCAGGAGTGTCCTCAGAATCATGCACCTGACGTTTGAAAGAGAGAAACAACTGAGGAAAACAACTAAACTCATCTGAGCTGTTTGTGAGAAACAGAACAACCTCACTGACTTAAACAAATACATCACCTGACAGCAGATTTCATTTCTGTTCAAGTATCATGAGCCCTGACTGAAGTAGCAGCATAAAGACCCTTCAGACTCCTGATGTTTGCAGATGACGCCACTATGTCAGTTGTTATCAAAGATAAAGTTACTAATCAGGTTATAATGCGGTTCAGTTATTAAAAAAATTAAAATAAAGGTACAAAAAATAGGCTTTGAACTTGACCCCTTCAAATTTGGTCTGCTCTTTCTGAAACTCCGCCTTCTGGAAGTCATCCCAACATGGCTCCTCTATAAGGATTTAATATAGGAGAATTGGTTCCTCTAGAAATGGCTAGATGAAAAGGTATTAACCTTATTAACCTTACAATAGAGGAGCCATTTCTAAAAGTATTGCTCTGAGAAGTAACTCCTATAATGAGCTCAGCAGATGTGCAGCTCAACCAGGCATTTGCTAATTGCTGCTGCTAATGTGAAGAAGAAGAGTGGGGAGTGGACAGGGAAGAGATTTGTTTCAACAACCACTAACTGAACTTAAAGATGTCTCAATATTTTATTCACAAGTAAATATTAAATTAATTACACCCGTCTATAAATCTTGAAAATACTGATTCATATTGAACAAAACTCATTTGTTTCTATGCGAAGTACAAATTCACCACGTTGTCAATGGCAACAGTAAGAACCCGCTTTTATAATATTTACGTTTTCAAGTATTTGTTTCTGGTAATTATAATTTTCCTTTTCTAGCTAATTGAAACATGACATTAGGATGAGATTTTTCAGTTTTTAAAATCAGAAATGTGAAGATAATGAGCATTTTTAGCAGCTGTAAACGAACAACACATTCCCCACTTTATTGAAAATGGCTATAAGACTCAATGCAACTCATTTCAAAAATTTGCATGTGGAGAAATGAATGCATTTCTTTAGCATAAGTGTCAATAAACCTGCATAGCTATATTGCATTTGTGACAGAAGTTTGAAGCCTAAATATAAAGACGATGTTTTTTCAGTGGGTGACCAAACATGGTGGACTGCAACTTTTGTGGAGAGTTTAATACTACAACTGCAGTAGCCTTGTGGATTTTTAGAGCAGTGTGCCCTTTGTGGGACAGTGTTTGAACAGATTAACTGCCAAAACTTTTACTTATTCCATTTGAGGTCATTTAAGCAATACATTTTAGGTTTTGAGTGAAATCCTTTGTGTACATCACCCAGCCCAGCTACCATCAAGGATTCAGTTGGGAAACAGAGGAGCAGCTGCTACTCATGGAATTAGCTTTCATTTACCACAACATGCATTTGCATTATGATAGACGATCATGCTGCTTTGAAGAATATAAAGAATCAAACATTGAGCAACACTCCTAGTGTAATGGTGACGTTTACCTCTGGGAAAGGCGTCTGCTCGCCTGTTGCACCTCATTATCTGGGATGGAAGCAGACAGACGGGACAGGTGAAGCAGCTGCTCCATTTCTGGAGGAGGATTCTTCATCAGGAACGTGGAAAGTCTTTGCCTCCATGCAGGGATTGACCTCAAACTGTTGCTCTGTTGCTCTTCATGAACTCCTGAGAGGAGCTCTGGGAGGAAGCGGTCACTGAGGACCAGCCTGTACCACCTGTCAGCCTAAATCACAACAACTCATTCATTATCAGATGAGAACTAGTTCCTTCAAAACACGTTTCATAACTCAACAGAGACATTATCCAGCAGCAGATATTCAGACAACTGTTCAGCCCAGGGGTGCCCAAAGTCGGTCCTCGATCCATGCATCGTGCATGTTTTAGTTCTCTCTCTGGTTTAGCACACCTGAATCAAATGAAGGCCTAAGAAGAACATTGACTTGCTGAGGAGGCTATTGCTACCACTAGGGAGAGAACTAAAACACGCAGGATGCCGGCGCTCGAGGACAGACTTTGGCCACCCCGGTTTATTATATAAGACGATGTGAGTACTGTAAATCACACACACACACTTTACAACCCCATCTCTTTGCATGACGGCAACCTGCCTTGTTGTAGTAGTGATGGTAGTTGAACACAGCCCTGAGGGTCTGGAGGACGACTTGGACAGCAGAGTAAAGGTTCTCCTTCTGCCTCTCCAGCTCCAGAGCCCAGCTCTCCCCACGCCACAACTTCACCGGAGAGATCTCCTCCAACGTGTGGATCACATCTTCAGCACTTCGAATCAGAGCCTGGGAGGGGAGAGGGAATAACGTCACGACATTAGGATCCTCAGACACACAGAACCAACAGGAGGTGAGAGAGCTCTGTACCATAGCTGGAATGGAAACGGATGTTTCAAATTCAGACAGGAGCAAAGCTGCCGTTGTAGAATCCTTTGCCATCTCCATTCTGTACGGCTGAAGCTTCTCTTGAAGAGATTCCATCTCCACAATAATCTGTAACACATTCACCATGGTTACCACCATCCTGTGCAGCAGAGCATAACGTCACACTGAGAAAAGAAAATCTCTTTAGAAGCCAGAATTAGTCTTCATGTTCGCAAAAAATGTAATATTTGTGTTCTTGAACGTTTCACCCCGAGTTCGGTTTTATATCGGCACAACATGAGTTCTGCTTCAAAGCACAGTCTGGCTCTTCATAGAGACAGATGGCAGAGCTGCTGATGTAAACCACTGACTGAACACTGATGAGTTAAAGGCCGTTAACACAAATGTCCTGAGGAGAAACATGGTTCATTTCAAACAGATCATCAAATTTGATCCTTTGTTTTCATACTTTCAAATTCAAAGATGATGCAATATTCAATTAGCCCTTTATCACTTCATAGGGTGGGCCATAAGTTTCCATACACAGGAGAATGTAAAATGTACATACTTTTTTTAAAATATTTCAGATACCCAAGATGATGCATTTGACAAAAAAAGCAAAGAACTTAAATTATACTGACGGCTGGATCGGGAAGCAGTCGCATGTTGCACAAAACTTTAACAGAAAACAAGGAACGAGCATCACACACGCCACTGTGGCAAAACTTATTTGCAAGTTTCAGAAAACTGGAAATGTTGCAGATCAACCACAAAGTGGTCCACGTATTAATATGTGTATTCAAAACAATGCTAATCATATAGAGCACATTACATAAATAAAAACGGTCGTCCAATACAAAATGTTAATTTTTTCTATGTTTGGAAACTTGTGGTCCACCCTCTAGTGATGAAGAGCAATCCTTTTCGCCAAAGTGAGCTACAGCAACCAAAAGTTGTGCTGCTGCTGGACATCCAGTCCTTTTCCCAGAAACAGCCTCAGCTTTTAGAGCTCTCGTGAACATTTACCACCACAAGATATCAACGCTTGTTTCTGCAAGCAAAGCCAGCAGACTGCTGAACAGGCAGACTCACCTGCAGAGCGCTGTTGCTCAGCTGCAACACCTGCAGCTGCAGATGGGCTTTAGCAAAGGTTTGTTGCCACAGCAGCTCCACTTTCTCCACAGCTGCAGTGATTCTAAAGAAAACACAGAAGCAGTCATCCATCTGGAGAACTATGAACATAAACAGTTCAATCTGTGGAAACAACTTTGAACTAGTTTTTGCATATTGTGGTTTTGCAGGAAGGAGACTACAGGATGTTTGGAATCTCTTTTGGAGTTGCATTGCTCCCTCCTGGACAACAGATTGTTCAACACCAATAATCTCCCACTCTCACCACACTGTCAGAAATACTAAGTACAATATCTCTATTAAAAATTTTAACATCTCAGTGTTGTTTGTATTGTTGTCTCTTACAAATAATAATGTATATAGATATAGTCATGCATAGTTTTTCAGTATTTTTTGTGTACTTCAGTAGCCAAGCAACCTTTCATTAGCACTGCAAAAATGACAGTACATTTTGGCAAAGTCGGACTGCCTGCTGTACCTGCTGTGATTCTGCAGCATGTCAAAGGCCGTCTGGGTGAAGAAGGGGGTGCCAGCCATGGCCTGGTAGCATGGCTCTCCGTCAGGGTGGCGGAGCTTCTCACACACAACCTCACAATGCTTCAGTAGCTCATCTAAGCCCAGCTCCCTGCACGCACATACATACATACACACACACACACACACACCAGCAGCAGCTCAGTTAGTAACCGCTGCTCCAGAGGGAAGAGTGACTGAAGTCAGAATTTCAAACCTTATGAGCCGATACTAAAATGATCTGGAGCATTTGATCTGTTCTGTGAAACATCACTGCAGCCCTCTAGTGACTCTAACTGGAGTAACTTTGAAACCAGTTTGCTTAAAAAAAAGCTATTGGCAGCATTTTCAATAATTTTATTTATTTTACTTTTTTATTGAAATCAGTAAATGATGACCCATTTAAAGACTAGGTGTTTGCATTGTCCATTGGACAAGCTCTTAGACACTCCCATTCTCCCCACCAATAAGAATAGAGACATCAGAGACATTTTTCTGTCTCCCGCTCCCATTGTCTAGTCACAAACACCAAATTAGTTTTTCGCAGATGCTAAAGATCTTCAGTGGGACCTGGTTTATCTTCCAACCAGCTTTTAACATGTCCTAGACTACCAGCAGGCTGACAGTCTGCATGGTGTCTGCATGTGAAAAATGCTACGAGTTTTTTTTTTAAGTTTAAGTTTTTGTGGAAACTGGTTGATAATTTATTGTGATGTGGGAGCCAACTTCTTTGAGATTTGAACAACTGCAGCAAGTTATTTAACCCTACAGGGTTTAACTAACACTTTCCTGCAACACAATTCCTTCCTGTAACACAAAGTTACAGGAAATAATTGTGACTGTCATTTTCCAACATTGGGAGAAGAAAAAAAGTCTCAGTTGGATTGTCATGTCCTACTGTCAAAAAACTAAGTCAATATGGTTGACTTTTTTTCCCCACTGAATTAGAAACAGAGGATTACACCAACATTACAGTTTTTCCTGCTGAAAAACTGTAATGTAACTGTAACTGTAATGCATTCGATTCATCTTGTTTAAACAAAATAAAAAAATCCTAACAAATTTAGTTGCAATGTTTAAAGAAAATGATTCTGTGATCTGACAGTATAAGGAGAGGGCCTGACCTCCTAAGCTGCAGGAACGTTGCTTTATTTGTGCTGCAGAAGTGTTGGAGCTGGCTGAGACTGGAGGGCAGCGGCAGCCTGGACAGAGCCTGCAGCGTGGAGATGCACGACGGCAAACGCTGAACCACTGACAGGAATTCCTGAACGAAGCAATCAATCTCCTGCAGGGAGCACAGGAACACGTCACCATGGCTGGAAAAAAATCACACATGCATACTAAAAACAAAGTTTGTAACCACAATACTGTTCTTCATACTTCTAAGCTTACATGTCAAAACCTGATTGACAGACACAAGGATGCTTGGTTAACTGTAAACCAATCAGCTAGCTCAGATTTATTCAGTGGAGATAAGCAGACTGAGGCCAACTCTTTTCACTTGTTAATGAACAGTCTCTGAACAAGCTTCATTCACCATGGTAACCAACACTCCACACTCTTACACATCAAGGCAATATATGCACCAATAAAAACCTTGAAGTTAAACACAGAATGCTCTTCTTCACCAAACTGATTCAAGAACAATTCTGGAAAACGTCAAAGGGTATGAATACTTTTGCAAGCCACTGTATAGGTTCTTTTGTGGCTTTGTAATTATTGTGGAACATTGATGTGAAATGTCAGTATAAAAAGACAAAACGATTAAGTACTCCAAGTTTCACTTGCTCAACCGAAAGGCATTGAAAGAGTTCTCGTGTCACTGGCTTTGTCTTTTCAGCGGTTCATCATTACCTTCATAAAGCTAACCCAGCTACTGTGGCAGTACAGAAAGTAACCCCCCAGAGAGGCTGGCAGCTGGCTCCGGTCGATGGAGTTCCACAGCTCTGGGATTTCTTTCAGGAGGATATTCTGACAAAAACAGAGCAGTGTTGGATATCAAAACTAAAAGCAGCTCTTCCCTCAGCAGGATCTGCTGTACGTACCCTGAAAGATGCATCACAGGACTTTGACCCAACCAGGAGCTTTAGCAAGAGCTTTGCTGCATCCTTCCTTTTGGGCTGAATGATGTAAACACTGTGGACGGTTCGCTTGTGTTCCTTGGAAAAGGAAATTCCATAAATTAGAGGCATCTTTTAGAATTTACATCACTGAACCATTAAATTCAAACTTTGTGTTTCAGACATTATGATTTAGCTTGAACGATAATAAACAAGTCACTGAAAAAGTTGAATCAAGGTTTCACAGCAAAATGATAGTTTCATTTTGCCCAGCCCTCTTACCTTCCTGTCAGTAACAACGAAAGCTGGACATGTATTGTACAATGTTTTTAGTAGTTTCAGATTCATTTCAGACTGTACACCTTCATGGCAGGGTTCAATAATTCACAGACTACGACTCGACAGGCCGCACACAACACATCGGACTCCTGAATCCAGAACTGCAAAGAAGGAGATAAAGCTAGAAGTTTGGACACACTCTGGTGCATGCAGAGTGACGGGTTCAGGTATCTGGCTCATGGCCACTGCTCCAGTGCGAGTCCAATACAACAGGCGGCCAGAATTTCAAACAGGTTCAACTTTCTTACAACTGCAGGCCTGCTGATTACAAATTGGTTGTGAGGCGTTTATCACCAATCCCAAGTATTGTGCCACAAATGGGTAGTAGAGGAACTTTGTGAGATAAAAATCAGAATCTTTGAATAAATCATTTTCTTGCCTAAAATTTAAATGAAATTGTTTTGATTGCCCAAGTTAACACTACAAACAATGTCAATGCAGAGCTTCAAAAAGCCAGAGGCTGCCATTAAGCCTGAAATTTATCCAAAGCAGCTTTTTGTTTATGGAAAAATATTTGCACCTCCCACTTAATCATACTCATTTCAAGTAATTCCACCAAGGCATTTTGATTAGATAACCAAGCATGTAATCCTTTAACCCCCAACCACAAAAATTCCATAATGGACTGCTGTAGACATGATCCACCCAGAGTAAAGCAGCTCAAACTGTTTGAATTAATTACTGAATTTACAACTTCAGACTGCAAGAAAATCCATGCCAGTGAAGCAGTCCAAGTTGTTCAAGTCACTGTGCAAAAAACAATGTTCATGCCTAACTTAGGCAAAGGCAACTGTTTCACAAAGCTGGTTCACAACACCAGAGTCTCCTAATGGTGCAGCATGAACTCTGCTTGAATACTGCGTAGCTTTTAGGACAAAGTCAATTTTATAACAGATTTCACAGAATGTGCTTTAGTCTGCAATGAAATGGGAACAGTGCCATGAGCAACATTTAAAAGTTTTTTTTTTTTTTTAAAAGGAAATACAGCCTGCTTAAAATTTAAATATTTCTCAAGCAAGTCAGACTGTTGTGTATCTGCTTTTGTGATTGCTGAGACAAGGACTGACCAACCAAAACACAAGTTCCTCAGATTAAACTGGACAACTGAATCTACAGTGGGAAAAAAAAGTATTTAGTCAGCCATCAATTATGCAAGTTCTCCCACTTAAAAAGATGAGAGAGGCCTGTAATTGACATCATAGGTAGACCTCAACTATAGTTTAATGAGAAAAGAAAATTCTGAAAATCACATTGTCTGAATTTTATAGAATTTATTTGTAAATAAGGGTAGAAAATAAGTATTTGGTCTCCTAAAAAAAAAGCCAGATTTCTGGCTGTCACAAACTCATAACTTCTTCCTTAACAGGCTCCTCTATTCTCCACTCATTACCTGCATCAATGGCTCCTGTTTGAACTTGTTAACAGTATAAAAGACACCTGTCCACAACCTCAGACAGTCACACTCCAAGTTCCACTATGGTGAAGACCAAAGACTGTGGAAGGACCAGAAACAGAAATGTAGACCTGCACCAGGCTGGGAGACTGAATCTGCAACAGGCAAGCAGCTTGGTGTGAAGAAATCTACTGTGGGAGCGATAATCAGGAAATGGAAGACCTACAAGACCACTGCTAACCTCCCTCCATCAGGGGCTCCAGATCTCAGCCCGTGGGGTCAGAATGATCACAAGAATGGTGAGCAAAATCCCAGAACCACACAGGGGACCGAGTGAATGACCTGCAGAAAGCTGGGGTCAAAGTTACAAAGGCTACCGTCAGTAACGCACTACGCCACCATGGACTCAGATCTTGCAGTGCCAGACGTGTCCCCCTGCTGGAGCCAGTACATATCTGGGCACATCTGAAGTTTGCTAGAGAGCATTTGGATGTTCCAGAAGAGTATTGGGAGAATGTCAGATGAAACCAAAGTAGACTTGTTTGGTATAAACACAACTCGTCATGTTCGGAGGAGAGTGAATGCTGAGTTGCATCCAAAGAACACCGTACCAACTGTGAAGCATGGCGGTGGCAGCATCATGCTTTGGGGCTGTTTCTCTGCAAAGGGACCAGGACGACTGGTCTGTGTAATGACAGAATGAATGGATCCATGTACTGTGAGATTTTGAGTGCAAACCTCCTTCCATCAGCAAGAGCATTGAAGATGAAACGTGGCTGGGTCTTTCACCATGACAATGATCCCAAGCACACTGCCATGGCAACAAAGGCGTGGCTTCATAAGAAGCATTTCAAGGTCCTGAAGTGGCCTAGTCAGTCCAGATCTCAACCCCATGGAAAACCTTTGGAGGGAGTTGGAAGTCCGTGTTGCTGCTGCCAGCCCCAGAACATCACTGCTTTAGAGGAGATCTGCTTGGAGGAATGGGCCAACATTCCAGCAACGGTGTGAGCCGACCTGGTGAAGACTTACAGAAACTGTTTGACCTCTGTCATTGCCAACAAACGATATATTACAAAGTATTGAGATGAACTTTTGTTATTGACCAAATACTTATTTTCCACCCTTATTGCAAATAAATTCTTTAAAATTCAGACAATGTGATTTTCAGAATTTTTTTTGTCTCATAGTTGAGGTCTACCTGTGATGTCAATTACAGGCACCTCTCTCATCTTTTTAAGTAGGAGAACTTGCACAATTGGTGACTGATTAAATACTTTCTCCCCACTGTAAATAGGCATAACTATGTGGTTTTCTATCAGGCATAATATTCAAGCATTTTAGAGTTTAAATAAACTCCATGGGCTGCCACCTTATTGTGGTGGAGGGGTTTGATTGTCTCAGTGATAACAGGGGCTATGCTGTCTGGGGCTTCAGAAAAATTCTGCTGATTGTTTTGTTGCAACTTTTGTTGTTTCAGTAACTGTTGTTTTCAGTTACTTCTTATTTTCAGTAAATGTTTTCAGTTACTGAAACAACAATAGTGATCTTTTAAATAAAGAAAAGTAAAGTTAAAATTCAGTAGCAACCAGCTCAGCAACATCCTAACCATGATCTCAATCCATATTTCTATTTTGTTCTTGGACTCATGCTCTGGTCTTCACATTAGAAACCATCCCCTTAACACAATAACAAAGTTCCTTTAGCAGCTTTCTTTTTTTTTTTTTTTTTTTTAAAGGTTTTATTGGCTCTAGTGGCCTTTATTTAACAGTTAATGGACAGGAATGAGGGAAACGAGAGAGGGGGAAGACATGCGGCAAAGGTCGCCAGGCCGGGAATCGAACCTGGGACGGCCACGTCGAGGACTAAGGCCTCCGTACGTGGGTGTGCTAAACCCCTGCGCCACCACAGCACCAGCAGCTTTTTATCTGAAGCTGTTGCTTACAGCTGGGCTTTGAATTAATGAGTACAGCTTTTTTAAGCAGGAGCAGCTCTGATGCAGAGGCTCAGAGGCCTGAAGATGCCACATGATGCTAATCATGTGAATTGAACAAAAAAAAAGAAAAAGAATCTTGTTCCTGAAACCATTCCTTAGACTCACAAGCTTTGTAGCACTGAGCAATGCAATAATGTAATCTCTTCATGCAAATACCTTTACTGACAGACCCTTAAAAACATACAGATAGCTAGGAAGACAGCTTAGGTGTAGAAAACACACTACAAGCATTAAGCCTGCAGTAAACTGAGAAAAGCCTCTCTACCACCCCAGAACAGTGAAATATATTCACGGGCTTCATCAGATTTAAATCTTAAACCTGTTGCACATTACATAAAACGAGTACAAATGATTACAGTCAATTGTTGGGTATTAAGTCCTACTATAACCATCATATGATGTACCAACTGGATCGTGTCTTAAAGTAGGATGAAGAGGTCTCATCAATGAGACTTCCAGAGGAACGGTGCAACATCGCCAGCAGACATGTTAGAATGGCCCTGAAAACCTAAAAGCATTTACAGCAGGCGACAGGTTGGGTTCTACAGCCTGAAAGTTAGTGGAAGGTCTGATGAGACTAAAACATGAAAGATTACAATATGTTGGTGATTTGCCAAAGCAGAGAGATTGTGGTTAGCTTAATGCAGAACGTTGTTGCTGATCTGGTGACGCAGAAACTGTTTTCTCTTCCCTCCTCATGTAGCAGGAAAGCTCTTCACTGAGATGTGCAACCGCCTCAAGAGTTCAGAAAACAGACTGGATCTGGAGACACACCGCATGACTTCCACAAGCCAAGATCTTCATAACTCTAGGTTGTACACTCTACCCTGTACCAATGCAGCACTGTAAATGAAGATCATTTGTAAAACATTTTTACCTCAAAAGGCCCTCAACTCATTTAAATGAAGTGTTTAGTATAACTATAGAATACAAAAAAAGAGAAAAAAAAGGTTAAATCCACTTAATTTTATTAAAGTCAACTTTGGATTTCATTTTACATCCAAAAACTCAGTGGACTTAATTTAATTGTGTTTTTTCAAAACCTTGAGCAGAGGAAAGATATATTGACTCATTTTTTCCAGGTAAATACAATGTTACACTTTACAGAACATTGCCTGGAACAAGATCTGGCAACCAATCAAGTTTCACTAACTAAACCCCAACTGTACCATTTACTGACATTTTTGCTGTTATTGTTTATTCCTAAAGCATGATCCCTCAGCTCTGCTTTTAAAATAAAGTTCTATTTATTTGGGTGTCTTGAAATGAAACAACCTCTGAAAACACTAGTGTCGACACCAGGCATGTCTACAGAGTCAGTCTGAGAGCTTAAAGAGAAACACTGAGATGATCATCTGTAGATTAAGAGCATGTAGCTATGGGAAAAATTAAGAGGTTGGACATTTACAAAAATAATATATTGTGCAGAGAAACATGTTCCGACACCAGTGGAGACCCAGACAGAATCCACACCTACAACACATACCTCCAGGAGGAACAGAGTCTCTGTGATGAACCTGGTGGTTGGTGGTGACGCCTGCCTCAGATCAGCAACCACAGACACTAGACTCTGCTTCTCCTGCTTCTTACTACAGACAAAAACCAGAAACTGTTTCACCATGAGGGCTCAGTCTACACAGTCATGGTTTATTCTGAACACAACATACTTGAGCAAGGCATGGAAGTAATGGATACAGTCCACAACTTCTGCTTTACTGTGTTCCAAAAGCCTGTCCTGACCATCGGCTGGGAATATGATGAGAGGGCAGCCATGCTGGTCAAACACACCTGAACAGAGCAGAGAACCAGCAAAGAGTTAACACTGGTACATCTGTCACTGTAGGTTTTATTTAAACTCAGTCTTCAGAAACACCTGCAGCTTACATAACCCATATTCTGATTATTTTATGTAAACGGCAAAGTAAAGAAAAAAAAGCAGACATACCAGGGAACCAGACAGCTCCAGAACCCAGCACATGGTCTGAGCGCAGCAGCGGAGAGGAGCCGCAGTCCTGCACCGGGGACTGGATGCCTGCAAAGTTTGGCGCAAAGTTAGGATTTCTACTGGAAACACGCCCGACCTGACCAGACTTTCCAGCCGTTCCTGTTCTATGAGCAACAGAGAAACCGGCGAAGCACATTCCACAGACTGCAAACAACTCTCCACCGGATCCACGACGAAGCCGTGGACCGTGTCAGGGCCTCGGTGTGTCCGGATACAAAGCACCTGTCTGTCAGGCGTCCGTACCTGCATGGCGGCTCATGTTCAACTCCTCAACTGCTGAAGTCCTCCTTCATCTCTAGGCTTCTGTTTCTGGGCTGAACCACAACTTGTTGCTCCAGGGAACTGACAACACACACAGGTCCTGTCCTCCACTGGTCACGGCCAGTTGGAGC
This sequence comes from Phalloptychus januarius, assembly GCA_902982915.1. Lineage (NCBI taxonomy): Eukaryota > Metazoa > Chordata > Actinopteri > Cyprinodontiformes > Poeciliidae > Phalloptychus > Phalloptychus januarius. The sequence continues at coordinate 304,440 of CADWAE010000127.1, forward strand.
GGCTCTGAACGCTTCTTTCCGCCATCTTCCAACCGAGCACCGATGTCCGGCTAACACCGCTTAGTGCGCGATGCTCCAATGCTTTATAAACCGGAGAGGGAGGAGAGAAGCGTCAGGGAGGCGGGCCACAATCCAGCCCCGGCCCAGCCCCCAGACCTGGACCCGGACCAGCGCCCAGGCCTGGACCCGGACCAGCCCCTAGGCCTGGACCCGGACCAGCGCCCAGGCAGGACTTTTAAAGGAAGTCAGGAGAGCTGAGGTGTAAAACTGACCCGCGGAGGTATCAACGTGTCACGGGAAAGTAACATCAATAAAATGAAATAAAAATTTAAAAAAGTTAGAGACTTCTTACAAACCAGTGTCATGACGCTTCAAATGTCACAATTTATTAGAAAGTCTCACCCAAAAGAGAAAACAAATCCTGATTTAAAACCTTTGTATTACAAAATCTAATTTTTGTCCAGTCATCTACCTTATCTGCTGCTGTGCAACACACACCATGTCTTTCTTATTGAAGACATGGTTCTAGTCTGGCCTGTCTCCTTTAGCTGCTTTCTTCAGCTGAGATTACTCAATCACTGACTTCTGTCTGCTCATTTGTCTTATTACATATTTGTTTTCTTCAAGCAAATAAGTTTTCTATTCTTACTCTGATGTTTTCTTTGGTCTATCAGTCACAGACACGAATCTGATATCTTGTAAACAAAAAATGTGGCCTCCATATAACTGAAAGAACACAACAAAATGCAAGTTTTCAGAATTGATTCAGACACAATATTTACAGTAAGTTATGCAATTCCTATATGGGAAGCAGGTGGTATTAGTTGGAGCATGTGATGGGATAGTGGGGGTTTAACTGAAGAAGAGAAGCAATGTCAGCAGTCTACAAATATGACTACTGTTTTCTATAAAATGTCCCTAAGTGTGTGTGTGTGTGTGCATGTGTGTGGGTGTGCGTGCGGGTGTGTGTGTGTGTGTGTGACCTTTGTGTCTCTGGACTGGTGATCTGCCCATTGTGTATCCCGCCTCTCAGCCAACGGCCGCTACATTCTCATCTAGGGGACAAAATGTCTGTGCTAAGCTTAAACCTGCATCCGAATGAACAAAATTCTTTATTTGTGATGGCAAAATTGAAATTCTGGAATTATCTAGCCAGACTCTAGAACTAAATTCTGCAGAAAATGTGGAGGGTCACCTGGATGGAGGACCAAAACTGACATAATTGAAAATGAAACCAGAAATGTATACACCTAAAAATGACAATAATAATAATGTTCTCCTTTTCTATCTGGAGAACCTTATATATAAGTATATAAGTATATATTGTCAAGTCAAGATATGACATGCTCAGAACTCCTACCAAAGAAGTCTGAATTCTGATTTCAAATCAAGCAGAACTTAGAATTTGTTGAAGCAGAACTTCAACAAATTCTAAACATTATGGTCTTCACACACATCCAGTACGGTTACACATTACGTTTTAAAAAAGATTTAATATGTGGTTTAATTTTTTGGGTCACAAACTCTAAGAATATTAAAAAGGATGATCACACTTGATTGTTCATCACTTAGATGTGTTTCTGGTCTGAATCCTCTCAGCAGCCTGTCATGTTTGACTGATGTGAAAATAAATCGTTTATTCCGTTAATCTGGTCTGGTCCTCTGCTTAACTTAAAGGTAAAGGTCATTTTATTTTTGTAGCGTATTTTGAGCAACAAGGCAATACAAAGTGCTTTACAGGATTTAAAATGAAATACAAACAAAATAACAAACCAAAGGAAAGCATTTTGTTGGATCAACAGTTTATTTACTTTTGATCCAAAGTAAATAAACTAGACACTCCTATTCAGGGTTGGTAGATAAGTATCAGTAAGTATCCTCTGGTCTAATTCCTTTTCTGGGTTGGAAGACTTAACTTCATACATTCATAATTTGACATAAATTTATTAAGTTTGATTTGACAGCAATCCTCATGCTCAGCTGAAAAGCACCATCTTTGCTCCAGCATTCCTGATAGGCTAGATGTCATTTAATCTTTTTGTGGAAACAAAACAGAAAGAGAAAAAGAATGTGATGTTGCTTTCATTGATACTGAGAAATGAAAAGGAACTCCAAAAATGTGTGTGAACATTGTTATGCTTTCCAGAGGTACATAAACCAAACCAGTGTTCTGTTGTGTTCTAAAGTGGCCTACTGAGGAACCGAGGAACCTTGGATTAGAATTAGAAAAACATGAGATTTGCTAGTGGTTCTAAAGAAATAATGATATCACTGATCAATCAGCTCAGATATCTTGCTCATCCAGTTTTGGCATCACAATAATCTGAGATCTGTTTCTATCCAATCACTTTCTCATTTAAATTTTAAATCTTATTCTTGTCTTTGCACTTTAGATATATGTTTTGAATGACTGGTAGAACATTCAACACCTCATGTGTTTGTAGTTTGTATTGGTTGCATTACCTACTGCATTTTAGAAAGATTTTGCTCATATATATATTTTTTAATCCTTTTGACCAAAATGTGCACATTTTTAGGGATAATCAGTTTCAATGTTTTGTTGCAGAGCTGCTGTTACTGGTGAGACCCACAAACAGATGTTCAGTTCTTTCACGGTTTGCCAAACAAATTCTACACCAGCCTGTGCAAGAATAAACCTGGGCAAAGCTGCCATGACTGTCCCCCCACCCCATTTTTTCATATCTGTCAAATATAGCAGCACTGATTTGTGAGGCATATTTTTTGTTTGTGGTGCCACCATATTAATGGTGGCACCACACCATTAATATGTTGAATAAACTTGCATTATTCCAGGGTAGATAATGCAAGTTTATCTACCCTGGAATCTCATTTAACGGGTGTTAAAACCAGAAGCAGCACAAAGGAGAATATGCAGCACTAATAACATGGACGTTTTGACAAAATTTTAATTAGATCTGAAAAATATGGAGGTCAGCTTTGAGCTGAACTCGCTGCTTGTTGTGACTGTGGGATCCGAGTTGATTTGCAGCAGGTGTTACACATGAAGAAATTGGGATGGTGTGAAGAAACAAGGATAGTGACAGTTTGTGGAGAAAGGTGAGAGTGGAGAGGAAATATCTAGGTTAGGTTTCGCTTCATTATTTAAAATGGGAAAAAATCTCACACAAAAATGTGATTTTTGTTTTGCAAGAAAAGACAATGAACATTTTTTGATAAACTTTCATCTTCTGAATCTTATTGTTTTTTGCTTTGTTTTGTTATTTTTTTGTTACTTTTAGCAAAGGAATCTTAAAAAAATGAAATTAAGAGAAAATATATGTTTTTGTTTGCATTATTTAAGTATTAAAATATGTGTAGGCTGCACAGTGGTGCACTTGGTAGCACTGTTGCCTTGCAGCAAGAAGGTCCTGGGTTTGAGTCCCAGGACCTTAAATGCATGCTGTCTCTGTTTATGTGTGAGTTCTCTCCAGGTACTCTGGCTTCCTCCCACAGTCAAAAAACATAACTGTCAGGTTTAATGAGATCTTTAAATTCTCCTTAGGTTTAGGTGTGTGCATGAATGTTTTTAGTCCTGTCTGTCTCTGTGTTGCCCTGTGATGGACTGGTGACCTGTCCAGGGTGACCGTTGACAGCTGGAGATAAGCACCAGCAATCCTTGCAGATAATAGATAATAGAGGGAAGGTACCTGTCTAATACATAGTTAGTCTTTTGAAACTTACCAAATCATTAGAGGGGATGTTATTTGTATGGTAGAGTTCTTATAGATGGACATTTGCTGGTTGGATGCAGCAATGACGAATAGATAGGAAAAGCAATAAAATTGATTTTTGTTGGTAACATAAATATGCAAAGGTAGAGGATGGGTCTGGCCTCTCGGGAGGTAGATGTGTTATTTCAAATGTTCCTTTGGGGATGGAGGAGCTTGTGTTGAACTTACAGCAACACAAGCTGTAACAGCTAAAAGCCCTAAAAAATCTATTGAGAAGTTGAGGAAAAAGGGACACTGAATCTGTGTTGGTTTAGTTTACATCTAAATCAACACAGATTTAGTTTAAACAGAAACAGAAAACAACTAAATGATTAGTTGTTTTTTTAAAATAATTTATAAAGTTCAGCATAAGAAATACATCACTACGTCCATGAGATGTTAAAGGTGTCAGGAATTTGGACATGTAGGTAAAGATTGCAGAGGGATAAGGAGGTATGCAGGGTGTGGTGGTGATCATTGCTATGGTGAGTGTGGAGAGGGAGTACAGCCAAAGTGTTGTAACTGTGGAGGAAATCAAAGTGTGGCCTGTTGGGGATGTGAAGTTATGAAAAGAGAGATTGATGTGCAGCACATAAAAATTAAGTAAAAAGTGTGCAGAAACAGTGAGGTGGGAGAGTCAGAAAATTAGAGAAACAGGGAAGAAAAAGAGCAAGTATAAGCTGACGGTAAGGAAGTCCAGATGTTTGCATGGGATGAGGAAAAAAAAATTGTCACCTTTAATGGTGAAGACATTAATACTACTTCTGGTGTTAAATCCAAAACTGAGAGGATAATTAATGACGGATGACTAAGGCAGCCTTACATCCTCTTGATGTGATAAGGCTTAAGTGGGAAAAAGTAAGACATTAGTGTAGTGTGCAGGCAAGGCAGGAACCATGCACTTAGTGATATCAGTAAGTTTTTTTTGGTGTTGCAGTTTCAATTAGGACCAAGGAGGAGGAGGTATGGAGTAACCAATGATGTGTGACTCTGCTGCATCATTGAAAAACATTTTACCATGTCATCTATGCAGGCCTCCTGTCTGTACTCTGACTGGCTGCTATCTGAGTTTCTGCACAATTAAGATAAGTTTCTTATCTTAAGAAAACTTATCTTAAGTTTCTTTAAGATAAACCTAAGTTTATCTTAAAATATGCTCTTCAACGTTTGTGTCCTCTAAAACCCGCACTTGGTAGGTAGCGTTTACTTTTAATTTCAAAGTCTCTATTTTGAAATCCACAAGAAATATATTGCACTATTAAAGTTAGTTGTTTTATTTTGAAAGCATAACCGGAAGTAATTTCGACCGTGCTGGATGGAGGAGCTAGTAAGGTACCACAAACTGTTGGGGCATCTTGTCTGAAGACTAATAAATGAAAATCCCAACATTTGAATAACTGCTTTCCGAACTCTGGTCGTTATATTGTGGATAAAATGCGGAGTGACTGGCCGCTTGCTGCTACGCGGTCCGGGTACCAGAGCAGCTGCTAAACGGAGCTTAGGTCGGGTCAGGTGGCAGAATACATGTCACCGTTATCGCTGTTTGGTTCCAGTTTCGGACGGTCGGATCTCTATTTCTCTGAATGTTGCTAAAGCCAAACTAATGGGCCGCCGTCGTTTGGAATAACTAGGGCTGGTACTAGACCTGCGAATGCGGAGAAATGATCATTTCGCTCGGAAGAAACGGGCTAATCGGACTCGCTGTCGGAGCTGCAGCCAGTTTGGGGTTGATTGGGCTTCTAATTTATAGAGAGCGGAGCAGGAGAAGGTGCCAAAGGCTGGATTCAAGAGGCCAGCCAGCAGCAAGGCTGCCTGACCAGGCGGATGGAGCCGCGCTTTTCCAGGAGCCCCTGGACGCTCAGGGTAGGTTAGCTTCACACTGCCCCCTGCTGTTCACATGTTGACATGTCTGCTTCTTAACTCCTTCAGTTCAGCGGCTTGTTCTTGATTTTTTTTGTGTGATTATATTGACAACTAGAAATAATATTTCGATAGATATTTTGTCCTAAATTGTTGGTGATCAATCATTCCGACACAAGTTATTATTTTGTCATTTTATGTCATTTGCAAATATACAATTAAACAATTACGCTTTTCTTTTCTGTAGGATATTCATGATGTGTGATCTCCCCAATGATCTACCACACAATTCTTTTTTGCAGGAAATTAATTAAAGTTGTTAAGATTTTTCAGTTTGTACTTTTAAATGTATTTATTTAAATCAGCCTTTTCGTGTAAGTAGTAGAAATTGATGAGTAGCATGGGATTTCCTCCATTGTTTTTCCAGTCATGCCTTCACAGCATTGTGTTAGTAGTGAATGTTGAGGTAATCATTCATGTTGCAGCAACATAAACTGGAGTTAGTTTGAGCAATTAGAAAATTACGGCTGCACCAATAAATGAGCCCTGATTTTTCATTTTGAGTGATCGACAATTGGCCGATAAATTCCATGTGAAACCAATTTCACCTATAACTGCAAACGTCTGAAACTTGTTTGCAGATGCTGAGCTGAAAATCAACCACTGTCCCCTTTAGCTCTGACTTTTCAGACAAAAAATAAAAAATAAAATCACTATCAGCCAGAACTGACAGGTCAGGCTGTTCAGCTGGCCAGAGAACTCTTATCAGTGCAGCCCTATTAAAAATGCTAGAGGCATCAGTAAAAACTGTCTAAGGCACAGAGACAGTCAGAGGATGTGTGTGTCCGTCCCCAGAGATGGAGGCCCAGCAACAGGCTGTGGCTGCGGTGGAGGCTGTCGTGCAGGGTCTGTCCCCAGAGCAGCAGCTGGAGCTCCGGATCCAGCTGGACCAGGTGCTGAGCTGCGTGGCCTCGCTGCGCTCTGAGGTGGCCGAGCTCCGGGGGGGGCTGCAGGACATTGCTCTGCAGATCATTCAAGATGTCAAGTGAGTGAACTCACCAACTGCCCCTCCTAACTGTTCTGTTGGCAGTGTGACCCAGTTCCTTCAGCTGGGATCTGATTCACGCTTGGTGCTTGTTCTGCTGTTTGTCGTGTACTCTAGCTGCTGTTTTCTCTCTCTCACCTTTAGAAAGGGAGTGGAGGACAGTCAAAGGGTCCATCGTCGTCGCCATGTCAACAGAGAACGGACCGACTCAACCAGCTCCAGTTCTATCTACTTTACTGCCAGCCAGGATGTGGGCAGCACCAACGAGGAGACCAGTGAAGGAGGGTATGTCGTCCCCACTCACCAGGCTGCCAGCACCCCCCTCCGTTGGGGGTGCACCGATAAAGCGGCACAGACCATAAGGGTCTAAATGAGTACAAAATGAAAAAGTAAAGAACATATTCAGTATTAATCACAACCTTTTTGCAGAGGTATTTGTTGCATCCTGTCCTGAATGTAGCTTTAAAGTCATGTCCTCTGAGAATCCTGTGCGGTGCAGCATGAAGTGCTTGTTTTGGGTCTCAGGTACTCCACGGCCTACGCCGAGTCTGAGTACACAGACCGCGGTGAAGATGAGCCAGAACCAGAGCCAGAGTCTGAGGAAGACGAGGAGGACAGAAGCTGTGCCACAGTCCTCACCCTCCGCCAAGAAGACTCCCAAGAGGAAGAGGACAGAGAGGTTGAGGAAGAGGAGGAGGAGGGAAGGCTGTGGATGGAGGCAGAAGTTCCTCATGGAGAGCTGGCTCTGCTTTTGGCTCAGAGTGACATCCTTCACACTGGAGACGCTACTTTAAAAGCAGATGGCTTTCAGCTGCTACTGGACAACAGAGCAGAGGTGAGTCACTGCCTGTCCATGATGGACAAAATCCATCCTCACAGTGTGGACAGGAGCTTCAACTGACTGAATCTGGTCCTTCAGTGTGTCTGAGATTCTGGGAGATTGACTGTCTCTTCGTCCTGCTGCAGTACGGAGACAGCAGGGACTTCCTCTGGAGGCTGGCTCGCGCTTACAAGGACATGTACGAGTCTGCCAAGGACAAGCAGGAGAAGTCCAGCTACGCTCAAAAAGGTGGGTGCACTCACACACCGACACAGTCACCCAACATTCTTGCTCCAGACCAGCTTCAGTACCAGGCCAGTTCTGGATCTGATTCCAGCTCCAGCTGAATGACTCGTTCCCAGGCCTCTGCAGGCTGAACGTCTGGATGCTGAGCAGGGAACAGTCATTTGGTTCAGGTGTGCTGGAGCAAAGAGGTGTATAAATGTTTTACCATGAGGTCCAGAATCATATATTTAGAAGCACGCCCTGTAGAACTTCCTGAATGTTGGAGCTGCTTTTCGTTCTGACCTCCAAATGTTTATACAGTGGTGTAGAAACGTTTTGCCATGCGGTGCAGAATGATTAATGTAGAAGCAGAATATTTTTTATACTAAATTAAAAACAGCCATGTTTTGCCTTTTAATTCTCTCTGCTCCAGATAAAATAAAATAAAAATACAATTGTTAGCTTTTTGTGGAAAACGGATCTGTAAATCATTGTTGACACAAAATAAAAAGGTTTTGCATGATTGCATTATGAGACTGGTTCAGTTTCTCAGTTTCATAATGTGGGATTCATACGATTTGTGTTTGAGTAAAAATAGTTTGATGTTTATGGTTCTGTTTACTTCAAAACCAAGATGAAAGCAGAAACATTGTTAAAAAATTATAATCTATTTCTTACCTCATGTGTTTGTTTCTTTTTGAAGAAGATGTTAATTATGTGTCAATTATTTACACATAATTAAATGTAGTGTTTCTTTATGACACAACATGTCCATTTGCATCAACCACCCTAAGCTTTCTGGCCAGATTTGCTCCATCCAGGAACTGAGCTCATGGGACCGCACAAAATCCTTAAGAGAACCGCAAATGGCCCCGGCCCACACTTTGAGCACCCCTGATCTGGAGCTGCCCAGTCCTGAATGGAACTGAAACCCTAAGTAGCCCCAGTGCCACGTTTTTCTGCTTCCAGTCAGGATATGACAGCATTCTGTGGTAGTGATCAGGAAAACATCCTTTATAATTTTGTATTTATTATTTTAGGGGATAGGGTTAGGGTCACAGCTGATCCACACGATGAGTCCTAAGTGTCATAGGACCCTGCAGCCGAGCTGCTGCTGCTGTGGGTCCAGTGAAGCAGAGATGCATCAACAGGCTGCAGGACAGCGCCCCCTGCAGACTGGTGCTGGCCAACCACACAGAGCTGATCTGCTCCAAGTGACTATTGAAGTTGTGTGCAGGTCGGGAGGAGGCAGAGCTGGCTCTGAACTACAGCAGCCTGGATGCTGAGAGTCATAAGTGGTAGGTCATCAGCAGCAGACAATCAGTGTCCTTCTAACTCCGCAGTATTTGCATCCTTCACGGATGTCTTGTGGTCGTGTCGTCAGGTTCGCTGTGCTGACCAGACTTTCCTCAGAGCATGAGAGCATGCACAGCAAACTGAAGAGCGGCCACATCCTGAAGGTAAAGCAGCACATCTTCTGTAGGAGGGCTTTAACACTGAACCACATTAACATACAGGTATAAAAATGAGTTTAAATACTGATTTACTTAACAGCAGAATGTTTTATTCCTCTGATGGTAGAATTGTTTTGAAAAATTTCCATTAGTTTTGCATAAAATGATGAGTTTTTTGTGAAGCAAAGACAAAGTGTTCCTGGTCCGTCCATGGCTGAGGTGGGATGATAACAAGATCTTACTGTATTGGAGTTTTCATATTGCACTAACAGTATCCGTCATAGTTAATAAACATTTTCTTCACTGGTTTGTTTTTTTCATTATAATGTCCCAGCTGTCACCTGATCTGTATGCAGACCACAGACAGTCAGTTGTAGATTTGTTGTTGGCAATCAGAGTTTTACTGCAGGAAAACCTCGTTGTTTCACACGCTGCTGCCGCCGACAGCAACTCCTGCTCCCCTCCTGGAGACCATCTGCTGGCTGGTCGGTGTTTAACTCCGGTGGCTGAAGCTGGTGACTGAAGTGTTGCTGGGCCAGAAGAAAAGTCATGTTTCCTTCCTTTCTTCTTGTAGAATATAAAACTTCAAACTTGATCTGCTCACCAGTGTCTCTTCTAGATGAAGCCAGTAAAGGAGCCACTGCTGCCAAGAACTCTTTACTTTTACTTAACATAGAAAGTACTCCTGGATCAGTGTCTTTCAGTTTCGATGTGTGTGTGTGTACGTGCGCGCAGGCGTGTGGGGGTGTGTGTGTGTGTGCGTGAATGCGCGAGTGCGTGTGTTGGGGTGTGTGTGCATGTGTGTGCGACGCTCTGCCCTCTCAAACCCCCTGTCAGTCCTCAGTTCTGGACTGATTTTCATACAGTGCAGTTGGTTGTTGCAGAGAGACAGAAAAGGAGTTGCTGTTCAACTAATAAATGAAGCCTTTGATTTTTTTTTTCTATACTTTTGCCATACAAGAACCCTTTTCTCAAAACATAGTTTTTGCCATTAAAACATGGATGTAATTTGATTGAAGCAGTTCTATGTTGTTTTTCTCCCTGGTCCATCCAGGAGCATCTAGATCGAGCCTTGGCCCTCAGTGATGATGACCCAGTGTGTTACTACCTACTGGGCAGATGGTGCTACGAGGTGAGACCCATCACACACTGATGGAAGCCTCCAACCAACCTGTGTGTGCTCTCTGATGCGTCTGTGTGTTTGTGGGGGTGGGCTGCAGGTTGCCACATTTGACTGGTTGGAGAAGAAGGCTGCTGCTGCGCTTTACCCGAGCGCCCCTACCGCCTCCATTCATGATGCCCTGGAGAACTTCCTGAAGGTTGGAGCTGCTTTTCGTTCTGAACTCCAAATGTTTGTACAGTGGTGTAGAAACGTTTTGCCATGAGGTCCAGAATCGTTCATTTAGAAGCACTTGCGGAATCACAATTATTTTTTTATACAAATTTAGGATAGCCATGTTGTGACTTTTGATTATATCTGCTCCAGATAAAATTAAAATGCTAAATTAAAAGTGAAAATTTTTATTTAAATCAACAAAATGGTTAGCTTTTTGTGGAAAACGTTCAAGCTGAGTAGCCCAGTCTTACATTTTAAATATATGCATTTAAAATGTAATCAACATGACAAATTTAGACTATTAATCAACACATCTGATGGTCAGTATCTTTTTGAACACGTGGGACACATAGTGAATATGCATCTATGGACACATTAATCTTGTGTTTTTCTTACTAATAAAAGTTGGAGAAATATAGTAGTATTGGCCTGTATAGAAAATAGCAGTTTGCCACCACAGCAATTAGCAGCTTTTTTTGTTTTTACTTTTGTCAGTTTTTAGGACATCCAGAGAAAAACAAAAAGAAAAAAGAAACAATCATACAAATGAAAATTCCACTAACATGTCACATCCTTTCAGAGCCAGGGAGGGATTTTCTCTGAGCCACGTTTTTGAAATATTCTTATTTTTTTTTTAAAGCAACAAGAATAATCCTGAATAACAATAAATTAGTCTGGTTTATTTCCCTGGGTGAGCAGTAAGAAACAATATAGACATATCGGTCACAGTTGTATATTTTGAATGAATATCAATAATGTTTTATGGTTAACAGTGGTAAGGAGAACTTCTGGATTACAATCCTGGTTAACTATAAATCCCTGAAGATCATTCTTACTTTGACTCCAGTCACCTTAGTGAGATTAAAACCAGACCTTTGATATCAGTTACCTGAAATACTTTCATACATGCTGACAATTAGTTGCCATTTTAACTATTTCCTGACTTGCAACTGCATCTCTCTGGTTAAACTGAATAAGATCATTGGAAACATGGAACAAATAAAAGTCACATTCTGACCTTTCATTTGTCAGAATGAAACGTTATTCACTTCACTGTTATTATCTCTGCCAATAACAGTGAAGCGTTTATTTCTCTCTGTCTCTGTGGTGACCTTCATGTGTTGTCCTGCAGGCGGAGGAGCTCAGGCCAGGCTTCTCCAGGACTGTCAGGCTTCACATCGCTAAGGTAACTGGGAATTCACTGAAACTCAACAGATGGATCAAATCCAAATACAGTACTATATGCAGATGCTTTTATGATGACAGTACAGAACTTTAAAGCTTCTAATGCTGCCATTTTGCTTAGTGTCACAAGGATCTGGGGAACATCTCTGAGGCCACAAACTGGACCAAGCTGGCACTGAAGATGCCCACAGCTAATGTAAGATCCTTCTGCATGTGAAAACATGCACATTTCTGTCTGCAGTTCTAAATGTTTGCAATATTATACATTTACAAGTCTTGTCTCATTGTCTCTATATTCCCATGCCTCTTGGCCAGGTCTCTTTAACAAACACATTTAATCTCAAAAGATGTCCTAGTAAAAGAATGGTTAAATATAATGTGTTTTTTAAGTGGTACTGAAATGTAAACCATAACTTTTGTCTCATGTCTTCAGGATGAAGAAGCAAATGAACTGGAGGCTCAGCTTCAGCTTTTAACCGACAGACAGAAAAACTGACAGTTTGGGAACTGTTTCAGATGTTTTCCTTCAATAGATGTCTCTCAAATCATTCATTTTATTACTATGACATGTGGTAACTTTTCTAGTAACTGGTCTATTTTTTTTAAATTGCTTGGGTTGTATTTATTGACTTTACCTTTATTGCAAACTTTTCAGCCCTTTAGTTTGTTTTTTTCCCACCAAAATGTCAGTCTAAGAAGCAGCAGGCTCACCTGACCACTACACCCATTGATGCTACTGCAGCATGTTTGCCTCCAATGACTAAGGGCCCAGTAACAGAGGAGCTGTTCTCCAGAGCAGCTGCAGGTTTCTTGGTCTTTGAGTGTTTAAAGCCTCAAGTGTTGCAGCAGCTGCCAGAAAAGCTGAGATACTCTCCGGCTGTGCAGCCTCAGTGCTGCTATAGCCTTTCAGACAGGATGTAATCCATGTTTTCACACTTTAAGTCATTTATTGATTTACATGGTATTTTCTAAACAAAACATGCATCATGGGAACAGAAAATAAGCCGAGCTAAAAACCTAATATGGTAGTGACTCATTTTTACACAAAGCTAGAAGCAAAGTCCTGTTTTCCTTTTGCTCCAGCTCTGTTCCGTATTCACATGGTCGTTGTTCTGGAAGAGCTCGCTTCAAATACAATAATAATAATAAAGCATCAAGGAGGATACAGTAAAAATCAGGGCTGCTAATTTAATTTAAAATAATCTAAACAAATCATGCACAGTTGTGAGGTTAGAGGTGCTGCTCTGGCTCTTCCCGTGTTCAGCCTCTGCAGTAATAATGTTTAGTTACATAAGTATTAATATTTTTGGATTCTTTTTGTCTTATTTTTACAGTGACATCATTGTACTTACATTTTTTGTTAGCACTCTTTGAAAAAAATGAACCTTATTTCCTGTAAATCTGAATCAATATAAAATCTTTATGAAATTAAACTGCTTGGTTCTGAATGAGTTACCAGTTTATTAAAGGATCCCCTAACACACTGCTCACAGAATTCAGAAATTTAGTTCTGAAGGGAATATGGACAGAACAGCTTAAGGACAAAAACATCTTAAATAAAATTTCTGCTTTCTTAGACTAAACTTAGACACACAAGCCTCAACAGAATCTCGAGACAAATATTGTCCATTAGAAGTTATTTGTTCAGGTACCCCAGGTTATATTGTCAGCACTCCATGAAGGTCCTGTTGCTGATTCTGATAATGTAACTGAGGAATGTTTAGGTCTACTATGACCTGATGTCCAGGCAGGAGAACATTTTTTGACTGTGATGAATAGTCAACCAATCATGAGAACGCTTTACTCTAGCTCTTCCTGAGCTCACTACAGCCCCCTGCTGGCCCAGGGCTGCTCAGTCCTTGGCATCTCCAACACCATCTGCATTGATTGCAAACATGGCTTCAGCCTCTGGCAGGCAAGGGGAGTCGTAGATTTTACAGATCCTAGTTTCCCCTCGGCCCTTCCTCAGGTACAGCCTGGACAGAGGAGAAATGGTTGGAGAAGGGCCCAAGGAGTAAACGGTCTTATTTAGAGTCAAACACACCTTGTGGTGGAAGCATGTGCCAAAATGTTGCCACCAATTGGTTTCTTGGGATCTGCTGAAAACATGGCTGCCCCGTCGACCTGCGCCACTACTTGGTTGGTTATTACCACGGCAACCCCAAACTGGAGGGGAAAAAAAAAGACAAGTCTCACTTGTTTGTGTTACAGCAGCTGCTAGGATGGCAAGTTTGTCCTCTTATTTCTGCACAGGCATGATCAGCCAACATGTCCACCACATCAGAGTGCTGCGTACCTCATCTGCTAACCGGAGCAGCATGCGGAGGAACCGCCCCAGATGCCCCTGCCTGGCCGATAGCTCCCCCCTGCCCGAATAGTCCGTCCTGTACAGCGCGGTGGCGCTGTCCACAATAAGCAGGGCATACCTGGAGAAAATATCAGAACTAAGAAGTTCAATTGAAATGCTTTGTGAGCATCTGATGTCACAGAAGCCAAACTATGTCTGTCTTAATGTATGAAGAAATTCCTGCAGACTTGTGCAATGGATCACATTTCAGATATAACTGTAGAGTTTATACGCAGGTAACACTGCTGACCTGGACTCAGCCATCATGGCAGAGGCTTGATACAGCAGCTGAGTCTGGTGGTCTGTGTTGAAGGCTCGAGCGTAGGCTACGTTGTCCAACACGTCGCTGCCCACTAGCCCATACCTAACCCCAGCAAATACAAGACAAGCAGGAAGAGTTCAAACTCTTTGACATGTATAAGTACATTCAATAAGTAGATAAGCATAATTGTGTTTACCTGTCAGCTACAGCCAGCAGTCTCTCAGGTCTGAAGGTTCCTTCTGTGTCGATGTACATTGCTTTTCCTTCTCCACCTCCCTGGTCAATAGGCAGCTATGGACACAGGAAAACCAGCTTCTGTGAACACAGCTCTTCACACATCTCCATGTTTAGCTCCTGGTCAAACAGGATGCTACCTGACAGGTAACGGCCAGTGTGTGGCACAGCTGGGTCTTTCCGGTCCGAAACTCTCCAAACATCTCTGTGATGGAGCCCGTCTCGATCCCACCTGCACAGGAACAGACACATGGTCAGCTTCCCTCCCAGTGGTGTAGAAGTCACTGCTGAGAGGCAGTCACTGGGCCATACCCTGCAGTAATTTGTCCAGCTCCTTGGAGCCTGTGGAGATCTGGATGATCTCTGCTCTCCTTTGATGGAACTCGGTAGCAGTAGTGAAGCCCATCGGCACCAGCTTGGCTGCTTCTGCCTGCCAGGGACAGAACCAAGAACAGAATCAAGTACACCAGTGAGAGAGAAAGCCATGAATTCACCATTTTCATTACTTAACCATTAATTCTCTGATGACTATGTATAAGACATTGTTAAAAAATGCTCTTAAACTTAATACATGGAAAAGCTCTGTGCAGCAGTGCATTCTCATCAGCATCTCAGTGAAAAACTATTTCACAACCTAAAGTCCATTCGCTGGAGTGGACAGAATGAAGCAATCAGAGTTCTTTTAATGCACGCAACGGAAAACTGAGAAGATTTCAGCTTATAAAAGAACTAAGCTAAATAAAAGTACAGTTTTAGCTTGTGTAAATGGTAGAATGAACATTTCCTACTAAAACTTTGTCTGCTTTGGCTTCACTGATGCCCTTGATGTTGAGCAGCTCTTTTTTGGGTGCGTAGGCCACTGCTTCTATGGTGTGGAACCCTGCTTCCTCCAGCTTCTTGATGTCGCTGGCACTAATCCCACAATGCTGCAGGCAAAAAGACAACATCAGCATCTAGCAGGGGGCAGGCCCACCAGTACTGAAAAACAAATGATTTATGTACAGACAAATCTACTGTTCACAACACCTCAGCCACATTTGTAGCATGTTGACATTTAGTTGACCTTCCTTTGTGAATACCAAGGTGTTACCTATCAAACTGCAGAAGGCTTGCTTAGACAAAGGTATTTGATGTAATTTAATGTCATATTAAATCTTAAGTTAAGGCAGGTTTATAAGTATGGCATATTTCAGCAGCCAGGCAGTTCAGAGCAACTTACATGACAAATCATCATTTAATGACTTTTAATACAAAAAAAAAAAAAAAATCAAACTAAGCTCTGCACTAAGGCTGGACAATATGGGTGATAACTAACATTATAAGTGTTTCATATCAGTAGACATTAATAATTATTGATTAATTTGTTTTATATATCTGAAATACTGTCAGGCTGGTGGCATGACCTTTTCTTTTTTTATTTCCACCTCGTTTATTTTTAAGCAGTTATGAGACATGAGAAAACTGAAACAGTGGAGGTTACGCAACAGTTTGTTGCTAGGTAACCAAAGAGAGAGTTAGTTGATGCCACACCCGCCTTGCTTAGTTTGCTATGAGAGCCTGAGCAACGAAAGCCTACATCTCCCGGAATGCTATGCGGCTCCTCATCGGAGTGGGATTAATATTCTTTCTCTATGTATATATTAAATATATGTATTATCTGTTGGTATTCATCACGTGTCTCTATCGCTACATTGTTATTACCTTACTGTTCAGCCCTAGTCTGAACTAAGCAGCACAGAGTGCAGTCGGGATACTTTACCTCCAGTCTGGAGAGAGGCTGTGGGCCGTAGTTCTCCTCCTCCTCCGCCTCTACCTCCACTCTCGTCTCTCCTCTCATCGCCATAACACTTGACCGGCAGGGGGGCGCAAACAAGTGACTGTCAGTTTTGTACCATAACACAGCTGCTCCTTTGTTTTTATTATTTTATTTTTTGGCGATTTCAGATAGTAAAAACACCCGGCTTGTTTTTACTAAAGAATTTGATTACTTGCCGGTGTTCTGTGAGATCAGAATACGTTATTAAATATCATAGAATTGCTATTGATTTTTTACTGTATACACCACACAGTAAAAACACTACAACACTACTGTGAGTAGTGTGGGACGCAATTTAGAGCACATTAAAAAGATGGTAGTGTCCGTTTAACTCTACCGCCACAGCTTGTACTGTTCTGAAGCGTATTTACTCCACCACACCGGAATTATTTTAATACTTATGCAATTGTTTAGCTTAGCATTAGCACAAACCAGGTGCCTTCGATACCTGATTATTTCCTCTCCTTAAAGCTGCTGTCAGCCCCGCAGTGTGGATTGACAGTTTAGATTCGGGCTAGTTCCTAAACCTCAACACAGTCGGTCCTGAGCTAAAAGGAAGCTTCCATAGAAAGTACCTGCAACGTCTTCTGCCTGATATCGGCAAATTTTCTCAAAGCTCCCGCGCTTAAAACGCGATTAAAACGTAATGACGTTTTACTTCAACCTCTAAACGTCAACAGGAACATATGGAAGCAACCTTTCAGAGTAAAAGCGAAAATAAAATTCAGAGTAAAAGTTTTTAGACTCAAAATTTTAACTCTCTGGAGACTTCAATCACTTGATTTAAACCACTTGAGATTTAAATCACGCGATTTAAATCTCAAGTTAAATCACTTGAGATTTAATTTAAGACTGTCACACGTTAAGTTTCACAGTCATGTCATGCAGTGTTTGCTTGTCACTTTTATTTTTTGGCAGTAGTAAACCGTGATATTGCTGTTAATGCACAAAAATGTGGATGATGTAAAGAACGATGTATGCTCCGTGCTCAATGGTGAACAAGAGTTTCGATTGAAAATCCTCAGGACCTGCGCAACCTGTGGTAGTCTCCGTTAGTGTGGATTGGACTGCCGAAAGAGGGCAGTACTACCTTTTGTTGTAGATCTGATGATGAGGTGTGAGTACAACAGACTGATTTCCTCAAAGATCGTTTCACAAAATCTCTGGCATGAGACAGGGTCAGAATATTTGCTTGCCAGATATTAGTACTTCAATCATTTAAATTAAATTGTCGTAGGATTTTTACAACTGAATGAAATTCAAGTCCTTGTTTTTTTTTTTTAGGCACTACAAGTTCATATTTGGTTTTACTGAATCTTTGATCTGGAGTTAAATCTATAAAATGTACAGAAATTCCAGGGTTTATTTTTGGCTCTGAATTTAAATGTTATTCTAAATAAAGCTGTTTTTCAGACATTTTTGATTGTTTACATCAAACTGCCCCGCCTCTCACCTGGAACGTTAGCTGGGGATAGGCACCAGCCTTTTCTATTTTTAATACATTTGTAATACACTCAGTTTGCCACATTGTCATAATGGGCTAATCGTGTGTAGAATATTAGAGTGAGATTAATTAAATACAATTTGGTTTAAGGCTGTAACAAACACTGTGGAAAAAGTGAAACACACTCCAGCTCAATGGGTGGCGGTAATGCATCGTTTAGTTGGTTTGGTAGCCGCAAAAGAATAGAGAATAAGGATTCACAATCACTTCCTGTTTACGTTCGACAAAATGACGTCACGCTAAAAATGTTAAACGGAGTGTTTCGAAATCGAAACATCAGTTAACTTAACAGACAGCGTCCTTCTGATTTTGAGACGAAACTGTATGCAAACGTCCCCAGAGCCGCTGCATCCGGAGCCCGTACGCTGAGGAAGACCTCCCGCTGTGGGCGCATCTCAGCCAGAAAGCAAGCTAGCCGGGTTCTTCATTCCAGGTAGCATAAGAAGTAACGTCTTCTGTAAGTTAGTGTTGGAACGAGTTGACCGCAGACTGTCTAACGAACTTCCAGATTAAGCAGAAAACGCCGAGGCTACCGGCATGGAAAATAAATATAACCTTAAAAGTCCAGGTAAGCTCTCTGTCAAAATATTTCACCTCTTCCTTCTACATTTGCCAAAAAGATAACAAAACCAACCAACTTTCAACCCTCTACTCTCATTGTAACAGCTGTATGTCGTCCACGGTTAACTTAACTAAAACTGTCACACTGACATGTAGAGCTATGTTCGACTTTATATTTGGGGAATTATATACAGTTGTTAAGTCGGTATGGAAATGCTTTCATTTCCTTTTGATTAGCAGTCAGAAAAGCCCAACACATCATCATTGGTTCAAGCAGATGAAAAAGATTCACTGAGCGTTACGTTTTTACTTCTACACATTTTATTTAAATCCGGGTTTTTAGTTTAGCTGTGTTTGTTTGGAGGTTGTGAACATATGCTTAGATTTTGCTCTGCACGTTGAGTAGCAGCTGTTAACCTCTAGTGGTGTCCAGACTTTTTACCACATGGGCCAAATTCATCATGTGGAAAGTGCTGGAGGGCCACAAAAATATTTTCTTTTTATTAAAAAGCAAAAACAAATGTTGTAAATTTTTGAAGGAAAGGCATCTGTAAATGATTGTAGATCCAAACATAAGTTTTTCTAAGGCTTAGGTTAATAGAAGAAACGAGTTACTTTTTTGTTGTTTTGTTTTGACAGATTTTTATTGTCTCATCCATTGTCTGGGACAAAACCACTATGATTTTGACAGATCAATACTTTGTGTTATTCCTAAAATGTTCTATGAAATCATTTTTATATATAATGTTTTACAATTCTAGAACTGTGGTCATGGGCTAAAATGGCCCTGAAGAGTTGTAGATAAAATGATTAGTTCAGTTTTTTAACTTGTGACCTGTGGTGTGGAATTAGTACTATAGCTGGGATGACCAAGTAACAATTTGCAGCTAATAATGTTTTACAGTCATTTGTACATAAACTTGACCTGCTCTTTTTGTAGTTCTAATTTCTGGGTTGAAATGTTACCACTTGTTCTTTTAATATCAAGACTGTTGCTCCTTTATTTATATTAACATTTGGTTACATGATGAATACATAAATGACAAAGAAAAAAAATACACGTATCCACTTAGTATGTATCATAAAGAAAAATCTAACATTTTGGTTGAATCACAAGTTACATTTATTGTTCTGGAGATTGTTGCATCCCTCATATTTTTGTACGTCAAATTTCTAGAGTCAAAAACAGAGTTGTTCATCTAATTAGTATTTATTTCCCGCTCAGATGAATATACTGTGTTAGTTTAAAACGTTACATTAACTTCACCTGCTGCTGTTACCAGACATTGTCAGTTGTTTCAGAATGGAACTGAAATTCAGAGTGAAACGCTGAACGTTCTGAATCACTGAGTTTTTGCTGCACATCAGCCAGAACACTGTAGCATCTGGATGTCCCCAACTCAGATTCACAAGGGATCTGTCAAGCTGATTTCCATAAGAAGATAAAATAAACTTGGAGAAAGGGTGAGGTATTATGTAAAATTGACTTTTGAGCTTTGCATCATGCTATGTTACTGCCTTCTCAGAAACATACAATCTAAAAAGTGGGTTGTAGTTCATGTTATAGATTTATTTTTTAATCTCACTTAATTCTTTTGATTGAGTGATAACAACTTACTGTTTGTATTGAATTAAAATAAAAGCTACATATTTTTAACTTATAGGAGCTTTTCACTTTGACTTTACTTGAATTAAGTTTAATGCAACATTTATATCCTACGTCTGACGTCAAGCTTCATCAAGGACAGATCCTGTAGCAACCGGATGCTCTGGTAGAGCAAGGGTAGAGCGCAACCCACATAAGCAGACCTTAGTCCTCAATGCCGAAATCACAAGTTCGATTCCCAGACTGATGTCTATTCAGGGTGCCTAAATGCTTGCTCACACAAAGCATTGCTTATTTCCATGCAGCTTCTCCTTGGAGCGATTTGTATTCGAAGGAAAATTCTTAATCGGATGATTCCCATGTGTTTGTATTTGGAAAAATTTGAATTTAGATGCTTTTATATTTTAGAATATCTCGGTAAATGCATATACTTTGCAGTTAGAAAGATAGATTAAAAATTAAATTGACTAATGAACTGAACTAAGTTAAATGAACTGAACTAAGTCTTAAATCAACTCAATTATATCCGAAAGACATATGTTGTCAGAAAAATATCCCTTTATGAAAATGTACTTGAAAAGACTAAGCACCCAGCTGATGGGGTATTCTACATATAGGATTTTTTATTTAAGATCAGATAAGATTGCGACAGACTGGCGACCTGTCCAGGGTGACCCCGCCTCTCGCCTGGAACGTTAGCTGGGGAGGCACCAGCACCTCCCTGCACCACTAAGGGACAAGAAGGGACAAGGGAGTATAGAAAATGGATGGATAGATCAGATCGGATAAACTTTATTATCTCACAAGGCGCAATTTGCTTTGTGGACAGCTAAGTTTGGATTTTCATTAAAAAAAACAAAACAAATCAAGTCATGTTTTCTCTGTATTACTCACTAACAGTTTAAAACTAAATATTAAGTTGGCTGCTGATATTTATCTTGGTAGTTAAATATTTAGTTTGCAAATAAATACATAATAAATACCAATAAATACATAACATAAAGAAAAAAACAATAATAAAAATACACCACAACACCCATCAGCACACATAACAGTTTTATACCACCACAATTTATTTGGGATTATCTCAAATTATTAATGAGACTTAATTATTAATGTGTGTTACATAAAATGTTTGTTGTCATGTTCACCAGTTTTTACTGTAATCAGGCATATTTCATCTCTGCTGTGTAGTGGTGACAGCAGAGGCATGCAAGCAATTAGGAAAGATTACACTTTTGAGGAGTTTGGGTCCCTCCGTCCCTCCCTCCCTCAGGCCTTCCACGTCTCTGCTTTTGATCTGTGGTTATGCAACAGAATTTCCTATTTCCCCTCTGGACCTTCTGTGACTCATTCCCAGTGGCAGACACTCAAAATGTGTGTTACATAAAATGATTTGACATGCAGGGATTATCAACCCATCGCCTTGGGCCAGCTGACCTCTCCGACTCAGCTGAGATCATAGGCACATTTGTGGGAAAGGCCTTTCCTTGTCCATTGGGCTTACCATTAAATGAAGGATTGGGTGGGATATGAGACTAAGCAAGGGAAACCACGTGCTCTAACTCACAGAAGACTGAGGTATTGGTTGTTAAAAAATAATTGTTGACTATTTTCTGCTCTTTGACCTTTTTTTTGGTGTACATAGAAAGCAAGATGGGATTAGGATTTAAAAGGATCATTCAATGTAAATAAGAAACATTAGAATGATAAAATGTAACTCGTTTCAAACGCTACAAAAACACCCAAATGAACACATTTTATTTTCCCTTTAACAGCAGTTCAGCTATTCTCCATTTGGATTGATAAATAATAGAAGATACTTCATATCACCTTCTCCCAACATTTCCTGTTCTCATTTTTTTATAATTGCAGTGAAACATGCTCCTTTCACTTTCTGTCTTTGGTTAATATTTATGTGTGAGACTCGCGCTGCCATTGGGCGCCGCACCCAACTCTGGCACCGCAGCCAGTGTTGTCATTTGCCAACACTGGAAATGTGAAACCTCTTCCCAACAAACAGAACCAGTTGGCGGTCCTGAACCTGCACCACCACCATGGCTAAGCTACTGGTTGGTTACTGACAAACTGGAGTTACCTTGAGGTTCACTTGTATTTTAATGTCCCAACTGTAACAATCTGCTTTCTTGTTTGTCTTGATGGGAAAGTCAAAAGAAATTAGCCAAAATATCAGGAAGAGAATTGTGGAGCTGCACAAGTCTGGTTTATCTTTGGAAAACAATTGCCAGGTGCTTGGATGTTCCCTGTTCATCTATTCAAGCACTTATATGCAAACATAGACATGGAAATGTCCAGCCATCATCCCACTCAGACAGATTCCGTGAACAAATTTTGATCTGAAATGTTCAAATCGATCCCAGAACAAAAGCTAGAGACCTTCTGAAGCTGCTAAGATAGAGTCTTTATCCACACTTTAGTTTTGTCGTTGTTTGTAATTGAAATCATAAGTAATCCTGAAGCACTTCAGTTTCTGAATATAGAGAACACTGAGGAGAGCAGAACAGTGCAGACTCCTCATCCTGCAGTGCAGGATAACTGTGGCCGGCTGTCCGCAAAATCAGATGACCACATTCTGTAACAATATTGTGCTATGAGGAGATCTCTGCTCCACCACTTTACTTCTCCCCTTCAGCTTCCAGCTCCTCTCACTTCATCTTCCCATCATCATTCTTTTATTGCCCCCCACCCACTTTTCTAGCTCTCCCGTATCTTCATCTGTATCTTCAGTTTTGCATATTTTAGAATTTGTTTTAACATTCCAGCTGTCTTTTATTGATTGGATCCCAAATAAAATCGGACTGCCTGAGCAGCCTCCAAATTTGACTTTACCTTTTTCTAATTACATGCTAACTTGTATTCTCCTCCTCTGGGCTGGTCACTCATGACGTTTGCCATATCTGCCTATATATTGACCCAGCTGCTTGGCAGACTGATTTCCCTCTGAACTTGATGTATACACTATGAGTTTTTCACATGAGCTAGAAAAATGACATTGGCACGTGTTGTTACTCATGTCCTTGTTCTAAGAACCATGTGATTTATTTCTCCAGGCACTTTTCTGAAGAGCTGTTTCACTTCTCTGCTTAGACGTGATGAGCTGTTGCCCCATAGCCAGCAGTACAGTAGGAGCTGACTTTATGTCCTTCACACAGGCGGGAAGTAACCCCACCCTTTCGGATAGCTATAATCCTCAACGTCCTCAGCAGGACTTGTGTAACCTTCCTAGGATCCTGATGTTTTCTGTAGCTACACTGAAGCAGCAGATGTGTATGTTTCAGGCCAAGTGCTGATGAGTAGCTGATACCTTGAACTTACAGCCGGGATGCTATGGAAATTCACTTTGCAAATCTTTATGGTTATCGACTGAAATTCAAGTTAAAGCTTTGTTTGTCTTACTTATATGAAGGCTTTACCCCTGACTGTGTACTTTGCCTTAATAATACTGCAGTGAAAGTATGGTTTCATGCATACGAAAAGGGAATATTACTTAATTCAGTATTCATGTATGTAAACAGCAAAGTTTAAAAGACCTCAAGTGTGCTTTTGATGAAAAGTCACAGGATAGAGATGGTCCTAGTTACTAATAAAGAAAATAAAAAATATGTTGTATTATAAGAAAAATACTGAATACCTTACATTTTTAGGTATTCAGTACATTTTTCATTTTTCTGTGTAAAATAATGAAATGTTTCCATGTGCAACCATCTGGCAGAAGTCCATCCACATCCCAGATGTTTCCCACATTTTCTCAGTATAAATGCTGATAAGAACTTAAGGCTGGTAATTTGAACAGAAGGTAATTTTTCATTGAAATATACTTGGGTGTTGGCTTTTCTGATTTTCAGCTCAAATAACTACAACAGTTTGAAGAATTGCTGGTTTCCTTCTAGAAGTGAGAAGATCAGTAGTAACTGAGAGGAATAGGAGTTGATAACATCTACTTGGTCGCTAACTCTTCCTTTCACTGTCCCTGTCGTAGCGGTGAAGAGGCTAATGAAGGAAGCTGCAGAACTGAGGGATCCGACAGAGCACTACCACGCCCAGCCACTGGATGTATGTTGAAAACAATCTCACCCAGATGGTCAGCAGACCACATTACATCTTTTAAAGCTCTACAGGTTGACAGGATGGATCTTTACTGAGCTCAGTGTATTTGTAGAAGCCACGCCAGGGTTAGGCATTATATTAGAGGGAGACATGGAATAATGAAATGGTAAACAGTTTAGTGTAAATTGGTGTAAGTTCAACATAAGAATCTGTGGTAATTGTAAAAAAAATAATGTAAAAGGAGGGGAAGAGATCAAAAGTCAGTATTTCTTGTTCAAGACTTAGTGAACCTTTTAAAACTGGTGAATCAACAGTTGTAAATAATAATCTAATTAATGTTAGATATTCAAACTAGTATCAGTCTAATTAAGTGATGATTCTCTTATCAGTCTCAAATCTATCAATTTAATCTAGAGTACAGTTCTGAAGCGTAAATTCTCTTTAACATGGCTTATTGACCTCTTATTATTGCACTCTTATGTTTGATTATTTCAATAAAGACAGAAGACGCGATCAAAGAAACAGGAAGTGAAACTACTAAAAGGGAAATCCTAAAGGAATTTAGAACAAATGTTAACCATATAATCATCTGATCAAAGATTCAGTCAGATTCTCACCACTTCAATAACATCAGGCTTTTACCTCAGGAGGTTGTTTCTCGTTTTTACTTATCAATACAACAGACTGCTGTTACATTGCTGTCAGCTGTCACCTCCAGTCAGTGCATGTTCTTGTAAGTGTTCACACATTCTAATCTGCACTAACTGTGACATCTCTTTGTGGTTCCAGGACAACCTCTTTGAATGGCACTTTTCTGTACGCGGGCCTCCAGATTCTGATTTTGATGGTGGGGTGTACCATGGCAGGATTGTGCTTCCCCCAGAATACCCCATGAAGCCTCCCAGCATCATCCTGCTAACAGTAAGAGGGAGGAAAGGCCCATGTTTTAGTCCCTTCTCCTGTAGCAGAACAGGAACACGTCATATTAGTCTCCAATCTTAGCCTCAGTGTCAAAAGGTCAGCATTGTATTGAACCTGAGAAAGTGGAAGGTGTCATGTTCAACATCAAGTCCTGATTGTTTATTCACTGTAGGACATGTACTGTTGTTGAGAGAATTAGATTGATTTACATTAACACACCTGCTATAATAACCATGTAAATAAGATTACGGTATTCCAAAGGATTTTGAATGTCCATTTCTTATGCAGTTTTTCTCTCTGTCATATTTTATTTTTATTGTATGACAGAAAACATTTAAATTAGTATGTTTTGTTCTCAGGTTTTCTAACCTCAGCGTGTCTGTAAAATCGTTGGATCATTTGTCGTCTGTGTCATATTCAGTCATCCTTAGCCAGATTCTTGTCTTTAAATTGTCTTTTTTTCTCCCTCACAGCCAAATGGGAGATTTGAAATTGGGAAAAAGATTTGTCTGAGCATCTCAGGGCACCACCCAGAGACCTGGCAGCCTTCTTGGAGCAGTAAGTGTTAACCAATTACTACTGTCCCAATCCACTGTTTTCCCTTTCCATACCGATGCAGATGCCTGAGGTTTCAATATCAGGACTGATACAGATGTTAATATCGAATCTCTAGATTGTTTTCCACATTCTCAGTAAAACATGTTCCAGTTTCTGTTTTTTGTATCTTGTGCCCCAACAACTGTAGGCTTGAATTTGACATGAATCTTTAAATCCAATTTTTCACAGATATTTTCAGCAAAAGTACTATTTTAAAAATCTACTAATAGTCACCAAGATTGAAGAAGACCATCACCTTAAAGATTGAGAGATGTCCTTGACATTTGACATAAATCATCCTTGCAACATACATCACCAAAACCAAACAATAAATAATAATATTTAGTAAAGAAAAAAAAACTGAACAACCTAATAAAGAAGGATGGTTATGTTCTGGAGAATGCTCCGGAACATCTGAAGGTCATGGTGCAAAGAAGGATTCTTCATAAAATCAAGAAATTGTGAATCTGTAAAATATGTCTGACTATAGGTCCATTCTGGATGTTCACATAGACAAAGTTTCAGGTCTGCTGTATAAGACGGTTGTTAAATGTGTAAACAGTGATAAGGTGTAAACTTATCTATTTTATGACATTGTTGAATTAACTTCACTTCTGATTTTTCATTTCTTTTTTCATATTTTTATTTGTTCTGTTTGTGTTTTGCAGTCCGAACTGCACTAATAGCTATCATTGGATTCATGCCAACTAAAGGTGAAGGTGCAATAGGATCTCTTGATTACACCCCAGAAGAGAGAAAGGCCCTTGCTAAAAAGTAAGATCTCCTTTTTTTAGAATTGTTTCACTCATTTGCTATGTTGCAGTGCAGCTTGGTATTGCTGTGCTATGGGTTGGGAGTGATGGTTGACTGTTAAAGATCTTACCACTACTATTTTTCTCACAACACAAACATTAGATGCAGCACTGGTGTTCTTTCAGTGTTGATTTAGGTTTTGACTTGGAGGTGCTCACAAATCCATGTTATACAGACATTCATGTTGTGAACAGAAAGGAACTTTTGGCAGTTATCATCAGAAAAAATCATGAAGTGAGAATGATGGCCAGAGTTGGGGTGAATTGACCCAGTGTCCCCTGTGCTAGAAAAAGCTGGAGTTTTATTCAAAAAAGTTGAAAAACTTTTTTTGAGATTGTAAATTTATTTTCCAGGGTTGTCCTGGTCAAAATTAAAGAAGAACACTATACAAGATGCAAACAAGCCATTTTATAGAGTAAATCTAAGAGAAATCTGCAGCAGAACGTGTCTCTGTGGGAACAGCCATCTGCTTTACTGACAGGATCAGCCGTCCAGGACTTTCACTGACAAAGAAAAGTCAAGAGTTAACGGCACCTTTAGTTTCTTTATTTAGGAGACAAGAGCTGTGGTTAAAATAACAAGATTTTATAAAATGTTTACATGTGAAAGATTTGCTTATTTTATATGTATTACTATAATAAAACAGCTTTGTTTATGTAACATCAGCTGTTTTTACAACTTGTCACCTTTCCTGAAAAGAGTGTGTTTGACAAGCAAACATGGTGTGGTCAGGTTACTTGCTTTTGCAAGTTCACATAGTCATTATCACCAATACATCTGGTGTCATAGTGGTACATGATCTGGCATGTACTGCACAGACTTCATTCTACACTACGTTTGAATTAGACCAGCAGCAAGTTGCTCTTCTATTAGCAGATGACATGAAGGTTGGGATCAGACCAATCAAAATAGAAGGTACGATATTTCTGTAAGTATGTTGAAAAACCAAATGTTCTGGTTTTCACTTTAAGAAGCTGAAAAGCTCCATAGCTTCTCTTCTATTGTGAAAGAGCTGTTTGTATTCAGGTTTGTCTTTCTTTGTTTGTAACAGACAAAATGTATTGCACTTTGTCTGTTATGAAACAGACAAAGTGCTGTTTTGTCTGTTTTTGATATAATAAGCTCAAAAAGCCAGTTGAAGGTTTGTATTGATACAAAGTTAAGCTTATTAAAAAAGGAGTTCAGCTTACTAAAAAAATTGAAACATAATCAATGAAACATTAATCAACATTTTGATGTGCAATGATCACAACTTCTTATTATGCTGTTTACAAATGTTCTTAGGAATGTTACACTGAGAGGTAGCTCCTATAATGAGCTCAGCAGATGCACAGTTCCACCAGGTGTTTGCTGTTGCTGCTGCTAGTCTGAAGAGGCTGAGTGGGAGAGTCATGCTCTGTGAGATGGAAGCTCAATTAGAGACTGCAGCTCCAAGGAGGAGCTTTGGGTAAATAGGTGGTGCTTGGTGAGAACAAGCATTTATGCAACCCTGAATGGTTGCCACAGGAGATTCAAGAATTCCTCAAACATGCATAAAAAGGGAAGAAGGTTCAAGACGTATGAATACTTTTGCAAGTCATGTTGATGTTTTCTTTAATGGCTGTGTTTACTTGGACAATAAAATTGTGATTCCATTTTTACTATAAAGACACAAAAGATGTTTTCGACATAGTACCCATTTCTAATTTTAATTTATTCAATTTACTGTGTACGTGTATTTCAGTTTATTTGGGCATTGTGTGGTGCAATGGTTAGAGCAGGGGCTACAGACCTCAATACAAGCTGAACTCCTCTCATCTGATTTGCTGCATGTTATTGCCCTTTCTCTCTCCCTTCTTCCTGTCAGACAGGAAGAAGGGCCACTAGTAATGAAACAAAAAGTAGCAGTTTATTTAGCAAATGTCAGCAGGTAGCTGTACTGTGTAAAAGGCTTTGAAACATTCAGAAATAGATAAGCAACCTGCCAATAGACAACAGATTTTATTTCAGTGTACGTTTGTGTTTAAATAATAGAATAAAAAAATCCCATTTGTGTCTAAAAACAATGTTTTTCAGGTCCTTAGTGTTTGTAAGTTCATTTATCGATATGTCATCATGCAAAGATGCCTCATTAATGGTTTGATGCTATCTCAGGTTATTTTTTTATTGTACACCGTGTTCCAAATTATTATGCAAGTGATATTTTCTCAGATTTTCCTAAATGGTCAATGCAAATGATGGTCAGTATAATTTTCAATTCATGAACTATTACAGTATAAATCAAATTTTACTGAACAAACCGCCCAATGAGAACAGTATTTCTTTCAAAAATAAAAAACTCAAAATGCACTGTTCCAAATTATTATGCACAGCAGATTTTCTAAACATTTTATGGATTATAGAGAACTGCAAACTCTGGTCATTCTTTGAATGTGCAGCATTAAATGGTCACATGTACTAAAATCAAAAGCTATTTCA
This sequence comes from Phalloptychus januarius, assembly GCA_902982915.1. Classification (NCBI taxonomy): domain Eukaryota; kingdom Metazoa; phylum Chordata; class Actinopteri; order Cyprinodontiformes; family Poeciliidae; genus Phalloptychus; species Phalloptychus januarius. The sequence continues at coordinate 333,282 of CADWAE010000127.1, forward strand.
ATCAAAAACATCTTAACAGACCGAGTTACATGTTAACATAACTTCTCTGATATCACCTGCACAATTCTTGCATCCATTGAACTTGTGAGTTTGTAGATAGTTTCTGGTTGAATTTCTTTGCCGGATGTCAGAATACCTTCCCAGAGCCGCTGGTTTGATATGAACTACATCCCACCCTCAGATCTTCTGCTTGATACTCAAAGGTTCTCAATAGGGTCAGAGGTCAGAGGAGGATGGTGACCTCACCATGAGTTTCTCCCCTTTTATGCCCATAGCAGCCAATGACACACAGGCATTCCTTGCAGCATGAGATGGTGGATTGTCATGCATGAAGATGACTTTGGTACGGAAGGTTTGGCTCTTCTTTTTGAAACATGAAAGAAAGTGATCAGTCAGAAAGTCCTTATACTTTGCTGAGGAAATTTTCACACCTCCAGCAACTCTGAAAGGGCCGACCAGCTCTCTCCCCATGACTTCGGCCCAAAACATGACTCCACCCCCTCCTTGCTGATGACACAGCAAGGAGGGATGGTGGTGGATGGACATAGTGGCCATCCACCACCTATCCACTATTGCGTCCATCTGTGGTTCCCACAGTCAGTCCTCATGGCCCCGCATCCTGCATGTTTTAGTTCTCTCCCTGGTGGCAGTAACAACTTTTTCAGCTTGTCATTGTTCTTCTTAGACCTTCTAATGAGCCATAATTTGATCCAGGTGTGTTAAACCAGGGAGAGAACTAAAACATGCAGGATGCTGGCTGTGATGGACCGATCAGTCAAGGAACAGCCAGGCACAGGTTTAAAGTCAAAATGGTTGTTGTTTTTATTTAACCCAAAACAAAAACTTGGGTATATAATGAAAAGATGACAAAATGACAAAATTGGGCCCATAAAAGAGGTCAAAGTAACAAACATCAACTCAGACTAACTCAAACAAACAGACCTCCCTAACTGAGACAAAAGGGAAACTTAAATACTGGCTGATCAGGCCACATACAAGACACAAAGGGGAGAACACACAAAAACCTAACTGAAACTAACATAGAAAAATCCCATTCCCCCCTCTGGATGATGAGTAATGGTATGAACCAATTTGCAGTCTCAGCCGGCTTGCTCCACCCCTTCTCCACCTCTCTGCTCTCCTGAAGAATTGGAGCAGCTGTGCTGAGAAAACTCAAAAACAAGCAAAGGTTAAATCAAGCAAAACATAACAATGTAAACTAAAATGTGCGCACTTATTCTAGAATACACTGTGATGTGTTGCCTACTAAACAAAACCAGTTATTCTATAAATTAAATCCTAAACTTAAACCCAAATATAAGTGAGGTGGACCTGTTGTGTGTGGCGAGGGTGAATGTTACCACATTTGTGTGGCTGTAACTGCAGCCATCACACCGGCCCACGAGGATCAACTTTGGGAACCACTGATCTAGACCATCTAAGGTTGCACAACAGTCATCAGTGAACAAGTCTGTTTGAAATTTCATTTTCATGCATGTCTGGACCCACTGCAACCGTTTCTGCTTGCGAATACTGGTTAGGGGCGGCTGAATACTAGGTTCATGCACAACAAGCCTTGGAGGATCCTCCACCTTGAGGTTCCAGAGGCACCAGCAGCTTCAAATAACTGTTTGCTGCTTTGTAAGTGCATTTTAGCAGCTGCTCTCTTAATCCGATGAATTTGTCTAACAGAAACCTTCCTCATTTTGCCTTTATCTGCACAAAACCATCTTTGTTCTGAATCGTCCACAAATCTCTTCACAGTACGATGATAACGCTTCAGTTTTTGTTAAATATCTAATGTTTTCATATCTTGTCCACTAAACTACACTATCTGATGTTTGGCAGCAGAGATCCTTTCTCTTTCCCATATTGCTTGAAACCTGTGGCCTGCTTAATAATGTGGAACATCTTTCTTCAGTTGATTTCCTTTAATTGCTAAACTTAACTGCTAAACTAAAGATGTCCTTGAGACATAATAAACTGATCCATGTTGGTTCCCAGGTCCCAGGACTTCTGCTGTGAAGCTTGTGGCTGTTCGATGCGATCTGCCCTCCTGCCTCTGACGTCCAACAGCAACCCCAGTGCTGAGGATCGCAAGGCCAAAGAACTAGCACAGCAAATCAAATTCAAGGTGCAAACTCCATTTTTGGTGGGAAGTATTCTTCCTCAATGTCAACCAGATTGACATCAAATTATGCTAAATGTCTAATCTCAAATGTGGAAAATATTTGATTAATGTGACCCTTGATTTAAACCAGGGGTGGGCAATCCTGGTCCTCGAGGGCCGGCGTCCTGCAGCTCTTCGATGTCTCCCTGGTCCAACACACTTGAATCAAATAAGTGAATCACCTCCTAAGTGCAGTCAGGTTCTCCAGAGTCCTGCTAATGACCTCATTATTTGATTCAGGTGTGTTGAAGTAGAGACACATCTAAAAGTTTCAGGAGACCGGCCCTTGAGGCCCGGAGTTGCCCACCCCTGATTTAAACTTTCAATAAACTGTCAAATGGTCAGAAATGTATTAGTCAGTACTGTTCAGAGAGCTACTTCTGGAAATGAATTTCTATGAACAGAATTGCTTGTTGAAAGTGTTACGTCACACTAAACGGAACCCTTTTGCACAAGTTCTACAAGCTAACCTTGTGATGAACCTGTGAAAAGCTGAAATCCCTGAATACTTTGTACCCTCTAAAAATAGTTTATCACTTCAAGTGCCAAACACACATTAATTTGACCTAGCACACTAACAGCTGTCGGATAAACGGCTTACATTACTGAAGAAGCTAACACCCAGGATCCTTCACATCTCTCCTGTTTGGGCTGCAGCCAATTGGTGCCAAGGAAAGAGAAAGGAGCTCCTGGATTGACTGCTTTGGAAATGTCAGCTATTACCATGTAAAGTAGCATTGTGCCTAGGTATTTCAGTTTCATAAACTGCATTTTTAAAAATATTTTAGAAATGCTCTATAAAAAAGCATCTATGAAAACTGAACTGGGTGACAGGCAGGGACCCGCTGTAATCAAAAGATTACAACTGCAGACAGGTATGATATTCCTACTCACCGTTTATCTATTAGTGGTTAACTAGCTGGTTGTTTCTTTACACATAGCCTGTCTAGATATGTGAAACTGGAAGGCATTACTACTGGAATGTTCAGGCTGCAAGAAGTTCTTAGATTTCTACCAAGTTTACATTTTCCTGACTTTTGATTGACATCTTTGATTCGCTAACCAGAGTATGATGTTATGAACATTCCAGCCTGGACAACTCAATCTGTTACGTACAAAACTGATTAAAGATATGACTATTCATTTAATTCCCATGTACTATCTTTATCATTAGCACTTTAGCAGTGATATTTATCAATACTACCATGAATGTTGCAGTGGAATACTTCAGATATGGATTTGTCCTCTGTTGTTCAATTGGATCACTTCACATATCCTAATAAAGAGAAGATTCTGGTTTATTTTACCTTCAGTTGTTGGATACACTTTCAGTAGCTGAGTAAGGATCCAGGCCAAAGAAAAGTGTAACTGTGTGTGTGTGTCATGATAAAGATCTACATCTGAATTATTTGGACTAACACACCATGTTGATGACTACAGTTTCCTGTGTATCCATACAGGCAGAATCCAGTATAACACCGCAGGCTTCTACAAGTGGAAGTAAAGTTTCGACTGTCACCCAGGGAGAAACCTCCAGCTTTTCTGAGCAGCAGGCCGAGGAAAGGCCCCAGGCTGAACAGGTAGGCGGTGCCGTGTTATGCGGGACACACTGAGAGCCACACAGCTATGCTCTCTGTCAGGTTTTATTTGGATTTCAGAAATCACTGTCAGGCAAACTTCTTTTTAATCCTTACACACTCTTCCAGTGACATTAGAAATATATTTGATATCACTTTTCAGTTTGAAATTAGTTTTCATAAAAAGATCCAAAATACTCAGAAATAGATTTTTTTTTTCACTGTTTGAGGCTGGTATGGGTAAATTCTGAAAATCTATTTCTATCTGTTTTTTTAGCCAATAAAAGCAGGTTTTGGACATCTGTCTGCCTTCCCACCATATTTGCCTATGCAGGCTCTGTCTGGTCTCTGTCTGACCTTTGTTCCTTATGTTCCCATTTACCATATAAGTATGGGTGGGTCAACACATACCCCACACAGCTCAGGTCATAAAGACACCTGAACTGATATTTCTGTGATTAGAAGCAGCCAGAACAGCAGATATATCAATTCATGTAAAAGAAAAAAAAGAAAATCTCAATAATTTTTTTTCACTCATTTCGCTTTATAGGTTCTTCTTGGATTAAAATATTTCAAGCCCTTATTTCTTGTCATTTTGATTTTTCTGGCTTCCAGAAAACAAAAACCCAGAAATGAGGAAGGATGGAAATCAGACAAAAGAGGATACAAATTCTTACAGAAATATTTTTTCTTCATGCCTGCTCCAGCTGCTGAGCTGTTGTCCATGGTTGGTGGTTTTAGTTCTGCAGTCAGACATCCGCTCTCTGTCAGAGCAGACGAGCTCTGTGGCTTTCAGCTTTTATTTCCACAGCTTCTCTTCAGCAGATCTGAAAATATCAGCAAGCTGTGTTGCCTAAGAGGATTGATTTTGGTGCCAGATGCTATTCAGGAAACCACTGAGACTGATTCTGAAGGAGCAGAGGAGAGGGTCAACTTAGATTAGTATCCTGTGTTTAAATGAACCAAGCAGAGCTAAAATAGTCCCTACCATCTGTTTCTGAAGTTGAAGTTAAACTCTAAAAAGATGGACCACAGCATACCGCCTACCCTGTTAGATTAACCTCCAGCTTCCTCCACCAGTTACTTTCCATAAATAAGTCTATGTTGTCTGTGCAGTGATTTCCTGTTCTTATTGCAGCTTGCTGTCTGATCCTGCTGAGTTTAATTAGATGAGATCTAATTTATCCTAAACCTTTATGCACTGTCTCACACACTGTTGGGCTTTTAGTTTCCTTTTACTGACCAATGATGGTAATATTAACTACACATTAGTGCCGTGAGAAGCCAAAATAGGGTTTGGGATGCTAGAATAGCAAGAACACAAACTGTCCCCAGTTCATGTTGGTTTGGTTTATCCAAACATAGAAATCAAACTTTGAGCTGGAGATCCATACACACACACACACACTGGTCTAGCACACTCTGACCGCATCTCAGGAGGACCAGGAAAGACAAAAGTATGTAATAACAATTGACTTCAGGTTTAGTCTGAAGGACTCCATGTCCCCCTGCAGGCGGAAGCGTCTCCAGCAGCAAATCCAGAGGAGCCCCAGGCCCCGGATGACAGCGGCCCTGTTCGTCGGCTCAGTCCTAGACAGCGCAGGGCCCAGCATCTCAATCGACAGGCTCCCAGGGCCGGCAGAGAGCCAGTAGATAGCAGAGCTCTGTTTGCCCCGGCGCCTCGCCGTGACAACCATGCAGCCTCTGCAGTCCTCATTGTGGTTCTCACTCTGGCCTTGGCTGCCCTCATCTTCCGCAGAATCTACTTGGCTAATGAATACAAATTCAACTATGACCTGTGATGTTTCCCCTTACCCCTGAAGTCCACAGAACTCTGAGCAGAACCGTGGAGGGCGAGCTGAGGCCGTAGCTACTGACGTTGGGTCCTTTCCACTAACATGCTTCCAGGACTAGAGCAGGCTGGTGCTAGAGCTGTTTCTAATCTGATTCTATTACAATTGAAAAAACTCGTGGTTTTATTCACAGCTGTAGAGCCGACCCAGCCTCATCATGACGTCTTCCAGGATGTTTCCTCCTCTCTCTGGTGTATCCCGTGTTTCAGCAGACAAACACCTTACCAGACCGAGTACAGTTTGTCTCATTGCTTCTGCAAACATATGTTTTAATGTCATATATTTAATTTAGAAGTACTGCTTTACACAACTCGTGATGTTTAGGTGAGGCCCAGCGCACAGTTCACTGTGAAAATCCCCTGAATCCAAACTGTCAGCAGCCGATGGTAAAACATCGGCTGCAGAGTAGCAACCGCGTCTAGCATGACAGCTGGCTAACTCCTCTTCCTCATGCCTTGACTTCATGTTCCCATTGAAGCTTAGCAGTTTTCATCCGTCAGCTTAACACTACAGCTACAGTAAATCCAAAACTTGAAACGTAGTGCTTAAAGCGTTTTAATAATAATAATAATATGTTTTATTTCTAGGCACCTTTCTTCACTTCAGGAGGCTGAGTTTTAGTTGGTTGCTGGTCTCTGTGAAACTGCCTCAAGCCTCTGATGAAGGAGGGTCTTTTCCATGAAGTTTGTGTGACTGTAGCATCACTTCCAACTTCTTCATTTAGCCTCAGAACATTAAGCAGAAAAAATACTGGGTTTGAAGCTAGCACTAGCTCTTATTTAGTACTGGAACCAGTTTGCTGGAAAAGCCCTTCATGCTCTGCCGCCTCAGCAGCCTGCTCCTCTCAGGAGGCCGCATCATTCCTGCTGCTGCAGTCAACAACACCTTCAGGATGTCTTTTTATCAGTGTCTTTTACTCTCTGCGGCATTGTGAATTTTTAAGAACGGGAAGCTTTTTTCATTTACAGAGCTCATGCTACGGCCAGCCTGTCTGCCTCTCCTCATGTAATTGTTGAATATCCAACGGCTGTACTTATTCTGTCAATTAAAACTGTAACTGAAAAGTTAGCAACATGGGCCAATGTGAGCTCTTTCTCTCAGACTGATGTGTGTTTGAAATTCCTGCCACACAGAAATCTGATTCCATGATGTTGGGCCAAGAGTTTGGAGAAAGACTTAGTTTTAAAGTATATAAACTATCATACACTTCTCATGTTTTCCTTGATCTTTTAAAAGTTGGGAGTCAGCAAATATCAGGAGTGTTATCTATGCTGCCATTTACCCAAGGAGTTCTTATTAACTTAATGTGTGTGTGTGTGTGTAGGGATGTGTGTGTGTTCATGTGTAGGTGGATTGTGTGCTTTAAAATTTAAAGCATCAGATTTTTAATTCAGTGAAGATTTTATGGTAAATTGAAGGTTTCTGTTAATGACAGGTATTCACTCTAAGGAAGTTTTTTAGAGTTCTCTCATGTGTACATGCAGCATGCTGCACTGTGATCTTCAGGTTTCAAAGCAGGGCTGTTAGAACTTGTAAGAACCTCAGAATCAATTTATTTGCCAAAGAATCACCATCAACAAAATGTTCAACTTGCGAATGTTCACAAATGATTTGATGAGTTTGTGTTTGCAAATCAAGATGTAACCCGGTGAAATAAATCTGATGGGGAAGACAACTTTTTGCAGATTTATAAAGTATTTGCTGAAGAAAAAGTGAAGCAGGATCAGTCGTGCTTATATGGTACCAACATTTTGCTTCATTATTTGAGTATACCGACATTTAATATCTAAATGATTAATAGGTGTTGAGTATTGTTTAATATAAATAAAGAATGCACGACTTTGAAGTAGGTAAGAAATGGACTGAACACGAGCAAAGGCAGTCAAGTCACAATTCTTGGAAGCAAATTGTGCTTCCTTGGCTGCACAGACTGGGGTGTGTGTGTAAAACTGTGGTGTTATTTGTGAACATTCTTTTAAAAGCTCTATGTCTTATCATTACATTTCTAGATATCAAACAGTCACTGTTTTCAGACCAAGAGGCTAAACAGCAAAACCGTCTTTCCAACAGATGTACATCTCTCAGCTTGTCAGGAGACTCTTGTGTTTGTGTGAAGTGATAAATGATCTGTACTTATACAGCACAAAGCTTCACACTACATTCAGTCATTCAACTGTTCACACACACAAATGATAGTGATTCCCACAGCTGCTTCAGAAGCCACATCAGTCTCAGGAGTTGATGACTGTTGAAACCAAACCCTTGATTTAAGTTAGGTAAGTCCAGAGGATGCTGCCTGATCAACATCCTGATCAAACAGGATGCTGACGCTCTATGTAGTGGCATAAACTCATGAGTCAATTGAAGTGCCAAATTAAAAGAAGTTATTTACAGTTTAATGTATTACTTTTGGAATTGTCTTTCTTCATCCCAGCATTCTGAAGTTTTGTGATATTTTTCCCTGTCACACTGCAGCCTGGTTGGTTGGTGCTGCTGGTCTGCTCAGCTGGAGCCGGTGATCACACTGGGATGTTTCTGAGCTTTTCTTCCAAACTCGATCAGCTGCTTAAAGCAGAATCACCAGAACACAACATGCTCACCAAAAAACTATGTGGGGAAAATTAAATAGACCATGCAGTCACCAGTGATGCTTCCCCATCATTCAGTCCTGATCCAATTAAGCACACAAATAAATAACTTTTACAGTTACTGTTTTCAGTCTACTTGACAAATATTATAATTTATGATTTGCTTTGTTCTGAGTTTTCTTGAAAGCAAAGTTTAGCTCTCTCAGTCTCACTCATGTTCTGCCTCCTTCAACCTGTTCTGAGTTGTGGAGCGATTGCCTGACCTGGATGATATTGTTATTCACAACAAATGGACCACCCGTCCATTGTCCAACCTTTACTTGGCTGGGTGGACGATGAATCCATCAAACTGTGTCTTTGCTGCTGCTGAGACAGAATACCTGGACCGCATCATTGGCCAGGCGGTTATCAAGCCACAGATCAATAAAGTCCAGGCCACTGATTCATGCCCTCTGCCCCAAACAAGGAATGTTAGATTCTTTTTTGGCCTGGTTGGTTTCTATCATCAGGACAGCACTGTGCACACACGACAAGATCCTGCTCACCCAATTCCATCCAGAGGATCGAGGAAGCAGTCATGACTTCCAACAATCACTGTGTAAGCAACATGTTCTATACAGTTACACCTTTGATGAACAGATCATTTGACCGAGTGGGGTGGATCTTAGAGCTCGCAATAAAAGGCCGCCTTAAAGTGGCATAAATGAGGTGGAGAGTGTTTATTTTCACATTTTTGGGTAAATTAAATCCTGCCTTGTTGAATTAATCACCTGTGTCCTAGGATTCCTGGTTGGTCCCTGACAATGTCTTAAGATTCATCAAGGCCTTCTTTTTGGTCATCAGTGGTTCTGGTCTTGGAATTCTCCCATTATTGATATACATATATATATATATTTATATGCATATATATATATATCTATATATATAAAATTTGATGTCAATCTGGTTGACATCGAGGAAGAATACTTCCCACCAAAAATTTGCTGTGCTAGTTCTTTGGCCTTGCGATCCTCAGCACTGGGGTTGCTGTTGGACGTCAGAGGCAGGAGGGCAGATCGCATCACCCTCCTGCCTCCTCAGAGCAGGAGCTTGTGGCTTCACAGCAGAATTCCTGGGACCTGGGAACCAATATGGATCAGCTTATTATGTCTCAAGGCTTGATGGCCTACCTAACCCCTAATCCTAATGGTGCACATTCAAAGAATGACCAGAGTTTGCAGTTCTTTATAAACCATAAAATGTTTAGAAAATCTGCTGTGCATAATAATTTGGAACAGTGCATTTTGAGTTTTTTATTTTTGAAAAGAATACTGTTCTCCTTTGGAGGTTTGTTCTGCAAAATTTTATTTATACTGTAATAGTTCATTACTTGAAAATTATTATCAATTTGTATTGACCATTTAGCAAAATCTGAGAACATATCACTTGCATAATAATTTAGAACATTGTAAATGCTTTTAATGACATTGTGCTATATTTAACATTTACAGTTGACCATATTTATACAAAAAACAGTCAGACAGTCATGACAGCAGAGAACATGAACTTAGAGGACAATATCTGTAATGTTATTTCCATCAGGTCCAGTTCCGTGTCCTCGTGTCCGGGTCTGCAGTCAGAAACAGTGAGTGTGCAGCTGTTGACGGTGATTTGTTGAATTAATGTGGCGGTTTGGCCGATTTAAGAGTGTTTTCAGAGGAGAGAAATGGGAATTGACGTGCTTCTCCCAGCCTCTCTCCAGCACCGGGATTCGTTGTGTCGATTTGTTTGTTTATTTCGCTCTGCGGCGCGTGCGGTGTGCTGCTGATTCCGCGCGCTTCCAGTGACAAAAAGCTGCTCTGCAGTTTGACCAATCAAAGCGCTCATCTGATCAGTCTTTATCTCTGTGGCCAACAAGTTCCACAGTCTCATGCCTGTTACATTTTTGCCAGTGCGTCAAAAGAAGAGATGGTACCGGGTTCAGAGCGCCCCTCCTGCGGTCCCAAGGTCTCTCTTGTGGAATCCCCGCTGGACCTTTAAAAGCCAACATGCGCTATAATGCCAGGATCCTGCTCGTTCTTCTTCTGTCTTTGATTCTAATAGTAGAGTCCCGGAGGCAGGGAAGCAGGAGAAGGCGGTGGTCCGAGCCGGAGGAGACTCTCAATCCAGGAAAGTAAGTATTCTTAGATTCAGTTCCTCTATGAGGTCAGAGCTGATGATCAAAACACTGTAGATCAATGGAAGGCGCGCATCCTCCATCCATCCGTCCTTCAATATCTACTCAATCTGGAACTCTACTCTGTGGAGCTATAGAGACAGCTGTCGGGGAGCTTACATAGGTGAGAAGGAACAAAAGCGGATGTTCTGTTGATCGTGTCCATCCGGACTGCTCGGTTTCCTGGGTTCGCGGTGAGTCAGCCAAGTCGTGCGTAAAAAGGCAGACAGACGCAGAGGGGAGACTCTCATGCGATTCAGTAGCGAAAGAGGACTTATGCTTGCCTGCACAAATAGGTTTGAGGTTTTCATTTAGCTAATACCAAAACAAAAACAAAAACAAAAAAATCAACATCCCCTCTTTGTTTTCTTTTTCACCATTTCAAAATAATAAATTCAGACATAAGAACACACATTTCCAAATCCAGTATTTTTCACAGCATAAACCTCTCAAGACAAAGTTTACAATGTTTACCTCCAAGCCAAAAGGCAGGAAGTTGAGAAGACAGAAAATAAGATTAGAAGAATTGAGCTTGTGTAGATTCAAAAGTCTCAATTTAACTTTTCTTTGGGTGTTTATGTCTGATGAAATTTAGACTAAAACATGTCTTTACAAGTTAATCAAGTAAATGTAATTGAGTCTAAATAATCTAGTTAGTTACCCACCTCTGCTCTAAAACAGTGCTCCTCCCAACATTTCTGTCTTTTTGAGAGCTGAAGTTGCATGTTTTCACAGAGAATTTTAATTTCCAGTCAGAAGAACAAGAACAAGACATTCACCAAATGAAACCAGGACTTCATCTGTTTATTGTTTGTATTGCTGGTTACCAATATAACCAGCAATACCAGCTCATTGTCTCTAAAGCTTTCATACTGTAACGTTTTTTCCATATTTATTAAGAGAAAGAGCAAACCAATATGGCAAACATCCTTCAAGCAGAAACAAGCATCAAGATAAATATTAATATAAAGTGAACCTGAGATGAGAATTTACATGGGACAGTAAAATAAAAAGATGTATGATGTCCTTTATCACATCATTAATGTCTGTATTTGTCTTACTTTGACAGAAAAGTGCATTTATTTGTCCCTGAAAATAGCTCCAAACATGTGTATTCAGCAGTTTAATATAAAGAGCCATAATGATCTTTTTTCAGTTCAACCATTCATTTATACAATGACTTTAAGATCCCAACTCTCTGTCTTGTAGGCAGACATGAAGACAGACATGTTGTGATGTACTGCACTCTGTGACCACAGAATGCGGTTTGACTGAAACAATCCTCTGCTGTACTGGAGCCAATCTATGTAGAAAAAGATACATGTAACCTCAGATCGGCTGGGTGACAGTATGTAGAAAACATCGTTCTAGATCCCCTCCTACAGGAGTAACCATCAGAAACGTGACATTAGAGGCACCAGCAGCCATTTTTGAATGTTTGCCAGTGATCAGAATGGGCCACATCAAAGAATAAGCACAAATAAAGTGAGATAGTTATTCATGTTGGTGGTAATGACACAGTTACGCCAATCGGAAGTCACTGTTGCTTGGGTGTATAAGTTTACTAAAATGATGTCAGTCTCTGTCGTTTTCTCTGGTCTCCAGTCTGATTGGACCAGTGATGACATGTTGCCATTAAACCAATGGTTGTCTAGGTGGAGTCCTGAAAACAATGTGGGCTACATTGATAATTGGCAAACATTTTGGGGAAAACCAAGTCTGACCCAGAAGACAGTATCATCCCACTTTGGATGGAGCAGCTTATTCTCTCTAGGAAATTGGTCAAATTGATTATTCCTTCAAAACAGAGACAGCCCAGGCTCCAGACCAGGAAGAATTTTACCAGCTTCATTTGAACTCTTGTCCAAGAGCAGCGAATGCTGCAAGCCGATGACTCATTGTGATCTGTTGGGTTGCTTATAGAAAACTTTTAAAACCACTTTGTAAAACAAACTGAACATGACTGCATTATTTGAAAACTAAGTTCAAACTTTTGTTTTGTGGATTGGCTCTAAATAAACCAAATTGAGGACCAACTCCAAAGGAGAAATGATTTGATTCAGTTTTTGATTCAGTTTAGTTTGACCAAGGTCAGTTTGAAGAATAGTGATCTGGGATCAGGGATCGGTTCTGAGTTCAATTCAAGCTTCCCCACCACTGCACTCTGAAGCGTCCTTAGGCAAAACACTGAAATTCCATGTCCTGGAGCTCTTCACATCTTTGTAACTTAGAAGTTTACACAGTTTTCTGTACAGTTCTGATAGCAAACAGAAGGTTTACATAATATGATTATGGTAAGAAAGAAAGGAAATCATAACATGACCCATTCATTTACTCTGATCTCAATTTGTTCTTATCATTGTCACTCTGTGTCTGTTCTGGAAGCTTCCTGTTTTGCTCTTTCCATGATCAAATTGAACATGAATGTGTCTTTGTAGGACCCTGGTGGAAACACCTGATGCTGTGGTTCTTGTTGGGAAGACAGGCTCGGAGGCTGGCATGGTGAATGGGTGTGTAGCTTATAGAACATTAACGTCAATCATTCAACAACAAAAATCTAATTCTATTTCACTGTTCTATTGGTTGTTAATTATCTCAAGTTGACCAACTTAAGATGTAATAACATCTTAAGACTGAATCAACTATTATTGGATTTGATACATTTAGTGAACATTGTGTATTGTCCAGATCAATATTCCTTCACTATGTACTTATTAAAGGTTTTATTCTACAAACAAAGGTTTGTCATCAAGCTGACATTTAATTGATGGCAGGAAGCTTTTTGCTCACATACTTGCATGAAAAAAAAGAAAGAAAATCCAGTAAAAAGGTGACAGACTAGAGAGATCCTTCATCCCCCATCAGTTAGATGAAAGGTTATCAGCTAAGAGCTCTCCAGGTTTATAAGTTTAGATGAGTTTAGACACATCTGAAAATGATCAGATTCCTTTCTGAAAATAACAAAAACAGTGAAAGTTTAAATAAAAGCAGCTATCAGGCCAAAAAGGCTTTAAAGGACTGCAAAAAAGTCTTGTCCTTCTCAAGTAAAATGTAAAGAAGTCATAAAAAGCCTTTGTAATTTTTAATTATAAACACAGTGTGTATTTCTTGATACTTCTTTGCACAGAATAAGAATTTGTTTATTAGCATATATACAGAGGTGTAATTTTGAGCAACAAAGAATAGTTTTGCTGTTAACATAGTCACCTTGTCATTGTTTAAAATACATTGATTCTTTCTCGCTGTTTCTCTATTTGCTCTTCTCAGTCCTCTGTCAAGGAAGATCATTGATGGCACCAAATCACGAAAGCTGAAAACCAGCCACCTTCTGCGTGTGGATGAACACGACTTCACCATGAGGCCAGCATTTGCAGGTAAGCAACTTTTCCTGAAAACAGTTAATTTACTACTACTTTCACTGCACAACAAGTACCAGCTCAGATATTGTAATATATTCTATTCTGTTCTATGAAAATGAATTCCTTCAAATTCAAGTCCAAACAATTCAATTCATTCCATTCCAGTCCAACCAATCACAAATAGTCAGATTAAGATGCAGCTACACAACTCATCAACTCATCAACAGTGAGTTGATGACAGCTCTGCTCAGTGCTTCCCTAACACCATTAGCTTTTATGGATCAATTGGCTTCCCTCCCTATCTATTTCTTCTGTTGTTGTTTTTTGTTGTCAAAATTAAATATTTCAGAAGATAAAACTAATTTTACCATCAAGCAAAGATAACTCAACTAAACACAAAAAAGCAACTCTGATGAGGATTTCATTTATGAATACAAAAAAAGTTATTGAAACCAATCTGTCAGTTTGGACAGAAATGACCCATTTGTCTGATGGTAAATTTACTGTAAAAAAGACAGTTTTTCTTTTTTTTAAGCTGCACTCAGTTCCTGAACCACAGCAGCTTGATATCACTGTCGCTTTGTAGAATTAAGAAAACATTTAAATAAAATCTGAATACCAGCAGGAAATAGTGTAAAAGACCTCAAGAAGATCAGAAAACAATTCAAGAATAAACGCGAAGCAAGGTCTATCAGTCTGGAAAGGGGAGCAAAGAGATGAGTAAAGCTTTGGGACTAGAGGGAATCACAGTGAGAAGAGGAGAAAAGATGGAACACTGGAGACCCTTTGCAGTGTTCCATGGACTGACCAGCCTATTCTTGACCAAGAATACCACCTAGACCCATCCCCAAAACATTTTGATGTTTCCCAGGAGCTTTAGGAACATACTCTATCCACTGACATGAGAAAATTGGAACTTTTTGAAAGGTGTGCTCTCTGTTCCATCTGGAGTAAAACTAAAACAAAGACAAATGAACATTATACCAACAACTGAGCAGTTATTTGCTGCAAATAAATATCATTTTGGCTCTCCACCTGAAAATTCTGAAATTAGAAAATTTCAAGCTCAGACAAACTTGAGTCTGGCATTTAGTCCAACTCACCACTAATAAAAGTAAATTTTGGAGTAGCCTAGTTAAAGTCTGGACTTAAATCTGACTGGAATGATGTGGCTCAACCTTAAACATGCAGCTAATGCTAACCAGCATGCTTCCAGTTTTTGGTTTAGAGGGAAATTACTTTTTCACATAGGAGAGGTTTGTTCTGATATCTTTTAATTCATAAATAGGGTAAGGGTTAGAGCTAAAGGAAGTAATACCGCCAAGAGCCAAAGTATTAGAACCTTCTGCCAACATGTTCCATCACACTGAGCTAAAGTGACAGAACCCTGCAGAACCTGGAATAGAACTCCTCCTCTCGCCTCATTGTTACCATGGAGTCGTGCTTTTTGCAGCCGTCTAAAGCACTGCCAGGATTTTCTGAAGCTGTTTAAGGTGTTTTTTGTATTTTCTTCAATACATTGTTGCCACCATGTGTTGGCAGAATCATGCTGTTATGTTCAGTTTGTAGTCATTATCTGTGTGGTTGCTTTGCACCTTGAATGTTAGAAAAGCCCCTTGAATTTAAGAAGGCAATTAAAAATAAGAAGCTTATGATTCAACTAAAAAGTCTGGCTCCTGGCCTTTTAGAACTAAACAGATCTGTTTAAACCACTGGAGGAAATGGACCATGGTGAGTTTTAGGACACAGATGGGAGCATATGTCCCACTGAGGAGCCTTTTGTCTTGTGTGTATTTATCGTTATTGTCAGATCCTGCAGAAAACTTATTCTAGCATCACCAAACACTGACTTGTGTGAGCAGTGAGCATCCCTTTCCCATTCAGGGAGAGAGATTTCAGTGCAATCCTCTGACTGAAGGAGAATTGTGAAAGCAAACAGCTTTCACAATTTGTCATCACAAATGACAATTGTCATCACATTGATTTTGAATTTCTTTGGGTACAGCTGTTTGTTCCTCTCTGCTTTAGGTTGATAAACATAGATGAAAACAGATGGATCCACCATGCATTAGTCCATATTTGTATAAAAATAGCACTGAGACACTCTGCCGAAATATCGACTCTAATGCATTGCATCACTGGAATTCCCTTTTTGGATTTACCCTTGTAATGCATAGGCCTCGCTGTCTGATCTAAGCGTGATGAACTGGTGACGGATTTACAGCTGCTAATCCGAGAGCAGATGAGTGTGTGATGGGTGTCCTCACCATCTGTAAAAATGACATGAAGAGTTTGACTGGAGAAATAAAGAGCTAGGATTCCTTTTAAGTGAACCTGCATTCAGGATATATAGAGGGACTTTACATGTTGTACTTGTTTGTGGCTTCAGATGTAAAGTGAGTCCATGTTAAATCAAACTGTGCAAAATGTGAAACACACAGTGGGGAGGGAAATTAATTAATACATTAACCATGTATTATGTTGTGTTGAAGGTAGTTATGTCAGATTTAGTAATGATCTCAGGTTTATAATGGCATCAGAAAATTCTAATTCCCTGCATGCAAACTCATTTATTAATAACTAAAATTGCTGGACTTATGGAGAGCATTTTCCATGAATCCCACTAACAAAATGGTTGACCTTATTTGACCTTTATTTTGATTGTACATATGTTTCAGCATTGTGTTTTATGTTATTTCTAAGTTATTACTGGATAAGCAGTAAGGCCAGAACATTATCCTGCTCTCCTCTGCCAACATTCAGCCTGGAGACACGGATCATTTAAAACATCTGTGCTTGCAAATAACCAACATTAATTAACTGAATTTCTTAGCAGAGTGTAGAATTACAGACAGTAGTGTAACTTTCTGAATTAGGAACAGAAAGGTTGCCTATTTAATGACTCAGATAATTAGCTCAATTAAAAAGGAATCAGCTGGTTGACTGAAATCTCAAACCCACCTAAATATAGCTACTTTTATGACAAAGTATGGACACCGATAAATTATATTTTTTATTCTGCTGATGTGTTTTTGTAATATTTGCATTTTAAAAAGGAAGATTTGGAATTATACAAACTGTTGGGCTTTGGTAGAGCTCTGAAAAAAGAAAAGACGTATCACTAAGACTCCTCTGGCAGCCTGAGCCCACAGATTGAGTTGCATTTTAATTTGACTTGAGGTGTTCTCTGCCCTTGGATGTTTGTGTGTGTGTGTGTGTGTGTATGGTGGGTGGAGTGTGTAGCTTTCTGGCCATGAGGAAATGCCAGTGGATGCACTTTAGCATTACACTGAAGTGCTGCTGAGAGCCATAAAGAGTCATCAGGAGCTGTGGAGTGGAGCTTTGCTCTGACACACTAATAGGTGTCATCTAAGAATTAGTGAATACTGGGAAAATTTGCTGATGCAAAAGAAAAAAATAAATAAAAATAATGCTTCAAAACAGCAAAACAGCTTTGCTTCAAATACAAATGCACCCTTTAACCAGGGAAACACACACAGCTCTGAAAAGCTTTCTGAGTGTAGCTGTGGCCGTGTGCAGCTGCAGGCTGAGCCGAGGCGCCAGCAGAAACAGACCTCTGCTTCTCATTTCTGCTTTTTCAGCAGGTGTCTGATGTTATGTCACACCAGCTGAAGCTCAGGATTTAATGTGTTCGGCACGTGTTGTGGGGCATATGGTGTGAGGAAGAGAAAGGAGAGCAAGACCGACAGCTGGAACTGGGCAGGAGTTAATATCCCATCTTCCAGGTAGCAGATTTGCTGGGCCTTGGGTTACGTAAGGCTGGCACCCGTACGGCTTCACAGATTAACTATACCACAGCAGCCAATGTCACTGCTGAACAAATGACAGAAGGTTCTGTCTGTTTGTTTTTTTTCTACTAATGATCATGGTAGGAGGATACTCTTCCATATCCCTTTAATTCCCAAATTGTCCTTATTTCTAATCCACTCAGTCAGCTGAGCAACACACATCGGTAAACTGCAGAATCCTGTCAACTATTTAACCAAACACATTGTGTGAAACGATGTGTATTAACTTAACAGAGTATTCTAACCTGTTACTTTATGAGGGAGCACTTCATGACATCATGAGTGGAATACAACCATCATATTTATTTTTATCAGAAACTCTGATAAAAAAACAAAAAGCTCTTGGTTATTAGACAGCCAAGAGCTCGACTCCAACTCAGATCAGAGTCATTTCAGGTCAAACAAAAAACAAAAGATTCCCTTCCATTCAGATCAATTTATTCATGTTTGGTCCAACTGATCCAATGCTTGTTCCAGAACTGAACTGATCAGAATGAAACTGTGTTTAATGGAATGAATTAAACTCAATATAAATGAATATAAATGTTATTTATATTCATTATTATACTTAATAATGAGCTGAATTCAGTCAGAACATGATCTCAGTCCATGTCAGTTCAGCTCATTTGAATTCAACATCTAATACATCAGTCATACATTATATTAGCCCCTGTGAAAAAATAATATATCTAAGTTCATATTAAATATGCTGTATTTTTCTGACATACATTTTTAGTGGGCTACCAAGTAGATATACTTATTATAGTACAATTCTGTTATAGTATATTGGCAATGTACTTGAATATATTGAATACACAATGTAAGTTTTTTTCAGTCGGAAAGTGTGTTGTACTTCATCCTTCTGTGTTCTGGTAGCCTGATATGTTTGTGGTACTGTAGTGTGCATGAAGCATTAATGTACAAAGTGGCAAAGCAGAATGATAAAAGATATTGATAAGTAATCAAAAAGTGTACTTTATTAGGAATTATAATTAACCAAAGGTTTAATTGGAGCATACGGAGGTCACACTGCCAATATATAAAATATATAATGCATCTACATTTAGAAAACATTCTAAATACACTTTGTGACATTCTTTCACAAAAATGGCACAATTAAGATATACTAATCAAGCATGGAGCTTGTACACTTTAGGTATAGGTTTTTTTTAATGTACTAACTAGAATACTTTTAGTTGTTACACTTTAGCAACAACTAAAAGTACACTTAATAAACTTCAAATTTTTCTACAATTTTTCTAAAATTGAATTACAATTAAAATACAATTAGCACAAAATTAGTTATTCCAAAATAGCATACTTTCAGCTAAATAATTCCTAACAAACTTGAATAACACTGATGATTAGTCTGGCTTCAAGTATAAGATTTAATTTAATACTTAATATATTTATTTTTCACAAGGGTGTATTGGGCAAAAGCCCAATATGAATATGCTTAAAAAAGCATATTCATATTCATGGTGGGAATACTCAGTTGATTAAAACGGCCCAGCACAAATGTGATTTTAGGGGTGTACCATATTGTCTCGTTTACAGTAGCACCAGTGGTGCTACATGCTAATGCTTTCTACACCATTACAACAAAGAAGAAGCTGGTCAGCTGGTCCCCAGTCTGGACTGGTCTGACTTTCACAGAATCAGCTGCTATCTGCGATAAGAAAAGGATTTACAGAAGTTTCTGTTGTTTGATGGCTGCAGCCTGGGCGGGGCCGGAGCGGAGCAGTAGATGGGGGGGGATGCAGTGGTCAGAACATCAGAACTAGAAATCTAAACACTGGCAGATATTACTTCAATGCAGCTGTTTCAAAGTTACATATTTGTTTGGCCAAATCAAACAATAATTTAACAAAAGCAGAAAATGTGGAATATTGTTTGTGAGATTGTTCTCAAGGTCTTTAAAAAATATATATTGTGATATAATTTCTTTGTCAGTATCACTCACCCCTAGTAATTCGCAACCATCAGTTCCATGTGTGGTGAGTTCAAAGAGTTCAGAGCAAAGGGAGAAAACAGAAAGTGGTATAAACTAGGTATAAACTTCATGGTGCAACTTTAAAACTGAAAAAGCAATGCTGATAATGAGTTTTTTGGTATTGATTTGCAGGTCCGGCTGTCCCAGTTGGAGTGGATGTTCAGGTGGAGAGTTTGGACAGCATATCTGAAGTTGACATGGTATGCTCCTTGAATGTTTGAATGAAACGCAGTGCAACCAGTTTCACACTATTGGGTCAGTCAAGGGCAGGTAAAAATTTCAACTGCAGCAGATAATTACAAATAAGAAAAACAAGCAAGATTCAACATAACTGATGTTATCTGATTAGAAAGGTTGGAAGTTTGAAACAAATGACCTCTGCTGCAACACAGGGACAGCATGCTGCTGCGCGAGAATATTTCTGTAACAGCATGTAAACAAATGTTTGACTGTGAAACAAATATGTCACACTGCCAGAATTTTAACTTCAGCACAAAATTCAATTAAATTCAACTCAAACATACTTTATTCATTCTGATGAGGAACTTGCATGTAGCTCAGAATAATTTGTAGTTTAGTTAAATTAAATTGTGGAGCTGACAGTGGCAGAGCAATCCTCTACTGCAGTGTTTCTCAACCTTTTTTGGGCCAGTGCCCCCCTTTCCATTATCCAGGTCCCATCAAAGAAGATGTAGGACACCTGCACTGAATATTAGTTTATTATTAATATTACTGTCATTATTGTGGATGTTTTCATTTTTATGGTTGTTTCTGTATTTAACATGAAAAAAGATTTCCCAGAGAACAAAAAAGTAATTTGAATAGAAATTATTTTTACAGGCGTCTACAAAAAAATGTAATGAATATTCAACTTAAAATCGGTCGGCCTAACAGCAACCGATCAGATAAGAATATTCTTGTTCTGTGTAATTTTATGATGTTGTTAAATCTTGCACAAAATGACCTGATAAAAGATGTTCAGCAATACCAGTTTAAACTTTGAACTGAGCTTAGCAACATCAAAACATGGATAGAACTGCAACTACATTAATCATAACTCTTCTTCTCTTCAGTGTTTCTGTGGTGCAGCTCTGTGCTGCCTTCAGGAGAATGGGACATCAGAGTATCAGCTATAAAATTTCACCCACATGGCATTTACTGTGCAAACCAGAGCTTTCAGTGGAAAAACAAAACTTCCAGATCCTTTTAATCCCATACAAATATGAGACAGAAACATGGATTATATCTTTATATAGACCTGTCTATTGATTTATAGATTAATAGTCTTACTGAATATAAATTACAAAGAACAAAGCTGGTTCTTAATCAAATCCTAATTAATCAAATTAAAAGTGTCATGGAGTCACTGAGATTAACACTGACATGAAAGATAATATTAAAGAAGTAAATATATCAAATCTAATCAAAAACATAAATAAGTGATAAGTTCCTTATTGTTATTATCTGTATAATATATTTCTTCTTAGTACCACATGTGGTCGCAACAGACCCATGGCACTTCAACATTATTATTTTACCTTTTATCTGAAAACTGTCTGTTTGTTATTGCCATATTCGAGTTCGTTCGTTGCTCGGTCCCAGTTCTCTTTTTTTTTTTTTTTTTTTTTAATAAACTTTATTTCTTATAAACAACAAAGTACAACTATGCTGTGTACATATCAGACACACAAAACAATACAGAATAAAAACAAGACAAATATAATTGCCAGGGGGAACATGAAGTACAATAGTGACAAGAAAATGATAATTTTGCATAAAGAAAAAAGTACAAATTGTAGAATATGTGCCAGAATCAGTGAATTAACATAGGAGATAATCCAAAATTCCAAGTTGATTGCAAGTCCTTATTGTTGTTTTTGCTTTTCGATTAATTGAAGGTTGAATTGTAAATATATAATGTTTAAGTTCAATTAAAAAAACTGAAAATTTACATTTATGTAGGTGAAATTTAGCTTTAATAAGTAACAAATTGATAAAGAAACTTTCATTTATGTAGGTGAAATTTAGCTTTAATAAGTAACAAATTGATAAAGAAACTTTTCAAATTCATTTTTTCATTTTGTTGAAAACCAAATAAGACATTTTCCCAATACAAATTAAAGCCTGCTGATATTTTTGAGTCAACAAAGTTACAAAAATGTTGCCAAAATACTTTAGAAAAAGAACACAACCAGAACAAATGAGTGACAGATTCTGGGTAAATGTTACAGAAGGAACAGTTTACATCAATGTTAGAGTTGAATTTCTGCAGATAGACTTTAACGGGGTAGATTCGGTGTATGAGTTTAAAAGACACTTCTTTTACCTTGTTGGAGAGAAGAAAGTGATTCGGGAGCAGCCAGATTGATTTCCAGGATAAATTAATATGAAAACGATTCCAGTATGGTACAACTACCGGAGCAGAGGTCACTTCCCTCTGAAACAAGGATCTGATCGATTTATTATTGTTACGAGGAAGAGGTTTAAGACATATTTCGCCAACAGGAGAATGTATGGGAGTTAAAATGGGAGAATGATAACCGATTCTTGGCTTCTGCTTGAATAACATACAGATTTTTGTAGAAATGGCGCCAAAAACTTTTGCATATTCTCCAGGAGAGACAGGAAAATTAAACTTGGAAAGAAATTCTTCATAACTCCACAACAAGCCATCACTGTTAAACAACTGGTCAACCAGAATAATGTTATGAGTAAACCAGGAATCGAAAAATATAGTTTTCCTCTTATACAGAATGTCCTTATTATTCCAAATGAAATAGCGGTGAGGAGAGAAGTTGTGTTTGTAGATGAGTGACCATGATAAAAAGGCCTGCCGGTGAAAGTTGGAGAGTTTTGTTGGGAGTTTCGCTATATCAAAATTACAAACTAAAAAGAAATTCAGACCACCAAATTTAGAGAAAATATGGGAAGGTATAAAGTTCCAGAAAGACGCTGGAGAATTGAAAAACTGACGGATCCAATTCATTTTAAAAGTATTATTCAACATAGAGAAAGGTAAACAATTAAGTCCTCCGTTTTCATATGAGTTTATTAGAGTAGATTTTTTAATATAATGAGTCTTATTCTTCCACACAAAATTAAATAACAGTTTGTCAATCTCTTTCTCACTTTTATTGTCAATGTCTAACGACTGTGCAGCATAAATGAGTCTAGAGACCTTCAGCCTTCGTAAGCAGAATGCGGCCACGCAGAGACAGATCTCTAATTAACCACTGATTCAATCTTTTTTTAGTCTTTTCAATTACCGGGTCAAAGTTCCGAGAGCTTCTTCTGTTTTGATCCTTTATAATATTTATGCCTAAATAGACAACCTCGTTTTTAACTGGTATGCCTTCGATTGAAGCTGTGGAGCAGTCCTTTATGGCCATTATTTCACATTTTTTAAGGTTAAGGGAAAGACCAGAAGCTTTGGAGAAAGTAGCAATTTCCTTAATAGCTAAGGAGATTTGTCTTTCATCCTTTAAGAATAAAGTAGTATCATCTGCCAATTGTGTTAAAGTAACCACTTTATCTGCAATAGTGATCCCTTTTAAAGGACCAGCTTTAATATGTTGGGCCAGAATCTGAGCCACCAACAGGAACAGATAGGGGAGACGGGACAGCCCTGTCTGATTCCTCTGCAGAGGCTGAATCTAGGCGAGGAGCCATTTCTCAGTTTGATGGAGCTGTTACTGTTTTGGTACAAGGTTTTAATGATAGAAGTAAAGAATTTCCCAAATCCAAACTTTTCTAGACTTTGAAATATAAACTCATGTTGACCGTATCGAATGCTTTATAAAAGTCTAAAAAAAAAATGAAGCCATTATCATGAATAAGATCAGGATAATCTAAAATATCAAAACAAATCTTATGTTATTTGATATATGCCTATTTTTCATAAAACCAGACTGAGTTTCATCAATAATGGAGTGAAGAACAGATTTTAATCTTTTAGCAACAACTAATGCAAATATTTTGTAATCATTGTTAAGAAGACAAATGGGACGCCAATTATCTAAAAGTAAAGGATCTTTTTTTGGTTTTGGTATTAAAGTGGTTAAACCCTGAGTGAGGGTTGCAGGGAGCGAACCCTTTTCTATACTTTCATTAAGAACCTGCAAAAGAAAGGGAGCGAGGTCGAACAAAAAGTGTTTGTAAAATTCAGCACTCAGCCCATCGATTCCAGGGGATTTGTTGGTTTTGAGATGTGAGATAGCATCCACGATCTCTTGCAAAGAGACTGACTCATCACATCTTTTCCGTTCACTAAGAGAAATTTGATTAATTGATAAATTGATCATCAGGGCGTCAGCTGAAGTTTGACAGAAGTTGGAAAGATAGAGTTTCATAAAAGGAACTACAATATTTAGCAATATCATCCAGATTATCTGAAACGGTGTCGTTAATCTTTAGTCTGGTAACAGAGTTACTGACTAAATTGTGTTTTTCTAAGTTAAAAAAGTAATGAGTGTTTTGTTCTCCCTCTTCTAGCCATTTTCTTCTTGATCTAATAAAAGCACCCTTAGTCTTGTTAATGTAAAAATTATCTAATTTAACTTGTAAGTCTGCTAACTCTTGTTGTTCAGAGTTATTTAAATTAAAGGGATTCAACTGAGTGAGCTCAAGTATTCTTGATATAATCTTTGTTTCCTCATCTCTGTTTACTTTAGCCTTGTTACTACCAAACTTTCTTAGAAATTTACCAGATTCAAACTTAAAAAGCATCAGTTTGAGCTTTATGCCAGAAGAATTGTAGTAATTCCTTTATCTTTATAGTGACCTCATCATATTTTAGTAAAGAGTTATTTAATTTCCAGTATGAAGGAGAATTACAAAAGTCTTTCTTGTCTGAAAACTTAATAATTATTTCAATAACTTTATGGTCTGTAAGTGGGGTAGGTAGGGTGTTAACAGTCACAGTTCCCTTGTTTACCGAATCCGAGATCAGCCAGAAGTCTATCCTAGATCGTCGAGATAAGGAATTATTACTCCAGGTAAATAAATTATCTTGTGGGTGTTCAATTCTCCAAATATCAATTAGATTAAATTTTTCCATAAAAGCTTTGACAGTTGGACTTGAGGCATTTGGACGACCAGGAGGCCATTTATCAAGGTCACCATCAAGGACAGTGTTGAAATCTCCTCCTATGAGGACTGTAGCCTTTGGGTGTTTTTTTAGCCATTCTATAAAAGTTTTTTCAACATTGAGAAACAGCTTATCATTTTCTCCTTTATTGTTGTAGCCATAAATATTGGCACAAATGAAAGGATGGTTATCATAGACGAAAAGCTGACAAATAAAGTGACCCAGCGAATCACATTCAGTAGAAATAATATTCCCATTAAATCTGTGCTTTAAAGTCATAACTCCTGCAGAACGCTCAGACCCATGAGAGCCAAACAGAATTACCCCACTGGGATTTCCAAAAAGTAACATCATTAACTGTAGAGTGACATTCCTGAAAAAAACAAAAATCAGATCTAAAATTTTTGGCAAACAAAAACAGCGCTTTTCTCTTTAACATATTGCGCATCCCCCTGGCATTAAGAGAAATAAGAGAAAGAGATAACATTTGAACAAGAGAAGTAACTTAGTGGACGAAGGTAGTAACAGATAACAAACGCCGTAGATCAGTACCTTATTAAAGTTCCAGTTCCCAGTTTGCAACCATGGATAAAGTTCTTTCTAGTGAGCCCAATAAGAAGAGAGAAAAAACAGACCTGCAATTATTCCTGCATTGGAGTAAACAGTGCGGGTATCTCCACACCGTTGATGAAACCACGGCCCCCTACGAAGTAAGCCGATTTTCCCTCTTCCCGAGCCTTCTGGATGCTTGGCCACAGCTTCTGTCGGGATTCACGATCTTCTTTGCAAAGGTCTTCGGTAAAACGAAGTCCATTTTTTTTCAGGAAGTCATTTCCTTTAGCTCCTTTCCATATGTAATCACGATATCTCCTCGCAATGAATCGAATGATGATAGAACGAGGCCGAGAGCTACCGGTGAGTCTTCTTCCAACTCGGTGAGCGTCATCAATGAAAATCTGAAGCCTTTCCTTCTCATGCGGAAGAATCTCCCGGCACACTCGCATCACCTCCTCCAACACATTCTCCTTCTCCGCCTCAGCAACTCCATGAAGTCTGAGGTTCCAACGGCGGCCATAGCGCTCCATCTCAGTGACCCGGATTAAGCAGGACGTTGTATCTTTTTCATTGCGCTCCATACGTTTTTCAACCGAGTTGATTTTCTTATTCATATCTTTAATTTCTTCTAGCATATTAGCCAGCTTTGTTTCTAAGGCATCACTTCTTGTATTGATCAAGTTAGCAAGCATAGCAATAGCATCATCAGGGTTTGAGTTTCCAGTTGTCTGTGAAACATTTGGAAAAGGCTTCTTGGCAACAGGAGGCTTACTTGGGGTAACCGGGAGCGGCGGGAAATCCTCTTCGTCAGCCTCAGGTTGAAGAGCGCCTAGAGCCGCGCCGACATAGTTGTGGTCTTTTTCAGAAGCAACAGAGCCGGTCTTATCCGACTTGTTGTGATCGCTGGTTCTTTTTTGGGCTAACTTAGGCATCTTCCTGAGAGTAAGATAATCTTACGAAGTAGAAAAGTTCTTAACAGAGCGTTTGTACCCACAGGAAATTGCAAAGTAAGAGTTCTTGTACTGAGAGCCCGGCGTAGGACGTCTTACGCTACCGCCATCTTGGCGCCTCTCCGCTGTTTTAGAATAGTAGTCTGGCTGTAGTCCTTAGTAATCCCATCGGAGTTAGTGAACGATACCGTTCAATTCCGCGATGATCACGTTTCTAAATATTTAATTAACATTACCAGCCGTCTTGTTTGACTCAACGCGTCTCTCTTCAGGATGGAGGACGATTGGTTACAGTGCAGGCGACTTCCGGTGAGCTTCGTAACGTCCCGGTCCCAGTTCTCCAGTGTCAGTTTTCCCCAATGTGCGGGTCGTTTTTTGTTTTGTACCCCCTGCGGTGCGGGGCGTCGGGAAGGACATCCATGAAGAGACTGACGTAAACCTTTTAAAACCACGGAAAAAATCCCGGTATTCCAAAGGTGCTGTGGTTCTACCGGTTCATCCGGGTCACTCTCAGCTCCGACGTTAACTCTATAAAACGACCTGACAGGTGAATCTCACAGCAACATCAGCCGGTGTAACGAACACTGAACTGATGCTAAGCTACCATTAGCAAGAGCGGAGCTAACAAGAAGCTAACAAACACGGAAGAGAAGAAGAGCTGCCATCGATGCGGCTGTAGCCGAGCATGTTTTAATGTCACACAATACAGTTTTTAGCAAGTAGCTCAACATCTAAACTGGTATTATTGTGCATTTAAGGTGTAAAGTTTATCTTCGAGCAAACGCCCCCAAAGGAATCCCAGCGCCCGGCTTTTGTAAAAATGTCCGCCAGCGCCCCCTGCCGTCCTCTGAACGCCCCCGTTGAGAAACGCTGCTCTACTGAGTAAAGTTATGATAATCTCAAGTAAAATTCAAGCTCTTTTTCAGGAAACACCTCTTTTGTTGATCGTCAAAATAAATTAAAACAGGTTTGACTGATGTAATTAAGCCAGCCTTCTGCTCTGTTTATAAATTGGACGGAAAATGATGTATAATCTCATGTTTGCAAGGGCGCACGAGGATTATGTTTAATTTGGATCCCAAGGTTGTGGATTTAGTTGTTTTGGAACAGAAGGAAGAACATAAATGATTCCAGTCTATAGCTGCTGGTTAAATTAAATCAGAAGTGTAGAATGCAGAGTTCTAATTCTCTGCATCCTTTGCTGTTTTTTATGACCTTATGCTGCTTTGTCCAATTTTTCATCCTTCTTATTAACTTGTATTCACATCATTAAAAATGATGAAACTGACCTGACATCTTATACAAACATCTTCATTACTGTTGAAGAAAGAATTATAGTTCAGCATCTAGAGCTAGTGGAGTGAAATGTGATTTTCAGTTCATGTTGTTTCTCTTTTCAGCAGCCAAAGTTTTGAAAAGCAGGATGTCTTCTGCCAAGTCAACAGCTACACACTAACTTGAAAACTTTAGTTCATTTTGTAACTTATTTGTAACAATTCAACATTATAAAAACAAGAGCAAAACAACAGTGGGCATCATAGAAACTCTCAACTAACTATACAATCACAGGGTGATAATAAAACCCCAGAGTCATGTTCAGTACAACAGAATGTGCTTTCTAATAAGGCTTGTTTGTCAGATTAAAATGACCGTCTGACCATCTTTAGGTTTCACTTGGTGAACTCAGTTAGTGAAATAAACAACCAGAAGAAGTACATTTGGCAAATGGTGATAAATTTTTAAAAATACATTTGTGTTTTGCCTAAGGACGCTTCAATGTGGTGTAGTGGTGTAGTGGTGGGAAATAATTACAATTATTATTTTTCTCCTTAAAGTCAATAAGAGCAGAAAGCTAGACCAATTATGTCTGTGGAAGCAGCAGAGTGGGGGCATAATTGGACAATTCATAAGCAATAAATGATATTCCAGAAAGTAATAATTACAATACATAATAAAAGAGGCATTAAACACTTTAAATATTCTCATTCTATATAATCTTTCAGAACCAAACACGTACAGTTATGTCAGAAATTGTCTACCTAGTTATAGTCTATTTTATTTTCTTACTTTTTAGAAATATTTCTATCATAATGTGTCTGTTAGGTTTTATGTTTCTTTGGTGCTGAAACACCTGAATTATCTCAGAGAAGGACAATAAAGAATATTTCTTTGCTGCTATATTTAATTGAGAAATGTCCAGTTTCTCCTCTTATGCAAAGCAAAGGTTCTCTTCTGGTGTATGCCAATAGTAGAATGTGTTGTCAGCTATTATTTCTTAGTGATCTGGTCTTATGTAATGGCGTGAGGATAATGGGGCAAAGAGTGATCCGTCACACAGCGCTGCAGCAGAGCATCCTTCAGATGTAAAGTAGCAGGGTAATGTGAGGTGACAGCACTCCAATCAGCTTGGATCAATAGAAACCATGGCCAGTTATAGGATTTAGTGAACATATGTTTCACACATCTGTAGAGCATGTGTATTTGGTCCCGACATAACCAAATAATCCAGCTAGCATGGGCAGACTGCTGTAATCCTGGAGGAATTTAATAAACTAGAGAAAGCAAGCAAGTAGTCCCTCTACTGACACTTAATCCTGAATCTGTTTATGCCCCCCAATCACCCTCCCTTAGGACTTCACCATGACTCTGTATCTAAGGCACTACTGGAAGGATGAAAGATTGGCTTTTCCAAGTGCCACAAATAAGAGCATGACATTTGATGGGCGCCTAGTGAAAAAAATCTGGGTCCCCGATGTGTTCTTCGTCCATTCTAAGAGGTCCTTCATCCATGATACCACCACCGACAACATCATGCTGAGGGTCTTTCCAGATGGCCATGTTCTGTACAGCCTGAGGTGAGGAACCCAACTAAATCCAAGCTGGCAGGCTCCAATGCTGCTGGGCTTTTAAACTGTCCTTTCTTTATCCCTCAGGGTAACAGTAACTGCTGCTTGCAACATGGATTTCAGTCGTTTCCCTCTGGACTCACAGACATGCACTCTGGAGCTGGAGAGCTGTGAGTTTCACAAACACTGAGTTTACAGTCTTTTGTCTCACTGTGCTTCTTATTGCAAGTGGCTAGGGACATTCTGGCAAAAACTTATGAACCTATGAACCAACCCCACTAAGTGGAAATAGCAGTTTGAAGATAGCAGAATGTAATTCCACCATTTCTGTAGAACTCCTTAAAAATGCAGTGCTTTTTCAGTCACTTTGCTGACATCCTTTTCTTTTGCTAGTAATGCATATCTGATTGATTCACCTTCACTGAAAAGGCATTTACATCAAAAGCCTTTGTTCCTCTTCTAAAGTTCCCTCCCTCCCTCCTCTCATTTATGCCACCATTTAAATTTCCACTGAAACCGATGAGCATTTCTTTAAATCAAATCATATCTTTAATTTAGTGCAGTACACTAACACATGTGTTGCTGATTCAGCATGATCCCCTTAGAACATTTGATAAAAAAAGGAGCTTTCAAAGGCACTGACGAAGAAAGAGACAGGAACAGCTCAATTAAAAAATGCTTAGAAATAAACATGCCAGGCAAACAAGATAAGTGGGTCTTTTATAGATGCATAAATGTAAAGGAAAAAAACACTATTAAAGGAAAAAATACATATATTTCAGAGGGAGATTATCCTATCTGTCCATCCAGTAGGTGAGTGTATCATGGACTCACAGGATGTTTCTCCATCAGTCCAGTTGGCATTTTAAACTGGGCTGTTTTGCAGTGCTTCAGGATGATCCTGGCTGCAGTAACTAGACCCACCATAAGTACACCGTGTCTCCTGAATAGTTCCATTGTTTGAGATCTCTCCTTAGACCTGCGATTGGTAACATTTAAGAAATTTTTTTTTGAAACTGTCAGCAACTCCTGACAGTGTAGTATGAGATAGATGAGGAGGGTCTTAGAGCTGTCAATCATGGTTGAGTATGCACTGCTTAATATGCTAATGGTGAAGAAACAACTTACCGTTCTAGAAAAACTGTTCCATCATCGGTGGCCATGCTAACTAGCCTGAGCATTCATGGCAGGCTCTGTTATGGTGAACTTCCTGCAGCATAGTAGAGAGCAAGGGGGAGGGTTAGGGTTACATGAGTATGATTGACAGTATTAAGACCCTGCTGGCTCTGATTTGTTGTTTCTAGTGAGTACTAGGAGAAGGCAGTGAGGCTTGTTTTTTGTCTCATGTTATTCTGTCATGACATAGTGACAGTTTTAACAAACAAGTATTGGCTGTAAAAGTCACCTACCCTGGCTTTAACTAAACCAGCTTCTTCTGTGCAATCTCACAGGAGTGTAATAATATCACTTTACAATTTTATTCAGTGTGAATTTTTCCTCTCACCTCTTATTGAATAGTGATATTTCTTGTACAGTAAGTCTAATTAAAAAGAGTCTTGAATATGCAGGTGAGTATTTTTCCTGCTGTACATGAGGAGAATCCAGGTGTATTTTTATTAAGAAGAATTTGGTATTAGGAAATGCTTTTGAAATCCCCTGGTCTACAGTTGGTCATCATTATGCAGCTACTTTTTTTGATAATTGTTTTCTGTAAAATCAGTTTTGCATCTCAGTACTCATTTCCAATTTATTGGTTTCTCGACAGAACTGTGAGGTTTTGCAGTATTTCTGTTGCCTTACCATGTAATTTAACATGGTAGAGATGCACAATATATCAGCATTAACATCGTTTTCTACAGATTGGTTCATACTTCAAATGGGATGTTCTAGATCCCAATTACAAATTCCAGATGTAACAGTTTCTCTGTAAATATTCCCAGAACCATGGTTCACCTTTCAACTTAATCACTGCTGTCCTTCACACCCATGAAAATATAATTATTATACTATCATGTAACATAATCAGTTAAACTGTGAAGCTACTATCATTTAGCTATCATAATAGTATCTCTCCGCCAAACATTGAAAAATAGTTAGTCCTAATTATTTTCTGAATGAAGGACTGAACCATCTACAATGCTTTACAAAATAAGGAATAGATGGTTTCTAGTTACATTGGTTGATCTGGTATTATTATTATTTATTTATTTTTCTCATTGGTAACTCTGGCATGTTTGTGTATTTGTAATTAAAACCCTTCAGTAAATATGGTAACTGCTTTCAGTTTTTATCTGATCCAATCAAAGTGTCTCCTTGCTCTGGTTGTGCTTTCTGTTTCTCAGATGCTTACACTGATGAAGACCTGATGCTTTACTGGAAAAGTGGGGATGAGTCCCTGAGCACAGACGACAGGATCTCTTTATCTCAGTTTCTCATCCAGAAGTTTCACACCACCTCCAGACTGGCTTTCTACAGCAGCACTGGTATTTTTATGTTTATAATTACCTAGTAAATCTGTCTGGTGTAAACTGTAAAAGCATTTATGATGTACAGTGCTAAGCTGAAAAATATCAGCAGGGTTCTGTGGGATTGTGTTTTTGAATCTTTGTACTATAATTGGGCTTTATGTCAAATCTAATTGGACATAAATTAGATTTAGGTAGTAATAAGTGTGTATATGATTAATATATGTGAACATTAATAATACACAAGAAAATATTATTATATTTACTTTTGCAAAGATGCATTCAGAGTAGATGATAAGGAACTGGTATCAACTATTGCTGGAGTGGGAGAGTGTGTTATGATCTGAAAGAACCAAACTGGAACTTTTGGATCACAAAGTTATTTTGTGGCACAAATACTACTGAGCATCACCAAAAGAATAGCAAAGCCACAGTAAGACCTGGTGGTGGCAGCAGCATGGTCTGGGGTTGTTCATCAGAACATTCAACTGGGTTGCATCGTTTCCTGTTTTCCAGGCTGGTACAACCGGCTGTATATCAACTTCACCCTACGGCGGCACATCTTCTTCTTCCTGCTGCAGACATACTTTCCTGCCACTCTGATGGTTATGCTGTCCTGGGTGTCCTTTTGGATTGACCGCAGGGCTGTTCCTGCCAGGGTCTCTTTAGGTAACAAAAACTGTTGTGCTGGTTCAAATCAAAATACGTTCATCTCAACAGGACATTGTATGGATTCTGAGACAGAACAAATTAAGATTGGACAGAAAATGAACATCTGGTCATGCTCAGTTCTTGTGAACAGTTCACTAAACGCCAGTTTAAAAAATCTCTGGAAAATCAAGACAACATTTTGATGGGACTCTGGTCTTCCTTTTGTGACAGATCCTGAGTTCAACAAATTTGCTTATTTTTTTCTCTGCTTTATTCTCTCATTCATTTTCTTTTTTCTCTCTTCCTATCTTTTTGCCTTCATGACATTCCATTCACAGCTCATTTAAGGAGTTGCAGTCTAGCTGTAGCTCAGAAACACCACCTGTGCATACCTGTCTGTGCTCATGTTTTGTTGCTGCAGGCAGCTCGGTTACAGGTCTGACTCTCTGCAGTCTCCATCTGCTATGCCATGAAAATATCTGTCAGATTAGGGTGGAGGTGGAGGAGATCAATCTTTTCACAGATTATCTGTCTCATATTACACTATCAGGACATGGTGACACTTTTAACAAATACGTAAGCAATATATTATTGGAAAAGTTACATACTGTAGTTTTAAATCATGGGTTGCACTTTTCTTTTTGCATGAATTAGGTGACTACCAGGGGCATTTCCTTTTTCTAGTGACTGGAAGTTACTAAATAATCTATGAAATCCTTTGATGCCTCTTGTTTTTTCTCTACACAAACAGAGTTGTTCTGTTTTCTGTGCTTCAGGTATAACAACTGTGCTGACTATGTCTACCATTATTACTGGAGTCAACGCCTCCATGCCAAGGGTCTCTTACATCAAAGCTGTTGACATTTACCTCTGGGTCAGTTTTGTCTTTGTATTCCTCTCTGTGCTTGAATATGCAGCGGTCAATTATCTGACCACAGTGAGGGATGGTAAAGACCGGAAGCTAAGAGAAAAACTAAAGGAACAGGTATGATATGATTCCAAAATCAGTAACAACCTATTCAAAAATCCCTAGACTCAGTCATGACTTCCTTCCTTCTTTCTTTCACCCAGTCCCAAACGTTGCCCTGCACTTGTGGCATGCCTCACACCAAGACCATGATGCTGGACGGAATGTACAGCGAGGCAGATGCAAACAGTCTGGCAGGGTATACCAGAGCCTCTATGGTAGCTGAGGATCCATCTGACAAACAGGAGCAGATGGTGGTCCATCTCACATTGGACAATGAGTCGACAGAGACTAAGAAGAAGGGCATTCGCAGCTTTCGCATAATTCAGAACACCCACACCATCGACACTTACTCCCGCATGATCTTCCCAGGTGCTTACATCCTATTCAACCTGATCTACTGGTGTGTGTACTGCTGAGTGTGTGCATTTTAAATAAAGCTGCAAAGAAAAAAGGAAAACGCTTCCTTCAGTTTGGAAAGCTGTACCTCATCCCCAGGGGCTGGGGGAGATTTACATGTAGCTCACATGCTGCTGTTGCTCTGGATGACGTCTAGAGAAAGAGAGCTTCTCCTTCCATACAGCCCCGGCTCCAGAGGGATTTAGCAGGGGGCACATTGTCTTATTTTGGGGGAGAGGAGAAAAAACAAGCTTTAACTTTAATAGCAATACATAAACAAACCTTCATGTAACCTTTCAAGTAAACAAAAAAAAAAAAACTTGTTTATTAATGCAAAATAAACAACTACTCATATAAGTACCTTTTTTCCCAGAAGTTTATTCAAGTGGATGTAAACCGTACTACTTAATTTTGAACATAGATAACAACAAAATCAGTAACCTATACTTGTTAGCTTAATGTGATATATTGCCATTGAGTAGCTAACATTACCTGCATCCAACAATATTATTCAATTCACTCAGATAGTTTGGGGGGAAAACTGAGCAAAGTTTTTTGCCTTTTGCTGGTTTCCTGCAATGATTCTAACACACACCTGTGCATCTCTGCACAGCAGCAGCAGGGCTCTGTCACTGCCACCCAGATGTTAAAACCAGCGTGAGCATCTCAGGACTCAGGTTGCAACAAGTTATGACATGTTAGCAATGGATTAAACCAGTTGAAGAAAAGCGCGTGGGACAACAGGCACAAATATGGGTTTCGACTGTCAAATTGAGATGTGAATATGACTGGCTCTGTGGTCAAACAATGCCCACCAATGCTATCGCATGCAATCATGTCTACAGCTGTGAAGGTGGTCTCCAGCTACAGATACCAGAGTGTGCATATATCCTGGAGTGGCAGCACCTCCTCTCTGTTGAGGAAGGCCCACCAGTATCGACTCTTTACTTCCTGAGGAAGCTGCGGAAAGCTGGACTTGGGTGCTCACCGAAGAGCTTCTATCGCTGTGTGGTAGAGAACTTTATCTGCATCTGCATCACAATGTGGCACAGCAGCTGCCCTACTGCTGACAGAGCCAGTCGTCCCCATTTAATGTTAATTAAATTGTTTAACATTAATAATCATAATAAGAGGACAAGTAGTTAAATATGGTAAGATAAATATTTGACTTACTGCTTTTCTGTCGCTGCCAGAAACCAATCTGAGGTCTAAATTGTACTTCAACTTGGCTACAGTGCTGTTGGAATGGGTTAATGTGATTGGCTATCCATCAGTTACCCCATTGTAGGGGTCCATTCATATGATTGGCTGAAACAAGGAAGATATCTGATTGGTTGCTGTCTGATCATTTTCTGTGAAAGAAATACATTTGTGGATTGAGTCATGTTAGGGCAGTCTCAAAATTTACACATAAATCCAGCGAAGCCCACAAGCCAGAAGTAGCTTGTAAATCAAGATATATTTGTGTTGGCATCAAAAATAAAAACATGAATCGTCTTCTGTGCAAATGTAAATCCTTCTGTGTATTTGTGAATATTGAGACAGTTTTAGCTCCGTAAGTAAAGATACATGAATCTGTGCAAGTGAATTTACCTCAGTATGTGAAAACACAACAACCTTCAGGTTGAGAATAACAGAGGCTGGCTTGTTTTTGTAAGACTTTTTCATAACCAGCTGATAGTATAAGACCTTCTGACATTTTGTATAAAACATTTTGATGACTGGAAAGTAAATGGGGCACATGAAGAAGACGGCTGAGCTCATTTTAAAGAGTACAATGTTAATTATGGACTAAATCCAGAGTTCACTGTGTTATCAGCAGGAGTTGTTGGGAGAGGGGGGTGTGAGCTGACAGAAATGTAAGAAGTGAGCTTTGAGCAGTGCGAGCAAATAAAGATCTCCTGCTGCTCTAGTCTCTGATTTCTCCTGAGGCTTCATAGCTTTTATTTGTGCTTGATTTTCAGTCTGAAAGCTCTGAAACCATAAGTTTATGTGTGCATACAGTCCCAGAAAAGCCATGTGGAGCCCCACTAGCAGACTGATTTCCATCCATCCATCCATCCATCCATCCATCCATCCATCCATCCATCCATCCATCCATTTTCTTCCGTTTATTTGGAGGTCGGGTCGTGAGGGTAGCCTAGAGGCCCAGACTTCCCTCTCCCCGGTTATTTATTCCCAAGGTGTTCCCAAGCCAGCTGAGAAACATAGTCCTGGGTCTTCCCCGGATCCTCCTCCTGGTGGGACGTGCCCGGAACACCTCATCAGGGAGGCATCCTGACCAGATGCCCGAGCCACCTCAACTGGCTCCACTCGATGTGGAGGAGCAGCGGCTCTACTCTGAGTCCCTCCCAGATGACCGAGCTTCTCACCCTATCTCTAAGGGAGAGCCCAGACACCATGCGGAGAAAACCCATTTCGGCCGCTTGTATCCGGGACCTTGTTCTTTCGGTCATGACCCAAAGCTCATGACCATAGGTGAGGGTAGGAACGTAGATCGACCGGTAAATCGAGAGCTTTGCTTTTTGGCTCAGCTCTCTTTTCACCACGACGGACCAGTACAACGCCAGCTTCACTGCAGACTCTGCGCCAATCCGCCTGTCGATCTCCCGTTCCCTCCTTCCCTCATTTGTGAACAAGATCCCCAGATACTTAAACTCCTCCACTTGGGACAGGACCTGTCTGCCTTGGGTGACCCTACCAGGGGCAGGAAGCCCCAGACAGCATAGCTCCTAGGATCACTGGGACACTCAAACCCCTCAACCACTATAAGGTGGCAGCCCATGGAGAGGCAGACTGATTTCAGTTATATTGTTATTATTTGGTACTTTTGTTGGTGATTATTATATTTTGTTTCAATTAAATTCAGTTTATACAATTCAGTATTGTCAAGTTCAGTTTATGTTTCATTCAAGGTTTTCTAGAGGTGGTGTAGTTGGTAGCACTGGTGTTTATCTACAATTCTGATGAGGATATTGTTTTGTAAGAATATCTGTGTTATCATGTCATATATTTAATTCAGGGTTTTAGTCATTTGTTTTTAACCATTATTCTTCTCTTCTCAGCTCTGAAACTGAGAATTGCTTTCCTCTGACTGCCAACTTCATCATGATCTGTCAGTTTGACCAACTTCAATAAGACTGATAAAGTTTCAAATCTCAGTTTTCACCATCATGAAAAGGACAAAACTGACACCTGCTGGCCATGCAGTGGTACTTCCATTAAATGTCAAATCAAATTATGAAAAAAAGACACAATGTCATTGTGATTTTATTCTGAATATTTAAATCACTTTCTGAAGTGAGTGAAAGATAAAGTTATAGAAAGAAGAATAACTGGATATTATTAAATACAATGCAGCACCAGTCAAGATCGAAATGTGCAGGACCTGGCTCCTGTCATCAGAGTTCAGTTCAAAAGAGGTTCACATTGCTTCCACTCAATGGCAAGAAAAACAACAAAAAAAC
This sequence comes from Phalloptychus januarius, assembly GCA_902982915.1. NCBI lineage: Eukaryota > Metazoa > Chordata > Actinopteri > Cyprinodontiformes > Poeciliidae > Phalloptychus > Phalloptychus januarius. The sequence goes on from CADWAE010000127.1 coordinate 370,211, forward strand.
TAGCAGAACGTTACCTCAGGCTTAACTCCAGAAAAGGGGTATGCTGTAATACAGAGTCAGATTTCTGTTCTGGAATCTGAGCATTCAAAAGCAGAAAGATTTTCTTTCTGCTTTTGTTTAGAAACCCACCGTTGAACATCAAAGGTCGGCTGAGAAAGAAAGGCACATTTCACTTTGGCAACATTTCTATGATTTAACTGAGGGTGAAAAAAAATCAACTGGTATATCAGCCAGTTTGCTCTAAAGCCAGGAAGGCTGTTGCAAAGCACCAGTGTCTTTTATGGCTACATGAATAACATAAAAAAAAGATGAAGACAGAAAGGATGAAGGAAAGAAAGAAAAGAAAGAAAGGAGACAAACATACAAAGAAATGAACAAACAAACAAAAGAGGAAAGAAAGTTCAAACCATTTATTCATACTTTCCAAACTGATCCTATGTATCAAACAATGCAGTGAAGTTCAGTTCATTATTATGGGTAAAATGTCTTCCATTATTGTAAACCCAGAACATTGGATTGAATCATTGATTTGCAGCATTCACTCCTCCTGAACCAGCATAGAGACAGTGGGCTCTATATGCTGCCTGGAGTTAGCTGTAAGCAGCCCCTCATACTCAGCCTGTATTACAATAGAATGAAAACTTCCCTTTTACCTTCAGTGTGAGTGTTTATAGGAGGTAAATGTGGAATAAATGTGCAATAATGCAATACATGTAGCCCCGGCTACATTTGCGCAGTATTGCGCAACAACAAATTAGCAGTTTAAGTGTTCTCTCTCGAAATTATGACTCTTCTTATTTCGTCTTATTCTTAGATTTTATCTTGATGTGCATAAATATTACTGTGAGGGATTTACGCCCTCCCTAACAGGTGTTGTTTTTGTACTTTCTATATTCCAATTTATCTGGTAAATGTATTGGGGTTTTTTTCTGGAGGAAGTAACTTGCTTTATTTAATATTTTGTTGTAATCATTCTCTTCTCTTTGAGGTCACCTGGTCATGGGTTGCCATGGAAGCGCCCATGAGCAGTGCTGACAAGGACCTGGTGTTTTCAATCAGCCTCACTGGGAAAATCCATTGTTTGAGAGGGTGGGGAGATGCTTGTTTGTTTGGGCCCAGATTGTTTTTGTTTTAGTTTTGAAGTTGTTAGCCTTAGTTGTAATTATGTAAATATTATTCTAGGAATAAAGTTTACTACAAATGTATTTTTTCTTTCTGGAAATGTAAATGTTTCCACCCCTTAATTACACCTGGTAGGAGCCAATGCTTTAAAGGTGGTTTCTCACTCTTTTTGATTCTAGTTCCGTTCTGTGAACTAGAATTAAATGTTTGAAGAACTGCATAAAGAAATAATTCAGAGCACTACAATTTCTGGGTCCTGTCTGATTTTTTATTGCAAACCAACAATGATCATATTGAAATAGGTTTTAAACTTTGTGACTTATCTTTTTAGTCACGATGGAACACATAAAGCTGGTGTTAATATAGCTCGTGCTGAAACGCTTAATATTTTATAATAAAAGCTTGCCTGCTTTTACCGATTAGAAGTTTACTACCTGGAGAGATGCAAAGAATGAGAAACATCAAAACGTGCTTTTCTTTTGTTATCATTATTATTATTTTTCAATAATAATAATGATAACAAAAGAAAAGCACGTTCACTGTCTGACTGAATGAATCTGCCTGGTAGAAAGGAGGAAGTGTTTCCTCGTTCCGAGCAGCCGCGGCTGTTGACATGGGACTGGGGCAGACACGGAGGGGGGCGGAGGGAGAAGCGCGGAGGGACCTGAGTGGGTTTTTCCTCGTTTCCTCCAGGCAGGGGTAGCCTCCTCTTGTGGGTAGCCTCCTCTTGTGGGTAGCCTCCTCTTGTGGGTAGCCTCCTCTTGTGGGTAGCCTCCTCTTGTGGGTAGCCTCCTCTTGTGGGTAGCCTCCTCTTGTGGGTAGCTGGGATAGTTTATTCTGGAGCTCGGTTCGAACCTCGACACAGTTTGTTCGGCCTCAGGTGAGTTTGCTGATTAACTCGCTGCCTTTGCGTGTTTTCGCAGTGCTGGACTGAACAGGGAGCTCCGTGATTCACATTTGGAACCTTTGTTAAAAATTACATTTGCTACGCCGGTGGCGCTAAAGTAGAGCAAAGTGTTCCGCGGGATTAAATGTAACATTTTCTAATATGCTTTTCGGGTTTTGTTCCTGTTGTATCGCTTTGCTGACCATGTTTATAATAAGAGTGTAGCTGTGGCTGGTTAGCTGCTTTCCCTCCCCGCCTGCTTCACTTCAGGGAAAGTGAAACAAACTGCAGCCTGTCGGGGTGAAGAAAGAGACTTGAAGCAGTCTTGTTTAGATCCGGTTCCGACCTCCGGGGAGTTACCTCACAACATAACGCTATGAGGCAGATGAGTTATGATGTAGAATTAGAAAACCCCTCAATCACGACCGTGCTGGACATAAACTAGACTACAGGCTCTGACTCATGAAGCACCTGGATAAGGTACAGCGGGATTAACGGAAAACTTCTCTGCATGTCAGAATTTTGCCTGAGGTTTATCCTCAATATTCAGATAATACGGGCTCAGTCAGGATACCAGGTAATGAGATACATAGTTATGAGGTTATACAGTGTTGATTAATGTGTTCTAGTAATAAACTACGTAAAACACAAACTTCCACCCAGAAGGCAGAGGAAGAAATGATCTGGGAACAGCAGAGTGCATGACGGTTCAGGATGCACATGAAAGGGAATTTTCTTTTTGTTTTTGAGTCATTTTCCGTGTTTGTTAACCTAATAATGCATATGCTAGAGTTTTCACTGCTCTGCTGCATTTAATGTTGGATGATAACAAGCTGAACCACCGACCAGGGTGCTTCCAAAGAGCAGCCAGGAGGCCATTAGCTGCATATTGGAGCAAGCCTGGCCTGCAAGTACAGGAGGATGATGAAGGTGGAATGATTGTATGCTTTAGTGTAGCATTTTAAAATGTTAGTTTTGCTTTATATTTCTTTATTTTAAGATTATATTATTTTCCAATTCAATAAAAATCTTTCATCTTTTGTTTATTAAGTAGATAATATAAAAAAGGCACAACAGATAATTTTGTGACTCCAAAGAGTTATAATATGAGAAGTTCTTAGGAAGAAAAATTACTCAGTTATGTCCCTGAAGGTTTAAATCAAATAACTAACTACTTAGTGTATATAATTTCATGACTGTATGAAATGAAGTAATTTAATGCAGTGAAGCAGCAGCAATACGTCCATCTGTCCTTCTGCGTGTGACCCTAGGGAGCTGATTAGCACAGACCAGAGCTGACAGTGGCAGAAATTACCAAGAGTATAATGGCATCATAATGTGCAGACAAAGGCCCATTTACACATTTATGAAACCAGACACTTGAGGTGATTGTTAGATTTATAAGGGGGTCAGACTGTTATATAAGGATGGCCTTACTCTGTTTTTAAAATGATCTTTTATACATAAAGAGGTTACAGTAATTCTAAGTCTATTTCTTGTTTTCTGCTGTAAAAGCTGTACGTAAAGCTTCTTTTTTAATACTTTTTGGCATTAAAAGGAGCTTTTATCTCTCTCATCTCAGTTCTGCTTAACTATTTATGCTTAGCTATAACCAGTAAACTCCACGCACAATGTTCACTCAAGTGCATGGGTGGCGAGGGGCATCTTTGTCAGATGCTCTGCTCCACAGCTGACACTTCCCTCTTCCAGCTGGAGAAGAGGCAGGATGAGCAGCTTCCATGTTTGTAGGAGTCATAAGTGAACACCTGATCCCTCTGAGTTCAGAGCATTAGCCTCATTATATCAGTCTGGATCAGGGGAGGGCGATATAGGATTCCGACTGGCCGGTTTAGGTTTAAAACACGTCAATGTCAAAAATCACTGTTAAAGACAACTAAATACAAGCATCGCATTAAAAATGAATCTAAAATGTAATGGAAATTATTTCAAAACATACACTAAAGCTACATTGCTTGATTTATCTTGTTTGCAATTGCAAATTGGAAGGCCATTGCCTTCCTTTTTTTCTCACTAAAAATACAACAATAGAAACATGTTCTCATTAGAAAATAGAAGCCAATCTTGACTTTTCCCCAAGAGCGATGGGTTTTTTTTCTTTAGAATTAATCTTTGATACTGCTGATTTGCTAACTGGATCTGAACAGTGCAGGAAAACATGTGAAACAAATTCATTTATTTCTTTTTATGGTCTTTTTATTTTCATATGTGGTACTGAATTGGGGCTGCACAGTGCAGCCCCAATTTGATAGAGCTTAATACCAGCATGTTCAACGATCTACCCAAGTTGGTAGAGCTGTTGCCTTGCAGCAAGAAGGTTCTGGGTTTGATTCCCGGCCCCGGTCTTTCTGCATGGAGTTTGCATGTTCTCCCTGTGCATGCGTGGGTTCTCTCCGGGTACTCTGGCTTCCTCCCACAGTCCAAAAACATGACTGTCAGGTTAATTGGCCTCTCCAAATTAGGTGTGAGTGTGTGTGTGTGTGTGTGTGTGTGCATGGTTGTTTGTCTTGTGTGTCTCTGTGTTGCCCTGCAATAGACTGGCGACCTCTCCAGGGTGACCCCGCCTCTCGCCCGAAACGATAGCTGGGGATAGGCACCAGCAACCCTCCCGACCCCAGTAAGGGACAAGGGAGTATAGAAAATGGATGGATAGATGGTACTGAATTGGACATGTATCCAGTAGTTTTCAAATTGTCTGCTGTCTGAACAGTGGTGTCGCATTTCTACCAACTTTTACATCACTGACATTTACATCTTCTGCACCACAAGAAGTACATTTGGCAAATGGTGGTAAATTTGAAAAAATAAATTTGAAAATTATAATTCTGAAAATTCTGAAATTACGAAAGAAGCACATCACATCACAAAGCCGCCACTCCTGGTTTCAGCGATGCATCCAAATAGACTTGTGTATTGAAGCTGCAGTCAGTGCTCCAGAAGGCCGTTCGTTGCTTTTAGATGTGAATTGAGCAACAAATGAAATAATTGCCAAATATTGAATTCAGCATTTTCTTTAGATGTGATTGGCCCAAACATCATTTACTGATTCTCAACACTTGTTAAACCATCCATCCATTTTCCTACACTCTTGTCCCTTACTGGGGTCAGGAGGGTTGCTGTTGCCTATCTCCAGCTATCTTTTCGGGCGAGAGGCAGGGTCACCCTGGACAGGTCGCCAGTCTGTCGCAGACAGGTGTTAAACCATCTGCACTTTTTTTCATTCTGCAAACTCCATTCTCTCTTTTGATATGAAATCAATATATAAACAGCTTGCTGCATGCTTTTCAAGATGGATTTTTCAGGATAGTGAGACCAAAACAACATCCTCGGTAAATTAAACGCAGACTTTTAAAACACCATACTATAGTAACAATTTAAGCTCAAAACTGAAGATGGCTATAGTTTTGCGACCCCAGGGGGTGATGTATTTGAGATCTCCAGAAGTAGCTGATACCTGCAAGGCATGTTCAACGATTGATGAGAAAGCTACTAGAGATACACATCCCTGAGGAGCCAAGCTGTTGACTCCAGGCTGACCTCGTAGAAAAAGGTGTCAATTAAGCAACTCCTTTTCTTGTGTTAGTCCAGCTGATATGAGAAAATGCTTAATAACTTGGTTCTTTCAAAGATTTGTTTGCAAAGATTGTTATTGCTCTTGGAAGAACAGGTTAATAAATATTCACCAAGGCCTCCTCCCTGAGCCATGTGAACAGGGAGGGCTTTCTTATTTTGAACTGAGATCGGACTTCCAGAAAGTTTGCACAAAAGCCCGTTGCCTAGCTGCAAAGTAAGAGCCTCTCTGACCCTGCTGTGCCTGCTTTGTGAGGTAAGTATGACTGAGGGGATTCTCTGCAGAATGGTGTGCAATGCTGTCAGCCACAGAATTCCCTGCCTTACTTGATTGTATTCAGTTTTTAGTTGCTATGAGGGAGTCATTCAAGTGTAACCATGGTGCAAAGATACTTATTTTGTTCAATTGACCTCTGGCAGCCAAAGAACAGGGTCCTGTTAGAGCTTTCATTTGATTCTCAGTTTGTTTCGTTTATTTTGGAAAAAGTGATGTTTTAAATCTCACCAGACTCTGTTGTTTGTAGGTAAATTTAGAGAAACTGAGATTTAAAGACTCTTTATTGGTATCCTTTTTAGTTTGGTGTGTTAACTTGAGTTTGTATGTGAACTACAGAAGAGTTAGATTAGAACATGTTTAGGACCAGCTGAAACACCTCGATTGTGATATCATCTTTAAGTCTTCAATCTGGTGCATTAGCTTCCACTAGCCATTTTTTTGAAGGTCAGTTTTGTTTACAGAGACTTCATAATTAATTTTAATTGTTGTTTCTGTTGTTTTCTATATTTATTTTGGATATTCCAAATGTCTTTCAGATCCAGTGTTTAAATGTTCATTAGAATTTAAAGTTTATTGATCTTTGAGAATGTGTTCTTGCATTTTCATGCCATTGTAACCTGGGTAATGGGACTGCAGAGAGATTCAATCGCACCCTGGGCAACATGTTGAGATCTCTTCCACCACATTCGAAGCATAAATGGCCTCAGATGATGATCCAGTCTCTGACTTTTGTTTACAACTGCATAGTTCATGAGACACTGGCTTTGCACCGTTCTATCTGTTTAGTTCCCTCGGTTTCTGATCTACATGGAACAGAATGTTTTAGCGAAGCCCCTAGTGCTGTTTCTGCTGAGCCTTCCCTACCTGACTCCCTGTCCTGCAGTGATGGGGAGGACCGTACTGCCTCATGGCTTCAGGATGTGTCCTCGGCTCCATCAGTTGTAAATAGTGACCTGCCTCATGACTCTGAAAACTCCTCTATGGACACTGGAGTACTGGTGACTGCCGGTTCCTTACCTATTCTTCCTGATGATACTGGCTCTGTTCATCCTCCAGACAGTGTGGGAGGGGATGTTGTTCGCTGCCTAACTTCATGCTTTGGGAGGGTTATTAAATCTCAGTTTGTCGCTTGCTAGAGTCCATGGCTGTCATTGAGGCACTTTATGATAAGGATAATGTTCAGCCTGTTGTCGATCTGTGAGTTTCCAAATTTTTGTTGTATGATTCCTGCCATTGACTAGGATTGTCTTTTTCTTGGTTTGCATAAGCTTCAGTACCATCTATATGTTTATTATATATGTTTATGTTTACAGGGGGGTGTAAAAGGCACCTCTTGTTGCCCATTGGATACCGTTAGGTTTTGCTAGGCGTCGAGCGATCTCTATTGTGGGGTAGCTGCTATGCTGATGTGTGACATTGTTGCAGGAAAAATATCTATCTTGTACTGGTACTGAGTGTCTTTTAACTGTTTTTCATTTTGTGTAATTCTAGGGGGGTGAATGCGACCTGGTTGTATTGCTCTTTTGTTATAATTACACAAAATGTTTTTTTGGGGGGTTATTTGTATTGTTACTTGCATTTACCTGCACTGTAAACCGTAATAAGTTCACAGAACTCAAAAATTATTATGTAACAGATTACATAATAATTTTTGAGTGATGTTTTTAAAAGTTTTAAGTTTACATAACATAAAAATGGCATGTGCAGTTGTCTTAAATTATCTCAAAGTTAACTTAAAAATTTTGAGTTTTCTCAACTTATGATTAGGGAGTACTTAACTTAAAATTTTTAATATTTTCAACTCATATTATGCTTGAAATACACTTAAAAATTTTTATATTTTCAACACTTGAAATATAAAATGTTTCTATATTACTGAACTCATAATCTGGGGAACATACACTCAAAATTAACCCTCTGAAGTGACACCACAGTGACAATTTAACAATTTTTTTTATTCAATACAATGTGCTTTTTAAAAGGCAGGAATCAGTCAAAACAGTGTTTGTCATAAATTAAAACAAACGGAAAAGGAGATGACTTCAGCACCTATGATAAAATCTCACAAAGAATTCATGATAACATTCCAGATAATAAGTATAATCCATCCTCAACAACGACAATTATTACAATGTGGAGCCATTTAACACTGTTTAAAAACATTTTGGCACTTACTGCAACTTAAAAAAACCAAACAAAAAACATTCAAATAATGTACTTCTTGCTGCTGTGCCGTACTTCAACTAATAGTCAATTCTGAGTTATTCACTCATTCAAAATCATTCTGTAGTGTCAGGAGACGCCCTTTCAGTGGTGTATTGTCCTCAAGACACAAAGTAACTTTTTGGATAAACATAAAAGTAAGTTCAAGACTCTTTGGGTAGTGCAGGTCCAGTGCATAGATGTACCCAAAGAGCAGGATAAATGAGTGAGCCAGACTTGTCAGACCACTCACAAATCTTTCATCCTCCACAACAATACTAATGCTCTCTGGGCTGATCTGGGCTGCATCAGTAGTGTCATCTGTGACGACTGTCAGAAGAGCCACCGGAGTGTCAGTGAAGTCTGGACCATCTGCTGACTACAAAACACAAATACAAGAATGAGTTCAGTCCCTCAAGGATACAAATCATGATGATGATGTCTAGACATTACTGTCACTTAGCACTTTGACTGCAACTTAGCTACATGTTTAACCAATTGTCTTTGCGTATGCTTACATCTTATGTTAGTTTCACACTTATCTGTTAGCATACTCTTTGTTTAGTGTAATTTACACTTACCTTTTAATTTATGCAATTTAGTTTATGTAATTTCTACATGTTGGTTTGCAGAATAACAAATAAGCTCCATAAACAGATCCTATTCCAGAAAGGAGGTTCAACAAAGTTGAGCTCGTGTCTGACGACCATTAAAAAGCCACCATCAATGGAGCTCCGATACCGTGATTCACCATGGCAACATGGGAGAAAACAGGAAGCAAACATTTTCTGGAGGGACAACACATCCACTGAGAGTTCAGACTGCACTTAAAGTTTTATTTTTATCAGACCAGTGCTGTGTGTTAGTAACTTGGCATGTTTTGATGACTTCCAGCTGATTTATGCAGGGTTAAAGTCAGCTGGCAGACACGTCACAGTAACACCAGGTGACTTCTGATGAAGTTTGCAGGAAGTAATCGAAACATGCCAAGCACTGGTCTGATAAAAAATAAAACTTTAAGTATAATCTCTTGTAGACCAAATGAACCTGTTTAGAATATCAGAGTCCAGAGTTTGTTGAACCTCCTTTCTGGAATAGTCCTCTGGAATGGATAACAGTTTTTTTCTCATCTCAGGGTTCACTCCGAGTTTTCACATAACCTGCTTTGTGGTTCTCCTAGAGTTCTTTAAGTGATGTCATATGTTTAAGTTGACTGAATATCTAGGCAAAGGGATTGATAGTGAGGCCAGTACACTTACATTACAGGTCCTGAAGAACTTAGCAGCATCTTCACGCTGATATGCAGGAAGTGCACAAAGGATCAGGGCCCATCTCATATTCACATCATGTTGTTCCAATGGACAAAAAATATCCATTATAATATTATTATATAATACACAAATACAGAGCAAACTTTTTATCCAAATTAATAACTTTCTATTGTAAATAATAACTCATAAAGGAAAAAACTTAAAATTGTAAATCAAATTTTATTAAAACAGTATTTATTAGGACTTCTTCAAATTGAAGTTGATAAGTATCATTTTAAAGGTACCTCTTTCTGATAGAATACATCTTGTCAAAACCTCTATTTCTGATGAGATGACAATGTGTTCATGGCATAATCCCCTAACCTCAGAGCACAGTTGAGGCACTTTACACTGTGGCAGCTGTCTCACAGTTGTTTCTGAATCATGCAAAGTTAAATATTCACCTGAAGGTCATAAATCCTCATGAGCTTGGTTAGCTCCTCCGCTATCTTGCCAGTCTTGGTGGCCTTGTCTCTGAACAAGGTGTTGAGTTTAGGCGTGTATTTGTCCAGCTCCTTGTAGAATTGATTGCGCAGGTTAACGTTGTTGATTCGGTGAAACTCTGCAAATATCTATACATGGATAAAATTACACAGAAATGTGCAAAGATGAATTATGAACAGAATTGTGAATATATTTTCAGTAGTTTTCAGTTGGCAGGTAGCAAAAGCAAGGGCAATTTTATTAGGGATGAGTCAGAACCAAAGTCAAAATTGAAAGTTAAAGGTCATTCTTTAATTTGAAAGACTATACAAGATTTTTTTTTCTTACCTGTGACTCCATAAGTAGGGCTGGCCATCTGTCCATGACGTCTCTCACCCGTGGAGCTACAAGAGCTCCAACGATTTCTTGCCGACGAAGGGCATTGGTTGCATTCATGAGCTTGCCTATGACCAAGTGGTTTTTCTCAGCCTTTTCGACTTCGTGTATGATCTCTTCTCTCATTGTTTCCAGAGTGGCTGGGGTTTGATCCTTTGGTAGGTTGATGATGTAGTTAACCTCAGCTTTTCTAGCTTTCTTTGTGTTTTGATGAGGGTGTTTATTGTTGGGGTTGTTTCGGCTCCGCCTCCCTGTATTGATGGCTACTTCTACAATCCCAGCTTTGGCCAGATTGCTACGGTAAGACCCAAGCTTGTATCCTATGTGACGTATCCATCCCAGCTCCCCGCCGTCTCCACCAGCCGTCATTCTGAAACATGGATATAAGCTGTAATCAAAGCTTGAGCAGCCATTGCCAATTCTTTTACATTTGGGTATGGCTTAAAACTGTAGATTATTTCAGCCATTTTTTTAAGGATTTCACTTTTATGAGACCTCTTTAACTTCAGCAATTTTTCTGATTCTTCATAAACACGATTTCCTTCTTCTAATATATGTTTCATTTCATAACCAAACCCAGGAACAAGAAAGTGATCAGGCCAACTCTTCTGGCGCTGTACCGCCGGTACATGAGGGAGTATGTCTGTGTCCGAAGATGCAATAGATGAGGTGTGACCTTCAGGTCTGATGACTCTCAGCGTGCCCTTCTCTGGTAACTCCTGGATGTCCACAAAAAGACAAAGATCGCCATCGAAGTCCGGATCCTCATAGTGCAGGCTAAAGTCCCCATCCAGTCTCGGCTTGAACCTCTCTTGCATTATTTCTTTCAGTTCCTCCACTGACTTTGGCCGCTGAAGTAGAGTAAGTTTCAGGGCGTTGTCTTGCGCAACATACACACGCAGCACATGCTTCTGGGCAGCAGCCATCTTTAGTTCCTAAAAGACAAATGCACATTAATTTTCATGGAGAGTGAAGGTGACACAGACAATATACATGTCCACACAAACACTGGGACCACCTGAACAATGGGCTGTATGAAAGGCCAGCTGTTGGAGTGGGGCAGTTTATTCATGGACCCACTGGTCCACACAACTCCGAGAATGCTGCAGACCGCTGTTTACCTGTTTCAACAAATCTTCAGTGTAATAATATGAAACATTTGGGTGTCGAGTAATCTTCCATCTATATTGTAAGCACAGAGAGGATTTTTTTGTCATTTAGCTCTGATGGGGTGTGAACGGCCAGATTCTTGGGGAAAAGTTCGTAAGATCTCAGGTGTTCAATGTAGTGTGATATGTCCTCTTGGCAAAGAAAGACAACACTACTGTTAACCAGAAGAACCTGTTCAATTCTACAGTAACTAGGCAGTCCTCCCTCTTGCCCCACAGACAAAAACATTCCTACATCATAGTCAGTGCCATCAATGCATACCTTTGATGTGCTGTAAATAACATTGCTTTCTGTTATTTGTTCAATGTATGTCTTGGCAACATCTGGAAGCATTGATACCAGTACAGAAGAGACATTTGTTGTCTGCTGGTGAGGTTTGAAGAATCCTGAGGTGCTGACATGGTATGCTACCATGTACTGATGCCTGTCTGCAAGTGTTTTTAACACATTTTTAAAGTTTTGTGTGTCGTGTACAACTCTTTTGAAAAAACGGTGTTTTCCCTCAAATCTCATTGTCCACAAGTGTACCAGGGGCCCAAAACGTCGAATAAGCTCAGGATAGTGTTCAATGTAGTGATGCTTAGGACGGAGTTTGAAATCTGGAAAGGCTTCTTTCAGAATCTCTCTATGATCTTGTATCTTGGACTGTAAATACTGGATGGATTCCTCTGTGAATTCTGAGCACAGGGATAACTCTGCTACCTCTTTTAAGTCCATTAGCACAGTCCAGGCTCCATCCTCTTTAGGAACTGCATTCCCAATAATCAAAGGGAGCAGTCTAAGCAATGTGGCATTTTCATGGCCATTACCACCAATGCTTTTCTTAACAGTGAAAGTCTGTGGTATTTTATGAGGTTTGTCAAGCTTATCTGTGTGCTGGTATGGAAATGATAGAATTCTCCCTTTCAAATATTCAAGGGTGAAGTATTTGCGAGGGATCATTTCTTCGATACACAGGGCGAGCTCTATAGGCACAATGCCCTCAAAAAGATCATGGAGGACATCAGGTGGAAAGCCAGTGACAGTATGAAAATGCTCTAGATGCTGGCTCAGGATACAATCTCCCATAACACCATTCTGACTCTGAATATCTCCATGCATTACAGCATGCACGTCACTATTATGGCAGTCTTTTGTCCTAAGTCTAAACTCGCCACTTGCAACTTCATGAGTCTGAAGTTTAGCTTGTGTCGCTATGCAGAATCTGCAAAAAATATTCTGCTCTAAAAGACTTTGAAAAGCCTGCCAAATCATGGGCTGCAAGATTGTCAGACACCACACACATGACTATTCCTTGAACTACCTTACCAATAGACTCAATGAATACCCGATCTTGTTCAAGGGTCCGGAGGTCTCAACAAAGGACCAAGCACTTTTTCATAGCCAAATGTCTGCATATCATCCACTTTACATAAAGCTGCAAGCTGAATTACATGCAGGGCTGATCTATATTTACTGGGAAGATCAGCAAGCATCCAGTACACTGAACAGATTTTGTGTATTTTGCGTGATGTGACAATTGGGTTGGCTATTTCCAAATCATCAGTGTACAAAATGAGTGTTATCTTCAACTCATCTGAAGAAAAGAATGCGTTTTCTTTGAAGTACAAACCATCTTGGTGGCTTACATAACTATTGTTTCGTGCCACTTTTGTTTCTTTAATTTTGTCCAAAATATCTGTATGATTGAAGATTTTTTGGATCATCTCAAGAATGGGAACATGCACTGCTGTGTGTCCTGGCTGTAGCAGATATTGTACAGGTTTTACCACAGGGTAATTCTTTTCGATGAAGGTTTTCCTTCTCTTGGTTGAGGATAATTGCTTCCCCTTAGCTGTGGCACTGACAATAACATTACTGTCCATAACAGTACTGACAACCTCATTTAGAAGTGTTTCATTGACACTGATGTCATGACTATGTAAGACTTCTCTAATGTCATGTTTGAGTATTGGTTTGGACAAGGAAAATATCTGAGTCAAATGTTCAACTATTTCCTGAGATGCCATGTCAGATACATGAAGAATAGATTGCATCTTCAGGAATAATGATGCTAAGTTGTGGTTCAACTGGGCTCTTGTGTGTCTGTGTCTGTGTCACACTGACAGTTTACATTGTCAAGATCAAATGTGTCTGCAGATCCTGCCCCATCACTTTCATCAGGTTCCCCAAGACTTTCTGCTGCAACTACAACTTGGGCACTATCATTGCCTACCAATACAACACATTCACCAAAATCTGAATCACCACATGTGTTCTACTTTTGTGTGCATTGAACCCTGAGTAGCTATTTGTTTTGTAATTACAGTTCTTGAATGGGCATGCTACCATCTCATGACTTCGAACATGACTTCTCAAATGACCAAAGAGAACTTCCTTAGAAAAGGCTTGTTTGAAGTTACACAAAGGACATGTAAAAAAGCCACCAGCTCCTTCAGTTGCATCTACTCTACACGAATCATTGTGAGATCTTGACAGATTCGCTTTCATTGCTTCGGATGATGGAAAAGTACAAATGCAACTGTCATAGAGACATGGCAGGCGGGACACTCTTGAATATTGGCTATGTAGCACAGTATAGTGCCAAAATAATTGTTTCCAGGTATTTGAAGTTGCACAACACAACTTGAACACAACTTGCACTTCCATGCCATTGGACCAACTTCACCCTGTAATTTAAATATTTTCAGTTAAAGTCTAAACCATGTTAGCCCTGTTCTGCACTTGTAGCTATTCAAAAATGTTATTTGTACAAGTTAAAATGTGTGTAAATCTTGAATGGGGGTGGGGAGGATTATATATGAAATTTTAATTTATCTGTTCTGCTGCAAAACATCTAAACATTGTGAATGATTTTTTTAAATAATACATAATGCTAAGTAGAAAAAATTAAATATACTAATTATATATTATATTACAGCAAAAATGGAAATGTTAAAAAATGAGCAAGTTAGTTATTAACAATCAAAGCATCAAAATTGTGGGCTTTTAGAATTGCCAATTCTGTTATAGACGTTTTTTGTGTTTGTTTGTTTTTAACAAAGAATTAACGAGTCCAAGTGATCAAACTATTTTTTCTGTGGACCCCGCAGTTGAAAACATTTAAAGAAATGGCAGAAGAATGACTGTGGAAACATAAAATACAACCAAATTCACTGGAACTATTTCAAAATATATCTTACCTGAACTGTTTCAAGGTGATCTCACACACGTGAACCTATAAAGAAATACAAACACAGACCCGGTCAGCATCATTACACATTATGTTGATCAGTACTGTTCTTATGGAGTGGAGAATCATTTTTACGAATTACGAATCATGTTTTACGAGTTACGAATCTTTTGAGACTATTTTCACTCCATATATTCTTTTCACGCTAGCACACCCATACACACAGCTCGACAACGTAAACTATCGACTGTGTAACGCGGTAACTTATTGAAATACGTATACAGTGAACCCTCGTTTTTCGTGGGGGTTGCGTTCCAAAAAAACCCGTGATAGGCGAAATCCGTAAAGTAGTTACCTTTATTTTTTACAATTATTATACAGCATAATTAAATAATCTACATTGAAAGTCAGCGGATATGCGTGTGCATCAATGTCATCCGGAGTCGTGTCATTAAAGCCGTCTCCGAGCTGTTTTGCGAGATTCACAGTTGTATCTGTACGCTAATTAACCGCCTTTTAGAGAGGGTTCACTGTACTCAGAGTACGCACGCACGTTACCGGCGAACAGTGGAAACAACCCGCAGAAACCGGAAAGCAGAGATAACATTATGCTTCAAACGTTTCCAACTCACGGACCCAACTCCACTGTCAATGTCCCGCGCAAACATGCATTATGGGAAATGTAGTTCATCCATGAAACCCGCTGAACAAGTTACACCTTTGTAATTTGAAGTAACATAACGTATTTGTCACATTCGACAACTTCTGAAGTTACAATAACAAACATTCACTATACACATTGTACAAATGTATTCCCAGTTCCTAATTTAAGACTATTTATTAAAATTAAAATTTTAAAATCAAACAAAAAACGTTAGCTTACTTACCAAATCAGGGCTGATGATAGGACGGCGCTTAAGACAAGGAGGGCAACAAGAATGAAAAAAACTGATGTGCTGGTGGTAGTGGTTTGAAGCGGTGGGGTGGGGACGGAGGAATGCACTTTGCTAACAAATTTCTCCCCATAACGCAAATTCAAGATGGCTGACGCATCTTTTTTAAAAAAAGGATTTTTGGTTGTAGTGGCCTTTATTTGAAAGTAGCTAGACAGGACATGGGGAAATGAGAGAGGGGGAAGACATGCGGCAAATGTCACCAGGCCGGGACTCCAACCTGTGACTGCCGGCATGAGGACTAAGGCATGTCATGTCTTTGTCATGTTGTCCTGTGGGAGAGGTGTGTGCTATTTATTTTTTATCTAAATACATTCAGTTTATTTTAGATCTATCAAGTTAATTTTTGCTATGCACTTTTGTTTTGTGTAGGACTTGGAGCAGGCAACCTGTAACACGGTTATTTTTCTATGTCATTCTTGTCAGAATAAATCAAGAAGTCACTCTTTCACGGCCTGATCAATCATAAAACCAGCACAACGCAGAAAGGATCTGGTTACACCATTATTACTATGATATTACTTAAAAATGTTCTCAAAACAACAATATCATCGTTTATCGCTAGGCCTGTCACGATAAACGATAAATCAATTAATCCGACGATTAAAAAAAAGCTATGGAGTAAGTTTAATTTATCGTCATTATCGTTTCTCCTTGCATTTTTCCATGACACTGGATGAGAAAGCTCAACTCATGATGAAGGAAGGCCTGCTCTCCGCTGACCCTCCCTTCTTCATTTCTTTAGCGTAATGCTCAGCTCACATTACATGATCTCAAAACTGTCGGCTGATTCTCAGCCTACTTTCAAAACCTGAGAGACCAACACTAGCCGGCAGTAGCATGTGGTGTCCAACAATGGGCACAAAATAATGGCTAAAAGTCCAGTTAATTCATTTTAAAACCAGGCATTAAGCAACGTTTTACTACAATCTACCTCCAATGCAAGTGGCTGGTGTCAGTAAAGTCCTGACTGAATGAATATCATTAGAACCTATTTATCTCATGTTAACGATGAACAGCTGGAAAGTTATCGGGTTTATCAACTGCGGCAGCAATTTGGCTGCAGCTCCTCTCCTGGTCACTTCTCTGGATATTCTTTGCACCAAATGTTGAATAAACATTAATGTTGTTTTCACATATCATCTCCAATGTCCGTTGCTCTCCGGTTGAGCCGTCAACTGCTTGGGAATCCCCTCCTAATTTCCCCTCAGAAAGCACGAAGATTAATCCGAGCTTTCTGATTGGCTACCTGTCACATTCAGCAGGCTGCGTTCTGATTGGCTATCTGTCACATTCAGCAGGCTGCGTTCTGATTGGCTACCTGTCACATTCAGCAGGCTCAGCCTGCTGAATGTCGGAGCACACGACCCCCTCCCTACAGGACGATTGGCGAAGTCGCAGCGACAATGTTAGAACGTTTAAAGTTCTAAGATTGTCATAAATCATGTTGTGTGAACTGGGCTTAAGGGAGGAGTGAACTATTGCATCAGGTGGTCGATATGCCATCTTCTTTATTTAAATCTCATAATTATTGGAGGGCAATATAGTATACAGACTTCATAATCTGCACTCTTTGGTTGGATGTAGTTTTTATTTTCACTTTGGTTTTATGTTTAGTTTTTATTCAAGTGCATTTTTTGTTAGCGTAGACTGAGAGTTCATTTTATTTTTGTTTTTGTTCTTTGTTTACCTGTTCCAGTGTTAAATGTCCTTTTGAAAATAACATGAATCTATTTTTGGCAGCATATGGCTTGCATTATTATGTCATTTCCAATAAATCAGTGTAAAAAGGTCTTCAAACAATTTTATGGTTTATCGCAGTAATGTTTTGAGATGTTTTGCTCAGCAAAATTTGTTATCGTGACAGGCCTATTTATCGCAATAAGCTCTGGGGCAATTTGTCATCCAGCAAAATCTGTTATTGTGTCAGGCCTACTCATGTATTTGTCTGACTCAAGCATCAAAACCGCACAGATACAAGGTGAACTGACATGACAGACACAATTATATGCTATTACTCTTTTGCATATTTTTTAGATGTCAGATGCTTCTTCTGCAAGTGTAAATTTTTTTAGGAACCCCCTGTTGTGTTTTTCCTTTCCGTTTGTCTATTTGGTTTAAATAAAAGTCACGTAGACATACATGATTTTAATTCACACACAAGATTCAAAAATCCTTAAATCTGTGAATGAAACACTCTTTTAATAGCCTGTAAAATGTAAATACCTGCTAGTTGTTAAAAGTTCCAGTTGTTAAGGAGAAATTGGCAAAAATATTTACTCAGGAAATTTAAAGAACTCTTTACAATTAAAATTAGCAAAATAATCTAGGCAGAGATTTGAGACTTTGCGCCAAAAGAGTTAACCTGTTGGGGGCTCATTGCCCATGTGTTTAAATCCCAAAGACTCAAGCAGATTTTGGAAATGTTCTAAAATCTCAAACTTGGTACTTCAAACACTTGGCTTCAAATATAAAGTTTGGGATTTTAGAACATTTCCAAGCTCTTCTCTTTATTGTTAAAATCCCTACATTTCAATATGATTTAGTCTTTTTATCACTGTATGAGTTGCTCTGGTTCTGGTCTGACCAAAGCTGCCCCCTGTTTGTTACGCTTTATGATTATTTTGGTCTGTCTCACATGATCCCAGAAGGACTGCAGATGGGTTTTACTAACTGACAGGAGAGGTGTCAGTCCCCTCTGTTTTCCTGTCTACACTGATGTGAGCAGAGCACACACTGATTTTTGTGTATTTTTCTTTTCTTTATCTGTGTTTTCCAGACTGTAGGTGTATGATGGCTCTCCATCCTGGCCGAGTGGGCGACTTCTAGCAACAGGAACTCTGTGACACTGCCAGCCTCCCAGCAGGCCATGCTACAGCCCTGTGGATTAACTAGATTATCAAGCAGCTTCACCATCTCAACATTTCTCAGCATCTGGAACTCTGTGTTCAAAGATAGCCGCATCACTCGCCCTGCTTCATGAGCCAGCAGGATGCAGCTGAGGTCCTCGCACTTTCCGAGCGCCTCCTCATAGCTTCACACAAGGGACAAGCTGACAATGTGGTCCAGCTTATCAACAAAGGTGCAAAAGTAGCCGTCACCAAGGTGAGATTTTCATTGAGACTGAGCTTTGAGAATATGTAATGCACAGGTGTTGCTTGTTTTCATTTTCTTTACTCTTTGCCTCATTACCAGTGAAAACAAAGCATCATCTGGTTGTTTAGCAGTTGAGAGGTTCCTGGTGCAGGTGCAGGATAGTTGTGCATCAGGGAGTTTCTCTCCACGCCATGCTATTGCTGCCTCTCACCGAGTCACAGACCGGACACTGCAGGGTTAGCTGGGGAGTTTCACAACTTCTTTTTCCAAAATGTTCACAAGTTGGGGGCACAGTGTATAAAGAACCTGAATACATTCACTGTCTCAACATGAAAAAACGTTCCAGAAATTTTGTGGAAGGAAAGTTGTACTGTGACCGGTTTTATTTTCTACGTGTCAAAGATACATTTAAAATAACTGAATACCACTAACCCTCTGAGCTGCATTGTATCCCACAATGCCTTGCTCCATTCCTAGTATGCATCTGGCACATGATGACCATTTGTTTCCAAAGACTGGACTGAGACACTTTAGGTCAGATAGATGAGAAGTGATTAGAAGTGAATGTGTGTGTGACTGACTTCATGTGAAATGTCTTTGAAGGTCCTGAAAAGCACTATATAAGTCTGACGCCACTTCACTGGCAACATGATGATTCTCTTTCAAATATCTATTTAAGCTTTTTCTGTCTAGCATTAAGTATCAAATAGTAAGCTCAATAGAAAGGTGTTAAACTGTCACATGTTTGCTTGTTAGATTTTATTAATGATAAAATATAATGCTTCCCGAATGGGCATTTATGGGGTTAGTTTTATATTTTGTAGGATGAGAGAACTGTTTCATGTTAGTCCTATTGGAATTAAAGCAGCATCTGAAACAAGAGAGCGGAGAGAGACTGTTGAAGTCACTGTTTCAGATCATGTTGATGTGTGTTCATGTGATTATACATAAGAACCACAGCAATGTTACGTTTGTTGCTTTGCTCTGATGGATGTATTTTGACCAGCTGTATTTAGGCATTTTGGCAGAAGGCCATTATAAGAGCTTAATCCAGGCTAAAGAGGGCAGAGTTTCATAAACATTGCTCTGTCCAAGAACAAAGAATGCTGGGATAGATATTAGCAAAGCTGCTATGGTGAACAGGTTTAGACTGAAAGAAAACAACAAATATTAAGCCCCCAGTTAGGCACTGGGACAAGTACAGTGGAAAAGATCCAATGATCCATCTTCAGAGTCTGAAGTGAATTCACTTGTTATGTCACATAGCAGAAAAGAAAATCACATATAATGACATAAAACATCTGAATATGCTGGGACTGTAGATATACTGCATAGACATTTTTTTAAGGTATTTAATATCCCAGATGAAGTAGACCAAGCAGTTTTGGAATCACTCAGTTGAGGAAAACTGAGTTCATGTAATTCTATGAATGAGTGTGTATTTAAAAGAGAGGACTTGCAGACTTGACATATTGCTAATAGGCAGAAAACATGGCCCCAAAAAGGCCTTTAACATCCAGGTACACCAAGAAAAACATTCTGGAGAAGGTCCTAAAAATGATCATGTTACAAACACACTACAGACACACTACGCTTATTGATTATGAAAACTCTAGCTCTTTTTCAGATTTGGTGGTCTGAAAGCATTTCTGTCCAGGACCACATAATTTGCTGACAAGGTATGTGCCAGCAAGTTATGTTGGCACATAACACATCATCCAACTATGATGTGGATCATTTAAGTGATCGACATCACTTAAATAATGTGTGAGGGCTGTGTGGATGTGAGAATCCAACAGGCCAGCCTGAAACAGAGGCCTGGGCCAGAGGCCTGCTGCTGGCCTGAGGCCTGCTGTATCTGTTAGCGGCTTCGTTCCAGCGAGGTCCAGTGTAACCCAATCTGCAGGCTAATGAATGTGGGTCTGTGCCGCACCCAAACACAGCAGACCTCAACCTGGCAAGGT
This sequence comes from Phalloptychus januarius, assembly GCA_902982915.1. Taxonomy (NCBI): domain Eukaryota; kingdom Metazoa; phylum Chordata; class Actinopteri; order Cyprinodontiformes; family Poeciliidae; genus Phalloptychus; species Phalloptychus januarius. Next base: position 390,770 of record CADWAE010000127.1, read on the forward strand.
GTCTGGTGTTTAATTCCACACACAAACCTCTTTTTGTGTGGGAAGAGGTGTAATTAAATTGTGTGTAGTCATTATAATTACAGATTCATAGTAAACACCTGAATGGAGTTGTTTGAAGTTTGAACAGTTGCCCGCATGGTGGTATCCGGCAAGGCTGTTTATCTACATCCACTTAGAATAAAGAATGCTTGACTGTGCTGAATTTTAGAAATTGTTTCAGAAAATATTCTAAATTAAACTATTTTGCTGGAATTAGGCCTGTCACAATAATCAATAAATCAATTAATCGCATGGCAAAAGAAAAAAAAAAACTCAATAATTTTCATTTGCTTGATTTATCATATTTTGCCTTTCTCTCTCTTTTTACCAAAAACTGAATAATAAAACATTTTAAATCTGGTGCTTTGGTCTCAACTATGCCTTTTTAATTTTGTTTACACAGACTTCATAATTAATTTTATTTGTAGTTTCTGTTGTTTTCTTTATTTATTTTGGATGTTTCAAATGTCTTCCAGTTCAAGTGTTTAACTGGTCCATAGGTCAAGAGAATTTAAAGTTTATTGCTATTATATTACTTAAATGGTCTCAAAACAACAATATTGTAGTTTATCGCAACAACTTCTGGGACATCGTCCAGCAAAGTTAGTTTTCATGATAAGCCTTGTTGGAACTGTTATCTTGCTGTAAAAACGTTTTTTTTTTTTTACTCCATGAGAGGATATTGCAGTGATTGTAGTCTGATGAGAGGAGGAGATCACCTTAGGAGACTGTACTCCTTAAGTGTGGCCGAAGCTAGACAGAGGTGGAGTTGAGATGGGTTTTGAGATGGGCAGCTATGGCACGCTCAAAGATTCTGGACAGGAAGGGGAGGATGAAGATGGGTCAGATGTTTGCAAGATTATCAGGGTCAAGATCAGATTTCTTCAGAAAAAAGGTGGTGGCAGCTGGTTTGAGAGACTGTGGGACAGAAGCAGAGGTGAGGGAGGAGTTCATAATCTTTGTGATGAGGGAGGAGATGTTTGGGAAGACAGCATTTGATGAGAGCGGAAGGGACAAGGTCCAACGAGAAGATAGGAGTTTTGATGTTTGACAGAAGTTCAGAAAATCATAACTATAACAAAAATATAAGTCTTTTTGTCATAGCTAGCTTTCTAAATGAATTTTTATTGAATTTTTATCTAGTTTTCAAAAGGAAAACAAAACTATAAGTAAAGCAACCTCTGGCCATTTTGGTTTGGGTGGCTGTCCACAGACTTGTCTCCACAGGATGCTCATATCACGTTGTATTCTCTGTTTGGCTCACATGAACAGCTGTGCAGATTTCCCCCTTCTCGTAGAGCTTAGATTAAGGATTTGTTTGTTTCCATGGATTCAGTGATGTGGTGCATTACGGTGTGTGACAGATTGTCTTGCCTATTGCAACCAGAGGATCACAGCCCATTTTACAGCAATATAGACATTTAGAACCATCCAACACTGTGAACTGTGAACCATCCAACCCTCAGTGAAGCTGTGATGTCCTCTACCTACAACATTATGCGTGCTTTTGTGTCCACAGTACGGCAGAAGCCCCCTTCACCTGGCTGCCCACAAAGGTCACCTTGAGGTTGTGCGGATCCTTCTGAAAGCTGGATGTGATCTGGACATTCAAGATGATGTAAGTGGATTGAGTCAGCCATATTGGCCATAGCTGTTTGTTATTTATTGTTATCAGCCACCTCCATTTCTAACTGATGATGGTTATGAGCAGCTGCTTCTTTTTTTGCTTTCAGATCCTTTTAAGTTGGAAAAACCATTTCAACTGTAAGCTAAATTGAACTCATTAATGACTGTAGACTAATGGCCTTTGGTAGCCTTGAATGGGACCCTCTGGAGTGCCCACTTGTGGGAGAGCCTACAGGATGCATGTCCTTTTTCCACACAGACAGTGATAAGGCAGATCCTTGGTTTTGTCAAGTGAATTCACTGTGGTCAGTGAGCCCTGCAACTGGATGCAGTTCATCCTCCAGGACTTGGGGAAACAGGACTTGCAGACTAAAACAGGAGGAAGAGGAAAAGGAGGAGGATCAGGGAAGAAGACAGTGGAGGAAAATTGGGAGAGACACTGATGCATCAGAAAGAGTGAAGGAGGTTAGCCAAACCTAATTTTAATGAGCCGGTGAAACTCTGTGCCCCTTCAACCTTCCTTCCCTTAACAACCTCCAATCCTTCACTACTGGACTCAGCTAAAGTCTAGCCTGGAATGACACTTTTCTCAGCTTTTCCCTCCCATTTCTCCTTTTTTCTCAGAGAAGTCATGTGTGTTGATCTTTTTCTCAGTGCTCTTACGTCACATTTGGCCTGCTTAGTGTCCCTCACTGCTAATCTACTTGTATAGAGCTATTTTCTTTATGGTTAAGTATAGATGTAAGCTGAAGCTTTTTCCTGAAACTCTACAATTCAATATTGTACATAATTATGTTCAAAGGGGCATATTCTTGTGGAGTATTGCTGTTTCTGTCATTTTTTCACCGAGTAAGGCTGTTTTGTAACTAAAGAACATAAAGTTAAGGAAGCAGAATATGGTCAGTTGTCTGTATGTGTGCTTACAGTAGAATCAGGCTGTTACACATACCTGCATTCCTGTGTTTGCAGTGTCACATTATTTATAACCAATAATGCTAAACCTTATACTGAGCTGTGCCTAAACATGTTTGTTCTTAAGCATGAATTTCCCTGCAGACCATGCCATAATGTACAAATCCACATCACATTAACTGCTGTTCTTTATAATTTAATTATGTTCTCCTCTTGTAACTGCAATTGTAAAATCCATCTTTAAAGAGAGATGATTTAAAGATACATGAGACAACATGAACCAGACTTTTTAAAGTAATTCTATTCTTCAAATGTGATGACATTTGTTCAAAAGTTGGTGTGCAACTTATTAAGGAGCTCCGCAGTGGAACAAAGTAAAGTCCTAATTATTGGAATATCTTAATTTATAGGAAAGCATTGCACAATGTTATTATACCAGGAAACAAGAAGCACTGTGCTTTAGCATCGGTGTGTCTGTTTTTCATACCAGCCCCTTGAATGTTCCATTTCATTACCTGTTCAGCATGTGTTTATTACACCGTTCAGTCATCTTGAAAGGTCCCGACGTGGAATATGGGTTATGATCATCACCCACCAATCTGTCCCTGATATATCTTGGGAAGTAGTAATGAACCATGTGAACTCTGGGGTGGAACATATCGTCCTCCACAGTCTGTTTCATCTGACAAGTGTGTTGGTCAGTAGAGTGCAACAACAATACTCGCATTTATAGCATTGAAGGCACTTAGGCAGCATGGATGAGGATGATGACATAGAGCAGATAAAGGCTGAAAATCGTAGCTTCATGTGCTAGAAGTTCACCCGGCGTGGGATCTCAGATTACCTCATATGACGCCAAAGAACAAAGTGATCCATGAAGTGGGAGTTTGTGGGTTTATGTTCATTATTGAACTGAAAGGAGCTACCTTTAAGCCTGCTCTTCAGGCATGACGTGTGTTATTGGTGCATGTAATTTGTAACATTTTGCATCTTTCTAATAGACTTTTAACCTATCAATAGAAATACAGAGTGAACAAAGGAGAGCAATGTTGGGTTTCTGCAAGATCCACAGAATCTACATAATAGCCAAATCCTTTTTTTCCTTTCCATCCAGATTTCTGTTGTTGTAGTTTGGCCTCATGAAACATTTTTCCTGCTAGTATTTTGCTTAGCCTCCTCTCTAGCAGTCTTTCAATTTCCAAGTTAAAGATGATGTGTAGTTATGGAACCCCTTAAAGGACAAAAGTCCTTGGATTTAATCTCCAGTTGCTCTATTAACCACAAGTAGTGATTGTAGAGAAGATATTATTGGTGCACAACAGAAATGGAAGCAGAAGAAGAGTTTTCTGGGAGAACTATATATATATATATATATATTTATAAATATAACATGTTTAATCCTATCTTTTCTTTTTCTGTTCCTAGAGTTTTCTGTTGGTTTTTGAACCAACATAAAGAGTGTTTTGCAAATTACTAAGCACTGTTAGATGAAATCCATCAATCAATGTGTATATTGAGCACAATACTTGTAATACTGCCAGCCTCAGTCAACACATCAGTTTTATACCAAGGACAAGGGATCCTAAACAAGGGAGAGATGGTCTGGTTCCCATGCAGCTGCAGGAAAACAACATCCAACCTTGCGTGTGTAGCCCAAACAGGCTCATTTGGCGAGAGTTCACAGATCAGCAGATGTTACCTTATAATAACATTTTCCACCACAAGAGTTAACTGGATGTGACTGCCTGTACAGCTATATTCAAGCTAAAGTTTATCATGGTCAGTGATCAATGATCAATGTTTCCCAAAACAACAAATTAACTTGGAACAAACACATTAATTTCCCTTTTTAATTGGTAATTATTACCACTAGCGTAAAGTGCTAAACTACTAGCCCCGAATCATCCATCCATCCATCCATCCATCCATTTTCCTTACACCCTTGTCCCGTAGTGGGGTCGGGAGGGTTGCTGGTGTCTACATTCTGGCCGAGAGGCGGGGTCGCCCTGGACAGGTCGCCAGTCTGTTGCAGGGCAACACAGAGACACACAGGACAAACAACCAGGCACACACACACTCACTCCTAGGGACAATTTAGAGAGGCCAATTAACCTGACAGTCATGTTTTTGGACTGTGGGAGGAAGTTGGAGTACCCGGAGAGAACCCACCATGCACAGGGAGAGCATGCAAACTCCATGAAGAAAGACCGGGGCCAGGAAGTTCTACCAACTGCGCCACTGTACAGCCCAGCCCTAAATCAGTTACAAGCTATGTTTTTACAATTTTGAGGGTTTTTTTATGTGATCCAGTGAATTAAACCTTCCCACTTGAGCCTTGAGGGACACAATGTTTTTTCCATATACTGTGTGTCCTGCTTAAGCCTCAGGTGTTCCAGTCTCTTTAACAACAGACAGTTAATATTAATATATCTCTGTAGATTTAGGGATTTTTACCACTTTTTCTTTCTCACACCTCAATAATTTTGAACTACCAATAGGATACTTTCCTGTTTATATGATGTATCTAGCAACATAGTCTTTACTTTGGATAATTTTTAAATGGGCTGATGTTCAGAAGATCCTCCTAAAAATGGTTTTCTAAGTTTAAAAATGTGATCATATGTGACATTTTTACTGGTCACTCTAGTGCTCTTCAAATTACTGAGCAAACGTTTGTGTTATTTTGTTTGACACCAACATTTAAGCCTGATAGACCTGTCCTCATTTTCTACTACTAAAGCATGATCCTTAAACGTCCTCCGTTAATTGCTCCGTCCTATAATTAACAAGTCTGAAGGTTTTATTGTTGTCTTTAGTTAAGGAGTTATCATTTTGACATTTTAAAATGGACTTTAGAAACCTGGATAGACTGCACCTCTCTGTACTTGAAACATTCTGCTTAGCTTTAACCACATTCTCTGTGATGTGATCTGAACACAAAGACAGGATTATCAGATCACAACCTGACATTAGAGGAGCTGCACTGCAGTGAGTTCTGGTTTCTAGACTTATCTGTGGAGAGTGTCTTCGTAAGGAGTGGTCGTTCCAATAAAGTTGGCTGATTTCATCAGTCGTGTCATAAAAACTGTTGCTCCTAATCCTAACTACACAACATGAGTCTTTACTGTTGTTACTAATGTCCGGTGGCATCAGAGGTTTCTCATTGCTGCCTGTGTCTGTGTGCAGGGGGAGCAGACAGCCTTACACCGTGCTGCCGTGGTGGGAAACACTGACATTATCAGCGCACTCATCCAGGAAGGATGTGCACTGGAGAGACAGGATAAGGTGTGAGTCAAAAGACACACAAAGGCTCAGACTCATTCACAACAACACACATATGCTAATGGTACAGAGGACTGTTCATGGTCAGCATCACTTGCTCCATCTGAGCCTGCTTAATAGCTTCTGATGCAGCTGAGTCAGTGTGAGAGAATTTACAAAGAAAATTTTAGAACCCACGCACGCACAGGGAGAACATGCAAGCTCCATGCAGAAAGACCGGGGCCGGGAATCGAACCCAGAACCTTCTTGCTGCAAGGCAACAGCTCTACCAGTTGCACCACTGGGCAGCCCCTTTCTAGAGTTCTCATAAGCAAAATTTTATGGGTCATCTAACATCTAGATTCTCAAAAGATGACTTGCTGTGTGAGATGAGGGTTGAAATGAAATGTACTTTTTGTGTTCCACACTGTCAGGACGGCAATACCGCTCTTCACGAGGTTTCCTGGCATGGATTCAGTCAGTGTGTGAAATTGCTGGTGAAGGCTGGAGCCAACGTTCATGCCAAAAATAAGGTATATTATATCAGAGCATGTGAGGGCAATGACCAGGTCCAGTCATCAAGATCCATCACCCTTTTACACCTTTACATGCATCCCAGTTCCAGTTAGACTGAGTCAGAAGTCTGACTTCCCTCACTAGCAGTAACAGAGCTCTGCAGAGGCCTGCTAATAGCCACTCATTTGATCTGTAACATCTGCAATGCTACAGGTGTGTTGGAGAAGTAAATTTGTCGAAAAGTTGCATGGTGTTAGCTCTGGAGGACTGGATGTGGAAGCCCCTATGTTACAGATGAAGGATCTGGCCACATTACATACATTAGTTTGATCTGACATGTCTTTGACTTAATTAGTCTTTTGTTGTGCTTTTGCATGCCACAATAAACATTTAATGATTTTAGTACTTGTAACATGTACACCTCGAAACATGTACATGTCATTTTATAGATTACACATAGAACAAAAATATATTTTTTAAATAAAGCCAAGTTTCTTTTGTAATTTCTATTCCCATTCACATGCACATTCACATGGTGACTGCTGGATAGTAGCCCCGGTTGCCTCACAGGCCAGGCTGTCATGCATGGTGCCTCTGCAGCTATGTGTTTAGTCTAGAAGAGAGACAGGGAGGAGAACCTGATATTATTGTCAGCAGTACAGGATTTCTCCACTCATGAAGGTATCACAGCTGTTACAGCTTTCTGTTTAGCTGTAACAGCTATAAGTTGTAGCTTCTGTGAAAGAGCCAGCGTGCTAAGAGCTGGAATAATAGCAAACACTGGAGAGTAGGAGGATTATGTAACAGAGTAAGGAAAGTGGTCAAAACATGAAGAACCAAACAATTTGTCATTTATGTCTGGTTACTTGAAATCTTTTTTATCAAGGATTATTTTAGCAAAAATCAATATTTCACTGCTGTCTAATCAGTACCTCATGCCTGCATCCTGAATGTGTAGACATGTTGTTTATCAAACAGATTAATTTATACAGAAATGTATAAGGATTAAATGTGAGAACATGACAGATAAATATGCATGTATTAAATCAGAAGGAATATGTGAGAAAACTAGAACCCATTTCAATACAGAAGCTATCAGAGGTGACAAACTGCTGCACAAATATGGACTGCTTGATATTTTTTCCCTTTTTCTTGTTTTTTTCTTCTACAGTAGGATCAAGAAAATCCAAACATGGTACATGTGCTGGATAAAAATAAATGTGAGCATTAGCGTATTCTATGTTTGACTGTTTTGACCTTGTTTTCAGGCTGGGAACACAGCTCTCCACCTGGCCTGTCAGAACGGTCACACCCAGAGCTCCAAGGTTCTGCTGCTTGGTGGATCTCGACCTGACAGCCAAAACCATGTAGGTTTCCAGCATGCGTCAGGGACAAGCATGTTTCACTGTCAACTTTACGGAAAAGAAAGTAGAAACATTGTTGTTTTTTTTCAGCATTTTTTGGCTCCACATGGGTCGCCAAACTCCCTTTACAGCCTAATGTTAACATTTTGAGGGAGTTCCTACAACTGGATACTGCTTTAAAATGTTAACCAGGAATCATTCTAACTTTGAGCAATTGTCATGTGGATCTCTAAGAGTTCCAACCAATTTGAACAACCAGTTCTTTAATGGAAGCTAGAGTTTGTTAGGTCTTAGTTCATGACACACCAAGGCTTTGTGTAACAGATGTTTATTGATCTCATGCCTTTGAAATGCAGTCTGACATCTGGCTCTGAGCTGTGCAGATGCTGGACTAGTTCCATGCCTCCATCATCTCTTAATTTTGCTGCTCAATTATGGTAAAAAATCATAATTCCGTGTTTTGGTCAATGTTAAAATGATCCACTTCTAATACATTCATTTCCTGAGTTTAGAAACAAGCTCAGTGAGTTAATGTTGCTGTTAAAGAATAAAATAAAAGTTAGCTTGTGTAGCATCGTGTGGAAGAACCCGTTTAATAAAAACATTTTTAATTCCAGAGTTTAAAATGCTAAACTCTGGAACATTTTAAAATTTAAAGCCATTTTTTAAAATGTAAAAAAATAAATAAAATACAAAACAAATTGCAAAGCCCTACTCTTTGATATAAGAGTATGTGGCACATTTTTTTCATAAGCAGGAAAGAGAACAAATTTGTTGTTGCGCAATAAACTAAATGCCAGAAGAGCGTGTTATTGTCTTTGCAGCAGATGGCCACAGCTGCACCAAGAGCTCACAGTTTGAAGCTTCACTCGTGTGTAAACCCTCTCAGCCTTTGTCAGTGTTGACATCTTTCTGCTTTTGGTTCCTAGCAAACATACAGTGGACCCCAGCAAATGAGCCTCCAGTCCACAGGTTCCCCTTCAAAATGTTCTTGGTTCCATCATTATGGCAGGTCACCCAGGTCCTGATGAAGCAATGCAGCCTCACTACCACCACCATGTTTGTTAGAGTTATGTTCTTTGTAAAAATATTGTATTTTTTCTTATTGCAAAGATCCACTTATGTCAGTTTTTACAATAATTTTCCAAACATCTTCTGGATCATAAAGCTATATTATCTTTGAAGAGATGTAAAGACATGTTCTCCTTTGTGTAAGGTTTGAGCATGTAGAGCAACTGAGAGCAGCTACTCTAATGCATAATAGACTGTCTTCAGTCTATTATGTAACGCTGCCATGTGGGCTTTTTGTATGCAAAGTGGGTCACTCTGAGCTGGTCATTTAGGTCCAATTTTAATGCCGAGTATGGTTTTAATTAAAGCAGCATCTGAATCAGCCAACATGGAGGCTACCTCATGTGATCGTGGTTAAATAAGAAGAGCAAAACCACAACAAACACATCAAACCTTATTGAGAAATGTTTCAGTGAGTATGTTTACATTTGATAAAAATGTACAGTGCAATTTAAAATAAAAAAATTAAATACTGTTTTGGGTTTCATTTCATTATGAAATAAAACCCATACATAAACACTATAAAGGAGAAAAAAAATGATCCAGTTATTGTTTGGACTCCATACAGATGAGCATTGTGGAAAGATTCCATTCAGTTGTTTAATTCCCACAGGCCTGTAGGAAATGGCATCAGCATTTTTCAGTTTATCAGCTGCATGAAAGGATGCAGGTGGCCTCGCTGTGCAGAATGCTGCACACCACTAAGCATTTCATTCCACCCCTTTAACTTTGGCTCAACGCAGTGTAGTTTTACCACAGTTTTATCTGAAGTAGGTCCAGTCAAAGAGCTTTTTGCACACATAATACAAATTGTATGTGTTTGTGCAATGTGGTCTAATCATATTTAGGTTCTGAAGTAAAAATTGTTTTGAGTCTTACACTATAAGTTATGAAAGCTGTGACACTGCTCTGTAGTGGTTTCTCTTCAGATGCAGCAGTGAGCGTCAGCCTCAGGTTGTGCTGAGTCTGGACAGAGACTGCGGGTTTGCCTGACATATTGCAATGGCGGCCTTTCAAATATGAGTCGTTATGGCTGCAATGGACTCAAAATTCTATCAAGATGTCTTATGGTCCTTTTTTTGTTAACAATTAAAATGGTAGCTATATGACTGACTGCATGGCACAAACACACTTGAGTCAAGTCTGAAATCTCAAAGGAGTGTTGAGGAAAGGGTTTTGAAGGCCAGTGGTGTTTAAGTATCGATCAACCTTTTATACTTAATCCAGATGCAGCAGGATCTGTTTGGCTTGAATCATTCTTTTCCATAAACAATGGATGAATTCATTGCGAATGGAATAATTTAAAATAATTTGAAAACTGTTGTATGTACTTAGGTAAGTTTTATCTGATACTTATATTTGTTTGATGATCAAAAACATGTAAGTGTGACAATAAAACAAAATAGCAGAAATTGTAAAGGGGCTCATTCTTTTTCACAACAGTTTGTATAACAATTTATATAAAAAGGGTTTAGCGGTACAAGATGAACATTTCTGGTAAAAGCCTGTTGGTTGAGGACATGAAGGGAATGAACACAGCATTCGGATGTGTTCAACGGATGTCTCTGAAGACACAAGATACATGTGGGTTTTTCCCCACATGTATCTTTTATTTTCCATGTTTTATATCTGGAAACATGCCAAGTATTTATGTGCAGAACAAAGTGCCCAGTGAAACGTTCTGTAGTGCATTAATCACACCAGCCGTGACCTCCACATCCAAAATGTTCATCTCCAGAGTTGATGGAAAATGTTTTAGATCTTTGAGTTCAGCTCATTAAAGATGGGAGCAAAAACAAAAGTATTGCATTTCTGCTTTTGTTCGATTTATTTGGGAACATTATGGTTTCTTGAGCACATATGCTTTACCCATATCTGAGTTCATGAACTTGTATTTTGTCCCCAGGCAGGTGACACCTGTCTGCATGTGGCAGCTCGGTATAATCATGTGGCTATGCTGCGCATCCTGCTGGGAGTCTTTTGTTCAGTGTCAGAGAAGAACACAGTGAGTCTGTTCAGTAATTAACCAGAGAAAATTTCAATGCTTCTTTTGGAAAAACATGTTATACATTTATCTGCTAATGGTAAAAGTGGTCAGAGTCTCCCCTACTTTATTTTTAACTATTATTTGCTTAATAAATCAGGAAAATTAAAGTCAAACCATTTAGTTTTTGTAATATTATTATGTAATATTAAATATTACATACATCTAAACCATTGAAAACAAAACTGGTCCAAAATAAAGGAAGTTAAGGTTGTCTAGAGGCCTAATTCATTAGCAGATCACATGGGCAGATCCAGGAATCAGACATGTGTATGTTTTAACTCACTCAGGTTTCCACAGAGTTGTTTTACATCCTAGAGTTTGGGGGCAGGATGGAGCTCCTGTAGCAGTCAGTATTGCAGGAGGTCTGAAGAAGCATCTGGCTTAAAACATTCTGTTGTTCCACATAACAGCCTCATGTAGATGATGATCTGTGTTTGTTCATAACCTTCTTTGGACAAACAAGGATTTTCAGAGTGTTGCCAGAACACAAGCGGCTTTGCTCACCAGCTCTTTGAACTTCTTTAAGTCACTGGTTCTGATGCTGCTTCCCCAGGAGATGATGGTACATAGGGTTACACTTACATCTGTTGCAATAAGCAATTAATCAATTAATCGCATGATCATTTCTATTCTGATGATCATTTTTACCTATTTTATTTATGGTTTAGATCAGGGGTCACCAACTCCAGTCCTCAAGGGTAACTTTTAGATTCACCTCAGCTCCAAAATGTCTTAATTCTCTCACCAGCATTTATTCCTCTCTGCAATAGGCTGGAAACAAGCTGTTTATTTGATCCAGGTGTGTTTGAGCAGAGACACTGGAAATTGCAGGATGGTAGCCCTCGAGGACTGGGGTTGGTGACCCCTGGTTTAGATTGCGTGCAGTTTTTATTTCTGTTTTATTTATTTATTTTGGATGTTTAAAATTTTTCCAGTGTTAAATTTTATTTATAAGGTTATTGGTCTTTGAAGGATCGACTTGTACTGCTTTGCCATTATATTACTTGAGAATGGTCCCAAAACGACAATACAATGATTTATCGCAATAATTACTGGGACAATTTATCGTCCAGCAAAATAGGTCATTGTGACAGGTCAGTTGCATTCTCCATAATGCAACATAAAATATGTTGTTCCTAAACTAAATCTGCACATTCAGAGTCTACATGTCAAATGTCTAACCTAACCATGAATCCCAACAACTTTATGCATATTGATGAGTTTGTTTGTCCTGCAGGTTGGAGACACACCACTCCATGTGGCAGCTGCCCTGAACCACAAGAAGACTGTTCGTCTGTTACTGGAGGCCGGAGCAGACAGTCACATTCAAAACAATGTGGGTTCTTTTTACTGATTATCATTGTCACACCGCAAAGTAGTGGAACATGTTTCTACTGTAATGGGTGTTAAAATAAGACTTAAAAAGTAATGAACAAAAACCAGTTGGTTCTGTCTCTTTAAATACTGAAAAAATAAAACCCCCTCTCCATTAAATAAATATTTAATATAACCAAACATTTATTTCATAAGAATCTGTCCTAAAATCTCTTCTCAAAGATCGAAGCTGAATTTATTTAATTTCTTCACCTAAGCATTCTGAGCTAGATTTACTTTATCAACAGCAATAAGCCTTATCAATTTGCTTTTGAATTTTTTATGATGTGAAGTCTTGGAAAAAGATAAATTAGTCTTATCAAATATATTATTTGAGTCTGCACTCTGGCAAGCAGATTTCAGTGAAACTGTCAAGTTGATTTCACTGTTACTGTTGGTATTCTTTGACAAAATCAAGAACTTTGACAGACAAAATGCTGGCTCATGAATTAAAAATAACATTTCTGCTGCTAGGTCAGCTATAAGCATGTTTATCATGAAGAGGAATTGATTCATCCTAGAAGTAAAAGAAAAAGTTCTTGAGGTAAAACCTCCCCGTTCCTTCACTAATGACATGACAAAGATGTAAAAATAGATTATGTTCATTAAACACAACTGGTTTGGTGCTCTGGCTGTATTTATTTATTATTAGAATTGTTTTTGAAGGAATCAGTAATTCGTTGAGCAATCAGTTCCTTATATCTGCATATATATTTCTATTCAGTAACAAGAAAAATAGACATGCAGGTAAAATATGTAGTTCAAGTTTTAATGATTAGAATATGAGACTTCAGTTTACAATTTAAACAGTAATAAGGCTCAGTCATGAGAAAAGCTAAACTACATGAAATAATATGTTAATCGTGTCGTGATTTGAGTTTTTCTGTGTATTTAGTTTAGGTTTTCGGTGTCTGAGTCTCTGTGTTGTCCTGTTTGCTCCCCGTGATTAATCCCAGCTGTGTCCCGTTCCCTGATTGCCCTCCCTGTGTATTTAAGTCCACCTGTTGTCTTTGTCTAGTGTCGGATCCTTGTCGTTGTCGTTGTTGATGTTGTTGTCGTCGTCTTCGTGTTACCCTGCCATCTCGTCGTGTTCCCTGGTCTCATCGTGTTTTTCCTTCATTAAATCCATCTTTTTCACTACTCGTCCTGGTCCCGCCTGCAATTTCTCACCGCACCAAAACCCACTTCATGACCGTAGGATCCGACCAACAAGGTGAGAAGCATGGCGTATTTCGGCCAGGAGCGATGGATCCAGCAGCAGTTGGAGTTGGCGCAAAGGGATCTCTACAGAGATGTGGAGATCCTGCCTTCTCCGCTGCTGCTGGAGGAACTGGGCCTTGAGTCGGACTACGACTTGGCCGTGAGGAGGAGCCGCCGCCGCCATCGCCGTCGGCAAGACCGCCCTGAGCCGCCGGAGGTCCCGGCCCCTGGGCGGAAGCCCCGCCGTCGGCGCTGCCCTGAGCCGCTGGAGATCCCGGCCCCTGGGCAGCAGAACCCGTGGTGGGGAACGCGGCCGGTCCCCGCACCTCAGCAGCGGATCCCGGAGCTGCCGCCGGTCCCCGCTCCCAGACGACGAGTCTCTGGGACGCCGCCAGCCCCCCTTCCAGTGTTTCCCTGTGTCCCTCCCGAGTCCGTTCCAGAGTTTCCCAGTGCCCCTTCCGAGTCCCCTCCAGAGTTTCCCAGTGCCCCTTCCGAGTCCCCTCCAGAGTTTCCCAGTGCCCGCCCAGGTCCCTCGGCTCGTTCCCAGTGCCCCGCCCGAGTCCCCTCCAGAGTTTCCCAGTGCCCTGCCGAGGCTCCGCTCCCTGGTCCTCCGAGTTCCGGACATGCGCCAGAGCGCCTCCTGCTGGTCCGCCAGAGCTTCCGCCCCGTTCTCAGCCGGTCCTCGAGCTCCCGCGCCCCCCTGGAGTTTGCGGACGTGGCTCCGCCCTGAGTTTGCGGACGTGGCTCCGCCCCTGAGTTTGCGGACGTGGCTCCGCCCTGGAGTTGCCGGACGTGGCTCCGCCCCAGTTTCGGACGGGCTCCGCCCTGAGTTGCGGGCCGCGCTCCTGCCGGCCCTCCAGAGCCTTCAGCCGGCGTCCGCCGGACGTTCCCCATGGGGTCCGCCTCCAGCGCCGGAAACGCCCGCCTGACGTTCCCCATGGGTCCGCCTCCAGCGCCGGAGACGCCCGCCTGACGTTCCCCATGGGTCCGCCTCCAGCGCCGGAGCCGCCTGCGTTCCATGGGTCCGCCCAGCGCGGACGCCGCCTGGCGTTCCATGGGGTCCGCCTCAGCGCCGAACGCCTCCGGACCCCTCGGAGGGTCCATCTCGAACCCACCCTGTTGGGTTGTTTTTGTTATTTTGGACTCTAGCCTGCCTTAGCGCCCTCCGCCCACCCTGTTGGGTTGTTTTTGTTAAGTTTGGACTCTGGCCCTCCGTCCGGCTCCCTCCGCCTCCCTTGTGTGGTCTTTGCGTTTTGGGCGTCTGGTAGCCGCCTTAAGGGGGTACTGTCGTGATTTGAGTTTTTCTGTGTATTTAGTTTAGGTTTTCGGTGTCTGAGTCTCTGTGTTGTCCTGTTTGCTCCCCGTGATTAATCCCAGCTGTGTCCCGTTCCCTGATTGCCCTCCCTGTGTATTTAAGTCCACCTGTTGTCTTTGTCTAGTGTCGGATCCTTGTTGTTGTTGATGTTGTTGTCGTCGTCTTCGTGTTACCCTGCCATCTCGTCGTGTTCCCTGGTCTCATCGTGTTTTTCCTTCATTAAATCCATCTTTTTCCACTGCTCGTCCTGGTCCCGCCTGCAATTTCTCACCGCACCAAAACCCACTTCATGACAAATCGGTCCTGCTTATAAACTTCTCAAAATTAATCAGAAAACTTCATTTACAGAAAATATTTTTTTACATAAAGAATAACCAATGCAACAAACACTTCAATAAAGAAAAAAATCAAGAATCATCGTTTAATGACTAATTAGATGTTGACCTGAATCCAAGAGGAGTCTCAGGTCTGATTCACAGAGACAGAACATGTCATTTATCATGCACAGCTCTTTTTTATTTATTTCTTTCCTTCTGTCGTCAGGTTGTTGCCAGGTTTTCCTATCAGTCATAATAATTTCCGCCTGACTGACAGGAAGACTGCTACATTAACTCAAGCATTGAATCATTTATTGGATAAAACTCAGTGGCTGAATTATTTAGCAGCCTTCAGACTTCCACATTTAACAAAATGAGATCACTCATCTTACTGAAACTTTTTCACTTATCCTGTCAGGCATTCTGATAAACAGCTGGAGATGACCAACCTGGTGAGGTCAAACTGTCCTGTTTAGAAATAAGAACTGGCTTTGATTAAACATGGTTCCCTGTTTGAAGAGACATCTAGATGGGTTAAAGTTCACATCTGTCTGTGACCTGTATAAAAAAATGTTTTGCTCTTTTTCATAAGGTACTTTAAATTTGGCAAACAAGCCTCATCAGAACATAGATTCTAAAAGACTGAATATTGCTGTAAAGAGAACATTATTTAATGTTGCCAATGAAGCTGCCTCAGCTTCTGTGTCTGTCTATGTCTTCAGGCAGGTCAGACTGCTCTGGACCAGGCCAGAGATCACAACAACCCAGAGGTGGCGCTGCTTCTAACCAAAGCCCCCCAGGTACAATGACTAATGAACAATAAACACAACCATGCTCAAACAAAATGGACATTTTTAATCTTTTGGTTTAGCCCTCAGGAAAAATGTTTTCATTAGGAAGATGTTCAGGTAAACATAAAGTCTGATCTATATGATGATTTTCATTTTTAATGTTTAATAAATGTTTAATGCTTAGAACAGATCCTACTTTTAATGGTATTTTCTGCATTAAAGTTAACATGATATATTATTATCTTTTAGATCATGTTTATTATAATCATCAGCTACTTTATTTTTTGGCTTAGATGTGTCACCTCCTCTAGCTTTAATGACTCTACAACATCTGACACTTGCTGTGTTACAGCCTCATTCCGAATT
The DNA here is from genome assembly GCA_902982915.1 of Phalloptychus januarius. Classification (NCBI taxonomy): domain Eukaryota; kingdom Metazoa; phylum Chordata; class Actinopteri; order Cyprinodontiformes; family Poeciliidae; genus Phalloptychus; species Phalloptychus januarius. The sequence continues at coordinate 406,969 of CADWAE010000127.1, forward strand.
GTATTAAATTAATTTTTACTCAATAATAATTTAATATCAATTTAATATCATTACAATGGGATATTGGTATAATATCTCATTTATACCCCATTATAGGACATAACAGGATTTTTTTTTTTTTTAGCATTTTGTAAATTTATTAAAAATGGAAAACTAAGAAACCATATGTACATAAGTATTCACAGCCTTTGCTTAACATTTTGTTGTTTATTTTTTGGCAGCAATACAGAACCTCAGCAGCAGTATTTTTGAATATAAAGGCAGTTTGGCCTCTTCTTCTCCAGCTCCATCAGGTTGGACAGAGACGTCTGTCAAACATTTTCAGATCTGAATCAGATTCAAGTCAGAACATTCACAGAGTGGTTCTGAAGCCTTTGGCTCATTCTACAGCCTTAATATTTTCCTCATATAGAAACTGCATTTCCACATGGCCCTAAAACCGTAAAAATAAATTCTACTTTTCTTTAGTTGGATGTTTTCAGCATTGTCATTGCAACATTGTTGTGCATTTAAATAGAGGAGTGTGGTGCATATTTATAATATCTGACCATTCACTAAACTCATCCCAAAATCAATAGTCCTACTGGTTTTGAACTAAGACCTGTTTAACAGGAAGCTGGTTGCTTCCAGACCTGCTGTGCAAATGTAAAGGTGGCAAGTAATCGAGGGGGATGTTGTGATTGAGTCCGCAACATTTTAATTTAATAATTGTTACAAAGTAACTCCGTTAGTGGTATCGCTACACAGCCGTTAGAAAAAATAACCCAAGCCACACAACCGTTTCACAACCGTAGTCTCTTAGCAACGGCAGAGTGATACTGACCCCCTCCACAACCGAACTGCAACAGAACTAGTAAATAACACACACACACAGTATTAATTTACATCTACTATTTCATCAAAATGGCCTTTGTGCCACATAAATAATCAGACATTTGTACCAACAGCCTCAGGGGCAATTTATATAACACTCAAATACCCATTAGAGTCAGAGATTTGGAATTAAATACGACATTAGTGGGCCTGGTGAAATGCATTGTGGTATGCTGGCATGTCTGTCTAGTTTGAACAGATCCTCAGGTCACCAGAAGGATAATTCTGTGCACTTAACCAGACAAAGCAACATCTTATTTCTGTTTTCTAATTTCTGTTGTTTATTAGACATTTTGTCAGAGATCTCCTCTATGATCCCACACTGTAAAAACTAACTATGAACACTGTAGTTCATAGTAAAGTGAAATATAAGTTGAAGTAAGTTTGCATGAACAAATTGTACATCATTGATTAATGGTTAGATAAAACTTAAAAAACGGAGTTGAGAAAAGAATGAACATTGAATTGATTTGACCAAAGAGGCAACAGTTTTCCTGCATGAGACGTTTGGTTATGCAGTGTGATGGTTTGAGAGAGGACAGAGTGTGGCTGGTTGCTATAGCAATAGAGGAGTATGCTTGCCCTGTTTGGTCCAGGATGGTTCTACACCAAAACTTTTCTTTTACCTGCTTCAAATTCTGTTAAAATTGTTCTATTAAGCACCTTTTGCTATTCAATTATTAATGCATTTGTCCAAAGTGAATCACCAGATCAGCCATAAACTGTCTTTGTGTTCGGCTGAGCAGAAAGAGGTGAGCTTTTCACATGTTGATGTTTTTTAGCTGGAGATGCATCCTTTGCTGCAAATGATCAAGCGTTCACTAAAGGAATGATTTATTGCATTTCTGACAGTAACATTTTCTTATTTAAAGGAGGAATTGAAATATGTGTTGATTTGAGTATTTTAACATATTTCTAATATTGTACAAAAAAGTGGTTAAATGAAAAATCTGCAGAATGTTCCAAATTATTTTAACCCGATTGATCGTCAGACTGTCTGATTACTGAAGTAATGGTTCGTTGTAGTGCTGGTGCTCAGGCTACAACCTGCTGGTGAAAGAGCACCAACATGGGACAGGAGGATCTGATCGCTTTCAGGAAGCATCTACTCCTCCCCTGGTAGTTGTAGTTCTTCATGCCCTCCACTGACAGATGAGTTAAATGGTGAAGAGCACAGAGAATATTCATCTGGTCTGTTTACATAAGTTACATTTTCAAATCAACTTGGTTACCTCCAACATGGAGATCTAGGAGTGACCTCCTGTTTGAAGTACATAGAGGAGTCCCAGTGCTGCAGACTCATCCTGTGTTGTGATGACAGGTCTCACACACACTGTCATTCAGTGTCAGACTAACCATTGTCTAATGCTGTACTATCGCAATCATGTCTTGTAAAAATATTTGTAATTTCACAGTAAATATTATTTAGTGTTTGCATCATTTTTAAATAAAAATATTATTTTTTTATATAAATTGGAGTTGTCTGTGTGTGTATCGTTGTGTGATGTGATCTGTGTTTCGTGTGCAGGTGCAGAGCTTCATGCGCGGCAGGACTGTGAGGAAGAGGAGAGAGAGGCTGAAAGCAGAGCGCCGAGCGCGGTCGGTGCCCAGAGATGAGATGCTGAGCTGTAATGTAAGTAAATCAGGAGGATCATGTTAAAGTCCATCACGGATTCCAGAGTTTACCTTTAAAATAAATGGTAAAAGAATTATTTTATGGCAAGAGAAAATCAAATCTTTTTCTTTAAAAAAGATTTGAATGAGTTTGTTTCAGTTTGTTTCATTTTATTTCCGTCTCCCTGATCCACACCGCTGCTGAACAAACTTGTTTTTCCTGAACGTTCTCATTCAATCTGACTTAATACAAATAAAACTAAATCTTAATTTTAACAGCCAAGGTTATAACTTGCCTCAAACACAGTGAATGAAACACTTCCTCCTGTCTGTTGTTTAAGGCTGAGGCTTGATGCTCTTCACATAAAAGTGTGGAAAAAACATCTCAGTTCAGAATCCATCAGACATCAACCACAATTCATGAAACATGTAGCTATACTTAGAGTACTTTTTATTTGTGACTCAGTGATTCGAGTTTTTGTGAAATCGATGCATCTGAAATTAAGTTTGTCTCGGTTTTTATTCACATTATTATTTTTTGGTATTTTCTGACAATTTTATTCTTGTTTTATTTTATTTATTTTTTTTACCAAACCCTGAGGTTGTTGTAATTTGAATAAATTTGACCTTGAGAATAAGGCTAAACTTCTGATGCAGTAGTGAATCCAACAGCAGGAAAACAGACACAGCACTACTGAACTGAATTGTAAAGAACTGAAGTGAATTAATCTGCAATCCCCAAAACATGGGTCTAGTCAAAGTTTTTTCATGATGTTTCCATTTACATCTCTAGATATGAACCACACCAGGGAAAAAATCATGCTGTTTTGGATGTTAGCAAACAGAAACATGCCAACTACTTGCATATGAGAAGCATTAAAAAGGCTTTCTTAAATTTAACTCATAATATATTTTTTTGATTTGTTTTTCCCCTGATGTCCTTCTAGTTATCTTAAGACTCAGAAAATCTTTACATAAATCTTGTATCATTTGTGTTTTGTGCAGTTTGTAGAACAAAGGCATACTTTTTTCTGCTTCACATTTGAAAACTTAATGATTGTTCAGGGAACTGTGTTTTGCAGGACAGTGCATCTGCTGCAGACGGCACCCAGAGCAGCGACCCAGCAGCTCCACTGGCAGAGGCAAACAGCAGACGAGAGAATGCCAGGAAGCAGAAAGAAAAGGTGAAACAGATGAAGCTGGGGTTGCTGAAGGCATGGAAGAGTTGTTGCTGTGGAAGTGCAGGAAAACACAATAACTACTGGGATCATTGTTTTGGCAGCCATCTTTGTCCGAACCTCTACGCCGCAGAGAGATCAGGAGGAAAAACAAAACACATGGAGCCTCTCCTTATGGGTCCATCCCACCTCACAACTATAAAGCTTATCAGCTCTACACACTCTACAGGGGCAAGGATGGCAAGATCATGCAAGTAAGTACACAAGGTCTCCTCTGGTCAGTATCACTCTGAGTTCTATTAACACTTAACGCACTAAGTATTCAGAAATGAGTGTTGTTTAAAAACATTATATTTTATCCTATAGTCTTTTCTAGATTGTCCAAGATAGATAAGTGTGTTGGGGTGTGTGGGGGTGTGTGTGTGTGTGTGTGTGTGTGTGTGTTGTGCTGCAGGCTCCACTGAACGGCTGCCGCTGTGACCCACTGCTCAGTAAGCTGGAGAACCAGCTGGAGGCCACCAAGGAGGAGATGAAGACAGAGATCCACGCCGTGGAAGACCTGGTCAACAAAAAGATGGGTCAGCTGGACCGCAGGAGCAAACACCAGGTAGACTGCTGCTCTCTCAACTCAGTCACACCAACACTCCCACAAACTCAACGTTATTATTACTGACTGTAAACAATAATGTCATCTAGACTAAAAGTTAAATGCTCTCTGGGTACTCCTGCTTCCTCCCACAGTCCAAAAACATGACTGTCAGGTTAATTGGCCTCTCCAAATTCTCCCTAGGTGTGAGTGTGTATGTGCATGTTTGTTTGTCCTTGTCTGTCTCTGTGTTGCCCTGCGACAGACTGTCGACCTGTCCAGGGTGACCCCGCCTCTTGCCCGAAACGATAGCTGGAGAGGCACCAGCAGCTCCCGACCCCAGTAAGGGACAAGGGAGTAGGAAAATTGATGGATAGATGGATAAAAGTTAAATGAGTGGTCTGCACAAAAAATTCTGCTGAACAGCTTATGTAAGTATTTTCCAGTTCTGATACAAAACACATGCAGTTTTGCTTACTGAACTGAACCATCGTCTCTAGATGATGCAGAATTAAATCCAGCTACCATCACCTCCATGAAACGTCTGTTTGAATCCAATTTTCTCTTGTTTTTGATATTCTCTATGCTGATACTGCTTTGGAATTGAACAGACTAATTAGCAGACTGTTAAAACCTTTTCTTCATTTGATTAAATGTTGTCTCAGTCAGCCTGCGCCTCAGCTCTGCAGCGTTTCCCCACCATATGCAGGCACACAAACAGAAGACTCATAATGTGCCTCCAACTCTCTTGATTAATGAATATAAATGTCAGCCTTGTGCTCACCTCTGCTGATCCTGGTTGCAAGCAGGAAAGATTGTTTCCTGGGAACCACAAATAATTTATTGATTCTAGGAGGAGCGGAAGAGATAAGAGAGTGTGGAAATGTATTTATTCTTAATAAAATTATATCCTTATTATTTTACATGTGGAATGAGTTATTAATGTTTGTGAATAATGCAAGCGATTTTATGAGCATCTTTTAAAATTCTACCGTAGGTCTACTGTCTTATTTCAACAAAGTACACCTTATATTGATCATAATATTGTTTTATTAGCACATAATTAAAACATCTACCATATTCCTCTCCTGATGATTCACAATGAAGCAAGAGAAGTGATTGAGCAGCTCTGAATTTCCTCAGACTGTTGGGACTGAGCTGTCCTTGTCCTGGACCCAGCTAGGGTTCGGTTCAGGCTTTAAGGCAGGAATCTTTAAGGCCACTCAGTAGTTAGTCAGTCATAAAGGATGTGTAAAAGGCTTTCAAATAAATGCTTCTTTTATTTCAGTAGCATAGTCTCACACTGAAAAGTTCTGGAAAAAATTCTAGGTTAAGTAAAAAGTTACATTAGAACAAATTAGTTGTGTGTTTAATTGACCGCGTGAGAGGTGGTGTGTGTGTTTGTTTCCATGCTGCTGCATTGTGTTCCTCTCAGCTGCAGGTCACAGTCACTTTCGGAGATTCTCCTCATATTCCAGGTTAGGGGAGTCTCTGGACATTAGCAGCTGTTTTTGTGTTTTAGTTCAAAATAAATGACATGTTTCATTTGGACTCAGAACAGACGGTAATGTCTTTTCTGCATCCACTGCAGGTTGAATACTTTCCTCCACCCTGCCTGCCGGTGGGGCAGCAGTGCAGCAACAGTTGAGCTGAGCATACAGAGGGAGGGGTCACTGCATGTCCCTCTCTTCAGAGTTAGAGAAATACATAAAAGCTTAACAGCTGTGACAAACCAAGCTGGAAATGGAGTTATATTTATTTTGCCACCACACACACATGTACACGCCTACACACATCTCCTTGACTTCAGCTGCTTGTTGTCCTCTTGTGTTTTGTCTTTAGAAGACAGACTAAGAGAAGCGGACCTCTGTGTTATGCATATTTATGCCTCATATATGAAACTTTAAAATGGCTGAATACTTAAAAGGTAAAGTCAAAACTATACCAAAAAAGTAAATTATGAAGTCAAAATGTTTGTTCCCTTTATTTAATATGATGTGTTGGAGTTTATTTTAACAGCAGAATGTTGTTTAAAACTGATATTCATACCAACTATTCCCCAGTGAATATGCAGTGTGAGATGCTGCTGCAGTAAAATCTACACTTGCTTTGTGTTTTGAACATATTTAATGGATGAAGTGTTGCTTCGTTTCACTTGGTCATTTGATATTTGTTGGGTCATGTCAGTGCCTCGGTAATAATTACATTGAAATGTGGGTTCAATGAAAATGGAAATATTTTTGAGTGCAATCAATCAATCAATCAATCAATCAATCAATCAATCAATCAATCAATCAATCAATCAATCAATCAATCAATCAATCAATCAATCAATCAATCAATCAATCAATCAATTTCAATCAAGCTTTTTATTGTGCATTTCAGCAACAAGGCATTTCAAATTGCTTTACATCATAAAAACATAAAAATACAAAGTCATAGAACACAGTCAATAATTGAAACATTACATTTTGTTGTTACACATCAGGCTGTTGATTAATATTTTATTGAGAATGTTTTACAAACAACTCTAAACAGGTGGGTTTTTAGTTTAGATTTAAAGGAGCTCAGTGTTTCAGCTGTTTTGTATTTTTCTGTAAGTTTGTTCTTCCAGAAACCAGTTTATCTCTTCTGGCTATGAACCGAGAGGAGAGGAACTGGGCGTGGCAGAGCAATATTTGGTAACAGAATGCTGCTCCGTGTGCTGGTCCTCAGATACGAGCTCTAGATAAGATGACGGTGGAAAGAGTTTCTGCAGAGAAGAGCGAGTGTCTGCAGAGGATGGAGCACTGGGCTCTGCAGGAGCGACTGGAAGCAGAAAAGAGACAGGTAACCAGTCGCTGCTGGAATAAATCTCTCCAACTGAAACATTACAGGACTTCCTATTTATCACAACATTCTTGCAGTAAAACATTTGTCCAGCTCAACTCTGACCTGCCTTTCAGAACCTAAACTCAGTGTTACAAGTACTCCGTTTTCTGAACGTTATCCTGACAATCTAGTTCATTTCTTTCAAGTCTCCCTTTATGATCAGTCCTGTAAATAAGACAGTAAAGGCAACAGCTTAGTATCTGTGACACATAAAAAGTTATAAAGCAATACAGAAGATGTGTATTTTCAGAGATGTAGCAGAAAGGTTTTACAGATGCCTTCCATATGCATGATGTTTATTGCTATATAAATACAATAAAAGCATATTTAAGAGAGTTCTGGTAAATTTGTACTGTACAGAGTAAGTGCCGCATTCAGTGCTCAGATTTATTTGTCAGAACTTCTTGGTTTTTCTTGATTTCTTTGTTACTTTGGAACCAAGTATGAGTTTGTGTTACTTTGCCTGCTTCCTACAGGTTCTCCTCTCCTCTGTCATCTTTTCTTTTTCTGCATCTTCTTACCTTTTTTAGCTAAAAATCTAACCTCAAACAAACTTATACACACAAAGCTTGATTTGCACAAAACTTTGAACACATGGATATTTAGTTGATCAACTTTGTGCAAAGACAAACATGACGATGTAAACGTTTCTGTTAAAGCTGGCCTGTGTGGTTCTGTGTTCTCTAAGCAGACTTCTCTGGCTTCTGAGCTGAAGAGCTGGTGTCTGTCCAAACTACAGAACATGGAGGTCCGCTTCATGGGAGACTCCGGCACCAAGCTGCAGCGCTCGTCCTCTCTGGCTGATGATCTGTGTGAAGCTGATGGAGCCAGCAGCACCGTGCAGCCTGCCGAGCTGGGCTGCAGCTCCCCGCTCCCACAGCACAGCAGGGCTGAAGCCAGTAAGGTGGAGGGCGGCTCGGTCAGCCACTACTTTGTGGTTCATGTGGAGAACTCTCCAGGTGATGCTTCAACTGCTGGATCCACACAAGTAGACAGAACCAGCTCCAGATAGTTCAGTTAAGAGCAAATAATTTCCCGCAGTTAGAAAATTAAAACAAATCTATAGGCTTTGATTACAGACTACATATGAACACCTAGCGCTGTAATCAGGACAACACACACTGTTTACAGCAGAGGGCTCTGACTGCAGTCCTCCAGGGCTGCTGGCCTCAGCTGTTACATGTGTCTCTGCTTCAGCACACCTGGCTCCATCATTAGCTTGCATGCTAATGATGCTGTTCAGCCTAGTGGTGGTGAGATGAAGCTTCATGAAGCACTGAGGCATTCCATCCAGCTGTTTGACTCATAAGTCGTTGGTGCTTCATTTGCTCTACAGCGACATCAAGTGGACAAAATATGTAAAAGAGGCAACATGGAAACAACATGATGCATTAAGCCTTAAACTGGATAAACAAGTGAACGGTGTTTGTGATACTAATACATAAATTCTGATTATAGTCTTAATCTGTTAGTAAAATAATATATATGGCTGGATCAAAAAGAAAACTTGAAACTAATGGGGCAGAGGATGTTGCTGCGAGTGTCACAAAGCTTGGTAGCTTATTTATTTATTTATATCTTAAAGATAAAAAACCTTCTCTGTGCTCGGGTTCATCTCAGCAGATGAAGCACTTCATGGGCTTTGTGAGTGCAGGTGTTGCCAGAAAAACATCCTCAGGTTTACATTAGTTGGGATTAAACATTTTCTCACCTTCTCATTATTCTAGTGGATTTTCTGGTTCCAGATGTTTCTGTATAACTGTCTGCTGTCATACAGTAACCTTGCCTTTGTGCAGAGCTCTATAATACTTCAGCACGGATGAGTTATAACACATCTCATTCAGCTTTACCTTTACTTTACCTCTTAAAACATCAGAAATTAGAAGGACACTAGAACACAGCATCCAGTATGTGTTGATTTTTGACATTATAAGTAATGATTTATTATTTCTCTGTGAACTTCAGGAGAGGCTCCACCACAAAAAAGTTGCACAAATGAATTGTAAACACAATAAAATCCTGAAATAAGAAAATGTGACAGTGAAACAGCAGCATTTTACTATTCACTTTGATTCACAAGCAAACTGATGAACCAGTTCCTGAATCAGTCACATGGTATAGTCTTAATACGAGGCTTCAAACGTCACAGCTCGGCTCGTCAACACGAGCCTCGATGCGCGTTTCACAGAAATCCTCCTGATCACTTGACACATGCTTCGAAGCCTCAGCACAGAAGACACCTCACTAGGTTAGACCTCTAATTCAAATGTAGGACAAAGGTCTCGAGGACTGCAGTTTGACACCACAGTCTCACATATCAAAACAAAAAGAAATTCTATTACAATGAAATTCCAAACATAAGAACTGACTTTAAAACTAAGCCACACACTGAACTGGGACTTAGTGCAACTTTATACCCCTAAAATCTACATTGCACTGATAAATGTACATCAATAAAGTTAAAAGTGTTAATAAAACTATATGTAAACATAAACTGAACGTTTTTAACAACTCCACAAAACACGATTTCTGATCAGATGGACTTCGTCAGCTTTCCCCAAATTGATTAATAGTTCATAATTGCATGACAGCTGATTAAAGTAATCCTTTCCACCTCCAACCAGATGGTGAGAAGGAGCATAAGGCAGAGGCTGCAGGTCTAGCTGCAGATCCAGCAGCAGCAGCACCGTCGTCTGTCCAGGTGGTCCGGCCTAAGGAGCGCTCTGCAGACACTCAGAGGAAAAAACAGAACCTGCAGAGATCGAGCCTGGCAGACCCAAAGGCTGCTGGGAGACCGAGACACAGAGCCAGCAGCCTGTCTCCAGCCACAGGGCGGCGCTGCAGCAGCAGAGACTTAGAGAGAGGCCGAGTCAGAGCAAGGCAGCATGAAAAGCATGCAGGCGGCAGGACCAGGTCAAGGGGAGACACAGGGGTCCGGACTATGGAGCTGCTCAGAGACCCCTCTGGTGGGCCGTCCTTTGCTCAGGAGAGGGACAGCATGCATGCTGTGGAGGTGACCCAGTACTTCTTTGAGGCCGTGTCCACCCAGATGGAGCGTTGGTATGAGAGGAAGGTGCAGGAGGCCCGCTGGCAGGCCGACCAGAGGGCTCAAGCCGACAAGGCTGCTCTGGTCCAGAGAATTGCTAACCTGGAGGAGGAGCTCCGTGTTCTGAGGACAAGTCGCCATGACGACTACTAACACACCTCTTCAGAACATTTTGGCCTTCCAGGGAGTGGGGCTGCCTGGAATATTCAGCATCTATCTCTATCCATGTGGCACTGGAGAACTGAGCAAGTAACTTGATGTGTACTTACAATTCTTTTAAAAAAAATACATTATTATGTTCTTAACATAAGGATGCTACGTGAAGAAGCACAGCATCTCCTTCATATAGCATCCTTGAGATCCACTATGGATCATAGTGTTTACTATGCATCATAGTACATACTGTGATCACCAGTGTTCACTATGATCACACCATCATGTGGGGACACGCCTGCCTGCTGCCTGCTGGATTCAAACAGATAAGCTATGATGTATTTATAACACTGAATGTGGAACAACCTGGTGGATTTCCAACCATTTGTTTTGCTGCATAGTTTTATTAAAGCTGTAGTTAACACACAGATTGTTGAAGACTAAAGAAGAAATATGCTTAAAATCCCACTGATGTAATTAATCTGCTGTTTTGTGGATGAGACAGGAATTAAGCCCACAGAACACATCATGGCATTACTGAAATAGTAACAACTTTTTTCTCTAGTTAGGTGAAATATTAGAACTTTACATTTAAGCTAAGCAGCTCTTTAGTTGGGATTTTTGATTTTGTAGTGATTTAATTATACCCCCAGAAGTAGAACTTTTATTTTTTATGTCCTGCATCCTTTTTAATCAAGTGCACACTCAGGGAATCCAGTGGAAATTCATCAGAAGAATAATGGATATTCATCTTTTTGTAAATGTTTCCTTTTATATGAGCATGATATTCAGAAGGAGAAACAGTTTTGACATTCCTTAGACTAGAAACAGGTGTTTTGTCCTTTATTGAGAGCCATACATCCTGCTGCTTCGGTCTAAAGCAGAGGTCTCTGACTGCAGTCCTCATGTAACAGCTGGCCTGCAGCTGTTACATGTCTCTCTGCTTCAGCTCTCCTGGCTCCATCATTAACTCATTAGCAGAGACATGTGGCTTGATTGCATGCTAATGATGCAGTTTTAATTCAAATGTAGGACGTAGGACACTTCTCAAGGTTGCAGGACTTTGGTCCTGCAGTCTGCAGTGGTCAGTTTGAGACCACAGAGCAGAACTTCCTTCAGTGACCTGGTTCTGTACCTCATAATGCTATTTTACTGAATCAGGTAATCTTAAGTGTAGCTAAGTATGAAGTGTTATCATACAGAGTGTTTGCAGTTTACGCTGAGGTCATAAACAATTTGGCTTTCATAATAAAACATTAAGTAGATATTGGCATGGGTGGGATTCTTTGTGAACATGAGACGTGATAAATCTCTCCTGAAGCTCAGCTCAGTGTTTAAGGTTGAATGTGTTTCTTAAAGAATAGCTGCAGTGTTACTTTCTGATGTCAGTTTTCCCTTCACATGAATTATGCACTCTGATAATGAAGCCAGAAAACATATTTTATGATAAAAAAAAACAAATCAGCATTGCAGCTGTGTGTGATAGTTTCTTTATTGCCTTTTTCATTTACAAGAAATACATTATTGCACTGGCCTTGTACATGGACGTCATGAACACACAGGGCCACCAGGTGGCGTATCATGCTGTCAGTCCAACTGAAATCCTGATTTTCTTCACTGAAGAAAAGTAAAGAACACTCCTGAAGAACGCAGAGGTCAGCTTCTCGCCAGCGACAGAGACTTCTGCAGCTCCTCCAGGTGGTTGGTGGCCTGTGTGATCATCATGCGGATGGCATCCTGAGCCAATGAGAGAGAGACACCATCAGATAAACAATCATACTTTATTAATCCCAAAGGGAAAATACACAACATTTCAGTACAGACTGTCCAAAAGAAAGATGAACACTGAATACATGAGCAGACGAGTGTCTGAGGCCGCAGCCTTTCATTAGAGAAATACAATCCATGAGGGCAGATGATGAGCAAAAAACTCACAAAGAATGTGTGCATAGCAATAATAAAGTCAGCTATCTTCCTGATTACATTTCTGTATTAAAAAGTTTTTTATGGTCTAATGTAGTATTCTTTAACAAACTGAACTCTGGGTTTCCATTATGCCTTTATTATCAAGATTACACAGCACTGACGTTCACAATAAAGTTCTACTGAAAACTCTTGGCCAGCAGGGGGCTCCCTGTGGAGGGGTGCCTGTGGGGGGGCTCCCTGTGGGGTTTTTTTTGGTTTAGTCCCAGGCCGTCTGCGTTCCAGCTGGGTTTGGACCCACCTGGACAGAAACCAGGTCTGAACAGTGACAGATTAGAAACTTATTAAAACGGTTCTCTCCTGCTAGAGCCAGATAAGGTTCTAACAGTGGTTTAATTATACCACTTTGTTACAAACTCAATTAGTTTTACTCAAATAATCCACAGACCTACTCACTCTTATATTCATACGTTAGACCTTGTGCTGACATACAGCATTACCTGTGAAGACATAACATTAACCCTATGCTGTTTGGCCATTTTCAATAACCTTTGAGTTTAACTGAGTATTCAAAACCTGAGAAAAATTTATTCAAGATCTATATCAGATGCTGCTAGAACCTTTAAAGAATCTCATATTTAATTCCCTCTGAACCTCAGAGAAACAGATGGAGGAGAAATTGGATCTCTAATCCTTCTGAAATTGATTTTCTTGTTCATAGTGTTACTTCCTCATTGCATTTTAGAAAATGTGGTCACATTAAAGTAGAATGTAATTATCCAGAGGAGATTGGCTCCTAATTCAGAACTGTGTGCTTTGAAGCAGAACAAAAAGTTTGAGAGAAAATAGACCTCTTCATATCTAGATGTGTAACTTGGAAAAATAGTCTACTGCTGTATAACAAGATTTACTAAGTTAGAACATAGTATTTTTCATCAATAATAGAGAAAATAAGAATAATCCTAGGCTTCTTTTTAGCACAGTTGCCAAACTTAGAGTGCAGTCAGATTCCCCCGTTCCCAGCGGTAATGATTCTTAAATAAAATTGATTTAGTCAGTTGAGCCTTGCAAGTTGCCAAAAACCTTATCTTTATCTAAATCTTAAAACTTGTATGTTGAGTCCCATCCCAACTAAATTATTTAAAGAAACATTCTCTTTGATAACTTCCCAAACTAGATCTGATTAACTTGCTTAGTACCTGGACATCAACCACAAGCTTTGAAGGTAGCTGTTAGACATTTACTTGCATCTTACTACCAAGATCTTTGCATTTTGTTTGGCTGTGATTCCGTCCTAGAGGATGGTATTGGCTAATCGCTCTTCTACTTCCATGATCATCGAAAATCATCCTACATCAGTTCTTTGTTTCTTCTGCAGTCTGCTCTGTTTTCCCAAACCCGGTTCTGGTTCTCCTGGAGGTTTCTTCCTCTTAAAGGGGAGTTTTTTTTCCTATCCACTGTCACTACATACAGTGGATAGAAACTACATACAGTTATTTGCAAATAAGGGTGGAAAATAAGTATTTGGTCAATAACAAAAGTTCATCTCAATACTTTGTAATATATCGTTTGTTGGCAATGTCAGAGGTCAAACGGTTTCTGTAAGTCTTCACCAGGTCGGCTCACACCGTTGCTGGATTGTTGGCCCATTCCTCCAAGCAGATCTCCTCTAAAGCAGTGATGTTCTGGGGCTGGCAGCAGCAACACGGACTTTCAACTCCCTCCAAAGGTTTTCCATGGGGTTGAGATCTGGACTGACTAGGCCACTCCAGGACCTTGAAATGCTTCTTATGAAGCCACGCCTTTGTTGCCATGGCAGTGTGCTTGGGATCATTGTCATGGTGAAAGACCCAGCCACGTTTCATCTTCAATGCTCTTGCTGATGGAAGGAGGTTTGCACTCAAAATCTCACAGTACATGGATCCATTCATTCTGTCATTACACAGACCAGTCGTCCTGGTCCCTTTGCAGAGAAACAGCCCCAAAGCATGATGCTGCCACCGCCATGCTTCACAGTTGGTACGGTGTTCTTTGGATGTAACTCAGCATTCACTCTCCTCCGAACATGACGAGTTGTGTTTATACCAAACAAGTCTACTTTGGTTTCATCTGACATTCTCCCAATACTCTTCTGGAACATCCAAATGCTCTCTAGCAAACTTCAGACGTGCCCAGATATGTACTGGCTCCAGCAGGGGGACACGTCTGGCACTGCAAGATCTGAGTCCATGGTGGCGTAGTGCGTTACTGACGGTAGCCTTTGTAACTTTGACCCCAGCTTTCTGCAGGTCATTCACTCGGTCCCCTGTGTGGTTCTGGGATTTTGCTCACCATTCTTGTGATCATTCTGACCCCACGGGCTGAGATCTGGAGCCCCTGATGGAGGGAGGTTAGCAGTGGTCTTGTAGGTCTTCCATTTCCTGATTATCGCTCCCACAGTAGATTTCTTCACACCAAGCTGCTTGCCTGTTGCAGATTCAGTCTTCCCAGCCTGGCTGTTTCTGGTCCTTCCACAGCTCTGCTGTAAAGTCAACAATACAACCCAACACCTGTCTACTGTCACTACATCCAGGAGGGGTGAATGTTGCAAGTCAATCTGCTGACTTTCCAGGGGCAGAAACTTTAACACTAAGTTGTCTAATAAATTTGATCATTAGGATTCATTTGAATGTACCTGTGATATAAATGAATTGGCGCTTTTTGGAAAGTGCCTTGATGGGGTGCCAATTTGCGTGAAATAAATAAATCAAATAGAAAAGTTACCTATAAAACTAACAGTTAGACTGTTAGGTTATGCTATCTCAGTAGTTATGCTGATGAAGGACAAACTTACACCATCAGCTCTCATATTTCAGAATTATTGCTGCTATTAACTCCACTTATCCTCTTTGACACATTTCTGTGTTCTTGCGTCTCCGTCCTGTATTTGGCCACTGTGATCATTTGAATCTGAATGTAATTCATTGTACTGAATTAACCTTTTAACTATTGAACATGAATCGGACCTGCTTGTATTGTAACATGAGGGGCTGAACGCATGATGATGAGTCCGTTATGAAACGAAAAAGCTATCAGACTAAAGAACCTGGTTGGTGGCGTTCTTGTTCCTCTTGAATTCCTCCCTGGCCCAGTCTGTCAGGTACTTCCTGTCCGCCTCGTCCGGAACCTGGCGGATGGTCCTCAGCATGCTTCTATAGACTCCCAGAACCTTCTGCCTCTGTAGGAACTGACACACCAGCTGCTGTTAGCTCCCACCGGCCAGCTCTCAGGCTCAGAGCCGGGCTCTGCTCGGGTTTACCTGCTTTAAAGAGAGCGCTGTGGGCGGCAACCTGGAGCCCATCTCTGTCCAACTGGGAGCAGACAGGCTGACTGGTCCTGGTCAGGTTAACAGCTGCTTCCCCGGACTCTGGACGACTCGCTCCCTTTGGTGCAATAGCGCCAACTGCTGGATTGGAGGTCAAAAATGACATAACAGGAAATCACCTTTCTAATAAACTTGTTCAACAATGACTCAAGTCTTCAATTTTAGTTTAAGTTTAGTTAGTTCAAGAATTTTTGAAGCATCACGAAGGTCATGATGTTAATTAAGGGGAGGAGAGGAGGCCTGGACATCAACTGACCTCCAGCCAGTCTGTATTGACCTTTGGAGAGCAACATACAAAACAGGGATTTCAATTAAAAGGCACACAAAATATTGAAACAGTTTTGAAGACGGGTTAAGCTGATGTTATATGCAAGAATAATTATAATGGTGATCATCAAGACAAATATTTCTGAAAAACAAGCAAAAAACCCACATAACGTATGAATTAAGGTGCCCTGAAAATGTTCTTGAACTCACCTTATTGGTTACACTCATATTTTTATTATTAATGTAATTTATTGGTCCAAAATAATAAATCCTAACATTTGCGTTAAATGCCTTAACATGATTCATCACTTTACAAAGAAAAAAAAAAGAAATGCTTTTAGAGTCATCAAAGAGGAACACAAAGTTTCAGCCTGAACCTCACACCTTGTAATGTTTATCATCCCTTGGGATCCCATCAAGAATTTGTAAATTTGATCTTTATTTGCCAAAGTTACCTGAAATAATCTGTTTCCCCTCGACTAATTATTCTTTCAAACAAATCCTTAGCTGTGTTTCTTCCTCTCATCATAAACAACAGATCCTGTGCATTTGGAAACAGTTGCTCTTTATTTTCCAAAGTTTCCTGTGTGGGGGATGTTACATCTGGTGGCTTTTGAGACTTTGACTCCTTCTTTCCCATAGTTACCTTGGAGACTGTTGAGAAATCCTCTGTTGACTCAGATCAAGAGTTTCTTCAACTCTTGAAGAGTCCAGTGAAGACATGGACAGTCTCGTCCACACAGCAGCTTGACCCAGTCTAAAAATTCTACATAAATACATAAAACTTAAATTCTGAATGTCCTTCCTGTGGAAGGGACGTGGGAGACAAATTAATAGCTTTACCGAATTCATGTTCTTTCCATAAAACTTTATTATGATCGATTAAAAATAATAATAAAATAATGATCTACCAACATGGAGCAGAGTTGTGTTGCTCCTCTGCCAGGTGAGAGAAATGTGGCATATCCTTTAAACCTCTGATCTTTACATCATTCACATTAGCAGGTAAATACATAAAACATTTCTGCTCATGTACACAGAAATGTCTCACATTTGTCCTATCAGCATGACACACAACAGCTGAACAAAGTGTTTAAATCAAAGCTTGAGCATCTTGATGGTGTTCTCCAAGGCACATGATTAGGTCCCCTGACCCTCCGTCCCCACATACTGTGACCCAGTGAAGACATGGACAGTCTCGTCGACACAGCAGCTTGACCCAGTCTAACACATCCGAGTCTGTCGTCTTCAGAACAGTTATTTTATCTTTCCTCAAAATGTTTCACGTTAGATGTTGCAGATTCTAACATGAAACATGATCAGTCTTACAGCCTGCTGTCACACTGGGGAAAACAACAGGCTGAAGGCACATGGTCAGAGGGCCTCCTCTGCAGGTTCCAGCAGTTAGCCGCTGCTTCTGGCCTGCCTATTGGTCAGCAGCTGTGATGAGCTCAAACCACTGCCTGAGCGCGTCGCTCAGCGTCTCCGGCAGGGCGTTGACGTCCCGCAGGATGACGTAGAAGGGGAAGGGGAACTCGTCCATGTAGGAGCGGATCTCAGGGAGCTCTCCTGGCCCTTTGAAGACGGGCACCTTGATGTCCAGGATGGAGTCCTGCAGCACAGCACAGGGTTAGTGTTCATTCTACAGAGAACAGAAGGGTTGGTTGTCATGCTCTCACCCGGGTGTTAGGGTTGTCCAGCACCACGAAGATCACAAAGATGTTAGCTGTGCGTGCTGCCTGCACAGCTGCCACCACACGCTCCTTGCCCTCCAGGAACAGTCCCCTGCCGTCAGACACGATGAGCAGCAGCTGGGCCGTCTCTGAGGGTCAGCAGCAGTCAGAGTATCAGTCATGATTTCTGCCTACAGAAGGTGATGACGCTGCAGTGCAGAGCAACACTTTGCTCCTGCCTTTATCAAACTCAATCCTGACACACCGTCTCATTTAAAGTCAGCTGCTGCCACAAAGACTCAGGCTTTTACTACCATCAGGCTATTTAATATTATCTCATATTATTATTATTAGTGGACAGGTCTCGTCCTGAGTTGGTTGGACATTTTAAGGTGATCTAGTTATGGTGG
Organism: Phalloptychus januarius; assembly: GCA_902982915.1. Lineage (NCBI taxonomy): Eukaryota > Metazoa > Chordata > Actinopteri > Cyprinodontiformes > Poeciliidae > Phalloptychus > Phalloptychus januarius. The sequence continues at coordinate 424,927 of CADWAE010000127.1, forward strand.
ATGATTTATCTTTATAATACTTTTATTAACATGGGAACTCCAGGGTAACAAATTTTAACTCAAGACCTTCGTCCTCAAAGGCTTCAGTGAAGAACTGCTCCATTCTCAGTCGTCTCTTTTATTACTGAATGGATACCGACAGTCATATTTAATACGATGTTAATATGATGTTCTACAACAACCCCATTGGATTCCCATCTCATATCACATCATCTATAAAATAAAATATAAAATAAAATACTCCTGTCAAAGCAGTTCACAACCTCGCCCCTCTATATCTACTGGACCTTCTTCACATGGCAACACCCCCGTTCTGTTCGCCTCACTGTTCCCCCTGCCCATCTTGTCACTATGGGGAGCAGAACATTCAGCCGCTCTGCTCCCATCTGATCTCTGCAACATCGACTCTTTTCCACACTTCAAGTCCAAACTCAAAGTAGCTCTTTGATTGCAATTGCATCGTCTTTTTAAATCTTGTTCTGTACTTATTATTATTAATGAGCGGTCCAGCAGTGTGATGCTGGTTTACCTGAGCTCAGAGATCCTGGAAGTTGCTGGCGTACTGAGAGAAACATCTTAGTAGACGTCTCCAAAAACTGAAGGAGAGAACACAAAACCATTCAGACTGGTCCCAGAGTCCACTGGGCTCCAGAGCAGCTGACCTCCAGCCAGGCTCCATTCAGCAACAAAAACACAAGACTGAACAAGCCCCAGAGCCGCTTTGGAAATTCCTACCCGAGCTATCCTGGTCTTCTTCTGTTGGAACTGACAGAGGCGCAGAATGCGAGCCCCCGACTCGTCGTTAAACTGCTGCTGGAAGGGATGCAGCAGCTGCATCTGCTCCCCAAAACTACACAAAGGAGGAGAAGACAGGACTGTTATCAGCTTCACGTTTAAATCGAGCCTAAGCATTCATTTTATTTCTTCCTCTAGGTAGACCGACTGCAGTTCTGTGGGTTTATCGTAATGCTGCAGCAAAATGAAACAAGCAGCAGCGGTGTCACCTGCATACAGACACCTGGCCGACCTCCAGCAGAGTGAGAGCGTTGATGATCACTGACAGGGACTCAAACGCCAGCTGGAACACAGAGGAAGCACAGAGAGCCACAGTGTTTACATGACGCTGCCAGACGGTTGGACCGTTTTGGGTTCAGGGACGGAAGGTACTTTGAGCGCATCCTCCTTTCTAATGAAGACGTTTTTTTCCCCAGCAACAAAAATTTGTGAGCTCACATCTGCAGTCAGGGTCGTGTACCTGTTTGGAGTGGTTGTCCACCATGCTGGAGGAGTCATCCACTGCTAGACAGATTTGGTACTCTCTCTTGCTGGGCTTGGTCCTCCTCAGCCAGATCTTGTCCTTTCTGAACTGACTGGCGATGTAAGGGATCACCTTCCTCATGTTCAGCCGCTTCCCTGTGCGGTAATCCCCTCTGAGGAGCAGCCACAAGAAAACACACACACACCCATCACCAACACGCGGTCATCTCAGGGTTCTGGCCCAGCAGGGAGACAACACATCCATGCACAGAGTGTGTGTACTGACCTGAGCTTGGCAGCCTGAGTGGGCTCCAGGATGAGGCGGAGCTGCTCACACAGCTGCTGGGAGAGGGCAGAGGTCAGGGCCTGGTACTGGAGCCACATGGAAGCTGCTGCAGCCTCCTGGAAACAAGCAGAGCAGCAGGGAGAGTCTGAGCTGCAGCAGCACCTTCCCCACATTCACAAGCTGCGCTGCATTAGAACAGAACTAGCCTGGTAGAAATCAGACCCTTGTTCTACACTTTGATTCCTCCAGAGACTCTGGGCGCTCACATGTTGAGAAACCATTGCTTCCCGGAGGCCTGGACTGTGTTCAATTTTGACATTTTATCCAATCACCAATGTTTGCCTGTGACATGTAATGTGTCAGTTCGATGGTAAGAAGCTTATTGGAAAAAGTATTTCCTTTAACCAATCGATCGGATGTCAAAAACATATAATATATACACACACGCACACACACCATATGATGCGTGTATTGATGCATTCCCTCTTGAAGAAATTGTATTGCTTATGATTACATTTGTATTTTTATGTTATGTGTTTATTACATGTTTATTATTATGTATTATGTTTGTATTATTTGTTATATTTGTATTATTAACATGTAATGGAGTAGCTTATGAACTAAGAAGCAGTTTTCCCTTGGGACTCAATAATCCTCTCTTCTCGTCCCGGTTAGAGGACGAAGTAAAACCACCAGAACCTCCTGCTTCCTGAAATGCGAACAGAATCCAGCTCACTGGTGACCTTGATGTCAGATTCATTTTTGAGGTGGGGAGGGTGTGTGGGGGTTTTGTCACCTGTTTGTACATGTCAGGTGTACATGCTGAGTGGTCGAAGTGTAACCTTTGACCCTGGGATGCTCGTCGTTAGTGGAGGTGAACCAGCTGAGAATGCCTCACCTCCTCCTGGGTTCCTGGAGCCAGCTGACGCCAGGCCTCCAGCTGCAGCTCCATCTCCCTCCTCAGCTCCTCTGGGTCTCGCTCTGCCTTCTACAGAAACGCATCTGCAGTTAATAATAACTACTCCTTACAGTATTGTCTGAAGTTATGAGATTTTGGTGCATTGATGCTTCTGGACAGGAAGCAGGGGTCAGGGCTCTACCTGCTCAGAGAGCAGCAGGACAGCAGGAACCGTGTGAATGGTGGATTCAGAGCTCCTGGCCGATTGCTCTTCCTCTTCAGGAGGCCGTCGCTCCTTCAACCTCTCATCGTCCTCATCCCGCCTCTGCTGCTCAGTCTCTCCGCTCTCCACACCTGCACAACAACAACATGGAGGCTGAAGCTGGGCAAAAGGTGGGGGAGGAGCCTAACACACCAGGCGGGGTTCTGATCTCTGTCTGATGATGCAGCTCACATCTGGACCGGATCAGACCGAACCAGAACTGGAAAAGAACCAGAACAAGGAACGGACCAGAACCAGAACCGGAAAGGACCAGACCGGTCTGGTCCAGAATCAGGCTCAATATTCGGGGCCAGAAGGAGGAAGCAGGAACCTTTTTGGGAGAACTTGGACGTCTCCATTTGCTCCGGCTTCAGCTCCTCTACATCAGCAGACTGGAGCTGTTCAACCTGGTCTTCTGTCTCCATAGCAACATCATCACTTCCTTCTTCATCCTGATCCTTCAGAGGTCCTGCTGCCTTCTGTTGCTCTGCACTGGCAACATCTGAAAGCAAGAATAAGAGGGTTCCTGAGGTTCAGAGCACTGTGTGTGTGCGTGTGTCCGTGTGTGATCGCTGACCATAGGTCTGGGAGTCATAGGCCGTCTCCCCGGGTCGGATGTGTTCATACAGGTCTGAGTCCTGCTGGCCGTCTGCCTGCCTGCTCTCAGAGCGCTCCTGGCTGCTCTCCACTGTACGCAGGCGCTTGTTAACACGCTCGCTGTAATCCCCCGTCGAACGCTCGTTATCCGCTTGGCCCGGTTTCCTCTTAAAGCTCTGAAACAGGAATTGGAAGAACATCGTTCCAACTGAACGACAACATGGAGAACAGCAGAGTGGGATGAAAGAGGAGTACCTGAGTCTGGCTCTGAGTCTGCTTCTGAGAGGCCATCCTGGCTGTCAGCTTGGACTGGTGGCCTTCTGATTGGCTGGCATCAGCTGCACCGCTGCCATGCTCCTAGAGGAGCAAACAAAAAACCAAGAGCAAAACCAAAGAAGCAGACCTGCGTTTAAGTTCACTCTGCATTTCTCAGAGTGTTAATCCTGATGCAGCCTGATAATGTTTCGGCTGTCTGACATGCAGCTTTACATTTGACTTCTAGTTTTGAAGAGGAGACCATGTCCCCTTGTGGACTGGAAGCTGAGGCTGCAAACTGAGCCGTGTTTGATAGTTGGTGTGAGATGTTTGTGCTAATTTTCTGTCTTCTGTCAATCCTATTGAAGAACTAAGCATGTGCTCCTCTAAGTCAGTTGCTAACACTAAGTTAAGAGACGTTGATATCTGAGGCAGTGAATCCATCTGCCTCCTTCTGAGGATCAGAAATCTCAATCAGTTGTGGAAGAACCAGTTACATTTTATTTTAAATAAATGAACATGCGTGCTGATTATTTGAGTGCCCAGTTGATCAGAGTGCAGAATGCTTTCATGCTCTATAAAAGAAGCTAACTGAGATTGAGATTTGCCCCAGTCGGGGGCAGCTGGGTGGACCATTACCTCTTTAGCCTGATCTGTCTCTGCAGCGGCGCCGGCCAGCTCCACAGCGGAGTCACTCTGAATGTTCTGCTCTCCAGTCTGACCGTCCGCACCATGCTCCTTCCTCTCAGCAGAACTGGCCTGCTCATCATCCTCAGCTTCATCCTCCTGCTGAACGACCCAAAAAAAACACCCAAACAACGAGGCTGTTAGCAGCTCTGGGTTCTGGCGCCCCATCAACTCTGTTTCTACTCAGACCTTGGGTTTCTCTCCATTGTCATCTCCAGCAGCCTTATCTTTTTCTTCCTGTGCTTCTCTATTCTCTTTCCCCTCCTCTTCTTCATCAGCTGCCTCTTCCTCTCGTTCCTGATCCTCATGTCCTTTCTCATCCTCTTCCTCAGATTTGGGTTCCTGGTTCTGTTCTTCGTCTCTCTGGTTCTCCATCTCAGTTTCTCCTGACTCCTCTTCCTCTCCATCTCGCTGTTCTTCCTCTTTCAGCTCCACCTCCATGGCCTTGTCAGTGATGTCTAGCAGGTTTTCATCTGAAAAGTCCAGTCAATACGTCATTCATCATTTGTAGAAACAGAAAAAACAGGACATTTAGGAATGAAAATGCTTTTATTATTACATATTAACAAATGGAAAAATTAAAATAGTTCATATTAGAAGATTTTTGTTCAGCTAGCCAAGTCCTGAATAAAATGATTCTAATAAATGGAAAACAAAACAAGAGAATTTTGAAATAGAAATATAGGACTGAAATCTGTTGATCTGGTTTCCTAAAGGAGACTGCAGATAATTGAAGTTTTAGCTTTAATAATTAACACCCAGTTGTAATCTTATGACTAGATTATGCATAATCCAGTCAATTGTTAGAAAGTAGCAGAACATGAGGAGTGAGACACACTCGTCTGTTTAGATGTTCAACAGCAGCTTCCTCACCATCACCATCCTCATCATCATCTGCTCCAGCCTCTTCCTCCTGGTCCAGGTTGAGGTCATCAGGCAGGTCCATGGCTTCTGGTTCTGGTCTTTGCTCCTGCTGGCCGTGGTACGGGTCCACCTCGTTCTCATCAAACTCTCTCTGGAAGCGGGGGAACACACATGTTAGTTTGGACTGCTGCTATTATCCTGAGCTTTTAAAAAATATTAGACCTCTGGACTTCTAACAAATGTCTTCAAGTTTTTGTTGTCTTCTATCTTGAAGACAACAAACTGATTTATCTTATATTTCTGCCCAACTGATTCTCTGGTTCTGACATGGAGACAACAGGAAGTAGTGAACAGCTGGAGGGGATGTGAGGTCACCTCGTCTCCTTGCTCGTGGATCTTCTCCGTCTCCTCCTCACGCTGCTCTTCATCCTGGTCCTGACTTTTCTTGTCCCTGTTGGAGTCGGCTGCCTCCAGGTTGTCCTCTTTAGCCACCAGCTCAGATTCGCCCTGCAGGAGGACAGAGGACGAGGACATGAAGGTGTGTGAACCACTGTCTCACACACCCTGAGACCTGCTGGGATACCTGGTCCATGCCCTGTCCAGACTCCTCTTCCTTGTCACTGCCTTTCTCATCATCCTCATCTTCATCATCCCCCCACATTCTCTCATCCAACGTGTCAGTCTGTCCTTCTCCTAGGTCTCCCATCTTTTTGTCCAGCTCGTCTTCCTCATCTTCATCAGACTCCTTGTCTTCACCTGTAAACAAGCAGACATGCAGGTCAGTCCACGGCCAGCGACGTGTCCTGGAGGACACATCTGTCCCCAAGTTCAACTCACTGCCTTCATTCTCTTCCCCATCATGAACTCGTCCATCAAAATCTTCAGACATTTCGATGCCGTTGTCCTCTGACTCGATGTTCTCCTGATTCTGCTGCTCCTCCTTCTCTGCTCCCTCCTGGAAGGAATCCTCCACCTGCAGGAACAGGAGGACCAGAGATTAGCCTGCAGGGACATGATGGGGAGGGCCCCCTGGCCTTCATGATGGGGGGCGCCCAGTACTCATGATGGGGCGACCAGCCCTCATGATGGGGGGCGGCCCTGATGATGGGGGCGGCCCTCATGATGGGCACAGTCATGCAGCACAGTCACCTAGATTGCAGCTCAAAACAAAAACAGAAAAATTCCCAAAAATTGCTTCCATAAACATCACTGCTGCCAGTCTGGGTCCCCCCCAGATACATAACTGATAAGCTATCTGGAACAGTTCAAGTCAAAGGTTAATAAGAGGATCCTCCAGGCTAGCACCCCAGTGATATGACCTTTTTTTTTCTCTCACTTTCTTTTCTTAAAAGGAAACAGTATCCATGGCTGTACTATGGATACAGCCTCCCACATGTTGATGCTGAGCCTAAAGTCCAACATCATCTCTGTGATGTCATCATCTTTCTCTTATAGTGTCTGTTAAACTAAAGAAATGTTTATGGAACATAAATCCATGGGTGAAGCCATGGATTCATAGTGTCGATGTGAACTCAGTTTCCCGTCACCTGGTCTTCATTCTCAATCTTGTCACTGACGTCCTTGGTGCCGTCTCCGTCTCCGATGCCTCCGCCCTCATAGTCATGGAACTCTGTGGCTCCGTCCGCGTCGCCTCCAGGTATCAGCTCCTGCGGCAGACAGAACCCCTGCGGGGACACCAACAGCGGGTCAGTTCTTTCACTGAGCTCCCTTCCTGCTGGCTGAATGCTCTGTCACACACTGGGCCCAATGCACCTTCTGGGCCAGCTGGGTGAAGATACTGGACAGCACAGACAGCAGCTTGCCTGTGCTTCTATGGACTGCGAGCGACACAGAGAGGTAGTAGCGGGCCAGGTCTGAATAGACCCCCAGCAGGGGCACGAAGCGGACCAGCGCCCTGCAGGCCCGGTTCACCTCCTGGAACACAGGAAGCACAGGGATCAGGAGACCAGCAGAACCTGTTGACATCATGTTCCATCTGGTACCAGAACCAGATGGACATCAGAAACTAGAGACACCAGGTGATCCTGATCAGTGTTTGTGTTCCCTGTCTGTTGCAGCGCTCTGTGGGTACCTGAAGCTGTGGAGGGGGACAGGAGTCTCTGTGTTTCCTCACACAGCCCAGCAGCTTTGTCACGGCAACGCTCACACTGCCAACCGACAGAGCCTCCACCTCGGCTTCAAGCTCCGCCTCCAGGAGCCGGGTCAGGTGACCAGGCTTCAGCAGGTCCTCCACAGGCTGCTCCTTCTCCTCCTCAGCTCCGTCTGAGCCACAAACAAGAGACAAATTTATGACAGATTTATGTGTATGCGTGTTTCATCTGACTTCAAATACAACTTTAAAGTATTAGAACAGGATATCAGCATTTACAATGCCGTGTGCTGAGTGCCATAATCGTCACACATTGATCTGATTTGCCTCAAAGCTCCGGTCTAATCCCGGACTCAGATCTGGAGCCTGGGACTGGATGCTGTGGTCCAGTCCGGTCCCAGGTTCAGGTCCATCAGAGAGCGGCAGAACCAGAGACTGCATGGTCACCTGTCTTTGGCTCTTCCTGTGTCGGTCCTTCATCCTCAGTCGTCCTCCTCTTCACCAGTCTCTGGACAGCATGCAGCAGGGCGCTGATGTTGGCCTCCAGCTCAGCAGAGAAGAAGCTCCAGAAAGCAGACTGCTGACCTGCAGACAGAACCAGAGGAGAGGATTCCAGTCTGTCGACAGGCCATCATGTGTGACTGACAGGAAAACCATGTGAGGTGTATGTAGTAGAAGCAGGTGAGGTGTGTGTGTTGCGTGCTGACCGGTGGGCTCGGGCCCCGGGGACAGTAGCTGGCTCCTCCAGCTGGTAAACTCAGTGATGGCCGTCTCTACCTGTCCTCGGACGTAGTTCAGACTCTGTGTTATGGCGGGCTGAGTGTTGGTCCAACTCTCACCGGTTACCGGGGAAAACAAGCTCTCTATGCTGCTCATCTGGGCTGCAACGCCCCCTAGCTGCTCCATGGCTGAACAGCAGGTGGTAAAGCTGCTCCTGAGGGGAAAACCAAAGAAACAGATCGGTGAACAGTTTTTGTCAGAGTAGTGGGACTGAAGGTGTCTGCATGATGCTGTACCAGGAGCAGAGGATGGACCCAGAGAAGCCCAGCTGCTCCTTCACACTCTGACTGTCCTTCAGCATGGCAGCGACCTGCTGCTGCAGCTGGGTCCAGCCGGGGTCTCCCCTCCTTAGCAGGCAGCTGGGGGCCTGCTGCTGCACTGCCAGGGGCGAAGGGCACATCAGGGTGTGGTGCCTGCTGCTGGCGCCTGTATGCTCCCTCTGCTGGGATTCTTCAGGACAACACTGGAGCAGCCAGGACAGTTGTTGCAGAAGCATGGCACTCTGAGCTGCCAGCCCCCGGCCTCTTCTGAACCAGTCCTGCAGAGAGTCCTGGGGGGGCAGGCAGCAGCCCCCATCCTCGCTGTGGCTCTGGAGGTGGGTCTGTATGTCCTGGAGGCTGGCGGTTAGCTTCCTGGACCAGGGAGAGAGTGAAACATCTGAAACATCAAGTGGATAACCTTGACCTTGCTGTATGCGTCATGTCTCTTTGGACTGTTCTATCATTCATTAGAAGAAGACTGAAGCACAGATCTGATGATCTGAACCACTTCAATCCACCCATACACTTCAGTTCAGCAGCATCCCGGAGCTGAACTGGTTCTAGACTTTATGTTGTTTTTTTCTTTGCATATTATTTTGTGTTCTTTGAATGTTTTCAGTCTATATATTATGGTATATACAGCCTAAGATGCTTAACTAGAACTACAGTGGTTAATATAAAGCTGATGTCTCTTCTTCAGGTTCAGTTGATGTGACTCTGCCTGATCCAGATCAACTCCCAACTAATCCTACTATCTGCTGCATAACCCAGTTTATTAGAGTGAAGTCTGTTAAGGAAATCTAATTTAACATGACTGATAACCAGCAAGAAGCAGAGAGGAAGTCTGCCTGTTCAGCAAAGCTTCAAGCTGAGATTCAGCCTGACCCTTCAGAGGTCAGTCAGTCCTGTGATGCTTTGTGATGTTTTCATGTGTCTGGAGCAGTTGGAGCTTTAGATTATCCACCTTTACTTGACCTTTTCTTGGACTTGCTGAATGCTCTCAGAATGTGTTGGTGTGCTGTGTTTCCAATGTTACTCCAGCTCACAAAAGGCCTCACCTGAGGGAGACCCAGTGTTGGGTCAGCTGGGCCAGCCGGTGCCTCTGTCTGAGCAGCAGCTTGAACAGGTGGGAGGAGAAACCTCTGCAGCGCTCTATGTTCCCAACACCAAGCTCCTGTAACCATGGAGATGCACAACACAGACAGGACAACAGCAGGAGATCAGTGCTGGTCTAACAGAACAACAAGAACATGTCCAGCAGTCTAAAGCAGTCATGGGTTATGAACAACCTTTTCCAGTAAACTAGGAAGTGTTTTTTATTCAGTGAAACACCTGATGCATTAATAAGGATTCATCTGCAAGACTGCTTAGTGTCAGAACAGTTCTGGAGCTGTTTAACATGCATTTAAACACAAAAAGTTTGTGGCGCCATATTTTGTGCACAAGTCAGGACATATAAAAATGAGCGGCTCCCTCTGGCCGTCTCTGCTCTCTTGAGCTCTTTTATATGAAAACCAGACTGCTGCTCACAAATGTTCATTTCTGACCTAAGCCATCAACACACCTTCCTCATGCGACTCATTAGTTTTATTAATCTGTAGCTAACACAGTTCTGTGTGCCTTGTTTTTTTCCTCAATTCCTTTGGCATCTTGATCATAGGACCTTGAAAGGTCTTGCCTTGGCAGTCATCAAAAACTCTACTGCCACCTCTTCTAGTTACTTCATACCTCCACAGCGACATCAACAGCTGTATTAGTTTGTAGTATTTGATGAAACAGCAGTGATGCTGTGGACTGACGGCGTCTTCCAAACATCTGAGACTCCATTAAATCTTCTGATTTTCTCAGACGTCCTCACATTACCATGAGACCAGAAAAAGCTGAGACTTCGGATGTGTGTCTGACCTTTGAGGCGTGCTGGAGAGCGGTCCGCAGGGCCATCCTCCTGGCCCATGAACGGTAGAAGTATTTCTGGCATCCTTCCCAGGCTCCCAGTAACTCTGTAAACAGCCTGCAGGATCAGGTTTTGGGAGAAATGAGTAATTTAGACAAAAAAACAAAACACCTCTAGGCAAGCCTTTTGGTTTTTTGTGAATCAGTTGTTCTTACACACGCTCAGGCTGGCCCTGGGTCTTTACAGCAGAGAGAGCAGTGGTCATCTCTAGCGGATGCATGCAGAGGGTGCTTTCTGGGTCAGCGGTTCTGTTCCACATCAGCCCTTTGCGGTACGACAGGCCTACCCGGGACAGAAACAGCTTCAAGCATTTACCTAGCAGAAGAGACAGGCTGAGGGAAAACGATGAAGAGGGCACAAACCTATTTCAGAGAGCATCTTGAACAGGTCAGACAGAGCTCTCTGCTTCTGCTGAAGGATGTGCTTGACCTTCATCTGCTGCTTTTCTTTGGCTGCTGCTGTGTCTATGCTGAGGCTCTGCAGGTCTCGTAGGTTGCTGATTATCTCACCTGAATGAGAGCAACAGTAAATAAATATGGTACTTGCAAAAAGGTAAACAAATACACCCTTAACCCTTTCATGCATGAATTATGATCCTTTATGTCAGGATTTTTTTCTGTGTTTTTGATTTTTTTAAAGGCATAAAAAATGGTGGAAAAAAAATTGTACACAAAAAATGTTTTTTAGGATTTTTTTTGTTGTAATTTTCTCCATAAACAAAGATATTTGGAAAACATATCAGTATTGTTAGTCTTTAGGGGCTTTTACATATATATATATTTTTTTACCTGCAAGAATCTTCTACAGTAGAAGGAGGGACGGGATATTTATGAGTTGCTTTTTCATCTGTCTGCCATAACAAAAATGTTCGTGCACTTGCAGTGGATGGACAGTAATTTATGGAAAGCCATTTCAGCCAAAATTAAATAAATAAATATATAAGAAAAATAAATAAATAAATAGATGAGTAAAAAAATAAATAAATGAGTAAAATAAATAAAAAATTTGTGAAATAAATAAAAAAAATGGGTGAAATAAATGAGTAATTGGCATTTTTATTTCCATTTATGTTTATTCGTTTATATATTTATTTATTCCCAGATTAATTTAACCATTTTTTATATTCACATTTTTATTTGTCCAATTTGTCCAATAGGATACCAGAATTGAAAAACTTATAATTTTCCCATTTTCCAATTTCCCTTATTCACTTAGTATTTCCTTATTTTCTTAATTATCTCATCCTATTTTCCCCTCTTCATTACTGCTTTAATATGATAATGAGGGGCGGTGTCTTCAGGCTACAATGGCAGCCTATTGGTCGATTAGGTACAAATTCAGCGCTGAACTCCTCTGGACTTTCCCTCCGAAAAACAGTCTAGCAATGGCGAATAACACAAATATATAACAAATAAATATATAAAAAATTGGATTAATGAAAAAGGGAAATTGAAAAGTGGTTAAATGAAAAACAGATGAATGAAAAATGGGTAAATGAAAAAGGGAAAAATTTAAATTGGACAAATAAAAATGGGAACATAAAAAATGGTTGAATTAATCTGGGAATAAATAAATGGGAAAAAATGCCAATTACTCATTTATTTCACCCATTTTTTAAATGTATTTCACTCATTTTTTATTTATTTTACTCATTTATTTATTTTCCCTTTATATTTATTTATTTATTTAATTTTGGCTGAAATGGCTTTGCATAAGTAGTTGACAGTGTATTTTATGATGCACTAGTGTCCACTTCAGTGGTCAGTGTGCATTTATAACATAAAAATCCACAAGAAACACAAGAAAATGGCTTTTAGATAGCTGTCCACTGCAGTGACCTGTCCTGCAGTGGACAGGTCACTGCAGTGGTTTCTGCTGTTTCTGCAAAACAGATTCCTGTTTTGCAGAAACAGGAATCTTACCAGTAAAACAGTCCAAATCTTCAGCCAGTTCAGGTACAGATGTTCTCTTCAGCAGCTGGATGCTCATCTTCTTCATCTTCCGGAACAAAACAGGCAGACGGGCCTGCAAGGAAGATGATCCAGCATCTTCCTCCAGGTCCTCATTCTAAAACACATTTATGGTGAAAAAGGTGAGAACAGAAATGTGATCAGCAGGACAAAGAGCTAAAGTTACAGTCAAAGGGTGTCTTGGTGTTTGGGGCATTTACCTGAAGCTCTCTGCCCTGCCCAGGCATGGCGCTCTTCAGCGCCTGATGAACCCTCTGGATGGGAGCATCCCCTGACCCGGCAGGCTCTGGGTCCCAGCTGGAACTGCTTCCTTGTTCCACCAGCGCTGTTAGACTGGGTCCACTCAGAGAGTCCTCAAACCTCTTCACAAACTTGAAGAGAGTGCTAAGAGAAAGCAGAATGCAGAGAGGAGTTGGCAGACGATCTATGATCCAAATTCCATAATCAGTCTGAAGCTGAGCCCAGGTTCTTATGCACCATACCGCTGCGTCTTCTCCACAGACTGCTTGATGGACCAGTAGCTGACATCATTCCACTTGGAAATCTTGACAAAGTCCTGAAAAAGAAGGCAGAGCTCATCAGTGGGCATTTACGGGGTCTTTGAGAAGTTGCTGGGGCATGATGGGAAATGAATGCTTCCATACTTTGAGCTCCTTCTCAATGGGCTGCCTCAGCTGAAGTATCTTGGCCTGGATGGACTCAGAGAACTGGCTGTAGTACTGATGAAGGTTCCACAGGAGCCGGGACAAAAACTCTGGAAGGAAAACAACAGGTCATCACAGGCAGGAGCTTCAGATGGGTTCACTGGTTCTGTTCACACATGAGAGGCTCAAAATCATCTTATGGGTGAACATACTTCATTTTGAGTGCTGAAAACAACTCTCATTGATGTAGATCTGATGAAAATTGTGTTTGTTTGCAGAAACGCATCTGCCTCCCAAACTCGACACCCTGACAGACAGGGTCAAAGTATCTCAGCAGAGCTCTGTGTGAAGTGTTGTGTGATTGGTCAGAAGTTTGTTGAAATGTTTTAAGCAGAAATGCTTAAAACGTTTCTGTTCAGCTGTAAGCCACTATCCAGTTTTTGTACCTGCAGAAGACATGAGTCATTTTGAGGAACATTTATCTGATGCTGTGAGGAATTATGTACATTTGTACAGTTCTACAGATAGAAACTGGAATGTCGTCATTTCACAGAGGAGGCTTTCTGACCGTTTCATTGAAGCAAAACAAAGGATGCAGGGAGGGGAGAGATGCTGGTCTGTGTGTGTGAATAAGAAGCACATGGCTGCATATGGACTGTCTGACAGTCACTGCAACATGGTTAAGTTCCTGACATACTTTCAGATTGACGCTCCACCTGGTCTGTTATTTCCCACCCTGAGAGCTGGGTATGTGGGCCCAAGACTGACCTTGACCGGGGAGATCGGGCACCAGCAGGAGGTGGCAGTGGAAGCTGAGCAGCATTCTCAGACGGGTGTGGAACTCGCCCAGGGTGGAGCTTTCCATGAAGGCTTCCAGAGTGGAGGACACGGAGGACAGGGACAGGCTGTCTCCCTGCTCTCCTGGTGGGGACAGTCACATCAAAAGGCTTTTTAGAAGCAGCTGAAGCCTGCTCTCTCTGGTCCAGGGCTGGGCAACTCCAGGTCTGGAGGGCCGGCGTCCTGCAACCTTTAGATGTAGGGGTAAGAGTTGCAGGACACACACCGGCCGTCCAGGACCGGGTCTGCCCACCCCTGATCTAGTAACCTAACCAAGGCCACCCAGGAAAATAGATTTTAATCTCAGTCTAAAAAGAAAAAATCCTCTTGTTTATTAGGCGGATATGTATTTACTGAAAACACAGAATCTGAACTTCATTCTAACATCTGTCCTAAACCCAGGATGACTCGGCGGCTGAGCGGTTGAGCCTACCTGTGCCCACCTCCTCTCTCTGTTCCTGGAGGTAACGCTCCACCAGCTGGTACAGGGAGAACCAGTGTTTGGTGGATTTCTCCGTGTGGCGCTTCAAGGCGTTGTCCAGGCTGCTCGACCAGCAGCTGCAACACAGAGACCGTCCATGCAGTCGATTATTAACATTTTAGGCTAAATCAACTCAAACCTAGTTCAGAATGAACAGCAATAAGAAAACTGGTCAGACCAGATCAGTAAGAACTGGATCCCTTCCTATCTTACTTCAGCTCCAGTTTGCGCCACTGGATGATCAGCTGGGTGACTGGTTCCAGTTCCTTCCGCAGGGACACGGCGCGGCTGGCGTTATTCTCCCACTCCTGATTGGTTGACAGCAAACACAGTTTGACCAACAGAGACCAGCTGAATCTTTGATAGTCTGCTAGATCAGCATGTGGGTGAAGGTGTCTCACCTGGGCTTTGCCAAGCAGAATCTCCAGACCGTTGAGGAACTTGGCCAGAGGGCAGGCCAAGCTGAAGGACCTGATCCTGTCCATGACCACGTTCAGCTGCACAGCACAGGAGCAGTCATTACACTCAGTACTGGATGCAACTCTGTCATTATATTTTGTCCTGCAGCATTCAGTTACAATGAGCTGCAAAAGTATTCATACCCCTTGAACATTTTCACATAACAAAACAACTTGTGTTTGTCTCAGACCAACAGGTAGAGGAGATGCTTGTGAAGTAGAGCTCATACACAGCTGCAGCTCTCCACCTGCTTTGCACTACAAACTTTGTGTCCCTTCTTCTGTTTCCTTCTGCAAAGAGTTCCGTCTCTCCAGTTAGATGAAGAATATGTGAAAATCTATTTTCAAGTCTTGCCACAGATTGTCAATTTGATTCAATCTGAATGTTAATTAGTTAAATAACAGCTAAGACAGTTGCAAGTTTCAGCAAGTTGACATTTTAAGACCTCTTTAATGCCACCTTGAATGAAACTTGGAACAAAAAAAAACAAAAAAACGATTAATATATGGGATGGTTGGAGGATCTTGCTGTATAACAGTCAAAGAGCATCGACTGTGATGTTTCTGGGTGTTTGTGGCTCCTGAAGGAGCTTCTGGACCACTGCATAAGGCTCTACAGCCTCAACCCAAATAGCACTTGAATAGTGCTGCTACGACAAAAATGTAAGATTTAATGCTGAATGTATTTCAGGCTAACTTAAATCTCAAATGAATCCAAGACTTTTTAGGATGTGTGGACTGCCTATATAATCACCATGTTAAACTGAAATCAGTAAACAGACAAACCATCTGTCCATGTCTGGAGTCTCTGCAGGAGGACTGACCTGGACCAGAGCAGGGTGCTCCGGCCATTCCTCCAGCCTCCTCTTCACCGCCTCACTCAGTTGATCCAGAACAGGCAGGCAGAGGCGCGCCTCTCTCATGTTAGGCTGCTGGTAGAAGTCATAAGGCCCGTCTGAGGAGAGGGCCAGCTCATCAGAACCTCCGGAGCCAGACACGGTGTTCTGGAGGAGGGCAGAGAGCAGCAGGCCACAGCCGGCCAGCTGTAGGTCCAGCTCCGAATCTAAGCAGGACATACAAGTTGACTGTTCCACTCCGACTTGAATAGTAAACCTTTATTAATATCTGACTGACAGAAGTTACTAACCAATCAGATGATAGAAGTGAGACATCACAGGAGAAGCAATCTGATGGGAAGAGATCAGGGCTTTGATGTGTTCTTTAGTGTGATTGGTTGATGGTGTGCCCTGGTACCATAGTGATTGGGCGTAACCCAGACACACACACTGATGCACCTGGACCAGTGTGTTGATGGCAGGTTCAGACAGAGAGGCTGCAGCAGCCGCCTGCTGGGCTGCATCGGCCTCATGTTCTGGTTCTGTGTCAGCCGGGCCTTCCAGGCTGGGTTGGGACAAAATATCTGCAAAGTCCTGGTCAACAAAACCAGATCAACCAATCACAATCACTCTTAGTAAAAGAGAAAGAGAAAAATGCTAATTCAAAATGGAATATATAGAATTTTTTTTTATTTCTATAACAACTCAAATCCATAAACTGCAAACAACTAATTTATGCCTGAAGCTGTCGTGGTTTGTGTCCTTGGACAACACACTTCATCCACCTGGCCGGCTGGTGTTAGTCAGCTGGTGGTGCAAAATGGCTGCCAGGTTATGATAAATGGAGGACGGGTAAGCTAATTACCCGTGAGCCTTTGCATGTGCTGCTGTGAGCTATCAGGAAGGCTACATGTTTCAGTGACTACTATTAAAAGATGAAACCTAACCAGGTATGTTGGTCAGAACTGTAGAACAAAAACAGTGGTTCTGCAGTGGGAACTGGACCAGGCAGATGTCCTGCTGCTGCTGTTCTACCTTGTTGAACTGAGGGAAGTGGCGCCTGAAGTCCATCTCGTCCTGCTGGTCTTGGGTCAGGCCCGAGCCGTGCAGGCGGCTGCGGTACAGAGAAGCCTCCAGCTGCTCCTGCTCCTGTTTCCTCTTCTCCTGATTGTCCCACTCATTCACCACAGCCTGAGGAGCATCACGCAGTCAGACAGGAATGCAGCAACACCACTACTGAAACAAGAGCGCACAGAGGCCGAGCGGGAAGTCTGACCTGGCAGATGTGTCTGAAGAGGCTGCATGCCTCCTCACTGAGCTCTCCTGTGGACGAGCTGTGGCAGCGGACATAAAGCAGAGCATTCAGCAGCAGAGCCAACGGCTGCGGGGCCACGCTACCTGCCTCCTGCTGGGGCAGAAGCTTCTGCAGGCTGTGCACAACATCTATACAGGTCGTGGAGCACAGGAACTGTGCCCGGTCCAGGTCAGACGGGAAGCCGGGGGACACGGAGGGGAAGGACAGCAAGCAGGACACCAGCTTGGACAGACCGGGGACAGGGGTCAGAGAGGCGGCCAGCTGAGAGGCCACCAGCCTCATGCCGTGCCGCAGCTGGAGCAGGCCAGTCCGGACCGGGCCCACCAGGTCCGGGAACAGAGGGTAGTCGTCTAGAAGCTTCTGGCAGAAGCGCTGCTGGGAGTTCTGCCAGCCAGCCTCCTCTCTGAGCAGGGCCCGGACGGCTGACCCGGACCTGAAGGAGGACGGGTCCTGGAGGGCCTTCAGGAGCCGAGACAGCAGATCCTCTACAGCCGACATGTGGCCCACGCTGCTCAGGTAGTGCTGCAGCTCCCGAAATAGGCGGCCATACTGGGCCTGCTGCGGCCGGAAGGCCTGTTTCCTGGACAGCTCGGCTATCTGCTCCTTCACCTGCTGCATGCGGATCCACAGGTACCTGCACACACAACACCAAACAATAAAATGAAATAAAAACCTGCTGTCAAAATAAGATTTTAATTTTGCAGTAGAATTTTTTTTTTATATTAGTTTGTCTGTTTCTTCATTTCTTCTGTTGAGCTGAACCTGTACAGTCAGATGGTGTACCGCACAGCTGATGTACTGTAAATGACATTTTAGTCAAAAGACTATTACTAAAACTTTATACAAATTTGCTGTCAAAATAAATACAGTACACTGATTCAGTGTGTCTGTGGATGAGACAGAAGGTCTCCTGATCCACAGGTAACCAGAGCTTGGGCGGAGCTAGAGGGGTCCAGAAGGGCTCTGGCCCCGCTGACATCTGACTGGCTGCCTAAAGTGACTCTGCAGATGATTGACATGTAACAGAAGCAGAAACAGAACTGCTGTACAGTTCCTGTACAGCAGCTTCCAGGAACAGGATGAGGTGATGGAAATGCTGTGCGTTGACTCCTGGATGTTCTGACCTGATCCTGGGATGCTGGAAGCCGTCAGTGGTGCTGCTTTCCTTCAGCTCCTCTCCGCTCTTCAGCTCAGACGATGCGCTGCGAGCTTTCCACTCATCCTGTAGCAGAGCCAGCTACAGGAGACACACAGAGCATTCACTCATTTCAATTTTCACACACCAGCTCTGCAGTCCTGCTGCCTGACAGTTGAGAACTACTGGGAAACTAACTGGACTGGTCACACTTTCAGCTGCAATAGAAAATAACTCGATTGTTCAAGAAGAAAATATAATTTCCTTAGATCCTTAAATTTTTTATTTATAATCAACCCCATCATGTTTTCGTTTCCAGACAGACCTCCTGCTGAGCGTAACTCAGTTTGTAGCTCCTCTTCACCGCCGGGTCAAAGATGGTCTGCGGCGTCCAGACTCGGATCTGCAGCAGGCCCATGTTGACCCAGAACACACCACACTGGGCCATGGAGTCTCCACCCTGACCTTTGACCTGGACAAACTGCTGCAGACAGGCTGTGCAGGCCGCCATTAGGCCTTCAGGCAGCAGCTGGGGAGGCAGGAAGTTCTTGAGGAGCGTCTGGATCTCCTGGGCGGCGGTGAGCGGCGCGGCATCCAGCACCAGACTCTCACAGCTCTCCATGTAGCCCTCCTGAAGGTGGGGGGGCAGCAGGTCGGCCATGCTCTGGAGCTGCCGCCGCAGCACCGCCCCCTGCAGCCTCTGGTCTGTTCCCCTGTGGAGGCATGGCTGCTGTCAGTCAGTGGGAGGAGTAGAGCGACGTAGTGTGTGTGTGTGTGTGTGTGAACTGCACCTGAAATGGGCTGTGGCTGGAAAGGTCAGGTTCTCCCACAGAACTGAAGAGACGACCTCCAGCTGCTGGACCCGCTCCTCCCACTCCCCCAGGCTGACCCCACAGGACAGGGGTGCCTCCGCCTGCACCTCCCCCCTGCTCAGGACTCCCAGCATGCACCGGGACCACACTGCTTTATTCAGCAACGCTGGGCCCTGAAAGCAACATCAGCTACGTTATCCACCAGCAGGAAGTCTGACACTCCCAGTCAGCAACTACAGAGAGATTAACAGACAGAACCATGTTCTCTGCTCCGGGGCGCGGTGTCGGATCCTTCTGGGTCTCTGGATCCACTGGGTTCCATCTGAGCCAGCGGGTGGGGTCAGAGGTCATGCTGCAGCTCCAGAGAGCATCCAGGGCCTCAGAGAGCAGATCACACCACACCAGGGGCAGCTTCTCCTGCAGCTGCAGACCAGAACCAGGGGTCAGGCTCAGAACCACACAGAACCACAGTCCTGGACGAGGCCTGTCATGCTAACAAATTTTCTGGACTGTCACAAATAACTGTCACATAATTTATCTTGATAAATGACTGTGTTTTGCTGTAATATAATGGTAAAATGGTATAATAACACAATAACACATTCTCACAGATCAATAGGCTTTAGATTCTAATGAACATTTAACACAGGAACTGGAAGACATTTTAAATATCCAAAATAAATAAAACAAGAGAAACAATAAAGAAATGAATTACAAAGTTGCTATAAACAAAACTCCAGATTTAATCCCCAGTAGGAACAGAGATAAAACAATCCGTCATGTGTTTGTGACCACTGGGCGGTACAGGCGGCGCACTGACCTCGTTGCTGCTCAGCAGGAACCACAGACTCTGCAGCTGCCCCACGTTCATCGGCGTCGACTGCAGGCAGAAGCGAAGATGTCTGGACAGCCGGCGGCGTAGGTCGTCCTCAGCAGCACGGTCACTGGGGATCCACAGGACAATCAGAGCGGCTTCCAACAATGTCACCGTTTGGTTCTTACTATAGCGGTGGGACAAGCAGGAGGTTACCATGGAGACAGAGCCAGGTGCAGCAGGTCTGCGCTGAGAAGCAGCTGGTTCAGGACGGACAGGCCTTCCATCAAAGGCCAGAGCTGGGTCTGGGTTCTGAGCTGCAGCAGCCCTGCTCGGCCCATATGGACCTCGCCTTCCTCTGCCTCTCCGCCAGACATGGAGCTGATCCCTGAGAGCCCTCTGGAGGTCATGTGACACTGCAGCTGCTCCACGCTCAGCAGCAGCTTCTGCAGGACCCCTGACAGGGTGACATGACACATCGCTCTGGGTTACAGACCATCTAATGGTGATGTCATGGAACAACAAAAATAATCTCAAAAATGCACACACACGCGCACACACACGCAGACGTGTAGAACTTACCAGACTTGTGTGGGTCCAGCTGGTTGTTAGCGGACAGAACCAGACCTGATGCCTCCAGCAGGCTTTCCTTGACGTCGAGCCAGAGTCCGGCTGCCTGCACCCGGAGGAGCTGCTGCGCCCCCCAGCTCAGAGCCTCGTCCAGCTGCAGCGCATTCACATCCAGATCCATGCTGAGCAGCCGCAGCCGGGACGCACACTCTGCCACCGCCTCCAGCTGGACGAAAACGTTACTAATTTACAGATTTACATTATATATACAGCATATAGTATATATGCAGTACATATACTTTACATGTACAGTATATTTACAGCAAAGTTCATGTAAACATTTATTGAAGTTAGTAAAGAGGGAAGGAGATGCTTTAGTAGAAAAGCTTCCTCAGACCTTGTAAGGCAGAGCTTTCCCCAGTGACCTCTGCATGCCTTTGAGTGCAGTGGCCACCGACACTGGAGTGGACAAAAGGTTCTGGATGGCTGCTGAAACAGCCTGCAAGTCCTGCTGACCTCTGCCCAGCAGAATAACAAAGTCATGAGTTAAACATCAAAACGTACAGTCGAGATTCAGGAACAGCAGCTATACTCTTAATAAGAAACTGTGCAGATTAAAAGGAATATGTAGTAAAGGAATTATAGATTGATCAAAAGTCAGAAATGAAAAGGTGAGAGGAAGAGTGTTTACTCCAGAGTGGCTGCTGTGTCTCCCATCAACAGCTGAGGCAGGCGCAGGATGAGATGCTTCTGCAGCCACTGCCAGTGCAGCGACAGCACCGAGACGCCCTGGGAGTCTGCTGGAAGCATGACGCACACGTCCCAGAAGTGGTCGCGCCACCGGAGCAGCTGCAGGATCTAACCTCCAGAACATCAGGGGGAAACAGAGTCAGGGTCGCTGCAACAGAGGACTGCAGCCCTCTGAACTGAAACCTTACTGAAGACTCAGTATTCATTTCCAAACTATTTCTGTCTATTCTGTTTGCTAAACATTCTAATAAATTGAAACCTATTCAATCTGGGTTCTATTAACCACATGCACTTTGTGTTCAGTAAGAAAGGCTGGTATACTGGATGTACACCCTGTGTGACGTTCTGTAATGTTTCTGGTTCTGTGCAGCTCTATTTGTTTTAAAGCAGTACCATGTGTCGGGGTTAGAATCAGACTTCTTATTCTACATTAGCAGGGAGAACAAATAAAGACTGTCCCTGATGAAGTGTGGAAATGTTCCTGACCTCAAACATGACGTGGTCAGAGATGTATGGCTGTCCGTTCTGCACGGCCTGCAGGACGTAAGCGTCCCAGCAGTCGAAGAATGCTCGCAGGTGCATCAGCACGGGGTGAGGCAGCTGGCTGATGTCTAAGCTTCCTATATCGGCAAGGAAAGGAATCTTTTGGAAACGGACTTCAATATGAAGTGTCATCTGTAAGCCAGAGTTTGTTACCTTTGCTGAAGGCTGTGGCGACTCTCAGAGCGGAAGTGGGCGGAGCCACGCTGACAGTGCAGGAGCAGCTGACGGCTTTCTCCTCCCGGTCCATCATCAGAACAATCCTAACACACACACACCATGCTGCTAGACTTCACTCTGTTTATACTTTAGACTATTAATTTTTAACAATAATATCAGATGGGTTTCTGTAAGTGAACTGTAGTGGTAGTTAACATGCAAACATGTTAACATGAGCACAGGGTCAGTCCGTCCTACCTGTTAGCCACTGCATTCAGAGCCTCCAGGAACTCCGCGTATCTCTCCTCATCCTCAAAGTTGCACTTGTTGGTTAGAATGTCCAGGTATTGCTTGTTCCAACGCATGTCCATCAGAATCCTGTATTCATCTGGAAACATCACAGTGATGCAGTCACTAAGAGTCCAACCAGGACCAGGGGGGCTGGTTTTACAGGAAGAAAGATTTAATGTTGGCATTAAGAGTCTCTTGGGTCCAGCTGGACTGTGTTCAAAGCAGAGCTTCCTCTGCAGTGGAACTCCTTCCTGCTGAGTTTTGAGGTGCCTTAACAGAACCGAACAGTGATGAGAGTTACTACCTTTGCTGTGCGGCTGCAGCAGCTCTGCCAGCGTTTTCCCCTTTACAGCGAGGGTGCTGCTGAACACAGCCTTCAGAGCTCGGTTTCCTGCCTCCAAATGGACCAACGCCGGCTCTGAAACAGGTCACATTACATCCGTTTACCCGACACACACACACACAGCTCAGAACAAGGGCCTTCCCACAGCTGCTCAGAGATACAGTCATGAGCTGAGGTCTGCTGATTGTCTCTGATTTGTCCTATTCATGCACACGTAAGCTGCTTCAGAAATGTCCATGTTTTACATCTTTCATTCATAACCCTATTCAGCAGCTACCCTCTACTGAACATAATCTCCTTTTCCCTGTTAACTGCTTTTATAATGGCTTGACACTTTTCTTTGAATCAAGTAATAAACTGAGGAAGTCACAAACCTGGTAGATATTTGGAGCTCTTCCTCAGGCTGGAGAGCCAGTGGCTGCGGAGGATCCAGTCTCCATGGGACGCTCTCTCTGTCACCAGCCTCACTGCAGTGGGGACGAGCCTGAGGGCATCGCCATCCTCCAGATCCAGAACTCCTCCAGAAAACACACAGTCTTCACTGACTCCGCTGCTCTGCAAGGCCTGCTGCAGGTCCCTCAGTCTCAGTGGACGGTTCCTGCACAAACACAGCTGGTCTTCATCGAACTTTCACTCTGAGACAAACAGTGTCCTGTTGGACAAAAAATGGACAGAACTGTCTCTGTAAAAGAGTCAGTTAGGGAATCATTCAGCTGCCCTTCACTTTATTAGTGCCAGCAATGAGCTTTGAGGATCTGTCTATATTTTCTCTCTCAGTCACAAAAGCTCCAACCATAATGAGACCTTCCACCTCAAACTACTTTGTAGTACTCTGTAGCAATACTGCAGTACAGAAATGCTACACAACATTAATGTCCAATCATGGAGCAGACTTGTGTTTTAGCTGCTATGGGTACTTTCTAAATACGATATGTTCCGTATATATTTGCTGTGTCTGGTTGGCTGTAGATCATCCTTTAAACAAGTTTTCCTGATTCACAAAACGTATTGTGTTTTCTAAAGTAAGAAATTCACGTTAAGCCTATGAAATGACAAAAGTACTTTTTCTCCTGTTCAAAAGCAGCAAATGTCTCTTGTATCAACTATTCTCTGTTGGTAAAAACCATATAAACCTAAAAAGATGAGCAAGATTTTTCTTCATTGTCAAGAACATTTTCTACTCATTGTTACCGTTTCCCCTGCAGGCTGAGGGAGTTGAGGCAGAACAGGAGGACCTGCCCGTCTCTGAGGACTGAGGAGAAGCAGGAATCTTCAGTGGAGAGAAGAGCTGAGGGGAAGCCGTCCGGCCACACCCCGGCACACAGCAGCCCGTCCCCCCAGGCACCCGTATCCATGACAACCAGGTGCTGCTCAATCACCTGCTGGGCTTGCTGAAAGAAAGAACAAACGTATTGATTTCCTTTTTGACCTCCAACCCTGCCCCTTCCTTTGCCATCAAGAAATAACAAACATTTTGTTAACATGTTGTTTCCATATTGACCTGAAACATTCAGTACAGTAACAAAGTTTGCTTCCTAACACATGATTTATGTTTTCACTTTTTTGTTTCAAAAAAAGCAAAATTCACTTGTTAGCCCTAATGGTTTGTGTACTTTGAGTATCTACGAGTGTCAAAAAGTTCAATTTAAAACAAGGTCATTACTTCTGGCTAATCAGTTTTGTAAATTTGCCATTTATTTCCCAATTGTGTAGTCCAAGTTCAGTTATGCTGAAATTGGAAGTAGACAAGTCAAAATGTTTGGTTCTAGAGTGTATCGACACGCATCATCCCCAGCATCAGAGCCTATTGAAGTGTCTGGCTAAACTTAATGTTTCTCGGGACTGTTCCCACATCAGTGAGTAAGTCCATTTTTGGAGCAATTACAGACCAATGCCAGTATGGAGGGGGATTTTATACTCTACTAAAATGAGGGGCTCGGCAAAGCGCTAAGCTGCTAGTGACACTAAAATGACATCAAAGCTTATTATAGGCATGAATATAGTGTTCATAAGGAGTTGATGACTAGTTTGATAGCATCTAGCCTTCTGCTTCTGCTAGAGCTCTGTGCTAGTTTTTATCTAAAAACTAGCATCTATACCAGATGCTAGTGTAAATACATTAATACCACCATTGTGATAAATTCATTTGAATACGTGGTTCTTCAGGCTCGTCATTCTCCTCCTCTGGGTCAGAGTCTGACTCCAACATGTAAGGCTGGATGGTCCACTGTTGTTGGCATCTTTAATAAACTTTTGAATAAAAAGTTTCTTTGTTGGTAGATAACTGTATCGCTGCTATCAAACTACAAAAATGGCCGAAAAGGGTGGGGCGTGAAATGTCACTTTCACATTTAAAAAAACAAGTGAAATGAATTGCTCCAAAACATTTTGCTGCTCTAAAACGAGACTCAGAACAGAGGTAAACCAAGCGTCTGGAGCTAGAATAACCAGGAGGTCAGACCAAAGCATTGCAGTTCTACTTTATTCAGAACATAAGTGAATAGTTTACATGTGAAAGGAAGAATTTAAAAGCATCCATCCATCCATCCATCTTCTACCGCTTATCCGGTATCGGGTCACGGGGGTAGCAGCTTAAGGAGGGAGGCCCAGACTTCTCTCTCCCCAGCCACTTGGGCCAGCTCCTCCGGGGGAATCCCGAGGCGTTCCCAGGCCACCCGAGAGACATAGTCCCTCCAGCGTGTCCTGCGTCTTCCCCGGGGCCTCCTCCCGTGAACGTGCCCAGAACACCTCACCAGGGAGGCGTCCAGGAGGCATCCTGACCAGATGCCCGAGCCACCTCAACTGGCTCCTCTCGATGTGGAGGAGCAGCGGCTCTACTCTGAGTCCCTCCTGGATGACCGAGCTTCTCACCCTATCTCTAAGGGAGAGCCCAGCCACACTGCGGAGAAAACCCATTTCGGCCGCTTGTATCCGGGACCTTGTTCTTTCGGTCATGACCCAAAGCTCATGACCATAGATGAGGGTAGGAACGTAGATCGACCGGTAAATCGAGAGCTTCGCTTTTTGGCTCAGCTCTCTCTTCACCACGACGGACCGATACAGCGCCCGCTTCACTGCAGAGGCTGCACCAATCCGCCTGTCGACCTCCCACTCCCTTCTTCCCTCATTCGTGAACAAGATCCTGAGATACTTAAACTCCTCCACTTGGGGCAGGCACCCCCCCCCCGACCCGGAGTAGGCACTCCACCCTTTTCCGGCTCAAGACCATGGCCTTGGACTGGAGGCACTGATTCCCATCCTGGCCGCTTCACACTCGGCTGTGAACCGCTCCAGTGAGAGCCGCAGATCACGCTCTGATGAAGCCAACAGGACCACATCATCTGCAAGAAGTAGAGATGCGATCCTAAGGCCACCAAAACGGATCCCCTCAACACCCCGGCTGTGCCTAGAAATTCTGTCCATAAAAGTAATGAACAGAATCGGTGACAAAGGGCAGCCCTGGCGGAGTCCAACTCTCACCGGGAACGAGCCCGACTTACTGCCGGCAATGCGGACCAGACTCTGACACCCGTCGTACAAGGACCTGACAGCCCGTATCAAAGGGCCCGGTACCCCATACTCCCGGAGAACCCCCCACAGGACTCCCCGAGGGACGCCTTCTCCAAGTCCACAAAACACATGTAGACCGGTTGGGCGAACTCCCACGCACCCTCCAGGACCCTGCTGAGGGTGAAGAGTTGGTCCAGTGTTCCACGACCAGGACGAAAACCACACTGCTCTTCCTGAATCCGAGGTTTAAAAGCATGTCCACTTTAAATGTTTCCGATGTAACACATTTTAAGATGAGTAAATACAAAAGACAATTTATATATGAAACCATTATTACTGTTTTTATTTAGCCAAAGAAGAAGGCCCAACCGTGAGCAGCTTGTATTTCCTGGACCACTTCAAACCCTTCGCATTAAACATCCCTACCATGGAGGGGCGGGGGAGTATTGCTCTCTGAGACCTTTTCGCCTACATAACACTGTGAAATTCTCTCCACTACTGTGTGTCGATACTGTAAAGGTGTGACCTGAATGCCATCAGATGGCGATACCATACCTTCTGGTTGGCAGCGGAGCGCTGACAGAGGGCGTAGACTTCATTACAGGCGTGCTGCAGGGCGCTGCGAAGATCTGCACCTCGCTGCAGCTGGCAGGACAGCAGAGAGGCAGCGTGGAGAAGGGCCGCCACTGAAGAGGCTGATGAGTCTGAGAGGGAGAGAAGTGTCTGTAAACTCCGGCTCCACTAGTGGAAGGGCAGCAGATTTCACAAGGCTTACCCCAGATGGTACTTCTGATGTCTTGATGGATTTGAACGAGTAAGTCACACACACAGTTCCCTATCACTCCGGCAGAATGCAGCAGGGTATTTAGGTCCAAAGTGTCCCAGCACACCCCCTCACGTTCCCCTGGGATGTAGACCTCCACCCCTCTGTTTCTCATGGCTCTGGAGAGCTCCCCATGGGCCGGGTCCATTGTGAGGAACAGCCTGCACAGCCAGGAACACATCAGCTGAACAGAAACAATCCAAACCTCAAAATGAGCACCAGTGCTAACCTGAAGTTGGGGTGAGGGGTGATCCTGGGGGTCTTCCCATCGATTACACCGCGCTCATTGATGGTGAGGGATCCGTTGGGCTCCAGAAGAGCATTGAGGCGATCCAGGACAGAAGCACTGAGTAAGAAACAGATGGTCAGTAGTTGGCTCCAAACTACCTGAGAGCTGATTGGCCATCATCCATCACAGACTAAACTAAAGTCTGATCTTCCACCAGAACCCTGACCTGTCCCAAACTAATCTGCTGGTCAGTGTTGCTCACTGCAAGAAACATTTTCTATGATGTCTGACCAACTCAGGTACAAAGAAAATGTGGCTGCCACATTTTAGAAAAATCATCAGATTTTCTCTGTTTGGAGTTTATTGTTTTTTTCTGAATCAAAAACTATTTGGAGAACTAGAGAGATGATGCAGAAGTTTGTACCTGCAGAAGTTGACATTGTCCATGAGCAGCCAGTCCCCGGCCTGCAGGGCCTGGACCAACATCCCGTCCAGCCACTCGAAGCCGCCGTTGGTCCAGCCGTCCTCCAGCTGGACCAGACGCTCCTTCAGCAGAGTGAAGTCCATCTGCAGCTTGGACATGTCTGAAGACAAAGCCCGCAAAGTTACCACTGAAGCCCGTCACCACTGAAACCATGGAAACGGCATCCTGCTTATGTTGCACTATGAATTACCGGTGAACACTTTGAGCTTGGTGTTGAGTTTCTGCAGCAGGAGGATGATGACCTCCATCTTGTTGAGGGCCTCACAGGTCACTGCTCCGCCTGGTCTTTGTAGCCCTTTCTCCTCCAACCACTGGCAGAACACGCCCCATGTCTGCAGCAGAAACTCTGTGTCCTGGGTGCCATCATCGAGAGACATCAGTCCACGCCTGATCACCATGGCGACCATGTAGTCAACTGTCTCCAGCACTTGCTGCCATGGACGCATGATGTCCACCTGCATACAGGACGAGAGCAAAAGCTTACAGTGATCGCTGGTGTCTTGCAGTAGAACGGAGGCTGAAAACACTACCTGCTCGAATCCCCCCAGCAGCTCTGTGGTATCCATGGCGCTGTTCATGGCCATCACCCGGAGACGGTGTCCCGTCAGCAGGGCCAGCAGCCTCACCAAGCTGGTCTTCCCACTGGCTGTGGGACCAACAACTATGGTCATCCAGCCCATATCCACACACTTCATCAGAGACTCTAAAGGCTTCAGGCACTGGTGTGTGATGGACAGTGGGGGGTCCAGAGTCACAGGGGCCCCCCCACTGCGACACAGCACAGAGAAGCCCACCTAAAGCAGCAACAAGCAGGGCAGAAAGACGACTTCAGCCATGTTAATGAGACAGATGGCAAGATGAGGTTCAACAGCGCTGACCAACCTGAACGCTGAGAGGAGTGATGTGGAAGTGTTTGGAGCCACAGTAGGGCTCATAGTCCTCCCCAAACACCTCCCTGAACACCAGCAGGACCTGAGGGACACCACAGCACACACACTGACCCATCAGCCGCTGGCTCACACACATTCTCAGAGTGGAGACTGTTACCGAGTGAAAAAGGTTGAAAGTTCAACATCTTCGAGCAATAAGTTCAGTGGGTGTTGCTTACCTTTGCCTTATCTGCTTCAGTTCTCATTCTGTCTGCATACACCAAGGCCACATGCTGGCCTGGGTTGAAAAATCCTGGCGACTGGTCGGTAAGCATCAGCTGACACCAGCGGAATAGGTCCCGCAGGTTGAACTCCCAGGGGCTTCCCTTCTGCCCCCACAGCCTCTCCACGCAGACCTCCTGAACAAGCTGGAGGAAAACAGCAACAAAATGGGCGCTACTCAACCTGAGTGCTGAAGAACTGAGTGAATGGAAGAAAAAAAGACTGAAACTGAAATTGTAACACTACATAGACTGTTTCTGTATTTTTCTGCTGATTGTATTTAAAGGGGTTGAGAAAATCACTCATTTATTGAAGATGAGTAACATTTTCTGCAGCAGTGATGCTATCAAATATTAACCAATATTACTAATTCACAAGCAGCTGTCACTGGCCATCAGGCTTGATCATCAGACAATTTCTAAACAATTTGAAGGATGAACAAGGCTGGCTGGTTGGGAACAGAATATTCCAGCTCAACTTTAGAGAACTACATGAACTCAAACGTTCCATGTAACCAACCCTGTGGACTTCTCAGACAGAGTTTTTATGCAGATGACTCTAAATAGGAGATAATGAAGCACCTGTGCACTTTGGGTTGAAACAACAAACAGGAACAGTGTGAACACCGTGATAGTAGATGTAAGCTCTGTGTTAAGGGCTGATGAAGGAGGTTTTATCTGGCACCACATAAACTCACCGTCACTGGCTTGAATATGAAGTCAGTGAAACACAACAGAGTAAGTTATTTTTCTTTATCCTAACCTGTGACAACCAGACAGAGCTCCGTTTTCGCAGAGAAACTCACCCTGTTATTGAACTCAACCATTTTTGCGATGATTTCCTGATCAATGGCAGGAAAAATAGAATTTCCAATGAACTCCATGTCTTTGTAGGTGAGATGGTCCACAAAGACCTAGAAAGATTGTATACACACAGAAGCAGCCAGTAAGCAGTGGTGATATTGACATCAATAGGTTTCATGATGAGCAGAAAGGATGATGTCACCAGCAGCACTAGAACTTCAGAAACTGTCCTGAGCTAAAGATGCAGCATGAGCATTGAAGAGATGCATTAGAGATGCAGCGAGGAACTGACTGATGACTGGAAATGGTCATCATCCAGTCTGCCACATTGTAATGTGTGCATCTGTATTGGTATCCTTACTAGCTTATAAACATTGTTCATTTAAAAGTCCTGTTATCACTTTGGACATTTCGAAGAGACTACCCCATTAATAAAGTCACTGTTACCTGAGTGAACCTGTTGAGGAAGGATTTGGGCAGTCCCTTGCGCCCGCCTCCCTGTGTGAACGGGTTCTGGCAGCCAAAGATCTTAGTCTTCTCCTGCTGGACCTGGAAGCTCAAGCCCAGCTCAGGAATGTAGATCTCTGCCCTATGATCAAAGCAGGCGTTGAGCCCCTCCAACACCGACTGAGAGGCCAGGTTCAGCTGAGGGACGAACAGCAGCAGGTCAACACTCTGAGTCTCATTCAGCATCCAACACAAGTTTAGACTGTAGTCACATGGACCTGATGGAATGGATAATCTACTACATTTAAACTTTTTAGCTTCTTCTGGAGCAGCAATAGGCAAACTTACCTGAGGTGAATCATAATCATAAAGCTAAAAATACAGTCCAGACATAAAACTCCTGTAGAAACTAAAACTACTTGACTTGCAGTTCTTACTTCATCCAGGACAATCCAGTGGCCAGCCTTCAGAGCAGCCAGCAGGGGGCCGTCTCGCCACGCAAACTCTCCTCCCTTCCCTCCCTCCACAGGAAGATCTGTCCCGAACAGGTCTGTGATGTCCTGCCAGAGAGAACAACATGAGTACACCGCTGCTACTGGACACTCAGAGGTCAGGGGGATCACAGCCTTACCGTTTGCTCAGACAGGTTGATTCTGACCAGCTGGTTCCCAGAGGCCTTGGCCAGAGCCGCCACCAGGCTCGTCTTTCCCACTCCAGGGGAACCCTCCAGCAGCACGGGCCTCTGCAGCTTCAGAGCCCGCAAAAGCCTCTGGGCGTTCATAGCCGCAGTGCCTGCTGTGAGGGCGTAGTCACACAGCCTGCGGCTCTCGGCTTCAGATCCTGATGGAACATCGGGTCATTCGTAGGCAAAACGTTCTGCACCTTTGTCTTTTGGTGGTCGTAGTTATCAACATCAAATGAATGCAAGAGAAAATGACTCCAATTTTTGTGTCAGAGCATATCCCAAACTCATTTAACTAAAAACACATTTTCCCTTCTTCATGGAACAATACCGTACAATTCAATCCTAAAATTGAATTGTACGGCAAAATCCTTACTGGCAAATGTCTGAATGGGGCGTCTTTATTCTGAAAAAATCCTTTTCGTTTTATTAAGTGTAATGTTGTGTGTGACTTTAGAAAGCTAAATAGCCTCAGCTTTCCTTTAAAGGCAGTTTTAAAGAAAAGCTTTAAAACCGCTTTAAAACTATTCATATACACATCAAAAAAACTTTCCCAATACTTGATGTAAGCGTAACATGCAGAAATCGACAGGTTTTAGGTGCTTAGCAGGTCAAAGGTCAGCCTAACATCCTGGTTGTCAACAGAAAACCATTACTTCTGTTGTGTCAAACACAGCAACAGCAAATTTACCTAAAGAGTTTCATACCAAGACCTACAATATGTTGTATAATAATACAAGTATCTGACTGATACGTGATACTGATATTAGACAGAGTATTATCAAAATTCTTATTACTGATGCATTCAATGAATAGAAGAACAGAAACTTTGATTTGTCAGGATTTAACCAGCCAGTTGTCTCTCTGGATGATTCTATTGGCTCTGTAACTCTGCAGTATAATAAGCTGTTATTATATTGCAAATACAATAGCCCAGGATAAACTTGGCTTTTTCATGTCAACTTTGGATTTTTAACCACAGCTTCATACCAGCATCAGATCTGATAGACATGCAGCCTTCATATAAGCTGTGCAGACATTAGACTGAAATGAAACATTTTCTTCCACTTCTGTAAACTTAGAAATGTGTGCAACAATGCAGACTCATTGCATTCACTTTGTTCTCTGAAAATATTCAAACATATTCCTTCCTTCACAAAAGACAAATTACATACATTTAATTGTATTTAATCCAGTTTATTTACACAAGAGTCCTCTCAGGACATTAACTGAAAAAAAGAGTCATATCAAATTTCAATTACAATCCAATCTAGTGGATGTCCAGTTTACTGACAGCTCTAAAGCCTGTCAAAATGCCTGAGATTCAACAGCCAAATTCTTCATTACAAGAAAAAACAATACAATAATATTCCAATGCAGTTGAGATACGTGTCCACAACAAAACAGCATTCGTCTGTTTGGCTGTGTGTAAAGATGAGAAGGAGATTGTAAAAATCACAGAAAGAGGACTTTCAGGTGCCTCAGAGCAGTGATTTTTCATGGTGAGGGGACATTGAGAAAGTTGGACTTTCCTGACTGCAGAGTCCTGATACAGAGAGACAATAAACATCCGTACCTATGGCGATGTAGAAGGGGCTGATGCCAAAGAAGTCCTCGCCCCACTGAGGGTCCCGTGGCAGGCAGGGGTCATAAACTCTCAGGGCCTCCAGCATCTCCTCATCAAGCCGGGTCGTCCTACTAAGCCTCTGCTGCAGGAAAGCCAGACACATCCGGCGTGCAGCCAGGGCACCATCTGCACAGGACGCCGTAGTTCCTACAAGGAAGCTCTGGATGAGCTGAAACTCCCAGAGGAACACTGAGGCAGGGCTGCAGCTTACCTGAGCCAAGGCCATCTATGTAAACCAAGCAGGCAGCATGGACACAAGCTGTGACAGCATCCAGTCTGAGGTCCCACTCTGCCTCCTCCTCCTCTTCCTCAGCTGTTCTCATGGTCATGCAGCCGTCCTCATCCCTCTCACACACAGCGTTGATGAAGTTCACCCAGGAGAGGATGTCTCTGACGCTCAGGACGCAGCGCCGGCCAAAGTCCTGCTGGCCCAGCCACTCCACGAAGTCCAGCATCACTTCTGCAACGTCCAAGCCTGGATTCCATTCAACCACACGCAACAGGTTCACTGTAAAGGCATCAGCAGCACTAATCCTTGACACAATAATCCCAGGGAGACCTAGCTTAACTAACCCAGACGCTGGTTTACCATTTAGTGAGAGTCCAGAGCGCAGGTTGTGTTGGATGATCTGGACCAGGTCGCTGCGGTTGCTGCTCTGAGGACACCAGATCTCAGTGAAGCGGTTCCTCAGGGCAGGAGACAGCTGTCCAACAGAACAAAGGTCAGAGTTCACCTCCACTTACAGCATAATGCTAACCTGTTTAAAATCTTGGGATCTTCCCACAGTTTGCCACGTTTAGTCATCACTCTGAACTGCAGAATTTTGAATAATATTAGAAAATCCTTTTCTAAATCCCAGTTTAGCCTTTTGTTCTCAATTAACAAATAATAAAAAGGCTCAAATTTAAGGTTGAAACTACAACATCATGAACCAGACACACATAGTGAAGTCAGTTGTGACTTCTGGTCGGAGCTAATGACAGGACAAACCCAGAGACAACATATTAGAGCCGACTGAGACACATTCACTCATTTGAAAACTTCTTTGGGAATTATGTATAATATTCTGTTCCAGTTGAGTTTGTGTCTGTATTGTGACAAAATGTGAATAAGTATCCATTGGTGGATTCTATAAATCAGAAGGTCAGATTATATTTGACCTTCTGACTTACATGGGGTAATTCCCATGTCTGACATCTTCCTCCCTACAGAGCTCTGTACCTCCTTCTTGCCGAAGTCTCCTCCAGGGTTCATGGTGGCCACCAGACGGAAGCCTGCAGCCGCTCTGATCAGCTCCACGTCGTCGTCGTCTCCGCTGCCCTTCTCTGCCAGCACCAGACTCTTCTCCGTCTCCAGGACACTGGCAGGAAACACGGCACATCATTACAAATTCTGCTCAATTAGTTAGCAACTCGGCTGCCCAGTGGCGCAGCTGGTAGAGCTGTTGCCTTGCAGCAAGAAGGTTCTGGGTTTGATTCCCGGCCCCGGTCTTTCTGCATGGAGTTTGCATGTTCTCCCTGTGCATGATGGGTTCTCTCCGGGTACTCCGGCTTCCTCCCACAGTCCAAAAACATGACTGTCAGGTTAATTGGCTTCTAAATTGTCCCTAGGTGTGAGTGTGTGTGTGCATGGTTGTGTGTCCTGTCTGTCTCTGTGTTGCCCTGCGACAGACTGGTGACCTGTCCAGGGTGACTCCGCCTCTCGCCCGAAACGTTAGCTGGAGAGGCACCAGCACCTCCCGACTCCA
Organism: Phalloptychus januarius; assembly: GCA_902982915.1. NCBI lineage: Eukaryota > Metazoa > Chordata > Actinopteri > Cyprinodontiformes > Poeciliidae > Phalloptychus > Phalloptychus januarius. Next base: position 458,596 of record CADWAE010000127.1, read on the forward strand.
GTAAGGGACAAGGGTGCAGGAAAATGGATGGATGGATGGATAGGTAGCAACTCGTAGGAAATCGTTCCTCTAAACTGTCTAAATAGATGCTGCCTGCTGCTGAAATTAGGTTAAAGGTTAAAAAATCAATTGATGAGGAAACACCTTGAAATATTTAAACAGTTCCCAAAGAAAGAAATAAGGAAAAGTACATGACTGAAAACAAGAAAAAGAAGAAAAGTTGAGAAAAATGTATTTGTGGAGACTATTGGAGGAGGACCGGTTCTCCGCTTGTACCTGTTGAGCCTTTCCAGCACAGAATCGTCTGCGAGTGAGATCTCATCCAGGAGGAAGACTCCGCCCTCCTTCAAGGCCAGCACCAAGGGTCCATGGGTCCATTCAAACAGCCTGACGTCCTCACCAACAGTCTAGGAAATATCACACACAAATGATCATTACAAGATGGATCTACAACTGACCTATTGCGACTAAAAGTCCACTACACTCCTTGATTTATTCATTCACTGGCTTCTTCATCAGTAGCTTCAGGTGTTGGCTTTGTGCTCATCCCGTCAGTGAATGTTTTGTATTAAGAGAATCTTTCACCCATTTTATGAACGGTTCCAGATATTTCTTGTTGAAAAGAAATTTTCAATGAAAGCAGAAGCAGAGATAACAGAAGACTTTGCTTAGAAGGCAAAGTTACTGCCTATCAGACCTGGTCTTCGTCGGCATGATTTGTTTGGCCTCTAATTTATTCATCTCAATTCATAGCTCCAAGTCAGAACAGATTAATAAAAGATCTGACCAGAACGCCAACATGTGTTCATAAGTACCTGCTGGGTGTATCTAACGGGCCGCAGGCCTCCCAGGAAGTCTGACGTCTCCATGTGCATGTGACAGTTGACAGAGAAGAACTTCTGTCCAGCCAGAGCTGCATACAGCTGGCAGATGGTGGTTTTCCCACATCTGGAGAGGAAACAGGATTAAAAGGGCTTTTAATGACTGACAAGAAAAAATTTTCATCCTTCATAGAGTCAGGAAGGAAGAGCAGAGGACAGGCACAGAGCAGCAGCAGGACGGAGCTCACCCTGTGTCTCCCACCAGCAGAACCGACTCGCCGAAGCGCAGCGCTCGCCCCAGCAGCACCGCCATCCTCCTCAGGCTCTGGGTCCACACCACATGACGGAACTCCTCTGGGACCGCTGCAACACTGCCCACCGCAGGACCTGGTGATGGCAGCAGGAGTCACGCTGAGGCTGCCACAGCTCACCACTTATTTAAGCCTCTAAAATATTGTATTAAAGAACTTTTAACCCTTTCTATGGACATTCCAGATATTTCCAGTCAAATAAATTTTCCATACAAAGCAGATGCAGAACTAACAGAGGGCTTTGCTTGGGAGGCAAAGTTATGGCCTGCACCTGCAGAGTGAGATGACTGCTACTCACTGAACTGACTGATGAGCTGTTTCTGGGAGAACAAGTTGTCGGGGTTCACCGTCCGTTTGAAGTGCTTCTGCAGGATGTCCAGGATGACGGCCTCCTCTTCCTGCTTCCTGACCCGTCCAGCCAGCAGCATGTAGCCTGGACCCAAACGCTCTGCTCAGTCGGCCAGCCTCTAGAGGAGGCAGGGCCTCATGTCTGATGAGACTCACCGTCATCTGCGAGATGCTGCAGCCAGTCCTGAGTGGCCTGCACCTGCTCCTCCAGCCGGTAGCGCTCCGCCCAGCGGAACAGGTCTCTCAGAGTGATGAAGCCGTGTTTCCCCGCAAACACAGAAGATCCTCTCCGCAATGACTGGGAGGTACAGGGGACATGAGGCTGCAGTAGGTATCGACACAGCAGGTGTATGTACACAGTAAGGTAAAACTACCTGAAGGTCCAGCATGACCTTGACCAGCTTGGTGCAGTAGGATGGAGGTAAGCTACACCTCTGGTGCAGGATGGTCTCCAGCTCTGCACTGGGCAGCTCATCGAAGTGCAGCTCCACAAAGCGGTTCCTGAACGCCCGGGACAGAACCTGGACACACACATCCAGCTCCATTATACCCCCAAGGTGAACAAAGTTTGTCTTCCTGTTGAAACGCTGGGATTCCTTTCCACTATCACTACACAGATGAGCATTAAGGAATCAGCTTCCATTGTACAAGTTGTCAACTGGAAACAATGAACTGAGCTGATGAGGAACTGGGGGAAGGACATAAATATCAGTTCATTATGTAAAGGCAGCCTTCATAAAGTGGATTCATCAGGTGCTGCGTGTGGTGCCACTGCCACTCAACCTCGAGACGCACAACGATGACAATAATATCAAACTGCATGATTGGGTTATAAAAGGTGGAAAAAACGTGAGACTCAGCAGGGAAGCTGGTGGAGGACCAGGGAGACATGTTGGCTACTTTTAGCACAACAGCTGGAATAGAGATCAGAACAGCTGTCCAGATGTGATGACGTACCTTTCTGCCTCCGTAGAGCCCTGGGGGGTTCTGGGTTGCAAACAGCATGAATCTGGGATGAGCCCTGATGACTTCCTGCGTCTCAGCCACAAACAGTTCCCTGTTGTCATCCAGCAGCCTGTTGAGAGCCTCCAGGACGTCGGTGGGGGCCAGGTTCAGCTCATCCAGGATCACCCAGTAGCCTTTCCTCATGGCGTCAAGCAGGACACCTGAACAGTGTCAACATTTATTAGACAATCCAGGAAATCTGAGGGTTTAAACAATGAACCTCTTAGGGAATTCCTTAGTTCTCCAAACAGTTAAGGATAATATTTAATTTTTTTTCTCTTACTTACTGCCAAGTAAGTAAATTATGAAACTAAAAGCAAGGCTGAAGACTGTTTAGGACGATGAGGTAGAATGGACCACAATCACAGAACCAAAAATAAATTAGGGATGACCTGGTAAATCAGCCCAGATTTCCTTTCAGGAGATCAGCGATTAGCTGATAAAACCGATCTGATCAATCTCTGCAAAGGTCTGAAAATATGCTGCTGATCACTGTGAGAGAGAACTGTCTGACAGTTCGGCTCACTCCACTGTTGCCAACTTAGCCACTTTGACTTTTCAGACAAGCATTTTAGTATCGGTCCAAATCAGAATCGACATGTCAGGCTCTGTAGAGATCGTCTGTAGAACTGAACTCAGCGCAGCCCGACTGTGAACTTGAATAACGTTCCCAAAACTTTGACAATAATAATGTCCCACTGTGTCAATCACATGGAACTGACTTGGAATAATTATGTAAAGAGTGAATAATCAGTGATGATGTGGAGACAAGCCTTTATTGAACTGTTGAGCTGCAGCAAAGTCAACCCACAGTGCAACGATTAACCCACATTGCACTGTGGGTTAATCGTGATAAGTGGTTGGATTTCCTTTTTTTTTTTGATTGCCTTTAGTCTGTTGCTGGTGGCGTGTAGCATTATGAACATTTAGCTTCATAAAGCTACACACTTTTAGCTTTATGAAAAGGCTAAACTTTTTTTACAGGAAAAGGTTTAGCCTCCATCATCTGTGGCCACAGCTAGCCTAGCATTCCTAACAAGGGACAGAAGGTATATGGGCAATCACATGGAGAAGATGACATCACCAAGACCCTCTTCCTGGCTCTAACTGTCAACATTGAACATTGACAGTTCAATGTTTCGCCACTCATACCCTCTTTGAACACCAGCTTGCCCCTGTCGTCTGAGGAGTAGCAGCCGATGTACTCCTGGATGTCTGTGTGCTCATGGTTGTTGATCCTCACACACTGGTTCCCAGTGGCTGAGGCCAGCCAGCGGATCAGGCTGGTCTTCCCAACAGACGTCTCCCCCTGGATCAGCACTGGGTGCGTCCTGTGGGGCCCAAACATGGCAGGACACAACATTGATTAGTCATTAGCTGAGTGCAGAAGCTCATTGTAATGAGAGAGGATGAAACTAAGCTAATAAGCACGTTAACTTAACATGGATTTAATGATGCATTTGATCCACAATGGGCAGATTATATAACCAGAGCTGCACAAATCATTTAATCACAGCAGTCAAATCAGTGCGTGATGTCAAGAGCTACGCTGTATGTAGAGCAAACCTTTACAAGGATTTATCACAACTGGACCTGGGTGAGTTTTATGAATTGATGGCAAATTTTCTAATGTTCACACTTGCTCAAATACACACATTCATGTTTTCAATAAATGTCTCTTAGCAAGTTGCACCTCGACCATAAACAGCCAGTGACACACTCCCAGATGGATATTTGAACATTCTTCTTGATGATAGAGCTCATCTGAACTGACTGGGTTCCTAACAGATCTGACCTTCAGCATAAATGTTCAACAGATTTGATGTCCAGAACATTAAACTCAGTGTGTTTAATCCATTGCAGTCTGGATGTGTGTTTGTGTTTGTGCCTGTTGAACAGGCACAAACACAGGAATGAGTGGATGTAAACTTCTCAGCAGACTGCATAACCAAAAGCTAAAATTTATAAAACTGGACCATTTATTTTTCTGTCAGAGCCACAAATGACAAAGATCAACACACTCGTTATGTGTTGATCTTTGATTCTATTGCCTATTCAATGTGTGGAGCTCAGTCACTGCTCATATGAACATGATGATCCTCAGCCTCACCCAGTCTGGCCTGTCCCAGTGACACAGAGCACAGACGGAGAACACTACATCTAACGTGACACATTTAACCTTTACAAAGAGCCCAGATTATCTGAGCTGACATCGGGATTCAAGCTATTGAATATCAGGGACATTTGGGACAGAGTCAGGCTGGGTCAGAGTCTCCCTACCCTGCAGATACTACTCTGGACAGATCCCGCAGGTTGAGCTTTACTGAAGCAGTGAGGATGTAGCTGGGATCCAGAGCTGGCTCCAGTTCTCCCTGTGGAACCCAGTAGCCCTCTATCTGCACACAGGTCCGGCCCGGTGGAGCTGGGATCAGCTGGAGAAAACATACCAAACACACCAGTCATTAGGAAAACTTTCTACTGATTTATACTTCAGCAGAGTTATATCAATGGCTTAGTTAGAAGAAAAAAGTTAGAAAAATTGATTTTTCAGGATTTAAACATGAAAAAACTACATTTTTCTATATGCTATCGATACCCATATCGATAGCAAGTACTTATCTCCACACTACAGGAGGGGAGAGGGATATTATAAGACAAGCACTGTCTGTTGACAGTGATGTCAACAAGCACTGTGATAACACATATACATATATATTTATATGTTCTGTGTGTGTATGTTATGAGCCATAACACCGAATTTAATAAAAATATCAGCCCAAATTTTCACATCAGTGCATTCCTACAAATATGGAATTGTTTTACTTTGCCTAGCCATTGAGCAGGTCCTGGATATGATCAACTATAAGCAGAACAATTGAGACTTGCCTGTTTCAGACATTTGGTGTTCCCTGCTAGGATGTGTTGGCACACCAGCTTCTGGACCAGAGGATGGGAACTCCTGTCCAGCTGGGTGAGGAAGCTCAAACAAAAGCCCTGAAAAGAGTTGTGGATGGAATGTCACAACACATTTTCAAATCTCTGCCATCCCACAGTAAGAAGGAGTGACCCTGCACGCCGCCTGGCCTCACCTCGTACAGAGAGCGCTGAACGCTGAGGCAGGGGTTAGCTGCTGCGTAGCTCAGAGCCCTGCACAGCGTGCGCAGGCTGTAGTGCGGTCTTTGACCGGTCCCGTCCACCAGGCGGGAACATGCCTCCCTCCTAGCTGCCAGATAGAAACTGAGCCACAACCACAATAATTCAGTGAGATCTTGTCAAAGCAGACTGCCCTGCAGTGAACAAAGCAGACTGAAGTGGTTCAGATGGAATTGAACAAGTACTGTGATAACATGTTAAGGCTGACCTTATGATACCACTGATGACACTCTTGGGTGGGTTCAAGCACTTGAGGTAGTCTGACACGAGGATCCTCAGGTCTCCCTCGTTCTCCAGCTCATGCACATATAGCTCAGTAAATCTGGACAAGTAAAAAACAAAAACAGCTTCATCTTCCAACCACAGCTTCTCTGTTTCCCCTCCATGCATTAAAAGTTAGAACAGCTTAAAATGATAATCTTATAAACTGGTTTGACTCGGCAAACTGTTTACTGTGTGGCCGTCAAATACTTGTGAGCTGACAATTTTGCTCCACTTTACTCTGAACTCAACAGTAACTTTACACATGAACATACTCTTTATTCAGCAGCAAACATGCTAACAATACTTCAGGTGTAGCACTGCTATGCAGGCAGACAGAAATAAAAATGCCAAATTTGAAACAAAAACACTCATGTTAGTATCGGAACTGGGGCACAACTCAAACATTGGAAACAATGTGGAAAGACTGAGCATAATGTGATTTTTTCCCCCCCATATTCTGTTCTGAGTAAATGTTTCACACAGGAAGCTCCGCCAATGAACATGGGATGGGTAAATGCAGTTACCCAGTTAGTCTTGGCCCATCTTGGACCAGTAGTTGTTAGCTTCAGTCTCCAGCCTTAACTGATCTGGAGTCAGTAGTTATAGTGAAAGCTTACCTGTTTCTGAGACCCAGAGGAAGGTTCCTTTTCCCCACATCAGTAGCTGGGTTCATGCATGCAAAGAGGCGGAAGTCTGGGTGGCGAACCAGGTGCTCTGGAATACACACATGTGACATTAGTGACATTTCTGACCATCCTAATCAGCAGCACAAGTATAGGAGGCCAAGTTTAGACTATAGCATATTAATAAGTTGATTTATTTGTCGTTCTGGTAACAGCTGAACTTACTGTATCCAGTTTAATCAGCTCATTCATAAAAGGTGTCATGGAGGAAAGTCAGATATAAGGAACCATAACCGGAAACAGCATACTCTTTCCTCTACCAGTAGATGGAAGCAGTTGTAGATGTGCTGCATTTTCTTCTTTATGATAAAGAGAAATGTTTTCAAGCCAAGACTCCCCAGTATTAGAAACCGATCCCATCAAACGTTGCTGGAAGCTAGTTCTTGCTGTTAGTCAGTAAAGACAACTTCTCTTTTGGATCTGGTGAACTTTATTCCACCATGTTCATCACAGAAAGAAGAGTATAAACCCCATAACATTTATGTTTATATGAATGAGCATAAATGTTATGCTCTTATAAATGCATAACATGTATAAGAGCACAGCGATGGTGGTATAGTGGTCAGCATAGCTGCCTTCCAAGCAGTTGACCCGGGTTCGATTCCCGGCCATCGCAGAACTTTCCTGCGACAGACTGGCGACCTGTCCAGGGTGACCCCGCCTCTCGCCCGAAACGATAGCTGGAGATAGGCACCAGGAACCCTTCCGACAGCAGTAAGGGACAAGGGTGTAGGAAAATGGATGGATGGATGTATAAGAGCATACAAGTGGACTGTGCCCCCTAGTGGATTGGCATGTAATATAAACAAAACAAAGGAGTAACTCGACGACTGGCCTCACCTGTGTCTCCACGATCCAGTAAGACCAGAGAGCCAGTACTGCCCTCTAGCAGCCCACTCAGACACTCCAGTGTCTCTGCTGCCGCCAAGTTGATCTCATCTAGCAGGATCCAGTGGCCCTTCTTCACTGCCTTAGCTAATGTCCCCTACAGCACACACACATGGTAAGAGCTGCAGCAGTGTCAGAGCATGAATGTGTGTGTGCTATGAGAGGTATTACCTCCACAAAAGCAAACACCATTGCTGTCTCACAGGCTCGGATCTGCTGCTGGGTCTGGCTCAGTTTGGATGCCAGAGTCTCCCACTTCTGCAGCAGAGAAGAATCTGCACAGGCAAGAAAATATCAGGGTGTCAATGATTGAGAAAAGTCTTCTCACTTGCTACTTGTCCTGGTACCCTACCTTCAGGTTTTTCTTGCAGCTCCTTAGCCAGAGCAGACTTGCAAACATGGTCCATGAGTCGAAGCAGATCCTGCCAGCGCTTCTCCCGAAAGCAGGTCTGCACGTGGCCCAAGAAGGTCAGGTTCTGCTTCCTGGAGTACGTCTGGGAGAACAGGTCTTCAAAAGCCTCACGCAGGGGCAGCAGGATCTGTCTGTGGTCTACCGGCTTGTACCTAAATATGGTGGTTGTACAATTACATAAAAAAAACAAAAAAAAAAACACATTCTGCATTAGTCGTCTGTATTCTTTAATATTCCTAACTGGAGCTTTGAACTCTACAGCACCTCTATTCATTTTGTCTTCTTTTAAGATAAAGGAAGATATCTTAAAGATATTTTTAAAATATTGTATATTCTTTATAAACATAATGTGGGAAACATTCAGACCTGCAAAGTTGAAACAGCCCAAATTTTGACCCCATTTGGCCTGTTTACAGCCTCTACAATTTGATCAAACTCCCCCTAGATATTCTGATTGATCAACTTCACATTTGGTCAATTTGCTCATAAGGAATGGGTAATCAAAAGTTATCAAAATGGTGAGTTTTCATGCATGCTAAAGCGGCGTCAAGTCAAATCAAAGTTTATTTCTATAGCACATCGACAACCTCTGCGACAGACTGGCGACCTGTCCAGGGTGACCCCGCCTCTCGCCTGGAGCGTTAGCTGGAGAGAGGCACCAGTAAAAATAATAAAAATACCAAAAACTAATAATATCAATAAAAAACCAAGACATACTCTATTTCTCTCGAGCGGTTCTCCCCACCACCGCAGCACCCATAAAAATAATCAGTGAAGTACTAATATCTGCATTTTTTCTTCCCTTTTTATTTCTTCTCGCTATGAAACACAAAATTCTAAATATGTCATACACAAAAACCGAGGCACCAAATTTTGGTGATGCACATCAGGTGTCCTACAATACTCAATGTTAAAAATGTGACATCACTTAAGCCACGCCCTCCGAGAACAGGAAGTGTAATGTTTTACTTTATAATGTCCACATCTGACCCCTGTCACGTTGGCCTAATCAACATGACAGTGTGTCCAGGAACTGAAGACCTGTTGGTGGAACTTGGTGTAAAGCACTAAGTTTCCAGTCTTTCCCACATCAAGATAACTAAACTTTCTTCTGTTAAATAAGTACCAAAAAACTGATGTGCTGAAATGATTTCACAACATGTTCTGATAGTTTCTATGCCAAGCGCCTGCTCTCTAGCTGAAGTAATGATGTTTAATCATCTTTGATGTATCACTCACCCTCCAAGAAGATCGGCTGTATCACTCTGCTGGTTCATGTTCACCACACGCAGCTTGTGTCCTGGGATTCCAGACAAGGAGTATCAGTGAGCAGCTTTGACAAGTCATTGGAAAGCTGAGCTCAGGCAGTGTGGACCCACCGGTGACTGAGGCCAGGTGCTGCACCGTGGACGTCTTCCCTGTTCCCGTCTCTCCCACCAGGAGGACTGGCTCCCCCTTGGCCACACAAACAGCCAGCTGTTCCAGCAGAACAGCCGAGGGTCGGGTTGCAGCAAATGTCTTATTGCTGCTTAGACTGGATAACACACACATACAAACATGATGTTTGTGATTGGAGCTACATTAGGAGAAGCTATTCAATACTGGATGGGTAGTCATAATGTTTTGACTGATAGGAGTGTGCCATTGGAAAATATTTACTCTGTATCTAGGCCAAAGGTTATCACCCATTCACTTTAGCTTTAGGGGAGGATCAATGGTGATATTTGGGTTGAACCATTAGATGACTGTGTTTACAACAGAATAGTTTAAAATCAATTTGATGTTTATTCAATGTGCCAGCAGGGGTCTGCCCTGTTCTATCTGCGGCTGAATGCTCAACCAGCAAACAGCTAGCTGCATAGTGGACATGAGGTGAGCAGCTGGGACGTCCCACTTACACGGCCAGCTGCACGGTGTCGGCCTGCTGCCGAGGCAGAGTGGCTCTGCCCACTGCAGCCTGCAGCTCCGTCAGCGACACGCTGGGCTGATACAGCTGGCAGAAGTACTGGGCCTACACACACACACACACACACACACACACAGGACAGAGGTCATTCTGACTCAATTGACTCCTCATCTGGACTTGTCTTTTTAAGGGTGATGCTTTTCTCCAAACAAAAGACCTTCTCGTTGGAGATGTTCAGCTTGCTTCCAATGATCTCAGCCATGCGCAGTCTGCTGGCAGGGCGGGACAGCATGGCTGTAAAGCAGTCAAGAGCCTGACAGATAGACAGAAACATCAGTGTTTGATTTTGGGACAATATCTGCAGACCTATTTTTTATTTTATTTGGAGAAAATGTTGAGGTAATAGCTTTTTTGAACTGATGTGTTGAAGGAAAGAACAAAAATAGGTCAAAGCATACTGACCTCTAGGAAGACTCGCTGTGCTGTGGCAGGGGAGGCGCTGTCAAAGTTCACACTGATCCGCTCGCACCATTTCAGCAGGTCCCTGATCAGCAGGAACACACAAAAAAATGAACTTCAGTATCCAACTGCTGGGTCACAGACTAGAAAAGCACAGGCCAATGAGTTCGTTCCGACTTGTTTGGAATAAAAGCAGTGGCTCTTGTCATACAGTTATTTGGATGGATGGAATAAAAAGTGTTTCCCCCTCAAATTCAAACGTCTTTTACAATATTTTAGCTTTGACCTCACTTCCAATTAAAGAACAAATATCTTGGTTGAAAGAAAGTCATTGAAAAATCTAAATCTGCAAGAGGGATCAATAAATGTTGCCTCAAATATATTTGAAGTCTGATCTGAGGTCTATCAAAGGATAAACAGTCGCTCATTCATACACAAACACTCTGTTCATCAATAACATGCATGAAAAATTGAAATGATAACAGAAATACGCTGTTCATACATAACTAGAAATGATCTTCTGGTTCCTCATATCAGAAGAACATTTACATGATTAGAGGACAAATGTCTCTGCAAGATCTAGAAACTCATCCATTTATCTTCAGTCACATCGATTACTGCAACAATGTCTTCATAGGTCTGTCTAAAAAAAAAAATCAATCAGACGGTTGCAGCTAATCCAGAACAATGCTGCTGGCATTCTAACTAAAACCAGAAAGATAGAGCACATCACCCAGACCTAAAGTCCTTCACTGGGAGAAAAGACTTGAAAATACTGTTGTTAGTTTATAGATCACTTAACAGTTTAGTACCAAAATACATTAAAGATCTGCTGTTGTTGTATCAACTTTCCAGACCCCTGAGGTTTTCTGGTTCTGCTCTGCATCCCCAGAACCAAACAACCAGCATTCAGCTTCTATGCACCACAAATCTGGAACAAACGTCCAGAAAACTGCAAAACAGCCAAAACACTGAGTTCCTTTAAATCTAGACTAAAAACCCACCTGTTTAGAGTTGATTTTGTAACATAATAAATGACACATTAATAAACATTTTGATGTGTAATAATGGCACTAGACCAATGCTATACTTCAATCATTGAGTATGTCTTTCATCACTTTGTATATTTTGTGTTTTTATGATGTAAAGAACTTTGAATGGTGTTGTTGCTGAAATGTGCTATATAAATGAACTTGACTGACTGACTGACTGATTGGTTGATTGATTGATTGATTGATTGATTGATTGATTGATTGATTAGTTCTGGGAAAAAAAAGCTGATCCAGATGTGACCTGGCAGTAAGGAGCTGCAGCAAATGTGTCATGTTCAGCAGCATGAACTTTAAATGACCTGAAACACTATGCCTAAAGATCACATGCATCTAAAAACTGAAATGATGAGCTGATGGGGAGTGAGTGGGTGCAGCAGGGATCCAGAGAAACGGTGACTCCATCCCATTGTCCACAGAGCGGTTCAATCAATAAGGTATTGAACTCTGCAGCAGCAGAAAGCTAATTAAACCCGGAGAAGCTGAGCTTCAGTTTGTCTGGTAGATGTGCCTGGGGGAACATCATGGTGATTTTATAACATTATGACTAAGCCAGGATGTCAATACTTTAAGTCTATATACTTCTAAGGGTGTGCCTATAAATCGCACGGCCAATAAATTAGTAAGATTTCCTTAATCTGGGGAGATCATCATCGGTTGATACTTAGATGTGAAATGGATCTTATTTTATTTAACTCTGTAAAGATCTGAACATCAGACACTGTCCTCTATTGCTCTGCAATGAGAGAGGGCTGACTGTTAGCACCAGGTCACACATAAATGTGTGCTGTTAATAAACGTTAACTGATGTGAACTTAGTAACTTTGTTGCTATACTGAGGCCTCATCTATGCGCAGACACATATCTGGGAAAACAAATATATATTTGTGCGTCTTGGTCTTTCCTCCACACAAAAACCCAGTTTAATATCACTTGAAATTATTATTTTTAAAAATTCCAACCAAACTGGAGATTTTAGAAAATTCAATCCGAGACTTTGGGTCCCGTGAATTATACAGTATGTGACAAATAAAGCAGCGATATCCACATACTTGCTTTGACACAATTTCCAATCACCAATCTCTTGTCATCGTTTATTAAATTTGTATTCTAATACAGCATTTGAAAGTAGTTCAACCTATATATCCATACAAATTAACCTCCTGACATCAATCTGATTGGCTGATGGAGCCAATCAGATTGTTGGCGAGTGTTTTAAAACAATGAGGCAGGGAAATGTAGAAACCTGTCTACATGTGGACAAGGCCTCAAACTTTTCAGACACAAAAAATAGTACTGGGCTTGTAATTTTAGTGACTTTTTAACTCTGGTTGGCAAATAGATGTAGAAGGCAAAGCAAAAGGAGGGCTTATACAGGCACCGAGACTTAAAAGGTTGGGTGGGGTTGCTGGTTTAGTGACCCTCACCTCATTGACGAAGCCCTCCCCTCCAGCGAAGTGCTTCTGTCCTCAGGCTTGTCCTGCTGTCCCTCTGTGCTGGTGTCCACCTCAGAGTGTCTCTCACCGGTCAGCTGGCAGTAGATGTCCAGCAGACGGTCTGACACCACTGCCAACATCGGGTACCTGTGGATGAGCACCTGCAGACAGGGGACAGGTTGAGCTGGGAACAGATAGCGGACACCTCTGGAATCATTACATGGTAGCCTATAGCACTGCAGTATGACCAGGGTCAGTACAGGTAGGTGAAGCAGCTGCTGCTGCAGACAGGGAAACATTTCACACTCACCTTCTTGAGTTCTATGTGGGACATGTTGCGTATCTGCAGCTTGGTCCAGAACTTGTCCAGCAGCGCTGCATGGGAGTTCTGAGACTTGTGCCAGCTGCCACCACTGCAGTACATCCTGCAAGTCCACAGTAAGACTCACATGAACTCTAACGTAGCAACTCGCAGAATCTGCACTTCTAACTTCAACTAGAACTTCATCTATTTCAAACAGATTGTGGTTATTTCTGTTACTTGTTCAGAACCATCAGCCAGTAACTTGAATGCCCCACATGGTTTGACTCTAGGGAAGTTAAGGTTTATTATTTTTAAAATAATTTTTAAAAACAGGTAAAAATAAGAAACTATTTGATTCCCAGACAAGTCTTGCATTTCTACTTTAAGCCAAAGCTATAATGATTGTTGTATTTATATTCTTACCTTCTGGTTGCAAAGAACTGGAATCCAGGAGCAACCTCGATGCAATCCTCTCGTCCTGGAATCATCAGCTTTTTATTTTCCATCAAAGGCAGGAGGACAGAAATCTGAAAAACACATTTAGCTTCATTGTATGCAGCAAAAATTAACTTAAATCATTCCAATTTAATGTAAATCAAATCAAATAAAATGTTATTTGTATAGCACATTTCAGCAGCAAAGCATTTCAAAGTGCTTTACATCATCCATCCATCCATTTTCCTGCACCCTTTTCCCTTACTGGGGTCAGGAGCTGCTGGTGCCTCTCCAGCTGTCATTTCGGGCGAGAGGCGGGGTCACCCTGGACAGGTCGCCAGTCTGTCGCAGGGCAACACAGAGACACAGGACAAACAAACATGCACACACACACTCACACCTAGGGAGAATTTAGAGAGGCCAATTAACCTGACAGTCATGTTTTTGGACTGTGGGAGGAAGCCGGAGTACCCGGAGAGAACCCACGCATGCACAGGGAGAACATGCAAACTCCATGCAGAAAGACCGGGGCCGGGAATCGAACCCAGAACCTTCTTGCTGCAAGGCAACAGCTCTACCAGCTGTGCCACTGGCGTTACATCATAACAAACAAAAACACAAAGTCATGCAACATAGAATCAACAATCAAAACATTACATTAAGTCAAATGTCATCATTAAATTCACAATTAATTATGTTTCAAATGCAACTCTAAACAGGTGGATTTTTAGTCGAGATTTAAAGGCACTGGTTTTTTTTTCAGCTGTTTTACAGTTTTCTGGAAGTTTGTTCCAGATTTGTGATGCATAGAAGCTGAATGCTGCTTTTCCTCATTTGGTTCTGGTTTTGGGGATGCAGCGCAGAACCAGAACCAGAGGAGTCTGGAAGGTTGATGCAAAACAGCAGATATTTAATGTATTGTGGAGCTAAGCCATTCAGTGATTTATAAACTAACAACAGTATTTTAAAGTCTATTCTTTGATCTACAGGGAGCCAGGGCAGGGACTTTAAAACTGGTGTTATGTGCTCTATCTTTCTAGTTTTAGTGAGAACGCTAGAACCAGAGTTCTGGATCAGCTGCAGCTGGAGGATTGATTTGTTGGACAAACCTGTGAAGACGCTGCTGCAGCAATCAATGCAACTAAAGATAAACGCTTGAATGAGTTTCTCTAGATCTCGGTGTAAATCAGTTCTCTAATACTGGAGATGTTCTTGAGGTGAGAGAAGGCCGACTTTGTGACTGTCTTAAGGTGGCTCTGAAGGTTCAGGTCAGACTCTATCATGACTCCCAGGTTTTGGACTGATCGCTGGTTGTAATAACTGAAGCTGTGCATTGACTCTAGATCATTCTTCTTTAGGTCCAAAAATAATAACTTCAGTTTTGTTTCTGTTCAGCTAGAGAAAGTTTTGGCACATACACACATTTATTTGTTTTAAGCATCTGTTTTGTGATTGGATGGGTTCAGAGTCACCTGGTGGCATCGTAATGCAGACCTGTGTATCATCCGCATAGTTATGGTAGGTAATCTTATTTCCTGTTATAATCTCACCCAGTGGGAGCATATAAATATTGAATAAGACGGGTCCAATGATTGAACCTTGGGGTGCCCCACATGCGACCTTTGACCTCTTTGATGAGAAATTTCCAGTTGAAACAAAGAAATCCCTGTTCTTTATGTAAGATTCAAACCAGCTGAGCACTGGATCAGAGAGTCCGACCAAACTCTCCAGTCGATTCAGTAAAATGTCATGGTCAACAGTGTCAAAAGCTGCACTGAGGTCCAACAGAACCAGCACTGTGATTCTCCCACAGTCCGCATTTATATGGATATCATTGAACACAACAGTCTCCGTGCTGTGGCGAGATCGGAAACCAGACTGGAAGGAGTCAAAGCGGTTGGTTATTGTTAGGAAGCTATCTAATTGCTTAAATACAACTTTTTCAATAACTTTGCTGATGAATAGGAAGTTGGAGATCTGCCTGTAATTCTGCAGTAGTGATTTGTCCAGATTGTTCTTTTTTATCAATGGTTTGATAACTGCTGTTTTCAAAAGCCAAAATATACTTTGAACTCACCACGTCCATAGGTGCGTGATCAATATCTTCGAGAAGGATCCAGAGGCCTTTAGAAACAGCCTGGGTTAGGGTTCCTGGCTGCCACACAAACTTCCCCGGTATATCAGTGCATCGGTACATTCCTAGCAGCATCTGCAAACCAAAAACAACCATTGCTGCTTCTTTTATTCCAGGGTGATGTGCAGTTACTGTGGCA
Source organism: Phalloptychus januarius (assembly GCA_902982915.1). NCBI lineage: Eukaryota > Metazoa > Chordata > Actinopteri > Cyprinodontiformes > Poeciliidae > Phalloptychus > Phalloptychus januarius. The sequence continues at coordinate 474,343 of CADWAE010000127.1, forward strand.
TTTCGCTTTTTACAAAAGACTATAGACAAGCTGAGGAAAACAAGCCTAGAACAGTAGAAAGCTGAATGGGTGAACATGTAATGAGAGTGAACAGTGTGATGAGACACCCTGCTTCCTCTGCTGACAGGAAATGGTTGAGATGGAGCGTTGTGTCTCCCACCTTGCTGTCAGTTTGATCCCCAAGCTGGACCTTGAGAATGTCTGTAGCGTTGGTATGTCCGGTGATGGCTGCCATGTGCTCCACCAGAGCAGTTTTCCCACAGCCAATTGGACCCTCCAGCAGCACAGGCTTTTGGGACGCCACGGCCAGAGCCAGCCTTCTCAGGTTCTGGCAGGTTGACTCCACCAGCACCAGACGGCTTAGCTTCACCTGAAAGCAGAGGCCAACATGGGTAAAACGGACCCTGAAAGGTAGGGCGGGTTGTTTCTGTGTGGGGGTTCACACACCTGCTCAGCCTGCTGCCGTGGAACCATCTTGGGCAGAATGACTCCACAGATTGCTACAACATTCTGGGACAGGTCCTCTGATACCACCTGACCTCTGGTGAACTTCTGGGCCAACTCCTGGTGCCACTTTACTGACCTCTGATTAGTTAACACCAGAGCTCTCTCTGCCTCCACCTGCTGACTGTCCTCCAAAGCTCTGAACATACAAAGTGTAGAAAGCATCAGTTACAATGGAGACCTGCTCTAATACGGGATGCATGCAGTGAAATAAGGAGCCAGACAAAGTCATCTGACAGAAAACATCTGTATACATACTTCATTTTCATGTTCAGAACTTCATCACTCGACAGCACTTTCCTCAGGAAGATAGCTTTCTGATTATCAGTCATATGGCAGACAAGAGCTAAACACTCAGCCGTGGACCTGTTGGAAAAAATCTGTTTAATAGGAGAAAAGGGAAGAGTCTGGACCAGGAGGATCATTTTAAATTCGCAAGTTTAAAGTGATGTCTCTGGAGTCTTGGGGTTACAAAGCCTGATCTGGTTTCCATAGATACAACTGTGATGTGGTAAACTCCTGCTACTCCATCGTCCATGTTAGCTCAGCATCACCATATCCTCAGTTTGACTCTTCAAGTCACTGCTCTGCTGAAGAGCATGAAACCCGCATTTTGGTGAACCTTTTGTCCCTCAACATGGATGTAATGTGTGTATTTACTTGCACATAATTTTCTAGCAGAAACAAAGCAATGACACAATGATTTGTGTTGGTAAATGGCCTTCATCATAGCCATCACAGACTGACAGAGAGACAATCAGCTGGCAAGGCAGGTGAAGTCTCATGCCCAAAGGAAAACAACTTTTAATGTTACATCTTCTTTTTTATTTTATATATTTTCTTGTGTATCCATATTTGTAACCTGTCAAGGGTCTGCAGATGTGAATTAGCTTTTGCTATGATCTGGCACAGTGCATCAAACAGCGACATTGATGTAAAGTGTCCTTTTCTAAATACAGTTTATTAACATTATTATTACTAAAGTACAACAGCAAAGTGAACTTAGCAAATTTGTTGCTATATTTAATGACTTTTCAGAAAAGAAAATAAGAATTGGCAGGCCATTGTTTTTAAAGATTGTGAATGCCCAGAAAAGGTCAATCAGTTCACCCCAAAAAAAGTTCAGAGCCCGTTAGGGCTGAAATCATTTATCGCATTGCTGAAATACTCATCAGCTTATTTGGTAATCCACTAATGAAAACGACATGTTCAAAGTGATAAATAGGTCAAAACTGTACTAAACATACATTCATTTTGCTTTTAATATAAGAACATTTCTGTCTATAAAATGTTTCCCCAAAACTCATTAGTGGCATAGTTTAGTTTCACCTGTTCAAATTCATTAAAAATAATGCTGTTATTACATTTTAGGCAAGATATATTTTTTTATTTCAAAAGAAATTTATCTATTTATTTGCATATTTTAGTATATTTTCTAATATTGTATAAAAAAGGCTCAAGTGGTTAAACGAAAAATCTGTAGAAAGTGTCAATATTTTTCAGTATAGTAATTCATTTTCAGTATAATCAATTCCTAAAATAATCGTTAGTCGCAATTTGAGAACTCGTATATGAAAAGCACTCCTAAATGTTCTCCAAACAGAATTATAGAACAAACATGTAGATACAGCTGCCAAAGACACTTCCACCAATAAAATGAGCTGTGGTTAAGGACTTGACCACTAGAAGTGTGAGGCTAAAGAAGCTCCATACCCTCGAACCATGACATCACTGGTGAGTAGCTGTGAAACACAGGGACTCCAGTCCCACAGCATCCGAAACGTAGCACAGTCACTTTGGAGGAAGCGCAGGGTGGCAGCCATGAGGTCACGGAGCTTCATCCTCCTGGGGCCGTACTGGACCGCAGATGACTGTTCGCTGGTGAAAAACAGCCTCTGGAACACTGGCGGGGCACTGCTGAAATATCTCACAGCGAACCTTGGATGGAAGAGGATAATGATTATTCAGCAGTATCCGTAACATCAAGTTAGATAGAACTTTACATCAGGCTGCAAGGCGTGAAACAGACGGAGGAGGTGACAGACATCACTTACGCATGCGCATCAGGACTGATGCTGAGGAGTCTACTGAGGGCCACGCACAGGCGCTCATGGAGGTCATGGTTGATTCTGCCACCAGCTTTGACCCTCTCTGCATTGCGCTCCAGCAGGTCCAGGACCAGAGGCCGAACATGTCGCGCAATCAGCAGAGTGTAATCCTTCTCCAAGAAGAGCTGAGCCAAACACTCCAGAATGCTTTGCCTGTCCTGCTGGCTCCAGATCTGCAGAGAGAGTGGGTTGGGTTGGATGTCACCATTAGGTTCATGGCTTAACGGGGCAAAGGGAAGTGCATCATATATAGTTACAAGAACTAACTCTTTAGTTCTTTGCTAACACAACTGCAAATCTGTCAATCACATTGCAGCAACTCATAGCATTCAGGCATCTAGGCTTGATGTAGTGAGCATCAGCCAAAGGGAGAAAGAATTTTCAGGGGACTTTGTACATTGCCTGGTTGTTGAGCTTTTCAGAAACTGAAGTTTTAATATCCAAAGCTCTCTCAGATTTACCGAGATGACAGAAAAGTAACCAAACTCCAAAACAACTATAACATGCTGAACAGCAGGTGACTGACCTGTCCGCAAATCCACAATGTCATGCTGGGCTGCGAACATTGAATGTTTCAGATACCTTAAAGGGAGGGAGTCCAACAAGCAACGTGTATCTAATAAAGTAGCGGGTGATGAATTTAGATCACATCTCCCCACGTGGTTCAGGACAACCTCTGATATATTATGGAAAAAATAAAACACACCATATCCATAACACTATAAGTTGCTCACCTGCTTGGACAGATACTGGCTGATCTGGTTGTGACTCTTCTCCACATGTCTGGATATGATGGCCAGAGAAGACAGACTCACTTCCAGATTTTCCATCACAGGGTCGCGAGCAAGCTTTAATGAAAACAAGCGCACGCGCTTTATGAACAGCTTCCTAAACGTGTAGACGCCAAATTAAAGCAAAACGCGCGGGTCATCACGAGCTTCTGTAACAAAACACAAAAACACGTTTCCACTACTGCTATTAAAATCCACATGTGAGGTGAAGTATGACTGTTTCCGGGAGGACTTCCGCTCCTCCGCCCTCTCTCTGTGTCGCCTGTTGATGACGCACCGGATAGCGAGTCACCAGCAAGTTGAGAAGCTTGTTCTCTCCAGCCGTCCGCCTGCCGGGCTCACCTGCTGCTGCTTGCCGCTCTCCGCTGCTCTGGTTGGGGGTAGGAAATGCGGAACGCCGATGAGCTCCGTGTCTCCTTAGAGTTGGCGTCTGTGAGCTTCTCACTGAGACTTTGAGAAGTTTTTTCCTGTTTGACAACAGTGTGTTTCCCTGCCCTGGTGGCAGACCGCGGGAAAATATCGTTACTTCCTGTCTAATGAAGTGTTGGCGCGACTTTGGTTTTGGACATATCAAGACACAGAGGAAAACTCAGGCAAGTAAGGCAGACATTCCACGGATTGTTTCGGTTAATGCTTTAATGGGGTTTTGGCTCAGTTCAGAAGGCTTAGGGGTTTTTTTTTTGTCCTGTGCTGCGACCGAAGTTGCTAACGGTGGCTTTGTGACCAAAGCTTGTTTTGTTAGTGATAACTTATATCAGTGTTATTAGTATGAACTTTCACAGGTCAATATTTAGCTGATATGTTTATGTTAAAGGAAAGATTTCCTTGCTATGTGACAGCAACGCCCCGATCTGGAAACCGTAGCAACACCAAAGCTGCTTTACGGTAACGAACCTGGAGAATGTCATCTGTTTACAGTCAGGCCTGTCAGCTGCAGCTTCTGAACCTGCATGGAACCCCACACCTGCCAATACTCAGTTTTCCAGAACAACGTCTAAGAGTTATGGTAGGAAGGAAAGCACAAACTAAACTCCACAATTACTTACAAGTAAGTACAACTGTGGAAAAACAGATTCCACTTTGTCACGATTTAGGAAACAACAAAACTGATTAAGAAAGTCAAAAAGCTGTCATTAAAATGAAATCTTGTAGAGCCACCCTGAGTGATTTGTATTTTTGTTGTTGTCTGTAACCTTAATTTTGGAGGGATTTTATCACACACTACTTGTGTTTATTGAGGAAACCGTTTGCTGTTCTCAGCCTTCCTCCTGCAATCAGACAACCAGACTCTCCTGGTTGTTCCTCTCATCAGGCCAGAACCTGTCAGGCTCCAGAGTGGTTTGCTCTTGCAGCTGTGCTTTACTGACTCTGTGGAGGATCTTAAACATCATTTTTTGTACAAGTTTTTACAATTCTTAAACAATTCTGAGCAGGTTTTGGTTAATAGTGGCTTTTTGTTTCTCATTACTAGGTTCTCTCAAATAAGCAGAGCAGATTGAAAAGATGGAGACATTTGATGCCTCTGCTTGTAAGTCACATCTGGTTTTTCCCAAGGATTGTTGATATTTTTAACTTATTGGTACTGTGCAGATATAAATCTATAAACGGTTTGGTTTCTGTCAAGATGAAAGAGAGGACTAAGCAGCACAAAAACCGACACAAAAGATATCTCTTTTTATGTTGGACATTAATTGAATTTTACATAATTGATGCTGATAAATTAGTTTATTTGGTTCCTGTACTTTTGGAAATATTTAATCAGATTTGATTATTGTTATGAATATTGCCACGTTCTACAAACAAACGAGGCAATTAGTCCCGTTTTTGTCGTTTATTGAAGTTTTAAAAATCACAGCAACTGCAGTGTGTCACAGCAAAGGAAAAATAAACTGATAAGCAGGTTTAGACCAACTTTAAACCACTTATATTCTGCATTTCCTTGCTCTATGTGTCGGTTTTGCGCTACATGCAGAACTGTAACCATGGAAACCCACTCACCACCTATGCTAATCCGCAGAGTAGATAGCAATACATTGACCAGAATGCTTCCTGCTTTTGGAGTGGTGTCTGGACCTCTTGCATTCACACTGCATTCGAACCGCATCAGAGTTCAATTCTTAGTCTGCATTAGACCCACTAATAACCCTCATTAGTGGGTTATTACCCAATAATGGCTTACCCTCATAACATCACAAGATGGCGCTGGCATTTGACCCAGTTCTTACAGACAAAAATAGTGCATTTTACAGTATTCTGTGAGAATATTTATTAGTCAAAGCTTCAGTGTACACAGAATGAAACCACAGCACAGCAGTCCATCTTTTGGTGCTGTTACTGGTTTAATTGAAAATGGCTGGTGATGATCATCATAGCAGACAGTGGGAGAATGACATCCAGCTTATTCAGTTTCAGAAGGGGATGTTACAGCAATACAGTGATTATTAAACTGTTTAGAATTTCATTTTTATCAACTATTTCTTTTCCACTAACATCAATGCAAGATGGAAGTCCTGTATTTACCTTTCTTCAAAACTAAGAACATTTTAAAAATGTTTAGATGTTTCAGACAGAAAGAAGGCACATTTAGCATGACATATTTTTACAGTGCTTAAATTAGCTTGAGCCCAGGCTATGCTTTGTTCAAATCATTACTAAACCTCCTGTTATGCCCCTCAGTGGTGGACCCCGGTGCTGACGAAGACTCTGTGGATATCTATGAAGGCCTGGATGCTGCTGCGGTCGGCAGCAACACTGGTAAAGGAATTCTTCCTGTTTTATTCTGTTTTGTAAGACATTGATAAATGTTTTGCAGGGCTTCCACTAGGCCTGTCGCATTAACAAATAGATCAATTCATCACATGATAAATTGAAATGAACTTGATAATTTCCATTTTCATGATTTATCAAGTAAATTTATTAAGGGCAAGTAAAGTGAGGTGGCTCACCAGGCTTCAGGGGAAACCCTGAAACATGTCTTACTGCATGTTCTGCTCTTGCTTTACAGAAAAGTGGCTTTCTGTTGGCTCGGGGCTGAAAGACTCACTGGATCTGTATGAGGATATAGTGGCAGAGGAACAGAACAACAGGGAGACATCATACACTGAGGTAACAAGCTGCAGTCACCTGTTCAGCTGCAGGTCCTCCTGTTCAGAACCAGTCATCTCACTTTTTTTTTTCTCTGTAGTTAAAATCCAGATTTGAAGCAGCCCAAAATCAAATCAAAGAGCTGCACAGAAGACTACAGCAGATGGAAACACAGGTTTGTTTCAGGAAGTATTTTTGCAAGAAGATTGAGCTTCTTGATGTCATAATGTGTGATAAGGTCCTACTCAAGACACATATGCAACCATGAACTTATTTGTTCAGTTTTTCTCAATAGAGTTCCCCAGGTTAAATGTCACATTCAAGTTGACAAATGTTGTGAAATGATTCATTTTGGTCTAATTTGGCCCACAAAAAGTCAGCATTTTAAAGAGTGTGTGGTCTTTATAATCATGAGATAATTATTAATGGCATTGTTTTGTTTTTTCCATGGACAGAATACTGGCTTGAGCAGTGAGAACAATCGTCTTAAGAAGAACATCTCCGCACTTTTACGAACGGCAAGGCAAGAAATAGTTAGAAAAGATGCTGAGATCAAGCAGCTGACAAAGCAGTGAGTGTTGTTCTACAAAGACCTGCACACCAGAATGTGCTCTAGACTAGCACCTTGGGATGGACATTGACATGTTTAAATTCATATGTAACTTGCACTAAATAGCATTTGTTGTTTTTTGTAGGGTCCAAAGATTTCATCATCATCATCATCAGCCTCAGATAAAACAAGCCCAGGATCCACATTCATCTTTTCGAGCCTTATCCACCTGCTCCTCAACAAGAACACTTTCACCACCCTCTTCTCTTCCTCGTGCTCCCCTTTCTCTTCTTCCTCCTCCTACTAGATCTCAGAATGAGGAGGAGCCTCCTTCAGCAGATCCTCCTCAAGCTACCTCAAAGGAAACTTGTCATTTCAGCAGATCCATGAAGTCCTTGACTCATAACTGCTCAAAAAGACATGAAGAAGCTGAAAAACTGCCTGGAGCAGATTGGTGTGCTTCCAGAGACAGAGAGATCAAAGGTCAAAGTTATAAACTGTCTGAATCAGCAGAAAGGAGGCTTAGAGACTGTTCCCATTATAGCAAGGACTCTGAGCAAAAGCAAGCCCACAAAGAAGACAAAGACACTGGAAAAGGGTTTGACTCCCAGTCTCACAAAAATAAGAAATACCAAAATGTTGCGAGGCACTGCAGAACAGACGGAGCTAAAACTTCTTCACAAGAACATCTTCACTCTTCAGCTTCCTCTGAAAACAGAAGAGAGGGCTGGAAAGGTCAGAGAACAGATAAAGCCAGAACTGTTTCTATAGAGCATGCTAAAGTTTCTGATCAGCAGTCAGGAGGGAGCTGTAGCTCAGAGTCGAGAAAAACACCCAGAGGTCACAAATATGATAGTTGGTCCAGTCCAAAGAGCAAGAGAAGCTCCTCTCCAGATCAGTCCACTAAGCGCTGCGGTGATGGCAGTAGAGATCGGGAAAGAAGCAGACAGAGAGACCATCAGAGAAGCATGGACAGAAGGTGTGAGGATGAAATCAGGAGCAGGCATCACAGAAGAAGCAGTCAGAAAGAGAGCAGCAGAGACCGGGAGAAACACAGAGACAAACAGTCAGGGAAAGCTGATGGATCCAAGGAAGGACGGCGGGAAAAGAAACCTAGAGATGTGAAAAGATCCTCTGAAGAACCGAGCCCAGAAGCAAGTACTTCTGTAGACGACAATAACTCAAACAGGAAGTTGTGTTTTATGGAAACACTGAATCTAACTCTTTCACCAATCAAAAAGCATGCAGCGTCCAGAGATAGCAGCCTAGAGGAACAGCTAAGACTAGAGGGTGATGTTGAGGGAAACTCCCAGCCTAACCTAGACAACATGTGTGTCATTGATGAGGTAGATGGAGGTGAGCAAGGATCAGAACCAGAACATGGACATGCTGCAGAGCAAGCCTTGGAGGAGCTCAAAGCTCCAGGTAACCAGACGTCTAACATGGAAGACGTAGAGGAAGATGGCAACAATGGAGCTGAATCCCAAGAGAGACCCCTGGCTGTCCTCAGTAGCTCCCTCTGGAGGCCGTCCCAGGGCCCTGCAGAGGACACAACCAAACTCCACAGAGCAGCAAAGGAAGACCTGAAACATCCTGAGGAACAGCTGGAGTTGATGTCCAACAGCTGGATGACTGACAGAGGTCAGCTGGAGGTCACAAAGAGCTCCCAGGCCAGCAACACACCTCCACCCATCCGGGAGCCACACAGCAGCTCTGAAGCACCAACCACTGAGGTTCAACATGCTGCAGCTGCAGCTGATTCAGGTGAAGCTGCAGCTTCAGCTCAGCCAGATGACACACAGAGTACTGAAGAGATATATGAAGCCAGACTCAGGGATGGGCGGGGTCACCAGACTGCGACCCCTGTTACAAGCCAACCATCCTCTACTAGTGTTACTATGGATAACCATCCTGCTGGCCAACCACAAAGCTCTAAAGACTTGGATTCAGTGTCCAGCACCATCTGTCTGAACTCACTTCCTCAGGAAGGGCTGAGTCTGACTGAGGCCATTGGTGTGATGACCAAGACAGACGCAGACCCCAGGACCTCCAGCCCTCGGCCCAGCTCCTCTGCAGACTGCATTGGGGTATCCAAGGTCAGTAGTACCACAGAAGAGCTCATCCCCCCCACAGTTACCCCTAAGAAGTTCTGCAGCCAGGACCGTAACAAAGAGCTGTCCAGTTCTGTGTTGCTGCCTCATGATGAAGATTCCATGATGCACACCCTGAGCAACCTGAAGAGGATTCCTGAGGCCATCAGCCCCCTGAGGAGCCCGGCACAGACGGCCAAGAGGGGTGTCCTCCATGTCCACAGCAAGCTGGGACATGTGAAGAGTCTTCAGAAAGGTACAGCCTGCCTGGTAACTGCATGATCCTAGCACCCATGTCCTTCACTCTCACAGGCTGTAAAGGTGACTTCATGTGGACATGGCACCTACATTTATTCTGGGGTATTTTAATCTGAGTTAGTTCTCTGAAAGTTTATTTTTAATATTCTTCGCTGGAAAACCACAAAGTTCTGCTGTTTCACATGGATCCCCATTTCTGCATGGCTTCATTGTGAGGGAGAGGGCAGCAGGAAGCTGGAATCACATGGAATGGTCTGGAATATTTGCTCCTGCTGTTTGGGGAAACTAATGGATTCTGTGGAGTGGAGAGGGTTTGATTTTAATTTCTTGTTTAATTTCTATATTGCTTTCCATTTTGATGGTAACTTTTTAGCCTTAACCACATCATATCTGTATTCTTTTTCCTATTTGTTAAAAGCTGGTTTTTGAGTTACTAAACACATTCTCATTCAGAAGTAGAATAGAGTAGAAGCAGCCTTTATTGTTCCACAAAAGGAAAATTCAGGAATAACAGCACAAAACTGTTAAAAACAATGTATTAAAAATAAGATTAACAATAGAAATAGTATACTGTACAAGCATAAAAAAGACAAATACTGTGAGCCACTAGATCCTTTTTGATCAGGACTAAATACCAACTTGTCTTTTTTTTCCAATACAAGCATCAATCATAGTGATCTAGTGAATCATGGGAAGACAGATTTGTACTTGCATGTCAGTAATACCATTCAAACATCATGGAAATTAAATCTAGAAAACTAAGGTGGAATATCGTATTAAGTGAGGTGGGCGCCCTGGATCATTCTTCAGTGATGTAGATTTGAGTAAAAATCAGTGAGTCTGTCAGCAAGTTGTCAGCTGTTTTACTGTAGTGGACTTGTCAGGGTTAAAACGTCGTGTTTTTGTGCTGACACTGACCTGCTATATTGTCATATTTAGTTTTCTCACATTGAACTTGCTGGGTTACAGCGATTTCTGTGGTAAACTGAACAGGATTATGGTCTTGGTCTCTCTGGATTTCGTTGAACTGAATTTAGAGACGAGGATAATTCATCCCTCAACATGTGTAAAATACCTGAAAATGATATTGACTTTGTTGCACCATAACTTGCCACTGATTGCGATGCCGACTGTAATGATTTGTACAAAGGCTCTGGTATTCCTGAAATTCTTCACTTAGTCTTGAATGTCTTGAATATTAGTTTTACATACTGACAGTTCCTTTACTTTTCTGTCCAGATTTTTCCACCTCTGCTGCTGAGACCAACTTGAAGAGGTTGGATGTTAATAAGGAGAACAAATATCCAGGTTCTCCTGCTAACCGAGGAGCACAGGACGTGGTGAACATGGAGTCTGAGCAGATTTCAAGCCCTTTTGACACCGAACTGGAAGAAGGGGAAATTTTAAGCGAGAGCGATGAGGCGACTTCTGGTTCTCCTGTTCCTGCCACCAAGAGGGCAAAGTTAACGGAACCAGTCAGGAATAAACTCAGCCTCCAGTCTTCTTTAAGAAGAAAACCTGAAGAACGGCAGGTTGCTTCTAAAGAGTCTCTTGATTCTGCTGCCGTCTCAACACAGAGTCCCAAGAGTCGTTTTAAAACTGTGTGCCCAGCAGCAAGCAAAGCATCGTTTTCGACTGTCGAGGAAATAATGGAGACATTTAAGATGGTTCGCACAGAGATGCGGAAAAAATACATGAAGCTTCATAAAACCTTTCCTAAGAAAAGCTTTTGTGGTGTAATGGACAATTTCCAGAAGTCTTTTTTAGAGTTTGTGGACGGTGCTCATTTTGGCCAGATATGCAGTGATGCCGAGGAGCTCAAGTCCAAGCTTAGGAAACTAATTGCGTCAGTGTTTAGCAAAGTGCTGAATAATGGCATAGTGAAACGCATTTTTGAACAGCAAGCAGTCAACCTAAAGCAAAAGTTGTGGGACTTTGTAGATGTCCAAGTGGACTACTTGTTCATGGACATCCAGACAACACTGAAGAGCCTCTGCCAAGCTGTCCTGGCTCCCACTGAAGACAAGAGGCCCGGTGGACAGGGGAACGAGCCTCAGCAGGCACCAGTGAAGAAGCCGCTGTGTAAACAGAACAAGTCCCACCCCTCTAACTCCAGCCTGAGCCGGACCAAGTCATGTGCAGTGGTCCCTTACAGAACCGGACTAGGCAGTAGAGGTAAAGACATCCGTATGTCATACACAGTAAAAGATGACGCCTCTCATGTACATCCTCCAGAACTCATAAACACACAAACTACAGTCAACTTCCTGTCCCACAGCAACACTTCCTCATCTCCAGACAAAACTAAGATGGTGATCCCTCAAAACAGCTCTGTGATCGATAGAGCAGACTTTGAGCTGCTCACCGAGCAACAAGCGTCCAGTTTGACATTCAATTTGGTCAGAGACTCTCAGATGGGAGAAATATTTAAGTGTCTTCTCCAAGGATCAGACTTGTTAGAAAGCACAGGGATGTGTGGAGACAACACTGCCTGGGCTGTTGGGACCCCAAGGAAGGACGCCACCCCATCAAAGTTCCTCTCACCATCCAAGTCTGATACTTCAGCTAGACTCATTGCTACTTGGTCCAGCATTTCACCCAGACAGAGTTCATCCCCATGCACCAAAAACCCCATCCCCCTCCACCCAGCCTTGTACGATGAAAGTTGCCTCCTGGAGGTTCCGTCTGGAAACAGAGCGCTACTGCAGGGCAGCTTGACAGCAGAGAAATACTCCATTCTAGCTGAAGATCTGGCTGTCTCCCTGACGATTCCATCTCCTCTTAAATCTGACAGCCACCTCAGCTTCCTCCAGCCAGCAGGCGTTGGGATCCATGTGGTGTCCACCCCAGACAGCGTTATTAGCGCACACATTAGTGAGGATGCTCTGCTGGATGGGGAAGACGCTACAGAGCAGGACATCCACCTGGCACTGGACAACTCCAGCTGCAGTTCCAGAGACAGCACCGCCTCCCAAACACCTGGCAGCACTCTGTTCTTTAAGCCTGACATTCCTATGCAGGCACTGGTGATGGAGAAGTCCAATGATCACTTCATCGTAAAGATTCGACAGATGAATGTGGCTGCAGAAAGCACGCTAATTGCTGGAGAGCCGTTGAGCCAGACACTGATGGAAAAGAATCAGCGACATGAAGAAGATGATCCTCAAGAATGTCTGAAGGACCCTGGTCAGACAGAGAACAAGCTCTGTGTCAGTGGAAACCCAAACTCTAGATCACACACCCATGAACAGAGAGAGACTCCAGGAACCAATCCATCCAACCCAAGACAAGACACTTCTACCCAACTTGGGAAAACTGCTCCTGAAACGGATCCATCAGATCCCAGTTCAAACACCAGCTCACCAACTTCCCACAGTTCATCGGTCCCAGAACTCAGTAGGACACAGATCCAAGTAGAGGCAACTCCACCCAAATCATCCCCATTCCAGTCCCAGAAGCAAACCAGTCCCAGCAGTGCCACTTTAAGCCAAAACACTACAATATCAAAGACACTGTTCTATGACTCGGGCAAAGAGGAGACCACCGTGTCCGAGTCAGAAAAGAGTCTCACCATCGACACGAGCAGCTCATCAGAGAAAGCCTCCAGGGACTGTGAACAGCTCCGGAAACGGAAAAGACGGGAGGAAAAGCTGAAAGCCAAAAGATGTAAAAAGGAGGACAAGAGTCTGCAGGAGGTTTCTCCATCCAGGAAGAGTGACGAGGAGTTGAACCTTTCCCCAGTAGCTCTGTCCCCAAGCAGCCTGTCTGCCAAGAACATCATCAGGAAGAAGGGCGAGGTGGTGATGGCCTGGACCAGGTCAGTAGCATGAACCAGTGCAGTCACGTGGAAATAAATACACTTCTCACATAACTTTAGGCCACTCATAGTCACTACAGTCATGACATCAATGGCTCTGTTAAAGTCTTGACATTCTGACACTTTTTATATGGAAAAATGTATCATTTAGTTATAACTTTTGATCATTTTCTACTGGCTGAAAAATCCACAAATTAAATATGGACAGGACATTAGAACAAAGTAAACCAGCTTTACATTCCAGTGTTTAATGTATCATTTTGTAACTGTGGTCATTAGAAGATATTTCCTCTGACCCTGTTGGTTCCAGCACAGAGTCACTGATACTGAGTTGATGTTGATTTCTTTTTCTAGAAAGCTCACTGGGGAGGAGGGATGACAGGGAACTTAAAAATCTTAACAATTTTGGATGCACATCTTAGTTTTATCATTTGGCTTTTATTTTATTTTTTATTTAGTTTAACTGCATATAAACCAAATTTCAATCAGCTACATTTGATACTTTTTTAAATTACTGGGTTGAATCATTTAACTACTTTTATGTCTGCACAGACAGATTCGTGTGAACATGTCTTATTTTTAGCCATATTAAAACAGAAACATGTTACAAATAAGTATGCAAATAAAACCCCTATAAACAAATATTGTTTGCATATTTACTATTATCCTAAGTTCCATGTAGACCCAGACCTTGTCAGTGAAATTAGAAGTTAAAGCAAAAGTTTTGCTTGTCGTTTAGTTTTGCAAAGTTTATTTTCTGTTTGTATTGTTCCTTCACTGCTTCATCCAAATGTTCCAGTGAACTCCTTAGCTGCCAGTGTAAAACACTTTGACTTTTAAGCAGTATTCAGTTCTGTTGGTCAAACAGAGCAAGTAGGAAAGTTTAAAGTTCCAATGGTGAAAGGAGCCTCTGCCTCTTTTGCTCATCCTCCCCTCAGAGATGAAGATCGAGCCATTCTGATGTTCCTGAAGACCAAAGGAGCTTCAAGGGAGACGTTCTCCACACTGTCTGAAAAACTAAACAAGCCATCAGGCCAGGTGAGCAAGTCTTCAGTCTTAAATGTAAATCCTTATATTTAAACACTTTAAATATAAGTATTTATATTAAAAAAAACAACCCTTTATTTATTTGAAGTATGCACTTATTTACTGTTTGATGTTTTTAGATTGCTCACAGGTTTTATCAGCTCATGAAGCTGTTTAAGAAGCAGGGGAAGATGGACACGTGATTGTCCCACTCTACAGACACGGAGGGTGATTTCACCCACTTCAAAACAATTGAAGTCTAAATGCCTGTTTAGTGGAAAGTTCTGGAGAGTCCTGAAGAGTTGGTTCAACACCAATGCTACGGTCCGTGGAATACATTTTCAAACAACTGAAAGCATAATTGCTTCTTGTTGAGGGATTTTTTTCTGTGTGTTGAACTGATTCATGGCTAATTAAAACAGAAAGGTAATGGATAATATTTTAGTTTTTGATTCACTGTCTGGAAATGGTTTTACTTCTGTGTTCATTTTAAACCAACGGAGACAGTTTTTTGTTTTAATCACCTCTTACTGAAAATCCATGACAGTATCTGCATATTCCTTTTTCAATAGCATCAATTAGTACTGTAATCAAAAACATCTTGGCAGTATGTCTTCCAACGGACAGCTGGGAAATGTCCGTCTTCAGACTTGAAGTTAGTTTCCAGCTCAGGAATCTCTGGAATCTTGAAGGATCACTCAGCAATAACTCATCTGATATCAAACAGATGGATTTGGTCATTATTGCAAACGTGTGATGCTGGTTACCTAGCATTGGTGCTTCTAATGAAAATGTTTACATGTCCAATCAAGGCAGCAGGCAAGTATTAAACGACTGGTATTAGCAGATTGTTACCACAACAATCTGTGCCTTGACGGCATTTAGTTGAAATCATCTGATTATATGAATCAAAACAGAATGCATTATTATTCTTCATGTTGTACATAACCTTTTCTTGAAAATAAAGTTTTATTTATTTATGCCTGTGTCAGATGGGAGGTTCTTTATAATGAATCTGTCTTTTTTCATGATGACAACCACTGAACAGGAAATGAATATAGCTGCTCTGAACTCTACACATTAAAATGCCATTGAAAAGATTTTTTTAAAATAATTTTTAGAAGCTCATTTATGAGGTCAAACACTGATGTTGGGAAAGAAGGCTTGGCTCACAGTCTCCTCTCCAATTTATGATTGGTTTTCTATTAAGTGAAGTTTTTTGACACCAAACATTTTCGGTCAAGTGATAAACATTGCTTCAGCAATGCACTTAGACTAGGCTGGAGCACTGAATGAGCCTTTTTATTGGTAATTACCACAGAACACAGCTACACCTAGTGACCTGTAGTGACCTGTAGTGTCTTTTTTTTACGACCTGATCTCTATGTGGTGATGGGATTAGACAAATAATCTGTGAAAAAATCAAGCTCCTTTGTGTTCCTACTCTCATTTGCAAAAATGAGCTCGTCCAGAAACAACCAATCAGAGCCAGGAGGAAGGTCTTAGCATTGTCTATCACAGCAGTGCACACGCTGCTCAGTGTGCTAATGGTGGAGAAACAACTTATTGCAAAAAAGTGTCTGCTGTCAATTGTGTCCATGCTAATTAGCCTGAGCATTCACGACAGGCACTGCTGTGGGGAGGAAGTTGTAGCATAACAGAGAAAAGAGGGTGTGATAAGAGGTATGTACACAAGCCTGATTGACAGTGCTAAGACTCTCCTCCTGGCTCTGATTGGTTGTGTCTGATGTGGTATATTCCTGCAGATGGCAGTAGTACCACAGGAAGGAGATAGGGGGCTTGATTTTTTTCAGACTATACTGTCGTCCAAATCCACATGACAACAACTTTATGAAGGCTTTGGAATGGCATCAAAATTTCAAAACTAAATTAAACAGACAGTCTGTGGGCTAACCTGGAGAAGGCTGTGGACAAGAAATGAGAACAGACTTTTCTAGACAAGGTGGGCAGACACTAACAAGTCAAGATGCTGAAAGACTTTTAATAGTGAAGACTGAATGCTGGAGAGGAATCACAAGGGACTCATTCAAGAGTGTGCACAAATGATTAAAGTGATGATTTTCCCACATGAATGGCCTTCATTCACAGTATTCAAACAGGAAGAGTTGAGGGTTTCATCCAGAAAGGTTCCAGATCATCGTAGTGACAGCGTTGTGGATACTCAGAGCCTGTGCTGGTGCTGCTGCTGCTCTAACTAACCTGCTGAGATTCAAGATCCAGAGGAATGTAGAAACTTGTTGAGTCTTCATTGTTTCAGTCATGTTGTAGTGCCCTGGAGCCTAAGGAAGTCCTGAAAGCTTTGGACAAAGCTCTATATTGACACCTTAGTCAGCGCTATTTCCAGTTTAGTGTCCTGATAAAAGTGTGGCAGGATGAAACTGACCTCGGGGTGTTATAGGCCTATGTGGAGGATCAATAGTTTCAAACTGGAGACCTAGTTTGCAGCAACATTGAAACAGAGTTGGCCACAGAGCACAGTGGGGTTTCAGCAGTCTTCAAGGGACAGCCAATGAATCCTGATGTTGCTGCAGATGGATCATCATTTTTGTAAGACCTTTATGATCAAATACACAAAGCAAGGGCTCTAGAAGGCTGGTAAGTACAGCTTTTTCTTTGATATTTAAAACATTAACATAAAAGTCTTACATTACACATTATCTTCTTTATTCACTCACAGCTACTAATAATGTGAGAGAATATGGGGGATTGGAACTTGTTGGGGAGCATCTTAGAAGAAGTCCACATTCATTCGACCATTGTGGGGAAAATCTGGCTCACCATCCTCTTTATTTTCCGGATGCTTGTACTTGGAGTTGCAGCAGAGGATGTTTGGGACGATGAGCAAAGCGAGTTTGTGTGCAACACAGAGCAGCCAGGCTGCAAGACTGTCTGCTATGACCAGGCTTTCCCTATCTCCCTCATACGCTACTGGGTCCTGCAGATTATCTTTGTGTCCTCTCCCTCACTGGTCTACATGGGCCATGCTTTGTATCGCCTGAGAACCCTTGAAAAAGAGAGGCACAGAAAGAAAGCCTGTCTGAAGGCAGAGCTGGAGGGGGCAGATACTGACCAGGAGGACCACAAGAGGATTGAGCGGGAGCTCAGGAAGTTAGACGAACAGAAGAAAGTCAGAAAAGCTCCACTCAGAGGATCATTGCTGCGCACATATGTTTTTCATATCCTGACCAGGTCTGTGGTGGAGGTGGGTTTCATCATTGGTCAGTGTGCTCTTTTTGGCATTGGACTATCTCCTCTGTACAAGTGTGAGAGACTGCCGTGCCCCAACAGTGTTGACTGTTTTGTGTCAAGGCCTACAGAGAAAAATATTTTCATGGTGTTCATGCTTGTCATTGCTGGAGTGTCTTTGTTCCTCAACCTTCTGGAGATTTTCCATCTAGGTGTGAAGAAGATCAAGCAAATCCTTTTTGGATACAAATATGGAGATGATGACAGTGTTTGCAGGTCAAAGAAAAATTCTATAGTGCAGCAGATTTGTGTTCTCACTAACTCCTCACCACAAAGGCTGATCCAGCTGACGCAAGTTGCCAGTCCTGTTTCCTCAGATCCTTACAAGGATCCTCAAAGAGATGTGCGGCCTTGTAACTTGGTTTCAGCAAATTGCCAGAACACAGAAGGCATGGACGCCTCACAGCCGCATCCTGCACAGACATTCCGGCCGAGCCAAGGTGAGATCCAACATTTGAAGCAACTGGGGGCTGTGGAGCGGCGGCACACACTGGAGAACAGAAAACCATCCTTCAGCAGCGATGAGTCAAACGGGCCTCACTGCTCGGGCAAGCCTCACTATGCAGGACCGCGAGCAACACTGGTGGCCAGCCACATTGAGATTCCAGCTGCCCTGAGGATCCCTCAGAGGAAGCAGAGTAAAGTCAGTGTCTGCAAGGAACTTAGTGACATGAGTGATTCTCCAGAGAGCGACCACTATCCCACAGCCAGGAAGTGCAGCTTTATGTCCCGAGGACTGTCAGAAGCCAAGCTTGCCAGTCCGTCTGACAGCGACGCCTCTCAGAGTGGAACAGATAGTGAGGCCCAGCACTTCAACCAGGGGGAAAGCCCAGTGATGACCCCACCGCCCTCCGCCTCTGGCAGGAGGATGTCCATGGTAAAAACATATTCCTTCTAGTGAAAACCGTAGCATCCTGTATTAGTGAAGATAAAAACATTATTTTATGTTTCATAAACTAATTTGCTAAGTTCAACAGCAGATCTTTAATGTATTGCGGTGCTAAACCATTCAGTGAGCTATAAACTAACAGCATTATTTTAAAGTCTATTCTCTCGGGGATGGACTGTAGAACTGGGTGATGTGCTCCATCTTCCTGGTTTTAGTAGAACACCAGCAACAGGTTCTGGATCAGCTGCAGGATGATTTTTCTTTAGGCAGACCTATGAAGACATAATTCAATGATATACATTGCAGAGTAATGTATATGTTAGAAATGTGGAAATATTCAGCCTTTTTAACAAACTTTGAAAAAAAAGTCTACTTTTTGGATAATAAAGGACTAACCACAGCTGTTCATTTTTCTTTCAGAGCATGATTCTGGAGTTGTCTTCAATCATGAAGAAGTGAACCAGAAGCATCCATGTTGGCGTGAGGCCAGAGGCACTGAGGACTTCTGGAGACATAAACACACACATCATGTTTCACCTCATTTCCAGTTTCAGTGTAACTTTCACCATCTGACTGTATTCACTCATACACTTAGAGTTTCTGTTTTTAGGTTTGTGGATCCAATCACTGGTTCATTTGTGTCAATTCATACTTGGCTGGCCATAAAGTGAGTCTCAACATCATAGCAAATATGTAGGATTAAAGGATGTAATTAAGGACAGTGGGCAATGATAGTGAAATACAATAAAATTCTTTTGAGAGCATTTTCAGATTCTATTTTCTTTCTCTTGTGCAGTACATGCTTCTCCAGCTACTGAGTCTGTGCATTAATCAACCTTAACATCATATTACTGAACAGCTCATTGTATCATCATTGTATCAAATAATAATAACAAATTATTTTTATTTGTCAGGTTTTATAAAACATTAATAAGCATAAGGTGTGTTACAACATTTAGCTGAAACACGGCATGTCTTATTTATTTATTTTAGGTCAAAGGGAAGGTCCTTTCAACTTAATAGAAAATATGTATATTATAATCTAATCTAAGTACTTCTGGGGTTCTATGAAGCCTCAGACAGAATCATGAAGGCCCACAGTGGCCCATAGTGACTCTGGTCTAAATGAGCCACAGCTCACTGCACAAATATGATCTACATGGAAGAAAGCCATTGTTAAAATAAAACCATAAGAAGTCCCGTTTGCAGTTTGCCAGAAGCCATGTTGGACACAGCAAACATGTGGAAGAAGGAGCTTTGGTCAGATTAGACCAAAAATCGAACATTTTAGCCAAAAAGCAAAATGCTATGTGTAGTAGAGAACTAACACTGCACATCACTCTAAACACACCATCCCCACTGTCAAATATGGTGGTGGCAGCATCATAATCTGGGGTTGTTTCTCTTCAGCAGGGTCAGGGGATATGGTCAGAGTTGATGGAAGATGGATGGAGCCAAATACAGAGAAATGCTGGAAGAAAAACTGTTAAGAGTCCAAAGACTGGAGACTGGGGTGGAGCATGATGCTGACAGCAGCGTCGAGGATGAAGGCCTCCTTATGTGGGTTGTACTTTGCCCCGTGTCACCACAGCACCCCCAGGCAGTTTTACTGTTTTCTAAATAATACATGAACAGTAACATGTTCATGTATCATGTATTGTTCATGCATTGTTCAAACTGTTTGTTTAAACAACATGCCCTTTGCTTCTCACCTTCTGACTGCCAGCAGTGGTTCTAGATGGTCCTACTCTCTCTCAGAGGGAAGGACTGCTGCAAATTCGCTGACTTCCTTAAGAGGTGCTAAGTGCTCTTAACTTTTGATCAATTTATCAGTGTAAACTGAATTTTATTATGCTGTGTTACAATTAGAACTGAACAGGAATTAATTTAGATAATGTTGCATTGATTTGATTTTAGAATTTTTCATATGAACTTGATCTATTTGAGATGATGCACAATATATTGTGGATTGATTCTTTACACATAAACTGGATTTAAAAACAAATGAAGTAATCCTGAGTAGAACAAAGCAGAAAATTGAGAAATTGGGAAGTCTTTAAATAATCGTTAAACTGACTAAAATCTGGGATTTTTATTCTTACTGATCCTGTCTGAGCAGGATAAGCATAGAAGGTAGTATGAATGTTTAGACAGGAACATTTTGAACAAATCAAACAACAAACTTGTTAGGTTTAGCACAAACAAAAAATACTCTGAATGATATGCATGTTTCTTTATTTCATAAAGAGAAATGGTGTCTAGACAAAAAGTCATTTATATAACACTAGCAATTGAAATGAATGAAAATGGGGTTGCACAACAAGGTATTTACATGGTTATTAAGTCTTTAATAATTAGGGCCATGTAGCATTAAAAATTTAGGTAAGAACTCTTAGTAGAGAATAAGCAAATAACAGCTATTTCAAGTGGACAATATTAACACAAAACAGTCTAGAAAAATAAGAAAAAATAACTTGAACTACAAGCTTAGAAGCTATTACATTAAAAAGGATGCACCAAAATCTACCAATACAATAATCCATTTAATCTGTGTAAAAGCATGTAGAAAAACACCTGATGCAGTTTGCTGATACAGTCATTGACCAGTTATGAGAGGTATGAAGGATTTCACAGGTAGATAAGTGTGAGAAAAGTCTGCACTGGTTACTCCGGGATGGGGGCCCAAGCCCCTGCATACACTCACTTCACTTGAATGTGAACTATGGCCTCTGCAAGTTCTAAGGCAAATATCGGAGGTGCACTTGTATCCATGAAATGCTGAGTCATCCGAAAAGTTGGATGAAACACAAGGTCAAGGTCATTCTTTGCCTCTTACATGGAGAAGAATAGATCAAACATGACATGACACCTATCTGTAAACATATTACATTTAGATTTCACTCAGTGATCTTAACTTGTGCATTCAAATAACACACATTTTCTTTTGTTTTTTTTAAAAAAAAATGAAGTCGAGTAATCTGTGAAAAGGCATGTTTTTGTTCATATTCTTTCAGAACAACCTTTGGAGTTGCAAAAGCCAGTGTCTGTGTCAGAAGCAGCGACAAAAAAAAGAAAATGTAAAAAAACCAAATAGAAAGATGTGTGGGTTCATTTTACCGAGCTACAGCATGTTCATATATAAATCATACTGTTGTAACTATGTTTGACCTGCACAAAGCAACCTGGAGACCAACTCATGTCAACACGTCTTTCTTTCAATTCATGCATATAATAAGAAATAAAGTTTTGTTTTTAATCAATCTGATTGGTTTCCAACTGATTTAACACAAAGAGGAATTCCCACCAAATCTGCATCTGCTTTTTGTCTGCATAGCTTGTCAGCACCTTCCAGCTCCTAGTTTTGGTTTAACAGTAACCAGACTGAATTTGCTGATCTCATCCCCTTCCTCCCTCTAACCCCACAACAAATAGACATGCTCGTATTGTGCTGCTTGCACACAGTCACAGGACATCAAAGTCAGATTGAGAAAAAAAAAAGAATATCAAGCCTCAACATTCATCGGGTGGGCAAATACAGAGCTTGTTTCTGGTGGCAAAACTGTCACCTGAAGAAAATAAAATACTCCAACATTATGAGCAGAAAAATCCAAAAACTATTTAGCTCACCGCTTTTCTACTCCCTGTTCAGAGTGATACCCAGAGCATGTTTAAGTACTCACCACCCTGAGGTTTTAATGGTAGGTTTCACTGAATTAGCAATAAAACATCCTTGGCTGACTGACATCTACTCGCACCATGCAGACAGCTTTGGTATGTCCATGTCACTGGTATAAAGTGATGAAATACAGAATATAGATTGAAACTTGGTGACACAAATTTACAACGCTAGAAGCCCACAAAATAAAACCATTTTCTCTTTGTGGCGTAAAGCCAAATGTTCAAAGATTCATTTAAGATTATTTACATGTTACAATGCTAAAGGTTAGGGTGACCATTTCAGCATTAAGAGAGCATAAAAAGGCAAAAAAGTCTGGACCAAAAGCCAGGACTAACCCCAGAAACCTTAGTTCAGTGAGTTTATATTTGGAAATTCAGATGAATCAGCAAAATATATTAAAAAGAGTCTGTGTTCACATCTCAAGAGCCTCTGATAAACTTTGGCTACATTTCTTAAGAGAAAAACAGAACCATCTTTAGGTCTAATCTTGCAGAAAAATGTCCAATGTAGATCTTAGATTTTAATCATTTCTTTCTGCAAACTAAATTTGTCAACATAGGGCTATTTTTGGAGTGTGTTCATGAAAGAAAACAGCACATAAAAACAAAACAAACAAAAACACTATTGTATAGAAATATATATTTAAATATACCATTACTACTGCTCCAACCTGTGTATGTGTGGTATGTGTGTAACATGAGCATGAGCTTGTGCATGTGTGCATTCTATAAAAGGGATTGATCTTAATTTAAAGATGGGGTAATGAAGTACATATGAGACAGTGTCCTGCTGAAAAACAGAAAGGAACAATCGATGAAATCTTAAACTGTACTTCTAAAATTTACATCAGAAAAAGTCAGGAAGAAGAATGTCCAAAAATCTCATCCAAACTTTAAAGTCCCAATCCTGTGTGAATCTGACAAGAGACAAGAAAGAAGCACAGCATCAGTCAGACAAGTTGGCAGAAAAACCTTGCAGAAGCTTCTGGGGAGCTTCTACAAGGATCAGGTTTTTCATGGGGATATTATTTAATGTCCTCTGTCAAATGCAGCCAAACATTGAAGGGGAAAGCCAAAATAATCAACCTATTAAGACACGGACAAAAATAAAGACTGATGACCTAACAGGACTAGAACTCGAACCCTTCGAGAATGTATGCAGCTTGTTATGGTTTAGGAAAACCGTTGGCTACTGATCCGTTTTATTGAGCTCATTAGATATTTGTTTCTACTTGAATCCCATTTATGTTCAACAATAAATCAGCTATTTTTTTGCTTGTATAGTATTTTGAATTGAGTTGAAATTGTTTCTTTATAGAATATAACATATGATACCCTTACAAAAAAATCCCATGAAAATCACATGTGATTCCCATTTCCCACATGTGGGTCACATAATAACATCATTCACACATGTAAAAAGTGATGTGAACCACATGTGTTCACATGTGGTTTCATGGGATATTTTTGTAAGGCTAAATATACACTTAGGTATTTAATATACAAATTGGGTTACACCACCATATGGCAGCCAAGTGCATCCAAATGAAAATTGCTGTATCTACAACATGTACCAACTGGGATTAGTGGGACATATAAACCACCACTGCTGCATTGTGATCTGAAGGTCTTAGAGGCCACAGTCTACCAGGAATTAATGGGACACAGGTGGAACATTGAAGCTGAAAGCAGAACAGGTATTAAAGTACCTGGGGTCAACTGTCCACAGCAGCAGGCAGAACACATGAGAGCGACAAAGACTGGCAGAGAAGAGAGGCCTGCTGAGATGAATACTTCACAGATGGTGGCTCTACAAACAGGAACTGGAGATGGAGAAAGAGCCAGCAGAGCTGGACAAAAGCTTTCACTGAAAGTGACCCAAATGGACACGGTTAGGAATGAATATGTCAGAGGGACAGCTCAGGTGGAGCAATCTGGAATCACTGTAGAAAAGGGAAGGCTGAGGAAGACGAGGAGGTAGAGGAGCTGCCAAAGAGGAGCAGGGTTCATGGTTGTAGAGAAGAAGGATTAGAAGATGACAGGGACAGAGGTGGAGGTAGACTTTGAAGACTGACTTTGATCGATAAAATATAAACGTTAGCATTGTTATTTATGCCTTAGTTGAAACGCTCAGCAGAACAGAAGTGACCCCATCGTACCGCTAGGATTGGGACTTTAAAGAGAAAAAGAAGCAACAAAGCTTCATGCTGAATTCATCCCTGCTTATACTTGCTTGTAGCTTGCCTCTTGTGAGGTTTGATACAGTTAAGTTTCTTTATACAGAACATTTTGGGAAAAAAATTTAAGAGCATTTTAAAAGAAGAGAGAACTTACAAGACAAAGCATAAGCTTGACCAACTAACTAGGCTTATAGTTCTAGGCAGCATGCACATCACAGAAATGGATGTTCAAACACAATCAGGGAAACAATTTTACGACCTTACAGGATTGGTATTCAGTCATTTGGACAACACACACACCACTTACATGTCAACTCAATTAGGAATTAGCTTATTTCATTACTAAAGAAACACAAAGCAAAGTTGAGAATAATCATATATTAAAACATTAACTTGTTTTAGATGTCTTTCTAAATCTTCATCGACATATATTAATATAATGATATCAAAAACATTTTCTCTTGCAGGGCCAATTTAAGTGCTCCAGGTTCAGACTTAGAAGAAAATAAGAACAAAAACCATGGCTGAAGTGCTAGTAGCTCTGAGCGCTCTGGGAACCAAAGTGCCTAAATTCATTCATTCATTCTTTACTTTCTTTCTTGGATAAATTTTAAAATGTCAATAGCAAAAGAAATGTGTTTGTGAGAGCTTACACGAGTAGCATCTTTAAGTACTGCTATAAAAGGAAGTAAGCAACATGGGGAGAAGGAACATGAGTTTTTCACATTTGCCAAAGTTGAAGCTGGGCTGGCCTGAGTCAGTCCATAAAAAATATTCTCATGGGTCATTTCTAAACATGCAAGGGGCTCATGATTGGCTGTGTGTGGAGGCATGCTGTGTCTGTTTTGTGTGTGTGTACTCATGTATTGAGCTGATTTCCTGAGTATAAGAATACCCACCATGTATTCATTAGGCAGGACAGGAAACAGCAAAGAAAAAGTTTTCCCTTAGAAAGGTGCTTGATATAACCCAAGTGAAATAAAAAGAAACACCTACGTTTCTACACATACAAAAATCACTGTTACAGTCATCATGCTCCATACTATATACACATCTGCCAAACAAGCACTTGAAAAATCACTGATACAACATCCAAATACAATGGTATTGCTGATGAGTGGGAAATAAAAATAGCCATCTAATCACCTTATTCTCCTTTCAATTCAGTGCTGTGGAAGGCATAGAAGGAATGTTCTCAGTTACAGGCTGTACAAAGTTCTCCTGTACAGAAATACAAATAAGAAATGCTTGAAAACATTTTTTTTTGCATATGAACATTTTACAGTCTCACTGCATTGTAACTTCCTATTGTACAGAAGCTCTCATCTCATTTTCAATGAATTAGGTTGAACATTCAGAGGATTTTTTTTTCCTGAGTTTGAATTCTTGTGACGAAAAGGGCCACTGAGATATAATCATAGAAGAGACAGAGCGAGACAGAGTGGGACTGAGAGAGGTAGACAGAGGTAGAGAGAGACGAACGAGCTGCTTTCACACACAAACATCTAAGAAGTTTACACTAATGTGTGCAGAATCTCATCAGAACTTTCTTGAAAAAGTTAGAGCTGCTAAAAATCTCTGTTTATATCATACTGGAAAAACTGGATCTGTACTAATTACTTATTTAGTATAGATAAAACTGCTCTTGTTTGAGCAAAGCATTTGTACTCTGTGGTAGAAGATTTGCTGTCATGATGATTTATCTTGATGTTAATGAAACAGATGAACCTAACCTAAATACTTTAAACGAATGCTGTCTAAGGTGAAGTACTGCCAAATTAAGATGCACTCCATTTGTCGCTTGAAGTCACAATTTCCAAGATGGAAATGAAGAACAAAAAAAATCAACAATGGAAATGATTTCAGATTTTCAGCTACAAACTGAACAAACTGATTTCTCAGCATGTGGTAAGAGTTGAAATCTTACAAGTTAAATTCTGTATTATTTTAGCCTCATTTCAAAGCTTGACCTGCTTAACATTCAACATATAGAAATGTGGAAATCAGGACCAAAGTGTTTGTGCAAAGTACATCAGGAGATTTTCAGGATAATTAGAAGAAATAATGCTGAAATCACATCTACAGTTTGAAGGTATCCTCAGGATTGGACGCTGATAAAAAACAACATTGAAAAACCTGGTTATTATCATGTGGGGTTGCTGCCTTATACTCCCAGGAAGTAGCTTCTAGGTGATTCTGCACACATTTGTATCTCTACATCTCTAGAACAGGTATGGAACCTTTTGGGGAGGCTGTGTGTGTGTGTGTGGGGGGGGGGGGGGGGGGGTGCGCGTGTGTGCATGTGTGTGTGTGAGTACATCTGAAGACAGAGTGGTAGAAGGAGAAAAGGACAGGAGGAAGGAAGAAACACAGATCCTGTTTGTGTAAAAAGAGAGCTGCTGCTTAGGTCCATGAGGTTCAACTTGAAGTTGTGATGTGTGACACATGAACGGCAGTCTCCCCTGCAGAGGCTCCTGCCGGCTGGCCGGGTAATAGCACCATAGTACGAGTTTGGTGAGAGGTTCCCACTCTGTCATGGTGAGAGGAGAATGCCTGCAGAACAGTATTGCTGCTGTTAAGACAATTTTAGTGTCAACCATTTCAACAAAACATACAGAAACAAAAACAACACAAAATGACATAAATACAAAGCTTGTTTTTCAGTGAACACTGGCAGAGGCTGACCATCTCACAACCCAGAGAAAGGGTTTGTCAGAGGAGTAAAATTAAATAATAGAAAAACATTCAAAACAACTGAATAAAGATCCACCTCTACTTGGAACTGTCTTTCCTTGGCTGCTCGTCAGTTGTACATTTCTCAGTCATTTCCTGGCAAAAATCTACCGTTACTGTTTGGTTGGATTTTTCCACAGACTCTGATGTGGAATACAAGCTGGTGTCGCGGCCCCCCGTATCCAGGTCTGCCCCGTTCCTGACGGAAGATTCAGGCTCGTTCTCTGAGGGTCCTGGTGACCCCTGGAAGCTGGGTTCAGGTGTGGCAGAGCCAGAGTGGCCTGTGAGGTCGATGCTGGTGGTGGCCGAGGTGCTGATGGCGGGGGGCCTGGGCTCGTGGGCTGCGTTGTTACTGGCAGTGGAGTTGGGGGGTCGCAGCACAGGGCAGTAGTGGTGTAAGGACTGGACCTGCTCTGGGCTCAGCTGGACGTCCCGGCACACCTCCTGGGACAGGCAGGAGAAGTTCTCCCACAGCTCTCCCATACAGGCCTTCAGCTGGTTCCTCTCTGTCAGCAGCTTCTCTTTCTCACACTCCTGAGCTCGTGCACACACACACACACAAATACACATTTATTAAAGGAATACAGATATCATCGTAACATTCACACAGCCGTGTGCTCTTCAATTTTTCTGTCACAAGCTTCACCGAACTTCCTTGAAATGTAATAGACCAGCACAAAGTAACTCAAGCTTTTCTACATGTGAAAACCTAAAAAGCCCCCACCATCTTACTCTGACTCCAAGCTATAAAGGAAGCTAAAACAGGACAATCCTGGAAGAGACAAGGCCAGAGCTTTCTCCTCCAACAGAACAATGACCCCAAACATCCAGACAGAACTTCAGTCATCTGGTTTAGATCAAAGACATCAAAGTCCAGAATTTAATCTAACTGATAATCTGTGGTATAATTGGGAAATTGATTTTCACAGATCCAATCTGACAGATTGAGCTTTAAGTGGGCCACAGATTGTTTTTCCTCCGCATCACAGTTCACTACACTACATTGAAGTTTGTGGTGATAACGAGACACAAAGTGGAAAAGTTCAAGGTGTGTGAAGTGTGTTTTAGATGCACTTTAAAAGCCTCCGGTGATTGAACTGCTGGTGATGTGAGCTTGTTGTGTTTGGTGAACCTATGAGACACATAAACTAGGTTCAACAGTGTCAGCCTGTCTGGCTCAATGACTCAACATTCAAGCAACAGAAAAACATGTGTTAATAATTCAACAAGATGCAATAAATTAAGATAATGATGATGATAAAAACATGATCCAACAAACATTCTAGTAAGAAATAATCCTTGTAATTGTTGATGATGCTTTGTGACTGGTCCACTCACTAGTTTTCTGATCTCACACTCCAGGTTCAGAATGCAGTCAAGCTTCCTTTTGCGACAACGCTGCGCTGCGATGCGATTCTTGCTCCGCCGCCTCACGTCATGGATGAACTCAAGCTGCTCCGATGTCAGTTTGTGCATTTTGACCAACATTTGGAAGTCATTCCGTGGAAGATTTGTGATTTGATCAATAGGAAAAGGAAGCTTCACCTAAAAACAGAAGAAACAACAAACTTTAATTCTTCCAGACAGAGAAGTTAATCTAGTTTTTGTAGGATTGCTTATTTTGTCCTCATAGTCATTTCACTTTTGATTTGCAACATAATTACTTATATTTAGCAAAATATATAAAAAATTGTTTTGTCTAATATTTACAACAATTAAGGGCGCAACTGAATAATGAAGGTAAAAGACCAGATTCAAATGAGAATATCAACTCCTTTGAATATAGGGTTGTATACCCTGTCTATACCACAAGATGGCAGTAGAGTACCACTGCTGATGCCATACAGTGAAGAGCTCAGGCTCTTCCTGCTCTTCTTAAACAGGCAGCACAAAAGGTGATCTAAGTAAAGCGTCTGCCTCCATCTGTCTCTTAGCACCTGGAAGTGTGCCATGGACACAGACTTGGCAGGGTGGAGGTGGGGGTGGGGTTAGCTATTCAATAATCTGTCAACTCAAAATCATTGGCAGGAGACTTTTGGGGGTATGCATATCTGCATCATGACTAGCGGCAGTCCCCTCACGCTTAAGAACAAAAGAATTAGTGGAGTAAATGCTGCATTGATTTGCCAGCTCAAACAGAATCAGAAAGCCATGTGATATCCACCCCCGATATGACAACTTATCAGGGCCGCACGTGTTTATTCTCTTTCTCATTGTCTGGAGCGCGACAATAAGTCGGCCACTCTCCCTCAGGTGATGGCAAACCTTCCGATAAGCAAATCACAGGCAGATCCACCCCAGCTGTATCTGCCTGCACCAGAGAGCTGTAGCTTTAGGCACTGAGGGAAATGGTGGAGGCATAACAAAGAGCCAGAGGAAGACAGCTGTAGAGCTTGGCAGAGATGAGAAGAGCTGTCTCTCTCTGTTCTCCTTCCCTCCCTGTGGCTACCTCAGCAGAGTGCAGAAAGAACAAAGTCAAACAAAGGAGGAAGGGAGCAGAACTCTGAGCTCCCCCTGAACCTGCAGGCTCAAGCTGGGCCAGCTGTCCCTGGGGACAGGTTCCTTCTCAGAGGACAACAACCAGAGGTGGCAAGAGGCAGAGATGCCATGTTTCACCCTAACATGGCATCAAGCAGGGGCTGGGGCCCAATTTATGGAAGCACTGCACTCAGGGGGCTGCTGGAAGGTGCCTTATCAATACAGCAATGAAGTCAGTCTTTCTTGCGAGAAAAGGCTTCAGATTCCTCTTTAGGACTGCGGCCCTATTTCTCAACTTAGCTCAACATCTGTATGCAGACACATGATAAATAATAAATGGGGCTTTCAAGGCTATGCTTGGCTCTAGCCGGAGTATCACAATTCAAGAAAGATGCTTACAATCACAATGCAAGGCAATTAGAAAAAAATGTTTTTAACCACTAAAGGAGCAGACTGAGGGAAACCGGGGGAAAGAGACACTTCAACCTTGTGAAGGTCACCCCTGCCCCCCTCTGCCCTCCATCCCGTCCACCAGTCACTGGTACACAGGGGAAGGCTAAATTTAAGCACTCCACCACAAAAACCAGTTCAGCAGCACAGTCAGGATGACAGAGTATGCTTCAACACTGGTCGTAAATTCCCACAAAACCGTTCTGGATTTACATTTGTTTCACATTTCTCCTCCCAAGACTCAGTCATTTTCCCTCCCAGGGTCATTATGCTGAAAATGGGGTACCGAATGAAAAGTAGGGCTCATCTGTTACAGGCAAAAACATGCTGCTCACTTTGCAGCCCTGACACTGAGCATCGTTAGACATTATGAATATACATGTCTCAAATTTGGGTCTAAAATGTTGACTATGTAGGACAAATTTTCATTTCTGTCAAAATGGCCAAATATTAACACACCTGAGGCTGATGCATATAACATCATAGCTGCTTGTTTAGTTGGCACCCGTTCTCTCAACAGGGTCTTGGTTGTTTAAAACAACAAGATGGAGCTTCAATAAAACTACTTGAAACAAGCGTCTACCTGTCCAGGTTAGAGACACAATCAAACAGCAGCACACATAGAAAGGCTAATATCACAATGAATGCTTTCTGGCATGTTCCTTCATTCCTGCACAGGAGGAACACAGACACTCCAGAGTCTGAACATTGAACTCTGTTTTTGTTATGCTCTCTGGGTGCAGAAAGGTTGTTTGGTTCCATCTACTTTTAAATGTAAAGATTTAAGGCATTAAGCTCCACTGTGAATGTGAAGCCACTAAGCTAACATGCAGGCAGATTTTCTTCTCCTCTTCTTTGGTAGAAAGCAGAGAAACATTTCTTTCAATGCTTTAAGAAAAGGGAATTAACAGTACTGCTCCAAAATGTGTGCAGATAAATAAAAATGTATCATTCATATGTTGGATTAACACATGGATTAGCTGGAGAGTCGACATCAAGCTGGCAGCAGAGGGTTGGGAATGGTCTGAATGCTAACTGGTTCTTCATCTGGTTGCAGTTTTCCAGTTTGGTTAATTGTTCTGCACATCTGCTTAAGTATCAAGTATTCCCTGCATCCTGTCTGTTTGAGTTTACAACACCATCCTGTAATGAACATGCTTGCTTCATTCTATATCAATGGCCAATATCAATTTATGCTACGGTAAATAGTCCTATAAGATATATACATGTATATATAGCATGTATCTAGCTTGCATATATAATGGGAAAAAAAGTATTTAGTCAGTCACCAATTGTACATGTTCTCCCATTTAAAAAGATGAGAGAGGCCTGTAATTGACATCATATTTGGACCTCAACTATGACATGCAAAATGAGAAAAATATTTCAGAAAATCACATTGTCTGAATTTTAAAGAATTTATTTGCAAATAAGGATGGAAAATAAGTATTTGGTCTCCTAGAAACAAGCCAGATTTCTGTCTGTCACAAACCTGTAGCTTCTTCCTTCAGAGGCTCCTCTATTCTCCACTCATTACCTGCATCAATGGATCCTGTTATGTTAACAGTATAAAAGACACCTGTCCACAACCTCAGACAGTCACACTCCAAGTTCCACTATGGTGAAGACCAAAGACTGTGGAAGGACCAGAAACAGAATTGTAGACCTGCACCAGGCTGGGAGACTGAATCTGCAACAGGCAAGCAGCTTGGTGTGAAGAAATCTACTGTGCATTTCAAGGTCCTGGAGTGGCCTAGTCAGTCCAGATCTCAACCCCATGGAAAACCTTTGGAGGGAGTTGAAAGTCCGTGTTGCTGCTGCCAGCCCCAGAACATCACTGCTTTAGAGGAGATCTGCTTGGAGGAATGGGCCAACAATCCAGCAACGGTGTGAGCCGACCTGGTGAAGACTTACAGAAACTGTTTGACCTCTGACATTGCCAACAAACGATATATTACAAAGTATTGAGATGAACTTTTGTTATTGACCAAATGCTTATTTTCTACCCTTATTTGCAAATAAATTCTTTAAAATTCAGACAATGTGATTTTCTGAATATTTTTTCTCATTTTGTCTCTCATAGTTGAGGTCTACCTATGATGTCAATTACAGGCCTCTCTCATCTTTTTAAGTGGTTGGTGACTGACTAAATACTTTCTTCCCCACTATTGCATGGATATAATCTATATACAATCTAAATGGATTCCGGGCATAAACTATAAATGACAATGACATCTGATTTGGAGCACAGCTACATTATATATAAACTACATCAGGTTTCTTTGGGATTATTCTAGAATTGAGGCCTTTACACCTGCTATTCATTGTGTTGCTTCATTTCAGCAGCATCAACAGTGCTCTGATGTGTCAGCGCAGCTTCCTTATTCTTTACTTGTAGATGCATGTTTTCACCTCTCGACCAACTTAACACCACCTACACTGCAACAAGAAACAACAGCTCTGACTGATGCAAAGACAGCAGGCACACTGAGCCAACAACAAACAAATTTGTTCAGTTTTTTTTGTGCTGGTTTGGCTTTAAAAGAAAAGACAGCCAAAAACCTAGATTAAAATAGTCAAACAATGGTTTGACTATTGCATAAAGGGTGTTTATGCAATCCCAGGTGTAATACCAGGCTTACCAAAACCAAGCAAAAAATAAATAAATAAAAAATCAAATGTAAAACGTAGACAGACTATTAGCAACTAAAATGCTGTTAATATATAATCACTGAGAGAGAGTATTAGCAAAGGAATAAAGGGTTGGGTGATATAAACAGAACGATGGACAAAGAGAATAATAGAGAACAATACAGAGAATTCAAATCCAGTTAAAACGCATCATTACAGGATAAGAAAACCCAATGTGATACATATCTCACCTAACAGGGTGAGTCTGAAGTGCTACATAGAACACAACACTTTTCCACTATGAATATCACAAAGAACACGTCATATTATAATTGCAAACTACAACAGCTTCATCTGATTTACAGCCCTGATATACCAACAAGTTCAGATAACAGCAATCAATTCTCTCAAAACTACCGACATTCTTGGACCTCAACGTGTAGCCTATTTGTGCTATTCACTTCAAAAGGAAGACGTTTATGCAGCAACTGAAGAATGCAATCTTTCTTCCAATAGTTCCCCATGTCCTTTATGAAAGGAACTCTAGTATTTGCTCTATCAAGCCACTGACATGTTTTAAACAAATACACCACATTGAAAAGACATGAGAAACTTTCTTTTTCATGGAATCTACAACGTATGCTTAACTTATCCTGAGATGCAGCTATTTTTAATCTCTTCTCTCCTAACTGTACAAAGTTAAGAATGAGTCCCAGAGAGGGAAATAAATGTGCAGGTGTTGTAGTCCTAATAAGATGCTTTATTTCTCCAGCTGAGTTATTTCCATTAACTAATAATAACAATACTAATAAAGCTTATTCCATTTGTTTATCTAAAAGTGTGTCTCAGAAAGCATTATGTAACATTACTTTAAGGAGCCAAAGAAGTGACTCAGTGAGCCTTACTATAAGTAACACACTACATAATAAGCAGATCTGAGCCATAGTCATTCATGAAGAGTCTTATCAATTGTTTGTGATAGTGAGCAGAAAGCTGCCAGATGACTCTGTGTGACTCAATAGAGATTTGACAGAGGATATTTTGTGTAGTAAGCCGGCATGTACAGTGGCTGACACAAATAATAAAGCATGTGCCCACACAGAGAAATGATAAAAGAGACTGAAATGTCTCCTTGTCATTTTGTCCTGTTCTCACTGATAATAATAACAGTTTTATGAATGAGTTCCATGTAATTTACAGAGACACAATCAGCTCATCATGTGGATGTTTTAGCCCATACAGTGAGGATAATAATCACACATTATATCTGAGCTTGTTGGTGCAGCAGAACTGTTGCATACCTCTTTCATGTTGCTCCAACATACCAATGTGTTATGTGAATTTCATTGCCATGGTAACACACTATTGCTCTCCAGATCCTCCTGCTCTCTCTGTACACTTAGAGCAGCCCTCTTCACAAACCTCATCAGAAAATTTTTCTCACACCTCTGGCAAATATCTCTGAGTGTAATATCAAAAGAATAAAGATGACAGGAAAACAGAGAATCTAAAGGTCACAAGTTCACACTCTGCAACAAGCAGCACGTCATGTTATAGACTCCACACAGACAATGAGCAGTGCAGTACACAAACCCCCACATGTATAATTCAGAAGAGATGCATTTTATATTCTATACAGTGAGATAAAAACCTATTTTTTAGTCCTACGAGAATCCTGAGAGAAAATGTGTTTTCACCTAAACCACAGACAGCAAAGAACGATGCAATTTATAAGCCAAAAATAGTTTCTCAATCTTGGACAAAATCTAATTGTCTCACTGTCTTTACGCCTGGGTTATTCTGGGTTGACAACCAGTCTCTCACTGATCTTTATCACATAAACAACAACAGTCTAGTCTGAGGCTTGGAGGACATCTGACCAGGTGGATTACGGCAGGATGATCAGAGGATTGTCTATTCATTCTTGTCAGCACAGATGAGCTGTGTTTTAGTCTCATCATGAATCTGAGCTAAAACCTTCCTTCTTCTCTACCTTTAGGGTAGCACTGTGAAACTTTATGTTCACATGTCAAATTTACCAACATTTAACAATATAACCAATATTTTGAATGGTTTATACTGCAAAAATATATGATGTGTATTTTCTGGTAATTAGCTTTGTTAGATATCCTAAATATAGTGTATAAGACCGGTTCTTTTAAGAACTGGTGAAGACTTAATCCAAAGTCCAACCCTTAGGATTAGGGGTCAGACAAGCAGTCTGACCTGCATGTGAGTCTACATGCAGTCTACATACTGCATGTAGACTGGCCTGGAGACTCTGAGCTTCACTACTCAGAGTCATTAGAGCCATTGAAAGCAGGCCATAAAGCAAATGAATAATATCTGTGCCTTTTGGCAGTGCTGTAAATCTTGCACTGAACAGTCTTGCTTCAATTAAATGGAGACTTAATGACTGCTAATGCAGACTCAGAAAGAAGGTCACTGTAAAATAATTAGCCATTATGGTGGTAAGACTCTACTACATGTGACAGGCAGTGTGTTCCCGCTCACCTCTGGCCCTCGCTCTTGAGCATGGCAGGACTCACTGTCTCCTTCTGAGAAGGAGCCAGACTCGTCGCTTGAGTTGGTTCCGTAGGACTGCTCACATTTGATTTTGGGTCGCACCTGGTTGAAACGAGCATCCCCTCCCACACTTTGCTCCTGCTGGTCCACATTGAGGCACCGTGCCACGTTGGAGCATGGTGAGGAGGAGAACTCGAACTGGGGCAGGCTGCAGGGAGAGCCTCCGCTACCGTCCTCCGCATAGGAGTAAGAGGAGCAGGAGCTGGAAGTTCTGGTGCGCGTCTCACAAGGCGGCGAGCGTGGGCATACTTTGATTGGCACTGGGCAGCTGGTGTTGGGGCGTGGACGTGACAGGACTGGAGGCTCAGAGGAAGTGGTGCTGGGAGAATAAGCCTGGGAGTTTGGGAGGGACTGGCAGGCTCCACCCCACAGTCCTTTTGTCACTTGCTCAGAAAGCTCCATCTCCAAAGAGTTCCCACCGGGGTAGGAATGTGCTGGGGCTCCCAGACGGTTGGAGGCCCCTGAGGAGAATATGACACTACGACGGTCTAGCTCAACTTCCTGTTTGCAGACACCATCACAGGAAGCAGACTTCAGAGACAATCCTGCAGGGAAACCATCTACCTCCTTTGGGGATGTAACAGACAGATCCAGCTCCCCAGTAAAAGGCCTGAAATCTTTTTTATGATCTCCCTGAGAGTTTCCTTTGTCCTGGGGGCAGACAAGTCTGTTGGTGAGGAGCTGCTGTGAAGTGCTGGACAGATTAGGAAGGTCTATTCCTTTGTTGAAGTAGGCTTGGAGGCAAGATGAGGACTTGTTTCTCTTGGTTCTTTCGAGAGATAAGGGGTTATCCATTTCCATAGCTGTCGTACTGTCCTTGTCCCTGACATCCTGTTCGTCTCCTGACAGGCACAATGAGATGGCCTCTTCCTCTGCCTGCGGTTCAACCTTTATCTGTGTCACAGGCAGCCTGCCCTGACCTGGCAGAACCCCACTCTCCTTAATTGTGCTTGGAAAACCTGAGGTACTGGTGTGTGAGGAGGTGTCATTATTGTGCTTGTTACAAGCCCACTGATATTTTCTGTACTTTGGGCATCGTGGAAGA
Organism: Phalloptychus januarius; assembly: GCA_902982915.1. NCBI lineage: Eukaryota > Metazoa > Chordata > Actinopteri > Cyprinodontiformes > Poeciliidae > Phalloptychus > Phalloptychus januarius. The sequence goes on from CADWAE010000127.1 coordinate 510,508, forward strand.
TCTGATGCTCCATGCCGCTCAAAGTCCAGCCGGCCATCTGCCAAGTTACTGGAAACAGTCATTGCTAACCTGTCATCATCAGGACTCTGAAAAGAGGCCAGGGTGTCTGCACAATGCCGTGTCCTGGGGGAGGCGGGTCGTTCACACTCTGACTGCATGCTTTCATCCTCTGAGTTCATAGCCTCCGGTGCCCCCCTGTGGCAAAGCATGAGGTTGTCCTCCTCTCTGCGTAGCTGAGCCTCCAGGAAGCGAAAACACGAGTCCTCGAGGTTGTGCATGCGCAGGAATTCTGCACAGCGGATGACCTCCTGGATATTTTCTCTGCTGAGTAACAGCTTAGCAGTGTAGGCAAACTGCAACAATGGGGCGAATCCCCTGGCAGTGACCTGCAAAGAGGAAAAAAAAGGGAAATTGCCAGTATTACCATGAGCAGAGCCGTAGTTCAAATTAGCTGGAGTATGGTGAGGCAGCTGCAACAAACACAAAGAGAGTAAAGGAAGGGTTAATCATTTTATCATATCAGCATTGCACCTGCACTAAGGTCTAAGGTCTGTGCACTTTCATTCCTATAGCACCCTGTGGGACATTCCTTCAGTCTGACAATTCTTCCCTGTGGTTTTATCAGTTTTACCCATTCCTGTGTGAGTAAAACATAAATTGGTGCTTTAAATGAAACATGGTTTGGATAAATGATGACCATCTCTGAAGGCTGTTCTATTAATAACCAATGTACAGATTTTACAGGTTTTTATTTTAAAAACTGAATTTGCTTCCAGGTGGACATTTTGATAGCTACAGTGTTAAGTAGATCTAATCCTGCTAACTGGAATAAAAAAGCCAATGTGGTCACAGTCCTGCCCTGGCTCTCCAGTCTCACTTTTTCTGTCAGTGCCCCCTGCATCCTCAGGGCAAGTGGTTGTGAATTTGTAAGAACACAGTTTATCGCTGTAGTGGCCATGTGGCAAGGGATGTAAGAGGGAAGTCTTCCATTTGGACTTAATGCCAGATAATTAGCTAATAGTCAGGGCCTGGAGAGTTGCAGGTCTCTCTCTGCACCTGTTGTCACTGAATGTCAGAGATGAGAGAAAGGAGTCCAAGATGCTGGTCTGTCTGCAGGGAGGGATCAGGACAAAGTCTGTAGCAGGGTGAACACTCCACTGGGGTCAAACAACTAATCCCTGCAGCTTTATCTGGGCTTTTCCTCTGGCCACAGTTAAAACCTGTTAAATGTAATTATTGTGGTTTCACTCCAGAGTGTTTATCTACTTGACACACCTTCTCAGAGGCTGACTGGTGCAACTTGCTTTACAAGCCTCAACAGACATCCTCTGGGAATGAGACACAGAATGCAAACTGCTGCTTTGTGAGGAGTGGTGCAGAGGTTTCAGACACGGCATGGGCAAAAGAGTAAAAGCAACTCAGAAAAAACAATATTAACATGTCCTTATGATCTGAGGGGAACCTGGGCACCATGTCTTGAGTCAACATCCAGCAGCAGCATCCCAACATGCCTGTGGTTGAAACCCTTGTGCTGTGTTTGAGCCACTGGGAGTACCGCACACATCAGACAGGGGGAAGCTGCTGACTGTATGAGGTGGAGGGTGATGGGGGGTGTACAGTGTGATCTGAGTGGGATGGATTGGGGGGAGGGTTGAGACTTTGACTGGACAATCTGTTCTAATGATGAGCGCATCATTAGAATAGAGCAATTACAGGACCAACCATGAAGAGCTACATACAGAGACGCCTCATTCTCTTTACTGTCATAATAAAAAAAAGAAATACACATTACATTAAGTGAGTCCAATATGTCTATTTCTGCACATGACTTTCTAAATAGTTCTGTACTGTATTTTATTATTGTTTATCTTAACAAAAAAAAATCATATTTATTATTATTAGTTTTGAATATTGTTAAGAAGATTTTGTGTGAACCTATATATCTATTATATGTGGAAGAGCAGCCTTTGGCCAACATGGTCTTCAGAGTAAAAAAGTAATAATAAAATGTCTCTATATCTGTAATTATCTGATCCATCATCCATATCAGAATAGAGGTTGCTGAACTAGTGTTTTGCATAAATCACTATGACATGAAGAAGACTGTGGCTGTTTCAGGAAGAGAGACGTCGTTTCAGGATCTACTATTGCTGATCCGTTCTGATGGAAGTCTGACTGCTGTCCAGTAGCTAAGATGCTGGTAGCAGCAGAGCAAATTGCTATTCTAAGACACTGACCTATGTCTTTCCGGCTTTCTTAGTTTCTATAGTACTCATACTGGATAAAAAGAGCATTACTTCAGTCACATCTGTCTTATGTCTATCGTCATTTTGATCCCTTTGACCTCTACATGTGATATTTTTTTTACTGTGGTTGATCTTCTTTCTCATGATCTCTGAGGACTGATAGTCACAGAATACATATATGCAATAGCGTGGAGTACTTAAATAAACAGCCATTACATAGTTTGACTTCAGGCACACACATTCCCAGAAACCTGATGTGCAGCTGATGGTGTGGCAGTAGCAGCCTGAAAGAGCTGCATCCAGAGCCGCTGATAAACAGCAAAGCTGCTGGAGGAGAATTGCTGAGCTACCAGAGATCTGTTTTCAGCTAGAATCAGCAGCAGCTACCAGTGGGAGCACATCTTTATGTGTGCCCAGCACCATATGTGATTACTCCACTGTTAGAAGCACCACCACAACCGATTAAACAAGAGCATAAAGAGAGGGGGAAAGGATAAAGGAAGGCAGAAGGGTACGTTCAGGAGAAAAATGAAAGGTAGGGAGAAAGGAGCAGTTGTGAATGTCGCTTGATGTGAATGAGTGTCCGTTTTAATGGCTGTTTTTCCTTGCAGTTGATTGGCTGGAAGGGGTTTAAAAGGACCAAGCCCCACCCACCAGGAGAGCGAGGAAGTTCTGATGAGCGCCTTTGTGTTCGTGGAACTCCGAGCCTCGCTCCCGCTCCTTTTTTTATTGATGCCACCTTTTGCTTGTTGACCACCCGTTTGTGTTGTCTGGTTGGGGATCGCAGGCTAAGCTGGGTTTTCCGGTTTTTGTTTGTAGGGCTTGTGATCCTGTGAGGCAGGGTGAGGGGAGCGGTCCGAATCCAATGGCCAACTGCTGGCTGGTTCGTGAGCGCTCCCACACTTTTGTTTATTTTGCCTCGATTCCCTGTACCACTGTGTCCAGACTTGGGTTGAATAAAACATCTCTGTCATCTGTAACTTGGTCTGGACTCCTTATGTTGTGTGTCCTGTGCGGACCGTAACAGAGCAGTGTTGGAACTTAACTTAAAAGTGGAAGTCTTTCCTGCTCATTAGCTGTGTGGTAGAACAGCTGATACATTTCAGCTTTAAGAAAGAAACAAAGTAGCAGACAGTCAGACAAGTTAGAAGCTAACAACTCTGCTCTGGGTCTGAGCAGGCCAAATGCTACTATTACAAGACAGGAAATGACAGGTAGTGTCTGGCCTGCTGGATATCCTTTCATAAACAAACTGAGCTGTATTATATCAAAACACACCCTGTGCCTTCAACAAGCACTGCTCCCTTACTATAGCCGGCTGCCTTCCCACGCTAATTCATGCAAATGTGCTTCAGTGAATTCCTGCATGTCATGCTTGCTAATGACACAGCAAAGCATGACAATAGACTATTTCACCATGCAGGAGAAAAATCTTCTGTTCCATCAGATCTGCTGAATAAGCTTCCATAAAGCTGTGTCTGAGGAACTGCTCTGTGGATCTGAAAGAAACGATGAACTGCACTCTGTCAGCAGTGGATTAGGCTGAAATGCTGGAGGAGGAAACAGTGCAAAGACCACAGCATGCTGCAGAAAATAATGACTTCATCTCAGTAACCTACCGAACCTGATCTACACCACAACTTGCACTAGAGTTGCATTCTACTCAGAATCTACCAACATATTATTAGATTTTTCATCTGGATTCTGGAAATTTTATCCTTCTGTCTACATATGTTTCTAAATTTATAACTACAGTGTTGCTCAAAAATATTCACACCATAAATTTTATGCATTTTGTCAAATTATAGCTGTACACTTCATTATATTTTAATTAGCTTTATGGGGCAAATCAACATAAAGTAACTCATTGCAAAGAGATGCAGTTGGTAGAGCTGTTGCCTTGCAGCAAGAAGGTTCTGGGTTCGATTCCTGGCCCCGGTCTTTCTGCATGGAGTTTGCATGTTCTCCCTGGGCATGCTTGGGTTCTCTCCGGGTACTCCGGCTTCCTCCTACAGTCCAAAAACATGACTGTTAGGTTAATTTGCCTCTCTAAATTGTCACTAGGTGTGTGTGTGTGTGTGCATGGTTGTTTGTCCTGTGTGTCTCTGTGTTGCCCTGTGACAGACTGGCGACCTGTCCAGGGTGACCCCGCCTCTCGCCCGGAACAGTCGCTGGGGATAGGCACCAGCACCTCCCGACCCCAGTAAGGGAAAAGGGAGTATAGAAAATGGATGGATGGTATTAATGCCTTATACCAATACACTGACGCAGGGGACTGAATATTCTATCCAATATTGCATCCAAGCAAACCTTTATAATTCACATTTGCATACAGTGACAAGTTTCTGTGCTGCCTCTCGCCTGAAACGATAGCTGGAGATAGGCACCAGCAACCCTCCCGACCCCAGTAAGGGACAAGAGTGTAGGAAAATGGATGGATGGACAAGTTTCTGTAAGTGGAGCCTCGGAAAGAGGAAGATGAGGGGCCTGGAGCCACAATAACCAGGAATGCATACCAAAGCATTGTGGTTCTACTGTATATAGACCATAAGAGAATAATTTACATGTGAAAAGAAATGATTTACAAGCATGATGCGTCCACTTTGAACTTTACTAGAAAAATGTAAAAATAATTTTCAGTCACTGTATGATTTTCTTTTGGGGATGTGACAAAGTGCCGTCCTCAGAGACAGCTGGAGCTCAGACTTTCCTCACCCTGAAGCTAAGTGAGCCCCCTCCCCTGACAGTGGATTAAATCAGATAGTGAACGTCTAATCCACTGCTGGTGGAGTTTATAGTACAGACCACACACTGGGGAGGGTATAACCTCATCTCTACACCCTTTAAAATAAACAGAGGTAATATCATTAGTCATTTTTGAAATTATGACTCACAAGAGCTTTTCTGTCTATAATAACAGATAAAAGCCATCATACAGGTGAGCAGTCAGGTTGGTGTGCCTGAACAGATCATCTTTCAGATCCAACTGATGAAATCTATGCTTTCTCTCCATAAAGAGAGAGACTCTCTGTTAATCATTCAAGGTTTTGCAGGTTTAACTCAACAAGCTTAAATGACACTTCAGACTGTCACCTGGCAGGCTGCTGCTAAAGGTGCTCCTCTATCCCGCCTCGCGCCACCAGACAAAGAGAACTGTTAGCGTGCACATGGGATGTGTCCTAATATCTGTTGAGATAGACCCCCTGCTGGACCTGAGGGGGTGGGTAGCAGCGTAAGCTCCCACTGTAGCTTATCATTCCTGTCCGTAATGTTTCCTCTTCATCTCCTACCAATGAACCAACCCCCATCTGTAGAGGGAAAGCGCCGTTCCTGGCTCCTTACTACCACCATCTGTCTAACAGGCTGCATGTGTGTGATTGTTCGAGCCAAGCACTTGGTATGAGACAAGTCTGTGTGAGGCACCTTCAGATTAGAAGGCATTGTGCAGGTCAGGCCCACACAGTTTAGTGAATAGATGTTGATTATCAGCTTATGTCTAGAATATTTTAGCCTTTGTTTGCACACAAGAAAAATAAAGACACAGGGTCATAACAGCATAGAACGGGGTGATAAGGACAGAGTATGTCACAATGTTTGTCTATTTTGAACTATTTCAAATGGACAATCCAGTTCAGTTCAGTTCAGTAATTATTTAGTTCTGAACAAGTGGTGTTTTGAGTCACCTTACAAAAAAAAGTAATTTTGAATCCAGTTTGTAAGCCAAACCAACAGCAGCTTCAATACAATTGAGGCTAAAAAGCATAAACATATTAATAACTAAAAGTATTTACTTAGACCTACCATAAATTGAACAGATTCCCAGAGCATCTTGGGACATACTTAATATCATGGATGTAGTAAAAACGTATATTTTCTCAACAATCAATAAGAATTGATTGTTGTCAATTCTTGATTTCTTTCTATTTGGATAATTGCAAATATGTTTGAGATCAAGTGTAAAATAATGCACATCAAGTTTATATTGACTTGCATTTTCTTTCTGATTGAAGCATAAAGCTGGTCTTCATGCTTGTTATTGACATTTTATGTTCCTTATGATTATTCCAACAACTTGACTAGAAGTGCTTGTTGCAGATGTTTGATAATGAAATCCTTTTATTCCAGAACAATTAAATCAGCACCAAATCATCTAGAAATCAACACATTTTCCTTAAAAATCCTTAGACGTCTATCAGCAGCCATATAAAAATGTGCATATAAAGCACAGATAATACACTATCAAAAATATATTTTTAGATATGTTCGGCTGTCTAAATATCCATAATATATTTTATGGTGTTATCTTCACTATAGTTGTGCTTTACAGGGAAGTGATAAATGATGATTTTGTATTTAAAAGACTTATTTTTAAGTCTTTTAAGACTTATTTTTAATTATTTCTTATAATTAATTTCTTAAATATTTCTTATTTCTAATTTCTATATTTTTCTGAACTTTTATGAAAAGAATGGTATTCTTTCATATAAATGTCCATCAAGTATTTTTCTTGGTATCAGCATTGACTTTGACATTTTTGGGAACTCACCCAACATCCCAAGTCCTGCAGTGTTTTTGTCAGACTCTCTGCTGACATGGCTGACATTTTAAAGATTGTCTGTAGCAGTTCTGCATATTTTTGGGACCCTTCTTCTTACTGTCGCCTTTGTACAACAAGATCCTTCTGATCATTTGAGGCACATCTGGAAACTATGGTTAGAGTTGAAGGTCAGAGAGTCCTAATAGAACAGCTGAGCTTTATTCATGTTTATGTTGGTAAGTGTCCAATTAAAAAAAACTAACATCTGAAATTGAATCAAAAGGTGTTTCTAAAGGTATTAGTTTCAGGGCATTCTCCCTCTAACACATTTGTTTGATTTTCAATTGAATAGTTAAATTTATGACATGATTTATCTTTGTCATTCTTTCTTACCATCTCAAAAACCTGGAATGTTAACATGGGTGTGTGAATTTTTATATCCAACTTAAACAAAATGATAAAACAAATATGTCCAGCATTCCATTTTATAGCAGATGAACATTTAGATAGTTAGATTTTACAGTAACATTTGGACATTTGAAGCATAGTGAAACAGTTAATGTGTATATTTAGACTCATTTTACAGAGTCAGGTGACCTAGTGTCACATCTATGAAACCCATATGTTTTTTTGTAGGAATTCTGGAACATCTGAGGTCTGGTTGCTGGATCACTGTCCCACTCATTTCTTTTCTTATGGCAGCCCACTAAATTCCATCTGCAGTAAAACCCTTCATTCCTCCAGAAAGTTCTCACAAAGAGCAATAAAATGATCAGCAAAGTACATATTTCATTTACATCTTCTGTGAACACAACATGATCATAAGGGACATTTGTCCAGTGGAGATTTCTCACTATGATTCCTCTCATTAATGGATTGCTGATTGTCATGTGTTCACATCTGTTGAATCTCAGTTGAAATGATGTAAATATGAGGCAAGCAGTGTGCTTCCTTCTGTCACCTTCCAACAATGCCACAGAGTGAAAGCAGGATTATTTTGTCCCCATGATGTTATAACCAACAAAGTCCTCTGAAACAACTGGCTGCCTCTGTGCAAGCCTACAATCACATTAGAGAGAGATGATGTCACCAGCTGTGCCAGCCCCTGCAACTCCGAGGGCTTACACAAGAGGGGGGGTGATGGCAACATGGACAAAGCTAGTGGAGGAGTGATCTTTGTTTCATCTGACCTAATGTCCCCCTTCCTCCCAGCCAGAGACAAGGAGCTGATGAACACTAGTGGATACCCATAGGTGGCAACCCTGCAGATGCTGCGCAGTCAGACATGTGAGTGTCAGTCAAGTGCTGCTTCAGCACAAGTAGCAATGCTGAAAGATGCAGTTCTGAGCTGACATGGAAAAGTGGCGACAGAAAAGACCCTCCCCCAGCATCATGGAGAAGAGGGAGTTCAGGCCGGAGGCAGGCATGCGTCAGCAGACTGAAGCCACTGACCGGAAAGCATAGTGAGACATGAGACATTAAAAACAGCCATCAGTGGATGGTGGAAATAAAGGCTTGAAAATATCAGTCTGTCTGTCGGTCTGTCTCTTTGTTTAAACAAATGTGTTAGACAATTTTAATTCTTAGCAAATTCAGCAAAGTGACATAAGCAAATATCGCTTTCATGCACGAATTATGTGTTAAATCTTTATGTAAAGATTTTTTTCTAGATGAAAAGATCATAGATTTTTTTCTAGATGAAAAAAATCTTTAGCAAAAATCAGTTGTAATTTTCTCAAAAATACAAAGTTATCTGGAAAATACATCAGTATTAGTCTTCCTTTCACAATACATTTTTTTACCTGCAAGAGTCCTCAGCAGTAGAGGACTCTTGCAGGTAAACAGGATATGTATGAGTTCCTTTTTTGTTTGTCTGCCATATTGGATTTAACAAATTTTTTCTTGCACTTGCAATGGATGGACAGTAAAGCACACTAGTGCTTTATAAAGCACACTAGTGCTTTATGATGCACTAGTGTCCACTTCAGTGATCAATGTGCATTTATAACATGAAAATCCACAAGAAACACAAGAAAATGGCTTTTAGATAGCTGTCCACTGCAGTGACCGCTATGCATGAAAGGGGTATTACAGCTATTACTATAACTAAAAATAAATATAAATGTTACATGAATATTATCAGCAGTATTACTAGGATAGAGAGCAATATAAAACAACATCCAAAGCTTCAAGCATCTCTCAGAACTCTTTCTATCCATCATCTGCAAAGGGAAAGAAAATGGCACAACTGTAAACTACCAGGTCAAGGTTATCCAGCTAACTGACAGGAGAGCACTAATCAGGGAAGCAGCCAAGAAGCTCAGAGTTCATCTGGAGGAGCAGATGAGGAGGCACAGTCTGTAGACCAGACAGCTGCTAGTTTTGTAGCCTAGAGATCTGGCTTTATTGTAAAGTGTGAGATTGTTGAAAAAAGTCGAATTCCAAGACATGTTTTGTAAATGGAAAACATGAAGTAGAAAACTCACACCTTGACCATGAGAAGTGGTGAGGGCAGCATCATGCTGAGGGGATTTTTCAGCAAATAAAAGGGAATCTGGTCAAAGTTGATGGCAGAATGGATGGAGGTAAACACCGCAGGTAACTAACCTGCCTCTGACAGGCAACTCTGTACATCCCAAACTTTAGGAGATTTACTTTACAGTAGGAAAATTATCCTAAAAATATAGCACAAATCCTCACTACACTAATTTTCTGTATTCAGGGTTTTCATTTTGCAGCCATTTCAATGAAAATGTGAAACTGTCAAGTCATAAGGAAATGGACCAAAGAATGTGGTTTATTACAGCAGTAACTATTCTCACAACATTAAAAACACCTTCATGGAACACTTTCTTCAATGTGTCCATGTCACACCTGAAAAACACAGCAGCTCATGCTTTATTTATACCAGCAGCCACCGAATGGAAGGGACTGAAAGTTCTGCCACGCAGTGATTATCTGAGTTAGGAAGAAAAAACATATTCATTATATATAAGATGACAATTTGATTCAAGTGATCCTTTCTGCAAAAAATAAAAAATAAAAAAATAAAACATGTGACAGGTATTAGTTTATTAATGCATTCTGGTCCCACTGAGGATCCACAGCTCCACTGCACATGTGGAATGTGGCCCAGTTTTCACAGCAGCATCTTTAGAGACGTGTGTGTGTGTGTGTGTGTGTGTGTGACATCAATATGTCAAGGGGGTGCCTTTATCATGTAATTATTCCAGTGCGACCAGTATTTGCTTTGGCCTCTGGTGGTGAATCAGGTCGTTCCTTCATATGGATTCAGTAAGGTTTCAGGACACATAAATCATTTTATCATTTTGTGCTAAAATACACAAAAATAACTGAAAAAAATGTGAATGGGAGGTTTGGACTCTGGAGAACTCCTGACTACTGATCAGAGGATCAGTACAAAGTGACATGGAGATGAGGTGCTGTTCAACCTGCTGCTGAGTGCTACATGTCATTGGCGCTGGCTGGTGTGAGATAGCACATGCTAATTGGCAATCAAACTGCTACAGACTAAATAATGTTCCCTTATGTCACACCTTTATCTTTATCCTACAATGGATGACAGATCTAATTAAAACAGATTTTTCCTGCCATCTGTTCTCAGAACAATAATATGATTCAATCATACTCCACCCACCCATATACTGCATCACTGTCAGTTGTTCCTCTTGTGCTCTTCACCTTTCTATGAACACCTTCCAGAAATACCAAATACTGCTAGCTAGTCTTTTTGTTATTGTGTTTGCTTGTAATTAGAACTAGCTCTGAGTGTCTTGAAGATTCACATTTTGGTATGAGGACCAAAGCATAGAACTCTATTTATTTCCAAGAGATAGATAGACGTCTATCTCTTGGTGACTCTGCAATGCTGTAAATCTAATTAGTTTGTCTTGCTTAAAAAAATATGTAAGCTCTTTGGCACAAAAAAATTAAGCAAGGTAAGCTTAAGATTAGTAAGTAAACCTAATTTAGTTTAAATAAGCAGTACTAAATCAAGTAGTACAACTAACGGGAAAAGAATTCAGTTCATGTAACTTGTCGTCTCTCTTTCTCTCTTTTTTTTAAATGAAGGTTTTATTTTCTCTTCAATCACAGAAAAGTGGGCAATGACAGAGAACAAAGACATGCGTCACCAGACTGGGACTCAAACCTGTGACAGTCACAGTGAGGACTAAGGCATACATGGTTTGTGTTTTACCTTTGCGCCAACATCACTCACTCACTCTCACATCACTAACTACAGTCAGAATTACTTACTACATCAAATATTTGAAATATATAAAATATACAAAAATATACATTAATGGCTCCAGAAAATAAAAAAAAACCTCAAGTAAAGCATTGTACTATCACCTAGAGAGACCTTTCAACCACAAATTCCAAGAAATTTGCTAAAAGTGAGTGTTGACAGCAAATTTGATGAAAATTGATTTAAGTCAACTTACTATTTCCAGTTAAATACAATTTTCCATTCACAGTGCACATGTTGCCTTGTGATGGACAGGCGACCTGTGCAGGGTGACCCCGTCTCTCGCCCGTTGACCACTGGAGATAGACATCAGCACCACTGGTGGCCCCACTAGGGATAAGTGTGTAAGATAATGGATGGGTGAATGGATGGGTGGATGGATGGGTGAATGGATGGGTGAATGGATGGGTGGATGGATGGGTGGGTGGGTGGATGGATGGGTGGATGGATGGAGTGTACCGGTGTTGAAATGGGGTACAACAGCTGTTTGTTCTGCTCAGCACCAGACTCAGCTGTAGAACTGAGGAATAATTGTGATGACGAGGTATAAAGTGGTATTCTGAAGCCTGACTGCTGCTGTGCTTCGTTAGCCTGTGATTGAATGGTGACCTGTCCAGAAGATTAAACCACTTCTATTGCTTGTTGATTGCTGAGCTCTCACCTCTCCATCACACCATAACACAAGGGAGGCCTTTCTAATATGATGACTCAAAAAGACAGCCACTAAAGATAATGCATTTCTTTCATTCACTGAAATACAGTGAGAGCAGGCCATGAATCTCTTGAGGAACATCTATTCATATGATTTTAGTTCCTAGGATCACTCTTATGTCTTTAAGACTCAGGCTATTATTTTAGTTCTACTTAGAAACTCACCTCTAAAAGCAGTCTGTAACAGCTGCAATACAGTGAGACCCAAGTGAACATTTTTGGGTCTATAGCTAACAGATACCAGATACTCTGGAGACATCTGGAACATGGTACACCCACCTGTTCCTCCTACCACAAATTTGAAATGAGACTTCAAAAACTCCAGCTAACTTGCTTTGACTTTTGTTTGATCAAAGAAGAATGAGGTGTCCCATTCCCATGCTGCTTAGCTTCCATACCTGCACATCCTCTTCTGGTTTTACACTTTCAGCCACTTCCTGATAATCTCCATACCCAAGAAAATATGCCTTCAAGCTCCCCACATGCTACAAATGAAATACAATCAACCTTGATTAGCATCCTGGTATAAATTTATCTTACCCCTGTCTCAAGTTGTTGTGAAAATTTGCTGCCTATTATGTTTTTTTAAACCATGAAGAAAGCAGTTCAAGAAACCTCTGTTAATGGATTCAGAAAATATGAGTTATGAGCGAACCCTTTTTAATGGTGCACTAACCTACTTAAACTCTGAAAGGTTGTGTAAAGGTCACACAACAAGATGATGATTTGACTTTGATTTAATGTTGAAGGTTCTGTGTTTCAGCAAATACAAAATCATAACTCTGGAGATTTAAACATATCGCTCAGATTTAATTGTTTGTCTCCATATTCTACCTCCAGCTCCAAAACAGCATTTTCTCCCCACTGAGTTAGAGCTAAGACAGAAACTGTTTATCAGTGACCAGAACAAGAGTTTGTGGCAGTAGAAACAGAATGAACTGGTTCTAAGCAAGCATAAGAACAAGTGTATCAGTGGAAGCAATGTGTTTATTGGACCTACCTCTTCTGGAAGGCTAACCACCAAGGCATTCTCTGCTTGGCCAACCAGTGCCTGGAGAAAATACTCGCTGCAGGCAGCCAGCACAGCCCGGTGCCCTCGGAACTCCTTGCCCTCCACCAGGACAGTCACATCACACAGGATATCCTGCTTCCGCTGGTCATTAAGGCAGAGGAGGATATTGGTACAATGAACCGTCGACTCATACACATACATGGGGTCTTCAGTCTTCTCATCCACGGACATGCCGCTCACACCCTAGAAATAGAAGCACAACATAGGTGGAGTCAGCTTACAACCAGGTCCAGTGAGTGCATGCCATACGACTGACATCAGTAACGGCAGTCTACAGCAGCCAGCCTCATCGATCAGCCTGTTTAATAAAGTACCAATGTTCAAATGTTGAAACTGAAATGGAAACAGGTTTGTTTAATATCGCGGTGGAGGGGTTTGAGTGTCCCAATGATTCTAGGAGCTATGCTGTCTGGGGCTTTACGCCCCTGGTAGGGTCACCCAAGGCAGACAGGTCCTAGGTGAGGGACCAGACAAAGCGCAGCCTGAAGACCCCTGATGACAGATAAAAAGTTTGGACGTGGTGTTCCCTCGCCCGGACGCGGGTCACCGGAGCCCCTCCCTGGAGCCAGGCCTGGAGGGGGGGCACGATGGCGAGCGCCTGGCGGCTGGGCTTTTGCCCATGGAGCCCGGTCAGGCTCTGCCCGAAAGGAATACATGGGTCCCCCCTCCAATGGGCTCACCACCTATGGGAGGGGCCACAGGGGTCGGGTGCAATGTGTGCTAGGTGGTGGCCGAGGGAGGGGGCCCTGGAGGTCCGATCCTCGGTTGCAGAAGCTGGCTCTTGGACATGGAATGTAACCTCTCTGGTGGGGAAGGAGCCGGAGCTAGTGTGTGAGGCTGAGAGGTTCCGGATAGAAATAGTCGGTCTTGGCGTGGTTGGGAGGAACGGCCCCCCTGATCTGAACCCGAGTGGTGTTATGTTGTTGGACTTCTGTGCTCGTCATGGATTGTCCATAACGAACACCATGTTCAGGCATAAGAGTGTCTATGTGTGCACTTGGCACCAGGACACCCCAGACCGCAGTTCGATGATCGACTTTGTCATCGTTTCATCTGATATGCGGCCGTATGTCTTGGACACTCGGGTGAAGAGAGGGGCGGAGCTCTCCACTGACCACTACCTGGTGGTGAGTTGGCTCCGGTGGTGGGGGAGGATGCCGGTCAGACCTAGCAGGCCCAAACGTGTTGTGAGGGTCTGCTGGGAACGTCTGGCGGAGTCTCCTGTGAGGCGGAGCTTTAACTCCCATCTCCGGCAGAACTTTGAACACGTTCCGGGGGATGTGGGGGACATTGAGTCTGAGTGGACTATGTTCTGTGCCTCCATCGTCGAGGCAGCAGACCGGAGCTGCGGCCATAAGGCTGTCGGTGCCTGTCGCGGTGGCAATCCTCGAACCCTTTGGTGGACACCTTCGGTGAGGGATGCTGTCAGACTGAAGGAGTCCTATCGGGCCTTTTTGGCCTGTGGGACTCCGGAAGCAGCTGATGGGTACCGGCAGGCGAAGCGGCATGCGGCTCGGGTGGTGGCTGAGGCAAAAACTCGGGCGTGGGAGGAGTTCGGAGAGGCCATGAAGAAAGACCTCAGCAGGGTCCTGGAGGGTGCGTGGGAGTTCGCCCAACTGGTCTACATGTGTTTTGTGGACTTGGAGAAGGCGTTCGACCGCGTCCCTCGGGGAGTCCTGTGGGGGGTTCTCCGGGAGTATGGGGTACCGGGCCCTTTGATAAGGGCTGTCAGGTCCCTGTACGACCGGTGCCAGAGTCTGGTCCGCATTGCCGGCAGTAAGTCGGACTCGTTCCCGGTGAGAGTTGGACTCCGCCAGGGCTGCCCTTTGTCACCGATTCTGTTCATTACTTTTATGGACAGAATTTCTAGGCACAGCCGGGGTGTTGAGGGGATCCGTTTTGGTGGCCTTAGGATCGCATCTCTACTTTTTGCGGATGATGTGGTCCTGTTGGCTTCATCAGAGCGTGATCTGCGGCTCTCGCTGGAGCGGTTCGCAGCCGAGTGTGAAGCGGCCGAGATGGGAATCAGTGCCTCCACGTCCAAGGCCATGGTCTTGAGCCGGAAAAGGGTGGAGTGCCTTCTCCGGGTCAGGGGGTGGGGGGTCCTGCCCCAAGTGGAGGAGTTTAAGTATCTTGGGATCTTGTTCACGAATGAGGGAAGAAGGAAGCGGGAGATCGACAGGTGGATTGGTGCAGCGTCTGCAGTGAAGCGGGCGCTGTACCGGTCCGTCGTGGTGAAGAGAGAGCTGAGCCAAAAAGCGAAGCTCTCAAGTTACCAGTCGATCTACGTTCCTACCCTCATCTATGGTCATGAGCTTTGGGTCATGACCGAAAGAACGAGTGTGCGTGCTCGAATGTGCAGCCGAAATGGGTTTTCTCCGCAGGATGGCTGGGCTCTCCCTTAGAGATAGGGTGAGAAGCTCGGTCATCCGGGAGGGACTCAGAGTAGAGCCGCTGCTCCTCCGCATCGAGAGGAGCCAGTTGAGGTGGCTCGGGCATCTGGTCAGGATGCCTCCTGGACGCCTCCCTGGTGAGGTGTTCTGGGCATGTCCCACCAGGAGGAGGCCCCGGAGAAGAACCAGGACACGCTGGAGGGCCTATGCTTCTTGGCTGGCCTGGGAACGCCTCGGGATTCCCCCGGAGGAGCTGGGGAGAGGGAAGTCCGGGCCTCCCTTCTTATGCTGCTACCCACGCGACCCGACCCCGGATAAGCGGCAGAAGATGGATTGATGGATGGATGGACACACTTACACACAAGCACAACGTCCTCATATGACCTATCATGTTGGCATCTGTCTGCTCTGAGGGCTTCTGTTTACAAGGCAGAAAATCTTTTGATGGCTACATTTGCTGACACAAACCATACTGTATTTGGGTTTTTCGCTCTTCTGCTTTCCTACTGTGTGGTTCTGAGGACTTCCTCCAAACACAATCACTAAGGTTACCTTAAAGAAGAGCAGGGGATTATTTTGATTTACAGACAAAGACTATGTGATGATTTAAAAGGTTTTCTAGGTAATTTTTTAAAGTGTTGCCATCCAGGTAGCCCTCAAGACAAGTAGGATTTAATTGAGTTAGTTTTTAGTTTATATATAACACAAAAATCAAACACTACAATTTGTTACAAATTGATACAAGGGATAACAAAAACAATTTTTTTCAAAAAGACCTTGTATTTTCATGTCCATAAATAAAATAACTTATTCTTATTCTTATTCTTCCCCAAAGTTTATAGGCAAGTAAAGGCTCCTGCACAAAATTTGCCCCCCAGCAAAAGAGTTCATGTGATGAAAGTCTCTCAGAGCCAGAACCAAGTATCAGTTTTTTTCTATTATTATGAGCAACCTTTGACTGGGTGACATCAAGGGCTTCCAGGACTTGCGGTTTGATACATTGATTCAGCTGGAGCGGACATATTTTTATTTTGTTTGGATTTTTATCAGGTCCACAAAGATTGCAGCCACCCAGCGACATATAGTGATGTGACAAGCAAAAGACGAGGGGTTAAACAGCCTCAGATTTATTTAAATCAAGGCTGCATGTGTATCGGAATGGTGGCGACCGTTGTTGCTATCACCCAGTTTGGATGGCGAAAAGCATCTATGCCACACCGTTTGTAAAGGAAAGAAATCAGCTTGAACAGCAGACCAATCAGCTTAAAATGAGAGAGGAAAATTATGCAGCTGCAACAAGCAGGTTGTCACAAGAACACCAGCGAACTGAATCAGAATGAAGACTCTAACATGAGGTGACTTTGTCCTTTTGGCCTAGTTCTACATGATGTTCAAAATTAGATTTTCCCTGAACACCCCTTAGACGTGTGTGTGGGTGGATGTCTGTTTGCTTTAGTTGGTGTAGTTTTCCAGATAAATGTTGAGGGTTAGATGTGATCACCTAGAGTAACATCCTCATTAAGTCTTCTAAATCACACTCTGCTTCTGGTCAGGGAGAAATCAACACAAATATAAGATGATAACGTAAATTTAATTTGCTCTCCCTGATTGAGCTTATGAGTCATAATCCCCTTTCAGATCATACTTTCAATCTGTGATTTACATGTTATTTATGCCTCAATGAGCTGCTAAAAAGAGCTGGTGCAGAACAGAGGTTGAAGTTAACTCATGTCTGATTCGTTTCAAAACTGTAACGACCATCTTAAAAAACTAAGACAAGACTGTGCAATGCATGGGATGCAGTGATACAGTACAAACCTAAGAGATTAGCATTAAAGTGCACAGAGCACAGAACCCAATGTCTGTCTAATGTGAGAAATACTTTAGTCAGCAGGACATGCTGCACATGTTGAGCATGACTGTTTGTCATCTTCAACTAGTTTCTTCATTCATGGCAGGCCCAGTTTGGGGAACTAACTGTAGTGTAGCAGAGAACAAGGGGGATGGTGTGAGCAGCGTGCACACAAAGTGATTGACAGTGCTAAGACCCTCCTCCTGGCTCTGATACTCTGAGCTGTGTATTTCTGTAGGAAGAAGGCAGAAGAGCTCCACTTTTTCACAGATTATCTGTCACAACAGAGGGACAATTTTACACAGTACGTAAAAAAAACTTTTTTTAATTAAAGTTACATACTGCAGCTTTAAAAGCTGAATAACTACAAAGCAATGCTCACTGACTCAAATTTTATATACTCAACAGGAGAAGATGTCCATTTGATAAAGAGGAAATGTATGTGAAATGCTCTTGGTAAAACAAGACAGAAAGGTCATCCTTACTGGTGTCTGTAAGTAGACCAGTAAGGATGGTAAGTAGACCTGAATACAGATATTTACAATCTGTATTCAGTTTGGTACTTATTTGTAAGTTGTGAACTGGTGTGTATTAATACTTCAAGCAAGAAGTCAGAGATTATATTCCAGCCTGTGAAGACAAAAGGCATCTTTTTTTTTAAGGTTTTATTGGCTCTAGTGGCCTTTATTTAATAGTTAGTGGACAGGAATGAGGAAAATGAGAGAGGGGGAAGACATGCAGCAAAGGTCGCCAGGCCGGGATTTGAACCTGGGACGGCCACGTCGAGGACTAAGGCCTCTGTATGTGGGTGTGCTAAACCACTGCGCCACCAAAGCACCCCAAGACAAAAGGCATCTTAAAGAAAGTGGCAATCAGAATGAAAAACAATGAAAAAGCATACTCCTTCCATGTAAAAATTAAATTCTTTCCTGGCTTAAAAGATTATTGCCCAGCTGAGACTTTATTTATTGATCTATTTATTACTGAGTGTACCACAACCATTTTGTTAATTCTGGAAACATAATGACAAATAAAAAAATCTTATATCTTAAAGGCTCCAATATTATACATAATTTTTTTATAGTTGTTGTCTGTACCCAGCTATGTATACCAGTTTTATGCCTTTTTAAAGCAGCTAGACAGGCACTGAGAATATTAGCATCTTAAGTTAGCATTATAAAAATCTATGCAGCTTTTTTTTTTATCTTCTCTCACAAAGTTGATGAAACTGAAAGGTGTAAGCTTCAATTATTTTTAATTCATTTATTTTAAATAAACATATCTGGAAACAAATCCTCCAACAGTTGGGAAACACACCAGCAGGCAGCCTGAACCTCCAACCCTAAGCTTGACCTACAGTAGCAAAGGAGCAGCCTTGGGATGTGAGCTTTTGTCCAGTCAGCCATAGGAATAAACACAACTGACAACTCAGCAGAGGAGGGCCCATGTAAATAATCTACTACCCACAGGAAAACAGTAACAATGATGTCTCACACAAGCAGCAGCACACAAACACTCTGCAGTTAGGGAAGTAAAGCTCTGTGACCAACTGGTAGGAATAGTTTGACAGCAGCTACCGCGCTCCTTTTTAACAACTACTTCAGCAACAACTGTGCTCCTGACTGGCTGACCAAAATATTTCTCTCTGGCTTTCCTGGGATAACGACCTGTCTTCCAAGAAAACCATACAAACACATCTTCTATCCTGTAGATGTGGTTGTGATGCGTAGAGCACTCTAAACACCGTATTTCTATCATGTTGCTGTGTAGAAAATCAGTGATGACAAAGACTGCATAAGAAGTGAACAGGTATGCACCAACTGACATGCCCAAGTATAAACTTCAGAAAACTACAGTTTGTAGTTTTCTGAAGTTTGTCAGAAAACTACAGACTACAGGTTGTAGTTTTCTGAATATCTGACATTCCGGATAGCTTATCTTTTTTTGCAGATTTTGAATATTATCTGAGCAGGAGCTTTCAGGCCTCTTCTGGAGATACTGACATTCTCATGCTGAGAAGTGAAAAGGCTCAGAGCTGAGGGTTTTCTGTAGGCTGGTCCAGAGCAGTGGAGGAAGACTGATATAACCTCCTCATCAACACAAACAGTTTTTAGTTTTTAGATCCCTTATATTGTATTAACCGCTGATGATCTCACCTGATTTGATAAAACAAGCAAACAAACCATAAAGCATATGAGCAGGATATGCTTAGCAGTAATAAGCAGGATTTAGGATAATGTATTCTCTTTAAAAAATCATATCATTCTAAGCAATAGTATTGACACAATAATATTGGACCCACTTTTTCCTTTTGGTGGCTCCTGTGATGTCTTAGTGTTAGAGTCCAGACATTTTATTGATAATGATCACATTATTGATGTACTAACACATCAATAATGTGATCACTGACCAGCTCACAGTCTAGTTTATTTGAAAGCAAACATTTTCATACACTGTAGCAAAGGACAACCTGGAATTCCTCTCTGTCTGATATTAGATCAAATTGATCTTTCTCTGTTTTAGCTCAGCTAGTTTTACCAAAATTTTTCGACTTGATAAATTCCAGAAAGATAAGAGAATTCCGTCATTACTTTGTTCACTGTTGTCTGCATTTGCTGACAACAGTGAACTTGTTTTATTGTGGATAATGACACCCTCTTCCCATCTTCAGCCAGGAACAGACAAACCTTCAGGCATCTGGCGATTTATTTTATATTATGTTAGAGAAAATCCTTACAGACACATCTTCTATAATTCTGGAGATCTTAGCTGGAATGGAATGGCAGATTTGTAATGATCATAATTTGTGAGCGTCATCTAATAATTGTAATAATGTGGTAGTGTAATGAGCAATAATAGCAGAAGTTGAGTCATTCCAGTTGAACAGGGAGGATGGAGGTAGAAACAGAAGTTTATGGCTTTCTTTGCAGTACCTTCAATCTTCTGTATTGTATATTTGAGTCATAAGTTGATCAGTTTTACACATTTGACAATATTTCCATGAAATTCATAATTTTTGACCTGTTTTTCAGTGACTCCTTTACAGAGCAGGTGTACAATAACAGATATTGGCCTGTGACTCCTTGCAATATACAGGATTAATCTCAGTTGCTGCTTTTTGCTCTCACGGCTTTCTCATCAGAGCCCATTCAGGAAGAGAGAGGAACATGATCACTGTGTTACTGTGAGGCTCCCTCCAGATCTCTGTCATTACACTGAGGATGAACATGTTTTTATTGGAATTTATTATTCATGTTTATTGGATGCAATTAGACCAAAGCCACAAATACTGTATGAAGTAGCAAATGTAAAAATAAAGACAATAAAATGTTATATAGTATGTATTAGAAATGACTCCACTTTAACTGTTTGTAGAGAAAAACCAAATGCAACTAAAATACCCCAAAGTATCAAAGTATGAGGAGCACATGTTCTACCAAATCAACTCCCAACTTTAAAGCAGTGTGACTGGGTGATGGTCTTTACATGCTCAGAGGTCAGTTTGGACAACCAGGAACACTTCTAGAGTGCTGCACAAACCTGTAACCAATCACAGTCAGCCTGAGAACCGCACAGCCACCTCACCCTGCACTGACCTTCCCACATGAGTCTGCACTTAGCCTAACCATTTATAGGATCTGAATGATTTGGAGCTGACACTGAATCACAGACAGATAGATCAACACGTCATCAACATGAACTGAGGCTCAGTCACTTTTCACCAAGCACAGAGACTGAAAAGTTACAAAAAATCTCTGGTGCTGTTCACATAGTTAACAAAAAGAAAGCAAACATCTCACAACACAAAACAGAGAAAAGTACCAGCATGTGCAGAAGATCAATCCACTGACCAGGTGCTAGTGAAATGCGCTGTCTACAGAAGCTGTAGTTTATTACTCTTTAACGTCTGATTTACATTTCACAAAAAAACTGAAAACAGACCCAACAATGAAGAGATATCAGCTTAATGGTTTTACCTCAGGAAGGTCTTAGCACAGATCCAGTCATTTTGTTATTCCACTCTGTGCTGTGACAACTTTCTAATGTCTCTCTCTGCATGTTACCAGCAGGCATCTAAGCCTATCAGCGTCTGTGGGTGGTGAGGATGACTGAGCAACTAAAGTATGTATGATTGTGAGTGTGTGTGATAGTTGTGTGTGTGTTTGTGTGATGGCATGCCAGAGTATTTTTGGGCTATGCTGGCTTAAATGCAGCCTGCATGAATCACGGCTTCCCACATAGTATGTCAGTGTGCAGGGTTAGTCATATAACTGTCTTATATGGTAACGCGCTGCACATGTGATAGCAACACTGGAGTTATCTATAGACGGGGCTCTGAGGAGCTGCCGTGTCTCAGCCCTGTGCTGCACTCCATGTGAGCCACACTGTCCTTATTTCATCTAATCTATTAAAAATTCATTTTTACAATAAAATTTGTGAATTTGATTGTGGCTTAACGAGACTTTACCCTATTTTGGTTACAACAATAGCCTCAAAATGTATACCACATCATTACACAAGCACACCAATCTCCATAACGAACAAAAGTTCTTTGATTTCACTGGAATAAAAAGAAAGTTATGTCTTTGCAGAGATGGCACACCTGCATACAGAGCAATCTGTTGAAACCTCTTCCTGTGCAACCGTCTGAATAAACAGAAACACAAGTATACAGATTGTTACATTTGCATGAACAGGAAACTTCCTTACTGAGGGATGAAACACCCCAAACCCAGCAGAATGGAAGACTTTTTAAAATGAACACGGCCAGGTTGTGCACACAACATTTAAAGCAACAATCATCTCTTTCTAATTTTTGCACATTTTTGCCAATATTAAGTGGAAAAGTGATTACTGCACAATTTGAGAATAAGAATGACAGAATTTTGTTTAAAAAAATGTGAAATTCGAAGTAGAATCTTTTTAAAAATTGCACTCTCAAAGGTCTCATGGAAAAAAAGACAAGTGGAAAGTCTCCCCGTAGGAAAAAATTGACGCAGAAGCAGCGCCCACGTCAAAACCTTCAAAAGCCACATCTGTACACACGCATGTGCATCTGTGTGGGTGTGTGTGCATGTAATCATTTGTGTATATGAGAGCAGCATGAAAATATACGTTTGCTGTTAGAGTTTAGAGGTCATGTTGCTCATGGTGAGTCCATCATTGTGTCTCATTCTACAGGCTTCGGCTGCTGGAGCAGAAACAGACATGCAAATAGGCCCCTGCTATTGATAACATAAATAAAAAAATTGCTTGGCCATGCAGGCTGTTGTTCATGTTTTCTTATCTCTGAAATCACTGGATTCTAATACTAACACCGGAGTTGCTTTGCCTCCCAGGGAAATACCCTTTTGTTTTGAAGCCTAATTTGAGAAATGTGTGAAGCTGGTGAATCCCAAACACAAGCATCTTTATATAAATAGTACACAATATGAAACTGGCTGCGATGGACTGGCGACCCGCCTCTCGCCCAAAACGGAGGGATGGAAGGATGGATGGAGGGATGGATGGAGGGACGGAGGGATGGATGGATGGAGGGATGGATGGATGGATGGATGGATGGATGGATGGATGGATGGATGGATGGATGGATGGAGGGATGGATGGATGGATGGATTGAATACCAAACAGGCTAGGACTGCCCCTGCATTCACTGCCCCATTGGAACAAGCAATCCCTTGGCTGGGGTGGCCAGTCCTGGCTCCCGCACCAGCCACTACTTCATATCTGAAATCACTTGTTATGCCAAACAGGACATTGCATGCTCTTTTAATTATGCCTCCACTGTCAGGAGGACACCGGTGTCCTCATTTATCCTCTGGATAACATGAAAACATTTTCAGGGTGACAATTAAAGGCTTTTAATTGAAACATCATGTAACCTACTCAAACTCACACGTTTTCCTTATCTATGGATATCATATAAAATAGATGTTTAATGAAAATATATATATGTTAAAAGAATACAATTACTGAAATGCAGCTTTACATCAAGAGCCAAAAGATGCAGGGAAGTGTTAATAATTACATTATTATTGACATAATTCTTATATTTTGTTATAAACTCCATGACAACTGAGTCATCTGCTGACAATGTCTAATATGTTAAGGTCAGTGAAGCAACCTGGGGAATTTCCCTCCCTAAATTAGCTCTAAGTTACACAATTTCTGAAAGTTGCTGACATGAAGAAATGACCAGAAAACTAGGTATGAATCACAGCATAAAAAACAGATCTGTGCCAGAATCAATTCATCTAGGATTGAGCAGCAAGACTTGTCAGTTTTAGACCATGTTTGCATGAAAACACTGCTTGGTGGGACTGCTGCTTTGGCTCTTCTCTGTTTGTAATCTTCTGTCTGGAAGAGTGTTCTTTAAATTGCTCTGACACAACATGTCTCTGTGGTTTGAGAAACCACTGCACTCATTTTACAGTATACAGAGTGAAGCTCAGCTCTGCAAGAGTGTGCAAGTTTGAAGCACTCATTAGTCAGCTGATTCTCCTTGTCTCTGCTCAGATACGTGAGAACAGAACTCCTGCTAATAATCCAGGACTGGATCATAACATTATGTGAAAGTCCTACAATGTTCTGCAGGGTAAAGCTCACAGCCAGATATCAGCTGGAGGTTCATCACAGTGAATTAAACATGGATCACTGAGAGACGTGAAAGTGCATCAACACAAGTCACAATCGCCCTGCATCAAGTATAATGACACACACTGAAAGGTTACGGTTTCAAGTGTGCGCATATGTGACACAGTGCGGTTTAGTGGCTTTGGGCAGCAGTCTTGATGACTCAACCTGAGAAGAGAAAGCAGTGCTTATTGATTTGGCCCCTTTGTAAAGCCAAGTATCACAGTGGAAATATTTGTAGGCAAGAGGAACTCTGTGACCAGCCAACGCTCTGCCAGATACTCTGTTCATTCTGTTCACTTGGTTGCATTATTGCAAAGGCAAAAGTTGATTACTTCTACAGTTAAAGAGGACAAAAGCAAGTCTGGGATTAGAGAGGATAACACTGAATGTGTGTTTTCCTTTCAGCACTGACATTACTTTCTAATAATTTAACAACATTAGTCATGTATAAGGCCAAAACAATTAACTGGTTTGATTAATCCAATTACTGATTAATCAGTTACTGAAATAATCATCAACTAATTAATTAAATAGTACACAATTAATTCATTAATCATTAATTAATGGAGTAATTGTTAACTTTAGCATGCAGGCTGTAAAACATGACATGTCCTAAAAGAACAAAGTCCTCAGAGCAGTGATAAAGCCAAAACTATACATAGAACAAATACATGCATACAATTCTTAGATGCAGCCAGGGTCCTTTACCTGTTTGTGATTTAAATACAACATTCAGAATTTTTAATTCTTTTTTTTTGCATTTATTTACTTACAGGAGAGTCAGCCATGTGATACAGTTATTGGCGATCAGGTGAACAGACTGAATTTATTGTCATGTTTTGTAGTGAATTATAATAATTCACTTCTTATCAAGTACTGATTGAAAAAGGTTTCAGTAATGAGGGCCCTAAAGGTGCATTAAAGTACATATTGTAGGATGAACTTTAACGTCCAAGTCACAAATCTTTAAATACATTTCAAATAAATTAGATCATCCTGTCTGATTTATCAAATTAGTCTTTGGGAGATTTTTACTTCATTAGGATTGTGTTAGGAATTTTTATATTATCATTTGTATATATGTATATGTGATATATTTCCTTAATCAAAATTCATTTAATTATTCCCCCTTGAGCCAGACTACCTGTCTGCAGACGACCTGAGTGCAGACAAAGGTTGCTGTTGACCCAGGAAACCATCTAGGTGTTCCTTCCCAGCCCAGAGACCAGAGGCTGGCCTGTTAACCCCTCTTTCCTTAACAATAGACAAACGGCAAGACCATCTGTGTTGGGCTCCACAGAATCCTTAGTGCATAACGATCACGGACTCGCACCTACGGCCCAATCATGCCTCTTTTCTTCCTGTTGAGAATCACCCGGAGCCAAAGGACCCTGTTTATCTGTTCACACTCTTCCTGACTGAATAAAAGGTCCACAGAGCTCCAGCTAAGGAAGGGCAGAACGCTTGGTGGAAGGGCTTGGAGGAGCCTCTGTGCTGATGCATTCTCCTTTGGCAAAAGCGCGGCCATAAAACTTATTACGTTCTCTGTGGATTTTTTGAACCTTCATAAAACTATGAAGGTTCAAAAAATACCCATCAGATTGAATGCATTTTTGTACATTTTAAAATAAACCATTTTAGCCTTTTATTTATTTCACAGTTAAAGCTAATGAGCAGTTACGCTCCAGGCAACAAAGGACAGAGTTCCATCTGCTCACAATGATCTGAAAGCCCTTACCTCTGCAGTATTTCTGAGCAATCACTGAAGCTGCATCTGGCTGCAAACAAATACCAAGTCTTAGCTCTGCAGTGATCAATATTTATCTCTGGGACTATTGATTTCCACTTGATTAAAATGCTGACCTGTAACAAGTTCAAGGAGAAAACAACCTGTGCAACAGCAGTCTGATATTTGGTGGATGAGTCACTTGATTAGAAATCTAACATTGTCCGCCCTAAGCCACAGCCCAGCACACAGACATGTGCTGTTCAGCAAGGAGGGCAGAACTTTCAGCAGTGAGGGATCAATTTTACCACCCAAACTGGAAATAGCTGATCCAAAATCAACACAATTGTTCAAATCACCAAATCTCAGAGCATCACTCAGCTGTAAAAGTCTGAACTGGAACCTTTCAGAGCCTCTTTTAAGACATTATCAGTAACAAGTAAAAGATAGGCTGGATGTCACCCCCAAAGGCAAAATATATTGATTTTATTTCCTCCTTAAAACTCAAATGAATGCAGTACACCACTGTTCTTTAAAGCAACAATAACAGCAACAGCTGAGGAAAGTCAGTCAACTTTTTTTATCCGTCAAATATTCTAATGCAGTACATCCTCACTGAAATGATTAGTTATGAATGTGACCAGTTTTGAAGCTCTTTGAGATCCTAAAGGTTCTCATCTGCTGTGGTTTTCATTCAGCAGATCAGGAGGCTGATCTGAGGAAGATCAGCCTCCTTTCACATCAGCCTCATGGAAGCCCAGAGGGACAAACTGCCGACGCAGGCTCCACTTATTTAGAGATGAGAGACGGTGTTGGCTGAAATGACATATTGGCCAGCGGTCTGCGGCGCGGCTTTCTAAAGTGCCACAGAGTTCTAGGAAGGCACCATTGATCCACATCAGCGCGCGGGCGTCTTAATGGTTTTAGCTTGTCTGTGGCTGTGCAGCTGCCACACAGCGGACACTGCCTCTGAGAAGGCCTCTCTCCAGCTCCAAACACAACTAAAGGCTCCTTCTTTATCTTGCCGCTGTTTCCTGACCCAGGTCACTCTCCAAATTGCTCCCTGAAACGCTGGCCTCAGAAAAGTTGCCATTTGCTTGTTTATGGTGTGGACTGGGCACTAAGCCTCCTGTCATAGCTGTTATTTTTAGCCGCCTAATCCTTCAATGGATTTATAGTGACCCATACTGGCCAGGTTACAAAAATAACCCCACCAACTTCTTGCACTGTGTATCTGGTTTATGTCTGTTCTGTCATTATCCTTGGCCTTTACTTTTCCATCATGAGGAAAAAAGTCATGCAACAATTATGCGTTCATTGTTATGAAGAGTGATACCTAGTGTAGATGTCAGTGCGATTACAGTTTCATGGCTGAGATTATTTCGTGGAATCAGTGAGGGCTCCGAGGTGGAGGGATGGAGCCGGAAGAAGAACAGCCAGAGTGTGATGCAGAACGCTGGATTACATTCTGTCGTTAAGCTGTGTCTGATTTGATCTGTCAGACCCTCATTCTGCCTGCTAAGCACCTGCTATGAAGCTAATCTGCAGGTGGTTGAGTCCAAACGTGACAACACACACCGACTGCATGGACCACTCAGGGTTTTAGCTCATACAAACCAAGAAGAGGCAGAGACCCCAAGCTTTATCTTCTTAATGGCTTCAAGCTGAGACGCAGCATCCATTTTTAACCAATTGCTGTACTTATTCTCTTTCCTCAGGAAACCAAATGATTATATTTATAAAGAAAAATAATGCCAGACATTCCTGTATGGGTGATAGCACTGAGTGATGGGTTTAAGTGAGAGGAAATAATAACCGTCTGGGGGTGAGGCTGGGGCTTTAGTTAAGGCTCTTGATAAACTCAACAGCTTTAGACAAGTTGACCAGGTTACCGGTCTAATCCTCATTAATGCTGGGAGCCTGGCTTTAAGTAAACAAGCATCTTCTAAGAAACCAAGAGTGAAAATACAGCTGGTTTTATAGAACCTTTACACAGCATGAAACGTTAGCGATGCTTACAAAACATTCAGCATCCAAACACTGGATTAACAAACTACTCTGCTAAATGTTATCTATAGTTGTGATCATGTGATCAGCTATGGAATCATCATGTCTTTAATTTCAGGTCATATTTCTTTTTCCAGAAAAAAAAGAAAGTCTTCTCGACAAGCTAAAGTTCTCTCTCTCTAAGAGTTTTGTTTTTGTTTGTTTCGGTTGGTTCATGTAAATCCCAGTGTGGTTGAAGATGATTCTGCACAAAACACAGCTGTTTGTCTCATAACAAGAAAAAAAAGGTGTGATTATAAAACTGTCTTCACTCCTTTGACTTTTTGCTGCCTAAACTATTTAGTTCATCGTATTAGAACTACTTTTTTAGGCTTGGGATGTTTTTGCTTTATTTTATGTACAGTTATCTTTAGTCTAGCTCTGTTATTGCTGTAACAAAAGGTTATCAGAAAGGTCCAACAGGGACATCAGTCCAACAACATGAGGAAAACAAGTTTTGGGTAAAAATATTCTCAATACAGTAACAGTACAAGAAGGAAAAGGGAAGATATGTGAAAGAGTTCAAACAGGAGAATAACCAGATGTGTTTCATATCACAACTTGATTTTCATGGAAATATCTGACTGCTTGATCTTTGACCTAGGACTGGTCACTCAGTTTGTCACTGTTTCTGATGACTTAACACTGATTCAAAAGTTTTTTTGGCAATTCATTTAGAACAAAAAATGTTGTCAAAGATGGCAGATTAAGTCAACAGACCTCTAATGACAAAAACCTAGTGGAAGCAAGACTCAATGAGCACAGCTGTTTTGTATCACAGCTTCTTCCTCAAAAGGTCAGATTACAGCTTTGTTTTTGTCATTCTTTTTCCTCCTCAATGCACATTATATTCTGACTGTGTAATGGTATTTTTACAAGCTGACTTATTCTGAGATCTCTCACATCCTGTGTTATTATCACAATCTTTTGTTTCAGCTCCTCTCAATGCGCTTTGCAAGGAGGCGACAAAAGGTGGGAGAGCTGACTGCTGAGGGTGGAGGCTGGTGAAGGGTGTTAGGTGCTCAGAAATGAACAGTTCATTTCTGTGTAAACGGTGCAGACAGCATACACACACACGCGCACCCCCACACCCAAACTGGAATGCATGGCAGCAGTAGCAGTTTAGTGGAGACCTGCTAGGGAATATCGCACAGCCAAAACTGATGCAGTGTAAAGATCTAGGAGACTAAAGAGTTACGAAATGACTTGTATGCTTTGTAATTAGAAAATCATAATTTTGTTGACTTTTTAAAAAAAAGTTAACTTGGTTTTTGCCAGCCAAAATCCCTTCCGATTCTTTAAAACCAACAGCAGAATAATTCTTCAAACACATGTGATAAAAATAAATAGTTAAGACAATTATGAGAAACAGATTTTCTTACTTGATTTATGTCCACTGTCTTCTCTTTCAATAAGCCATCTATCTAAACATGATTGTGGTACAAGCTGGAAATTAAACTGTACTTCCAGTGTTGATCCAGCTGACATTATCCTAATAAAATACACTCATGTTTATGGTTGTGACATGATAAAAAAAATAAGAAAAAATTCAAGGTAATAATACTTCGGCCAGGCAATTTACTTGTACAAATTCATCTAAGGGTCAGTGGTAAAGTTACACAGTAACCACTGAACTGCAATATTTTGGTTTATTTATTCTGTCATAAATAAAAAATGTGAGTGTTGCATAGCCTATGTTTTCAACTAACATGTTGGGAAGGAAAGAATGAATGATAATAATATAAAAAAACATGCTGTTCCAATAGTGGAGTTTACATAGTCATTATATATAAACCAGCTTTTATTTTGAAATGAGGAAAATGAGGAAAACAATAAGAAGCACTAGTTAGCTTCTTATTGGCAAGCTAATTTGCATATTGGTTGAATATTTAGCTTGAATCTAATATTTAGTCATGAGTGCTGACTAAATAGGTAGCAACCTAACAATGTAGTTAGCAAGCTTAATATTTGGGTCTAAGAGAAATATGTAATCTGGAAAATAAATATTTAATTTAAAGATAAATACTTAATTTGAAAGCTATTTAGATTGAAAACACAATATTTAGAATATTTTGTTAACCATTTATTTGGGAACAAAATATTTAGCTTCCTAACTAAATATTTAATTTAGCTTGTGAATTAAATATTTAGTTTGGAATAATATGATGAAAATATGACTGAAAAATGAGAGCTCACATTTATTCTCTATGACTGACTAAATAAACCATATTGCCATATGTACTTATTCTGACATACATACATATGTTTTTTATGTTATGTATTTATTAGGTATGTATATTTAAGAGGTGTCTGAAGACACATCACACAAAAACTAAGGCATCTTTTTAATATTTGCTCCAGGGGTCTGAATGTCTCATTCAGCAAGTTGTTCAAATTTATTAGTAGGACTGAAAACCTTCAGCTCACATTACATTCATACTGCCTCGTAACTTTGTCTTCACTGTATTGTGTCAGTTTTTGTATTTGCTCCTAAGGAAATATTCACTATTATTAATTCCAGGAGAATGTCTTTTGTTTCCCAGTCAGAAAAAGTGACTTTTTTGACTCAAAAGATTTGGGACATCATGAAGTTCAGCAGAAACCTCTTAATGAAGTACAGTATGGACCGAAATGGGCTGAGCTGGAACCGGGAGACACTTAAAACATGATCCAGGTTTATTTTCCAGGACTATTAATTATGTCGAGAAAAACTCTAATTAAAATTCAAGTTGAATAACATTTAACAAAATTAGACATTTGTTTTAGTGTCCCTGCAATAATAATAATATTCCAACTAAATTAGATTAAATTGAGATCAAACTAATCCATAAAGGTCTGTAGGCTAAAGGCTAAAGCTGCAGAAAACGGACTGAAGTTGGACTGAAGAGAGGGAAGCAGAAGCTGCTTTACTGCCCACTGGTATATGAAGCATGTTGATTTCAGAAGTCTAGTAATATTCTTAAAGCCGGTGTTACAGAGGACTGACTCTGAGGGCTGAGCAGACCGCTGTGGTGGTTATGCGTTAGGTTCTGTCCAGACAGATGTGGGAAGCTGCAGACGTCCACATACAGAAACAGACAGGACTGCAGTAAAGTCTGAAGCTTTTTTTAACCAGAGTCTCTGAGTCATCGTATGAAGAACGAAGCCAGGAATGAGTCAGAAAATGTTCCACAAACATAATAGTGCATTTCAGAGCTGCATGAATGACTCTTATGGACTGTTTGTTTCTTCTTGACATAATAAACAAGTTGCTGTCCAGTTTACTTCTGCTTTAATTAAAACTATTACAGCCAAATGACAATTTCAATAACATGTGTATTCCAAGAAGGCAGCAGGGAATTCTAACATGAACCAGTTCATTCTGGTCCTTATGTGACCGTCTTTCTACTCCAGTGGTTCCCAAAGATTTTCTCCTGGGCCCCTCTATGGTTTACAATAAAAGAAAAAGAAAAAAAAAAATCAACTGGGCAGACACATTGTCAACCAGACATAAACCTATACATACCATTTGTTTTCAAACTCCACTGAAGTTTATCTCACACTTCAGGTTGCAACAAAACAAACTACAAACCATCTTTACAGTGAAACACTTTTGTGTTTCACAGTTTGTTTTTTTTAGTTCTACACTGCAGAAGAGTTTTCTTTGTTGTCAGTGTTATTTCAAACATATTTCTCTTTTTTCATTTGTAACAATATTCAACTTTGGTATCATCAATACATTTAAAATAAAGCCTCTGTGCAAAATCAAAATGAGGTTAAAACATGAACGGCTCCCTGAGAGTTTTTTTTTTCATTCAATGCCCCCCCCCTCGGGTCTGGGAGTGCCCGGGAGTGCAATGGCACTCCGCCCCCTAGGGGACGCGCTCCACACTTTGGGAACCACTGCTCTAAGCTAAAGCTTTGTCTACTGATGTAACACCATTCTCCAGGGAAACATTGGGAATATATGCACAGGCTCTCTGCTGCCTTCTTTTACAACCCAACACACAAATGAATTAGCTTTGCATATAAAAGAAACAAGTACTGTTAAGAGCTGAAGGGCTCAGTGGAGCGGGATCACATCAAACTCCAGCTGGTGGGAATCGCGGCATTGTTGAAGGGAGTGACTGAGCGGTGAGTCGGGATGGAAGAGGTTTTAGTTCAGACAGTCAGGTGCATCTGTGATCCAGTTCTAACAAGACATGTCTTATTACTGATTGAAAGATGAATATGATTGGGGCTCTGAGCTGGGACAGCTCAGAGACCCAGCATGACTTCTGTGAGTTCTATGAAGTCTTATATTGTTGTCTAGTTAAATAGAAATAATGAGTCCAAAGTGTGAACA
The DNA here is from genome assembly GCA_902982915.1 of Phalloptychus januarius. Classification (NCBI taxonomy): domain Eukaryota; kingdom Metazoa; phylum Chordata; class Actinopteri; order Cyprinodontiformes; family Poeciliidae; genus Phalloptychus; species Phalloptychus januarius. The sequence continues at coordinate 542,321 of CADWAE010000127.1, forward strand.
AGAAATATGATAGTATTCTTTACTGGTAAATTGAGTTGATTATGATATTTTAGCATTCCCGACGATTGACTTGTCTGTTGCTGAATAGCAGGTCTTGACAATAGGAAAAGACCAAATTCAGAAAAATGTTCCATTTCAGCAATGAATCTTTAACAATAACTGAAAGTGACAGTTGTTTTGTTTCCCTCAAAACACTTGTCTGTGAACAGATAACACATGATAAATTACCACATCACAGCCGTCCTCACAAACACAGGAAATGCAAGATGACAGGACTCAGGAGAATGTCAGCTGATTAAAGACATGGAGGAAAATGTGTTAAATCTTTCTCCCAGACCCGAGAGGCATCGTCACATGATCCAAAATAAAGCTTGTTATTTCAATTAGGATACTTAACTTAGCTGAGTTTTTCCTTCTCCTGTGGTTCAGACCTCTGAATCAGGATCTGCAGATCCATTGTTCATTTAAACAGATGATGCTCAGAAGACCTTGTCTACATGCTCAGTTCATACAGACAAGGTGAGGATTCCGGACATTTCTATCTGCTTTGCTGCTGCATGAACCACTAGGAGGCTATGAGCTTAAAGCACATTTAACACTGTTAGCATAAAATAAATAAAGAATGAAAAGTAAAAGTGCTTGCATGGAATTTGCTGCATTACTGATGTTATTTTCAAAGACATATCTTAACACACCAGAAAATCCTTTAATATTTATAAATAAACCCTTGATGCATGTTAAATTTACAGTGTTTGCATATTCACACTATTCTGGAGCATAGAGCACCTAATAAAAGGAACACTCAGAAGACATCGTGTATGTAACCTAGGGAGAAATTTTATTTAACCATGGTGACCCCAGGACAATGCTAGTGCTAGCAGCTTAGCTCAGGGAAACAATTTATGTCTAATCTTAAACTGCTAAACAAAATATCACCACAGGGTGTTTCACTGATGGACAGAACCAGAACAAAGCAGAATGTGTCTGACATTTAAAAAACAAAAATACTGTAAATAATCCAGATTGAACCTAAACAGGAAACCGTTGGTCCGATTTGGTGTCAAACTGTGAGGGGAGAAAAAGGCTGAGTAGTGTATATAAACATCTGGTTTGAGGCTGATGATTCACAGGGAAGGCCTACCTGCTGCTCACATAAACTGCCTGAACACTGAACAAAAAGCTGGGATGAGACAAATGGAGTAAATTAGAGGGGCTTTGTGGATTTTGTGGATGCCAATATATCACCATTAAAATATCACCATTAAAACTTCTTTCGTCAAACCAACCAACCTGGTCTCATCATCCACTGTTAGCAAGCTGCCCCCCCCCCCCCGAATCTCGTCCCCCAGCCTCCCAAACTCCTGACAGCACAGCTATGCAGGGCAGGCCTGACACTAGAGGCAGAAGGTTGTAGAAAGTCATCAATGAATCCTTTCTCCCAAGGGAGCTGCTGTTTACTGAGGACAGAGGAGGCTGGAAAGCAGCACAGTGGGCCCCTGCGCCTCGTATTGATGTCATACTACTCGTCTCCATATTATCTGAGCTATTGATTAGACTGATCTCACTTTGGAGCACTGAGCAGCAACAACAAATGCTGCAAGCTCTCATTTTCCCCTCTGCTTTTCCACCTCATCTCACTGACACCTACACTGTTTTTTCCACCCTGAATCCTCTGCATCATCTATTCACAGTTTGCTGTTCAGAACTAGATCTGTACAGCCTAGATTCTAAAGTATGGACCTGTGCAATAACAGAACAAACAGAACCTTCTTCCTGCAGCCCGGGGAAACGGGTCCTGTAGCTGAGCTTTCAGTAAGATGAGTCAGTAGCTGCTTGTCTGTACTACTATGTTCAAAGAACGCATGGGAAACCACTCAGTGTGAATACTAATTACTATGACACAAGAACTGCACTGATTCACTATATGAGCGGACAAGAAAAGTTCTGCAACCAAGTTTTTGTCATCACCTCTCTCCCAAAATAAAGGAAAAAAAGTGGATAGTGATACTTCATGTTAAAGGAGAACTAATTACACAGAATCAAGAGCTGCAAGGAGATTTACAGTAAGTGGAAAAATTGAATCACCAACAGTACATTTCACCCTCCACCCCCTGAAAAAGAGAAAAATCAGGGGAAATGTAGGCTAACCTTACTACCACTCATTGTTTCCACATAGGAAAAAGAGCAGTGGTTTGAACTTATCAACGGTATTATATTCCTAACTGCCAAATATCTGCCTCTGCTGTGGAGGGAAGTGGGCAAAAGGCTTTCTTTATCAAATGCGTCATGCTTCACTATTTAACACTGAGGAAACAATGAAGAATAAATAATTGTCATCGCTGCATGTAACAAAATACATACTGTTATAGGTTCTAAAATGAGCTCTGGTACACTTATTCCATATTTATATATCACTTAAAATTATTATTATTATTGTGTCCTAAAAGTTTGAACTATTTGACCAAAAAAAAAAAACCTAAACAAAAAATCTTATGGGGTAACATAAAAACAACTTCTAAAATAATACAGCTGACTGAAGCCAAAGATGTTTTTCTCTGAGTCAGGTGATACTCTATGATCTTGAACAAGAACTCACTAACCATGACTGGAGGATTCTGCTGTTTCATCAGTCTGCTGGGCAGAGGTTGTGTCCATTATGCAGATCAGCTTTTTCTTCCTGCAGTCAGTCAACGCCGAGAGGCTTAAGCTGTACTCAGCACACAGTCAACTTTTGACATCGATTTGTTTCTGGTCTCTTTGTGGAAAAACTGACCACTGGCTATCAGATGAACAACATCTTTTTTTCTAGTTCCTACATGAAATCCAGGTAATAGGAGGCATAAGGAGATGGATGAACTCAGTGAGCAGAGTGTGGAGCTCAGTCTGGAGAGTGTCACAGGAACACGGCTCTCTGCGCTGGCCCTCTGCCGGAGCAGCTCGTGTTGCCGCTCTCTGACATCAGCACAGGGCCCACTCACTTCGGCCTATCTACGGTTTCAAGCGAAGCTAGGTGTAGTAGGAGGGAGATGGGGCCTCTGATATCTAGTGGGCTACAGTATCTCCTGGAGCTAAAAATAAACCCCACAATGTGTGGGTAGGGAAACCCGTGGAGGGGCAGTAAAGGTTTACATCGGATGGAAAAACTCATTTGCACTATCTCTAAACTGCCTGGTGAAACAACAGACCTCAGTGTGTGCAAGGACAGCTTGCATGTTGATAGTTCTCTTCAACAATGCCCTGGGTAGTTTTCTTTTAAACCCAACCTGTAGGCAAAGTGCAGAATGAGGATTTTTAGGTGTTAAATGCTGGGATGAAATTTTCCACATCAAGCAGTCATATTGCCAAAAAAGCAGGAGCAGCTTGTCTCCTTAAATACACACCTGGTTAATTATTCCCAGCCCTGGGGGTCTGCAGTCTAGCATGAGAGCTGTGTGTAAGAACCTGTCTATCTTGATTTTATCTGTCAGGATTTCGTTATTGCAGGCGCACATTCAAAGACAGATGTGTCATCAGATTTTTTTTTGGTTTCTAGGAATTATAAGGAGGGAAAGAGTCGCAGAGCAGTTAAACTGGCAAACGTGGCTGCGTGAACAAGGCCTCAGCTCGGTTTGTGTGGCTAGCTGCAAACAGATGTCAAACAGGAACTTGTGTGTTTAACGTCTCCTCTGCAACAAGCTTCCTGAAGACACAAACTGCTTCCACTGGGGCCGTCCTGCAAAATGCTGCCTCATACTTCACCTCGGCCAGCCTGTGACCTACTTTCTGCTCGGAAGTGGAGACGCAAAGCAAGCAGGACAAAAAACAAAAACACCAAAAACCCTAAATGAGCTCTGACTTTCTGGTTAATTTGAGCTTAACCACGCAACATTCAAATATAATAAACAGTCCTGTTAATCGATGAAAAAAAATTGATCAGATTAATCACAATCACAAGTTAAGCACTATGTCACACTTTGTAAGCTTAAAATGGAAATATGCACGCAGTTGAGTTTCTTGCAGGAATGGAGCCCTGGGCAAGCCCCTCCTGCCACACAAAATGTATCTGTTTTTTTTCTTCTTAGGAGCAGAAAGCAGGTAATGTCGTCTCCTAGTACTCAATGCAATTAAGAGAAACTTGATCCAGGCAAGATATATTCATTTTAATTTATTTTACTTCAGTTTTTAGTTCACTTTCTGATACCACCTTGAGCAACTGCCCATATAGTCCATATCCAAAACCGTCACATTATGCATGTTTTCAAAAAAAATAACAATAAATAAAAAAAAATGTATTATCTCAATCCAAACATGTCTGAAGAATCTCAGTTTTCCAGGTTTTTATATTCAGGAAGGCTGTAAGGAAGCCATTTTGTTTTAAATCTTCATTTAAAATGTCCCTCTCCATTCATTTCCAATGGAACTTGTGCAAAGAGGTGACAGTTGCTTGTCGTCATCCAGCCAAGCGATCAGAATAATTTGTGCATAAGAAATTTTGAGTTCATCCACAAAGATGCCCACACCTGGGCTAACAACGCAACACAAGAAAGGAAAAAGGATACATTTTTGTTGCTATCTGTTGTCATGGAAACTTCATTTTTCACTGTTGTTCTTCAAACTCCATGTATCGAGTCCACAACACACTGCTATGAGTTAGGAAAACCTCCTGGGAGAGAGGCTTTTAGGTCAAAATAGGTAGCTCAATTAATCTGTTATGCACAGCCCTAATAATAAATAAATGTGGTTAGTTATTATATCTTATATCACATCCAAACTCAAAATTTACACACACACACGCACACCCATGAGAGGCGGGGTCACCCTGGACAGGTCGCCAATCTGTCACAGGGCAACACAGAGACACACAGGACAAACAACCAGGCACACACACTCACACCTACGGAGAATTTGGAGACCAGTTAACCTGACAGTCATGTTTTAAGACAGTGGGAGGAAGCTGGAGTACCCGGAGAGAATGCACAGGGAGAACATGCAAACTCCGTGCAGAAAGACCCTAGGCCGGGAATCGAACCCAGAACCTCTTTGCTGGAAGGCAACAGTACATATCAACAGTGCATATATATATATATAGATAGATAGATATATACACACTCAATAAGTTTTTCTCTGATTAGATTCTCTTTAGTCTTGATGCTGTAATAGTAGCCAGAAATACTGACTACCCAGTGAATGGATCTTCCACCCACTGCTGTCTTTATACTACAACCACTGGACACACACTCGCTGCAGCCAGCTGATATCCATTCCACTCTTGGGGAAACTTCTAGCACTTAATGACTGGACCTCTGTTGAATTAGGTCGGTCACTTTAAAGGGGGTAAATGTTTATGCAATCACCTATTTTATGTTAAGTAACTTTTATTTGTTAGCATTTTTGTAGAAATCAATTTTCACTTTAAAATCAAACAGTATTTTTGTATTTTGTTTTGTCAAAAAAAATCTATTTTGTTGATCATTTCTGAATTGTAAAAGCAATAAGAAGGAGTTGAATAGATTTTACAGGAACTGTAAAGTAGCGTTTGATAGAAGCACTCAGCTTGTATCTGTTTGTTTTCTCTGCATTGTTAGTCCACAGTTTCCTAGAAGCCCTCTTTGCCTGATAACCCGCCTCGAGCGAGACAAGGTTAGCTTCATCACAGGTGGAGCTGGAGCCAGAGCGGCACACCTGTCCCTAACTGTTCCACTGAACATGCTTCATATCCAGATGGCGCTGCTTTCAAAAACTGTCACTCTGCAGAGTGACAGTTTTTGAAAGCAGTGCCATCATTCATCCAATGTAAATGTGCACATTTACATTGGATGAATGCTGAGTGAGCTGAAAGTGATGTCTTTCTCTGTTACTGGAGGCAGTGGCAGCGACTTTCCACCACGGGACCAGAACTATGAACTGCCACAGCAAAAGAAAGAATAAAGTCTTATCCGCACAAACAGAAAGTGCCTGGGAGAGGATATGTCATAAAAGCTGCGCTGTCACAATGACAACTTTGTTTTGACAGAGGTAACCTGTCCATCTAACAGCAGGACTAACGTGAACAAATGTTTTACATCTTTCAGCCTGCTTCTCAGGATCTATCTATTCACCTGCTATCCTCTATAATCTGCTGGATTTTGAATTTTGATGCCAAATACTCCACTAGATTTTACAGTTAAATTGATTAATGTTTGTTTTTCTGCTGTAATTGAAACAGCACAAGAATGTTCACAGATTATTAAACCAAAGAATGAAAGTATTTTTTCTGGAGTCTCTTAAAAACTGGGGTCCAAAAGGTTCTGGTGCCGTGTCCCAGACAAGACCCCAACTCTTTCTCTTTAGAGCCACACTGCTCTGCTCCACAAATATGCTGTTACCTTTTCTTAGTTGAGCTTTGTTTGCACATTACATTACTTACATTTCATCTCCACTCATACACACCATACTCCACTGATTTGACTGAGTTTCACACAATTTATCAGCAACGATTAAGTTTTACATGAGGTGTATTTCCCTGGTTGTAATTCTTGAACAGGATCATAGCAACATGGACCAGAGAGAAGGAAGCTGGTAGTCTGGCTTTAAACCACCCAGGGACTCTTTAAATCACCAAGTTTTCAAGAAAAAAGGTTGGTAAAGCCCCAACTAACTACAGCCATGTCTCTAAGTCTGAACACTGAAACCATCACTGGCATCATTTTCACATGAACACATTACTGAGGCGACAGTTTTAAAATAAAGTAGCAGAGAAATGGAATAAATTAATCCAATTCATTTACATTAGGAAATGATGTTAAGAACTTCTATTTTGAACCATTATAAACTTTTTCTCAACATTTTATGGTATTTATTGTAATGAAGACAAATTGACTCATCACTGTCTTTCCGTAGACACTCAGAGCACTACAAATAGAAATACTGGCCCAAAAATAAAACTTTCTATTGAACAAATAGTCTACTTCACTACACCTTTCACATCAATTAATTAATTGGTTAAACATCCATCCATCCATTCATTTTCTTACACCCTTGTCCCTTACTGGGGTCAGAAGGGTTGCTGGTGCCTCTCCAGCTATCGTTCCAGGCGAGAGGCGGGGTCACCTGGACAGGTCACCTGGACAGGTTGCCAGTCTGTCGCAGGGCAACACAGAGACACACAGGACAAACAACCATGCACACACACACTCACACCTAGGGACAATTTAGAGAGGCCAATTAACCTGACAGTCATGTTTTTGGACTGTGGGAGGAAGCCGGAGTACCCGGAGAGAACCCACGCATGCACAGGGAGAACATGCAAACTCCATGCAGAAAGACCGGGGCCGGGAATCGAACCCAGAACCTTCTTGCTGCAAGGCAAGAGCTCTACCAGCTGCGCCACTGGGCAGCCCCATTGGTTAAACAGTACAAAATAATTATTTGTGCTCTGCATATTGGAGAGCTAGCTATGATTCCTACCAGGTTCAGGACATCCCAAACCCCTGACCAGCAAAAAGACAGAATGGGATACTCAGGCTTTCAAACCAGATATCCTTCACTTCACAACAACACCTCAATGTCCTGTCCAATGATTTCCACAAACAGAATTGATGACAAAAGGCCATCATAACACAATAACTGTGTGTAATCCTGTTTTGAAGCATAAATACAGAATAGAGGGAGAGTGGAACAGTGGAGAATGAGTTCAAATAACAAATATCACCAACATGCTGACAGGAGTGGCAAGCATCAACAATTAGGGTTTAGTATTATTATCACAGGATGATTAATTCAAATGATCTTTGTCTTATTATAAAGTAGGAAATATAATAGTGGTCTTTCCTAATTCTAGCTCAATCCAAACATGCATCCATATTTAGATTGTCAAATTATAATAGTACAAGTTCAGCCAAACATAGAAGGCCAACTGATAAACAGTTGTTTATGTAAGAGAGTAAAACTGATTCAATTCATTGTTGACTTTGCACACAGTCCAGAAGGAACCTCTGGCAGACACAGCTGAACCAAGAGTACTTTCTATGGAAAAGAAAAACAAGGAGAATATGCAAAGTTAATGGCCACAGATGTCATAGAGTCAGTCTCATGTAACCTAGTTTATGACTGTGACTAATGTTGCAATGGCAGGCAGGATGGTACTTTACTTCAAATTTGTACTGTGGTGTTTTACCAAGCAGGGCCAGATTAACATATGACGTGTGATGGCATTGCTGCAAAGAGATGAATCATTCCCATCCTTCTGTCATTGAACTGATGATGTATATAAGACTAAAACTGGCAGATAAGTCTTGGTGAGATATGTGCTGTTGTTAGGCCCCACATATTTTAATAGATCCTCCCTCAGACTGTAAAAACCACTTGCATAGAGAACTATGCAAGTGGAGTACTACACTCTGGTTATTAGAAAAAACTGGAAACTCATGCTTAAAGCACTGTTTCACTTCACACATGTGCTATTTTTAACCAATGCATGACACAAACATGTCAATGAAACTACAAGGAACTGAAACTGAGTATAAATTACTATAAACAAAATTTATGTGCTGAAGTTTATTCAGTTTTTAGAAAAATAAACTTAGATTTCAAGCATGAAGCCTGTGCTTCAGATGTTCAGAGTCTTGGTTTATGTCTTTGGTAATGAAAACACATCCATTTGTGATCAGTGATACTGGAAGCACATTACCCATAGCTTTTGCCAGCAACGGGTAATCTAAAGCCCGACTTTTTCAAGACTCGCAGTCAGATTAAAGTTGTTGTCATGAAAAGGTTGGACAAATTAGAACACAGAGCCTATAATGTACACAAGGTAAGGTAAGATAATTGTATTTATATAGCACATTTTCAGCAACAAGGCATTTCAATGTACTTTACATGAATTAGAAGGAAAAACAAGAAAACAACAAACCAAAGGAAAGAGCAAAAGAAGATAAACAAAGTAAACAAAAATCGAATAACCCCAATGCCGAGGACAGTGCAGTACACTCCCTTCCTTGGTTAGCCATGTTCTTTAGTTAATGCTTATAGTTGACTGTTGCTTACATTGTTCCATTAAATGTTATATTTAATAGTGCAGAAGAAGATTTATGTTTCTGCCAAATTAACTCAAATCCACTTTTTTCATCTACAATTTGTTACTTTTTCCTTTGATTTTCTTTCAATACTCCAATTCTTTTCTCCTCTGTGGGACAATAACAGCTATTTCTATTTTATTATATTTCACAAATAGCACTAATATGCCAGTAATGTGTTTGGCACTTGTAATTAAGAACTACATGGGTACTTAACATTTATAACTTGAGACTGTTATATTTTATGAAAAATATATTTAACCTTTTTTTAAAAAAGTAACTGTTACTTTTTAAGGGAGTAATAACTAACCAATAGTCGTATTACTTTTTCAAGGTAACAGATCATGATTTAATAGTGTCTCTGATAAGTGGCTTTTAACTGATTTACAATTTTAGTTTTAGAATTATTGAACCAGAACTTAGAGAAGTTATGCTCCAATCAGAAACATCAAGTTGTTTACAGGTTGCTGCAGATTCAATGAAGGTAAAAATATTTTCTAGTTATTTACTTAAACAACAAACATTTCAGAAATGTAACAAATAACATTTTAATAAAAACTTGTTTCTTAAAAGTTTGCTTTAAAAGACAAGCTACATGACTCTGACCTCTTCTATGACTAATAAGAGAAGAAATTGGAGCAAACAAGAGGCTTTAGGAATGAGTCAGAAACACTGCCATTAACACGTCAGCTTCTGCGCTTTCACACAAGATCTGACCTTTTATTACTGTCACTTTCAACACAAAGCAGTCAAGAATCCCTGAAAGTGTTTTCTTTTTTATGTTTAGGATGACTACAGTTCACAGCAACCAACCAGACTTAGAGGATCTTGTCTAATAACAGATGGGCTCATGTTATCTTGTATGTAAGCAGAAAAATAAGCATACAGCAGAAGTAATCCTGAAGACTTAACAAGAAAATCACGGCACTTTTTGGAAACTGTCAAAATTCCTCCACACACTGCTTGATGTTAGAGGGAAATGTGTGAACAATACTTGCTTCCCTGGCTTTACTTCATGGCATCGCAGCTTCCCACTGACATTTGTTTTGCTACTGGTCACGAACTCATGACCTAAACTCTTGCACCTCATGAAGAGCAGTGGGGCGACTGGGGTCGTGTGGGGGCCGGATTAGGCTGCTGCAAGCATAGGTTAAGAATCCGCCCAATGAGGGGCATGAATGTGACATGCCTGTCAATAAGCGGATGGAAGGGCGGGGCGAGCAAATGGGGAGCCTCAGGCCTGGGTAAAGAACAAAACAGAGGGACAAGTGGGAGGGAGGGGTAAGCCAGACTGGCCTGGGTGGAAGTGGCTGAGTCAGGCAGGGTTCACCGAGTTCAACTTGTAAATAAGTGACTAAGTCCTAGGAGTGCATTCCAAGGGTCCACCTCACCCTCCCTCCCAGTGTCTTCTCAGGGGGATTCCTGGGCTTTCAGGGCTGCTCTCTGCTTTGTGTGTCAATATTTCCAGACCCTCTGCCATCATTGAAAGCAGGTGGGGGTTGGGTACAGACGCTGTGTGCTTTAACCACTTTTTGTGCTGAAGATTAAACAAGGGAAAGCCAACATATCACCCACCTTAATTTACAAACAAAAACATCCTAAGAGTGCTGCAGAATGAGCCTGGATCCCCCACACAGCAGAGCGCCTCTCACGCTCCTATAGGAGCAAGAAAGACACAAAATATATCTTGCAGTAAATGCAACTGACACTTGTGTGTTTATATTGATGCACACTTAAACCAGTGCAGAACCTGGCCGTGGAACTATGGGGTTCAGTTTTGCTAATCACCTCAGTCAGGTGGATCTAAAGTATTCCTAGTGGATCTCTAGGAAGTCTTATTTTCTGCAAACAAATCTGGCACACAGAGCTGCAACGCAGAAAAAGAAGAAAACCTTTGAGTAATGGCAAGATGCTGAATATTTTCAGTCGATGTACTTATTTTGCCAGCAAGAATTCCACATGGAAATGAGTTGTGAGCAATAAGGTAATATTTCACCCTGACAATTTGATTGAGTCTGAATCAGCAACACTTCCCTGCAAAGTTTGTGTGTCAGCAAAAGAATTTTCGTCCTGCCTGGTTTTTGCTACATCAGAGTTTTTAGCTTAGCAGGACACATCAAATTGATTTTCTGCATTGAAAAATCCTGCATCTCTTGTTGACTAAAGTAAGAATTTAAAGGATCCAGAATATGTGGTTATTTTTGTGAAATGAACTTAGGGTTCAACGTTCCAGCGCTGTGGCCTGAAATCCTAAAAACGCTGTCTGAGGTGAACTAGCTGTAAGACAATGGTGAGAGGTTGAAGGTGAGTAGAGGGGGGAGAGCGAGGGTTGTGAGCTTTGGAGCTATTAATATATTCCAAGAAGGTTTCTAAAGTTTTTCACTGCCAGTTGCCCCACATAATGGTTTCCATGGTGACTAGGCCTCAGAGCAGGGATGCAGAACAGAAATTAGCCAACAAAACAATGAGCCCAACTTGTACACATTTACAGGGCAGTTTTGAATGTTTGTATTTTTATGGTTAAATTAAACTAAAAAAAGTTGAGTTTCAGTTCTTCCACCTTTGCGGTTCAGATTGTTCTTTTGGGTTTAACCCAAAACTGAAGAAAGCTGTTTTTTTCCTTCCTCTGGGATCTTGTCAGTCTTGACAATACAGTGGGAATCTGCATGCACCAACTGTTTGATGGGGTTGTTCAGTGGGGTCCTGGGGCTCCGGGGTGCATGGTGGAGGGGGGGTGTGTGCGTGTGTGTTGGCGGTGGGAAACATCTAGAACAGGAGCAGCACACTAAGGGACAATGCAACTCCACACACAGCGAAGTGGAGAACTCTGCAGATGCATTAATCTCCACTTCACCAAAGCTCCTTTCCTTTGAGCTCAGACCCTCCTTAATCTACATTTGGTCATTCACAAACAAACCAATCAAGCTTACTTACATATGATGAAGTGCTTTTAATAGTTTCTGTGAATGCTAGCTTTTTAGTTTAATAATGAAATACATTTTCCCTTAGGCAACATTACTTGTCAAAAAGTATGAATTATTATTAAGTTTGTTTGTCTTAAAGTATACATTTCTACCTAACGTCTGTAGGCAAAAATGAAACAATTTATTATGAAAATGCAGGTGCACATAAGCAATAAAACAGCATGCATTGCTTATGTATTTCAGGGCTGCTTTCTACAAGCTCAGATGGTTTTATCCATTATCCTCATTGTATTAATCAGTTAAACTGTTGTGGTTTCATGTATCAGTTTTCTTTTTGAGTTGCTCTTTTTCTTCTCTCAGAATGTCCAGAGTCAGAGGAGTTGGATGGGATTTCTCCTGTCTACCAGCCTGACTGCATGAGGCAGGAGGTTGTTTTCCAGCTCCAACTTCTCCTCTTCTTCAACTAAACTCGAGGATGAAAGTTACTATCATCATGTCGCCGCTCTCTTCCTCTGTCTTGGGGCACAGATCACACATGTGCCAGCCGGGAATGTGTGTAACGTAAAGCAGGTGCTGGTTTGAATGAAACACAGAGTAACATAAACGCAACGCGAGAATATTCACAGGATATTCTGTCAGAATAATGCCTTTTAGGAACTGATCTCTTATTGTGTTTTTGGACAAATCAGAGAAATCAAGCCCACATTCCCAACTCCATGCTCCTCATTCCATATCACTGCTATACTAAACAGACTGGAATGCTAAATCTAAGCCTTCCTGTGAGGAAATGCATTCAAAACATGCATGTGTAACAGGAAGTGGCCTGGCTGAGTCCCAGCAGCGTTAACAACAATCCACATCATGCAGATGAAAAGTCTGAACTTGGAACCAAACTTGCCTCTTTTGACGCTTTTTTATTCTTCTGTGGTGAGTTTGTCAACTAATAAGTCCTGTCCTGTCCGAGGTGTGCCAGCGGGCCTCAGATGAAGCAGGCTCCATATCCCTTCCCCCACTGGCAGCGCTGTAAGTGTATTAAAATAAATCAGTGGACCCATCCCACCCAACATGCTAGCTAGACATTACCTTATACAAAGCTAGCAGCAGCATGTTCTCACGCCTGCTGGCCTGTGTCTTTTCGTTCCTCTGCTTCCCCCTGTCCTCAACTCCACCCACTACCTCTACCAAGCTGGCCACAGTAGCTGCCTCCACCTTCAGCCCCCACCTCTCCTGTGTTTCTGTGTACATGATCTCACATGACTCAACAAACCTCGGGCACTGAGTAAGGGGCTGTACAGAGTTTACTCTTAACAGACCAGGAGAAGACTGACTTTGTGGAAAAGACTGGAATGCAGCCCTTGACTTGTCATCCCAGATGGATTCTGGCTCAGAATAAAAGCCAAAAGGGCCCCTCAGAAGTGAATGAAAGGACTTTGCGGAACGTCTACCAAGAAAGCTGCACATCATTTTCAGGTCTTCAACACTTGAAAAGCCATGCTTGTGTTCAGAGGCCAGGGAGAACAGGGTTCCACTAGCAAACAACCCCCACTCTATGCCCAGCAGGGGTAGAAATGGTGAACGGATCAAAGTCCAAGATGACCCAACACAGCGTGAATTCCTGTGCTATCATCCTTTGTTGCCCAACCCACGCACATTTCCCCGCCACATTCATAACTGCATAAGAATCAGAGGAAAACAGTTGCGCAGAAACTGACTGGAAAGGAGGATCAGAGCCCAACCCAAACAAACCCAGCATGAGGGGAGTCTGCGGGCTTTTACTCTCTCAACTCAACAAATCACTTTCCAACTGTCTTTCTCAATGGGATAATAAGCGCTGCTGCTGTCATTACAATGATGACAGCAGCAGTGAGCAGAATGACAATCATTCTGCTCATTCTGGGGCTGCATCAATGAGATGGTAGACATGAAACACATGCTGTGAAAGAAGAACTTAGAGTTGCCTGCGAATGCTACCAAAGCAGCAGTAGTTTGAGTTTGGGTGAGTCAGCAGAATTCTTCTCAGTCTTTATACTAACCAGCAACGTGGTTTACAGAGATTATGATCTTCTTTCTCATTTTATTGTGCTATAACGAAAATTTTGCATGGCATTGGCATTTAGAGAAATAAACAATGTAGTGCCTAACTCCAACTACTTCTTGTTCTAACAGCTCGCTATACCTAACTGTTAGGTGGGATGATAACTGAAGAGTAATAATTAATTAAAATCCCTGGTGACCGCAAATAAAATGCCTGTCGAGGAATTGTCTTCAGGGTTCACCTGCATTTAATTTCATCTCAATATAAATGCAGCTGTTTAGTTTCTGACCTTGGAGACCAAGCAACACAGCAGACAGGATGCTGACAAATTGATGGAAGGATCTGAAGCAGAACCAATTTCTAAAACAATATCCCAGGTTTGGACATCTCAAGGAACTCTGTTTTATCTATTCATCAAAAAATACTAATGCTGATAAGGCCAAGGACAGGGAGCTTTCATGAAAACCCTGGAGGAGCTGCAGAAACCAACAACACAGGTGCAGCAATCTATCAACTGTTAAGCTCCTCATATGTCTACAAATGTTGAAGGTTTATGAGGCAAAATCAAGAGACTAATTCATTTTTCATGCAAATAAAACTGAATGCACTACCCTTCTTTTTTTGAAGGATGTTTTTGGCTCTAGTGGCCTTTTCTCCACATTGAGTCAAGAGGAAGGCAGGCTGCGAGAGAAGACATGTGGCAAAGGTCATTGAATCAGAACTCCAACCTGTTCAACCATATTGGGGTCTGATGCGTCCATACATGGGTCACATGCTCTGCCCCTACACCACTGCCACGCCCAATGCACTGCTTTTCTACTTCTTGTTCTAACAGGTTGGTCTATTTATTTGGGCTTGTAGTTATTTAAAAGGATGGTAAGGATTCATGTCGTATATAGCACTCTATTGGAGTGAACTGTATATACGAACTGATAAACTACATAACAGGCCATTTCATTACAAGGTAACCCATGTCCAACACACGTATGCATTTTCCTTCAGTTTCATACAGTGACACTGCAAATTTCCAACCCTTATGCTTTAACCATTGGCCTGGTTAAAGTCTAGACTAGAAGACATAATTTCCAGATGAGGTCAATAGCAGTTTGGGTTTTACCTGACCTTACACCTGCTTGAAGGAAGATATCAACTGTCGTGCGGAGGTTCAACATCTCATTGACTCCTGCACTATCTGAGATCTATCAGAGTGTCCCGAAATATCCCACAGACCTGAACAAAGGAGCAAGACGTGATATGTGATACAGCCAGGGTAAAAATAGATTCACCACTGACGGATAAGGCTGTGTTTCATGATCGGTGCACAGGGCTCTTCGTTTACACCTCTAGTAGTTGTTATGTCTCTCTTGGCTCAGTGACTTTGCTCTGGATAGATTTTTTTTCTTCCACAAATGGATCAGCCTTATGTTTGTACAGAATGTGTGTGCCTGTAACCTGAGAACATGGACAGTCAAATGTTCTCACGCATGTCAAAGCACACAATACCATGTTTTGGGGGCTGGAAGGGTTTGTGTGGTCTGTGAAGCATAAATGATCTGCCTGAGTCGAGACAATCCACTTTTTAAAGTGGAGGATATTTCTTTAGTTTTGAATGTCACTGCACATGGCATTATAACTGGAGAATCAGCAGAACATTACATCATGCTGGAAAAATCCACGAGAGGAGCTGCAAGCTTTTCCAGCTGATGTTAGCGACACATCATCAGTGTGAGAGGAGAATTACAGGGAGAGATAATGAAAGCTTTTTTATTATTTCTTTATTTGCATGTTGTTTTTACTCACACTAAAGATGAGTTTCACTTTAGAACATTAGCATTAGGTTATTACCATTAACTTACAAAAAGTCACAATTTTATTTTTACCTAATTATTTTACAACCTAGAGAACACTCCTTTGTTCTATTCTCTGAAACATGGAGGCAAATACTTTTTTAAATGATGGATATATAGATTAAACTCTGCATAAAAGAGCATTTATCCATACAGACTGATCGAGTCAAAGACATTCCAGAGGTATAATGGGAATCATTTCTCCCACTCTGTGTAATAAGTGTATGCAATATGCTTCACAGTGACAGGAACAATGGCCTCTTTCACTGCCTGCACCAGGCAGGAGATGGGCTGGTGCATTATGGGAAGCAGACAGGCTCTTACAGTTGAACGCAGATACTTCAGAGGGGCCTCACATTAACCCAGGCAACAAGGAATAGCTCTTAAACTTTCAGACATGGGTCATGTGTAAATAATAAAACTGTGTCTGGATCTGAACGCAGGCAGCTCACGAACCTCTTACAGCTCCTGCTCTTTACACAGAATATCATGTGTTTCACATGGACGTCATCTTAAATCTCATATAAAAGTGTTTTCATTTTCACTTTTTGTGCAGTCCTCCAGAGTCTATAACACACCATAAGCTTTTGTCCTACATTAAAACACCAACTCTTCCCCCCTTTTTCCACAGACATGTTAGCCTTCAAATATAAGGGAATTCAAGCTGTATGATCATTTATCTGGAGTTCAGAGCTAAAGCCCTATTAGCTCTGAACTAATAGGAGCTAATAGTTCAGAGCTCCTATTAGCTCTGAGGGTATGACTGACTAAACTGGATTAGGAGCGTTGTCCTGATTGACATTTCGTTCTGAAGGAGCAACGATGAAGAGAATTTGTTTTTCTGATGGCCATGTTCCACAGTGTTGCAAAGTGTTCCAAGCTACACATCAGCAGTCTGAGGCTATCTCAAGTGGAAGGAATGCAGATATATTCTGTGTCATGAGAAACAAATGTGCTTTTCCTGTGGTGACAAGCCAAAATGTCTGCTGTGAAACACCTGCTGAGTCAGAGCTGCATTCCTCCCATGTTTTTATAAAGACAGCAGGAGGCGGGGCTTTAGCTCCTTTATTGGATCCATATGAGTCAAAACTCTCTATGTTATGGAGTTTGTTGCTATGTTCATTACACAGCAACTGGTTTGAAAGTAAATGTTTGACTGCTGACACTGGACTGAACCAAATAATAAACTAAATCAACTCCCACATCCAGAAAACCAGATCCATTTCAGAAATGATCAAACACAACTTGATTCTCATAAAAGCATAAGTAGCACTTCAGGCAAAAAATGAGGAGCAACTTAAAATTGGCTCAAAATAATAATAAAAAAAGGTTGTATGTCTGCACACACAACACTCTGCAAAACTCAGCAAGGACACTTCCTCTTTCCATCCCATGCCTAATTCATAGCAGTCAACACAATTTGGTGCAAAAATGTTAGGTGTTTCATAATAAAGGCTGAGTTATTTATATAAATCATCTAAACGTCTTTGCCAGAGATACAGCAGCAGCATCACTGGACACCCATGAAGCATGTAGCAGAAAAAAATGGTCATATTTAATCAATGTTTTATCACAATCTGTATTTAGAGAATGATATATCCAGATATTGTTTTTCTGTGAAGAGGTCAGTATGTTATATTAGCCAGAGGGATTCTGGGTATAGCTATGATAAAATCATACAGAACAAGGAAAACTGGGATTCATAATTTTCTTATATGCTGATGACACGTTCCTGCCAGTCTTCCCAACTGAATTATTTAGGTCGTTATTGTAGGGAATTGTGATGACAGCATCTTTTGTAATAAGTCCTGTTTCTCATGTCAGCTTCCAAGTCTTTCTGTGATCTTCAACATGTTGGGGGCTTTGGGGACTTTAATCTGTGTTTGGTGTGGATACCTACTGCTGTTAGACGCCTGAACATGAATTCATATTCAATAAATTAGAAGATACGTCTAAATCAGTCTCGTTTGCCAGGTTAAAAATACCTTTTGACAAAAAAAAACAGGCTTTAAGGAGGTATTAAACATACTTTTCATTAAGCTCACATTTCTGTTTTTAAAAATTGTTGTTTTTTTTGGTTTGATGTCATATTCTCATGTTACATGTCATGTTTCCATTAGCTATAAGCGGAAAATCATAATTAGCAGAAGTAAAGGCTTTCAAACATCCTTCTGTGAGAAATTAATTTAAATAATGTGTTTTGCTTAGTAATAAAATAATTGGACTTTTCAATAATATTCACATTTTTTGAATATGTCTGTACATGAAAAGTGTGATGACACTTGAAATACATTTGTCATCAATCGTTACACTCCCTTCATTTCCACTGCATGAATCATTTTTAAGACACTTTTCAGTCTTTTCAAGTTCATTGCAGCAACAACAAAAATACATCTAGACTTTAGGTTATTATACAGCAAATGCTACCATACAGTGGTTCAGATCACAGCAGTAAGCAGTTCAGACCTAAACTGAACTGTCATCTGCAATTTGAAAATTCAAGTTCAGACATGACCTGAGATGAATAAGGAAAGATTTCTGTCTCTAGGTGTGCAAGTATCGTGAAGAGAATATTTGGGGTTGTCTGCAATGTTCTTCATTTTTTTGGGAAATTCCTAAAATATTAGAATATATTAAAATATAGAAAATTAGTAATCTATTGGATGAGTGGCAGTGTAGACAAATCTACACAACAAAACCCAGATACTGTAAATAAAACTGAGTCTTAAAGCTCAGTTTGGTATTTTTACATTCTCAGGTCCCTTAAAGTTTAAGATTTTTAAGAAGCCATTTCCAGCGTTGGTCTGTTTACCCGTTCATACCATCACCTGCTGCTGACGCCATCAATGTGCCATTCTGACCCAAATAGCACCCTCTCTCTGTTGCCTTTCCTGATGTTGAATAATGAGTATAATTTTTGGCAGAAGCAAAGATAAAAACATACATTTCATGTGCTCTTAATAAACGTTGATGTAAAAAGAAGCAGAGACTGAGCAGGTGTCAGAGCGGGATCCACGTGCTCTGGGCACCCTCACAACTTCTGGTCCTGCTACTGCACTTAATCTTTACAACTTCCACTATACCACAAACCATGGCCCACCAGCATCACAACATACACACACACACACACACACACACACACCCCCGCCTACCCACGCACGCACACACATCTAGTCTTTATTTGAAGAATATGAAGAAAACAGTAGTCCTCACTTCACATATTTAAGAGAACATGTGAACGCTTCCACAGAAGATCACTAAAGAATGGTACTTTCTCTTTTGAAAGCTTAACAAGATCTGCTTGAATGTGTCCTCTGACAGACAGGGTGAAACTGTAGGACTGGTGTTACAGAGAGCGTTATTATGAGACATGTTCAAACAGCCGTACAGGCAGAGCAGAGAAAGCTGTGGATGAATTATCATTAAAAATGAACTCTAATACAGCCTGTGCTATAGCACCTGCAAAGGAAGTCAGACAAGGAAGCTTTATTTCCTTTGCAACAGTTAGTTATAAATGGAAACGTACACATTGCCAAGTATTCATTAGTTTTGAGTAATGTAGTGTTTGCTGCCATTAACAACGTGGAGGTGGGCTTGATTCTTTCCTGGCGACTTTATCTGATGTGATTTGATTTAAAACTGGTTCTCTCTCATCAACATATTTGTGTGAACATCTAGCATTATAAAAGTCATGGGAAATTTTACTGCTCTGGGAATAAAGAAGATCTATTGAACACTAATGAAGACGTGTGCAGCAGTAGCACAGTTTTTGTTTGTGTTTTGTCAGCATGACAAATGTTTGCCTCGCCTTCACACAGCCTAACCACAACAGGAAAAAACAGCCTTCCTGCCAAAGAAACAAATCAGGTTTTGACATGTAGAAACAAACTTAGTGAAGCGTAGAAAGTGTTTGTTTTACTTACAGACTTGTCCTTCATCTTGGGGGGCTGATTAGTGATCATTTATCCACGAGCAGCGTGAGGACACATCACTGTCAGTCAGAAAGATGCGAGGTGGGGCAGATGATTGGCAGCTCGGCGCAGCGTGGGGAGGGCGGCCCTGCAGCACCAACACAGACCCTCCTATCATCCACAGTTACTCATCCCTTCTCACATGAAAGCTGCGCAAACATGTGCGCCACGTTCAAGTCAGACATTTTACAAGAACACTTCCCATTACATTACACAACTCAAAAACACATAGCATGTTCTACCGGAGGGGGCCGGGGGGAATTACTGGTTTTTATTACAAACAGACGTACTAAAGAAAATCCGACAGAATCAGAATTAACCTGCAAATGCATAAATGTTGCAAAAAAAGGAATACATACAATTCGCTTTCTTTCAGAAGTAAAAATAAGAGCAAAAAAGTTTTTTTAAAAAGCGCAGAACTTTAGCTTTTCTTTAACTAGGTGACTAAAATGAAGCAGAATTGTTCTTTCTTCAAGGTAAAATATGCCAATTAAAAAATGTTTGTTCAATTATAGATGGAAAACTAAACTGAAGTAAATGCTGTGAGATTATTTTTACTGACATGCCAGACTCTTCCTCTTTTTTCTTTCTTTCCTTCTTATTATATTAACTTTTTGAAGCTCATCTAATCAACATATTTTTGTTAACTGCAGTAATTACAAACACATGATATTTTAAAATAATGTGTTTTAAACAAAAGATTTTAATTCATAATAATAAAATAAAACTTTCCAAGATTTGGCAGCACAGTTTTCTGATTTTAGCTATTGATTAAAAATTTAATCAATAGCTAAAATCTGAAAACACTTTTAAATCGATTTACTGACTTGATTGCATTTATTATATATTTTGCTATTATTTAAGAATAATAGCATAAGAAACTCAAAATAAAATGTTAAATAATGTTGAGCATTGCCCAAGGAAAATAATGTACAAAACATGCTATCTAAAATTGAATCCCAAAAACCACACACACACTGCCAGGACATGTCAGATTTGTGGAAAAAAAAATAAAACAAAATAATTCTGCACCTGAAATGCTCTTATTTTTAACAGAAATGTAAAAAGTAAAAACCTTTTTAAAACCTTTTAAACTGTATAAATAAATCCTTAGTAAGGAAACTGCATGAAACCACTATAAATATCAGTTTTTGTTCTTTGTGTTTAATCTAAAAATATAAGAGAACAGCATAATCTAAAAGAGAACAGATTTGGAAAGGTTTAGAATTTTATCTTTAATTTTATGACTTAAGTTTTGTATTTTTCAGAGAAATAAAATTCACGCATGAATTCCTTTTTAACAATGATTTTTTCAGTTTTGCTTTTCAAACTGATTGCTGATAATCTGAGGATTTTACAAGAAAAAGCTGATCATTCCAATAACAAATCAGCTGCTGTGCTGCATTTCTGCTGCATTTGTTGAAAGAAGAAAGAGAAACCAGGGAAAAGATGAGAAGAAAACAAGAAGAAAAATAAAAGGAGCTAAAACTCCCACACATATTTCACCTGCTGGAATGCTTCCAAGCTACTTGAATGCTAAGAACCAATCAGGAGGGAGACCAGCTGTGATGTGGTGTCATTTTCAATTTCGGATCAAATATGATAAGTGTGTAAAAGTCAGAGGAAGAAGCAGACAGGTGTCCACACAGAGCTGTTCTGGCTCTGACGTGGAACTCAGCAGTGACTCAACATCAACAGAGGACCTTAGATGGCTGAGCCTGCTTGACCTTTCTCCATCTGCCACCAGCCGGGCAGCTAGCAGAACTCAGCAGCATGTGACGGGGCAGAAGGGGAAACTGCCCCGGCTGACCGGGAAGTCATAGAATCCTCATTTTTCTTTTCCTTCTCTGTTCTGTTTGGATCTTCAAAGTTCACTCCAGAAATAACAACTGTCAAATTAGTGCTGACTTTTTTGTTCCCCATCGGGTCAGGGGTTATATCTGGTGGGGTTCACAATGGACAACTTTTTCTGTTGCTCATCATTTTCATTCATGATTTCTTTTAGTTACATAAACTCTTCATATTCATTATTGAGTGAATAAAATTAAAAATGACATTAAATAATTCTCTGTGATAGTTGGTCCACTGCCAGCATTCATCCATGACCTTTTCTCCGGTTACACTGTACCCCATTTTTCTAACCAAGCAAAACAACCAAATGACTTTATCAACATGGGAAAAGTTGTTTTTTTTATTTTTCTGCAATGCAAACATTAGGAACAGACACTAAATAAAAGCTAAATAAGTAAAAGACAATAAAAATGCAATCAAGTCAGTAAATCGATTTAAAAGTGTTTTCAGCATATTTGTTCTTTAAAAAAGTAATTTGACCTGCATCACTCATCTCAGAACCAAAGCAAAAATAATGACCAGTTTAAAGCAGGTTTTCTTCAGACCGTTGTGACTTCTTACCCTAACCCTAAAATCTCAAACTACTGAAAAAAAAATTATGCCAATCACTAACACACAGGTTGATTTAATCAGCAAAGATTCCTAGAAATCTATTCTACAGAAATTATTTAAGCCTTTTTGAAACTGTGGAATTTATTAAACTTATATAATTTTTAAAATTTTAAGTGTCAAAAACACCAAAGATACAATTATATATAGCATGAATATTTCAGGTTGAAGTAATTTCAAAAGACTGGCCGGTTTAAAGTGGAAAAACATAAGTATATGATATTTTTAAAGCAGTTTTTGGGAACCACTAAATTTTTATGACTTATTGAAGATTATAGATGCATAATGAAAAATATTCATTTTTATTATGCATCCATTTGCCTGTTAAAAAACAACAAATTGTATTAAATGTTCCCATCTCATCCATAACTTTATTGTGACATTCAACCCAGAGGTTCACTTCACATGTTTGGTGGCTTGGTTCAGTTTAGTTCAGGAAAAACTAAGGAACAGAACAGAACATTTCCCAATTTAAATCCCTCATACTTGAAATCCACTCTTCTTGTTGTAGAATGATTTTTTCCCCCATTTTTTGCTTTATTGTTTCTTGCTCAGACAGAAAAACAACAGGAAAAGTTGATCTCAGAGAATGTGGGGCTGCGTGTCGAAAATGGTAAAAAGCCACAGGCAGCAAATCCTGCTGATCTCGTTGTGAGCTTACGGGTTTACAGTGCTGCGAGGGGCTCGGTGCAGGAAGTGGGCTCATTACTGCTCTTCCACGCCCACAGCCTCCTCATTCCCACCCACCACTAAGCCAACTCCCCCCACCACCACCTCTCCACCCCAACCACCTGTGCTAGTCTCACAGGATGCCCCCCTTCTCCCCCCAACTCTCTTCTTCTCTTGTACAGCTGCACTTCTTTACCAAACCGCACACTCAACATGCTTTGTTGTTTTACACTCCACTGCTTCAACAACATCACTGATGGGAAGACTTTTTTGTTAGACTGCTACACATTGCATATTGCAGGTTTTAAACATACTTTCACTAAGCCTGTATCTCTGTGTTAAAAATCATTTTTATTGGTGTGTTGTAATATTCTAATAAGGGATAGATCCTTAACTTGTTAATTTGATTAATTCAAGCATAGACCCTAATACATTCTAATTTTCTCCACCTACAAAACTTCCAAGCAGAAACATTGTATTTGTGTATAAATGTGACACACAAGCAACATCAGCAAACAGCAGCGATGGACGCCTGGGTTCATTTCTGCTTCAAAAAAACCATCTGTTGGGACGCTGGAAAAAACTAAAAGAAGTGCTAAAAGAAGTAAGTCTATCAACGAAGCTATTCTCGCCTAAAATAGCATCTCAATGTTAAACATGCAACATCAGCACAGATGTCCCCAGTGCTAGTGTCGGTGTCCACAGTCACATTTCTAAAGAAGCTCCATGAATGACCAGGAGTTCCTGAAACTCTGAGAAGGTGAATAGAAAATAAAAAGAATCTGATCCAATCTGATGGAGCAGATTAGAACAGATTAAGACCAATTAATATATTTGCTGTTGAACTCATGTTTCTTTATTCAATAAAGAAAATGTTTTTTGAATTGAGAATGTTCCTCATTTCACATACATATAATTCTTGATTAAAATTGGATTCATTGTGAAAAATTAATTAGAGGTCCTGATTAAAGATTTGAATCGAGACCCAAGACTAATTTTAATCTTAAATGTCAAGTTTTTATTGCTGTAAGTAAAAAATTATCTTCATCAGAAATAAAGGCAGGAAAACATTCTGTGTTACATACATACATACATACATACATACATACATACATACGTACGTACGTACGTATGTATGTACGTATGTACACACACACACCCACACACACACGCACACACCCCCACACACATAACATGCCATCATAACATGCCATCATGTAAGACCGGTCAGAGGACAGCTTGATTCTTCCTAATGCACATATAGAACCTGAAAACAAAGATGAAAATACAAATCAACAAAATTTAAATGTGAAATCTTGATTAACACCTGGGGCAAAACTTGATTTTGTAAATATGTATTTAATTTAATTATGTACTAGATAAATATTAAACAAATCTCTATGCGAAAGAAAGAATGTACTGATTATTGCACCATTTCTGACAAGCATCTTACTGTTTCATTGTTCTCTCTGCGATGTCAGTGAGCAGAACAAAAGAGAGCCATATAGAAGGATATGATCTCACACTTCAGAGGAAAAAACACGGCAGCTTTCCCCTGCCTGTGCAGAAGTGGAGAAAACCGCGCTGAAACTATCACTTTTCAATCAGACGTCTTTATTTTAAGAAACTCAAACGTTATTGACCATTGGCTAATACCTATCTGCTGTCAGGTGCAAACCTAGCAGGGGTGATAAGAGAGGCTCGGCTGAAGCAGCAGGAAGCCCTCTAACTGACAAACGCAGCACAAACAGTTTTCAAAGTTCCAATTTGTCAAAAATAAATAGAGCCGGATGCCTTCATATCTAAGTGTGCAATCATGCTTGATTGCACACTTTTTCTGCTAATTTTTTTTGTTTCTATTTGTCTACATAACATTTTCTGTATATGCAGTATCTTATTTACAGGCAAGGGAATAAAAACAGAATGCTGCAAAACTTCCCAACAACAGAAGGAGACGATTCTGACCTACAGCACTTCCATCAGCTTCCTCTCTGTCACTAAAGGATCAAATCAATATTTCAACAGCAATTCTCTTCACCATAATATAAAAGCAAAGATAAAATCAATGTAATGCTTTATTCAACCTTCAATAAAAAACAAACAAATGACTATTTAAAGGACATTTGGAATGATTATAGAAAATATTATTCCAAGCATTTCCTCCATGGTCAGAACATTGTAAACAAAGTAATAACACTTTAATGATGTTATTACTTTACATTATTTTAATAACTAACGCATCCTGTTCTTCAAGTGAACTAAAACATTGACATGGAGTGCCAGGATTTTCTTCGCCAGCTGATTCCTTCGTTCAGTGCCTCTGTGCTGCCCCACACACACTAACAGGACAGAATACATGGAGCAACGATCAAACAGCAGCATGAGGCTCACAGTTTAACACCCATTATTATTACACAATTACCTAAACCATTTTCATGTTGTGTATATAAAACAGAGGCATACAAAATATTTGGATCTTGAGGAAATAAAGAGAAAATGTGCTACTTCTAAAAAATAATTTTAAAAATCTGAATATTGCATATATATATAACAAAACAAAGTTAATAGTGGGTAAATATGTGAGTTCTATTTTTAGTTAATTTTACTTTATTCATTTACTTATTAAAATATCGAGTCGCCATCGTAATGATTGAAAGAGCTGACTGTAGAGATAAAGCCTGTGTGTGTGATTAGGCTAAAGTGGTGATGGTCAGACTCATCTCTTGTTTCACACATGACTCAGCAGCTCAACAGAACATTGATATCAACCACAAAGGATTTAAAAAGAAAACTTCTGCTGGCTTTTGGTTTTCCCCATGAGAACATGAGTGTAAACCTGGACACACAGCAGAGAACGGCTGTAATCTGGAAGTGTTTGCCTGACATACAGCAAGTCTGGGAACCACAACCCTGTTTCATATGAATAATCTCAGCAATCCTGAGGAATAATAAAAATCATAATGTAATTATTAGAAAAACTTGATTTCTTGAAAATAACTCTGCCACTGTGACCAACTGCAGATAGATGAAGACTGGGGGTCTTTAAATAATAACACTTTCTGATGTTAAAGTATACAAAAATAAATCCTAAATCTAGCAGCTTGTTATTTTAACATAACTCCACCGCATGGCTATAAAATAATGAAACCCTCTTAGTACCATAAGTGAAAAGAAAATTCTGTAAGGAGATAATAATTAAGACAAAAGCTGATTTAAAGTAACAACCTAACATGATGAATATAAATCCCAGGTTGCTCTAGAAAAGTTACATTTTAAATATTTTTAAAAATTCACACAAAAGTTGCAGGTTTTCTTTTTGCTCTAAAAATAAACCAAATTGTTTACATTTATAGGAACATTTTTGCCGATTAGCCTTAATTTCACTTCAGTATATCAATAAAGATAGCAAAGAAAATAACTTTTATTTCAAAGTATTTTTGTTAGTGATTGCATGTTGCGTGTGTGTGATTGATTTGACAAGTGTCAGAAAAACACTTTAAGATTATTATTAAACTTTGGTCAGAATCTCTGATAAATAAACTATTTCCTCATTCTTCTTATTTCATTTCACAAAAGTATTTAGTTAAAAACTCCAGATTAAAAAAATAAATAATAAATTATATATATATATATATATATATATGTATATATATAATTTATTTATATATATATATAAAATAATTAACATTTCTTACATTTTCAACTTTAGAAATGAATAAACTTCTATGATGACAGTCATCAACCTCTTTGCTAATATTGTAAAATTGCTTTCACACACTGCCTTTTTATGTTCGTCATTAATTAAGTTTTTTTATGGCATTCATGTCTATATGACATCCTACCGTAAATTTAGATACATTTAAATATGAGCTAAAATTTCTCTGTTCATGTCTATCATTAAAGTTAATGTGCTAAATCCAATTTAATTTTTAACATTCAAACAGGTCAGTTTCCATGTATGACAATAACTATGTGCACTAAACATCATATTAGTCAATATGTATAATCCTCTGAGTTATTTGTTTTAGAATTATATCTTGAGCAAAAACATCACTGTGGAAAAATTCTTTTTAAATAAAGAAAATATCTGATTGTCTCCTACAAGGTGGCTGCAATTTAGTATCTAAAGTTAGTTGGACGAGTATGTTCCACAGCATGACACACTGATCTGATCTGCTTTTCTAGTCTGACAACGTCTTCAGTTGTAGTCCAGAACAGAAGGAAGCCATGTTTGAATGTGTGCTGTTTAATGTAGCATCTTTAGTTGTTAAATCTAATGTAAAACCTTTCTTCCTATCTGTGTCTACATTGATGCTGTGTTGTACCTGTCTGCTGATCTATCAGATTTCAGATAACCTTACTATAAAATTGCCTCTCTGTCTCTTTACCAGCTTTTTCATCCATTTCATCATTAATTACTAAAATAGGCGCACTGTGTTCTTTCTGTGCAACATAAACATCATGTGTTGACTGTTAAGTTTATATTGCTGAACACTCAAACCCAGTAAACATCAGAAGTTAGGTTGTGGGCAAACATAGTTTCACATCTAAAATAGGTCTATAAAAGATCCTCATTAATCTGCTGAACAGGAAGGCTGTTGTGACTTTCCTCAACCAGTAAACACATTTCACAGAGGGAGAAGCTGCCTTAGTCTCTGACATTTTTGTTTGATCATAAGATTGAATTTTAATGCTTATCAGCCACAGATAACAAACAGTAGAGTTGATCACAGCTACACCTGTTGGCACCATTTCCATCACTGGAGATGAGCGGGTTACTATTAATATGATTCAGACATAGCCTGGAATTTTAATGTCTCTCTGGTGAACAACACGCCTTACAGTCATTGGTCTAAATTTCCACAGCTGATAAAAAATGAATACATAAATTTAGCAATATTCAGTCAGTGGATCATTCAGAATCCAGTTTAATTCAAGCACATTTTCAGCCTTTTCATTCATGTTGATGTAGTGATAGATACTGAAATTTGTATTTCACATTGTCACAATTTGAAATCCAATGTTTTGCATTAAATAAAAAAAGTTTATTTTGTAATAACTACAAAAAGAATGTTTCGTGTCTGTGGAAGTTTACTCCTGTAATATCTATGCTCCCTCTGTGTAGAGAAAACTGTGGATTCTTTAGAAAGACATTAGCTGGCTTATTCTAATTTAACTGAGCTCTTGGAGAACTTTGAGGAAGTTCTCCAACCCTTTTGATCAGGCAAATATGAAAAAGAAAATTATAATTATTCCATGCAGAAATTTGTTGAGGCTTGCTGACATGGTGTTATCTAAGGTAAAACAACTAGAAAATACTTTCCTTTAATTCCAAACAGAGTCAGTTTGTGTGACCCCTTGTGCACACAAACTGGTGTGTGCTCACACACACCAGTTTGCAGATAGACTGTATCTTGCCTCTGAATACCACAATGTTTTAGGAGAAGAAGAAGCTGAAGCCCTGCACCACAGCTGACCAGTTATCAAATTATATACACACATACGTACACACACACATATAAGTACATACACACATCCTCTTCCATATACCTACATACACACATACATAAGGCAATATGATGATTTACATAGACATGACATAGGCAGACTTTACTGTCATTCAACTATACATTTAACATTTACAAATTGAGTGATATTTGGATTTGGCTGAAAAGCTCCAATAATAATGAAATAAATAAATAAGTAATAATAAAAGTATCTAAAATATATATATAGGATAAAAAGAATAATGGGAGTATAGCAGCTGTATGGCATGAGGGATGAAGCTGTTGTGGAATCTGGTTGTTCAGTGTCAGGGATGGAAGGAGGATCAGTCCCAACCGTTCTCTCTATGCATTGCCAGTCAGAGGTGTAACATGCTCCAAAGCAGATTGACACACATATACACACATACACACACATATCCACAAATTTGCACACAATATGTGGATATGTGTGCAAATTTGTGTACGTTTATGTATACCTGTACATAAATGTACAGGTATATATTTATACATCTACAAATATGTGAGCTTCTGACACCAACTAATCACAAGAGAAATCAGAACAGCCCTTCATGTTGTTGCTTTCCAGTCCAGTATGTTCTGGCTGAGGATGTGGCTGACCAGGGTCAGTAGAACTCAGGACCAACCATCTCCCCCACTTTGACACGATCGAGTAAAATCCAGTAAAATCAAGAAAAGCGGCTGCAGTTAATGATATCTGGTAAGGATCCCTCGTGACTACTTGAAGATCTTGAGTCACTTTGACAAAAACCTCTTTTACAGTGTTTGAATTCCTCGGCTATTAAGATCAGATGTGCATCATTTAATTAGCTCAGTATGGACCTGAACTTACTGAGATGCATGGGAGAGTTGAGAAGGTCATGCTCTCCACTTAAGGCAGAGCAACAAGCTTATGAGACCATCAGGCAGGTTTGATGGAACCATCAGGATCATTTACACAAGTTGAATATCTCTGAGACACAAAGAGAGCAAAACACCAAGCAAACAAATAAGAGCAAGTAGAAATCTGCCTGCTTCTTTGCAAGTGTCGAAGCTGAGCTGCAAACAGAGAGGCAGGCCGTACAGCTGCAGACTGGAGGGACGTGGGCCCGCCCAGGACACTGCAATCTGACTTTGTGTCCAGCAATAACACCACTGAAGGTGGCAGGAGAAGATGAAGCAGCCACAACATGACAAAGTGAGGAAGGGACAGCTGTACTGAAACAAGAAGGGAGGGAAACAAAAGCTCCTGTTGTAAAGTGCTGAATCTGACGCACAGTCCTGCTCCATCCTCACACGCTGACATGCCAGCTCCAATTTAATGAACCATTAACCCATTAGTGCTTGGTTACTTCTGAACACAAGGAGCTTCTTCACTCATTATGGTTTTAATTTGAAATATAAAACATGAATCACCCGGCTCAGCAGAGAACTGAAAGGGGTGGAGAGTTGGGGCCTGGTGGAGAGCGGGGGGTGCAACCCTGGATGCTCCAGTTCAGCATGCACAGTATGAAAAAAGTGGTAGGTCAGCAGGGTTGCTTAGAAGATTGCTATTGCCTTGTGGGATTTCTGCTCCAGCTGCCAGCCCCGAGGGACTCGTTATGCTAGGATCCCCCAAGAAACCCCTCAGATTGAGAAATGTTCCCAAACCAAGCTCCAGTTAATGGATGGAGCTTACATAATAGTAGTGGATAAGTCCAAACTTGTTATTCATCTGTTTTAAAGGATGTATGTTCTGTTTTTTTCATGTAGGTGAGCAGAGTAAAAAAAAGAGGAAGTACTTCAGATTAAAGAACACGTTTAGTTATGTTTATTTTGTGAAATAAAAACTCAAACAGAGTTGCAACTTCCAACTATAGAAGTCATATTTTGCTGCTGTTCTTGTATTTGATTCATCTTTTTCAAATACCTGTTGGTGATTAAACCAGCGTGAAGTCATTCTCTGAATTCCCTCATAGAAAAATAAAATTACTGTACAAGTGAAAAAAATCCCCTAAAAAGGATCTTCAACAGTTTCTTTTGTTTCAAAGTATTACAATTATATGCTGTTATTTAAAAAATTAAGATTTGCTTTGCTTCCAGATCTGTCAATAATTTTTTCAAAGTAGGGAACAGACAGTGAGCCTGTGAAAATCAGATTCAGTGACTGAAAATCAGATGTTCCTCTCATAAGGAGCTGCAGACGGAGGAATCCAGAGCTGGTTCTTCTCTGGAGAACTGGATCAAATTAAAGATTTAAGCCAAAGTTTTTAACTAACAGGTTTACCTGAAACTGAATAATGAATAATTTAACATGTTAATAACTCTGAATCTGACAGTATTGCTTGTAATTGAGTTCATTTTCACTGAGTTAAAGAAACAGAATTGGCTTTGAGTTCTATATTTTTTTTTTCTGTGTTTATCATTTCCTAAACTGAATTAGGCAAAAAGTACAAAAATATTCTTTTTGCAGATTAATCACAGTAATGATCAGCCAACAGGAATAATTACCCACATATGGACATTATATCAATATAAATATAAAAAGTAGCTCATTTGGTAAATATGTTTTTCATTTATTCAGTTTCTTCTTTATAAACCAGAAAAATAGCAACAGGCTATGACTGACATTTAAACCTGACTGAGTCACTCCGGGTAACAGAGCTGGATGGGCTCTGCATGGGAGAGAAGAAAGGAGCAGGGGGCTAAAGGAGCAGGGGGCTAAAGGAGCAGGGGGCTAAAGGAGCAGGGGGCTAAAGGAGCAGGGGGCTAAAGGAGCAGGGGGCTAAAGGAGCAGGGGGCTACTGTACAGAACAAAGGACTCATGCGTTAAACTGCGCATGAGCGCTGCCGCCACGCACGTGCTGCAAAGCCAGCTCCATGTTAGAGAAGTTTTTCTACGTCAGCTGCCTTTTAAAAATGACACTTATTACATCCTTATTACCGCGCCCCACGCAACAGAGGGTGGAATCTAAACTGAGAAAGGACGGAACTGAGATGCAGCGAGTGATGAAAGGAGGATGAGGATGAGGAGGATGGTGGGCGATGATGCCCCCACTCTCCATCCTCCCCCTCTCGCCACTTGTGTTGCATCAGCATTATAGCAGACAAAGGATGCCGAGGATGTCACCGCTGCTGGCGGTGCTGTATCACAGCTCCACTCCGGTCCTTCATCACGTCCACTGCTCTGCTGCTGCAGTCCACACGGTCACACAGCAGGTAGACCGATGTCCCACTAAAACAAGTGAGGCCGGAGACAACCACACACGGTCCGCGCGCGCACGAATGCATGTTCAACCCTAACAAAGTGAACAAAGCATCACAGTCCACTCAACATCTGAACTTGGTCCAATCATATATTCTATGTGCGTTCTTGTTATTTTATTAATGTATCTATTTTATACTTAGTCATATTTAAATTACTTACAATATCACACTTATGTATATTTTTCCCAATATACATTTTATATTGCTTATGCTTATATTTGTATTTACCAATATTTAACACTTTGGATGGAGTATCTGTCAGCATATAAGCACTTTCCTTTTGGGGATCAATAAAGTATATTCTGCTGTATTCTAAAACAAAAGGAAGCCACACTTCAAATGCGATTCGAGATTTCAACCTATGGAGTGCATGAACGAGGAGATCTCACTCAGAACTGCTTAGCTTAGTACAAGGAATCTTCCCAAACACTGTAGAAATGATCAATTATGCGCGTCTTGCATCCCAGCACGTTCCCCCCTCCATCCCTGACAACATGATGAAGCTGACGGGGGGACTGACGAAGCCACACTGCAGCATCCACTCACATGACAATGCAAGACGGGCGCATATTTTAGACAGTCACGGCTTGTAGCTGCCATAGAAAGAGCCGCTTCTCAGGCTGCTTGTGGACAGCCGTGGGCGTCGCGACCTGCTCCAGATCTGCTTCACATCAAAGGAAACGCAGCAGAGAAAACGCGGCTCCAAAACGACCCAGTCGAGAGAAACGATTGAAATGAGTCGGTCGGAGCAAACAAGGCTCGCCCTTACGCAGCAAATCTAGCCTTCTGTCCTCAATGTGTGTGTGTGCGTGAGTGTGTGTGACCGTACTACAAAGAGGTGGAGAACGTTAAATGCACGTCCTTTTTAAATATACAAATGCAAAAGAATAATGCTAAATCAGTGCGTTGGTGAACTTAAACGTTTATTAAGTGAGAGGGGGTGGAGGGTTAGTGACGCTGCACGGCTGGGTGGAAGCATTCCGCTGCCAGGAGCACTGATCTGGGATCACCAGTGCATCTACTTCTCTAAAACAGAGGAAAAACGGCCGCCGAGCTCAAGGAGGATTGACTCAAAGCATAACAGGATGTGGTACCGAGTTGTGTTTCACTCCTGAACCCGCGTTCACACCCCTACACATTACACCCTTCAATATTCGCACCGCACGCCAAGCTTTCAATATTCGTGCGTGTGGTTTCCCTCTTCTACTTTTTCTTATTCTGTAAGTGACTTTTTTAGTCCACAAAACTCAACGAAAACTCTCATGGTTCGAGGCCACGTCTGTGACACTTATGCAAGTTTGCAACTCGGTCTTGGCAGCATCAACAATACATTCTGAGGCAGAGATTCTGAGGAGGCTGGCACATAAAAACCGGAGGCACACAAGGCAGAAAAAGCGTGAATAAACGTGCATGCCAGCTTACCTTTTACTTTCTATTTCTCTCGTTTTCCGGCCCTTTTTTCTGTTTCCCATATAAGTTCTTTCACATGATGGCTCGCTTTGTCGTTTCCTCAAAGCTTCCCGGCTGCAGAAGGTGAGTCCCTTCCAGTCGCCGCAACTAGCGTGTTTTTTTTCTCGATTACACGAACGACGTAAAAAAAAAAAAGAAAAACAACCCAGTCTGTAATTCTACGGTCTGTTGTGGACGTGCGCGCGCGTGCGCGCCTGTAGCAATGTGCGTTGTGTGATCCTTCGCGGCTTGCCGCTCCGTCTCCGCTGTTTGTTACACTCAACTGGAACGCCTACTCTCAGTGGCTACATTGTTGACATTCGGCCGCTGACGTCACCCCACTCCCTCATTCACAACATCGTAGGCGCGCGCTGCTTTGCGTTACTGTGGGCGGGAAGCGCGCGCGTACTCAGTGGAACGGGCGGAGTGCAGTTTCGAGAATCGCCCCGCTGGCCGCTAGCTCTACTCAAATCCCACCCCTCGTTCGTCAGCGCGTCCCCCCTCTCCCGTTTCTCATTGCCTCCTCCAATCTCACCGCGACCCCTCCTCTTTGGGTGCACGCAGCGGGAACGTGACGGTAAACGATGACAGAATGCATTTTTCTCTGTGCCTGTAATATGAGTTTGCACAAGTCTAAATTGTAGTATTGTTTTTATTTAAAACACTGTCTCAAAACTTTGAGTTTTATCTTACAATACAGAACATTTAATTGTGAGATAACAGCATTACAGTCAATCCTGTCACATTTAGGGTGACAGTTACCCTTTATGTGAGACACAGAATTAATTAATTAATTTTTGTTGGTAGTAAACAACGACTTGAGCATCAGTTTTATAATTTTTTATTATAATCCTTACTGATGTACCAAAATAAATAGCAATTAATATAAGTCCAACAGTTCAACTTAAAACTAAGAAACTGTTTGAATATGCATTTATAAAATGTTCACATTTTGCTCAAACATAGAGTAACTTCTTTAACAGATCTGTCTGTTGAGGTCTTCAATAGTATTATCACGATAACCATTTATCTTGATACTATAGAAATACTCCATATCAGTTTCAAATCTCAATAGATAGCAAAATAGCATGATTCTTTGTAATAAGGAGAAAAACATAACCCCAGCAATATTTCTACTGCCATAGGGAAAAACCATCAAGTGCCGGCCAAATCAACACCCCTCTATGAGGATTATTTCATCCTGAGGATGTTTTTGTTTTTTTGTTGAGTGTAAACATAGAGCTATTTTTCTAGAAGCATGCATTTTCATTTAATTCTTCTGGTAATTTGTCTGTGGTGATCAACTACCGTCAACAGGGTAGATTGCTACAGGTTCTGATAGTTTCTGTTCTCATTTTCAGTTTCAGTCTGGGTCCTTTTATTAGTGTTTACTTGTCTTAAGTTATTATTCACCGCATTCGCAGCTAATGCCTTTCCAACTAAACAGAGAAGTAATGGAGGAGGTGTACTGCTCATTTCGGTGCTCCATTACTTAGGAGTCAATGGAGCTGTCTGCTGGGGGGCATCCTTATAATTTTAATTCATGTTTAAGTTTAAGGTATTGCTGACTCTGCACATGGAAACTTATCTTGACGGATTCTGGAATCCTTCGTCATTTCCTTTTCATCTGGGTGATAGGCCAAAGTACCTCCTCAAATAAAGAGTCACACAGGCTCATCTCTGGAGGATCTTTTCATGTCAACAGAATTTAAAACTTAGCCTCTTTCTTGCTGATTTTAAAAATGGGAAGTGAATAACAGTCCTCCTTTTGGTGACCCCTAGAAACATGAAGCTGTCCCACTGCCCTGTTAACTGTAGACCGGGACGTCCTTTTCTCGTGATGTCCACAGTGTGGACAAGGTGGCATTTTTTATCCTTACATCCATGGTCGGAGTGACAAGAGTTCCAGGGTGTATTTGATGTCCAAATGCATTTTCAGAGATTTATGATAGTTATGATATATAAAGTGAAGCTGTGTGAACAGAATCTTTACAAAAGTGTTTTTGTAAAGATGTTTTGTGATCAAAAACAAACTGATATGCAAAATCTCTGTAAATATATTTCTTGACTACACAAATAATATTCAGTTTCGCATTTGGATTTATATCTTTACCTTAGCTACCTTACCTTACCTTTGTAATCTAAGGTAAATTTTTTAATTAGTCTAACGTTTTTCTTAAATGCAATTTATTACGGTAATTTACTTTTTATATTGTGATGTTCATTGAAACTTGTAAAAGAAAGACTGAAAAAATTATTGAAGTTGTTACAATGGAAATTCAACTGTCAGCTTAAAAAACAAACATACAGTGTCATATGTCATTGTTAGTTTGTTTATGACATGAAGTTTGGCTTTCATGTAACGGAACTTACAATTTTTTTATGCGTTGCAGATTTTTTCTCCTTTTAGGAGAATCTGCTGAAGCAGTAATGTTGTGGGATTGGTAAAATGAATCAACTCATTTTTCCTTTTCTCCAAAATAGGTTTAGTGGAAACTACCATTATAAAATGTCAGATTCAGTTAAATTATATTTGTTTACTTCACAGAAACATTTTAAACATTGATCCTTTCCTCAAATAGACCAAGATTTATTTTTTGTTCAAGATGCATCAGGCCCTTGGGAAAGAAATAAATGGTATTTGTTTTACTTTCTTGAAATCAGCATCATGGTCATTAATCTAGTAACTAAAAGGCATTTATAGAAATTAGTAATTGACTATCCTGGTCATTGCGTTCCTGTGCAATTCTGCTGGAATAAATTCTCACTTCCAAGACAGTCTAACCTTCCTCCTCTTGATTTGGATTTCTACCGGTAGATTTTATACCGGGACAGTCAGCGAGCAGAAGGAGGAGTTGTGAATAAAGATGTCAATTTTCTGTGCTGTTTTAGAATTGTTGTCGTCCTTATAGTTTTAGCAAAGGCAGCAAAGGAAGTGAAGGAAGCCACTGTGTTGGTCACACTTCAGTCTGTGTTGGGCACACTTCCAAATATTAAATTAACATTAACAGCCTCGTTCAGATCAGCATTTCTCTTTGCAGTGGAGGACTGCTGTTTGCAGCGCAGATAATTTCCAGTAAGCTTCTAGGTGTTAAATTGACACATTACATACATCTCTGGCAAACGTTAGCGATTGATTAAACCTGAACCCAGTCCACTCCTCCAGAAAGCTATCATTTCTCAACAATCAAGAGCCCAGAGCCTCTGGCGGAAATAAAGTGTAGAACAAGGGACTGTTTACCAGGCTAGTGATAGACATTATGTGCTTACTGAACTACTCAAGACAATGTATATCTCTGTAATCAGGGCAATTGTTGTTGTCTGACTTGGTGACATGTCATGTGGGAGGGGTTCAGTTTTCTGATGTGAAAACAAACCAAGACAAATAAACAGTGGGGAAAAAAGTATTTAGTTAGTTAGTTACCAATTGTGCAAGTTCTCCCACTTAAAAAGATGAGAGAGGCCTGTAATTGACATCATAGGTAGATGTAAAAAAGAAAAATCTGAAAATCACATTGTCTGAATTTTAAAGAATTTATTTGCAAATAAGGGTAGAAAATAAGCATTTGGTCAATAACAAAAGTTCATCTCAATACTTTGTAATATATCGTTTGTTGGCAATGTCAGAGGTCAAACGGTTTCTGTAAGTCTTCACCAGGTCGGCTCACACCGTTGCTGGAATGTTGGCCCATTCCTCCAAGCAGATCTCCTCTAAAGCAGTGATGTTCTGGGGCTGGCAGCAGCAACACGGACTTTCAACTCCCTCCAAAGGTTTTCCATGGGGTTGAGATCTGGACTGACTAGGCCACTCCAGGACCTTGAAATGCTTCTTATGAAGCCACGCCTTTGTTGCCATGGCAGTGTGCTTGGGATCATTGTCATGGTGAAAGACCCAGCCACGTTTCATCTTCAATGCTCTTGCTGATGGAAGGAGGTTTGCACTCAAAATCTCACAGTACATGGATCCATTCATTCTGTCATTACACAGACCAGTCGTCCTGGTCCCTTTGCAGAGAAACAGCCCCAAAGCATGATGCTGCCACCGCCATGCTTCACAGTTGGTACGGTGTTCTTTGGATGTAACTCAGCATTCACTCTCCTCCGAACATGACGAGTTGTGTTTATACCAAACAAGTCTACTTTGGTTTCATCTGACATTCTCCCAATACTCTTCTGGAACATCCAAATGCTCTCTAGCAAACTTCAGACGTGCCCAGATATGTACTGGCTCCAGCAGGGGGACACGTCTGGCACTGCAAGATCTGAGTCCATGGTGGCGTAGTGCGTTACTGACGGTAGCCTTTGTAACTTTGACCCCAGCTTTCTGCAGGTCATTCACTCGGTCCCCTGTGTGGTTCTGGGATTTTGCTCACCATTCTTGTGATCATTCTGACCCCACGGGCTGAGATCTGGAGCCCCTGATGGAGGGAGGTTAGCAGTGGTCTTGTAGGTCTTCCATTTCCTGATTATCGCTCCCACAGTAGATTTCTTCACACCAAGCTGCTTGCCTGTTGCAGATTCAGTCTCCCAGCCTGGTGCAGGTCTACATTTCTGTTTCTGGTCCTTCCACAGTCTTTGGTCTTCACCATAGTGGAACTTGGAGTGTGACTGTCTGAGGTTGTGGACAGGTGTCTTTTATACTGTTAACAAGTTCAAACAGGAGCCATTGATGCAGGTAATGAGTGGAGAATAGAGGAGCCTCTGAAGGAAGAAGCTACAGGTTTGTGACAGCCAGAAATCTGGCTTGTTTCTAGGAGACCAAATACTTATTTTCCATCCTTATTTGCAAATAAATTCTATAAAATTCAGACAATGTGTCTTTGTGAAACATTTTCTCATTTTGTCTCATAGTTGAGGTCTACCTATAATGTCAATTACAGGCCTCTCATGTTTTTAAGTGGGAGAACTTGTACAATTGGTGACTGACTAAATACTTTTTTCCCCACTTTATATATGCGTGTGTGCGGGTGGGGGTGTGTGCGTGTGTGTGTGGTTCTGTGTCAGTCTGTGAGTGTGTGAGTTTTTCATAATCTGTAAGATGCAGCTCATTTTGGTTTGGCTGGAATGGTTTTTGTTCTGGATAGAGCTCATCTGGTTTGAACAAGGAAACACTCATTGGAGATGTTTTAATTTCTAACATAGGACACTGCCCTCAGGGAGACTGCATCTAATTATGAATTATCATAGTGCGGCAGACAGATTGCTCCTTTTAGCAATGCTCACTTTTTTCTACATCTTCATGAACTGCATAATGTATTAAACTGGCAAGTTGACATAGAGCTCTTGCTGACATCAAAACAATTCTGCTAACAGGCTTTATACTATTAGCAAGGAGGACATCAAAGTGCAGAGGAAGTGGCAGAGTAATACTGTACTATCAATTGTATGTAAGGATAGTGAAACTGACACCTCAGTGATAAACCAGGAAATGTAGAGAAAATGTCCATTAGTTTCACTGTGATTTAAGTTGTAAACTGGAATTAAAACAGAATAAGGTTCTTTGAGTGTCTGCAGGAGGCCTTGGCCAAAATATCTACATGATATGATTGGCTGCAGACATGTGCTGTCAGGTGGAGAACACCTGTCTTCTAAGTTTTGCCTCATATGTGCACGTTAAATGTTTTACAGATAAGACAGTATATATACAGCACTGTTCATCTTTTCAAATACACTTATCTATTAATATTTGTATTATTAAGGGTTCTGATGTTAGTACTCTATCTTTACACATGCCAAGTTTTTGTTGGTAAGGTTTGATCTTGCTGAGACTGCTATGGTCAGGGTCAGGTCAGGTCATGTCTTCAAACTCTTGGGCATCCCAGTTGAAATCCTCTCAGATCTCAGCATCAAACCGTGTTTGTCTTCTGGTTTTTATTCCTAGACTATGAATGCATTTACCAAGAACTGTCCCCTGGGCCTAGTCACCAGTAGCTAGTAGATTGGGAGGGATACGGTCCAGAGGCTGGATTCCCTACACCTTCACTCTCCATCCCTCGAGAATGAAGGAGCCACTTTACGGTTGTCTATGTCAACCGTGAAGTGATGGTTGTTAAGGGCGATCAGGTGGACACTTTTGGGTTCTCTGAGCTGTGTGCATACTGTGTGTGAGTGTGTGGTGGTTTATCTGAGGCTGATGCCAGATGATTCAATCTCACTTAGTGATAATATAGTCAAGTTTAAGCACTCAATGTTCCACCTGGAATCTATAAGCCTACTTTGGGGGAGACTGTGGCTCTGTGGGTAAAGTAATTGTCTTGTGATCGGAAGGTTGTAGGTCTGAGTTCAGCTTCCTTCTGTCACATGTCTATGTGCCCCTGGGCAAGACACTTAACCCCAAGTTGCCTACTGATCTGTGTATCAGTGTATAAATGTGTGTGTGAATGGGTGAATGTGACTCTAGTATATACTGTAGTGCTGTTAGTGGTCAAAATGATTGAAAAGCGCTATACAAGTTTAGTGCATTTAACATTTGCTTTCCAGATCCACAGTCATTCCTGTAGTTGATGTTTCCCTCCTTGCACTATTAGGTCAGACCCATCGCTGCGTCCTACTGTTCTGCTGCTGTCCTCAAAATATTCCTCAGTCTCTCCACTGCCCCTCGTTCTCCTTCCCTGGACTCAGTGCTCTGGATCCTCTGTCTACATCATTTTGTTAGAATCTAACAATCAGAAAACTGAGCGTTCTCACCTCTCAGCTGGACTCAGCCTCAGTTTCTTCTGTCACTCAGCTTTGCCTTCCTTGGACCGTAAGAACCATTCACCCATCTCCTCACCTGTAAAATCAGAGCAAACATCTTCCGATATAATTCTAAACACTTACCTCATGTTCCTGCAAATAAACTGTTATTTAAACATGTTTATAATTGTTTCCTGAACTTTTTGTTGCGACAGGAGCACTTTGTTAAGAAACTACAGAGTAGGATTGATTACTTAGAAATATTAAATGGAACATGTTTATCAAAGACACAGTAATCTTGCTGTTTGTAAACATCTGGAAGTAACAGAGTTTTAAAAATATATATTGTTCTCATTATTCTACTATTTGCAATCAGAAATTACTCAGATAATCCTAACTGACCTAAAATGGAAGTCTAACCTGATTTAATGTCAGAAATTAAGACATTTCTGACCAATTTTTTTCTGATCTGACTGAATATAGTTTTTTTATGTATTTCTTCCATAACCCATGACTTCAATTAATATACATGCTCGTAATTAAAATAAGTATTGAGAGAAAAATCACATAAACACTAAAATAAAAAGCTAAATACCAAAACACAAAGCAAACAACTCAAGAGGGATTGTGGTGTTTTTTTTCTCTAACAGTCTATGTAGAATCCTTCAGATTTGTCATAGGTTCAAATTGATATTAATCCGTGCAGAAACCTTCAGGACAACTGAACCCTTTTAATTCCCAGATCTGAAGTGGTGGGGCTCCAAAGTAGATCGAGGGTCTTTGGCAGGCAAGACTGGAACGGTGACAAGCGCACTGGGAGAGAAGCTCCCAACACCTTTGTCCCAGTGCAGTACTTTCACAATCAACATCTTCCTCCCAAAGCAGTAGGCACATGAGGAGAATTTAATTACAGAGTATATATTGCCCCCACCACACTCAAACGTGCTTGCGCATGCACACACACACACGCAAACACACCCCAACACACGCACCACGCACGCATGCACACACTCGCACCCACACACACCCGAACACACCCCGACACACACACGCAGCCCCCCCCCACACACACATAAAGGGTGCAGTGGCATTCCTGCACTCTGTGACCTTCTTTTAAGAAAGGTGGGTGACTGAAGTTGGGTGGTGGAAAAAGGGGAGGAATAAGTTGGAGTACTCATGAAAGAGTCCACAGAACGATGGCAGTGCACTCGTCTTCCCACCCACTGCCCAAACTGTTGACATATGGTGGGTTCCTGTGGCATGAACTCTAGTAAGGTTCCATTAAAATATGACTTTGAGATGTTAGGCACCCTATGTGTCCTTTTGAGTAACTAAAGGTGCATTCACATCAACCCTGTTTGGTCCTGTTTGAATCTCCAGTTCGATTAAACAAAGGAAGTCTGGTTAATTTGGAGAATTATCAATGAAACTGAAGCAGACCATGAAAACAAACTCTGGCAGTGCGAATCCATATGTGAACGAAAGCAGGCCAGAGACCACTCAAGAAGCAGGAACCAAAATATAGCACAGGGCATTCTGGGTAACCAAAAGGTAACCCTATGCCAAAGACAAGAGAGAAATCCTACAACTGCTAAAATCTAATGCCACTCCAGTTTTGTGTACATTTCGGAAAAAAACAAATTTGTGCTCAATGTCATCTTGGGAGGTTTTTGTGTTGTTTCCTTTAGTGGTTTTTGGGGAAATGCCAGCGCAGCTGAGGGGGGAATAGTTTTTTTAGAAAGGGTCCGCAGCGTTTGACAGTGCAGTGTGAAAGCCAACCACTCCACCTGAAAATGTAACAAGACAACTGAGATAGTGATGTTTGGGTCCAGATTGTACTCATGCTGACTTCGAAATGGACCGTATAATTGCTTCTTATTACTACTAATTGGTATTCCACACTTTTATGCACTGCTCTGTAATTACCAACATGTATTGAATGCTGACCGTGATATTTTGTCAAGTTATGCTGAGCTCAAATAACAGAGATTCAGTTTAGATATGAGTCATAGAAGGAATGATTTGAAAATTGAACAGAACATCCAATTGCATCTTAGCAACATGTGGTTTAATCTCATACTACATCCAGTTATCCAATAACCTGTGGGTAAAGAAAGGTATAGAAACCTGACTGTGTGACTATTTCTTTCTGTTTGTTCACATGCGCATTTGAAGCCTATAAAAAATTTGAGAGGCTGTTGTGAATGGCGGTGATCAGGCTCCCTGAGGCCCCGCCAAGCTCACAGTAACTGATGTAATCAAACACACTTGGTTTAACGCCACATGCTGGGTTGTTGTTGACAATAACATTACATATAGGTCTTATCCTCTGCTTGGATTTGCCACACTCCTTAGCCAGCAGATTCATGGAAGAACTTGTTGCTGGGCTGTGGAGGGGGGGGGGGGGTCTCTGGGCCCCTCATGAATCGCTTTAAGATGAGTCATTC
This sequence comes from Phalloptychus januarius, assembly GCA_902982915.1. Taxonomy (NCBI): domain Eukaryota; kingdom Metazoa; phylum Chordata; class Actinopteri; order Cyprinodontiformes; family Poeciliidae; genus Phalloptychus; species Phalloptychus januarius. The sequence goes on from CADWAE010000127.1 coordinate 584,580, forward strand.
CAGCTCTCGAGGCAATGACTCTTTGACCCATCTGTCTTTCGTTCTGAGCAGGGCTTTTTTTTATGTGTGTTGCTGGATTAGCTTTGAGCACTTTTCTTATGAGTCATAGCTTTGAGTGCAAGCAGGACTGTACTTGTATCGAGTTTGCACATGGTGTGAATGCAGGCGATTTTTCTGGGTGTAAACTGTCATGGAAATCTCATGAAATTCTTAAATTGTTTGATACAGAAAAAAAACCTTAAGGTTTTCTCACATTTAAAGTTTCATGGCTGCTTTAGCAATGACTAATAATGATCATTGCTCTTTAGTCTATAGGGAATCTTTGCAGGAATGATTATACAACTGATGTGACACATGGTTGTCAATACAGCAGTGGTTGCATGTTTTACTTGACATGACTGGTACATTGGTACACAACGATCACCTAGGAGTGTCTTTGACAAATGCAACACTAATGAACACATTCATTTCTGTTTATCCTGGTGATCAAATGAGACAAGTGTTGCAAATAAACCATCCAAGGGATCAATTGATCACACTGATCTGATTGTTCAGCTACTGGCATGTTATTTAGAATATTTGAAGTTTTACTTGTTTTCTTTAATGGGACAGTGTTTATAAGTATTTGATTGACACGTGCTGCTTTTTATTTTTCCATATTTCATCAGAGTAACTAATGGAGCTTGATGAGAGGACAAGGTAGTATCCTGATGCCTTTACAGTTGAATCCATAAGTTAATGAGCTGAGCTACGAGTTGAGTCATGAACAGGCCTGCATGTTGGCTGAGGAACTGGCTGTTGGATCTCTGTGAAGATTTGCACTATTTGAGGGTCAGTATTTCATTCAAACTAGTTGATTTTATGTGAATAGATTGAATCAGAACATTTGATGGTCACTTGGATTCTGGTTGCTATGGTAATTAACTGCTCAGGGGAAGCTCATCTTCCTGCACATCAAACTTCACCAAAGTATGGTACACATATGGAAATATATTATTATTACTGTATAATAACTTAGTTGTAGTTTTGATCTTTATGGGCTCAATATTCAATGACAGCATAAGTTATTGAGCTGAGCTACGAGTTGAGTGGCTCAACTCGTAGCTCATAAATACACATAAATATGTTAGAAAAAGTAGTGTAAAAGAAATTTCTGTGAATCAACATTCCTCTGCATTGTTTTAAATCGCAATTCACAACATGAATGTGCCACTGCAAACATGCATATTGTAGCACACACTTCATCTTAGTCCTTTAAGCATTACTTGTAACTCTGTAAATGCTTTGTGATGTTATTTGGCACTTGTATGTCTGGAATGAATAAAATCATTAAGGCTTCATTTTCCAGAAACATGTGGTAAAATGTCAAACATGCATTTTATGAAGAATCTCCTAAATTAGTCTAAATCAGTTTTGTTCTATCTGAAAATAATTATGACAATTATTCACTGGCTAACTCTTGGACACACCATCTACTGCAGGATTATTCTTCTTTTGGAGGTTTTCTTTTCTCACATGAATTTAATTCATTAAATTTGGATTTCTAATGAAAATCACATCACTGTCCTGCAGCCCGTGAGCATCATTCAGTCCAAACATATACTGAACATTCCCACAGAATTCAGAATGACTGATTGGTGCTTCATGAGGTTTCTGCTTTCAGCCATTTCTTCCTCTTTTGCAGTCAGAGTTTCAGTGTGGCTCATTAAAGAGTTAGTGTTCTGGTTTTGTTAAAAAATATATTTTAATACAATAAAACAAAAATGGGGAGAGCTAAACGGATCCTCAGGGTGACAATGGCTGATGATGTAAAAAGGTGAAGGCTGTGCAAAGTTCAGAGGTCATGTTGAGGGATGCAAACAACTCTGGACTTTTAAAGCAGGTTCTATTGTCACTGCATTGTAATAAAAGCCCAATAACTCTTGGTGTTATCATTTTGTGTAGATGATGTGAAGAGATTTTCAACATACATGCAGCTTAAAATAGTGTGATGAGCAAAACTGCAATTAATTTTGTTGTTGTGTGTCCGTAAATAATATTTAATCTAAATGAAAATAGTATTTATGAGGTGGAGGAATGATCACATCATTCTTTTGTCATTTTGCTTCCACATATTTCTCTCTTGAGGTCATTTTACTTTCAAACAGCTGTTAAGGTAGAAAATCCAAAAGTTTCTACAAACGTTTTGGGATATGACTGGTTAAGAAATCAGATTCTGGTAACATGTTCCATACAAACATATTTCAGGAATATTTTACATTTATGTTCCTTTTATCAACAGTGAGCCATATGCTGTTGAAGGTTTCTTTCTCAGATATAATTGTTTTTCCTTCCTACTGTTACCATGTACTGTCAGCATGATGCATTGTTGGCTCACTGTCATGATGTGTGTAGAGGTGGACCCAATTGCAGCAGGCAGTAGATGTAGTTTAGATGGATGAATTTTTAATGAAGAAAATGAACTACCAAAATACAGATTCCAGGGAAAACAAGGAAATCCAAAAACACAATGAAACAGGAGACATGAGGATAAAAAGGTAATGACTGGCAAAGTGGTGAGAACGGTGACAAGACAGACTGGCCAGTTGTGACTGGGACAAAAGAGCTTAAATACTGGGAGGTAGTAAATGGGACTATAGATCTAACGAGACGAGAAAACTGATTCAGGTGTTAATAGTTGACAAAGGAGCCAGCTGAGGGGCAGGGAGAAGAAGCACAGGGAAGCTAAGGAGATATACGGGGAAAACGGGGAGGATACGCTAGTGAGCAGAAAATACATCTAAAACTAAACACTAATACTAAAGACGTGGTAAACTAGAAGACAAAAGCCCACAAGGTTAAACATAAACTTAAACAGAAAGGCTTATCTAACAATAATAGCTAGGGGACATAGAGCTAGAGTGACTAGTGGACTAAACAAAGACATAACTCAACTAGAATCGCTAAAAGAGGATGGACATAGATTCAGGCAAAAGACTAACTAAACCTAAGGTGACAAAATAAGAAAACTAGAAACGCTACCGGGGGAAATAACTAAACTGGAACTACTAAGAGAGGTAAACCTAAAGTGAACTAAAACATAATGATCAAACCCTAAAAGCCAGAGTCCTGACACTAACTGCAGTCACTTCAGATTAAAAACTTTATCATTAAATGTTGTCAAAGTGAATTTGGCTGTCTGAATTAGAATAGATGTAAATTATTTTGAATCTACCTGTGTTGTTTGGATTCAGTGTTTCTGTGTGGATTTAGTCTGTTGATCTTATAGAGCACATTAAGACGACACTTATTAAGTATCGTCTTAATGTGCAGAATTTATTTTCCTGCTCATCCATATTTGTTTGGAAAAATGTGAACATTTTAAAATTGTTCAAACAATACCTGATTACATGAAAAATAAACAAATCAAAAGACACCTGGGCTGTGAATATCCGCTAAAGATATAAGAGCAGCTGCTAAACAAGAGAGGTGCAGGAAGACACCTTACTGAGGCTGTTCTTAGCCGTTCATGTTTGGGTTGGCAGAGTGGAAGAAGCTGCAGGGTCAATCCCTGCCTCCGGCTTAGCTCAGGATCCCTCAGAAAGACTGAGCTGCTTGGAGCTCTCCACATATCTCACAGATTGAAAGGTAAAAAGCCTAAACCTCCATATTTGACAAGCTGTCATTGTCTGTCATGTGTGCAGTAGTGTACGTGCAAGCATGTATGTGGGCGGTGAGCTACAGAGTTCATACGGGAGGGAAGCCAGTTTCTAGCCACATAAACACAACCATCACAGTTTTCCACAAGCAGAAAAAAGCCGTACAAATCCGAGGGACAAGTGTCCAGAGAGGAAGCCTTTGTTTACTGGCTACTGGCTGCTGAGGTTTGGCAACTGCTCTGTAAATCTGAGCCCTCAGTTTTAACCACAGCAGCAAATATAACAGTTAATGACTGAGTCCCACAAGTCAGATTGTGTTCACAGAATGCCTCTCCAGTCTGAAAAAAACACAACATGATGGTGAACAACAAGTTCATGAGCAATTTATTTTAGACTTACTTTTGTGCAAATAATATTCTAAATGAAAATAGCATTTATTGGGTGAAAGAATGATCAAACTTGAAACTTTTTCTCACATCATTCTTTTGTCACTTTGTTTCCACATATTTCTCTCCAGAGGTCATTTTGCTTTCAAACAGCCGTTAGGGTAGAGCATCTGAAAGTTCAGTCATGACTGAAGAAATCAGACTGGTGACATATTTCATACAAACAGACACTGACGGTTGGAGGTTATATGAGAAATACCTGGGACATTTTATCTTAAATTTTATATTAAATAAAATATTCAAAGATTGATATTCTTTTCTCACTCATATTTATCAAATGTGTAACTTCAATTGTGGTGCAGCTAAGAACCAACACATGAAATATACAGGAATGTATTCAACCCTCATCTTAACTGCACAAAATCCATTTTACTGTTTCCAAATATTCCATGGAATCAAAATCCAGTTTTATTTTATGGAGGTTAATACATTATTTATTATTTCTAAATAAATGCACAAATTGACAAAACAAATGAAAAGCATCTTGTCTTCAGGAGAGTAAACAGACATTTCCAGTCCACCGGTTCTGCAGGCTGTTTACACGGGGAAGATACGAGGATCTAACTAAGCTTCTTGTCCTGAAGTCTAAACAGGAGAAATCCTTTAAGACGGCCCAATCACCGGGTGACAGTCGTCTGTCTGTCAGCGCTCTGACTCCGCTTAGCGATGGATTGGAAGTAAACAAACAGGAGTGAAAGGGGTGTGAGAGATGAGTCATCAGTTCTGGGCTGCCTGTGCTGTCTGCATGCCTCAGTCTGCTCAACATCCGCTCCCCTGAAGGCCCTCGTCACCACAGGCATACTTCAGCAATTACCTCTTCGCCCACACACTGTCAGTCACATGGGCTGTAATAACAGGCTGTCACACTGTCCTACTCCAAACCTGCTCACCAGAACTCTGCAGCCACACACACACCCACGTCACACAGCGTACAAATCCTGATTGCCGAGGCGACACATGCTGCTATAAAAATGGTATTATTTCAAAAGGACTTCAGAAGTTTGAACATTAGACTTTTTCTTCATATTTGTAATACAAACAGTATGTTAATACAAAATAACAAGAATTCTGTAATCCTAAACATAAATTGATGGATGAAATTTTATTAAATCTAATTCTAAGTTTAAATATTCAAACAGTGATAATAAATCCATCATACGTTATGTATGATGCCAGATGGAAATACCAGTTCTGCCAAAAACAGAACAGTTTCCCTAGCATTTAAAAGCTCTGTACACCTCTGGCCACTGAGACATCCACTCACTAGCCAGAGTAGATGTCTTGCACTTGCAAAGTTGTTAGTTCGAGTCCAGATTCTTCCTGTTGCAACTCGAAGGGTCCCTGGGCAAGGCACTTAACCCCGAGTTAAGCATAGGCGTCTGAATGTGAGTGTGACTGGATGAATTCTAGTGTAAATATTTGACCATAAAGTTTTGATTTGAAGTCATCTCATTTACCATCTATCAAAACAACCCAACCAGCATACCTAGGTGGGCCCCATATGGGGAAAAGTAGGGCAGACAATATGGGTCCCACATGGGTTTGCCCATGTAGGGCCACCGCCTACATGGGCCCTCCATGGGCCCTACATGGACCCTATATGGGCCCTTCATGGGCCCTTCATGGCTCTTACATGGACCCTGCCTGGGCCCTACATGGACCCTACAGGGGCTCTACATGGCGGTGGCCCTATGGTCTGCCCTCCTTTTCCCCATATGGGGCCCACCTAGGTTTGCTGGCTGGAAAATATTTAGCCAGAATGTAAAAGTGGTGTGAGTGCCATACATCACTGCTGCTTCAACAGGATTAAAGAAGAAGGTTACCCAGCTGCTGGCATTCAACTACACTGAACTAATCATTATTGGCTAGCATTACCACTTTTCTGTGCAAATAGGAGATAAATACCAAGCAGGAAAAACAAATATAAAAAGCAGAACAATCAGACACCATCCTGTTCATGACCTTGTGAAGATGCTGACATAAGCTTGTAAGACAAAGTTATTATCCATGAAACATCCTGTAAAGACATAGGCTGAAAGGACACTGATGAAGCTAAAACTGAATGTGAAGACTGATCCATCCTTCTTTCCTTCCTTCCTTCCTTACTCCCTCTCTCCCTCCCTCCCTCCCTTCTTCCTTCCATCCATCCATTCATCCATCCATCCATCCATTCGACCATCTTCTGCCGCTTACCCGGGGTCGGGTCACGGGGGTAGCAGCTTAAGGAGGGAGGCCCAGACTTCCCTCTCCCCAGCCACTTGTTCCAGCTCCTCCAGGGGAATCCCGAGGCGTTCCCAGGCCAGCCGAGAAACATAGTCCCTCCAGCGTGTCCTGCGTCTTCCCCGGGGCCTCCTCCGGTGGGACGTGCCCGAACACTCACCAGTGAGGCATCCAGGAGGCATCCTGACCAGATGCCCGAGCCACCTCAACTGGCTCCTCTCGATGTGGAGGAGCACGGTCTACCTGAGTCCTCCGGATACCAGCTTCTACCTTAAGGGAGAGCCCAGAAACCCATTTCGGCCACTTGTATCCAGGACCTCGTTCTTTCGGTCATGACCCAAAGCTTATGACCATAGATGAGGGTAGGAACGTAGATCGACCGGTAAATCGAGAGCTTTGCTTTTCGGCTCAGCTCTCTCTTCACCACGACGGACCGGTACAGCGCCCGCTTCACTGCAGAGGCTGCGCCAATCTGCCTGTCGATCTCCCACTCCCTTCTTCCCTCATTTGTGAACAAGATCCCGAGATACTTAAACTCCTCCACTTGGGGCAGGACACCCCCCCCCCCAGACCCAAAGAAGGCACTCTACCATTTTTCGGCTCAAGACCGTGGCCTCGGATTTGGAGGCACTGATTCTCATCCCGGCCGCTTCACACTTGGCTCCAGCGAGAGCTGCAGCTCACGCCCTAATGAAGCCAACAGGACCACATCATCTGCAAAAAGCAGAGATGCGATCCTAAGACCACCAAAACGGATCCCCTCAACACCCTGGCTGTGCCTAGAAATTCTGTCCATAAAAGTAATGAACAGAATTGGTGACAAAGAGCAGCCCTGGCGGAGTCCAACTCTCACCGGAAACGAGCCCGACTTTCTGCCTGCAATGGGGACCAGACTCTGACAGCGCTCGTACAGGGACCTGATAGCCCGTATCAAAGGGCCCAGTACCCCATACTCGCGGAGAACCCCTCAGAGCACTCCCCCAGGGACGCGGTCGAACGCCTTCTCCAAGTCCACAAAACACATATAGACAGGTTGGGCGAACTCCCACGCACCCTCCAGGACCCTGCTGAAGGTGTAGAGCAGCGTTCCACAGCCAGGACGAAAACCACACTGCTCTTCTTGAATCCGAGGTTCGACTATCCAACGGACCCTCCTCTCCAGGACCCCTGAATAGATCTTGTCAGGGAGGCTTAAGAGTGTGACCCCCATGTAATTGGAGCACACCCTCCGGTCCCCCTTTTTGAACAGGGGGACCACCACCCCTGTCTGCCAATCCAGGGGAACTGCCCCCCATGTCCATGCAATGCTGCAGAGTCTCGTCAGCCAACACAACCCCACAACATCCAGAGCCTTAAGGAACTCCGGCCGGATCTCATCCACCCCCGGGGCCCTGCCACCGAGGAGCTTTTTAACCACCTCGGGGACCTCGTCCCCAGAGATTGAAGAGCCCGACCCAGAGTCCCCAGGCTCAGCTTCCTCAATGGAAGGCATGTTGGTGGGATTGAGGAGGTCTTCGAAGTACTCTGCCCACCGGCCCACAACGTCCTGAGTCGAGGTCAGCAGCACACCATCCCCACTATACACAGTGTTGGTGCTGCACTGCTTCCCCCTCCTGAGACGCCGGATGGTGGACCATATTGAGAGGATAATGATTAACACCTGTAGCTCGTTGTCTCCTCTCTAGTTCCCGGGTCGAGGGCTTCCCCGTGCGTAAGGGCAGTTCACAACATTCACGGTTCTACTTCAAACATATCCAGAGTTTATTCAGACAAACAAATGCATCAAATCACACCAATCACATACCAGAATCAACAGAAACTCAAAACCACAAGACAGGCATCAATCACCTGAAAGAAACAGAAAAATGCACAAATACAGAGACCAATACGGAAACGCAGTGCGTCTCCGGAGAGCGCCGGTGCCGCCGCACCCCAACGATCTGATTAATTCTTTCAGGTCCGAAACTTTTAAAGGAAGGTGTGTCTCTTCTCTAATTTATGCAGTCTGGGAGGTTCCTGCTCTCTAATTAGACTAAGCTCCAAATTTCAAAGGGAAGATGCTCTAAACGTTTATGACTGTCGTTGCTGGGCTGATGAATGTTGATTGTCCTGAGACAACCAACATTCCACACTTTTGTGTGAGATCCTATCTCTCTTCAGGTGTCCACATAGCAAAAGGCCCCAATCCTTATATGGGTTCAAGAAACAGTCATCTCCACGCAGACCCCCTCCTTTTGTCCCAGCACAGATGCTGCTGCATTCCAAGCACAGCAGGAGGCTGATGGCTCAGAGTCGTCCTCTTACCTAGAATATCAAAACGAGCTGATTTGGATCTAAGAACTGGCACAATTATCTTCTACTGATCAGATTATGTGGATTAAGCCATGACTCTAAATCTAACTTAAAATTAAGTCCTACTCAAGGCAATGTTGATCTGTCAAATATTTAAACATGTGCTTAAAGTTAAAACTAGCATAATTGAATTATCATTTCCAACAACCAGAATTGCCTCAAAACCGTACGGAAGTCTTTCTCCATGGACTCTCCGAACTCCTCCCATGCCCAAGTTTTTGCCTCAGCAACCACCCGAGCCGCATGCCGCTTTGCCCGCCGGTACCCATCAGCTGCTTCCGGAGTCCCACAGGCCAAAAAGGCCCGGTAGGACTCCTTCTTCAGCCTGACAGCATCCCTCACCGAAGGTGTCCACCAACGGGTTCGAGGATTGCCGCCATGACAACCCTCGAATCCGACAATCTTGCGGCCACAGTTCCGATGGGCCGCCTCGACAATGGAGGCACTGAACATAGTCCACTCAGACTCTCCCCCGGAACGTGTTCAAAGTTCTGCCGGAGATGGGAGTTAAAGCTCCGTCTCACAGGGGACTCTGCCAGACGTTCCCAGCAGACCCTCACAACATGTTTGGGCCTGCCAGGTCTGACTGGCATCCTCCCCCACCACCGGAGCCAACTCACCACCAGGTAGTGGTCAGTGGAGAGCTCCGCCCCTCTCTTCACCCGAGTGTCCAAGACAACAAGTATGCCCACTCTTGCCCGGCGCCTCTAACTGCGGGCAACTCCAGAGTGGAAGTATGTCCAGCCCCTCTCAAGGAGACTGGTTCCAGAACCAGAGCCATGCGCCGAGGTGAGACCGACTATTTCTAGTCGGAACCTCTCAGCCTGACACACTAGCTCCGGCTCCTTCCCTACCAGAGAGGTGACATTTCACGTCACAAGAGCCAGCTTCTGCAACCGAGGATAGGACCGCCAGGGCCCCCTCCCTCAGCCACCACCCAGCACACAATGCACTCGACTCCTGTGGCCCCTCTCATAGGTGGTGAGCCCATTGGAGGGGGGACCTATGTATACTGATGTTACATTTGAAGATAAACGGAGGAATCTTACAAGTCTGATAACTCTATTCTAACATGTTGCATTGTACTGTTGCAGCAGGGATGAGCACACTTCATAAAATAAAACCATGAGGAATGAACATTATGTTGAAAATATAGAAGCAACATCTCAGGACATGAGCCAGGGAGAAGTCTTCCAAATGGACATCAACCCTGAACATACCAAACACTTCGATACAAACCGACAGCAAAATAAATATTTCAGAGTGGTCATCACAAAGCCCTGGGCTTAATCTCCCAGAACATTTTTTAGCAGATTTGAAAAATGTGTAAGCAAGAAGATCTACAACCCTGACTCAATTCCATCAGTACTGTCAGGAGGAATGGGCAAGAACTCCAGAAAACCTTTGTAAGAACCTTGTGGTAGAATGTTCAGCCCACGGTCCAAGTCAGACAGTTCAACAGTAATTTTACAAAGTATTAGGGAAGGGACTACTTCCAATCTAAAGGTCTCTGCTAGAAATGTAGAGGTTTGTTAGTGCCAACCTGCCCCTCTATCTGTACAAAAAAGAAAAGAAAATTCTGAAAATGTTGGGCTGCACTCCTCAACCTGCCTCCTACAGTCAGTATCACCTGCTGAAGGAAAATACTTTGATAGCATAGCTTCACAGCGGTGTGAGTAGAACCCAGGGAAGTTGTGCTTATTAAAGGCCTCCATGTGCTTGTGCATATATTATCATGTTATTTTTAACTGTCAGTGTATAAAAAGCAAAAAGTGTCATGTAGCAATGAGACTGTGGATAAGGCATTTTATTCTGTGCTACTGGATTGGACCTCATCAATTCCCAATGTCAGAGCATCAGGTGAACAAAGTCCTCATCTCACCATAACTCACACATGCTTCACCTCTTACTCATACAGTTTGTTAGCATGAGGCAGCAACACGCTGGCAGCTGTTCAACAGTCAACACAAGTGCATGTCACTTTGGCAGCAGAAACATGAATACCTCAGGTGGTGCAGTAGAATCTCACCTAAATCAGGTGGTTTATGGTCAAGAGTGAAAACACCAAGCCTCCATATTCCTCCTGAGATCCACATTGGAGTGAAACGCGAGTCAAAAGGTCTCTGTCTCTGCTTAGAGATTTCTTGCTTTTGTCCCACAGTGGACAGGTATGCAGACACAGAAATGTACTGGTCATGGTGCAGTGTGTGAACCCACCTGGTTCAGTGGAAGTGATGGACCATCAGGTCAGAAAAATGATGTCCAAACAAAGTACAAGTGGCTGCTTTCAGAGAGAGAAGGTGGATATGTGAAGGTGTGATTTGTTAATATTGTGAATATCATGTTCAGATCATGTTTGAAATAAACTCTTTTGGAGCTGCTTCTGTTTCTATGGGTGTTTACACAACTGATTAGATGCAGTTCCATCGGGGACCAAACAGCAGCTGGTGCAGTTCGCTTCACAGAGCATTGTTTCAAACCTGCTTACCATCTCACTTATGGCAGTGCTGCACCAAAAACCACCAAAGGAAACGACACAAAACCTCTGAAGAAGACAAATTCCTTCTGCATGGAATGCAAGAAAAAATGTAACGTAAAATTTTAGTGATTGTAGAATTTCGCAGAAGACAACTTGCCATTTGTCCCATTAGTGCTAGCTAGCATGTTTGTTTTGGTTGTACTTCTGCCCTGTGCTGTAGTTCACTTCCTGCTTTTGGAGCGGTCTCCAGTCCACTTGGCGTTCACACTCAAACCGTGCCAGAGTTTACTTCAGCTGAACCTAGACATTTGGTTTGTAGGCAGACCTGAACTCGCTTTTTTGTTTATCAGAGTTTGATTAGTCATTCACACCTCCACAACTGAACCAGACTCCCTGGGCAAGTGGACTAAACATGGTTGGTGTGTATTCAGCATATATTTCTCAGTGAGTAAGAGTCTTATCAATCTGTTGGAAACATGCCACTTCGAGTTCAGCACTGTTCTTCTAAACACCTTTTTTACTTTCCTATAGTAAATGTAAGTTATAATTAACTTACATTTCAAAAATTTCACTTTCAGCTGGTTTCCACATTTGTTTCATAACTGACATTTCCTCTTTCCTGGCTGTTGCACAGACTCAGTGGAGCTTTTAGGGTTTTCAGCTGAACTCTACCTACACTAGTGCCCAGGTAAAACAGCCTCTCTACCTGCCTGTTTAAAACTGTCACATCGTTTTGTTCACTATGCTCAGCGGTGGCCTTAAAGACAGACATCCAATCAAATCAGTATAAAGTAATTATCTTATTGTAAAGCTAACAATATTCAAGGAAATGAGACAGTTTTCTCTTGGAACATTTAACAGACAAATAGTATATACATATATAAAATACAAAATAGGCAAAACAATAAATACATGCATAACCCTAACAGTAGTTCAGTATTTGTACTGCTTGCTGCAGAAAGCTGCAGCTGGATTATCACACTGAGACGCAGTAGAGAAGACTTACTATCATTGGAACACTTTATGTTTTAGTCCTTCTAACTCTGGAGCCTCTCAGACTTTTACATAACAAAACCTACATGTGTTTACCAATATTTAACCCTGCAGGAACACCACAGAGCTAATATGTTAATGTTAAATACAGGGTTTTCCTTGTATTTAACATTAACCTGCCTCATTAACTGTAACAACTGGGGTAAATTGGGGCAATTGTGGCAGAATGGGAAGATTAGTTGGTTTTGCAATCTGAAAATTATAGGTCAGATTCCAGCTTCCTGCTGTCACATGTTACTGTGCTCCTGGGCAAGGCATTAAACCTCAAGCTGCCGACTGGTCTCCATTCTGGTGTGAGCTCCTCCTCCTGCTGTTTCAACAGCTTGTCCACATTGTTCTTTAAGAAAGTTCTGCCTGTCATTACATCTGATCTGATTCAAATATTAACCTCAGTGTTTTTCTCCAGGTTGTTAAAACAGAAGCTCTAAAACCAGTGACTAAAACAAGAACCATCTTCTCTACAATGAAGATAGTGTCTTAGTCCAGTGTCCATCCAGGTATTTTGGTGCTGCAGTCGACTGTCGATCCTCTAATTACATGACTGAGTCAGACTCTGGTTCAGTACTTTAGCTGGAGATCAGGGACTTCATTGTGCAAACAGGAAACTTTTCATCAGGGATGACAAAAATCACATGTGGTGTTTATTCCAGAATTCCATCTTAGGGCTCCTCTTATTTAACATCTATATGCTCCCACTAACTAATGTTATAACTACACAGATGATGAATACACAGCTCTACATTACAATGTCACCATGTGACTCTGAACTATCCAAGCACTGAACAGATGCTTAGAAAAACTAGAAACTAGTGATCTGTCCCGAAATCAGGATGTGTGAATGATCTCAGACCTGAACCTTCAGAGCAACATAAAGACAGTTACAAAGTTGGTCTTCTATCACCTGAAGAACATTTCCAGGATTAAAGCACTGAAGTCCCAGCAAGATCTAGAATGGTGACCTCAAACTGCAGTCATCAAGGGACAAACTCCTGCAACTTTTAGACATGGCCATCATCCTACGGACTTGAATTAGATCCAACTGGCTGTAATCAGTGTGTATAAGGTTGTTAAATATCAGGTTACATAGACATTTCTAGAATGTAGGATTGACTCACTAATTTATTGGTGTGCAAAATCAGTTGCACTTGTTTTGGACTTTATTATACTGTTATGTTATTTTTGTTGATGTATGTAACAGGTCTTTCTTGTACGTGAGATTATAATCCAGAAGAGATTTTCCAATATAAATAAAGGAAAGTCCAGACTAAATAAAATTGACCTCTGAGGTCAATTCGGCTACAAGGCCGAACAAGGCTGAACTTAAACAGTTTTACAGAGAAGATTGGAAACACTTCCTTCATCATGAAGTTAAAGGACAAAGCTTCATTTTAAGGACCATGCATAAGACTGATAAACATGTCATGAACATGAAGGAATCTTCATGAATGTTTATGACTGTTGTCATTAAGTGTTTTTCGGTAAATAATGACACTTTTAATGCAACTTTGAATTAAAAATGTGATTATTTACTAAATAACCCTTAATGACAACATTCATGAAGACTCCTTCATGTTTGTGACAGAGTCATGTCAGTCATATGAACACCTTTTCAAATGGAGTGTAACCAGTCCAGGTCTGAATGGCAGCTGCTGTGTCAAAGAGGCAGTTAGTTTTTCATTCTGTTAATACTATCATCATTCAAAATCCTTTTGTATTACTTGTGAATTAACTAATTTGTCTATTTTCTTAGGCAAATTAGTTGCATTATATTTTCCTTTGAAGACACAAATTATTGCAGAGAGACAAAAAAGCTAATCTAGAAATCTGTCAGATGGTAAATCTTTTCTCACAGGGTTAAATTCCTGCACTTTCCCTTTAAGGCTTCAGCTGGCTGAAGCTCTGGTCCTTCTCTTCCTCTGCTTCTCTAACAGCCACTGCTCTCAGTCACTCTCTTGTTTCATTTCATATGAAGTTCTGTTACATTAGAGCTGGAGCAGATGTCGACTGTCTCTTCACTCTCTGTTTAATTAGTGCTCCTCTAAATGGACCTGCAGTAAAATTATGAATGGGGACTGACAGAGCTGGTTGGCTTTCCAAATAGTAGAAGAATACATGAGCCCAGTTAGCATTCCCACTCTTAACGTCGCTAAGTTACAGTGTGTAATTACATAATACATAAAGTGGAGTAAACACAGAATCAGACGTGAAATCTTGAGGCTGATTTAAACTGTCAGCCTGTAAAGGTTCTGGCTGCCAGAGGCTCTGAGCACCAACCAGGGACTCACACAGATTAATGGAATCCTAAGTGGCACAAGATGCAATTTATAGAACTAACATGCAAGATATAATGACCCAAATTCAGTCCATTATTAAAAACTACAACATCCCTTCCCCTCTGCTAGCCTATTTATGTCATCCAGTTTCCATGGCTACCATGCCATAGATAAAATCTAAAGCTCACGCAGTTTGGAACTGCAACATGAACTTTCCCTCCCAGAGACAGTAAAGAGAGTCTGGCTTTGCTGTTCATTAATGTCAAGCTGAGCAAGAAGCAAATCATCGCAACATCTTCACTGTTTCTGGATCAGCTTAACGGAGCAACCTGATCCCAACAGGTTCCAGACTCCTCTGGATGTGATCCAGTCTTCTAACACTTCTAGACTAAATGCTGCCAAAGCAACATTTGAGATCATTTTTATGTAAATTGCAGGAGTTCACGTGATTGGTCATAAAACAAGAAACTGATCTTAATGGTGTGTGTTCAGAAACACACATCAGACTATTTAAGACAACAATAAGCTGTAGTCACCAGTTCCATGTAAAAAAAATACCTCACATATACAGTTAAAGGGCCTTTTTACTGAACGTTGAACTTAATATAGAACAGTTTCCTCAGAGCAAATCGTCTCCGTAGCAACAAGTAGAAAAAACAGCTAAAGGCTGAACATGAAATCTTCTTTTTACTTCTTGAACAATTTATGTATTTAGCACTTTTGTAATGAAGACTTTCTGAATGTTTGATTGTTTCTGGCCCGACTCCCACAGGCAACCTGTGAACAATCGCAACATGCATGAAACTGCCTGATATGCTCACTTGAATAGTTAAAGAATGCTCTGGGTAATCACCAGTAAGTGAGGATTTAGTACATTCTAAAGCCAACACAAGCCACAGGTCTGTGGAAGGAAACCTAAACAAAACCATGTGGATTTCCCCTCAGCTTCCAGCGGACCAAACTTCACAGAGCCAGGGACAAAACTGGTATCACCACACACACGCACACACACACACGCAAAATATCTTGCAGGAGAAGGAAGATGACTTCACTTCTCCACAATGGAATAACTCATTGTTCATCATTTAGCTGCTAAAACAACCAGTGGAAAGAAAGAAGCTAAGCTTTGTCAGCAGAACACACAGAAAATCAAATGGTAATCGAAAGAGTGATTCCCATCTGGGTTCTGGCCTGAGAGCTCGAGTCATTCAACATGGAGGCAAATCTAACTGCCATCAATCTGGAGTCCAAGCAGCAGAACAGAGAGCTGCTGGACACTGATGCACTGAACATACAGTCATAACCAATAAATTAGAATAATATTGAAAAAAATCAAATAAATTCTCAAACAGTAACAGCATACAGATTCAATCCACACAGAATGATGTTTTCAATAATTCATTTTTTTATTCTTATTTTGACATTAAATATTAGATAATATAGATAATACATCAGATTAATAAAAATCATTTTAATACAGAAATGTATATTTAATATCTGCTTAAAGTTTATTTTCAAAAGCTACTTTTGATCTGACAAACGAGCCTCAACAGAACCAAAGTTGATTTATTGAATATGTGGTTCTTTGTGCAGCGGGAGCTCTGCAGCTTCGAGCTCCATGTCTTGATGTTTAGCGCCACCTGCTGGTTCAACTGCTTTGCTGCTGCATGGGGAACTTCTGGTATGTGCTGAGATCCTTGAAACATCAGTGCATGTGTAGGTTGCAGGTTTTCCAACATCAACTTGGAGATTCATTATAAAGGAGTAAGGAAAATATTTTTTTTCATAAAAGGAAAACTGGAATTAAAGCGAGAAATTTTCTTTTATGCTTTTGTGGCTCTATATTCATACGTATCTGACAGGATGGGAGGAGAGAGACGGGGACAACTGCCTTAAAGACTGCAGCCTCTATATGGTGCTCTTGCTCTACTGCTGAGTCACTTGGTCACACAATGCAAGAGTGTTTTAACTTTATGAAACAACTATCTTGAACAAAACTGATGTGCTGGATGTAGTTCAGCTTCAATGAAATACTGAATAATTTTTAAAATGCTGTAAAATCTCATTTGCATCTTCATGACAGACTTAGGCTCTGCAGCTCCTTAACTGCAGGAGCTGCAGTTAAGGAGGTTGTTATTTTATCCATTAATTTTTCCATTTCTATTTAATAAAACACAATGCAATCAGTGGTCCATGCATTGATGCTATAATGTTTAGACTCTGATAAAACCCAGAGGGATTGGAACCCTATAACTGAGGGTGAACTTTCTTACTGTTACGGTGTTGAAATGATTCCAGGATCTGCACTGTGACATCTGGCCATAATTCCAACAAACTCCATCAGCTCTGAACCAGAGAAACATGAGCACCAAAATGCAGGACTTGTTCTCACATCTGGATCAATGATGAGCAGGAGGAGAGATTCCATCAGGACAGAAAAGAGATGGAGACATAATGTTCAATTCACATGTACCTACCCTTATTAGTGTTTATTATTCAATTTACAGAAATCCAAGTTTGTAGCATTTAATTAACACACTGTTAGAAAACTTTTTTCTCCTAAAACCTTTTTTGGATGAGAAATATTAATGGAGGTGAACGGATAATGTCACTAATTTGGTCAGGAGATCAGATTTCTCTAAATCAAATTAGAGTCACAGATGTTTCCACAATGCCTCACAAACTGCAATCCATTACACCCATCTGGAATTATTCAGTAAATAAACGAGCAGTAGTTCATGGTTTGGGTTCATTTAAGTTAAGAAGTTAAGACAAGAGTAGTCGATCAGGATCCAGAGTCATTAACCCTTTAAAGGCCAATGAGTAAAAACAACAAAAGCTCATTTTAAATCCAATAAATACAGGAGGAAAATAAGCAGCGGTGTTAAATATGACATTGCAGAATGTAAACTGGTAGAATCTGCAAATGGCATACAGAGGCAGACCCCAGGCTGGGATTTAAACCCAAGACCCTGCACTTTTGCTGAAAGGAATCAGTGCAGCCCAGGGTGACTATGCACTAGAGCTTTTTATGGAATTGTAAGATAAAAGCTGCGTTTCTGGCTGGGAGGAGGCCTGAATGCAGACTGCAGTGAAGAGCCTGTTCCTCTGTCAGAACGATCCTCCAACAGGACAACCATCAGCTGTTACCTCCAGAAATCTGACCGTAATGGAAGAAAAGCACAATGTTGTTTAAGGTTTGCATCATGTGCAGCTGTGTGCATCATCCTTTTGGCACCATGCACATGGTGGTGGCAGCAGTATGCTGTGGGGAAAGATCAGCTGGTCAAAGTTGATTTGAAGATGAACAGAGTGAGATAAAAACTGGTGAAAGCTGAAGCAGCTTCCGGCAGAGCAGCACATTCCTGGAACAACGGTCCAGTCAAAGGTACAAGAAAACTGAAGGCCACAAACGCCGTATCCACACGTCTCTGGGTGTAAAAGGGGCACCGTCAGCATGTTCTTTTATTATTCACTTTCATAACCTTCAAAGTCTTGGAGAACCATGAGTCATTTTCCTCCCATGGTTACTCTGCGCTGGCTGGTCAGAACCGACGGTAAAGTTTTAGTTTGGACATGTGAGGACATGTGGAAGGATCTGGATTGTTTCCTCTTCGTTATTTTAGTTGAGCTGTTTGAACTTTCTGAACAGTTCCTTGACTGTCTGAAACAGAACTTCTTAAAACAATCAGCAACACAGTGAATCACTGCACAGATACACATCTGTTCACCATTCAGTTTATTGAAGAATGCCTTCTAGAGCTCCTTTTCACAGGAAGTAGGAAACACCTGCAGGTTACATGTGGGATGAATCTACCTCAGGAGGGCCTGGCCACTTTAAAAACACTTACTAAAAAAGGAAATAAAATGTCAGAGTAACCAGAGTAAAATCAGTGACTGCAAACATATCTGGAGGATGTGAGGCATAAAGTACATCAAGTGTTCCTGTAAAGCTGTTAGGAAACAGATTCACACATTCCACTGCTTCCTCACCAGAAAACATTCCAACCTCAGCCTTAACGTTCAAATCTGCTCTGTTTCTTACTCTGTAATAGTTGTCCCATAAAACAAGCACTTAAATGCAGGCAACCTCTAAGGCAACATGTGAACTACAAGCAGACTGCGCTCAAACGTAGCCTGGTCAGCAAGGGCCTTCCCAGACCGGTTCTGATCCGCTCCAACAGGAAGAAACCACAGAACCAATTCGCCAAATCCCCTGCTGGATACAAAATACAAAAACATTACACACACAACAATACAGAGGTCAAACAATCAGGGAATCCACAGCTTAGTGTTGCTCCAGAAGCTGAAGGAGGTGAAGGAGCTGCAGCAGCCAGACTTCCTGCTGCTGCTGAGGGGCGTGACCAGGAGGAGAACGGGGACCAGCTGGAGAGATTCTGCTTGTTTCCAGGAGACCAGGTGTGTTCTGCATAAGTAGGATCCCATGCACACAGCAGGGCACATTTCAAACCCCCTGCTAGCTGCTGGTTGTTCTGCGGACGGTTAGCTAAATGAACTCCATCTCAGCTTCACATTCTGAGGAGAGTCATGATGATCCAAACACACACTCACAAGGCAGCCTGGAGTCCTGAGTGCAAACGCAAAAACCCACACAAGCTCCCACTGCTGCAGCCTCAGCCTGTCCGTCCTGCAGCAGCTTGTTAGTCAGTCAGTCAGTCAGTCAGTCAGTCAGTCAGTCAGTCAGCCTCCTGTCCCTCCCCTCCTGCTGGGGCCATGGTTACAGAAGATGCTGCAGCTGTTTGTCTTCTTATAGAGTCTATGATGCAACATGCAGGACATGCTGGATAGGGACATGTGTGTGTGTGTGTGTGTGTGTGTGTGTGAAGCAGTGAAGCAGAGAGGATGCTGGGTAGTGTCCTCATGATGTGCCCTGTCTCTTCTGCTGCTGCACCCGGATCAGCTCCAGCTGCTTCTTGCACTTTTGGTAGTAGGTGGACAGACTCTTGTTCTCCTCCAGCAGCTTCTTGTGCTCCTGCACCAGACGGGACGTGTTCTGCTGGTCCTTCTCGTCTTGGTCCAGTTCTGCGATCAGCTCAGTCCTGCACACACGCGCGCACACACACACACAAGTCATTTTAAACACACACTTGCAGTAATGTATTCCAACCCATTTCCAGGCTGTGCTGCGTTTCCATAAAAACATGAGACAGTTTTAGGTCTGAGTCCAGGAACCTGATGGAGTTTGTCTGGAAGCAACTCAACAGTTCAGCAGACCTTTGGACAAACCTGGATCAGACTTCACAAAGCAAGTAAAGTTGGTCTTAAATTAAATAAGATCTTTATACTTTACACTTGTATAGTCATCGTTTAACTGCTGGTATTTGTTCCATCTCTATTTGGTTTGTGAAAATTCCACAAACTGACAGTTGAAATGCTTTTAAAATTGAATCAGACCAAGTTTAGGTTCAAGAGGATTTAGAAGCCGAAAAAATGGTTAAACTATCCGATTACATTTTGAGACCAGGGTGCACAAACCTTCAGATCTGAAGTGGCAAACCTAAGACAGGAAACTTAGTTTGCTGAAAAGTCAATGTTTATCTTTCACTTAATGGGAAGAAAATCCAGTCTGGAAGTCACAATTTTAACAAACCATATTTTCTGTATTAATTTAGACTTACAATCTGCCTCAGTTAAGTTCCAGATTTTTCCCAGACTTGTTGACTATAAAACAAAACCCTGGCAGTGTCCCGCTGCATCCCAACAGGCGACAAAAATGATCCCACTTCCCATCATTTCTGAAGTTAAACCATGAATACAAAACATCTACTAACAGTGAACATTTAACTGTTTAATTACCAACATGCTGCTGTTACTAGGGAAGCTAAGTTCAGTGTAAGCATCGAACGCTCCAAACCATGTTCAGCCTGTGAGAACAACACGTTTAAATAGTTTATTTTTATTTGAGCGCCGCTTCAAGGTGCAACGCTGCAGTGAACCTGGTCAGTTCAGTTCAGAGGGAAGCGAGTCGTTAAAGGAGAAGTTGTTGAGGCTCAACAGTTCAGTAGATGTATTGTGCAAGTAACACTAACTCACACTTGCCTGCAGAAGGAAGATGAAGTTATTGTTTCTATTTACTTCCTTCACTGATTATTCTCTGATAGAACAGGTCTGGAGAGCTTGCCATGAACAGCCAGAGCTGCAGCAGCCACACTTACTTCCGCTGAATCAGCAGGGCGATCTCAGTTTGGACTTTCAGATATTCTTGGGCCATTTTGCAGTGCTGCTCAAACACCGCCATGGACTCTTTGGAGTTCGGACAGGGAGCAAGAGGCTGGAAGACAGGATGTTTTCAGAAACTGAAAGCTGCTACAGCTAATTAAACACAGCTAGCAGAGAGCTGGCAGCAGAGAGGATGAAACCTGCAGCTGGTGATCCAGGGTCAGATAAGCCATGGGGATGGAGTTGTCTGAGCCGTTAGTGTCTGTGAACAGAGGAGACAGAGATAAGCTGATGGCTGCTGTGGCTGAAGTTCTTCACCTCCATCAGTATATTCCACTTCAGATCATTGTGACAGTGCTTTACAAGAGGATTTAAAGACCTTCCCTCATATTGTTATGTTGCCACTACTTATAACACAATATCTGAATGGGATTCAAGTGATGAAATAAAGTCGTGCATAATTGTGCAGGGAATAACTCTAGTACAAATTAAAAAAAGGTGATTTGCAAAGACAAAGATGTTCCTGGAAGGTCTCAGATGTTAGTTGGAGAACATCAGAGAACATCCAGCATCATGCAGACCAGAGAACCCAGCAGAGCTAGGTTCTACCACAGGGTGGCCAGTCCAGGTCCTGGAGGGCCGGTCTCCTGCAACTCTTACATGTCTCCCTGGTCCAACACGCATGCATGTTCTGCCTAGTAACACCTCATCTGACAGGCCAGGCCAGGAGAGATTTACACAACTCAAATGGTAAAATCTGTTGTTAGGACAAGCATTAATTAATGAATCATTAATTAACTAATTAATTCATAAGTGTGCACAATATAACTCTAACTCTTTTATAAAAGAGTTGCACAAAGAGGACCACAACTGAAGGAAAGCCACACAAGATCTTGTTTAAAGGTTTCCAAAGGTCATGTACTGGACACAACACGTGGAAGATGGTGCTGGGGTCAAAAGTTATTACTTTTGGTATCAAAATAAAATATTGTGTGGAGAAAATGTACAAGGTAGTGAAGTGGGAGTAACAGTGCACAAGTAATGACATGCAGAGGTTTTCATTAGAAGTTTTAGGTCAGACAAGCTGATGGCCAGGTGATGTTTATGTTCCAAGTGTGGGGTCACCTGTGGGGTCGTCATGAGGGAAGTAGCTTCTGCTGTTGGTCTTGTCAGGTGGCCTCACACTGGGACTGGAGGAACGGCTGCTGCTCCTGCTCCCCTGAAGCAGGAAAAACACACAGTCAACCAAGACAACATGCAGTTTAACACACATTAAAAACACACTAAGGCTGTCAACACTTCAACATCAACACAATCTGAAAGCTTCCTATTTTGACCTAAAAGCCTCTCTCCCAGGAGGCTTCTCTAATTCACAGCAGTGTGTTGTGGACATGGAATGTGACCAACAACGGTGAAAGACGAAAAGTTTCCATGACAACAGCAACAAAAGTTGATCCTTTTCTCCTTTCTTGTGTTGCGTTGCTAGCCCAGGTGTGAACATCTTTGTGGATGAGCTCAAAATTTCTTATAAATTATTCTAGTCGCAACAAATCAAACCTAGTTCGATTTGTTGCTTTGATGAAATGGTAATGATCCTTGTAAACTGAGGTATAACACATGATTAAGCAGCACATCACTGACTCTAATCCTGCTTTGAAATCTGGTGGAGATTTTTTCCACAAACGACAGCGAGAACATTTGTCAGGATCATAAATATCACACTGAATTCCCATTTCTGCCACTTGGCAAGTTAATATCATGCAACACATCAACAATCTTCTATTTCTATTGATATTAGAAATATCAACTCCAGATGATGCAACTACTGCCTTACCTGACTGGACTCTGTGCCAATAGCTGGCAGATCCTGGACAGACCGGCGTCTCTGAGCCTCACAGGTTGCTGTGGACAAGAGGACAGGACAAGCAAAAACAAGGGACAGAATGAGACCCTGAGAGGATTAGGAAGCTGTGGTGGGAGACACTGCTGCTGCTCAACATGGGTCTAATTCATTGGTTTATGTTCAGGCCTCCCAAAATATACTATAGAGTTGGAGGTTTGTGAAGAGAGCTTTCATTGCTTCCAGTGCAGCACACGTATGCATTCCAAAAGTATTCATAGGTCCATGTTGGTCAAGCTTCCAAATATGATACAACCACAAACGCCAATATCTTCCTTTCCTTTGATGTGAAAATCAACAAAAAGCAGAACATGGTTGTAATGAGATAAGAAAATAAAATATGGTTCAAGTTGTTTCTTGTAAATTCAAATCTGAAGAGTGTGGCATGCATCTTTATCCCACCTGGATCTCAACAGAATCATGTTTTAGTGCAATTACACATTTATTTTCAGAGCATTTCAGTGCCAAACTTGGAAACCTGCACACTCAGATACTGGTGAGTGTCTGTGGCCTGTCACTGTTTCACCAAAGATTTCACTTCAGATTTATGTCTGGAGTTTGATCTAAAGTAGTTTATTCTGTCTGGTTGCATGTTTAGCCTCACTGTCCTGTTGGAAGGTGAATCCCAGTCTAAAGGCAGGCTACATTTTTTTTCTCCAGTAATCACCTTAATCATAATCAATTATCAATAAAAACACAAGTTTGAGGTTGTAGCTTAACAAAATGTGACAAAAATAATTGGGTAAGAATACTTTTGCAAGACTAATTGCAAACTAAGTCAATGCACAGCAGCTTCTATTAATGAGTGTGCACCGACAACCTGAGCTGAATTAAAGGCAAATGAACAAATGTTTGGCCAACCAGGCCCAAGAGAACTGAAAGGTACTGCTAGTGTCTGATATTTATTCATTTATGTACTGAACAGATCAATAAAATGTCTTAACTAGCTGCAGAAGATATGCAGCAGGTGAAAAGTCTTAAAACATCAACATTTGTCCTTGCAAATATACTGTATTTTTATTAATATGAAATTCATGTCAGATTATAAAGATTTTCCATAGGATACAAGCTGAGAGGCTTCTTCAGATTTGCTGTAATACAGACTGCTACAGGAGATCTCTCCTGCCAACAGCCATCACTCCATTAACTCTCTGAAGACATTGAACTAATGAGTAACAACATTTAATTAGGCCCGAGCAGCAAAGCGCTGGCGACGACTATTGTATTTTCTCTTTGGAATCAATAAAGTATTTTTGAATTTGAATTATAAGCCACTAATGAAACAATAACATTCAATTTTATGTAAAGATCTCTCTGCTTTTACCACTCATACCAATCGGTGCAATACATTGGTAATAAGCAACCTTTTTTTTTTTTACAAGTCATCAATTTAAGCTGCTAATATTGATATGCTGAGCAGGAAGGATGCTTTTTACTGACTGACTTTTTACAGCCACTGACTGTGGCCTTCTTGGCTTTCTATGACTATTTGCACATTTTCCTCATGCATTCAATACGCCTTCCCTCTAGTGCTGGGCAATATGGAAAAAAAAATCACGTATCACAATACGGACAATATCATGTCACAATAACAATACAATGGACCACAATTAAGTACATTTTCAGTTATTCTCTGAAAAATCTGACAAAATAATAGATTTTTCTAATCACAAAATTAAAAGAAATCAATTTGTATTCATTATTCACATCTGATTCGTAGTTCCAAAAAATGTAAAGGTATAGCTGAATACAAGATGACATTATGTGTTGTTGTTGCAAGCGTATATAATACCCAAATTCTGCAGGTATTTTATTCCACACCAGATATAAGGGTTCATCTAACTCTGGCTGAGATGAAACACTTCAGCATGAAACATGAGGACACATGTAAACAAGGACACACCACACAACACCAAACACATCAGAGCAGACTTCTGAATTTGTTTTTGCTAAACTAAACATTTGCAATGTTGACATTTTAACAAGTTGATGTATGCAAAATTTAACCCTGATCTAGGTAAAACTATGACTTAAATAAATGTAGATGTTACTGGCACTTGAATTGTTGAACCTCCTTGAATAGCTATGAAGCACAAATGGATAATAGGTACTAAAACATTTTCTAAATAATGTCCTTTTGTGCTATGGGATGCAAATGCATATTTTTCTAATTAAACTTCACTTTTAGAATCTTTTCTATATCATTTTATTATAAGGTAGACCTACTATGTCAGATTTGCAAATCATGTTTCTATGAATCCTTCAAGGTAGAGTATTGAATCCTGAAACTGTCTAGGAAACATTTAACAGAAACAAAAGAATAGAAAAACAACAACTAGTGTTTGTGTGTGTTCTGGAAAGAGATGAAGACTAGTCATGAGATTATGTCACATATAAATGTACCGGTATATTGGCCAATACGTCTTATTGGCCATAACAGCAATGTTAATATTGGATATTGATATTAGTCTACATTTTATAGGAGTTCATCCCTGATCTAAAGCAATGAGTTTTGAGCTCTCTTTACCAGATGAAGTTGGACAGCATCACAAAGATCAGCTAAAAGGCTTTTATGTTGTTTTTTTTATATCTTTATCAAAAATAGATTCAAGTATCAAAATTAGCGGTGTTCTTCTTGGTATTGAGTTCATAATTGTCATATTATACAAAGCCTAAAAGTGACACTAATGACACAGTGACTTTCTTAGCCTCCATCTGGCCAAACTCAGTGTCTCTCATATGAGCTGAGAACAGAAGCCATTTCTGACATCCAGTGCTGTCCCCATTCCTTCATATTCATATCTCTGCTAGTAATAATAGCTCTGACCCTCAAAGTGAAGGGAATTAATCAAAATGACTTTTGCAAAGTTAATGGATTTAAAGAGACAAAAGAGGAACAAAGAGTCATGCTTTCTCTTAGTCCTTTATGCATGAAAGTCAAGGACAAAACCCAGAGAACTGGTGAGCCGATTTACTCTTTGTGCCCATGATTTGTTGCAGTCAAGACAGGAAGACAACAGAACACAGAGCCCTGAGTTAGCAAAGCTTCCTCATCTGCACACTTGACTTGTAGTGATGTTCTCACTGATATTCCAGTCAATTATTAAAAGTCACAGTCAACTAAAAACTGATTTTAGAAATTGCAAACTCAGATGAGAAAGTTTAATAGTAACTCATGTTCTGGTTGTGGCAACTAAAAAGTAAATCAGAAAGCAATGAGGCAAGAGACAACGTGTGGTTTCCCCACACCAGCCACACAACCATAAATCAGAAAACTAAACAGCCAGGAAATTTAGTGGGGATAAACAGGTAGAAACTGACACAAAAGAGAGAACCATGTCAGCTGACAGCAACCCACAGGCTCAGTCAAGCAAGCTCTATCCAATCACCGGGAAGCCCAGGGGTCCAGTGATACCTGTGACGACGATCTTGGGGACATCCAGAATGGTCCCGAATGATGCAGTTTTGCGATGGCCTGGCTTATACTGGCTGCGTGCTGCAAAAACACACATACACACATACAGCTGCGTACACAACAAGCATGCAGACTGAGACAGACTTTGGGCCCACAGCATGACTGCTAATATGGGTCATGTACATGCAGAGCAGAGAGTGAACTTGTAAGAAAAACATGCATCCTGCTCATTCCAGGAGCAGTGCTGTGCAACACTTCTGAGCACAACATCAGCAGGCACTCATCTGCAATGCTTGACATTGTGGAGAACATCACAGAAACGGCTTGTTAAAGCAACATCAAAGCCTAGAAAATAACACAGCAAACACTGAAGCATAAATGAAAGCAGTGGTGTGTCTTCTGCTGTATTTCTGAGACTGTAGAGGAAAACATGACTGAACACTGTTTCTTGCAAGCCTTTAAGCCTTAAAACAAACTTAGCACATTGATATATGAAGCTTACAGAGTTGTGACAATATCCAGGTAAATGAAGAGAAAATGACTTCAGTCTGTGGAAAGCACTCTCTTAAAAGTCCTCTCAACAAAAGAAACTGTAAATATCTTTTAATAATTTATACTCCCTGCTTATTTTTGTGTGGTGTGATGTCTGCTTGTACCTGCAGGTGTAAACTGCACTGTGGGCTCCAACTCAGACAGATCAGCACTCATTCGTTTGCTGTCGGATGATGCAAAGCACTGTGTTCTTGCTGGCAGGCTCTCCACACTGCCCCCTCTGGACAAGGGTAAAGTTCTCATTGGGTCACCCTAAATAAAGAAAGAAAAACAGATGTTGATCAAAATAATTTCCTTCCAAAACAATTATTAAAAGGAAACCCATCATGGTATTAAACTGCACTACTTGCTTAAAACCAAACACAAATGGAAAAGGCATTTAAGTTCCATAGTCGGGTGCTTTGTGAAGTGAGCTCCTAAAAGCTGGACTGAAGCCAAAACCAAAGAGCCTTTACCTGGTAATTCTACCCGTCTCAGATCACAACCTTTACATCTCACAGGAGAAAATCACCTCATAAACCAACTGTACACAAACCAGCTGACCTACGCAGTAGAAAGGTATGAGGAGAGTGAAGCTCATGTGAACTGCCCTGAAAACCTCAGAGAGTACACCTGTACTCAACCAAACTCAATGGAGAACGTTTCTCCCACCAGGAGTGTTACTGAGTTCTCCAATGGAAGCTGGGAGACAAAACGCGTGCTAATGAAGTCACAGCTGAAGGACCATCTTTAAAATCATGCTAGGCTGTGACTGCAGAGAGGAGTTCCTTTAGCAACACCCTGACATACTGCAGCTAGACAAGAAGCATTATCACAGAATGTGATCCCAGCAACCACCATATTACACTCCACACAGACCATGTTCCACCTCTGATCCGTCACTGTTTTAAGAACAGAGCCTCTTCTTTTAATCTCCTGCATCTCTGCGCGCAGTGGCAGTGGATTTAACTCATCATGCAGGGCCGGTCCAAGACTGTAAGAGGTGTTAAGTCAAGAATTTTACTTAGAGGCTCCTCTTCCTGCTAAAAACATCAGCACCTCTAACAGCTTCTGTGTAAGATTTAATCTGAGAGAGGGAAAGCAGTTTAATTGGCCAACCTAAAAAGCAATTAGTTATAATTGCAGTTTACTAAATTGTATTTGTGAAAAACTCAAAGATTAAACTTATACAATCAGATTGTTGCTGTGGTAACAAAACACAGCTACGATGGTACAACGATGGTTCTTTGAGCTTGCACAAAGTAAACTCGCTAACTCCTTAAAACCTTACATATAAAAGTTAAACAATTTAATGTGTGCTGAAATTTTTTTTAATCATATTTAGCAGCATTGATAATCTCAATAAAATATTTGCATTTATGAAGCCCATGAAAACCTGAGGGGCTTTATGGAGCCGTTTATCGCAATCATTTCTGGAACAATTAATCGCCAATCAAGATTTGTTATCGTGACGGGCCTAACCAGATACCAACAATGATGTTGGTCTTACCTTTGGTTTGAAATGAGGTGCAAACTGAGGAGTGATCTTGATAGTGTCGTTGCTTCCTTGAGAATCACTGTGTTCCATGTTTACATCGCTTCTGTTGCTTGTGCTGGTCCCAGTATAGTCCATATATGAAACTAAGATCCAATATACAAGAACGTACACAGGATTTTAAATTATATACATTTTCTCTTTTGGTTACTTTTGCAGCCCTCTGATTTAACGGAATGTTTACTGAGCTTGTAAAAATTATTTCTGTCAAAATAAAAATACAGAAGTACAAAGTTATCCTATACCAACGTGCAGCAAATAAAGACAACCCACCTACAAGCCATAGAAACAGGTGTACTGAGAATTACAGTGTCCTTCAGCAGCACTTAGAAGCTGAACAAAAGTAAACAAAAAGCGGGTTTTGGTCAATCTTTACCATCTGCCTTGTCATGGTGTCTTTTACTGCCTGGTTATGAAAGAACGTTTTAGACTTTTAAAAATGTTTGACCCTTGACGTTGAAATAACTTATGTAATAGGAGATTTTTATTATTTATTATCACATGATGGAACAACATGCTGGTACAAAAAGACAAGAGCAGAACAATTTCAGAAAAAGTGTGAGTTCCAACAGAGAACAGAATCATCATTTATTCATTTCACTGTAGGAAGTTCACATCTTTCAGCTGTTTCTGTGAGGAGAAGCAGAAATCTGCACCAGCACATTTTAGAGAATCCCTAACACTACCTTCTGGTTGGATTTTAGCTGGCACAGCATTCTTCTTCTGCGATGTCAAGTAAACATGTGCAATCATATTTGTTCAATCCCAATGCACAAATATGATTGCACAATGTTTACTATTGTGCAATAGTAAACATTGTGCAATAGTGAATGTATACCATTCACTGTATACAGCAGTCGCTGACAATTTATGCTAATGAACTGTTGAGTGTAAGTGTGTTTGCAAAACTACTTAAAAAAATCCACTTTGACAGTTTCTGCTTTACTATATAATGTTGGGATGGATTAAAATTTTTAGACACATGGCTTTTTTGCTAACTTTGCTGAGAGAAACACCAGACATGTGAGTTTATCAAGTTCTGAAAAGGTTTTAATGATGTTTAGATACCTGAGGAAAAAACACAGTGCTCCTTTCATCTCAAATGACACTGGAGAATTATTATCTGTACAAGATGACGGTAAAGACAGAATGAAGCCAGAACAGACACATTCGTAGAAAATTGTAAAGATTCTTCAGTACCTGTACTGTTTGCAGAGTTGCTCTGTGTGTCATCTGAATACTGGTATGGATACTGAAGAGGTTCATCTGATCCTGGAAAGTACTGAGAGGAATAGCAAAAAACAGCCAGAATTTAGTTTTAATCCAAGAAATGCACAAATAAGCATAAAAATGAAGACCAGCTCTGCATGAAAATGTGATGAGTTATACAATGAAGTTGTGGGGAAGAGTGAAGGAAGCTAGTGACTTCCTTTAACTTCATGTTAGCTTAAAAACATCTTTCAATTCTCCTTTTAAGAAAACACCTTTCAGTTCTTTTGGACAGAGCAGAGAAGGCCGGAGAGAGCTGCTCTGTACTGACAGGGAGCTAAGAGAGGAGATGTGGTTCATGAGAAATATGTCAGAGTGGTACAGGACATGTATGAGACAGCATGACGAGAGGAGAACAAGTGGAACGGTGTCGTTACAGGTAGAAGAGGTAAAGAAGTTAGAGAACTAAGTATTTAGGGTCAAAGGTTCAAAACAACAAATCATGTGGAAAAAATGAATTATTTAAAAATCCTACAATGTGATTGTAGGAAACTTTAAATAGCTTCTTTGGAGACCTGATTCACACATTTAAGTTTTGCAGTTATGATCTGTATTATCTGGTAAAACTATGTTGTAAGCTCATCATGGAATTTATTAAACTGTGTGAATGAATAAACTGAAACTTTGCTTGATTTTTTTTTTCATTTTGTCTCATAGTTGGGGTGATGAAAATTAGCAATGATGAAAATTACAGACCTCTCATCCTTCTAAGTTCTAAGGAGAACTTGCACAATCAGTGGCTGACTAAATACTTTTTGCTCCTCTGTATGTTGGACCACAGCAGTTCACTGAAGCAAACTGAAACACTGCAGGTTTCTCTCTTTTCATTTTTAATGAAAGAGGACATTAGAACAGGAAACTGGTTGGTATGAATTTTCCCACTGATCTAAAGAAATATTAATTTGGTGACTACCACCATCTGCACTTCAATATAAAACTGTAGATGGTGTGAGCAATGGGAGATGACATACTACCTTCATTAGATGAGTCATAATCTTGACTATTTCTTCCATGGAAGGCCGCTGAGACGGGTCTTTAGACCAGCAGCGTGTCATCAGGCTCTCAATGGGTTTGGGTAAATTCTTGATGAGTGGTGGTCTTGTACCTAAACGCAAAAATATTACCGGTAGGTTAAAAAAAAACTAATCTTGAAAGATAGAAAATGTATTATTTACATCCTTAAACCTCAGAATGTGTTATTAAAGATCCACAGATAGAAATTCAGTACTAAAAAATATTCAAGATATTCCCAAGGGCCATGTCCTTGGGACAGAGCAACATTTTACACACAATTTGGCATGTGCAAAAATAAACAAAGTATAATGGTGCATTGTGATCCAAAAAAACTTTTTTAAAAATAAATTTTACTTCCTAATTTAACGCCTTACACTCAGGGATGTGTCTTTTTAAAAACTCCTGCTCTTTCTGAAGCTCCGCCTTCAGGAAGTCAGCATAATATGGCTCCTCTATTAACCCTTTGACAATGTTTTTTATTTATTTATTTTTTACCAGCAATGCACTGAGAAGGAGCTCCAAAAATGAGCTCAGCATTTTTGTAACAACTGAACTTAATATTTTATGCAATTATTTTATGATTTATAAAATGTGGAAAAACACATAATGCTGCCTCTCTAAGTTTCCTTTTAATTTTATTACAGTTACAATAAATACATTTAAAAGGAGTTGTTTTAAATAAAATATATTATTATTACAGTGGTCCCCCGCCATATCGCGGTTCACCTTCTGCGGTCTGTTTTGCGGATTTTTTTTTTATGCTGCACTGCATTTTTGAAATTCTCTGACAAAATTCAGACCACTTTGTTTTGTATCTTGTGGAAAACAACGTTACCGATGAGGGTGGGGATACAGTACTGCCCCTAAAGGGACATGGAGAGAAAAAAGAAGAAAGAAATCCCGAGTAAGTTTTAAATTCACGGGGTCTTGAGAAACTAAGCCGGGACCTTGATCATTCAGAATTTCATCGTGTTGTTAAAATTATGTAGGTTTCTAAGAGTGTAAACTGTGTAATAATGTGGAAAATGTTAATGACAGTTTTGGAAAGATTTATAAAGAGTGCGAAGCGGGGTTATGAGGCCTCAGCATGTATTTGAATAGGGAAAAATTAAACAGTCACCACTTTGCAGATTTTGTTTATTGTGGGACTTTTTCAGGACTGAACCCCTGCAATAAACGAGGGACCACTGTAGTTGTAATTGGAAACAGCCTTAAGCAGAGGTCGTTGCCATGGTTATTCAGACCAGTGGTGAACATTTTCTGTGTATTTATACCAATTTGCATATGCATTTAGGTGTGGAGAAATGACATGCGCAGCTGCGCCCAATTCACCACAAATCTGGATTCATGAAGTGTGCGATGACACGCCTGCACACATTTTATACATCTGAATTATTTTCTGTTGTGAAGGTTCAGAATTTCTCCCAACCGCAAACGTTCAAATGCTGCGCACTCTTTTATACATGAATCCATAGTCATTTCCTTTAATCATTGTGTGCAGGACAATAAGCTGCAGGTGGTGCTGCATGTATCAGAGCCTTAAGGCACAGGCACGTCTGGGGCCTCTTAGTGGCCGACAGCTGGACTCTGGATCCCACACATAGACAGACGCATTTAAAAACCCAGTGTGACTCACCGTTGTGAACAGCCCACATAATGCGAAAAGCTGGTCCACCAATTTCATCAAAGGGCTTCCTGCGAGTGATCACTTCCCAGAGAATGATGCCCCAGCTGAAAACATCACACTTCTCGCTATAATTGCTGCCTGCAAATACAGAGGGAGCCACAAAAACACTGAGCACATTTTCAGACAGAGAAAACTCAAACTCTCAGACTGATGACTGATAAAATCAATTCTCTGTGGCAAATTTAAGATGAGAGAGAAAGATGTGCCCGAGAAAACAGAGCAGCAGAAGAGCAGTTTTTATTTCCTCGTTGCTTTCAGAAGGGAGAAGGATGAAAATATGCAAGCAATTTTTACTGATGAACAGCTCCTGTGTTGCTTAATTACAAGGCCTCTGTTGAAGAATAAATGTGCACATCACAAACCTATTTTAAACTTGCTGTGCTGGTGTGTTTTGATTGCTCTTTACAACAATGCAAATTAGTTGTGAAGAGTTCATGGAGAGGCTAGAAGAAAGTTGTTTAATTGCATTTGAGTCGTGTATCTCGCCTCCAAAAACAAGGTAATAGCTAGATGTTATTTCATCTTTTCTCCTGACCCTCTTGCCAGGAACACGTCTCATCATTTAGTGATACATTAGGCTGCTGGCTGAATGAGAACACAAATTCTACACTGTAGTGTCCCTGGGGAAATAAAGGCACAAGTATCAAACCATCCATCAGTGCACGATGGCTGAGGATGAATCAACGACTAATGTATCCTTGCTGGCAGCACCGAGATGCAATTAAAGTGAAAAGTGCCTGCACAAAGTGAACTGCAAGAAGGAAAACAAAGAAATGCTTGAACGGGTTTGTGGCAATTCAGACAGAATGTGCAGAAGTAAATAAAAAGAAACATATCAGGATGCATTCTGTTCTCATAAACCAGGAGGGCAGCAGGAATGCCACTTCTACTTGCCTTCAAATACCTCTGGGGCCATCCATGCTGCACTTCCTTTGTTGTTGGTCATGTGGGTCTGGATATCACAGGCTGTTCCAAAGTCACAGATCTTCAGCACTGTGCCTCCTGCCACTAGAAGCAGACTGGAACAAACAATGGAGCAAATCAAAGCAATTAGAAAAGAAGAACTACCAGGATGTGCTGAAATAACTGAACTAGTAAGATCTCTCACAGACAGAGAGGCTCCTTTCTAGAATAGTTTTTTTTTCTACCTTTTGGCTAAAAAAATATCAGCTTGGCTAATTCTACAAACAAAGTAAGTAACACCACCAATTAGCCACATTTTTATTGCAACCAACTGTCCCCAGGAACTCAGTAAGTGAATGCATCTAACATAAGCACACTAAATGTTGGACTGACGGGGAGAACAGTGTGGTATGTATTCACATGTCCTTCTGCTCCATCTAATGTGTAAACTTCTAATCACCCAAACAGCTTCAGAGCAGAAACACTGACCAAATGCTGATTTTCTCAGCTGGAATTAGTTGAATAGTTTAGGATGTTTATGATTAACATTTTCTATCTTTGGAGCTGGATACTGACCCAAAGAAGCACAAATGCAGGACTATTGAATTCCTTTTCAAGAACATGCAGCATTTCCATTCATCAGTAACACAACCAGTCAATCCAGAAAAAAAAAAAATTTCTCCTACTCAAATTTTACTGATGAGTGATCCAACTATTATTCTTTTAAAAAATAGGAGTCACGTGCATTTTTAAAAGTATAGTACTTTTAAATCAGTTATTCTAAAAATGTATTTAACTGAGTGAGATTAGGGCTTTTATTTTATTGACATTTTTTGCATACAAAAAGAAATGTGTTGCCATGTAGTAAATAGAATTACTATACAGTTATTAGGTCCTTGGGATTCTTTGCTTAAATCAACTTTGTCTTTATATACACTTTAAGGAGTGTATTTTTGTATCTCAAAGAAAAATATTTTGATAAACTTTCATTTTTTGAACAACTCAATTCTGACTGAGCAGTTTTATTACCACTATTATTTTCCATTTTATGTTTCAGTGGATATGAAACAAATTCTTCAGTCAACTAACATTTAGATGTTAGTCATTTGGTTTCTTTGCACTACTTTCATTTTGCCAGTAAACTGGTGGACATCCTGAGAAGCAGCAATAGCTAAAGATTACTGCAGTCCAGATGTGCAACACCACAGCAAGTCTGATCAGCCTGAGGCTGTCAGACCTTTTAATACCCATATAGTTGTGCATTTTAAATGATGAATATATTTTTCCCAAACAAATGAAAATGACACATAACATTGTGAATTATCTTTTTGTTCTGAAAATAAACTCAAATTGGACTGAAAAGTCTTGTTCCCCTAAAAGGAACTCGAGAAGTTTTAAAACTACAGTTTAAAAGGAATTTGTTGCTGGATAAAGTCAGGTTATCTGTGAATTAACATGTTTCAAGTGTGTTAAGCACTTTAAATGTCAAAGATGTGATTCAATAACATCACTGGCTGTTCAACAGTTAATATGTAGCAAAGCAGTGAGTAATGAGCACAATTTTTAGGATGTTTATTTGTGCTTCCTTGGGACTTTTTGAGGTTGTTTTTACGTTCATATTGTGCTTACCTGCTCGACACAACTGAGGGACAACTTTCAAATCTCTGACCTCGCAGACTCTATTCAACAACTTGGCATTTCTAAGCAGCCCCGTCTCTGAACTAAACTAAATCGCTTCTACATTGCATTACACATTTTTGGTGTTTTTTTTATTAATTACATTCTTGTTTTGATGCAGGAGTTGTAGAGGTATATAACCTGGAAAGTAAACAGTTTCTGCCTCACTGCATTTGTGAACTAACAAAATCAGAGAGTGAAGTCAAGGCACTTCAGTGATAGTGACACAAGAGACAGAGGTGAGTGTATA
Organism: Phalloptychus januarius; assembly: GCA_902982915.1. Lineage (NCBI taxonomy): Eukaryota > Metazoa > Chordata > Actinopteri > Cyprinodontiformes > Poeciliidae > Phalloptychus > Phalloptychus januarius. The sequence continues at coordinate 619,422 of CADWAE010000127.1, forward strand.
GTGAGGAGAAGGAGCATACTTGGGTGGTTTGAGGTCCCTGTGAATGAGAGCCTTTGGTTTCATGCCATGGAGATAGGCCACACCCTGGGAACACTGATAACACCAGCTCATGGCATGGGAAGCAGTGTAATAAGGGAGGGGTTCAGCACCATGCAGCACTGTGAACAAGAGAACACAGTCACAAACACCACCATGGACAACAGACTTGAAAAAACACAGGCAGCGAACTGGGTCCTGCAGACACACAACACCGTGCCACACATCTACTCAACTGTCTCCTGGCTGTAGCTGCTTCAACAATTAGACAAGGTAAAACTGAGACCTTACAGGTATAAACAGCATTCACATGAGATCTCGAAAACATTAAAGGTCTGGTTTCAAAAATAATACACTTGGACTAGAAGAGTGTACAGTGTACTAAGTTTTTAGTGAGAACAATAAGGTAAAAAGATTTCAGTTTTTTTTGCCCACATTTACTTATTCTCATTTATATCTTCTCAAACCTTCAAATTTCCAGCTGAATGTATACAACAGTCACAACCCCTACATACACTGAAAGTGACTGTGCAATGACGAGTTGTCAAGAAAATCCAACAAATTTCCCATCAATCATGCAACAGCGAAAAGGTCAAATGAAACAGGGTTGATCCTCATCCCAAGGTATCTGGACTCACCGTTGTACAAAGATCCACCTTCAGCATATTCCATCACCAGGCAGACCTACAGGAGGAAAGGAGCAGAGAAAACCCTCTTCAAGAAACCAAGACAGAAAATTCATAGCATGTACTCACTCTTAAGTTAACTTACTGGACTTTTACAAGAGCCATACAACTTCACAATATTGGGGTGGTTCACACGTGAAAGCTGCCTGAGCTGGTGACAAAGAAAACATCATCCATCATTCTGTCTGCACAGCTCAGCAAGAACATTTTAACTGCTTACAGGCCAAAACACACTTTGTCTGGTTAAAATGGCCGCTGGCGGTGAGCGGAAAACATGAGGTCAACATTCGCTCCTCTCAAATCATGTGTTACACGACTAACACAAGTGGGCAACAAATACAGCCCTAAAAGATGATAGAAGAGCTTAAACAGGTATTTGTACAATTTAGTCAGATTAATCACATGCTTAATTTTATATGTTTGAAAAATAAAACTGCAGGTTCTCAAAATAAAAAGCTTAAGAAAATGTTCCATTGTCTCAAATCAGACATCTTAGTCTTCCAAGTTTTCAGGAAGGTTTCAAAAAGTCAGGATTGTTCCTGAAGTGGACCAATGCTTTTCTCAAAAACAGTTTCACATTCATAAAATATTTCAATTAGTTGATCCTTGATGCTCTTGTTCAATTTGTGAAAAACAAAAACAATTGTTTTTAGTTTTTGCAAAAAAACAATTGTTGTCTCATTGTCTCAAAACAATTCTCATCTTTTTCATATGAAGCTACTATTGTTTATTCTCTAATTAGCTGAATGCATCATTACTCCCCAAGCAATAGAGTAAAAGGTAATAAAGTATTCAAATATATATGTTGTTTAAATCACAGTTACATAATTAAAACTTCTGTAAATTCTGTAAATTTACATTATTGGGGTGTAATTCTGAGTGTAATTCTAAGACATCATTCCATGGTGAGCACACCCATTTACTAATGTATTAATACATTCAGGCATTATTTTTCATTTTCAGAAGGATAAAAGATTTCAAAGTGTTAAAGGTTTAACACTTTAAGGTACTTTACCATGTATTTTACAGGTAAAGCACCTGTAAAATACATAAGCAGAGTTTATAAAGCAGATCATTTTCCTACAATTGTAATTCTTGCAAAGTTATTTTAGTGGCTGTCAAGAACTAAATAGTGGATAAAAGCACCACAAGCTAAAACTCTGAGAAAATTTGAACATGAGGCATTTTCTTGACAGTAATAATGAGGCTGAGGCAGAGAACACACAGGAGCCAAAAGAACCTGTGATTCATTGAGAACAAAAGTAACTCCTGTTTTCTTCTTCTTAAGCTCCAAACACACCTCTGAAACTCTAGTTTTACGGTGTTCTGACTATCAGTGCTACCTCGTCAGATTTTCCTACTGTAGCACAGATAGATAGCTATCACTGCAACTCTTTCTGGCGTATTAATACGTTGTATGACATACTTTCTACATCCGATCTGAACTACACTATTTTAGAACTACAACAATAAAAAATTCCACCAGTGGCAAAAATAAAACGCTTAACTTGGGTGTGAAGTCATTTACTGAATATGTTTCACTTTTTGAGGCATTTCAGTCCCATATCATTCAAAAATTAAAGCATGTTTTACTGATGGATAAGAAATAGACACCACATCAAACCTTCAGAGGGCTAGCAGAGTTCAGGTATGTCAGTATTGGCAGTGGCAACCAACGTGATACTATGGATGCTGCTCTGATCACACTAATATCTTTCAACAATATAAAACACTATATGCATAAAATATTATGCTCATCTATGATTTACAGGTAAAACAAACAAAATGAAACAATCAAAAATCTGAATCTGACAGTGCTGCCATTGCATGTAATATAGTACTAAAGACAAGAACTGTAGTAAAAGTAGACAGTACCTCGACAATAAATGCCTTCCTCTCTGATTCACTCTCAATTGTCTTTATTGCAACATCTTTGCCTTTCCACTTGGCTTTGCAGACAACTCCAAAAGCTCCTCTTCCCACCACCTACACAGGTAACAAATATAATAACATTCAAGATTATGGGTAACTACAATACTATGTAAATTTCATACTCTATAGGTGCAACCCACCTCTTCAACTTCAATATCCTCATAGTTTATTTCTTCAAACGGATATCCAGGTGGTGTTTCCAGCATGTCAGAGGGCGGCAACGTTTGAGACATTACTAGTAACTTACTAGAAAAAAAAGACATTTGTAAGATATGAAACAATAACAGCACATAATTATTATTAATTATAAAACTCAACAGAAGTTAGAAGTGTGAAGTTATCACCAAAGGGCATGTCTAATCAACTGAATAGATTGGTGAACAGTGTTTCTAATGTTCTGTTGCAAGTTGTCAAACGGCATAACTACAGCCTTCTCCCAGCTGCTACTCGGTATGGATAACAGCAACAGCCCTTTAAAAACCACCCAACTACAGACTCACAACAACTTTGGCTTTTTTGTAGGTAAATTAGACAATGCAACTCTTACAATATCAAAGAGAACTACGACTTAGCATCTGACAGACTACAGAACCAGGTGAAAACAGGTTATTCTAGAAAGGCCACAGCTTAAAGCTAGCCATCTTACGTTAGCTTTGTAGCCTGATAGCTGCTGTTAGCTACGGGGACTTGAACAATCCTACCCTTCGTCGTAGGTGTGTCAACAGTGCCAAGATGTAGACATAGGGATGTTATCCACTACTCCTGTTCTGGAAGCCGAAAGATAACGTCCATCTTTAGCTTCTCCCCGTCCACTGGACAGCCAGACATAACTTCTTCTCAACTCGTCAATCTGTCTTGCTCGGTGTTATTCTCCGCTGATACTTAGCAGCTCCATCAGGAAGTGTGTGCACACTGCAATTCGGTCCCCTGAGCACTAAAACGCTGACATTTTTATTATCTTTATAAAAATTACAGCGCCGCCTATAATAATAATAATAATAATAATAATAATAATCCCAAGCTATTTCAAAGAAAACAATTTAAACAGCAGCATTATTAAATTTAGCAAACAGCTTTAGTTTTTGTAAGAATCTAAACTAATCATTGTTTAGAATGTTTGTAGAAAATTATTTTTTAAATTCCTTTGGTACTATGCCTCCCAACTATCTTTACTCAGATAATATAACATTATTCATAATATCAAATTCCATTAAATTTAATTAAAAAAAATAATTTATTAATCCCAAAAGGAAATTAAACGTTGCAACTTGTATTAATCAAGGTTCTTAAAATAGTTGTTGTGGATGCTGATCCCTGTGGGCATAAAGAATATCCTGTAGCAGTCTGTATTACTTAGTGACTCTCACTGAAGACATTCTGTTGTTGTCGAACAAGCCATCATATTTTTCATTTTTGAGGACTCCTTTGAACAATAATAAGGTTTGATCTAACACCGTTTCTTTTGAAATCTGAAATCACCTCTTTTATTTGTTTGCATTCAAGATAAGATTTGTATTTCCACACTACAAAGTGGTTTACCAGCTCTCTGTACTGGCCTTCTTGTCTACCTCTGATCCACTTGCAGAGTTAACTGTTTGTGCAGATGACATAACTCTGCTGGAACTCTGACAGTGACCACCTTCACTGTAAAATCGAGTTCACCTTATTTAAAAATATTATGCAAACTCATTATGTCAAAAATTAAGCAACGCTTATGATGAGTAAATAAACCTAATTTATTTTAAATAAGCAGTACTTAATCAAGTAGTACAACTAAAATAAAAATAATTAAGTGGATATAACTTAAACAAATCAATTTTCTTGATTGAGTCTTTGACCTTCCTCTTGCTCTTTTTTCTAAAAATTAAATTTTTATTTCTTTTATGGGCTTTATTTGAAAGTGGTCGGACAGAAAAGTGGGCAATGACAGAAGGAAGACATGCATCACCAGATTGGGACCCAAACCTGTGACAGTCACAGTGAGGACTAAGGCCTCCAAGCATGGGTTGTGTTTTACTTCTGCACAAACAGCACTTCTCTCTCTCACGTCACAGAATTACTAGCTACATTAAATATTTGAAATACATAATTTAGAAAATATTCTGTCTGATAAAATATACAATAAAGATGAATTCACTCTCATTCTCAACCATCACTGACGATGGTTGACATTAAGAGAAATTCCAAAAGCACAAAACAAAGGTTTTGAATTGGGACTTTTGCATGTAGAAAAAAATGCAATTAACAACACCAAAAAAACATTTCGTTAATTAATTGTTGCCCAGCTTAAGTTAAAATACTAAATAATGTATTTTCATGAGTCAGATGGGATAAATTGGTCGCTCCAGAATAGAAAAACAAAAAAAGTAAAGCATTTGTAGCAGGATACATACAGTATTGAGTCAAAATACTTTCCATTGCAGAAACGTACTAAAAGTGAATATTGATAGCAATTTGATGAAAACTTATTTTCTGTTATTTCTATTAAATACCATTTTGCACTTAATAAAGTCAGTCTCACAAACTGTGGTCTGTTTGTCAGGTAGTCATAGATACAGGAAGTTGTTGAGGCCTTCCCCATTGAAACCACTGGCCACTCTTTCAATGGTGTCTTCTATCTGATAAAAGCTCCTGCTCTTTTACAAGCTGCTTAAAGACAAAGACTGTCTTTAGGAAAATGAACTTTAAAATGTGAGAAATTAGATTAATGCTGTTTAGTTCTGATTTTATTGATTTCAATCACATTCTGGAATCTGATGTTCCACTGTGAGTAGAGCTGGGACCACAGATTACTCATACAAGAGGAGATTCTCAGCATGCCTAATTGGTCTAATTCAAACCCGGACAGAAAAGTACCCAGATTGATGAAACGTTTCCATGAAGTTAAGTTTCAGAGAAAAAAAACTTTCAGGAACATGCTGTATGCGAATGTTTTCAGGGTCATATTTAGAGGATGTTTTATGCATCCCTGCTCTCCCACTGCAGGATTCAAATCTAAGTCAGACAAAGGTATGTAGAATCTACCCTGGAAATGACCTGCATACTGTTTGGAGTTAAAGGTAGAGCTTTCTTAGCTTTTGCAATTCTGTGACATTAGATTTTTTTTTTAAGTGCAGTAAAATAATAATAAAAAAGCATGCCCTCTTTTTTCTGAAAAGGGGGAATAATTTACCTTTGGTTAATTATTGTAATTAACAAGTAAATTGCAATAATTATTCAGTTACTAATGTCAGATAGCCTATTTATATATTAAGTATTCTGTTGAGATACTGAATATGAAGAAATTCCCAGTCTGTGTCAAAATTCCCCCAGACTTACCATGAAGGTATCAAATATGAACAGTATGTTGGGGTTGAAATGCATCAAGTACTTTTTTTGTACTTTCATATTTTGCTCATTGTTCTGTGTACAGGATGACTTGCATTAAATCACAGGAGCATCTTAAAATCGCCTTTACTATAACTTGTGTGAGTTAACTTTTCAACATACTTGTTTTCTCTCTCAAACCCCTCCAAGCTGCTGATACACTTATGTAACAGCAATGTTACATTTATGGGGTGGTTGCTTCATAAACATAGAAGTTGATGAATGTTAATTACATGCTCCTCACAAAGGGAGTAATAAAGCAAGTTCCCAATGGAGGTTTTCCAAACCACTGGGCAAGCACAACTCATACTAATGAGCACAAACTAATTTGTTGTGATATTGAACAGAGGGTTGTTAATAGCAGGAACCATCCCTCTCCCATGGAATAATTATTATAATCGCTCATTTCAGAGGTGATTAAAATACTTTCACCTGGCAGCTTTTTTGTGACTACCTGTGGTTTGAGACTCAGGGTCAAAAAGACAATACATGCTGCCAGAAACCTGAACATTAGACCATCTGGGCCACTATCTTTCAGGCCATTTCACCTTTGGTTGTTAGGAAACTCTTGTAACCACATCTTAACTGAAGTGGAGAAGCTAAGGCAGCTAAATGCAGCTGCCAAATTAAAATGAAGAGACCTAAATGACATCAAAATGTCCTGATTACCACAAGAATGAAGCAGATCTTCTTAACACTGATAAACGTATTCTAGCAAAAATACATTTTGTAATGTAAATAGGTAGGTCTCATGGCACGTTTTGTTACTGGTGGACAAACCCAGAGTATGAACAGAAGAAGTGATAAATTTTTCTGCAAAAGCCTTCCAAAGGCATTTAGATAGAGCTTTTCAATAATGTCTTTGAACTTTAATTTACCATTAATCCTCCACAGTTGGATTAAAAGCAATCCATTGTTGCATGTGTCATATAACTTACTGAATGAAAAAAACATGTAGAGTGCATACACATGATTTGTTTGTTTTTGAGTGAGTTCAATTTAGTTAGTTTAGTTCCGATTCAGAAACCCCATAGAAACTACTGGAATACATTAGTGCAGGAAACTTTATGGTTGTCTTATGAGAAATATATATATTTATATATATATATATTATGTATTTCAGGTAGTTTTGAAATTGTTTTAAAATCCTTTTAGTAACAAGGCTCTTCTCTAAGACCAAGCACAAATCCTTTCCTCCTGGACTTGTTCTCACCTTCACCTGAAAGCTACAGAGCAGCAAACTGCCCAGACGCCTCATGCATAAAAGAGTGCGCAGTTTTCATACTAAAACCTTGCATACGGAAAAATTTAGAAAAGTGCAGAGCACAAAACAAATTGGATGTACAAAGCCGTGCGCACGTCGGACGTAGCACCTTTCCTTTATAAATCCTAATTTGCGGGAAATTGCGGGCAGCTGCTGGTTCACCTGTCGCCACCCATAAATACATATTTAAAATAAATTAGTATAAATACCCGGAAGTCTGCCACCACGCGAAGCAATAACCACGGCAACGTCCTTGTTTGTAACAGTACAAATATTTCTAATAATAATCTATCTATATATATATTTTATTCAAAAGGTGCTTTCAGGACACATGAGGTCAGCTCACAAAAATAAAAATAATACAGAAAGAAAATCCCCCCAAAAATTAAATAAAGAAATCGTGCAAATGCCCGTTTGAACAGCAGCTTTCAGGCGGGATTTAAAGACAGACTGCGAGTCAGAGTCCTTTGAGTGGGAAAGCGGACATTTCTCCTAAGTAGTAGAATCATGTGTATAAGTTGGACATTTACAGAGTAGAGATGTTTTTTGTCCATAAAGGCGCATTCTGCTCCACTGAAGGATGACTGCAGCTGGACCGGTACCGGTACCGGTACCGCACGGCTCCTTCTTTAAGTTCTGCTCATAGATCCAGGATGATCAGTCCGGGCAATCTAAACGCTAATAAACTGTAGCCCGGGCATGTTGTCCCGGAAGTGTGGTGCTGCGCACTCTCCCTTTTGCCCATATATGGGAGACGCGGTGTTGGAGTGCAGCTGGGTTGTTAGGGAGATAGGTAATCAGCATTGGCATAAAAGCAGAGGGATTGTTGAGGAGATCAGATCTCTGGCTGACTTGTGCAGAGAGAATATACCTTAAGAGCTGTTTACTGCTCTGACCAGAAGGTAAAGGGCTGTTTTATGATAGTCTGGCTGTTTAATGTGTTTGTTTAACTTGATCTCTTTTGTGTGAAGGCTGGGCTGCTACTGTTTCAGTTTTTGATTTATTTCAATTTCAGTTTTTCTTTTTTTGTGTTAGTTTAGAATTTCTGTTGGATAGTTATCTTTGATTAAAGTATTTCCTTTTTTTGTGTGATTTTGTTTAGGGGAGGGAAGTCCCTATGGTCTGGCCCCTTGGCATGTTTTAAACAGGGACCTATGCTGTCCCAGGGTCCCAAGCTGTTTTTATTTAGATTGAGGAGATGAGTGGAAGGGGAGTTTCTTTTTCTTTGTTGCGTTCACCAGGGGTTTTTGTGTGAGTGTGTTCCTGTTGGGCAACACTTGGGTGTATTCAGTTATATTTTGTATTATTATTCCCCCCCCCCCCCCCAGCACTCTAATTTAATCTAGTTGGGGTTTTAACAATTTCTCAGCTTTAAGGTTCTTGGGGCCAGCATAGATTCCCCTTTTTAGTGTTGTCATTCCTGTATGGTTAAAATAAACAAATTGTGACTACATCCAAATTCAATAAATTGTACTTGATTTGCAGCTGTGCCTCTCTCAATTTTTTTACAAACTAATCTGTGTGATTAGGTAAAGAGAGGACCTATGGTTCTCCATCTAACAAGTTGTACCTAAGGTCACAACCATCAACATTTCCCAGCTGGTCAATATGATCAATCGCTCTGAATCCTTCCATTTACGCTGCTCACCTTCGTGCAGCTACTTGAATACGTGTGATTATGCACACCTTGATCACCTTAAAAATAATCAAACCTGTGAGGTTTTTACGTACTTTCATTTTTAATTTCTTTATTTTGTGTGCGTGTTAGGTTGTTTGACGAAAAGTGCGGTTCAGTTTCATCGTTTATAAAATATTAAAATCACAAAATCATCCGGGTTGAAACTTCTTGGTCTAAATAACATTGAATGTAATCAGATTTCATAGGGTTAGGTGAGTTTTGACGCTTTGAAGTTTGATGTTCACAGGAAAAGTTTGCGTGGCTGCCGCACATTTTCACGCCAGCAAAAAAGTGTGCGTATATTTACGCAAACTTTTACGCAAAGTAAATTTTTATAGATACCGACGTGTGCGTAAAATATGGCGCAGCACATTTTATATGCGCATGCTGCTTTAGGCATGAGGCCCCTGGTATGTAGCTGACGGACTAGCAGGTAAAGCGATGGCATTACCAAAAGAAGCAACAAGGGAATACTTAGTTTTATTATGTTTTCCATTTTGGGTTTATTTTTTGCTTTAAGATTAGAATAAAAGTGGAGATGAATGAAATTAGAACCTGATAATGTCCACATGTTGTATCTCCTGACCTGTGAAACCCTGAGCAGAAGCATTGTGCTCTTTCTCTGGACCATGACAGTATGTTTCTTGTATCATGAAGACTTTCAGAAACTGCTCTTCTGAACCTGCCTGTGTACACAGAGGGTCTACCTGATGAATTCTACAGGGCTGGAGGTGTTGTGTTTTATGGCCACATGGTGTTGCTGTCGTACTTCCAATAGCTGAGTTCTCTCTCCAGTAGATCTGCTGCTGATCCTTCTCTTTCCTTCTCTCGTTCCTCTTAGATGAGGCCAGTATATTTCATCTGTTTGTGTGCTTCTGTGAAGGGAAATTTCTTACAATTAGCATGCATTCATTTATATTCTTATGTCAGGATCAGCACTCTCCTGCACAGAAAATAATCTTTCCTCAGTCACATGATTGATTACAGTTCACTTGTGCAGCTGATGAACATTTGTCTTGTGTTTATGGCTTTTAAGTGCTGAAGGTTGGCATTATAGATATCACTGCCCCTTACAAGTCTAAGTGTTTAATTACATCAGAGGAAAAGGCTACTCTTCACTACTATACACTTAAATCATAACTCTCTATAAACTAAATCCTACACCTGGAAAAGCTGAAATGTATTTGCATTTTTATTTCCCATAGTATGAAATGGATAACATGAAAAATACAATGTGCTTTTTAAAAGGCAGGAATCAGTCAAAACAAATTGCTTGTCATAAATTAAAACAAACAGAGCAGGAGATGACTCCAGCACCTAGGATAAAATCTCACAAAGAATTCATAACATTCCAGATAATAAGTATAATCCATCCTCAACAACGACAATTATTACAATGTGGAGCCATTTAACACTGTTTAAAAACATTTTGGCACTTACTGCAACTTAAAAAAAACAAAAAACATTCAAAGTTCTTGTTTCTACTGTGCTGTACTTCAACTGGCAACATCCGGTAGTGCATCAAGGTGTTTAATGTTAAACAGAACATGTTTAACATTAAACATGTTAAAAAGAACATGTTTAATGTTCCCCACTGTATGTATTGCAGTAAATGTCAGGGTTCCAGTGACTGCTGAGTGGATGAAACATGCCAGTAAATGTCTGATGTAAAATGATGACTTCCAGCTGATTTATGCAGGGTTAAAGTCAGCTGGCAGACACGTCACAGTAACACCAGGTGACTTCTGATGAAGTTTGCAGGAAGTAATCGAAACATGCCAAGCACTGGTCTGATAAAAAATAAAACTTTAAGTATAATCTCTTGTAGACCAAATGAACCTGTTTAGAATATCAGAGTCCAGAGTTTGTTGAACCTCCTTTCTGGAATAGTCCTCTGGAATGGATAACAGTTTTTTTCTCATCTCAGGGTTCACTCCGAGTTTTCACATAACCTGCTTTGTGGTTCTCCTAGAGTTCTTTAAGTGATGTCATATGTTTAAGTTGACTGAATATCTAGGCAAAGGGATTGATAGTGAGGCCAGTACACTTACATTACAGGTCCTGAAGAACTTAGCAGCATCTTCACGCTGATATGCAGGAAGTGCACAAAAGATCAGGGCCCATCTCATATTCACATCATGTTGTTCCAATGGACAAAAAATATCCATTATAATATTATTATATAATACACAAATACAGAGCAAACTTTTTATCCAAATTAATAACTTTCCATTGTAAATAATAACTCACAGACATGCTGCAAAACATCTAAACATTGTGAATAATTTAGGACAAAAATCTGTAGTTTTGTTTTTTACTCAAATTAGTACATTATTTTCAAGTCTCACCTATTGGCCCCTGTCTGATGGTGAAACGCTGAGTCTCTAGCATCTCTGTACCCCGATCTCTGAACACAAGATGTGCACAAAGATGATTTATTCATTTTCAAAAGAGGTTTTAAATATTACATAATGCTAAATATTAAAAATTAAATATACTAACCACACAGTATATTACAGTAAAAATGGAAATGTTAAAAAATGAGCAAGTTAGTTATTAACAAGCAAAGCATCAAAATTGTGGGCTTTAAGAATTGACAATTCAATTATTGATGGGGTTTTAGTCGCCATAGTTTTTAACGGCCAATCTGTATTACGTATATTTAAATACTTAAATACGTTATTGGCACACAGGTAGAGAAAAAGCACGGAGACTGCTTAGCGGACCAGGACGAATTGAAAAAACTGCACAAAAAATCCGCTAAGCAGATTCACTTTTCACCGTGAAAAGTGAACCGCGTTATAGCGAGGGTTTACTGGACTCAGTACGGAGGCACATTACCGGCGAACAGTGGAAACAACCGGCAGAAACCGGAGGGCAGAGATAACGTTATGCTTCAAACCATAGACATGAATATGCTTCAAACCGTTTCCAACTCACCGACACAACTCCACTGTCAATGTCCCGGGCAAACATGCATTATGGGAAATGTAGTTCATCCAGGAACCCCGCTGAAAACGTTACACCTTATAAATTAAAGTAACATATTTGTCACATTAACAACGTCTGAAGTTACAATAACACACATTCACTGTGCACATTATACACATTTTTCCCAGCTCCAAATTTAAGACTATTTATCGGAATACAGTTTTAAAAATCAAACAAAAAACGTTAGCTTACTTACTGTTACGGCCCTGGACCTTGTGGGCTGGATTGCAGATGTTTTCATCTGGCATCATACAACACATCCGAGCATTGGCATTACACCACTGATACTGATATCCGCAATACATTATTCGTTTTGTTAATAAATATATCCTTTTCCGCACTCTAATCCCTGCATGGTCTCCCGTTTTTAAACAATCATTATTCAAAAAACTCACTGTATATTTACAAGTTGTTTAAAAAACAAAGAAATAAGAAAGGATTTTACTCCATCTCTGGATTTCTACTGCTTTAACCATGCTTATTAGCTGCAACACCCGATGTGTACAGGTGAGCAAATATGAACAGTAGCACAAACCAAATCAGTTAGCATATTCAAGCCCTTTTCACATGTTGAAAACACTTCATTAAAAGTAGGCATATTAAAGGAATTGAACATTGATTGTTCTGTTGATGTTTTGCAAGGCAAAGTGGACATTAGATATAAATGCAACGCTGAGTACAAATTGGAGTAATTGCTTATTGACATGCGTTTGTTTAATTGTATAGAGTTTACTAAGGTACTCTGGCTGTTACTTATTGTTGCATAGACTCAGGAATAAATATTTTTTTTAATAAAAAATTTTAAAGAATGTCATCTGAGCTTTGCTTTAATTTTTTTGGTTTATTTCAATAAAATTCAATTCAATTTGCTCATGTCCAAATGCAGTGGGGAAAAAAGTATTTAGTCAGTCACCAACTTTACAAGTTCTCCCACTTAAAAACATGAGAGGCCTGTAATTGACATTATAGGTAGACCTCAACTATGAGAAACAGAATGAGAAAAAAAATTCTGAAAATCACATTGTCTGAATTTTAAAGAATTTATTTGCAAATAAGGGTAGAAAATAAGTATTTGGTCTCCTAGAAACAAGCCAGATTTCTGACTGTCACAAACCTGTAGCTTCTTCCTTCAGAGGCTCCTCTATTCTCCACTCATTACCTGCATCAATGGATCCTGTTTGAACTTGTTAACAGTATAAAAGACACCTGTCCACAACCTCAGACAGTCACACTCCAAGTTCCACTATGGTGAAGACCAAAGACTGTGGAAGGACCAGAAACAGAAATGTAGACCTGCACCAGGCTGGGAGACTGAATCTGCAACAGGCAAGCAGCTTGGTGTGAAGAAATCTACTGTGGGAGCGATAATCAGGAAATGGAAGACCTACAAGACCACTGCTAACCTCCCTCCATCAGGGGCTCCAGATCTCAGCCCGTGGGGTCAGAATGATCACAAGAATGGTGAGCAAAATCCCAGAACCACACAGGGGACCGAGTGAATGACCTGCAGAAAGCTGGGGTCAAAGTTACAAAGGCTACCGTCAGTAACACACTGCGCCACCATGGACTCAGATCTTGCAGTGCCAGACGTGTCCCTGCTGGAGCCAGTACATATCTGGGCACGTCTGACGTTTGCTAGAGAGCATTTGGATGTTCCAGAAGAGTATTGGGAGAATGTCAGATGAAACCAAAGTAGACTTGTTTGGTATAAACACAACTCGTCATGTTCGGAGGAGAGTGAATGCTGAGTTGCATCCAAAGAACACCGTACCAACTGTGAAGCATGGCGGTGGCAGCATCATGCTTTGGGGCTGTTTCTCTGCAAAGGGACCAGGACGACTGGTCTGTGTAATGACAGAATGAATGGATCCATGTACTGTGAGATTTTGAGTGCAAACCTCCTTCCATCAGCAAGAGCATTGAAGATGAAACGTGGCTGGGTCTTTCACCATGACAATGATCCCAAGCACACTGCCATGGCAACCAAGGCGTGGCTTCATAAGAAGCATTTCAAGGTCCTGGAGCGGCCTAGCCAGTCCAGATCTCAACCCCATGGAAAACCTTTGGAGGGAGTTGAAAGTCCGTGTTGCTGCTGCCAGCCCCAGAACATCACTGCTTTAGAGGAGATCTGCTTGGAGGAATGGGCCAACATTCCAGCAACGGTGTGAGCCGACCTGGTGAAGACTTACAGAAACCGTTTGACCTCTGACATTGCCAACAAACGATATATTACAAAGTATTGAGATGAACTTTTGTTATTGACCAAATGCTTATTTTCTACCCTTATTTGCAAATAAATTCTTTAAAATTCAGACAATGTGATTTTCAGAATTTTTTTTCTCATTTTGTCTCTCATAGTTGAGGTCTACCTATGATGTCAATTACAGGCCTCTCTCATCTTTTTAAGTGGGAGAACTTGCACAATTGGTGACTGATTAAATACTTTTTTCCCCACTGTATGTATTGCAGTAAATGTCAGGGTTCCAGTGACTGCTGAGTGGATGAAACATGCCAGTAAATGTCTTATTTTTCCTCAGTACAAGCAGCCAGGACTCATTAAGCACCCACTCTCCCACACTGTGTGTCATTATGCAATTCCCATTATGCAATTTTCAGTATGTCAGATCATTATCTGACATACTGAAAAATGCACCAGTTATGTAACAACATTTTTGTGAGAGAAAGGGACTGTGTGTGACTCCATATCCCAGAATGCATATAAGTTGTCTCCTTGGTGTGAATCATCATTGGCTGATGGTGCTACCAGAACAGAGAATCATGACATCATCGATTTATAAAAACAGCACAGACATAAAAACTAGAAATTCCAGTCATATGTTTTATGTCTATGATTGGTTAGAAATCTAGCCAGATAATTGTCTGGCTGGGTGTTGCTGGCCAGGTGAAAGAAGTCCCCCTCTTTGAAGAAACAGAACTTGATAAAGCGCTATACAAGTACAGATTAATTACCATTTTTTAAATTATTTTTTACCATGTCACATGCTGCCATAAACAAAAGGTTTGAAAGAAAATTAGCAAAAGGAAGAAAAAAATCTTGTATAATCTACCCCTTGTCTTGGAGGTACACAGTGTTTGGATTCACACATCATCAAGGCTGATGCTTACACAACAATAACCTACACAGAGTGAAAGTGTTTGACTATTGATTTGTGATGCTCCATCATGATAATTCAAGCAAAACTCACTCAGTTTTATTAAGAATTCCCCAGGAGTATTTATTAGTAGATATTGATTGCCAAACAAAGCGACTACTTCCCAATACATGAAAATATAAGATAATAAAACCGATGTCTAAGATTTAGAACAGTTCTGCAAGCAGTCCTAAAAAAAATCACTGTTTAATTTGTGCAAAGAAACCTGTTAAAAAATGTCAACAATATATTCTGTGCTGTGGTTTATATTTTTCATATTTAGACTGGTGACGTCCAAATATAGCAAGCTGACATGGAAAAAATATTTGGTTACTCTTTCACAGCTTTATTTGTAATGAAACAGCTTTATTTGTTTCATTCCACTTTGGGAATGTCCAGATGTTGCACATGCTGGCTGTTCCTGTTGTGGTTTCCAGGAACATTTAATTCTTGATCCTTTGCTTTAATCAGTGGTTTCCCTGTTATACCATGTCAGATGTTTTCCTTTTAAAAAGAGATAAAAACTGGAAACATTTTTCCTTGCTTCAGCTTCACATTAAATTCTCCTCCACAGGATGTAAAAGAATAATAAAAATAAAATGATCTTGTATCATAGTAGGGACATGCTTTTCTTGTAGAGCCATTATCATAATATCACAAGTTATTCTGTCCATCATTACTTTGTGTTTTAAGTTCATTGTTCAATGCATTTGTTCATGTTTGTTTCACTCATTTAGCCTTTTTTTAAAGGCTAAATGAGCCTAAAGACATAGGGCAAAAGGTCATCGGGCCGCGACCTGACCCTGTGAAAGCCGCCCTGAGGACTAAGGCGTAGCGGACTCTGCCCTGCACCACCACAACACCCCAGATTTATCTTTAGCAAAGAGAGAAGGGCTGATCTGAAAGAGGCGGCTGTTAATGTTAATTTAATATTTGGAAGCGTGACCAACACGGACTGGACACGCTCTCATTGGGTCAGGAATGGCTTCCTTCACTTCCTCCACTGGTGTTGCTAGAACTACAGGCAAACTACAGTGTGAAAACAGAGAAGAAAATCAATATTATAGTTCACTCCTTCTGTTTGCTGACTGGCCCCGTAAAATTGTTCTGGAGTAATCCAAGTCAATGGGAGAAAGCCCAGACTGATTAGGAGTGAATGGTGCAGGAAGGCCATGGCCAGGCTAATTTTTGACAGATGCCAGAGCAAGTCCAGAGTCAGGCTTCAAAAATCATATTGTTCCAACAGAATAATGTACAAAGGCATCTTTATTTTCAAAAATAATTAACCAAGACAGATAGCATTTAGTCGAAATACTTGCTATATTAATGAATATATATGTAGCCTATATTTTTGAATATTTTCAGCATGTATCATTTATGACTATTTGAACCCACAAAGTGTGCATCTGAAGTCTTTAAAATCTAGTTCTCTTTCTCAAGCTGCAGTAACAGCACCAGTCAAGGCAGATGACGTGAGAGCAATTCATTACAGAACTTGTGTACCACTGGATTTTATATGACACCTCTCATTCTTTTTATAACCGCCTTTATTGTGCGATCTCTCTTTTCGCATACATGCTCTTCGGAGTATCACTGAAGTTCACAGTGGAGTGGACATGCATGCAGTAGAAGGAGGATGAGTTTTGTGGCTACAACAAAGTAACATTCTCCAAAACTGCTCCTCCCCTTTAGCGTACTCACCATCAGGTTGACAAACACCTTTGAGAAATTAGCTGACAGTAGCACAGGAGTGTTGTTTATCAAAACACCCAAAGGAGAAAGTTAAGGTACTTCCTCTACATTTGAGCTGACAGACAGTACCAAGGCTAGAACACAGAGGAGCTGAGTGTTGCAGCCACAGAGGGATGAGACAGAGATCAAGACCATCTTTGTTATTTGCGACTATCCCTCCAAGTATCTGCAGGGCTGCGTTTGGATGTGATAAGAAAAATCAAGACAAACTACAGGGTTTTAAAGCCTCTCTTCTCTACTCACAAGTGCCATAAAAATCGTTACAGTGTGAGGAACTAATTTCTTTTCTGTGCCATTGGGTCAGTTGTACAACCTTTCAGGGATTTAGGGGGATGATGGCCACCCCTTAGCAACATCTCTCGCGCTCATCACAGTCTTTCATTCTGTTGCGCCTGTGTGAAAAATCACAGATCATTTTCTATGTCGTTTCTAGCGATTGCTGCAGTCCAGACAGCCCACCATTCAAGAATGTTTGCGATTCCTGACATTGGTATCAATCGAAAAGTAGAGCAGGGTCCAACAAAATTTGAACTTGAAATGAAAACATGAAATGTCTTGTTTTAGGAGCGGCACTTCATGCAGCACCTTTCTCTATGTGTATTTCAAAGTAAATGGTAAAGAATCAATTTCATTATTTTCAAGGGGGCATTTTAACATAAAATATCACATATTAAATCACACATAGTATGTGAAAGGTGTAACTAGACACGACCTAAGTATCTAGTCTTTTGAGGCCTGTTTTGATGCATTTTGGATTTATTGATACCAAGTCAAAACAGCTTCACCTCTTAGCAAATTTTACCTAAGAAGTTGGCAAAAATCGAGTCAAACATTTGTGATGATTGGTGCTGCAAAAATTGCAGTTTGCGCTGTTATATTTTTAAAGGTACGCTGAAAGCATCCAGATCAGTAAAAGTTCAACCACTAACACATTACCTGAAGCAAGGATCAAACCATATGATTATCAGCTGTGGTAGACAACATTTTTTGTTGTGAAAAAGAGACATCTGGTTGTTAATCTAAAACAACCCAGGACAAATATAAAGTGGTGTTCTCTGGAGGAAATTGTTCTTTTTGACTGCTAGTGTAACAAACGTTCAATTCTTGTCCTCTTTGTTTAGCCGGGAGCAGTTACTCTTGTCTTCTTCCCTCCTCCTCTTTCCCGCTTTTCACTGCCCCCCTCTAATGATAGCACATTAACATCCACAACTTGTGGTCAATTTGTAAAAGGACTGATGTATCAGTTGGAAATGTCTGATGAAATTGTGATGCAGCAGCTAGTCATGCAGTCTGGTATCATCCATTGAGCAGTGTGGCAGGAGTTACTGTCATATTGTGCTCCCACAGTGTGAATTATTCAGATCCTGTTTGATTTTTGAAACCGCAGTGTGTTGGGTTTAAACAGACAAAATTGGTGTCAATCAGTTGTGCTACTTTTCTGCTGTTAAACCTTTTATCTTTGGTGTTTTTGTTTTAAAAATAAGAATGAAAGTTTGAAGATCAAACAGTGAATCAGCCAATATCCACCTGTTTCCATTTTGTCCCTTTCTCAAATTATTGCATATTAGTTCATTGATTTTTTTAATATTTACTTCCATGCATCCATTATCTAACATGTTTATCCTTACAGGATGTAGCTGGAGTCCATCTTCAGCAATGTGAGAGGTGGGCTGCACCCTGGACAGGTCACCAGTCCATCACATTATTTATTTTATGCCATTACAGAGATACATTTTCATAAAATTCTTAAATGTTATACATTGTAGTTAAATTGTAAATGTTTCTTTAAAACCTATGCACTATATATTTTTACCCATTCATATTGATGCTTGTCCCTGCTTTGACTAGTGGACAGACAGATTATGATCCCAGATTAAAAGCAGCATATCTCTGACTGACTTGCTGTTTGTGGATGTTATTTATTTGAGTCATATGATCACATTTTCTTCAGGTAGAGCATGAATAGAAAACAGAAAATGACTTTGAACTACCACAGCTGGCAAGAAATCTGTTGAATAATTAACAAAGAAATAGGTAAATTATTGTAAAAATTTATTTGTAAAATTATTTCTTGGGGAAATTTAACTTTTTGCAACTTTATGAAATCTCTTCCAAAAAGGCCAGAAAAGTGTGTCTGGTATATAAAAACCAATCTCGAACTTCCATCCGTCCGTCCGTCCATCCATCCATCCATCCATCCATCCATCCATCCATCCATCCATCCATCCATCCATCCATCCATCCATCCATCCATCCATCCATTTTCTAACACCCTTGTCCCTTAGTGGGGTCAGGAGGGTTCCAGGCGAGAGGCGGGGTCACCCTGGACAGGTCGCCAGTCTGTCGCAGGGCCAATCTTAAACTTATCAAAGACAAATTATGAGCTCACCATCACCTAATATTGTACTAATCTAACCTCTCTTCTTTGCAGAGTAATATTAATTTAGCCACATTGAAGGGTTTTCTCTCGCAGGATTCTATAATTTCTTTTAATGATGGATCAAGGAACTTAGATCAGAAAGATTTTTATTCATCTTAACCTGGTTGAACCGGATGTAGACCCAGATCTGGCACAACACTGCAAGGCTTCCTTCGTCTATCCTCCCTTGATCAAGTTAGAAGTCCCAAAACAGTTATGTAATTGCATAGAACATTATCAAATCCAGAGGACCCGCAAAAAGCTTCACACAACAGTCATCCATTCTTCTGTCATGCACCAGTGCCACCAGACCCTCTGACCTCCACCAGAAGGTAAGGTGGGGTTCCCAGGACACAACGACAGAGGTGGGTGGATCGCACTAGTACGAACACCTATCATCGTCACCACCATCGCTCCAGAAATCTGATTCAGACTCAAGGCATAAGAACCTTGTCACTCGCGTCTTTGATGCATTTTCCAATATCTAATAAGGTTCGAATACATGCTTTACTGTATGTCCTTTAATCCCTCATTAAGTCTCATTACATTTTAGCTTTTCTGATTTTGGTATTAAACCTCCAAACCAACTAGTAAATAACACTGTGTTCACAAAATCAGTGCTATCCCTTTAATACAGTTAAAAAACCAAAGTAGAAAAGTGGAACATTTATCTTTTCAAATTTCTGAACCTAAAACTCTCTGACATAACACATCAACATGACATAATACCTGTTATTGTCATGATGGGTTTGATATTTCTAGCCCACATGCAGAAACACTCACACAGAGACAAATAAGAATTTATATTTATTTACAACAAAAGGGAAAATGTCAGACAATGCTACTGGAGAGAGGCAGCTGCCAGAAATACGGGATCGGTTTGGACAGAAAAAGAGAGAGGTGATTAATTCAAGGAAGATGGGATTTGTAATACCATAACCCTAAATAACAGGGTGCTCACTACAGGTACGTAGATTAAATCCTAGGGGGGATCTTAGCAGTTCCAGGGAGTGGGTTCAACAGATGGTGTCGGCAGGTCGAGGATGGAAGCGGCGTTGGAGGGTGGACAGGTAAGTTTTGGAGCAGCACACAGGCGCAGCGAGACAGACTGCCAGCTGATGACTTGAAGGAGGTAAGTGAGATGGAGAAGGATGTCTGTGGAACTTGGGCATCTGGTGGGTAACACGGTTTCTCAAAAATATTCCACTAGTAATCAAGTGGACATGAGGAATTCTCACGGGTCCTCAAAGACGTCCTGAGGTGGATTCACAAGAAACAGATTAGCAACAGAAAACTAGCAAAACTACAGAGGGCTGTTGTACCAATACAGGCAAACACTCTGGAGTCAACTGCTCTTATACTCCTCTGATGACGAAATAGGCCACAGGTGTGTGGAACCAGCACGCCCTCCCAGAGAGACCGCCACCTGCCACCCTATGGTGGAGGAACGGTGGTAACTGAAAAATAAAAAAACCTAATCTCACACCCTGGTACTTGTGTACCAGGGTTTTGTGTTTTAATCACAGGTGTTTCCCACAGACTTTATCATAGAGGATAAAGTCTGTCCTCTATGAGGACAGACTTTAGGTTCTGGGTGTGAGATTAGGTTCTTGAAGACCCCTTCACGTTCACAACTGTTGTCAGTTATGAACGTGAAGGAGTCTTCATGAATGTTTCTGACTTATGTCAGGAAGTGTCATTCTGTAAATAATGGCACTTTTAATGCAAAGTTGACATGTTTAATTGACTTTTAATTCAAGTTTGGATGGAATTCTGCATTAACAGTGTCAGTATTTACTAACTCTTTTAATGAACTCTTAATGCAACCTTTAGTGAAATGTGTCATTATTTACCAAATGACATTTAATGACACTAGTCATAAACATTTATGAAGACTCCTTCATGTTCATGACATGCGTTATGTATGTTGATGACAGTGTCATGTCAGTCTTATGCACACTCCTTCAAATAAAGTGTTACCGATCTTTCTTTAGCCAGTTTTCATGCTCACATTACCATGGCAACACTTATTTCTGGTGAGGATGAGCCTTTACTTTTTTCAACCTTCTAATTGGAAACTAACTATCTAATATACTGCTCTGAATCCCGATGGAGAGCCTGGCTTAATAATAGAGGCATTAGTATTGCTGAGGCTTTGGAGTGACTCCAGAGTTCTGTGGCCCAGTATTTATCTCCACATGGCTCCTTTGCAGCAGAGGTGACTTTTGGCAGCTGCTTATAATGCCACCACCTGGGCATGGCTGATGAACTGTGACATCTGATGTCTCAACAACCAGTCAAAAAAACTGCCTGTAATGAGGAATGTGCTGCTTGAGAGACAAGTGCCATCCAATTTCTAATACAGTTATTCCTCTTAGCTGCTGGGGCCACACTGACCCTGACCAGCAGTAAACAGTCAGTATGGGTTTTTTTGACATCAGCTGTTGCTTGTTTTTCTGAAGGGGGAATAGAAAAGCAGAAGTCCTGGCCTTCTGGACATGCTTGGTTTTAAATGTAAGACTTCAATGAAAATGCTTTGACTAGGAGCCTGTGAATGGAAAAAGACAATGTATATCTGAAAGTGCTGATGCAGGAAATAAAAGGGATAATTGTTGGCTTGGAAAATGAACCTCTGCTCCAGAAATACGTACATACATATTACATAAAACCTCCTGAAAACACTCCCCCACTACCCATGTAAGCTAATTCTGAAATACTTTACTCTAAAAGGATTGATGATTGTATATACATGTACAGGTTCAGCTCATATTGCCATCCTCAAAATGTGCCATCATCAAAACCATCAATGCTCAAATATGTTTGTCAATGCTCCTTTATTTCAGCCACTGCTGACAAATATTCTCCTCAAATTACCTACAACAACCCACGAAGCAGCACGCACATCGCACTTTTATT
Source organism: Phalloptychus januarius (assembly GCA_902982915.1). NCBI lineage: Eukaryota > Metazoa > Chordata > Actinopteri > Cyprinodontiformes > Poeciliidae > Phalloptychus > Phalloptychus januarius. The sequence continues at coordinate 641,614 of CADWAE010000127.1, forward strand.
TTGAAAACTGATACATAAAATGAAGCAGTCACATGTACCATGAAATGCGAGGCATTGTTTGTTGTCACATGGCATCGAAACTGGCTTCATCTGACTTTCTTTTTACTCGGTACATGCCTCAAAGCCTAGCTGATGTTTGTCTGTCTGTCTGCCCTCCAATGTGATCACCATCTGGCAACCTCCATTGGTTTGTTTCTTGGCTCCAGTGTTACATTCCTCCAAGCCAATATCCAGACAAGGACCAACCTCCGGAACCCAACCACTTCCCCTCTGGCGGACCCATCTTCATCCAACCATACAAGCTTCATTTAGTTACTCATTCATCTTCATGTCATTACTCACCTGTCATCTGCTACCAGTGTTCTTACTTACCTTCACCACCCGGCTACCAGATGTACATTCATTACTCATTGATTGTTCAATAAACTTTATTCATCATGTTCTCTCCATCTCCTGAGAGAGTTCTGCATGTGAGTCAGAAAGTTACCATATAAGATGACAGAAAATGGGACCAGGACTTTAACATGTTAATTTTTATTAATTTATTACATCAGTTTTAGATGTATCCAACAAAAAGTTGGATACAAAATTCCTGAGCTGGAGCCATTGTTTCTGGAACAGCGGTAAGTTTGACACAAAACTTCCCCACATAGCATCCGCAACATCCGCAAACAGCAATAGACAACAAAACTGCTTCTCAGTCCAAAAACATGACTGTCAGGTTGATTGGTGTCTTTAAATTCTCTTTAGGTGTGAGTGCGTGCGTGCATGTCCTCTCTATCTCTGTGTTGCCCAGTGATAGACTGGTGACCTGTCCAAGTTGTACCCTGTGTATTGCAAGAGAACTTGCATGTAGAAGCCAAAGCAGACATACAGTAATCCTCATAAAGTGATGTGTCTTACCTAGGTTTCACCTTTTTCATGCCCTTAATGCCTGTACCATTCCCAACACTGGTCTGAAGGAATATACTTACTACAGATTCAATGTCATGCTCAAAATCAGTGTGGGAGTCACCTCTTCATGTGTGGGTGCGAAACAAGAACACTGGGTTGGGTCTTCTGAGAGGCAAATTTATAGTGACATCCAAAATTAATAAAGGAAATTGAGATTCATTTATACATGGCAGCCTCAGCAGGCACATCAGCAATACTGTCAACCAGAGGTCAAATATGTCTGTGTTTTCTGCAGAGGAAGCTTTGAGCCAAATAAAAAAAGATGACCCTTTTTAAGTACCAGAGGGTATACCTCCATCTGGTGCCAGAGAGGGAGATAAGCACTTTTAGGAAGTTGTCAGTTCCCAGATTATATCCACCAGTGAATATGTTTCAGCAAAACATTTCTACTAAAATGTGTGTTTTAATGCACAGCATGTGTACACCGAAATTTGCTTGCTAATTATCTGTCAATATATTTGACTGTTTTTATATTCAATCAACTCTATACACTGACCATTAACCACTTTTTATCCTACAGGGTCACTGAACAGGCACAAACTTGTCTAACAGTGAAAATAAAGTGACTTTATGATGAAGGTGACCAGCCTACTGTTAATATGTTTCAGTTTGATAGTTCTGGTAAATGAAAGGTTGTCCAGGCCTTACTGCATGTTCATTATGTGGGATAGCTGTAAGGTAAGCGAAATAACGCAAGCAATTCTCTGCTGTCGCTATGTGCTCTTCCAGGTGGCGTAACTGATATTTGGGACATCATAAGTGTCAGGATGCCTCCTGATCAGCACAGCCCTGCCACACCTGCAGCATTCTACAGGATTCTGCATGTGTGTCAGGGCTTTGGTAGTGCAACGGAGCGCACAGTTCCATCCATCCACTGCTTCTGATTAAACAATTTAACAGTTTTAGTGGGTAGGACAATATCCATGTAGCACTTTTGTGTTTAATTGAATTAGCATTTTTCCAATAATTATTCTTTTAAAAATGGTTTGTAATTTTCATGATTTGTCATTATATATATTGGTTGTTACATATTTTTGTAGCAGATTTACAGATTTTATTACAATTTTCCTTTATGTTTTGATTTAACATCAACAGTACTGTTACATTCATTGGGTATTTGGTATTGAATTTGCCATTTAGAATATTTTTTGTGGTCTTCGTATTTGTTCATAAACAGTTTGTCTTTTCAATGTAATTTTGCTTGTATTGTAAACTTGTGGCTCTTTTGTATTTCTTTGTTATACCCTGATTAGCATGAATCTGTGTCATTCACTTCAGGCCCACAGAGGAATATAGACCTCCAATCTTATGGCATCAATAATCTTGCTTCTGTCAGCTTTAAGAGTTGAGCAGTAACAGAAAACACAAATTTTACAGCAGCATTTTGGATATTGTTGAAAACCAAATGCTCCAGTGATGCAATGAACATATTTGCACACGATAGAGGTCCAGGTCACAGCTATCTGGGTCCAATAACTGGCTAACATGTATGTGTAAGCTGACATGAATTAGATTTGTGTTGGTAGATTTGTTTTCTCTGGGTTTTTTTCTGTTTGTCTGGTTGAATTATTAGATCCCAGTAGGCCGTCTGTTGCCAGCATCACAAATGGATGTTGGGATTTGCATTTACTTGACAACATGATCAAGAAATACTTGATATCTCTGCATTAAATATTTTAAACACAACATCAACAAGCTCTGTATGCCCATTGTAATTAAAATATGTACAAAACACTGATGACTTTGAGCAAGAGTCTGAATTCAAATTTTGAACAACTGAGTGTCATTCATTTGCTATGCGGCTTCACCATGAAGGAGTATACCACACATGTTAAAATAAATGATATTTAAATATAGAATTTAACTGAGTAGTCCAACATTGAGAAATGCATAATGCATGTAATAACACTGACTGACTCACAGTGAACCTGATGTCATACCATCATTAAATAGGTTACTCATCCATAATGAAAGCTTTAAATAGTTTAGCAAATCTTGTTAAATAGGAATGCTGCCCTGCTTTTAAACAGGAAATAATTGATTTTCTGGATACAAAATGAGTCAGGAGGCGAGCCAAAGAAGGAGCATCTTTCATATTTATGTGGAAAAAATGCTTTCTTGTAGTCGACAAATTCACAAACAGGAGTAAACACAAAAACGATTCAGTTTCAAAAATGGGAACCCATACTTTGTCCTTCCTTTCAACGGGCACACAACCTGCCAAGGAAGGAGAAGTGTCGACTTTGTGTGCAACATTTCAAATTTCAGTTTGAAGAGACTTTTATCATGCAACTACAAAGGCTGTTCAAAGGGAATCGGCAAAGATGGAGACAGAAGGTGCTAACCACCCTGGAACAAAACATTAAAGGAACAAAACACTGATAGTTACCTGAATCAGTCCCAAGCTGTGTTTACAGTATACATAGTCTTTCTCAAAATGTTTTTTATTTTAACTGGGACCATTTATCTTGTCATCAAGGATCAAATGTGAAATAGTTCATTTATTCCTGTTGCATGTTTTTCTGCAATGTAAACAAATTGGATATAAAATTAACACTGTAAAACAAACAAACAAAAAACATCCTTCAGCCCCCACACATAAAATGTATTTCTTGTGCGCTGCTCCAGTCAGTGTTCTTGTGGACCACAGGAGCTCATTAACGACAGCTTGGTAATGAGATCTTTCTGTCCTTAATGAGATTTTCTAAAATTTATCAAAGGAGCTTAGATTTTGAGTCCCGATCAACATCTGAAACCAAATATTTATGATCATTTCAAATAGACTAGAGATTGAAAATGAAGGCAATAACTCGACACCTGAGAAAGAGATTTTCATGGTTCTTTAATTAAATATATATGTTCTTAAACATACCTGGTTGTATTGCCAGTTTCCATAATGTGCTCCATGTTTTAAAAAAACCAATATTCCAACAAGGTCTAATGAACTATAAATTCATGTCAATAGTCTTGAGGTATTTCTTGAGATATCAAAAACAGTAGTGATAGAAATTGTTGTTTGAATTGTTTAAAAAGAGATACTGATGTTAAACTGCACACAGTGACATTCAAACATTGCTGTAGAACGACAACAACAGAACATTACAAACAAGTCGACAAAACTTTATCGACTTATGAAATCAGCATTTAGAATTTTATGGATGAACAGCCATAAAATTCAAGGCTGTGAGGATATCATCAGCATGGGAACTATTTAAGGATCATAAACAATATTCAAGTACACCAACTTAAAATCTTTACAAAATGGGGCGAGTCTGTCATGCTTGGATCTGCACATTTTACACAAGGGAGCTAAAGATTTGTGGAGTGTCTGTCCAACATCTACCCTTTTAGACTGTGGAGCATCTTTGAAGCATATAGTGACCTTGACAAATCCCTATAGATCTACACTTGTTTTCTTCTGTTGGCTTGCAAAATAGCAAGGCTTCGTTGTCTCCACTGTCAGACGTACAAAACAGTCTATAAGTTGTTTCTCCAAGAAGCATTGTACAGGAGACAGAGTCCCTTTTTATGAATTATGCTATGCATGACCTTTCTGTTTGGCTAGTAGAGTTTCACTGTAATTTTTCAATATTTCGTAGATTCATTATTGGGTCTGAAAAATATGTGCACTACTCTAAGTTTGGATTGCACATGTTCTATTGAAGGAGAAGTTGTAAAGTTTTATATCCAGAAAGAATCAGAGTAAAGAGGAGCACAGACTGTCCTGGAAGCAAGAATATTTTTGAAGGGAGTGCATTGATAAAGCAGATAAATCGACTCAGATTTCATTAATTTTGGTAGATTGGTGATTAAATGTGAAGCTGATCTTATCCACTGAAATGATCTACCTCAGCAAAGGCCTAAACATCAGCTGCTGTCCTCTATTGCTTTGGTGTGAGAAGTTTGACTGATAGACCCACCCACCAGGTCATATCTGCATAGTTAACCATAGAGACTCCACTGTTGCCAACTCAGCGACTTTCTTGTTATATTTAGCAATATTTCAGACAAAAATATTGCAGGCAATTCCTACCTACAAAGTAGGAATTGCAGGTCAGGCATTTCAAAGAATGGTGAATGATGATTGGCCAGAAAACTGCAATCGGTGCACCATAAACATATGTTCAGTCTAATGAAGCCAAGCACCACAGTATGAAATGCTTTAGGTTTCACTCCTTCCTTACAAACTTGTATGTTTCATACACCATTTTTTACTTCTGCCAGAGACAGTATTCATCTGCTCCAGCTGCAGTTCCCCATAAGGTTTGGCTTTCTGCAACTTTATAAAACTTCTTTCTTACATAACATCGTATTTGAATTGATTTGAGAGCACTGGCTACACTCAATCTTAAGTTAAACATGAGTTTATGTCAAGCTTAGCACATATCTGAACTGTTACTCTGTGTTCTGAAGGTAGTTAAGTAGTTTTTCTTGTATTTCTATATATATTAACAGTAAATGGTGTATCTATTTCTGACCTTGAACCAACAAATTCTTCATAAGCAGGTTTGTTATTTACCAACCTGCTTATGAAGAAAGCCATAAGCAGGTTGGGTCCCAATGTGCAGTTGAGCTTCATCTTTCTCAATTGAAACCCGTCCTGTTCACAACAGCTGTTGAACTTTATTTAAATCTCTGTAGAATTGACGTCGGTTTCTGTTTTAGAATTGTAATCTTCCTGTAGTTTTAGCAATGGCAGTGGGGGAAGTGATGGAAGCTGTTCAGTCCATGTTGGTCACGCTTCCATGTTGAATTGACATTAGCAGCCACCTCGCTTGGATCAGCACTTCTCTCTTCACAGTGGAAGGTGGTTGTTTACAGCACAAGGAATTTCTGGTAAGCTTCATAACATGGAACTGGTATATTACATAAGTCCTGAACAGACATTAACGACTTGGTAAAATTTTAAACTTTGTTTCTCAATAGCAGAAAGCCCAAACCCTGTGGAGGATGTACATATCGTAGGACAAGATACTGGTTTGTACCAGGCTGTCGATGCCCCCTGACATGACTTACTACCCACACATTTTGTTCAAAACCAATGCTAGTTTCCGATGTTTTAATAAATGTTATTCTTTGCATACACAATCTGAATGACAATGATTTTAAAGCATAATTCATAAATATAAATGTTAGATATAAAACACATATACTATTATTAAATAGTACATACTTGAAGACATTTTCTTCTTGCTTGAGGCTGTTTACAACACAAGTGTTCTAAACAATCATTTATTATTCAAAAAACTCACTGTATATTTACAAGTTGTTTAAAAAACAAAGAAATAAGAAAGGATTTTATTTACAAATAAATTCTTTAAAATTCAGACAATGTGATTTTCAGAATTTTTTTTCTCATTTTGTCTCTCATAGTTGAGGTCTACCTATGATGTCAATTACAGGCCTCTCTCATCTTTTTAAGTGGGAGAACTTGCACAATTGGTGACTGATTAAATACTTTTTTCCCCACTGTATGTATTGCAGTAAATGTCAGGGTTCCAGTGACTGCTGAGTGGATGAAACATGCCAGTAAATGTCTTATTTTTCCTCAGTACAAGCAGCCAGGACTCATCAAGCACCCACTCTCCCACACTGCTTACGTTTTCACAGTTTCTACCAACATCAGACTTGGGTGTGAAAACCTACCAGATACCAGAAATACATGTTTCTATTTGTGTCCTGAAAAAAAAGTTACAGTACAAAGTTTACTTATTTTTTTATTTGACAGAGGCATATCAGGCTGAAAAATAGAGAATGAGTTTGAGAGTAGGCAGAAATGTGCTTCATCTCCTCATAGGTGGTCAGTCATAAGAGGCCTTGAACCAACGAATTCTGGATCATCCTGATTCCAAGAGCTCATTGAAGAGACATGATTGGACCCTGCTGTGTTTGAGTATTCCCACTAAGCCTTTTGACACAGCCATCAAACTGAGAACTAGCACTCTCCTTCAGCACTGCAGAAAGATGAGCTTGTGTGGAGATGTGATACACACAAGAGGGGAAATTTAGAGTCTTAGCTTGCCAGTTCTTCCTGTGTGGCTCAAACTGGAACAACTTTGGAGTAAATAATACAATTTCCTCCCCCCAGGCAATCAAAACACATACCAAATGATTGCCCACTTTTTTTTGTACAAATATCTGCTCATCCAGCTTCTGTAGTGGGGGTAAACAAAGCTTCTCCCCACATCGGTTTCAAACAAAAGATAAGGAAAGGAAAACCTTTGCTTTACTAACACAATTGGTTTTTAAGGTGGATGTTTTGTGGCAAATTTGTCTTGTAATTTAAATTAAGCTTACCATGCACCCCACACAAAAAAAAAACATAAGTGAATTTTTCTGGTGCAGGGAACACATGTGCTGAATGCATTGATGGCATATTAATTTAAAAAAATGTGCCTGATGTTCTTTTATCATTGAAGTGCAAGAACCAAATGTATATTACTGTTTTGAAGTAACCAAACATGTTTGACTAGGATTCATCTGATAAGGTTATAATGAAGTTGAATGGAGCTGTGCTCCTTCTAATCTGTGTACTTCTAATTTTAATCAAACCTTTGTTTTCAAATATCTCACTAGAACAGATTGTTTGCGACTTAAAACTGTTTAAACTCAACAGTATTCATAGAACAAAGCTAACAAAATAGGATCCAGACAAAGTCTTGGACCCATTTTCTCAGTTTTTGGATTTATCTTACAGTGAAGATAAAACAAACAAGACCGGTAAACAGTGAGGATATTTCAGAAAGGATCAAACATGACGTATTTTGGGTTCTTGTTAATAGCGACTCTAACAGTTATTTCAAACTGTTTGGTTTATTGAATAATGCATACGTTCACAATTGGATGACTTCATTTGGAAATGTACAATGTGAACGTGTTAATGAAATATTTTAAACCTCTCAGTCCTGGTGTGTGAGTCGGAATATTCCCTCTGTTGACTGAGCCAGCAACTGATGGAACCACCTAATTTTAAAGTAACATCCACTAACCTTAGCCCTTTTAATGAAAATCAAGTAATATCTGTAATAACCTAAGACTTTAGATATATTTTTGTTTATTCTGAAACATATCTTTGCTTTAAGTAGCCTTCATGCTAACTATTATAGAATACTAAATGCTGAGGGAAAAACACAGCAACAGTAAAAGGAGAGAACCAAAAAAGTCCTTTGTGCTGACATTCAGCGGTAAAACCATAAGTGGACTGGAGCCTGCGTTTTCTGCTCTCTAAGGTTCAGACTTCTGCTCTTTGCACATCATTAAAAGGATTATTTATGGTGCTAATTGTTTAGTTTCACAAGGCATTAACAGAGCAGCTGGGACTTGAAAGACAGAGATAAACATGAGTTGTTTCTCTAAGATGGGCAACCTAAACATTATCATGCTCTGACAGGAAAAAAGAGGCTTGTTGTGCCTCGATGGGATCGGGGATTGATGCGTTAGAAAGTGCCATGTTTTATGCAGCTGGAACAGATGCTGCTATTGTGAACAGAACAAGATCCATGAGTGTCTCTTCAAGACTGATTAGACTTCCTCTATGCTCCACAAATGAATTCATGGTGATTGAGGAGGAGGTGACAGCACTCATATCCCTTTTCATTCCTTGTTGCAGAAACTTCCATAATCCTGTTTAGCTTGAAAAGCCTCAACTGCATAATGTAAATGTTACTGTTAAGAAGAGGCTCTTTTTCTCTTTTGCCAGAGGCTCTGTCACTTTCAAATAAACTGCATTGTTACTGTAATTAGATGCATTTTTAAAAATAACACTGGTGCTGCTTACCAATTGATATTTACACTAATGTGAGGTAATGTTTAACTGTTAAACATAATGTTTTAAAACCTCTTTAGTTGATAATTACTCTGATAGTGTAATGAACAATATGCTATCAGTGTATTCTGATAATGTATCAGAATACACTCTTTATCAGAATAGTGCATTCTAGTGTATTTTGATGAATAGAGTACACTATAAATAGTGTATCAGAATACACTATTTGTGTGTGACAGTGTTTTCAGGATGAAATTCAGCTTTCTAAGAGTCACAATCATGTTTTATCTTTGGCTTGTCTGTCAAATCTTGATAACTGGAGTTTTGCTTGTTTAGACAGCATGTTCCAGAGAGCCACACCTAAAAGCTACACACTAATCCTGACACCATTTTAGTTAGTCATGATGCAGAACTATCCTTGATGAAAGTTTAAAAAATGTGCAAATCCAAAGAGAAGAAAAAAAATCTTAATTCATTATTACTTTTATCACTTCTGCGGTGAGACTTAATAAAATTCCAGACCTCAGTGGATTTCATCAGTCCAAGTCCTACAACTTGTACAACTATTACAATCAAATTACTTCAGCCTGGGCTCATTTGACGATTCCCCCAGTGATTCATTGTGGCTACACCATCATTTTGGCTGTCTACAGTATTGTCTGTGTCCCCAATGTCTCCCCTTGTTCTCCTGTGAAGTTCACTCTCCTCTCTCTGAATTAAATCGTTTCTAGTGAACAGCTGCCAGCTGCTATTTAATCTGTGTGCCTTCTCTTCCTTTTCAATATATCCTAACAAAACACAGAGGTGACCTCTAAAACTTGTGTATTCTGCTAATCAAAAAGAAGCCTGAAAAGAAACCATCAAGGACTTCCACAGACGTTTCAAGAACCATTTGTTTTTCTTAACCCCCCCAAACCGATGTTTCCTTTATCCATTTTGCTTATTCAAATAAACTTAAATTTTAACTTTTCCAGTTTTCAAATGCAACGGTCTAAAATATTGTTACAAAAATGTTTAATACCTGTTTCTTTTATGACTTTTTAGCCTTAATATTTCTTGCCTTAAATAGATAAAATAAAGATCACAATTATTCTATATTCTTATTTTTATGAGTTTTCTACAACAAAAGTAATGGAAATGATTATTTATATGTGCCAAACTATTGGCCCATGTAAAAAATAATTCTGTAGAAAACCTCGAGTATTTTATAGTTTTGAAGTTGAAGTTTTCATTTCAGTTTTCTGTAATTTTTTACTATTGAATAAATCCTGAATAATTAGATTAAACTCTTAATGTGTTTTTAGTTTGTTTTTATTTTTAAAAAATTTGAATCGCAATGTTAAATTTTGAATGCATCATGTTTAAGTGATTATTGGATTTTAGGGATATACAGTAGCTTGGAAAAGTATTTTGAACTTTTCTGTATTTTATCACATTTCAATCTGAAATGTGAATGAAGATATTTAATTGGAATTTAATGTGAAAGACCAACACAAAGGGGCAAACAATTGTGAAATAGAAAGAAAATTATACGTGATTCAAAACATGTTTTACAAATGAAAAACTGAAAAGTGCGGTGTGCAAAAGTATTCATACCCCCTGAGTCAATATTTAGTGTAGCCACCTGTTGCTGTAGTTCCAGCTTCTAGTCTTTAGGGTTTTGTCTCTACCAAATCAAACTTAGGTTAGACTGAGTTTAACCTGAGTCACTTTATGAACGCTGAGCATTTATGAACAGCAGTTTTCACACCTTGCCACAGATTCTGGATTGGGATTACGTCTGGACTTTGACTGGGCCATTCTAACACATGAATATGTTTTGTTTTAAATCACTTTATGTGTAGGGGTGTTGTCCTGCTGGAAGCTCAAACGCTTACTTGATTCTCAAGTCTTTTCAGAATCAGAACCAGAATTCAATTATTGTCATTTTGTAAGAAACCACAACGGAATTTGAAAAATAGCAACTCTCAGAGGCAGTGCAAATCAATAACACACATTTTTTGTAAAGAACTGAAAAATTGTCATTATTTTTGGCTTAATTTTCTCAAATTTCTCAAAACAACAATTTTGATTCATGTGAAGAACTTAAGCAGTTTGTGAATGTTCCTGACAGAATCTGATGTCTAATTATTTTAGCTGTTTCATGAACAATTTTTTATCAAATCTGAATCCTTTATCATGTCTGTATAAAACATGGATTTTAATAGGCCCTACTTAATATTCCTTCATGACTTTGTGTTTTATTATACATGAACTGAATTGTCCAACATAATGAAGATAATTAATAAATGCCTTTTTATTTCAGTGTAAAACAAATGCAATGCTGCATGTTCTGATAAATGTAATATAAGATCAACTTCTCTTAAGAATTTATGTAGTATTTCCAGCTTACAGTGAAAATAATCGTAGGTAACTGCTTTCTGGCTCTACTAAGCGTTTGCTTTCACATCTGTTCAGATTAAGTGCTTTAGGCTGATTAATTGGGGAGCTGAATAAAAGTTGTTAAAGGGAATTGAGTTCTGAGGTGAAGAAAGATGTAAAGCAAGTTATTTAATTGAATATTGAATAGTCTCAGATGGATGTCTTATGTTGGTGACCATCCTGTAAGCAAGACTAATTAAAAATGTTTTTTGTCTGGGGACCCGTTGCAGCTCCTCTTAAACCAAACTCCTCTACTGAAAGTGGCAGTTTCACTAAACATTTAAAAACTCATTAGAATGCAGTAGCCCCTCTCTGTCCTCAGGATGGAAAACTTTTCAGCATTTTTCATAAGAGAACACAACTTTTCCCTTTAAATAATTGTATTAGTTAGTAATCATTCTAAATTATGAGTACTGTAGATGTTTCTAAGGAAACTCAATTTGGTTTCAGTTTAATAATACACTGCACGGACAACATCAATGACAAATTTATGATACTTTGCTACTAGCATTTCAGTTTTAAAGCATTAAAATCATTCGGAAGATATTGCAAAGGAGTGAAAACCAACAGACTGCATGACAAGATGAATTCAGTTGATCCTCTAGAATATTGTCCCAAAATCAAGAGATTTCTGTGCAACAGCAGCAAAGTGACAGACCAGTAGGTTCAAGCATAAGGTGGAATATAAAACATATGGAAGAATAAGGAATAAAGATATTGTACAGTAAGGGCAAAATAAACAAAAATGTCAACATCAGTTCTGCAGTTATTAAAAATAGCTGCTCTATCCAAAGGAATCTGCTGGTACAAATATGCATATGCATGTGTAGAGCCCTGAAAATATGTTAAGAACGTGATAGCATTCAATTAATAGACATAATTATTTCATTGGGAAAGCATTTATTTGATTTAGTATTTAGTTAAAACAATTAATTTTGTTTATGCCTAAATAAGTGCTAAGATTATTATTGTTTATTTCATAGATTTCTGTCATGATAATACCCCTTTAAGAACGACACAATGCATGATGGGAGTTAGAAAGTTCATGACCTGTAAATAGATTTGGAAAGAAAAAAACTACACACGCTGTATGCTCGAACCGTGGATTTTGTTTAATAAAGTTGCACAAAAGCTAAAATTTGAGTTTTTTAAAAGTTCTTTTTAAGGGTGCAACACGTGTATTTGGTCTTCGCCAAGGCTGTCCTTTGTCACCGATTCTATTCATTACTTTTATGGACAGAATTTGTAGGCGCAGCCAGGGTGTTGAGGGGATCCGTTTTGGTGGCCTTAGGATCGCATCTCTGTTTTTTGCAGATGATGTGGTCCTGTTGGCTTCATCAGGTCGTGATCTGCAGCTCTCACTGGAGCGGTTTGCAGCCGGGTAATGAACAAAGTAATGAACAGAATCGGTGACGGAGCACTCTGGCATTTAGCAAACAGAAATAATTTAGGTCGTCTTTACAGACCTAAACTAGGAAAGATTTTGTCAGATACAGTGAAGAAACATTTCTATAATACTTCTACATCATTTATATATCTAGTTACTGTTGAATCTTGGGTATACTGAGCAATGCAACTCTAATGTTCTGATTAGGTGAACAAAATTAACCAAACAAGTTTCCTGTTTAAAGCATTTAACTATGTATTCTGTAGCTGTTTAGATCAACCCTGTTGTAATTATTGTGCATAAATAAATGTGTATGGATGACAAAGCCTGATCTTCATCTGAAACGTAGCTGACAATTTTGTGTTATGAGTCTTGACATCTTTGACTCTCAGTCTAAGTTTTTTTTCTTTCAACCCAGACAAAAGAACAAAGATATCTTTCTGCTGTCAAAAGCAGGAACACTGCCTGGGGCACAGCAACCTCTCCTGGCAAGGAAATAAAGATGTTCACTGTTGGGCCAAACTGGAGAATCTGGAGGAAAGAGCCTAGAATTTTATTTTTGACTGCAAAGAGCCAAAGTGACAACCTGTATCCTGACCGAAACAAAAATTTTATGAGCTTGGAGTGTTCACTCATCACCCCAGTAGCTTTGCAGTCAGATAGGAGCGGAGTCTGGCCATAGCTACGATTCCCTCTTCACACAACTGTTGTTTCTGAAGAACTCAGAAAGTTGCTCAGTTAAGGTTCACCTATGGGACAGCAGTCAGGTATTTTCACCTGATGTACGCTCGGATGAAGCAGTCACTTACTGCCTGAATGCATCTGCAGAAAGCCTGAGCAACATACAGCTGGATAAAAGGAATGATTAGATAGACTTTCTGTCATAGTTGGAAGTCAGTGGCTCTGACCTCTGTGTAATGATTTGTAGAAGTTTTTTCACTTTTTCTGTGTGTAAATACAGAAAAGTAAAAAAAAAAAGTAAAAAAGAAAACAGTTATCAAGCTAGATTTACTTGTAAGTGCTCTTTTTTGGATGAGAAGACAGCACCTTTATGACAGGTAAACTGAATGATATGAGCTTTTCTTTTGCCCAAGGCACAATATTTTTATTGAACCTTAATAACAGACATGATTTAAAATCCTCCTCCTAGATGATGCTTAGAAAGCATCTGAAGCTGATGGGGGTGAAAATGAACTCCCTCTTTCCAGAAAAGACTATTCTAGATAGAAATGGAAAAATACCTCATTAAATTTGCTTTTGTAATAGCTAAATATCTCTCTTCCTTCTCTTTGATTGCAGAATTGTTAATGTCTTAACAATAAAATAGTAAAGAAAGTTTTTGCAGTGCGTTAATCTGCTCTGTGCCTCTGGTTATGAGGTTTTATAGATCTGAGCTGGCAGCAGTCAGAGTCATATCAGAACCTGCATGATGCTCAGATGACTGTAAAACAAAGGCAGCAGGAGTCCAGAAATAAACTTTGCTCTTTATATTGACAGTTTAGAAATGTTCCAGAATGTGCATGTGTGGTTTCTGCATACATAATAATAATAATAATAATAATAATAATAATAATAATAATAATAATACAAACTAATTAGAATACAACCCATGGTACATCATAAACAAAATAAATAAGTTGGCATATTACTTCAGACTGGTTGTTAAAACATTAAGTCAGATATTATGAATTAACACAAAGAAGCTTTACAACAAAGGCACATTCACACTCTATCATCATTACACAGGATGATAGCTTTACAACAATGATTATCATCGCTTAGAAGCAGCAACACAAAAACAGATGTACCTGTTAAACAATAGTCAGTAATAAAATATTTTATTCTAGCCAAATGCCTCTTGTGTATAGCTTCATTTAAACAGAACCAGTGAGATAAATTCCTAATAACAACTAAATACACTCATGGCTTTGTACAGCTACAGTTGTACAAGCGCATGTCTTTGAATTGTCATGACCAGTGAGTTTGTGGATGACAATGAGCTGGGAAAACGGATCATGTTAGATGATTTTTTTTTTTTTACATAAAACTGAAACCAAAGTCCAGGCAGCACAGATGAGCAGCAGCAAAACCTCTGAGTCTGGTAGCAATTGGTAACTCGTACAAAACTGGCAGAAGACTACTGACAGTAGATGATAGACAAAGACCTGACAGAGAACATGACACACAGGTGAAGGTAATCAGGGGAGAGGGACCGCTGGGAACAATCAAGAGGCAGATGGGAGGAAAAGGCACTAAATAAACACACAGAAACCAAATCCTCACAAAAACCCAGAGCAGAAAAAGGATGTTCAGAACTGCAGGTCTGGGCGTCCAGTCCAGAGTTAGGCCTTTATTTGTCAGTTTACATAACACTGTTTCTGGTATAGAAATCATTTAGACCTCAGATGCCCTTTCTTTAAATATTTTCCTGTTTGTTTTCCTCTCAAAACTTTAATTCAACTTACAGTTAAATACTTAGAGCTGTAAATCAAGCAGTAAATCAGGCAATTTTGCTTTGCAAGCATGCAAAGCAAAATTTCCGAGATTGAGACATTGAGTAACTACCCTGAAACCTTCACTAGGGAATGAGGAAACAGTGCAGACTTTCAATATTACCTTTCAATAATGTACCAAACAGGCTTAAGGAACTTGTCTATTTCATGGTACAGTGCGGTGCTGCTGGAGACAGCTGAGTATGTGAAGCAGACCTTTTGATTTCCACCTCTGGCAATTCTTGCTCCATATTTACAGATCACCATGCCATTCAAAACTATGGAGTGATCAAACAACTGAGGATAGAAGCTGTAGGAAAGAATACCACTCCCAAAGAATAGCAGCAAAGGAGAGACACTGAATAACACTTGAGGCCGACACATACGGTGCAAGAAGAGAGAAGTTAGTTATTTCACTGAGGTGGGAAGAATAAGACGGAATATCTTTCTAGTTAGGACATGTTGCTTCAGCAACCTCATGTAAGTTTTAATGGTACTGCAGCATTTGTATGCATGCAAGAAAAAGATCCTGCCATTGTGGTGCCTCCAAAAAAGGCCTGCACAAACAGAATAATGTTATTTTTTTATCAGGACAAAAACAACCAACAAAAAACTGTTTCTTTTAAAGAGTGTCTATAAGCCTTTACACCTTATTGCAATCAAAATGCTTATCTTGTTTACACATATTTTTTTGTAATGATTTATTTATATGTAGCAAAAATGGGAACATTGTTCAGTTAACTATAAAGCGATCATATGGCCAGACCTGATCTGTCATCCTTATACTGTTGGGAAAATGGTTTAGATGTTTGGGAGAGTGAGGCTCATAAACATCAAGCTGGGAACCTGTCACTTCTTCATGTCTTTTTGTTTGAGCAATCAAATCAAGTTTTACTCAGTTTCTGAAAATTGATTTCCTCTCTTTTATATGTAACAGGAACTACTGAGTATAGAAATACATTTTCTTTGTGCTATGCGCATGAAGATTTTATTTAAAAACCTTTCAGGTAACTTTATCACAGCTGCATAAATGTATATGTTCCTCCAATTTTATCTTTGTGATTTTTTATTGTGTCATTTTCATTTACCTTTGCTGTTTTATCACAGTTCTATTTCCATAGAGAGCATGGATTTGTTTGCTTGGAGAGCTCATTATTCACTTGAGACCAAATACATTGTGGGAAGGCAGTGGCAGCTGACAGGGAGAGAGAGATTTCAGTTCATTTTTTGTGTGAAAACTCTTGGCTTCTACTAGGAGTCATCTCCAATAAAAGGAATGGTGTTTGCACAGAAAGAGCAACAGCAGTGCGTCTCTCTGCAGAGGTTGACTTTACCTCCGTCAGCATTTCATCTAAGGGCCAATGTGTATTGCACATTGGTGCAATTGCCCCTGCAATATGAGGGGCAACTTCTATTAACAACCATGCTAAAGGGGGTTGCACATTAGTGATCCACTTAGCCACATTCGCAGCAAGAGTTTTAGTTTTATAAGCACCAGCAACTGCAAATAGGCACTAAGCAATAGAAATATGTTAGCATAGATGTTTACAAGTGACTGGACAGCATGTTATTTAGGAGTGAGTGTTTAACAAGACTCACCTTTCCATAAAATAAGAGAGGTAATGCTTAAAATATCTACTTTTTTTCAGCAAAATAAAAAATAATTTTATTTGGCCCAGGGTTCTGCTTTGTGGATAAGCACATAGTGCTTGCAGATAATCTCTCTGTCACACTGAATGATGTAAAAATAAACTGGGTACATGCAGCTGAGGTGACAGAAAATAGGTCCATGCCACAGGCCTCCATGCTTGACTGCTGCTAATGACAGTTGATAAGCTTAGCAGAAATGTAAGGAAACATGTTTGGACCATTATTTCTTTGTCCCAACAATAATTCCTGTTAATAAGAAGCATCTTAAGGGCAACAGTGGTTCTAATGATATTCATTCAGTCAGGACTTTCTGCTGACACCAGCAACATGTGTTGCAGGTAGATTGTAATAAAACGTTGATTAATGCCTGGTTTTAAAATGAGTTAACTGGACTTATTATTTTGTGCCCATTGTTGGACACCACACTCCATGTTGGTCTCTCAGGTTTTGAAAATAGGCCGACAATCAGCCAACAGTTCTAAGAACGTGTAGCGTGAGCTGAGCATTACGCTAATGAAATGAGGAATGGAGGGTCAGTGGAGAGCAGGAGTTGAGCTTCCAGTGTCATGAAAAAAATGCAGGGAGAAATGATAATGATGATAAATTAAATTATAGTAAAGCTATAATAAAGCTTACTGAAAATTTAAAAATAAAAGCTTGAATATTTCTCTCAGGCCTTTATTATCTTTTTCTCTCAGGTTAGTCCAGAGAGAGCTACAGATAAGAAATGGCACTCTTATACGCTTCAAACGGTTTTCGGATCGCTCTTATGGATCCTGAACGAGAAGGAGTTGTTCGGACTGCTTCGTTCAGAAAAACTAACTGCTTCAAACAGTTAGAATTCTGTCTCTCCCTCTGAGTCTCACTCACATGACAGTTGAGCTGCTCTTTAAAACTACAATGACTGAAGGTTAGAACTACAACATGGCGGAACTTTCAGTTACTACAGATTAGAGCTGAGCTGGCATTTAAAACTACTTGCTTTTTGGACATTATATAAGTCACTCTGTTCGATACTCCCATCCTTCACTTCCGACACCCAACATGGTGCCTCGAATGATTAAGTGACGCAGTTGCTTAATCAAGCAACTGCGTCACTGTCAAGTCGGCAGATGAAATGGCACAACTTTAATCTTTTTTTTTTTTTTTTCCTTTTTCTCCAGTGTAAATGAAAATTGAGTAGAACAATTTTCTACTCGAGGAGAGTGGCCACCTTATCGTGGTGGAGGGGTTTGAGTGTCCCAATGATTCTAGGAGCTATGCTGTCTGGGGCTTTACGCCCCTGGTAGGGTCACTTGGAGAAGGCGTTCGACCGCGTCCCTCGGGGAGTCCTGTGGGGGTTCTCCGGGAGTATGGGGTACCGGGCTCTTTGTCAGGTCCCTGTATGACTGATGCCAGAGTCTGGTCCAAGTTGCTGGCAGTAAGTCAGCCTCGTTCCCGGTGACAGTTGGACTCCGCCAGGGCTGCCCTTTGTCACTGATTCTGTTCATTACGTTTATGAACAGAATTTCTAGGCACAGCCAGGGTGTTGAGGGGATCCGTTTTGGTGGCCTTAGGATCGCATCTCTGCTTTTTGCGGATGATGTGGTCCTGTTGGCTTCATCAGAGCGTGATCTGCAGCTCTCACTGGAGCGGTTTGCAGCCTAGTGTGAAGCGGATGAGGATCAGTGCCTCCAAATCCAAGGCCATGGTCTTGAGCCGGAAAAAGGTAGAGTTTCTTCTCCGGGTCAGGGGTTGTCCTGTCCCAAGTGGAGGAGTTTAAGTATCTCAGGATCTTGTTCACGAATAAGGGAAGAAGGGAGCAGGAGATCGACAGGCAGATTGGCACAGCGTCTGCAGTGAAGCGGGCGCTGTACCGGTCCGTCGTGGTGAAAAGAGAGCTGAGCCAAAAAGCAAAGCTCTCGATTTACCGGTCGATCTACGTTCCTACCCTCATCTATGGTCATGAGCTTTGGGTCATGACCGAAAGAACAAGGTCCCGGATACAAGCAGCCGAAATGGGTTTTCTCCGCAGGATGGCTGGGCTCTCCCTTAGAGATAGGGTGAGAAGCTCGGTCATCCGGGAGGGACTCAGAGTGGAGCCGCTGCTCCTCCGCATCGAGAGGAGCCAGTTGAGGTGGCTCGGGCATCTGGTCAGGATGCCTCCTGGCCAGATGCACAGATGCACTGTTCCAGGCACGTCCCACCGGGAGGAGGCCCCGGGGAAGACTCAGGACACCCTGGAGGGACGATGTTTCTCGGCTGCCCTGGGAACGCCTCGGGATTACCCCGGAAGAGCTGGAACAAGTATCTGGGGAGAGGGAAGTCTGGGCTGCTGCCCCCGCGACCCGACCCCGGATAAGCGGCAGAAGATGGATGGAGTTGCTTGGGTCAAGCAGAACTAATCTGACCGTTTCCATAGCAACGATCAGAAGCAAGACATTCCCCCAGAACTACAGTGAGCTCATTGTAGCTATGATCTCATCTGTGACATAGATCTATGTCATAGATCAAAGAACATCTGAGGTTATAAATGCTTGTATCTCACTCAAAACATGAGGTAATAACAGCTCTTTGTCCTTTAGCACTGTGTTCTACAAGGATTTTTATGATGGAAAGGATCTTAACCACCATGCTTTTTCCCCTGGGATTTGGATTTGGATATTTGATTTCCACAGGAGTGATTAAAGTTTTTAACAGTTTTGGTATCGGTTTTGAAAGAAGTAGCTTTCAGGACGAGTGCATGGACTACGATATTTTTGATAATTATCTTTTCAATCGTCCCCGGGCTAGAAAGCAAACTTCCCTGGCCGGGTTTGTTCTTCAGCCATGATGGCATGATGGTAATTATAAGTAATTCAGTGTTTTTCACTTCACTTGAGGCACGACTTAATATTAGTGACTCTGTTAGATAACATTTGACACTGTAATAACTAATGACATCTTTCATAATTGTTGCTACTTGTTTCCATTTACTTGATGTAAAAGTTAATATTAATGACACTGTAATAACACTTAATGACATCTTCATAATTGGTACTACTTGTTCCTCTTGATGTAAAATGAATTATTAATGACTCTTAAGTTTAATGAAATCTTTTTTGTTGATCCTACTTGTTTCGCTTTATTTCAGGTAGGGGAAATATTAATTACTGTTTTGTTTGACAGTGTAATAACACTTAATGACATTATTATGACATATTTATGACAATGATTATTGGTTAATGTCAAGTTATCACAACAAAGACATTTTGAATAATGTCAACTTTGCATTAAAAGTGTCATGATTTACCGAATGACACTTTATGACAATAGTGATAAATATTCATGAAGACTTATTCATGTTCATGACAGGTATGATATCATGTTTATGACAGTGTCATTACAGTCATATTCACACCCTGTCAAATCAAGTGTTACCGTTTTTTTTCTACACTATTTTGTCACACATATTCCATATTTCATTCCCAGGCAAATTGTACACTGCTCCTATCAAACTGTACCCCAGCCAGTTTCACTGTTTATTAACAAACACATTTTGACAAAAAGTGAAGCTGAGTTTAGTTTTGCTTAGCTTTCATTAAAAGGTAATTAGATATTCCAGGGTTGGTCCCCAGGTGGTGGGAGGAAATGTGTTTTCTTTTACTTTGTTGCACTCATCAGTTCATTTTCCCCTGAGAGTCTTTAATGCAACATACTTCACCTGATTGATTACTACACGCAAGCAACAATATCATACTAAAAGCATTCATGTATAATTTCCTACATAGTGTGCATTAATTTGGTTAGGTTGATAATGTTTGAATAATTTATATCTAACTGTAGTAACACACACACAAGTGTAGATCGGACTGCTGCCATGATTACAATCTTTCATATTTTATACCATTAAAAATATACACAAATAGATAACTGTCATGGT
Organism: Phalloptychus januarius; assembly: GCA_902982915.1. Lineage (NCBI taxonomy): Eukaryota > Metazoa > Chordata > Actinopteri > Cyprinodontiformes > Poeciliidae > Phalloptychus > Phalloptychus januarius. The sequence goes on from CADWAE010000127.1 coordinate 662,184, forward strand.
GGAGAATTGTTTTTTTTTTTGTATGTTGGTAAATCACTAAAGGTCTTTGTTCTTCCCTTAGCCTTGTGGTGAAGTAATGAAGACCCTTGATGTGGCAGGTTTGTATCAGGTTTGTTTCTTGCTGCAGGGACCAAACGGTAATCAATGGAAAAACCAAACTAGTGTTTATGCTGGCCATTTGTCCCAGGAAAATTGTCCACTTCTGGAACACCAGTCAATTGATACAGATTAATTAACTCTGGAGTAACTGATGTAACCAGCGTTATGCGTTGTGTTCAGATATAAAGGGGAATCAGACCACATGAGCTGCTGGTTGGTGTTTATTGCAGGTTGCTGGCAGAGGCCTGCACAAATAGAAATGCATGCAGCTTTTCACAGGAGTCGATATTCCCCTCTTCTCAGGCAGCCTAGCGCCAACTGAAGGTAGTACAATACTATTGTTCCCAGAAATAAATCCACAATAATACAAAAATAAAAAATAAAAATAAAGAAAACTGAAATAATTGCACAACTCTGATGTTTTGTGTATTTAATACAACCAGCTTAAACGTTGTAGAACAAAAGAACCAAATACACATACCTGCACAAACAGAAATGAAAATGTCCCTTTACATGCAGCTTCCACAGGAGTCAGAATTCCCCTAGCAGATAAGCACATGGAGAAACCCTGACTAACTTATATCTGCTCTAACATTTAAAGACATTTTCTTAACTTGTTAAAACGAACATATGTATTAAAACATAGACATTCATAGCTACATGTACTTACAATTATTTTATAAATTTTAGAAAACGTGAACGTAACCAAGAGCAAAGAAAATTTCCTACCTCTTCTCAGGCAGCCTAGCGCCAACTGAAGGCAGTGCATGTCATAAGACACTCTCTTAAAGTAACAGTACAGGTACTAGTGTTTACCAAAATAGATAAAATAATACAATTCTTAAAATATAACAAAAGAAAAATAGGATTCTTCAATGTTAATCAGGATTTGGTGGAATTTCAAAACATTATAATAAAAAATAAAAGCACATTTTCTAAAATTGTTACACTGACATGTTAAAATCTAATTATATTTCTGTGTGATCCTTTCTTATTGCTACTATCACTGTCAGGCATCAGATACTAAAGACTAATTATAGTGAATAGTCCGAGCGACAAACTCTAAAATGACACTGTAGATAAACTGAGAATCTTGACAGACTAGTCAAGTTGCAGTGAGGAGACAGGAGAGACAGAAAAGCTGGGTTGTTGTGTGTTAGCCCCTCCTGCCCTAGCCAATGTGCCCACCTGACACTACAAATACTTCTGTCACCCCTGGGTTAGACCTTGTGGTAGAAGGCACTGAGGAAGAGCAAGTGAGCAAGCAGTAGGGACTGGACCTGGAGCTGAGGTGAGAGCTGACTGTCCTGCCTGATTCATGTCCTGCATTTCAGTGTAATGTTTTTTTCAAAACCACAACATTATCTTTGTTGCAAAAACCAAAATGTTTAAACCTTACATTCAGAAATGTGCTGCTAAACAGTGAATGCTTTCAACACCTCTGAATATGAGCTGGTATTGCTGTGCCTGCTGTGTGGCAAGTGAACAGTGCTGTCGTTCACAGGCTGAAAACCACAGCTCTGTGAAAGAGAGCACTTTTGATACTGAAACATGCTTTTCAGATGAAACTTCCTGTGTTTCTTCTTCAAATGGCCATAGTGCATCAACTAATTGGGTCACATTTTCTCATGTTTAGGTGGAATGTAGCCTGGTAAAAACCAGCCCCTTGTTCACAAACCCATCCCACAAACGTGACCAATCACGTCTTACAGCAATTCTTCCGACACCAGGAACCTTCCACTTAGTAACTCCAGAGACTCCCTTCTCGAGAAATCTGGCACCATTTAGTTAAGGCTATTTCTAGGCTTATTTGAATACTGAATGCTGATTGGGTGTTTACTGGAGGAGCCGATTGATCTCTATGCTGTGCTTGCCAAAATTTTTTGAAGAGATTAAAAACTGTTGTATGGAAGTCTTTATTTCTGTCCAAATTTCACAAGGACACCTTCAGTCACACGTTTTTTGTTTTTTTCTGGTTTTGTGTGATTCCTGTGTGTGTTTTTGTGAGATTTGGTTAAACAGTTCTATTTTCAACAAGAAAAGTTCAGCTGTTTGAGGTTAGCTGTGATATAAAGCTGTGTGACCTATTCTTACAACCCTGCCACTTTACAACATCAGGACTTTCAAACAGTCACGCTAGGATTGTAACTCCTTAAGACAGACCTTCTTTCTGATTAATGACCATAATAGTCTAATCAGATGAAAACGGGTACCTAGGGCAAGGAAATGGCTGTCCATTTTCACAGGTAATTTACCTAATGTTCTTTTATTAAGATCACTGTTGTGATGTCTCAGAGCAGTGGCCAACAGACATTAGGTTTGCTCATAAAATACAGCCTCATCCATTCTTCTCAAGGGCACAATTCTTAGATATTATATTCAACCCCCATCATTTGTAATTATCACAGACATAAGTGATTTTTCCACAACACCTTAACACACTTTCAAATCACCACATGCATGTGGGCTAAACATTTATAAATGAAAGATAAGGCACTTTGTTTTTCAAGTTGTAAATGTTTGAAAGCAAGAGGGCTTTTGAGAATGAGAATTAGAACATACAGCAAATCCTTCCTCAGTGGCCCGGCCCTGCATCATGTGGATGTTCCTCTGATTTAAAACTCCTCACCAAAATAAAAGAGTCATTAGCAAGCTTTATTCATATTGTGCTATAACCTGCAGACACCTTTGATTTTATTTCAGAATATTGATAGACAATTTTAAAGTATAGTTGAATGTCAGCGGGTTTAAATTCACTGCTAGAACAATTAGTCAGGAATAACTCTGTGCAAACACAGCAGCAAAATGTCCTGATTTGTTTGAAGACTAACTTGTATTTGGAGACGAGTGACTGACTGAAAGGGAAAGTAAAACATCTGGGCTTTGACAGGAATGCTGTGTCCACATAGAAGTCAGTATTGTTAATCACACATGATAATGTGTGATTAACGTGTGATTAACTTGTGATTAACGTCGGCTCTTTGCTGGCTTTATCTAGCCGGCAAAGAGAAATCCAGGCTGAGACCACTAAACATCCCTGCAGGAATTCTTCAGCTCCACGTTTGGGCTGGTAGGCAAACTTGCAAGGGTTCAAGTATGGTTGGACCAGAGGCTGGAGATACTCAAGGATGAGTGTCTCCAGGATCTTCATGATGTTGGAGGTCAGCATCACAGACCTGTAGTCCTTGGAGTCTTTTGGCACCGGAACAATGCAGGATGTTCTCCACATGACAGGGAACCTCTTTAGGGCAGCTAAATGCATTATGGAGAGGAAAACAGAGCTGGATAGCACAGGCTTTGAGCAGCCTTTGACTCACAGCATCAGGCCTGCAGCCTTGCCAAGATGGAGCCTCACCAGATCTTCAGCAGTGATGCTTACTGTAGAGGTGGCCGAGGTAAACCCCTCTGACAGGTAATCCATGACTTCCTGCCTATTTGCTGCCTATTCTCAGTTCATCCTCATCACTTACCTTCATGTGCAGAGCCTGAATAGAAACCAGAGGATAAGGAGAATCTGCATTGCACTTTCTCTGGTTTGTCAATAATTCTCACTTACCCATTCTTGGGTGGATTAATACTTTAACAATTAAAAAATTCTTTTTAATAGTTTTACTTATCCTCTTCGTTTGATTGGAGCACTGTATTTCTTAAATTGAGTGAAAAGAATTATTAGCTTTTTTGACAAAAATTGTCTCCCTTCTAATTACACTCGCAATAACACATTGTGATACTGTACATGGCCTAACAAGCTCTTGGGTTTGCAGTTTACAAAAATCTGTAGGTCTCTTGAGGAAATTTTCAGGCACAAGAACAAATTCGCATCAACACCCTGGGGTGGTCATGGAAACATTTCACCAGGAATTCACACCGCTTCTCCAAATCCTTCCCTTCCTGCTATGGAGCATCACAATCTCAGTTTGATCATACAACTAAGTTATTCCATGTGGAAGATGTGTGATTAGTAAAACAGGAACAGGAAGCAGTGCTACTAACATGTAGCTCTGGCCCACCAGGCTCTCCTGGTGGGCCAGAGCTACCTGTCAAATTCAGTGGCCAGAGGGCCACTGAATTTGACAATCACGCAACCCAAAAGGGATTGGGCAAACTGAAAGTAGTGGATGGAAGAGGGACGAAAATAGAAGGGAGAAGAAAAACATGGGGCAGAAAGAGGCGAGAGAGAAACAACTGAGACAAAAGGAATCCAGCATATAATGAATGCTTTGCAGCATGGTTGGCCAACCAGCCTGAGAGTGGGGATAATTATGGAATGGCAGCAGCAATGAATCTCTGCAGAGTGAACAGATCTATTTCTCCATTCTATATTTGTCTTTGGCTCTGCAAAGCTCCCCAGCATCTGGCTTGACCCAGAGAATACCTCTCAGTTTCTGCCTTAGCTATAATTGTGTGAAAATACCATTTTTATTAAAAATGTATTATTTAAACCTAATAAATATTTAAAGAAAATGGGCATCGATGAGAAGAAAACTGTACAGTAAAAAGAATGAGCTTAATTTTGGTTTTCCTGATGAATGTGTGAATTAGATTGAAATGGTAAAAAATCCTGATTTATATGCAAATACTACATTGAGTGAATTACTGATACACAAAGTAATATGTCTCAGTAATACATGTTACTTTTTGAGACATCAGAAAGGATGTGAGAAACATCATTCCTGTTTTCAGACACTTCACTACAATAATGAGAGAAAGAATGCCATATTTATTCATCATTTTCAAAATCTTAAATTTACATACAGAATAATTATTATCTCTTTAAACAGTGCAAAATGATCCAGTGACAAACAATCATAGCTAGTTGAGACTTCTGAGGTCACTGGAGGCACACCTTTAAGACAACATCTGGATTTACACACTGATTTCTTGTTTAACATAATTGGAAAGTAAAGAAAAAAGAGTATTGTGTAGCTGCACCAGTCTGGTTCACGCTTGGGAACAATTTTCATATGCCTAAAGATGCTGTGGCCATCTTTAAAAAAACTATACAGCCAAAGTATAAGTTGTTTAAAAGGAAAGAAATATCTACTGTTTAGAGGATAATTATTAAAACCTTTAGCTCGTTGTCTCCTCTCGTTTGTTGATCTGTCTAATATTTAAACATGTGTTTAAAGTTAAAATTAGCATAATTGAATTAATATTTCCAACACTACCCAGTCTCATGTAGATGTTTCTCTTCCCATTATCTCCCTCTTAGTTTCATTATTCAGTTTGTGTCCCAGGTTCAATATTCAATAAAAGTTCAAAAGTGCTGACTCCCTCAAATACTGTGGCTGTTTTTATGCATCAGCATTATAAACTAAATTTGACCCACTTCTGTCACTGAAGCCACTGAAGTAGCAAACTTTCTCAAATTGTTCTGCTGAAGCTGACTTACACTTCAACAATGCTGTTAATGATGCCATCCCAGAATGCATGGTTTACACAAGAGAGTAATTCTTCCTCCTCATCATTCAGCAGCCTCCTTCTGCAAACTCAGACTCCTGCAGCAGTAACTTATTGCTGTGGAAATGCTGCATTTCTTGCCTATAAATTTAAATAGGTGATTCAAGTTCTAGAGTCCATGGTTTCCCATGAAACTGATCGCAATTGACGTCACTGTTGCCCGAACTTAACGAAACAAGATGGCGGCATTTGTAGAACGTAACTTTGGAAGATGAAGACGTCCTGGAAGCTTCATTTCAATATTCTTCGATACAATGTTTGAAATGCAGACGACTCAAAGTCAGTGGAAAGAAGGCAGCGTTGGTTGAAAGGAAGAAAGGTTTTTATGGCTATGGACAGTGTGGTAGCTAACCCTCGCTAGCACCAAGTTATCTCGGCTTAATTTTCCAAGTGTCTTGGAAAATTGTACAAATTAAATATGTAGCTGAGTTAATTTTATTCATTATTTTTTTATTTTTCTTATGAACCTTCTCAAAATACCTTTTTGTTGAATTGAAATGTCTGTTATTGCCTTTGCACTGCAGCAGGGCTATTTCTGTTTTAGACTGCTGTTATTTTTGGTTCCTAAATGTTGTCCTGGGAGGACGATTATTAGTTCATAATTTATTTACTTAATAAATTATTTAGTAATAATACTAAATAATTTGTATTAATTATTTTAAAAAAAAACAAACACAAATAAGTAATGATTAACAATGACACAAATAAATAATAATTAATACTGAATGAACATGAATAGCCTACTTATTCATTGGCTGTTTTCCAGCCGATGAGTTCAGCTTCAGAGTGATTCAGCAGCTGAAATTGAGCCCAAAATCCGATGCGGGATTCAATCGTGTTGTGCAATGAATCCGTCTCTCCTTAAAGATATTTCCCACTTCTTCTTCACATTACAACAAAAACAGAACATTTGGGAGGTATCTTACTTTTGACAGAGTGAAAATGACATATAAATAATAGTCTTTACAACCTGTGTAAACCATGCTGGTGAATGTTATAACAAATAATATAAGTTTTATAATATATGTTACATTGTTTCATTTCTAAGGTTGGTTTTTGTGTCAGATAATTTATGTCAATGTTAGAGAATAATAACAATTATTTTTTTAAGATTTACAGAATCTCGGTTAGCCTTCGTAGAGGGGCTGAACCCGGTATTACACTGAGCACTTTATCTGATATTAGCTGGTATCTCACCAGTGGATATAAATACAGTAAATATTCTCACAAAATATACACAATAATATGTCCATCTTGTGAAATATTGTCTGCTGAGCACTTGCATTAATAGTCCATCGATCCGAACAACAATATCCTGCCATGCTGAGGCATCTTTTGATGTTTTGGTTGAGTAAAGTAGGAGGGACGACCCATCCAAGATCCCTGTATGAGACAGGGATCCTGGTGGTGATCAGGATGTCTCAGTTGTGGACTCAGAAAGTAATGGATTGGACCGCACCGCTGACTGGGTGGCCAATGCAGTTTCCTCACACCCTGAGGACCGTCAGGATGCTGAAAGTTGTGGCAGGAAACTTCAAACAGAAGCAAGTAATGCTGAGAACCTTGGACAGAATGAAAAAGACACCGCCAAGTGCCCAGACTCACCACATAATCAGCCAGAAACTGATGAAGAAGCAGTTGACATAAGTTCTGGTAGGCCACCAGCTGGTGCTGTAAGTCTTGTCAGATACAGGGCTGGCAGGATAATCAAACCAGTTAACAGACTGATAAAAAAACATGGCGCCAAGGAACACACACATACATAATGCAGTCTCTGAAGAGTTTTTTCCTGTAATATTAATCAAGTTTTGTTTGTGAATACAGTATGGTAGTATTGCACCACTGTAAGTAAGCCAATGCCCTTCAGTTAAAATGTATAGAAGAGTAACAGCCACTGACTGTAGGGTTGTGTTTATGGCACAATCTTGTAGCAAGCAGACATTGTTGAGTCCGGCCAAATTTCCAAAAGGAAATTGCTTTTCCTTTTGTAAAGAAAGACCTTTAATGTCGCACAGGTGTACATGGTCACTGTGTGTCTGATGGCAAGAATATTACTCTGTGTCCAGTCTTGATTAATGTTGGGACGGTTTTGAGGAGTTCAGGGGGGAGTATGTATCTGAGTTAATTTTATTTATTTATTATTATTATTTTTATTTTTATTACGAACCTTCTCAAAACACCTTTTTGTTGAATTGAAATGTCTGTTACAAATATACATTTTGAAAAGCCTGTAAATCGATTAGATCTCCTGTCATGATGAAAAGCTCGCTGTATATCAGCTCTGTTTCATATAAAACAGTTCTTCATCTTCAGTTTATTTGCAATCACAAACATAATCAACTGTTTAGATGCACAAACATTTTCCCCAACACACAGCTTACTGTTCCTGCTTGTCAGAAATTGAAATGGCCACAGTGCATTGCTCTAAATTTAGTAGTTTGATATCAAACCACTAAATTTTAGTTGGCATGCAGATGAAGTGAGTGCACTACAAACTACTGCAAGCGGCCTGGTCAGGGTGAGAAGAAACACACCAGCACAAATGACTGATAATCTTTTGAGGCATCACAAAAGGTGGGTCTACTGGATTGACATCTGGAAAGATCTTCTTTGATTATGTTGTTATCTTCAAGAATCCAGCGTGAAATGATTTGGGCTGATATAATACACTATCTTGCTTGGAGCAGTCAGATGATAGCTACACTGTGATCATAAAAGGATCACAGTGTTCCTTTTATTTGGCTAATCAAGAAGTGTAACTTCTTGATTAGCCTCGATTATTGAGAAAAAGTTAAATAGGTTTTTCTCATTTGTTGCTTTTAAATACCTGCCTGATAATGTTTAGGTTTTAAAATAACAGATTAAGACAAGTTCTCCATTAGCATTGTCTGAACAGCAGGTTACTACAAAAGTGTATCTAATAAAATACAACTTCATTCAAATAGAGATTATTAAAAAAACAAATTCAACTTTACTGCTAAAAGAGTAATTGATGAACTTGGCATGCTAATAACACACAACTAAAACTACTGAGAAAGAGATAAAATAATGAAACTAAAACTATTACTCTTAAAACAGTAAAATCTAAAAACAGAACCGATTAAATTATGCAGTGAAGTCACTTAAATCATCCCCATTGTGCTAAGCTATTTTTACTGGCCAGGCACCAGCTACATAGCCAGCAGTTGGCTATGTTTTCCTTTTGTAGTGTCTCTTGGAGGTGGTTAGGATGAACTGTGCATGAACGGGAGCACTCCTGTGGGATTTGTTAGGTTATCTGTATTGAATACTTTACATTCTCACTGGTTTTACATGCATGACGCCCGCAACCAGGAAGTGTGAACACTAGAAATCAGCTCACTAAGTTAGTGTTGACGTAAATGAGCACGTGATCAGAAATGGCAAGTAAATGGCAAGTAAATATCTATTTTGAAGAGTTTTTTTTTTTTTCATTTTTAACTCTAACACAATAAAAATACAAATCTATTGATAAGTGGTTTAAAACATGCCTAACATATTCATTACATGGTAGAAATAAATGATCTCCTATTGATTCCTGCTTATTCATCACAACTCACTCTCAGGGTCTGTTTTTCTCTCTGGCCGTCTCCATTAAAGCCTTTTTGATTCATCCTCAAATTGTGTGAGGCTCAAGTCTGTGGTGTCATTTGTTCCCATGTTATTTATACAGGGTAGACGTCAGCAACTTTGATTATTTTATACACCATTGTCACGCCGTGCAATGTATGAATTTTCAGGACATAACTGTGCCAAGAGGTATAAATTTCTATTTTTACAGAGACAAATGTATGACAAACTAACCTACAGCCAAAAGTTGATAAAAATTGGAGAAAAATGTATTTGTCACTTAATATTACTTTCGTGACAGAAATGGCCCTCAATATTAAATATGACAATAAATACATTTCAGGGAGCAGTGAACACACATCTGTATTTTATCACCTGAGTGCATAAACTGTGAACATTGATTTGCCTCTATCTGGTCTGAAGAGATGAAAGATCCAAATGACAAAAAAAAATTCTCTTCTCAGTATATAATATGATGCTATTTGGACTCCTAAGACAGACAAGATATTTAATTTTGGCAAAGACTGCTGATTAAAATGGACACCAAGGTAGAGATGGTTGAGACAAGGGAGAGAAGCTGGATAGCAAAAGCAACACATGGTGAGAAACTTTATAAAACATAAAGAATTCCCAAACATAAGGAAATATGTCTAATAAATAGGGCTGCCAATGTTTTAACTATTAATATTACATAACAGACTAATTGAACTACGTAACTGACCTAAAAGCCTCTCTCCCAGGAGATTTACATAGTTCACAGCAGTATGTTTTGGACCCGACACACAGGGAGAGAGGACCAACAGCAAAATATTACAGGTTTGTACGACAGCAAACCGCAACAAAAGTTGAACATTTTCATCTTTCTTTGTTGCTACTCCGCATGTGCACATCAGCTTGTACACACAAGTTCCACAGGAAATGAAAGGAAAGGGACATTTCTTAATTAACGCATGGGCTATATGGGTAATTGCCCAGGGTGGTATCAGACAGGGTCGGGGCACCCAAAAACTACAAAAATATATATTATTTGTCAGTTGTCCCTTGAACAAGTTTGTTACATTATTGTTAATGCATGTGTAGTGGAGTAAGTTTCCTTTAGTTGCTTTTGAGTACTCAGAGACATTACCTGCTTTCTGCTAAAAAATTATAATTGCCTTTATTTTAATTGGTTAGGGTACGGCAGGAGGGGCTTGCTCAACTGTGGGCATATTTATATTTCAAGTTTACAAAGTTACTTGAAATAACTTTGTAACTTTGTGCTGTGAGTTCAATCACAGCACCAGAGTTAATCTGATACCATGGCTTTGTTATGACAAGTTGACATTAACCAGCAATCTTCATCTGCCATAAATGTGTCATAACAAGTATTAATGTTATGACACATTAATATTTGTGTCATAACACAAGTAACGCATCACTTAAGTTACACAGAGACGCAAACTTAAGTGATGCGTCTCTGTGTATTATTACATTTCCCTGTCATTTGTTGCTAGTCTTAACTATGACTGTCATGAGATCTTTATAATTGTGTCATTAATACTTTCCCTTATTACACTGTCAAAAGCTGTAATAACACAATCATTAACATTTCTCCACATCTAAAGTAAAGTGAAACAAGTAAGAACAAGACATTTTGTCTTGGTCAAAAAGCTGACATTTTAGTACAATGTCAACTTTGTACTAAGAGTGTCATTATTTACTGAATGACACTTAATGACAGCAGTCATAAATATTCATGAAGACTCTGTCATATTTATGACAGTCTTATGCACACCCCTTTATTTTATGCACACCCCTTTATCCTTGTCCTAAATCAAAATATGCTTGATGATCTGAAATATGTGAGCAAAACAAAAAAGAACTCATTCTTTTATAATGCACTACATATGACAAACATCTTACTTGTAGAACTTTTTGTAATTTATTTGAGCTCTTTTTTGTGTCTGACATGGTACAGGACCTTATATAAATACACGTTAGCACATTGCCAGGGATTAGGACCCAGACTCTTAATGAATGCAACAAAACTTGAAAAGAAGAATTTTTTAAAAAGTTGTTTGGAATAATTTTTATATGTCATTCAACGATTAGCATGAAAAATTCAATATTCAAATGAATGAAATGTATTCATTTTTGGTGTATTATAAGAAAGATATTAGAAATTAAATAGAAAATGTTAATGAAAGGATTGTAAACGTGGGAGCTCTGTGTTCAAGAAGACCTGATGTTTCAAATGAGCCCAGAACAACTCAGCTGCTGGTTGACCTTTGTCTGACCTCATGTTTTTTTTCATTAGAGTTAATTAGAGAAACTTGCACATCTGAAAGTCTATTTATTCCCCTTCTTGTTTCATCTCCAGCTCAAGTTTCCTGACATGCCGAAGGGGATGAGAATCAACGTGAGATTTAGGAAGAGCATTACTGTGATTAATTTATTCCAAAGACATGAAACAGAATGCCATAATAAGCCAGCTGCCCTAAAGTATCTTAGACTACAAGAGTGTGAGAATTTTAATCACACAGCTGTCTTCTCTTGTAGACTCAAGATTGCCAAAAGATGACATATTTTGTGTGACAAATGAGATGTTCATGGTCTATCCATGTTTCAATGGGAGTGCATTTTGAAGGAGAAACAATGATTATTTACCCTCAGCTTGTGTTGCACATAAACATTTAAACATAGTTTCATCCAGACCAGGATTTCAGTAGGATTATTGGTATCACAGCATCAAATTGTAGCTAAGACACAAAAAAATCTAACTATAAAGATTGTTCTATGGACTTTTACAAAGTAAGCTTGCCAGCTCCTTAAGATCTAAATTTAAATGTTAAACCATTTAAAATCTTTTAATTTATCTATGCTGAAACCATTAAACCAGACAAACCAGACAAAATATATCTGTAGCAGCAAATTGCCATTGAATGATCTGAGTGAAGAATATGTAAGAATGTAAGAATAACTGTAAGACATATTCCTACAGTAAGACATGTGCCACTGACATACAAGCATGTCAGTGGCACTTCTAATCATAATGATAAGAAGGATGCAAAAGACCCACCTGGTGTATAAATCTGTCAGTTTAAGTGAAGAGAGTCCTGTAAGGAGACAACTGCCTCACCTGGCCCAATACTTTGTTTATGCTACTATATGTTACTCAGAATAAGTCGACTCCAACTGGGTCAGTTGAATAAATGGACTCCTCCATTGTATTGTGTGTCTCTTTTTCAATCATTCCAATGCTTTTACCGTTACAGTACATATTTATGGTTCTACTAAAAGGTGGAAAAAGAGTTACTGGGGCCAATTCTTACATCTGGTTGCTGTATTTGGTCTCTAATTAGCTAGCAGATGTATAAAGTCAAACAAAAAGTTCTCCTTCTAGAAAAGACAGTTTGTGTGATGTAACTTGAGGAGAAGAGAGAGAGCCCAGCGACTGCAATCTGTTTGCTGAGCTCAAGGAGGATTTGTTCGCTCAGGTGTGATTAAGACTTTTTTATGTGTGGCTGTTCAGGCTGCAGTTGATCTGGACTTGGAAAAGGGAAAAAAGAACAACAGAAAAAAAAAACTTATTTTAACCTTGGGTGAGACTCATCCAGCTCGGAAGGCAAGATTTCACCACCAACAGTATGACAGCTAACAAGGCGATCTGCAGTGGGCACTTCTGTGAGGAGGCTTGACAGTGACCTGAATGAATACTAGATGGGATCTAGAAAAAATTTGATCTTCCAATCAAAAAGGAAATGGTGGGAGAAGTTGAAGAGACAGTTTTTGAACCAATGTTGTAGTTTTTTCATTTCTGTATTGACGACCTTTGAAAGTTGTTGAATGTTTTCTCCAGTACAGAAGATACTTGTATCATCTGTAGATATAATGCATTTTATAAGGTTTGATACTTTGACTGTCATTTATATAGAAATTGAATAATTTGGGTCCCAGCACTGATCCCTACAAAAGCAAAAAGTTATGTTTAGTAAATCTGATTTCTGATTATGTTATTCTAAAAATAGTTTCCTTTATCCAATGTAGCTTCTAAGCCAGTTTAATGCCACCCTTCTAATTCCATACCTTTCCAGTTATTTTAATAAGATGCCATGATTGATGGTATCGAAGGCTTTTTTTAGATCTAGAAATACACCAATTGCAAATGTCCTTTTATCCATACTGTCTATGATTAATTCTGTTAACGCCATCAGTGCCATTGAAGTTGATTTGTTTTCTCTAAAGCCATATTGACAATCTGTCAGAATGTTTTGCTTTCCAATAAAATTATCGAACCTTTTACAAAACACTTTTTCAAGTATTTTAGAAAATGGACAAAGTAAGGACACAGGTCTATAATTATTAAAAATATACTTATCGCCAGATTTAAATAGATGAATAACTTCTGCAATTTTCATTGCATTTGGAAATGCTCCAGTTAGGAATGATACATTGCAGATGTAAGTCAGTGGTTCTGAAATATCATCAGTTATCTTCTTATTAAGTGAATTGTTAATTTCATTCCAGTCCATTGATTTCTCCATTGTTACATTGATGAACTATTTTCTTAATTTCTACTTTGTCTACTGGTTTCAGATACATAGATTATGCATTTCATTTTATGTCCCCATCCTGTAGGTTTCAGTCATTTATTTGTTCTGATAACTTAGGCCCCACATTTACAAAATATTCATTAAATCCATTCACTATCCCAACTATTTCATTCAGGGTTTAGTCATTATAGATCAAATATTCAGGGTGAGTAGTATTGGAAGAATTCTTTCTTATCAAGCTATGTAAAGTTTTCCAAATTCTTTAGTCTTTTGTTTGTTATTTTCTAATATTTTAGAATAATATTATTTTTTACATTTTCTCATAATAAAAGTTAATTTATTTTTATAGGTTTTATATTTTTGATCTGCTTCAAGCGTTTTATATTTAAAATTTGTTTATATAGATTATTCTTTTTCTTAGATGCATTTTGTAATCCTTTAGTAATCCATGGCTTATCTTTGTTTTTTTTTTTTGCCTATATTTAAAAGGTACAATTGGACAGTTTTTGTCATAAAATACTTTAAATATTTTGATAAATATCTCAAAAGAATTTTTTTCTTCATACAACACTTTCCAGTTATGTTACTGTAAATCATTTCTTAATGCACTTATTGAGTCTTCTGACATGATTCTTCTGTATGTTATATTGGTGATCTCCTTTAGTTTTCTGCAAACCTCTTCTAGGACAACAGACACAAGCAGATGGTCACTTATATTGAAACACTTGATGACATTTTATTTTAAAACAAATAATACAACTGTTAAAACAGCATTATATGATTAAAAGGTTCCAAGTATACCTCAACTTAAGCAAACAAAAGGACATAATTAATATCAACATCCAATTTTAAATGCCAGAATGGTCTAAACATTTAGCACTGGATTACATCTTAGTCCTTATCTATTTTGAACAAAGACAACCCTAATTAACAAAATGTGAAAGTGTAAAAACGTCATGCACCAAAATGGAAGACTTCAGCAGTATTATGCAATTTTTTCTACAACATAAACATCCAAGTTATATCATACCAGTTTATGTGAAAAGAGCTATTCTAAAACCTACAAGAACAATGTCTCAATGTCTTCTGTAACAGCACATGCACAAGGACCACATACAGATCTTTCCTCTCAAAACCATAATGTTGTCTGTATGTCAAATCGTAAAGGTTGGAAAAATGCAACTGGTCAACCTGCAGAGAAGCATCAAACTCATTTCCCTTCACCACATGGTAGGACTGAAAATGCTAATCAAATCCAAGAATCTCAGTGTTCGACAGCAAGAAAATAATTCCCAGAAAAATAATAATGTCCCTTATTTGACAACATCTTCAAACTTGGAACACACAATGAGACCAGGGTGATATCAGTGATGATATCACAGATAATGGTATCTGTGGCATGACATACAACCCACATCAACCTCACAGTTCATGTCAGCATGCACATTATCTACCACCATGTCCCCATGTGTTAACTCACTCATTCACTGTCTTTACAGGTCCATAATACATTTAAAGACAATGACTCCCAGTGGTATCCTATTGAAATATGATGTTTTGGGGTTATTAGTATGCACTAATACCCTTCATGGCACAAATACCATGCCACGAAGAGTTCATCAGAGGCTGAAATCGAATACTTAGCCTGAATACTTGAATACTTAAGCTGATGATCCACAACAGTGTAGTACTCATTGATGGTGTGACACGGTGTTCCAACCGCTAAAAGATATGGCTGCCTCCACTGCACTGAGGCTGTCATTTGGCCAAGGCTGCGGCATGACTGAAAGAAGATTTTCAGTAGAACAAAAATGAATCAGATAACAAATTCCCTACTTCACAATAACAGACAGTTTACTAAAGGTCGGGTCCATTACTTTGTGAAACTGGATAACATGGCTCAGAGCTTCTTGAACAACAAGTTTCACTGCCCTCTTCTTCCCACTGGGTGGTGGAGGCCAGAGGTACACCAACAGCAACAGTGCTTTAATGTAGCTAAAGACATTACAGTATTTAAATGAAACACTGTCAGGAATACAATTAATAATTGCACTATAAAGAACACAGTTGTTGCTGTGCAAAAATTGCATCATTCAACTAAGTTGTGATATTTGGTCAGTATAATGAAAACAAATATTTAAACATTCTGCATATTTGTTTTAAATCAGGCCAAAGCTAGGATTGACTTGATCCTACACTGAATTGTTCATCTGGGCTGACTCCTGTGGTCAAACTGGGAGTCAATCCGTAGCACACTGAGTTAGTTGGAGCTCTTTATTTTGAAGGATCTTCTTTGACAAAAGGTGAATAAATTTATGAAAACAAAGGTAAAAAAAGGTACTGTATTATTTTAAGCAGGTCATCTTGAATAAACCAAAAAACATTACATTGTCTTAAAAATGTTGAATATGTGTTTCCATTGAGTTTGATGTAGCGTTTCTTTCCCTAGCATTTGACAAGTATCTGGGGGGAGCAGCTATGCCACGTTTGCCCATCCCTAATGAAAGCTGAAAGACAACTTCTATTTAAAACTTATTTCCACATTTAAAACTTCTACATCTTATATACAGCTTGTGTATATAAAGCTGTATAATGCTGCACATTATACACCACACCACAAACGGAGCAAAGACAACATGGAGGGAACTCAAAGTGCAGTTTTTGAGAAAAAATAGTAGGAATAACAACAATGTAATCTATCTTAGCAAAAACAAGAAAGAGATCAACTAGCACCAATAAATTGGTATATCTTCTCTGATACAACATGTAGCATCTCTAGTGGTACATTTACTTCACTGTCAGCTGATGTCAGTAACGTTTGGTCAAAATTATACATACATACATACATACATACATACATACATACATACATAACCACCAATGTACTTATCTGTGTTTTCGGTTGTCTGAAAAGAAATTATACACACCACTCGGACCACAAACTGTGCTGGTACAATGTGCTAACATTGGTAGTGCATCAAATTACTAATGAACTCTACAGTGTAAAAAAACAACTCTGCACATCAAACTCTGAAAAAAATAACACTTTTGCACTTCTATTGGGGCCTGGTCAAAGTGTTGTCATCCTGCTCCACTGTGGCATTGTTGATGAGAAGGAGAAGCTGACTTGGCGGGTCTTTCTTGTAAGTGACAATTTATTTTATTTGTTGGCCTTCAGGATTAGATTGTTGCTTACATAACTCTGAATTGATGAATTTCGGCATCCTGAACATGCAGGTTGCACATAGTTTTAAGGACGGCTTCAGATCAAATCATTCTGTTGCTCTGGGGAATTGCTGCTCCCCTGAGTAATCCCCAAAAAAATTGCTCTGTGGGACGAGTGAGGGTAATTAGGGCAGTAGACAGATAAGCAGTTTAAGTCAGAAGACCAGATTTAAACTCCCACTGATGTCCAACTTTCTCAGGCTAGTTTCATAGTTTGCTTCATAACTAGAATATGTTTAGCAAAATACAGACGGCTCTGGTTATACACTTGTGGAGGAATCTAAGAATGAAACGTACACAGAAAAAAATACATAATAAACTGTGACTTGCATGTGGAAATAACTTGAAATGAACTGTTCAGTTTTTATCAGCATTCAGGTAGAAAACACAAAAAGACCTCATGAAGATATATTGCACTACATTTGCTTTACAAAGACTCCTTTTCAAAACATAAAAATAATTGTTAGAGTGGCAATGCAAATTGTGCCCTGTTGTTGTCATCAGCACTTCTTAAAGAGTAAAACTTCTAACAAATACTTTAGTAAAATACGATATTGTACCCGTGGGACTTATACAGAAAAAAAGTGATTAATAGAACAGAACAATTGGAAGAAGATTCTGAATATTTTCTTTTGAGAGAGTGAATAGTTTTATTACAGTGTAGTTAATCCAAATCCTACTGGCTTCAGAAAACCCTATGCAAACCCTTTTTTGACATTCCTGCAGTAGAACTTTAATATTATTTCTGTAGCTTCCAGATTTACTATCAGTTAACAGTGATCTGAAGCAATCTCACAAATAAATCTTTGCTTCCCTAGAATTGCTCTCTACTAATAAAAACGCTATGTAAATAACCTCAATTTTTCTTGAAAATTGGAAAATTTCTTTAATCTAGAATTTCCTATCCTCACATTCACCCAGAAACTTAAACTGTAAAACCAAGTCAGCTTGCTGGAGTTGCATTGCAGAGAAATGTGCCCCATACTGTAGAGTAAGCAGTAATTTATTGTATGCCATTTAGCTACAAGTCAGTATGTGATCTTTGATGATCAGAGCTGATATGATAAAATTACATTATGATAAGGAGAGTAATAGATTTTCCACCCTAGATTAATTTTTTGGAGTTGTTAATTAACTTGTCTATATTAATATATTTATCCCCAACCAAAATAAGGTTGACCACAATCAGTCAGAGGGATGCCTTACTGTGGCACAGGTTGGCAGTCATTCATTTGTCACTAATCATTATGAATGATATCACTGTCAAAGTTCTCCCTTATAGAAGTATTAATCTCCAGTAATAACACAGCTTTGGGAAGTAGTTTATTGCTTGATTGCAAGGTCAAATTGGAGTCTAAACTGGTGTCAAATATCTTTACTAATAATAACAAAGAGTATCTTTGAAAAATACAGCAGTATCAACTTGGTTAAGAAAGGAACCTCTTCCTACAGTTAACATTTTTACACTGCATTATTCCGTTGCAGGTTTTTTCTGCGTTTGCTTTGTTGTCATTGAAATATTTCAGATCAGCACAGAAATGATGATACTAAACACAACTGCCAGAAGTTTCTACACCGATCGTCTTATTGCACCATTTGATACTGGATGACACCAGAGTTTTATGTCATTGCTTTTCAGGGACTGCTTGAATTCACTGGAGGTTATGTCCTGTTATCTGATACCACTTCCTTCCAAAGATGCTTCTGAGCACATTAATGGTCTTCAGTGTTGTTGTGGCTTCATGTGAACCACTTAAAGCCATTTAGAGTGAAGGGTCAACAAACCCAAACAGGTGTTCTTTGTCTGCTTCACAAAAATCTACAGTGGGGAAAAAAGTATTTAGCCAGCCACCAATTGTGCAAGTTCTCCACTTAAAAATGTACATTATAGGTAGAGCTCAATGATGAGAGACAAAATGAGAAAAAAAATCAGAAAATCACATTGTCTGAATTTTAAAGAATTTATTTGCAAATAAGGGTAGAAAATAAGTATTTGGTCTCCTAGAAACAAGCCAGATTTCTGACTGTCACAAACCTGTAGCTTCTTCCTTCAGAGGCTCCTCTATTCTCCACTCATTACCTGCATCAATGGCTCCTGTTTGAACTTGTTAACAGTATAAAAGACACCTGTCCACAACCTCAGACAGTCACACTCCAAGTTCCACTATGGTGAAGACCAAAGACTGTGGAAGGACCAGAAACAGAAATGTAGACCTGCACCAGGCTGGGAGACTGAATCTGCAACAGGCAAGCAGCTTGGTGTGAAGAAATCTACTGTAGGAGTGATAATCAGGAAATGGAAGACCTACAAGACCACTGCTAACCTCCCTCCATCAGGGGCTCCAGATCTCAGCCCGTGGGGTCAGAATGATCACAAGAATGGTGAGCAAAATCCCAGAACCACACAGGGGACCGAGTGAATGACCTGCAGAAAGCTGGGGTCAAAGTTACAAAGGCTACCGTCAGTAACGCACTACGCCACCATGGACTCAGATCTTGCAGTGCCAGACGTGTCCCCCTGCTGGAGCCAGTACATATCTGGGCACGTCTGAAGTTTGCTAGAGAGCATTTGGATGTTCCAGAAGAGTATTGGGAGAATGTCAGATGAAACCAAAGTAGACTTGTTTGGTATAAACACAACTCGTCATGTTCGGAGGAGAGTGAATGCTGAGTTACATCCAAAGAACACCGTACCAACTGTGAAGCATGGCGGTGGCAGCATCATGCTTTGGGGCTGTTTCTCTGCAAAGGGACCAGGACGACTGGTCTGTGTAATGACAGAATGAATGGATCCATGTACTGTGAGATTTTGAGTGCAAACCTCCTTCCATCAGCAAGAGCATTGAAGATGAAACGTGGCTGGGTCTTTCACCATGACAATGATCCCAAGCACACTGCCATGGCAACAAAGGCGTGGCTTCATAAGAAGCATTTCAAGGTCCTGGAGTGGCCTAGTCAGTCCAGATCTCAACCCCATGGAAAACCTTTGGAGGGAGTTGAAAGTCCGTGTTGCTGCTGCCAGCCCCAGAACATCACTGCTTTAGAGGAGATCTGCTTGGAGGAATGGGCCAACATTCCAGCAACGGTGTGAGCCGACCTGGTGAAGACTTACAGAAACCGTTTGACCTCTGACATTGCCAACAAACGATATATTACAAAGTATTGAGATGAACTTTTGTTATTGACCAAATGCTTATTTTCTACCCTTATTTGCAAATAAATTCTTTAAAATTCAGACAATGTGATTTTCAGATTTTTCTTTTTTACATCTACCTAAGATGTAAATTACAGGCACCTCTCTCATCTTTTTAAGTGGGAGAACTTGCACAATTGGTGACTGATTAAATACTTTTTCCCATTGTGTGTGTATTCTCTGCCACACAGACTGGCCACTTCCAACAGTGCAGTTGGGCTACAGCAGGTAGTGCCCTCACAAACTGACAGGCATCACAGTTTTGCACTGTGTTTTCAATGTCTGCATCCAAATGTGGGCACCGCACCTCTGACCTGGCTATCACTTTCATTCTCTGTATTCCTGAATGTGCAGCATGCATCCAGTGGTCCTGTGTGCTGCACACACAATAATTCTCATTCCCCACAGAACACACCCATACTCTACAGTTCGCTCCTTTGCAGGAAGTATGGTCTGAGAACATCTTCACTGATGTGATCAGGCCATGCATTTAAATTGAGAACCCTCACCTTGCTCAGTATCTCATCTTTTCATGTGCTTTCTGCAATGTTGCTTGCATTCACTGGGAGGTCATCTACCTCTGGATATATTTGCTTTTCTTCTTCTGCCATGTCCTTATCTTTGGCAGCTGAGATAGCACAACAACGTTGGCATGATCTGCTAACTTACAATACTCCATGTCTTAGTGTCTCAAGCCAATTTTCAGTGTTTGGTAAAGGCTATGCTTCCTTCTCCACACTCTGGTAGATTGTGACTTGATAATCTTAGCAGATCCCAATGGACTTGTCTGCTTTTGGAACAATGATGAAGGATGAAGCCCATTCTCTCTGGTCTGTTTTGGATATTATTCCTATTGCTTCTAGCCTTTGCCTCTCTTTACTGTTTCCCTGAGGGCTCAGGGTACTTGTCCAGCCTTCTTAAGATTGAGCTGACTGGTTTCACCCTAATGATGTGTACATTTATGTACATGCCGACATACAAAAAAAAATGTATAATGTTTGTGTAAGATATTAATTATTAAACAGTTCAGTCGGTTTAGCAAACCTCTGTGCAAAGTATTTTCATCTTATTGGACAGATCCAAAGCAGCTGACCTAGAAACTATTTATCTACACTTTTCCTGATTCTACCCTGGCAGTGTCTTTTTAAATACACTGACAGATGCCAACATTTAATAATGAATTCATTCATTAATGTGTTTATAAGGAAGCAAATCTGTCAACGGGAGCAAGCAGTTTTAACATAAATTCAGTTTTATCGTCCTTAAATTCCAGATATCTCAAATTGTTTTATTACTAGAAGTTTTAGCAATTTAAAATGTCTCTAATTATATTTCGACTAGATAAAATAGCTATTTGAGATTCTACAATTAAATTCTGACTAGTCATAAAGTAAATTCAAGATATCTCGATTTTAGTTTTGACTAGTCATAATTCGAATTAAAGATATCTTGAATTACAACATAATTCAAGATATCTTAAATGCATTGTTGTATAGGAGATATGTAGTTTTGACTAGTTAAAATTAAATTATAGACATCTTAACAGCAAATAATGATTAAACAAAACTAAATTAAAGATATCTGGAAATATAATTTTGACTAGTCAAAATTCCTTTTAAGATATTTCTAAATTTAACTACTTAAATTAACATTCTGACTAATCAGAAAGTCACTACTGATATCTTGAATATGTATTCTGTAAACGTTCTTAATGTTACGGTTCCTGGCCTCTAGGGGCTCTACAGGAGAGCTGCCTGTGGTTTTTTTTCTCTTTCCAGTTCCACCTAGCTGCCACAGGTGGAATGTGTTGAAGCTCATCAGCCACTCCATAAAAGGATCCACCCCGGAGATGCCAGATCCCTTTCACCCTGGGCCTTGATCTGTTGTGATCTTGTCTGAACTGAATGTTGTGTGAATATTTGAGAGTTTGCTGTGAGCTTTCCTGTGAAGAATCTAGTGGTTAATTTAAGTGTGTTTCTGTTATTTTGTGGAAGCAGGTAGGGGTTCTCTGCCATTTTTGTTCAACAGTTTTCTCCTGTTTTTGGTTAGACAGGGAGTTTAGGTTTTGTATTTTGGTTCATTTCTTTAGAGAGTGGCTGATTTATTTCTTAAGCTAACAGGGGGGGGTTTTGTTTGTTGTTTTGGGAACAAAACAAACACTTTTGTTCTTTTGTTTTCTCTGTTGGAGATTTTACTTAAATTGTAAAATAAACTTATTTTTGATACAGACATCAGCTGTTTTAGTTTACTGATTTTATGTTACAGCCAGTGCCATGACATACCCTTATTTTTCTTAAGGGGGGGGGGGGGGTTGTAACAGTAAAGTCAAAACGTTCCTGATTTGCATAGCAATTTGAAAGTTTAATAAAACAATGAAAAATAGAACAAACAAAAAAAGATGTTTGAAAATGCACCACTTTCATGTTGAAAATGCTTTGACAGCAATTTTAGCTTTTCAAAGATGTTTTTAGTGCATTCGGTATGTCGGAAATGAATAAACAAGAAATTCTTTTCAGATTTCAGGAGCAGTCTTATAGTTTATGAACTTTTGCGTTCACCATATATCCAACATTGCCGAGCTCTTTCTACGTTGTGGGATTTACTGACAATTTTGTGCAGGAAACAAAATTCTGTAGGCAACTATTTGGACAACACAAAGGGACTTCCACACAATTTTTAATTCAGATATCTAAAATTGGTGCGGGACCATTTTGATCTTACATCGGAAAATAAGTTATTTGTTTTCATTTCGTTGTTTCATCCGGTTCTTTTCATTTTCTACTTCTTCCATTTGAATCCAAATTAAGCTGAAATTGACTCTTAGTTTACTTTCAGAACATAAAAGGTTAAGTGTCGCATATGTTTGACAGAACTGTCTTATTTATATATATCCACCTCCTCTATGCGGTCTTGAAATAAAATCCCGAGACAAGACCGAGACCAAATGCAGTCGAGTCCGAGACGAGACCAAGACCGGTTTCGAGTACATCACTGGCAAGGCAACAAGAGCTGTTATTTCTGTTGTAAAGTGTGCATCAGCCAGAGGAACGAAACAGTGGGAGTAGATTTAAGTTAATGAATCATGCAGATTTGCGTGAATAGATTACATAATAGATGTAAATTGGTAACAAAGGTGAGGTTAATTTGACCACTGATTAATTTAGTTCGGGTTTTCTCACAGCCCTGCAGGTGAAATGGCACACAGTGTCAGTGTATAATTATCAGTTTGCCTACACCAGACTGTGTTACATGGTATTTGTGCTTCTTCCCCATAATTTCTCTATCACTGAGCTCTGGAGGCTGTTTTGTTTTGGAGTACATTAAGCTTCAATTAGGGATCATTTCTGCTTTCACCTTTTTCCCATTTAGACTTCCAGAAATAATGTTCTGTTTCTATCAAGAAAAGCTTCACGGATGACATTTCTATTTCTGAAGTGGTCAATTACAGCTCACTGCCATCAATTAAAAGTAGATTTATTAAGCCAAATGGCAACTTGGGTCAAGAAAGAAACTACTTTATTGAATATGATTTGTCAATACTTTATTGATCACATTCAATAAAGTATTGGATTCTTTATTGTAGGTCTGTCGCGATAAATGATAAATCATTTAATCGGACAGTAACAAAAAGTTTTTTTTATTTATCGACATTATTGTTTCTCCCTGCATTTTTCCATGACACTGGATGAGAAAGCTCATCTCCTGCTCTCCACTGACCCTCCCTCCCTCATGTCTTTAGCATAATGCCCAGATCGCTACACGATTTTCAATACCTGAGAGACCAAAGACCAGCCGACAGAAATCCGACGGGCACAAAATAATGGCTAAAAGTCCAGTTAATTCATTTTAAAACCAGGCATTAAGCAACGTTTTACTACAATCTACCTCCAATGCAAGTGGCTGGTGTCAGTAAAGTCCTGACTGAATGAATATCATTAGAACCTATTTATGTCATGTTAACGATGAACAGCTGGAAAGTTATCGGGTTTATCAACTGCAGTAGCAGTTTGGCTGCAGCTCCTCTCCTGGTCATTTCTCTGGATATTCTTTGCACCAAATGTTGAATAAACATTAATGTTGTTTCCACATATCATCTCTCCAGGTTGCGCCGTCAGCTGTTTGGGATTCCCTTCCCTGCTTTCTGAGGGGAAAGTACGGAGGGGAATCCTCGCTTTCTGATTGGCTACCTGTCACAATCAACAGGCTGCGCTCTCGTTCCCTGCGGGGAAACCCCGTAGATCGTAGCCACAAGGTTCTACCGACTGGAACCGATCATTCTAACACACTACAGGACGATTGGCGACATCGCAGCGACAATGTTAGAACGTTTAAAGTTCTAAGATTGTCATAAATCATGTTGTGTGAACTGGGCTTAAGGGAGGAGTGAACTATTGCATCAGGTGGTCGATATGCCATCTTCTCTATTTAAATCTCATAATTATTGGAGGGCAATATAGTATACAGACTTCATAATCTGCATCTTTGGTCGAATGTAGTTTTTATTTTCACTTTGGTTTTATGTTGTTTAGTTTTTATTAAAGTGCATTTTTTGATAATTTAGACTGAGTTCATTTTATTTTTGGTTCTTTGTTCTTTGTTTACCTGTTCCAGTGTTAAATGTTCTTTTGAGAATAATACGTATCTGTTTTTGGCAGGAAATCGCAACCATTATTATGTAATTTCCATTAAATTAAAATATTGTTTGAAGACAATATCAACGTCGACACGACGTGACCATTTGGAGCCAGATGTAAAGCGCCGGCGCTGATCCAGAGCCAGCCGGCTCCCTGCAGTTGCAGTGGAAATAGAAATCCCGAGCGTCCTCCAGCCGCAGCTCCCTCTGCTCAACCTGAAGACGCAGCAAAACGCCAAACACAAATCTGTCACAGAGACACCAGCTGCACCTTTTATTAACTTCACTGTTATAATATTGGTCTTCAAACAATATTAGTGTTTATCACAATAATTTGAGACAATTAATCGTGGATCCTATTGTGACCTCTAAAGTGTGCACATTTTTCACTGTACTTGGTTATGGCTACAGCTTCTAAACAGAACAGTGATGCCTGACAGCAAAATTTGTTATTGTGACAGGCCTACTTTATTGGCAACCTTGCATCTTACCTGTAGATCCATGATTGGATCTATGATATGATCTGGTATGTTCCAATGAAGCCGGTTTTAGATTTAAAATACCTTTTAAAATAAATCTTTCACTTATTACACATACTTTTTCATTAAGTGTCAGCCATTAAATTGAAGCATCCCACTGACCCTAAAAGTTATGCTGTCAGGGTTCACCCAAAGCAGACAGGTCTTAGGTGAGGAACCAGACAAAGTACAGCTGGGATTGGCTGAACTGGGATCGACGGGTGGAGTCGGGATCGGAGTCGGGATCGGAGTAGGCCTCTCGGGGCACCGCTGAACTGGAGCCTGGAACTGCATCTAGTGCTTTGCCAACCTCAACAGAGATAGTATGTAATGTGGATTTCTGAAGTTGGCAGCTTGATTTGAAGAGCTGGTGACTCTCCTGCTGAATCCTCGATGAGTAACAGGGCATGACCAGGCTGGTGAAGGTGCTTCCTGTCCGTCATGGAGATGGTGCAAGGCGTTGGGAGCATGCTACGCTCTAGAGTATCATCTTATTCCTGGGACGCATTTCCCTTCTTCAGCTGGATCCTATTGTCTCAATTCGATTCAAAAAGTAGCATGACTGAAGCCCAGGTTGAGGTGTTTGTTCTTTAATGCTGCCAAAGCTGTGACAAAGCCCAGGCACAAGGGTCGAAACAGGTGGCACAGGTAAGTGATGCTCAGACACAAAACTGAATAACAAATGACTGGGACTCAGACAGGAACAGATGACAGCTGAGGTTAAATACACAGAGGATAACGGGGGAACAAGACACAACTGGAACCAATAGAAGGGGAAACATGACACAAGAGGACCGAAATAACCAAAATACATAAACAGAATAACATAATCCTCACAGAGGCAAGACACAGTTTAGCTAAATGTGAAAAATAATAAAGGACGCTGGCTCACGTTGGGTGAAACAATATTTCTTTTCAGGACTGTCCTACATTTGAAAGCTTTTGGGAAAAAAACTTCCCAGTCAGTCGACGCGTGTAGAGCGCAGGCGATGCTGAGGCCAACGGGAGGTACATGAGGGAAGTGTACCCAGGAGGAGTGTGTGTGGAGGGGCAGTGCAAGCAGGTTCAGGGGGACCTGCTAGTTCAAATGAAGAATCCATTTTAACCGCTTCCAATTCTAGTTATTATTAAAACATTTTTGTAGAGTACCTTGAGACAACATCTGTTGACACTTGGAGCTATAAAAATAAACTGAATTGAATTATCCACAGGTTGAACAAACTGTGGCAATAAATGTCTGCTATAAAAATACAGATGCTTAAATACTGTGGCAGCTTTGCATCTTACCTGTTGTAATAATGTTTAGATAATATTTGATGAAAAGTTCTTCCACAAGCTGACCAAATGAAATGCCATGAGAGAAGATGCCTCTACAGTGGGACAGTGCAGACAGAAAACACTTGTCCACTCTGACAGCCTAGTGTTTCTGTAGCCCAGGGAGAGAGCTTTCATGCTCCACTGTCCTTCGTGCCACTGTAACTCCATACCAC
Source organism: Phalloptychus januarius (assembly GCA_902982915.1). Classification (NCBI taxonomy): domain Eukaryota; kingdom Metazoa; phylum Chordata; class Actinopteri; order Cyprinodontiformes; family Poeciliidae; genus Phalloptychus; species Phalloptychus januarius. The sequence goes on from CADWAE010000127.1 coordinate 688,922, forward strand.
TGTGAACTGGGGCCTGTATTCTGAAAGAGGCAGTACTACCTACTTACCACATAATGCATCTGAACTGGTTAAGAAAGACAGCCTGAGTTCTGCCTGCAAACACAGAGACAGACTCACACCAAAAAATAACTGTTGGTTTTATCCATGTAGCCTACATATTGCAACAATGAATTATCCTTCTATCAAAGCAGGACATATTGGACACAATGGACATATTGTCCATCAAGGTGTTTTTTAAATCCCCTTAACTGTCAAAGAGGACACAGGTGATCTCATGGACCTCGATTAATAGGTAGCATTTTGAGGGTGACAGTTAAGAAGTTACAATGAAATTTGCAGCTGAACACATTACTTTGTCATCACCATCTAGTCACTGTGGTACTTTTGACCTCAGAACAAGAAAGTGTAACACTCTGCTTTGAACTAGTCCTCCACAGGTCTGAGGCTCTTATTTCAAAATAGGTAATGTGATTAATTTGCAGTATGTAATATGTTTTAAACAATTGAGATTATTTGCATGTTTTAACACATTAATCTTTCCAGCCCTAAAAAACATTAATCTTGTTAAGTAAACCTATTGTTCCACATGTTCTCCAACTAACGGTGAAGTCTGGCAGATGTAGGACTGTCTCAAGCTGGACATTTTGAAACTCGTGGGACAATTCACTCGAGTGGTGCAGATTTGTACCTATTTAATTGTGGATGTTGTTGTGACCTCTAAAGTTTTCACATTTTTCACTGTACTTGGTTATGGCTACAGCGTCTAAACAGAACAGTGATGCCTGGCAATAATGATTCTGGTGAGGATGATTGTGAGAGCTTTGATGAGTTTTCCTATAGTTGAAGGACCAACTATAGGAAAACGGAGGGTTACTGTACTTCTGATGTTAATGTTTTTTCAGTGAAGTTAGCAGTAGCTTCCTACAGTATGAACTGTATTCTGAGCCCTAGCTGTCATGTAGATGGATGTCTGGGAAAACAAATGCATTTTTATATATTTTGGACTTTCTTCCACACAAAAACAATTATTTTCAAAAACTCCAAGCAAGGTAGATATTTGAGAAAACTCCAAACACAAATATGTTTGTTCTTGCTGCATTGACTTTTGATTCTTCTGCCTCAGGCAGGGTAGGGAGAAGGTTCCTTCTTGGTCCTTTGAGTTTGCATGTTCTTCAAGTAAAAAAGAACATGCATGGTTGAACAAAATACAAACCATGCATTTGATGGAAATTAAATGTTGTAAGCAGGAATGCAAAAACTTGCATCTAGAAGCAAAGCCGCAGAGTTATTAAATTATTTCACATCTTGTGGCCCAGGTAAAGGAGGGGGTGACTACATTTGTCAATTCCCCCAGAGAGAGGGCCGTCTGACCTGCACTGGGTGCAAAGGGGCTCAGTGATCAGAGCAGGATGGGGGGAGCAGGAGGCAAGCGATTGAAGACAGAAGTGTAAGTGGTGGTGAGGTGGGAGGAAGCACAACAAAGATGGCAATGACAGAGAAATGCATCCAGCGAGGATGCAGTGGCCTCAGTAGCAAAGAGGACATGCTATTGCTAAAACCAAATGCCCTGAATTGAATCGCTATGTTGAGCAATATTAAAAAATAGTAATTGAGATCAGACTGGAGGTCAGGGTACACAGAGCAGACGGTGTCCCTGAAAAGAGAGAAAGCCCCAAGCTGCTCTGCAGTTCCCTTTTCTTTACAGTTTAAGTGAAAAAATATATATAAACTCAAATAATACAATGATGTTAGTATTTTTTTTTCTTCTTTTGGGGTTGTTAATAGGGTCTTACTAGCTTCTGGACCAACTAAATAACATTTCCTGACACAGTGATAAATAAATGGGAGATAAATGAAGATAACTCCTTGATCTTTTGAGTGGAATCCATTTGTGAACAACTGTATAGATGCATTTGTCCTTTTCAAGTGGGGAAGCTGCACAAATTAAAGAAGAACTTAACATATGTTTTCAAATACGTTTTTAGCGGTTATTTCTGTTCAATTTTGCCTAATACCTTGTGTAAGTTAAACATAGTTTTGGTTTTAAACTGTCATCTACCACTGGCTCCAGAACAAGGCTCCTTCTCTCTGAAGGGAATACCGCCTGTTGAATAGAGAAAACATTTTAAAATTGTAAGGAAACATAATCAGCTAAGAAAATGGTTTTATTCTTTTTTAGTAATCAGTAATCAGGATTGTGAACTGCACCCATATGGTACTGATGAGTTACACTGAAAATAAACAAGCAAATAATTGAATTAAATATGAACATGTGTTTGGTTATTATGTTGTTTTACTGTATCTGGAGAATAAATAGTTTTGTTTGTACATGCAGATTTGGTTAAATATGGAGCTTCAGAACATATCTAGCACTCCAGAGAAAACTTCTGACCAAAGACTTACTGTCAAGCTCTTGGGTTTGTTCAGGCCATGTAGCTGTTACTGTTTCACCTCCCTTTGCTCTCCGGCTCCGTTCTGTTCTGTGTTAAATGTTGCCGCCTGTGTCTCCTCTGATCTTCTGTGTATTTATTGTGAGGACTCTTCATTCCTTCTTTGTTCGCTCACCCTGTCTTCCCTGTTCTGCTTTAGTTAAACCAGTCTGGTGTGATCAATGATTCTTTAAAATTTTTGTAAGGTTTGAACTTCTAAGCTCCACTTCTTCCCATGAGAACACATGCTGTATGATCATGCAACCTAAATATTAACACCAGGCTTATTTGCATGTGCAATTGTGGAGGCATATTTAGGGAGAAATCCATTAGTCCCACATGTAAGATCAATAGCACTTGTATTAAGCTATATGCACAGTTTCATACATCTGGATGTTTTCTGCACAAGGCACCTTTATTAACTTCCATGCAGCAGGTTTAGTGGCAAATCCACCTGGTGTAAAGTTCACTGCTATGGTTATTGTGAGGAATTTGTAACTTATTGAATAATTATCTAATTTGAACCATTCTTTTATTGCTAGAATAATACTTTTAGTAAAACTTTAGTCAAATAAGATTCTTAAGAAAAGACACCAATGTGAAATGTTCAAACTGTGGGAAACAAAACACAGACGGGGGATATTTTAGTTGGTGTACTTGGGAGTTAAGTTACCTTTTATGCCCTTGAAGGCTTTAAGTACATCCTAGTACTTTACTGAGAACTTTTTTTGCTCCTAGGTTCTCGCTATTCTACTTATATCTCCCTCCGGATCATCAACTTTTAATACCATTGGACATCTAAGGACCATTCATGTTTAATTGTTGGGTAACCTTTTTAAGGACTTCTTTAATAAATCATTTTAGAACTGTGTTTGCATCCGTCTGCACTGCTCACTATCGCCAGTACAACCCATGAGACTTCAGCCCTGATCCACCTTCTTTCAAGACCAAACACTGCTGCTTTTTTCTGTCTGGTATTACTGATAGAGCTGCAGGTGTCTCTGTTACTGCCACAGGAGGACCACTGGCTAGGTTTAGCTCCTGTGCAGTAGAGCGACAATAGCTTGTACACTGATAAAGTCACATAAGTGTTTTTGACCAACTACATGTGTGTAATTAGTGCAACACTCTTGGTGTTCTCTTTTTACAGTTTGCTGTTCTGTGCAGAAACATTTGGGAGTTGATGCCACAGTTACTGAACATTTGACAGAAACTTAGAAAACTTCCAGAAAGGAAAGTTTCTCAAACTATTACAAAGAATCAACAGAGAATCTTGCTACTGGAAGCATCCTAAACCAACATAGAATGAATGTGTGGCCCAAGACAGGAAGATTCACTGAATATTGCCACATCCATCAGTGAAGGGTCTCCGAGGAGGAGGAAGAAAACAAGGAGATGTTTTGCTTCAGTTTAAGAGCAGTTATGTTACTGTGAAGCTGCAAGTTCATCTGTTCCATATTTTCTGAGGTCTTTATGAGATAACCACAACATTCTGCAGTAGAAAAATATTATCAAAATCACTTTTTCTCAATTCTGTGCACATAGCTTAATAAGAAACTGGTGAGTGTACAGTAGAGCACACAGTAACAGAGTGTCACCAAACTGATGCAAACATTTTTTGATCTCATTTCCATCTAACTTTATTTTCAAGTAGACCAAGTGGAATAATCTCCATCCACAATTCTAAACCTAAATCCAAAAAGCTGCACAAGTTTAAAACATTAAAAGCACCCAAAAATAGATAGCTTATCTGTACAACAAAATAATTAGCTAATCGGAGTAGTTTTCATTGTGTGAGTTTCAAAGCAGTGAATTTGTTTGCAACAAAGTGAAACATCTGGTTTTAGTTGAATCCATCAAAATCACAACCAGGATGTTCTTCATTGCTGAGTGTAACTGCAAAAATAATCGCATTAGTGGATAATGCTGTGGTTGATAATCAATTATATATGTTTGTGTTCCAGCTTGTCCAATTGACCACATTTTAGGTAATTCCTCGTAAAAGTTGCTTCATCAGTAAATGTAAAGTAGTTTCAAGTTTTACATCCCAGAGAATGCATGCAGTGTATGGTATCCATGTCCTCTAGCATTTACTGAGCGGCACAAAGAGGTGCTTTTCATCAGATCCTCTTTGCTTCCCTAAGGACCCACATTCCACCAGACTCACATCAGTTATTGCCTACATGAGACTCAACAGAACAGAGCTGAAAGTATAATGTGAGCAAATCATCCTGGGTACATTATGCTGGCTTATAATTGCTTGTGGTGTGAGCTCTAATGCTTTTTTAAAAGGGTGTTTTATTCTCACTGCAGCACAACTATATTATGAGAAGCATAATTGATTTTTTCCCCCCCTTTACTTGGTGTCATTAGTAGCTGTGATGTGCGATAATCAACCTTTGCCCCCACAGTGCTTGTTAGTGAGTCAAACAGAAGCGAAGCGCTGATTTTGATTCATCAGTGTGTTCAGAGTTAAACATAAACTATATTATTGCTGTGTCACAGTGGAGCCATAATCATTTAGGACATGTAAAGGACTTGACGTTTTTCCCAGTTCAGATACAATTAAAGGCACGTGACAAAATTTCTTCTGCCCAATACTCCTGCTGTAGTCATTACTGTACTCAATCGCTACTGTACTTGTCTATGCTGATCTCTGTCAGGCTGTCTTCATACTGATAGTAACCCTAACACGTCAATTTATTTAAGTACTAGAAACATAATGAGAAATAAAAAATCTGATGTTTTGTCTGTGTTTCATGTTAGGATCTTATGAGTAAGATGTTGTAAGCTGGTGGTGAGTTCACCTCCTGCATTAGGTATATTTGTTTGTCAGTGAACATGTGAAAAACCCACACAATTTTTTTTTCCAGTGCCCAGCCACTGAGTCTCCATGCACACATTACCCAAAATAGTATGCAGACCACCAGCTCTCACATTGACCAGTCACATCATAAAGTGCATAAAAACACTCCTTTTTTCTTCCTGACATTAAGTTACACCAATTTAGATCTTTCAAGGTTCCCACAACTTTTTTAACTTGATAAATATCTTGAGATCTTTTATGTCTTTTTTGAAATACAAAAGTTTACATCCATAATAATTATTATGCCTTCAAAGAGTTAGCGCAGATGCTGACAACGTGCCTTTTCAAAAAAACAACCTGATTGTATGTTTAAAAAATCTGTCATGACCCTTGCTAAATTACAAATGATTTCTGATTAACCAGATATTAATAAAATGTTCAGTTTTTTTCTTACCAGATCCAGGTAGAATCTTGTCACAACAATTCCACTAAAGGAAATTAAACAGCAAAACTTCATGCTAAAATCTAAAGAAATCTTAAAAGGTGAGAAGCAACGTCATTGTCTTTCAATAATCTGAAAAGTATTCCAAAAACCACAGGGCCATCATCCACTAATGTAGTGGTTCCCAAAGTGGATGATGGCCCTGTGGTTTTTGGAATACTTTTCAGAGGCCCAGCATCCTGCATGTTTTAGTTCTCTCCCTGGTTTAACACACCTGGATCAAATGATGGCTCAGTAGAAGGTCTAAGAAGAACAATGACAAGCTGAAAAAGTTGTTACTGCCACCAGGGAGAGAACTAAACCATGCAGGATGCAGGTGTTCTGAAGATCTGTGCTATCCAAAAATCCGTCCTACATTGTGGTAATGCGCATGCTCACGTCGATGCTACGTCACATACTGCTTACTCAGCAGATTTCTTATAAATCCGTCCTACCTGTGGAAGTTTTGCTTCATGTGTTTTATTTCATGGCAGATTACAGTCAGCTTTATTTAATGTATTTTATACCTGGCTTTCATTAAGCTGCTGTATAACTTATTGTTTTTAGTTTATATGACAGCAGCTTGTAAATAGATTCATAAATGGCTTTAGTTTGTTTTCTGCAATGTCGTTACAAGTTATTGTTTGGCAGTTAATCAAGACAATTTACAATGTTTTCTGGGCTTTTTTGTCCCTATACTTTAAAATATTTTAGTTTAATAACACTCTTTATTATTAAGCCTTGCTAAATAGATGTTGGTAGCGATAATACATGGGATTGAAGCTGTGTAATAACTGTGTAATATTAGTGTATATTCATCATATCATTTCAGTGCCCTGCGCAGTTCAGTGACACATTATTGCTGCGCTGCATTTAATAAACTCTGTCATCAATGTATTAATGTGCAAAATATTTGTGGTGATCTGTATTGGTCTGTGTTTAATTTAATTCCAATAAAAACCCGTTCCTCCAGTCTGATTCGGTTTTATTCTTATAAACGCCTCTGTATCTAAATATTTTTAAGAGGTAGGATATTCTAATAAAAGGATTAGTGCTGAATACATCTACAGCTTTTCATTTAAACGGTTAGGATATTCAGATGAAGGACGTGATCTTCTTGTGGTTTTGTCTATAGATTTTTCCAATGCTAAGCTAACAATAACTCCTAAGCTTCCACTACAATCCATTACTCAAATAATGTTATCAGATGATATTTAACATTAACAACCTGCTATAGTTTTCTGTTTGGAAACAGGAAGGTGGCAGTTTTGGACGAGTAGCACCGACAGATAGACTGAGCTATCGATCCGCGCTACTGTTGGAAAATCTGACAAGACAAAGTAGCACAGATAGTCAGAACACTGGGCCTTGAGGACCGACTTTGGGAACCACTGCACTAATGTATCACTCAGTAAGGGGATTGATGTATGACAATCCTAAAGATAGAAGTATCTTTAGATAGAAGTAACACTTGCAATTGTGAAATATATAATGTGTTGTAGTACCAGATAAGTGTTTCACTTTTAGAAACAATAAGGTTAGTAAATTATTCCATCACAGTGCTGACGGCCTCCTAATCTCCCAAAAGAAACACAAACAAAGCTGCAGCTGACTGTGTAGATTGCATGCAAATAGCACAAGGAAAACTGGCTCCTTGATGCCTTCCTCCCACTCTGGTGCATAATGAAGCCACTTCTTGACAGTTTCGCTGCAGTCCTTGTCAGTCATCTTTGGGTCAAACTGCAGAGCAGCAGCTGAAAAACACAAAAACAAGATTGAGGAAGCCACCGATTTGGGCAGGTTAGAAAGACGATAAACATGTTTGAAAAGTTTTGAAACACATTGAAATATTAAGTAATGTACTGTTATAGGTCTGAGAACAAACACACAAATAGTACAGTTCCCCTTGTACACTCACAGTTAAATTAATAAAGACACACCAATGAATATTTTTCTTAATGTTAGATGATATAAATAATCACACATTAAGTTATTAAGCTCCTGCTTAGGCACAAAACAATGCTTTTTAATAAACACAGTTAAGATAAAAATAATATCACCAAACTAACTGCAAAAGCCAGCAAACAAGGGAGAATTTAGAGGGACCAATTAACCTGACAGTCATGTTTTTGGACTGTGGGAGGAAGCCGGAGTAGGAAGCCGGAGTACCTGGAGAGAACCCACCATGCACAGGGAGAACATGCAAACTCCATGCAGAAAGACCGGGAATCGAACCCAGAACCTTCTTGCAGCAAGGCAACAGCTCTACCAGTTTACCAAAAACCGGAAAACTCAGCTTAGCCTAGGATTCCCAGACCAAACAGTTTAACAGATAGATGGTTTAAGAACAGAAGTTGGCATCTGTCATGAAGTTGGTTTTGGTGCGGTGAGAAATTGCAGGCAGGACCAGGACGAGTAGTGAAAAGATGGATTTAATGAAGGATAAACACGATGAGACCAGGGAACACGACGAGATGACAGGGTAACACGATGACAACGACAACAACATCAACAACGACAACAAGGATCCGACACTAGACAAAGACAACAGGTGGACTTAAATACACAGGGAGGGCAATCAGGGAACAGGACACAGCTGGGATTAATCAGGACAACACAGAGACTCAGACACCGAAAACCAAAACTAAATACACAGAAAAACTCAAATCACGACAGTACCCCCCCCTTAAGGGCGGCTACCAGACGCCCAAAACGCAAAGACCACACAAGGGAGGGCGGAGGGGAGCCGGACGGAGGGCCAGAGTCCAAACTTAACAAAAAACAACCCAACAGGGTGGGCGGAGGGGCGCTAAGGCGGGCTTGAGTCCAAAATAACAAAAAACAACCCAACAGGGTGGGTTCGAGATGGACCCTCTCGGAGGGGGTCCGGAGGCGTTGCCGGCGCTGGAGGCGGACCCCATGGGAACGTCAGGCGGGCGTTCCGCCCCGGGGCCGGCCAGGGGCCGGCAGAAGGCTCAGGAGGGAGCTCTGGAGGGCCGGCTGAAGGCTCTGGAGGGCCGGCTGAGGGCTCTGGAGGGCCGGCTGAGGGCTCTGGAGGGCCGGCTGGGGGCTCTGGAGGGCCGGCTGAAGGCTCTGGAGGGCCGGCTGAGGGCTCTGAGGCGCTGAGGGCTCTGGAGGCGGGCAGGAGCTGCGGAGCCACATCCGCAAACTCCAGGGCGGAGCGCAGGGAGGCTCTGGAGGACTGGCTGGAGACGGCGGCAGGAAGCTCAGGCGGGCCGGTTGAGGACGCTCTAGCGCCATGTCCGCGAACTCCAGGGAGGAGGACAGGGAAGCGGAGCCTCGGGCAGGACACAGAGGGGTTCTGGGGCGGAGGACAGGGAAGCGGAGCCTCGGGCAGGACACAGAGGGGTTCTGGGGCGGAGGACAGGGAAGAGGGGACTCGGAAGGGGCACTGGGAAACTCTGGAGGGACTAGGGCACGGAACTCTGGAGGGACTGACACTGGGAAACTCTGGAAGGGGCTGGCGGCGTCCCAGAGACTCGCCGCTGGGAGCGGGACCGGCGGCAGCCCCGGGAGCCGCTGCCGAGGAGCGGGGACCGGCGGCAGCGCCGGGATCCGCTGCCGAGGTGCGGCGACGGCCGCGTTCCCACCACGGGTTCTGCTGCCCAGGGCCGGGATCTCCGGCGGCTCAGGACAGCGCCGATGGCGGGGCTTCCGCCCAGGGACCGGACCTCCGGCGGCTCAGGGCGGTCTTGCCGACGGCGATGGCGGCGGCTCCTCCTCACGGCCAAGTCATAGTCCGAATCAAGGCCCAATTCCTCCAGCAGCAGCGGAGAAGGCAGGATCTCCACATCTCTGTAGAGATCCCTTTGCGCCAACTCCAACTGCTGCTGGATCCATCGCTCCTGGCCGAAATACGCCATGCTTCTCACCTTGTTGGTCGGATCCTACGGTCATGAAGTGGGTTTTGGTGCGGTGAGAAATTGCAGGCGGGACCAGGACGAGTAGTGAAAAAGATGGATTTAATGAAGGAAAAACACGATGAGACCAGGGAACACGACGAGATGGCAGGGTAACACGAAGACGACGACAACAACATCAACAACGACAACGACAAGGATCCGACACTAGACAAAGACAACAGGTGGACTTAAATACACAGGGAGGGCAATCAGGGAACAGGACACAGCTGGGATTAATCACGGGGAGCAAACAGGACAACACAGAGACTCAGACACCGAAAACCTAAACTAAATACACAGAAAACTCAAATCACGACAGCATCTGGTAAGACAGGAGTGAGAGAAAGGCTCAGAATCACATGAACTAGCAGGTTACTCATCTGAACTCTCTCACTCCTCTGGTGGGTGGGGCTTGTTCCTTTTAAACCCCTTCCAGCCAATCAACTGAAAGGAGAAATCACAACAATTAACCAGGCACTCATTCACAGAAGTGACACAGGGACACCACAACTTTTCTGCAAAGTTGTCCACTTTGCTCCCTTTAAAGAATTAAATTTTGCATCTATGTTCAGGAAACATTTTCTTTTAAGACCATTCTGTTCTTTCTTTGATGTTGCAGCAGTAAACCCATTAGCATGTGATATTGGCTATTTTTGCTGAACCTTGATTTTTTTCTCTGGGAATTTGTAAAGCTGCTTGGCACATCTTGAAAGTACATAAATAGATGCGTGAGCAATTAAAAACCACAAGATAAAATCAGCCCTCCTCAAATGTTCTGCTCTATTCCCCTGTCAAGGAGACATGGCCTCTCCCCAGTAATCCTGTGTTAATAGGATGGGTTCAACTAGAGTGTCAAGAACAGCCAAAAGCAAAGGATTTTCAGAGCTGTTTGACAACTAACCCACTTCCAAAAGGCACTAAGTAAGCACCAGGATAATGGAGCTTATGTCCCCGCCAGGAAGCATGGAGCTGCACAACATCCAGCACAACAAATTCAGTCAATGTCACAATTTAAGATGAGGGTTCATGGAAAGTGTTGCTTTTTAAGCATGGATTAAGAAAATGGAAAGAGCTATAAAATTATCATCCTCACTATTTTATAGAAATAAAATTTCACACAATTTAGGTATATGGGTAACTTCACATAGAATCAGATCATTGTGGAAGGTTTTTCCCCTTATATTATTTCATAAAGCCTTTGTCTGAGATCAAACTTTGCGCTTTGGTCCAACCTCAGCTCCAGCTTACATGACAACTTGTTTAGTTTGTTTTCAGCTCTCATCTGAGCAGAAACACTATTTGTTCTCTGAACTGTCTGATAACAATTTGTTCCTCCTTTAAACCTGCGTCTCTTTGATTATTATTGGATGTTTTTCACTGCCAGGCTGTAACAAGTTAAAGGACCATCTGACTTGTTTATCCTGTGTGAACTATGCTACATTATATAGCCAAAGGTTCGCTACGTTTTCCTGTCTAATTACAGGAATTAAATTGTTTTCCTGTTTTCTAATTACAGGAAAACGTAGCGATCAAATACAATTTGATCTGATCAGTTTTTTTTTTACTGACCCCACAGCCAGGCCAGCCAGTGCAGCAGTATTGCTTAGTTTAAAAACTTCATTACAAGTATTGAAAGGCAAACTTATCAAACAGATACGTTTGTTTACTGTAATCATAATAATTCAGGTATACCACTGAAAGTGAAGAACTTTCACATCAAGCAAATAGCATAAATTTATGTGTTAAACATGTTTCAGAGATTCTTCAGATTAGAGACAAAATGGGTTTAAATTTTCCCCATTTTTTTTTTATTATTCCTCAAGATTATGTATTCAAATATGACAAATAATCTTTTGAAAATTGCGACAGATGGGCGACCGGTCCAGGGTGACCCTGTCTCTTGCCCGGAACGTCGGCTGCAGACAGGGACCAGCACCTCCCGACCCACTAAGGGACAAGGATGTTCAGAAAATGGATGGATGGATGTTTTGAAAATATAAACATGCTAAAGTGCAGGCTCCAAGTTGCAACATTTTTTTGAGAATTACATTTTTAATGGACCTGACCCAGAACTTTAACACCATCTAACAAAAATAAATATACAATTATTTTTTAATTGCCCTATTAGTGATATTTTTTACTCAGTTTAACTGACAAATGCTTCTCAAGAAACAAAAAAATATATAATTTAAAACAACAAAACAACATAAAGTCCATCTGACAGAGTTGACAGAACTGAAGGTGGGGATAAACTAGAGTAAAATGAAATACTTGGTACATGTGAAGTAATGCCATTTATGTAAAATACATTCAAATGAATTAACTGCATATTTAAGTGAGATTTGTCAACACTCTCACTGAAAGAGTCTCACTGTCAGTTAAAAACTCTGATGGAGTTGATGAAATGCCAAACTACCTCCATTTATATGCTGCTGTTCTGAAGGCGGCCATGTTGCAGCTCATCAGGTCCATGAAATCTTTACAGAATATCAAAATTAAGCATTTATTTCACAAAATTTCATCAAAATTTTGTAAATTGTCAGTTATGGAGTTGACACATCATGGTTGTGACAAAACTTAGGGATAAAACAGAAGAAAAAACTAAAGAATAACATAAGCTAACCGGAGCTGCCCAGCCCGCCTAGCAAAGGATGAGAAGGGAAAATGCCATTGGTCCTCAGAAGTTCTGGTAATGACAGATTTTTTTCATTCTTTTTATGTCTGACGATGTTGACAAAAACAATTTTCATATGAGTTGGGAAATATATAAAAAACAATTTAATTAAATTTATTGATACTTTTATAATTATTTATTTGAATACTTAATTGTCATAATATATTATTTTAGTATTCCTTATTTGTTTTCAACTATTAAATGTATTGAGTTCTGCTCCAGGGCTTTTACAGATTCCATCCACCTGCTACTGTTTGCTAAAAATAAAAAATATTCAGCAAACAACAGGAAAACATCCATTGTTGTGCTGACATTGCCCAGATTAGTTTTGTCAGTTATTTGAAAAAAATTATATTTTATTCACATTTTGTGCTTTATCCATAGGACCTGTTTTGTCCCTCTTCTCAAGAATCACTGGTTTACATTACATTGGGCCACTGCCTCTGTGTTATTCAGCAGCAGGTGTCTCTGAGAAGAGGAGCTGCTGTCAGCTTGAGATGTGAATTAAACAACAACACAACCCAAATACACAAATAGCACTTTACCATTTGTAAAGGTTAGCTAGACCTCAAGAAAAACCCTTTGTAAAGCAAGTGTAGACAGTGTTGTTAGGGTTTCTAAAACTGGAAATGTTGAACTGTCTTTGATATTGTAACACAGCACTAAGTTGACATTTTCAAGATAATAATAACCTATTTAGCTATAGATTGGAAATGTGAAATCCAAATTGGGCTAAAATGTTAGTGGTTATGTGTTCAGTATAGACTTCCTCATTGTAAATCTGTCTTTTTAAGGTGTAAAGAATCCACTCTTCAGGAAATGAATGCGGTTATATACCTGCTCTTTCTAGAAGGAAACAAATGCACCCTACAGGAGGCTCGCACACCCAAAATAACACCTTCATTCTATTAGCTGGGATGGTTGCTAGGCGAGGATACTTTTTGTTCCGCGAGAGAACAGAAAAGAATTTTAAAGCGAGAAAAAGCTTTGAGAGAGCACAGAGAATATTTGAAAGACAGCAGATGCTTTGCTTGCAAGCATTACATGTTTTGAGAGCAAGGAAATAAAACCCTGCTTCCAAACTGAAAATGTGTGCCCTCAACTTATGGCAGTAAAGTTCCCCCATACAGATTCTCTTACTCCAGGGTTGGACCGCTGGATGTACGCTGTCTCTCATGTTCTGGCCATTATGGCTAGCAGAAAAACAAACTTCTGAGTTTCTTCTTCAAATTTTCAAAGTCTTCAACTTGAACTTGCTGGTCAAGCATGAACAGGGCTTTCTTGCTGTCAGGGGGGAAGGCAACACCTTTCTGTGCGCCAGGCTTCATACGTAATCAACATCAGTGGAACTTCTGGCTGGCAGGTTTAGAATGATGGGTCCCATCTTCCTCCCATAGCTGGAACAAGATGACCAGGTGTCTGATTTACTTAAATCCAAGACAGATCTCAGTATTAGTAGTTCAGAGATTTATAGGGAGGTAAGAGTGGCACCATTCATTTGACCTATTCAACAAATGTTATAAGAACTCAAATATTTCTCAAGCATTGAGATATTTTTGCTCATGTATTGTGTTTCTGTACAGAAATCTTTGCTAAAGGCTTGGAAACGTTTGTGTATTTTTTTTGTTTTATGGGAATCCTCTCCTTTGTTGCTCAGCAACTAAAGAAAACAACTTGAATTGCTTCTCATCTTTTTAGAAGGTGATTCAACCACTACCTCTAAATACCTTTTGCCTTTAGTGACATGTATTATAGCATGTTCATACTCTGGATGGCTTGTGCAATTCTAATAAGCTGAATGACCTTTTGATTCCATTTGAAAACTAATCCTCTTTTGGAACATTTTCACAATAACTGCCATTGTGTGAGCCAGTCCCTAATTACTGGGTAAAAATAGAATCGGCCTCATCCATTTTCCATGGTGAAATGACTCAGAAACATTTAATTCCTATATTCTTTGTCAGCTTTTTTAACTAAATCTACCCTGCATTGAAATATTTTTTTTGGATGTAAGAAGAAATACAGATTAATGTAAGGCTTGCTGCTGTATTTCACAAAGAAAAAAAACAGCAACACTTTTTTGCAAGGTCTAGACATTCCTCATAATTTATTTTTTTCCTCCTACAAGGCCCTTGCCTTGTTTAAACACAGTTCAGAGAGCCTTGACGGCAGGGATACCCATAAGAGATGGCATGTCAGGGTGAGGAATAGTCTAACTAATGAGGACTCTCATAATCCTTTAGCTCAAGCCTAATGGGGCATTTAAAGGAAGACAATGCATCTTCTGGCACATAACCTCTCTCTTACTTGCACCCTCATTTGTAGGAAATCATGTTTCAGGAGGAACACAATTAGCTCACGCAGTGATAAAGAACCACAGCTTTATTTAATAAAATAATATTACACTTCTAAGCAACCCTGCATTTATCAGTAGTGCCACTACATTAGAATACAAACATAGTTTTGCAGTTTGAACCCATTATTAGAACTCAGTATTATGTGTTTCATCTCAGGTGCAGAGAGGGCAAATGTTTCTATCGATAATCTACTTGTGAATTTTGTTAATCATCAAGGAGTTTTATTTATGCAGCTTAAATCCAGTAATCAGCAGTGTGATATGACTGATAATGAGTTACTTTTGTTCCTTTGAAGAATTAGAATGGATTAATTTATTTATCAATTGAAGTAAAACAGAGATGGGATAGAAACATAGAGCTACATTTATCTGCTCCAGTCCTGTTACTTGTAAAATATCTTTACAGTTCTTTGCTGCAGTCATGTCTATCATTAGATCAACAAGTTTGAGTTTGAAGCTTCTATACTGGTAGAGTCACAGGAGCAAATGAAAACCAGTTAATGTCAGCATTCAGAAAGTCAGTTTTATTACGACCTTGAAGTATAAAATGAAATGCTGTTGTGTTATAGCAAGTGATATGAATGATCTTCTTTCATAATTTATTCAGAATATATGAATAATTTAAACTGTGATAAGATAA
The DNA here is from genome assembly GCA_902982915.1 of Phalloptychus januarius. Taxonomy (NCBI): domain Eukaryota; kingdom Metazoa; phylum Chordata; class Actinopteri; order Cyprinodontiformes; family Poeciliidae; genus Phalloptychus; species Phalloptychus januarius. The sequence continues at coordinate 704,231 of CADWAE010000127.1, forward strand.
TCAGTGATTATTAATTAAAGCTGATTTTTTTATGCACCTTAATATAATTGAAAGCAGCACATCTATCTACTACATCATCATTAAGAACTTATAGCTACTGGCATTAAAACAAATTTGGATGAAAAAATAATAATGATAAAAAATGAACATAACAAAATAAATAAAAACAAGAAAAACACTTTCAACTGCCCTGTGATCAAATTATAAAAATCACCTCCAAAATGAAAACTTGAATCACTGTCTGTAAAATCTGAAAAATGAAGGTAAAATAACAGTTTACTATCTGCTGTTTTGTTGGAACAGGTTGCTGTGAGGCACCCAGAGACAGCTACAGCTGTTTTATGACCACAATGCAGCATGATTAAAAAAACAACAAAAAAAACCTGATAGTAGCCCTGGCCTTCATGTGGCGCCTCTGGAGAGGCTGATTAAGGTCGCCTCCAAACTGGCTCTGTTTTGGACAGATGGAACAGGCTTGATGAGAAAAGGGGCCAGCAGGTCCAGAGCCGTGTGGATATTGTGTCTTCATTATAATCCACAGAGGCCCTGCAAGGCAGCATTGTTTAAGGAGCCAGTGAGCATCTCTTAATGCAAATGTGCCGAAGCACCAGCAGGAGCCTGTCTAGGAAGTTTACCGTTCTGTTTTCTGTTACATTCCCGCCTCCTGCAGAGGGTCTGCAGGAAACTTAAAAGATGAACATTTTAAGTAGAAGGGTTGGCAAATATTATTTCATAAACATTGAAAGGAATCTAGTAACGTGTTATTAGATTAGAGCAGAAACATCAGAATTTACTGCAACCCTGCACTCAGCATGTTAGCTACTAATTAAAGCTTGAATAGTAAAGTCACTTTGCCTGTTATGAAAGGTGTGTTTTTCTTGGTGATTGTGTATCGTTCAGCAGCAGTGTTGTAAAAATGTATGAGGATTTTATGGATGAAGAACACTGTCAGGCAGTGTTGATGGTGCATATTTCGTTTTCCTATTCATGGAGAATTCAGTGGTTCTGAGCATTTCTGATAAGATTGGGAAAGGGAAGAAAACGCTTTGGCTCACAGATGCTGCAAAAGATCCAATTAACTCTCTTAATTCTCATATATCTTATGTCTCCAAAGAGCAAGAAGGTGAATTGTTGCCAATGGCCAATGAAAAACCTGAGTGTGTTCATACATTTAAATTCTTAAATTATTATTATTGCAGCATAGGAAACCCGGTCCTCTATTTTTTATTATTTTTTGTCATGGTCATCTTCAGAGACATATATTTCATATTTTTCTAATTAAGTAGATTAGATTGTAGTCATCTTAAAGTTTCCAGCCTCTGTTCGGACACTCTGGAGAAATGCAGACAGAGGACCTGAGAAAATGCAGATATGTTCTCATGTTCTAGTTTACACCAGACGTACTGGAAAGGAAGAATGAGGTTCTATGCTACCTGTTTGACATGTATTCACCACAGTACGGACTCAAGTTTTGCCTGAGCAGATCCATGTTCATGATTTTCACTAGCAGGCTGCACAGTGGCACAGTTTGTATTGTCATAGATTGAGTATTGAGGTGGTGAGGGTGGACCCAGGTTGTAGAGAGTACATGATTGTTTAATGGTGATGCACAGAAAGGGAACAGAAATCCAGGCAGCACAGGTGAGCAATGAGACAATATACTGAGATACTGATAGCTCTGCCAACACACTAGACTGGAACACGACAAAAGACAAAACCACAACAAGGATTGGAGAGGGAGCAGGGGTCACAGGTGAGGTCAAATCCACAGAGTACTAATCAGAATAATGACAGACAGCTGGAGACAATTAAGGGCAAAAAATGTAACAACACTGAGACTCAATAGACTAGTAACATACACACACACACACAAAATAATTTTACAGGCGGCACTATTACCGTGCAGCAAGAAGGTCCTGAGTTCGAACCCCAGTCTGTGGTCTTTCTCCCTGTGCATTCATGGGTTTTCTCCAGGTTCCTCCCACAGTCCAAAAACATCACGGTTAGGTTGATTGATCTCTCTAACTTCTTCTTGGTTGTGAGTGTGTGTGTACGCACATGATTGTTTGTCCTGATGTCTCTGTGTTGCCCTGTGACGGACTGGTGACCTGTCCAGGGTGACATGGCCGGTGACTGCCATGACCCTAACTGACTGCTGAATGTCCAAGTTTTCTCTGGACTCATTTAGAGATTTATCTTTACATTAACATATGTCCATGTGCATGCTTGCTATTATTTTATTTGATTCATTTATTATATATATATATATATATGTGTGTGTCAAGACTGCAACCTTGCAGTGAACAGTTCAGACTCTCTGAGTTCACAAGTACTTATTAGGTTTGTGTACACTAGTGTGAGAGCCCACTGATCTCCTTCATTAGAGATACATTTTAAAAGACCAGCAGAGATACGAATGTGCTGTGACCTTCACTTTGACTCAAGGTCCTCGTTGATGTTATTAACCTCTTCAGAAACAAAGCCAGCACAGATCTGATATGCTGGGGCACAGAGCTCAATGCAGAAGAAATGTTATCTTCTGAAGATTATCCTAAAATACTCAAACTGTGATCTTATTTGACTTTTAAAACCAAAACTGCTTTCTTTCATCATTGACTTTATATATACATACTTTGAGGTGCTGACAGAGAAATGGGACCATAAGCTATAAATAACATAAATATATGAGCCTGCAGGCTATAGAAGGATTAGTAAACATTGAGTTAGATCTCAATCAAAAGACAATTTACTAAAATCTCAAATCTCTAAATTCCATGCACCAACAACTCTGGAAAGCTTTGAGTGTAGACAGAAACATGTAATTGGTAAGTCACGTTATTGCTTGGATTTTAATTGGTGCGTTTTGCATCCCAAACAGAGATGTTAACAAATAAACTGGATATTAGCTGAAAGTTTAGTGATATTTCTACAGTTGCAGTTTTGACTGGTCTTGAAATAAAATCCAGAGTCCTCAGCGCCAGAAACCAAATGCAGTCGAGTCCGAGACGAGACCAAGACCATCAAAAAATGGTCTCGAGACCAAGACCGGTTTTGAGTACTACAACATCTGAGTTACCCAGGAAATGATTGCTCAGAGTTGGGCTGTGGAAATGTGAATCTAAAACTACATCAAAGAGCAATAAGGGGTTCCTGGAAAATCTCTCTCAGAGCCAGAGAAAATTAGCCTGCAAGAGTTCAGTCTCTATTACTGCTTCACTGACAGAGGGTCACCAACTGGCAGAGATCTATTGCACAATTACCTAACGTGCTACAGTGACAGTTTGGAGACTAAAGGTCCTCAAATGGAATCTAAGCTACAGCTGATTTTTTTGACCAGGAGTCAATTTTAAAAAAACATACAGAGACCCTTTTAAAAGCAGGATTTGCTTTTAGTTTGGCGGATTAAACCAAACTAAAACCATTTACAGCTTCACTCACTCTCACTCACTCACTCATTTAAATTCATTAAATTGTTTCATGATTTCTTTTTAGATCTTTGTAATTACACAAAAATAATTACAGATTAATTAAACCTGCAGCATGCATGACAGAAATATAGTATTAGTTCAACAATATTGAGGACACAGAAAAACAAACAGCATTTTCAACAATTGCTTACAGTGACAAAATTAGGAAAACGCTGAGATTGAAATCCTGTCAAAAGGACTAGAAGACAAAAGTTTCCTCTGAGGAAACATGACAGTTTTTTATGCCTCACTGATAAGCCAGATTTTCCTTGGTACCTCAGGCTATAAATTTGTGCTCTGAAACCTTATCCTCTGCTATCTGTGTCAGTCAAATTCATAGTACAAGTGGTACTGGAGACATAGGGGATTATGCCTTTATTTTGCACAATAGCATAACAGATTTGTCTGGTTCTGGGAGTGAAACTGAAAACTGCTGGATTAGCCATTATGTATCTGAGGGCGAGCAAAACGGTTTTTGTTGCTCAAGTAATGTGAAATTATTCTTTTTGGAGCTCATTAACTGGAAATATCAGAGACAAAATAAAGCAATCAGCATTGAAATTCACAGTGAAAGTGTCATTGACAGACATGCTCAGTTCAGCATCACTATTCAGGTATTTAGTTAAAGCTTGCCTTAGCAGAGAAGGTTATATGTCTGTTGTTTGGTATTGTCCTGGTTATTGGCTGTTGTCATGTGTAAGTGTACCTCATCTTTCACGCTTTGCTTTAGCACCAATAAGACCGTCAGTATGTAGTCTGATCAAATGCTTTAAGAAATTGCAGTTACTCCCCTAACAATGCCTGCTGCGTTAGTCTGTTTGACTTGGATTAGGAAATATAACTCAGTTCAAAGGATGTGAAAAACAGACCTCCAAAACGCCGCCCCGTCGCCCCGTCGGCCCGGTACACAGTGGGGGCAGAAGTTCGGAACCTTTTTCCTGGGAACCAAGATAGAACTTGTACTTTTTAAAATGATAACCAATTTCTACATTTGCCTTTGGAAGCTACATTTATCTTGTATTTGGGAACAGTGATTGCTTGTAGGAAACGCCATCTGAACAATATGCCCATCATACATTTATTTATTTATTTTTTCAGATATGAAGTGTTCAATAAACATTTAACACAAGTGAACACCTCAAATTTGATTAAGTTGTTTGAGTCATTCCTCCTCATTTAACAACAATATCTGGTTTCAAGCTGGAACAGAGGAAATTATATTTTATTAGCAAACTGGTAGTTCTGTCAGAAGTGTCATTTTTGTTTCACTTCCTTCTCTAAAATCACACAATATACATACATAAATTACAATAATTATTACCAAGAGCATCAAATGAAAACATCCTCAAGACCAAAAATATATTTGTTTATTTTTGATTAAAGTAAAAACAGCAATGATGAGAAGTTGAACAGATACACAAAACATCAATTCTTTTACTTCAGTAATTGTTACTTAATAGTTCAGTTTCAATATTTCTTTGGAAGCTTCCTGACTGAAGGTAACAGGACGGCTGTTACCTTAGAAAACGTCGCCATGGCACGGTTCACACATCAATTCTCCATGTTTTAATTTTGGTTCATAACATTTTGGATTTAGACTTACTTTATTGTTATTGTACAAAAACACAAAAGTAAATTTGGCAATGTAATGCTGTTATTTGGCTAACAGATTACACAAAAATGTTGAAAAATATGAATGTATCTATAAATGTACAAACATGTTACAGGTGCAGGTCAGAGAATAAATAAATAATAGAAAAGATAATAATCATCATCAGATAAAATCCTGTCTGAAACATCATTTTTATTTTTTAAAATAATACAATAACCCCTGCTGTGTATCTTCCTCATTAGACACAAACCTGTTCAAAGGGAAGAATCAGAAGCCGTTCTGAGGAATAAAAAGCAGACCTAATTACTGATGGTTCCACTAAACATACAGCATACGCAAAATTTTGTTACTAATGTCTTGTTAGAAAGCAGCAGTGTTTGGGTTTTGGGGATTTTGTACAAAGTAAATATAATATTTAACAGCACAAGAATCCACAGCTGGGTTTTTCATTTTCACCTCAGTTGGTAATGCAAGGTATTAACTTCAGCCTACATTTGTTTTAAACAAGTGCAGATGAAAGACATTTTACAGAGACTGCATTTCATTTTAAAGCATTTGTAGATTTCTGCAACAGCTTCCTATTGTGCCTCGCCGCTACAGTGATGGCCCCATTAACGCCACAGGGCCCATTTAGCTAAGTTAGCAGTGAAACAGTAAATGAATGTTTCACTTCAGTGTTCATGAAGGACTTGACTTCACATCTCAAAGCTCAGTGAGATTAATCACTCTGTGGTAACGTAGCATGGTAGTTCTAGTGGCGTACATGGAGAGGCTGATCTACTGTTCGTTGTGTCGTGAGCAACATTTCTTTGTTCTCCAGCTGGTTTCTTTTATGGACATATAAAAGTGAGCTGAAGCAGCTCTGCTGCTCACAGCCATTGGACCCTGAATGTGGAGTATTCCAACAGAATGGGCCAAACTGGCAGTGATTACAGACATGACAGCATGAGCATTTAAAATAATTATTGTGATTGTTCAGCCATAGTAAAGTCTCAAAGACAATCTTCAGGTTACCACTGGCCTCATTCAGCAACATAAATGTTTCATTTTTAACCAATAAGTGGTTTGTTAGTGCGTCTTTTTGACACCAACTGATTTACTCAATTAAACAATTGAATTGCACTTAATTCTCAAACAACAACAGCCCTGCCACCCTGTGCAACTACAATATCTGAATGAAGTTCTCTTCAGTATCAACTTTGGTGAGTATGGTCTGTTCTAATTCTTCTAAGAAAAAGACATCTAGAAGTTTCCACTATCTGGAATGGTGTCTGGGCTCTCCCTTAGAGATAGGGTGAGAAGCTCGGTCATCCGGGAGGGACTCAGAGTAGAGCAGCTGCTCCTCCGCATCGAGAGGAGCCAGTTGAGGTGGCTCGGGCATCTGGTCAGGATGCCTCCTGGGCGCCACCTTAGTGAGGTGTTCCAGTCAGGTCCCACTGAGAGGAGGCCCCAGGGAAGACCCAGGACACGCTGGAGGGACTATGTTTCTGGGAACGCCTCGGGATTCCTCAGGCGTAGCTGGAACTAGTGGCAGGGGAGAGGGAAGTCTGGGGCTCCCTTCTTCAGCTGCTGCCCCCGTGACCCGACCCCGGATAAGCAGCAGAAGATGGATGGATGGATGGATGGATGGATGGACAGATGGATGGATGGATGGATGGATGGATGGATGGATGGATGGATGGATGGATGGATGGATGGATGGATGGATGGATGGATGGATGGATGGATGGACAGATGGATGGATGGATCTTTTCATTTTAAGCCCCTGCAGGTAGCTTCTTTAGTAGCAACTATCATTTTATGGACTATTACTTATATATTTGGGATAAATTATCTCTAAGTGAAACACATTATATAGATTGACTACATACAGATGCATATTTGGAAGCTGTTATTGCTGCTGATAATTTCCCAGTTAGAAGTAAGGTAAACATGACATTTAGCTATGGTTTTGATATTCAGCTTTTTGATAACTTGAACATATCAAACCAATAAAAAAATATTTAACAAAAAACAGAAATGTGTGCTGAATGAAAAGTATGTTCAACAGCTCCTTATAGGTTATTGTTTTCAGAAGATAATTTTAATCTGACCAATAAGATGTATCAGAACATACTGTATGTTCTAATTGATTGAATATGATTGCTTACTTGTGCATAGGGATGAGTTGTCATCCTGAGACAGGGATTAGTTGCACAGGGATGCTGGATTTTTATCATGCCTTTTGTGAAATAAAAATAACTTATTTGGACTCTCTGATAAAAGTTGCTCTTGAGCTCATGGGAATGTTTATTATGGCTAATATGATCTATCTAAATGAATGTTTAACATTTTAAAATCCTATCATAGCCTTTCACTTTCTATTTAAAGATTTGTCATATGATATGAGCCCAAAAACAAATAATGTATTTATTTTATCTCTCAAAAATGTTCTATCCTTGCTGCTGAATTAGCTCTACTTCTGCTACTTTTTGTTCCTTAGTCTCTTTATTTGTTTCTTCCTTTATTTGAATAGATCAGCCATGTTTCTGTTTTACTTTAGTTCAGTCCTTCTTAGTGATTCTAGTTTACTTGGTTTATTTCTTGTGCCTACTTATTCTAGTTCTCTAATTTGACTATGTTGCTTAGTAAAAGTCATACATTGTCAGTCTTTTATATTCTCTTTTCTTTGGTTGTAGTTTTCCTGACCCCTGTGTCTTCTGTCTAGACAATCTTTCAAACAAACGTCCATAGTTGCTTCAGCCTCATGTATTCCCATCAGGTATTTACAGCTTATTAGTGTTATTATTATTAAGCAAAAATAGTTCCCTCCAGGTTCTCTTTCCAGTAATCAGTCCTCCCAAAATTAGTATTTCCTGTTTTCATCATTTGCTTCCTGGATTCTCTAGTACTTGCGTCTTGTCCCTGTTCTGCTCCAAGTTCTTAATTTGCTTTCTTTGTTTTTGTAAGAACAGTCTGTTTAGTTTTCATTAAAAATGATTGCCACTGTGAGTTGGCCTGCCTTCTGCCTGCGTTTGGATCCTCCAACACACATCATGGTATAAAAAGGCTATTTTTGTACCTTCAAGATCTATAAGCCCTCTGCCTTGCAAGACAGGTCACACTCACTTCCTATATATTTATATCAACCCATCAAGTCATAGGAAAATTTGAGAGTGTCTTTTTTTGTACTTGACTATCAGAATATCATTCTTTTGTTCCTCTGTCAGATCCTCAAACACAACCTCTGTACCTTATTATTTTACCAGAAGCCTTTTATTTACCTGGTCACTTCAAAAAGCAATGCATAGTCAACTCCCCTCCAGAGATGAGGTCAAACACATACTGAGCATTGCCCACTGCTTTTTCTATTACCATAAATGTCAGTAGCTCTCTTCATCCTTTGCACTTTTGTTACACTGGTGGAAATGTCACGTGCATTTGCCACAGTGACAGCACTGTACTGGCCCTACAGCTCAGAGAAAAGTGCAGAAAAGTAGATGTTGGTCTGCAAAACGGCCAATTACTCAAATTCCTTAAGCATGTATGCTGTATTATATAAAAAATAAATACATAGCTATAATCCAATCTAAATTAGTGTTTGTTTTCCATGATCCACTAAATATTTTGACTTTGATTTTCTTTTAAGTTTCCTTCTGAAATCATCAATTATGTATGCCACCCCAAAAGTGTCATTGCAGCAGAGCCTCAGTGTGAAATGTAAAACACAGGAATGTGGCTGAGGGGAACATCGTTGTCATGCAGCAGCTGTTCTGTGCCGTTTCTGCTCTTCTCTTGGATCACTCTGAGCTGCATAAGCTCTGCGTGCATCCATGTTCATGCACAATGATAGCTCAGCAACCACAAATTGAATTTTTTTCTTTTTCTGTCTTTTCTGTTGCTATTTTGTTACAGATGGTCACATAAATGGCAAGAACACAATGCATGCTTATTAAATGTGGCATTGTTACAGATGGTCACATAAAAACAGGGATATTAAACAGTTGCACTTATTGTGAACTATTCACCTGCTGTGGTTTGAACCCACAGTCTCACAACTTCCTTCTGGTTTGAAGGTCCTGAATTGCTCGCCAGTTTGTGCATAATCAAAAGTCAAAGGCTTTTGATGTTGTTCTGGAGCTGATTCTGCATTCTGCTGCCACACCGGACACGTGAATTACAATTGTCATTTCAGACCATTTTGGTGGTCTAAGGATCGCATCTCTGCTTTTTGCAGATGATGTGGTCCTGTTGGCTTCATTAGGGCGTGAGCTGCAGCTCTCGCTGGAGCCGAGTGTGAAGCAGCCAGGATGAGAATCAGTGCCTCCAAGTCTGAGGCCACGGTCTTGAGCTGGAAAAAGGTAGAGTGCCTTCTTCGGGTCGGGGGGGGGGTGTCCTGCCCCAAGTGGAGGAGTTTAAGTATCTTGGGTTCTTGTTCACAAATGAGGGAAGGAGGGAGCGGGAGATCGACAGGCGGATTGGTGCAGCGTCTGCAGTGAAGCGGCGCTGTACCGGTCCGTCGTGGTGAAGAGAGAGCTGAGCCGAAAAGCAAAGCTCTCGATTTACCGGTCGATCTACGTTCCTACCCTCATCTATGGTCATGAGCTTTGGGTCATGACCGAAAGAACGAGGTCCCGGATACAAGCGGCCGAAATGGGTTTTCTCCGCAGGATGGCTGGGCTCTCCCTTAGAGATAGGGTGAGAAGCTCGGTCATCCAGGAGGGACTCAGAGTGGAGCCGCTGCTCCTCCACATCGAGAGGAGCCAGTTGAGGTGGCTCGGGCATCTGGTCAGGATGCCTCCTGGATGCCTCCCTGGTGAGGTGTTCTGGGCACGTCCCACCGGGAGGAGGCCCCGGGGAAGACCCAGGACACGCTGGAGGGACTATGTCTCTCGGCTGGCCTGGGAACGCCTCGGGATTCCCCCGGAGGAGCTGGAACAAGTGGCTGAGGAGAGGGAAGTCTGGGCCTCCCTTCAGGGGTGGCGACCCGGGGCCGGCAGTCGTGACTGCGACCTGACCCCACACAGTAAGCAGGTTAGGTAGAGGAGGCGCTAAGATGTTTGTTTTGAAATATAGGCCAGTTTTGCACCATGAATGTTGGTGCAAAACTGGCCCATAAAAAATGCTTGTTTATTTCTAATAACTAAGATACGATCCCCACCCACTATGATGAACGGGTTCAATAACTTATTTTACTGCCAATTCTAAACTACAGGCAGGCTGCAACTTTAAAACAGCGTCTTTGTTCACAAGTATAGAGGAGCCACTTCCTCTTTGTTCTTCTTCTTGTCCTGATCCGTTCACCACGTGATCAGGACAACGTTTCCTTAACGTTAGTCAGCCTTGTTCTGAAACATTCAGGACTCGCTTATATGATAAAGACCTGAGGAACAGCTAACTGTCAACCACAGGAGCTTCAGTGTTGCTGCCTGATAGAACCTAAAGAAAGAGGAGGGCAGTGAGGAGATGGAACAGAGCAGAATGCAACTTCACCTATGAATGTAACAAGTAAATTACATTCCTGAATATGTGTAGCTATAATATTCAACAAAGATTATTTCATAGTTATTCATGGTATACTATCCAAACTAGTTACTCTTGTTTATCCTGTTTCTTTATTATAGTTATTCTTTAGGGTAAGAATTATTTCCTTTTCCTCTGTGTACTCTCTCTCTCGCCCCGGTGCAGCTTTCTCTCTCTCTCTCTCTCTCCTCAGTCTGCCTCCTACTTCCTTCCCTCACACCTTCATCACCCAGGTCTTTTGTTTAGGATTCAAGCTCCCCAGTATTCAAGCCTCTTCACTCCCTGCTCTTGTCTAGTCCTGTCATGTTTCCGTTTTCTCCTCGTCTCTCCCTGATGGTTTCATTCCTTTGCTATTTGGTTTTGTGTTTTTCTCAGCTCCAGTGATTTTTGTAAGTTTTGTTTTTTCATTCTTTCTTAAAATATTTTCTAATACAAACCTACCCTCCTCACAGAGCCCTGAAGTCAACTGGCCAGCTTCTATTGTTTGTCCCTAAAGCTGAGAGGTGATAGAGCCGACTCTGGCAGCACCCAGACTGTGGAGCAATCTCACTCCGTCTGTTAAGCTTTTTTTTCATTTTAGCTGTGGAATTTTTGGTTCTTTTTGAAGACTGAGACAATACGAATATGTGGACATGAAGAAAAAATATAGATATTTATCTGTGCAGATTTAGGAAACTAATTAATAATCAGAATAATCAATTATTAAAATAATTGTTAGTTGTAGCCATACAACTGCAATAATCATATTTTACATTTTTGGAACCAAATAGATATTGGGTAAGTAGACTTTGTTCATTTGAGTTAAACACATAACGTCAGGATCCTGGGATTCTGTGACTGCTCTGTCTTCTTCATGTGAGCCAGGCAGACTGGCACACCTGCTGCTGGCTCTGGCCGCTCCTGCTTCACCCTGTGTTGTTGTGTAGAGGGGGCAAGGAGAGGTGATTAACATCTCACGATCCATAAAAATCTTATTCCGGTTTCTCTCTCGTGAGATATTGCACTGTTGAAAAGCGCCATGGGACAAATTTCCTTGAACTTTTTGCACTAAGCATGCAGCAATTCATTCACTCTTTTTCCAGGGAGTGTCTCCTCACTCCTGCTTTTATATGTAGTTCTGGATTAAAGAGTCTCACCTGTTGGGTACACATGTACAGGTGAGCAGTCAGATTGCATCCAACAGTGTGAGAGCATGAGTCATGAGCTGTGAATCATTAAATCCTGCAATGTACATACAGTTAAAGTTGGAGCTTTTTCTGAGGTCAAATGGTCATTAAAAATCATAAGCAAATGAATTTAATTTAGGCTGTTTCTGTTTTTTCTCCTTGTGTTTCACTTTATAAGCTAAGTCAATTGTTAATGGAGTATAAAAAGTGAATCAATTCATGACTCATGTCCCATGGGTTCTCAGTTTATCACTTTTCCAGAGTTATTAGTTGCTGCAGGTCCATTTCACAGTTCCAAAGTAGCAAAGTAACAGACCTGGCAGGAGGATTCCTGCCAGGTCTGTTCATCCAAACCTATGTTTCATCAGTGGGGTCAATTCAGAGTTTCTAATCCTGACAGTGAGTGAAACAGAGATAAAGATCCAGGATAAGAAAAACCTATAGCTGCTCCAGCCTCCCTCTGGAGCAGCTATAGGAGTCCTGACCCCCTCGCAACCCCAGCACAAAGCTGCATCTGCTGACTGGCCAGCACAGGTAAACGCCCATGTACTGCAAAAGTGATGACACTCAACTCCTCCAAAGCCAACGTCAAGTTTGACATGGACAGTTTCATATCACCTCAGAAGTAATAGCAATATAATCTCAAAACATTAAGAAGATTTCCAATGTTTAAAGAAGCTCTAAAATCTGTTCCTGATATTTGGAGGTTATTAGTAAACCTACAAATGGGGAGACATTTTTCTGAGTCACAAGTCATGTGATCAACTGGATGTTGTTACTGTCAGAAAAGACAGAAAGTGGTAGGAGGATGGTGGAGCATGATTAATGACCAATCAAGTGAACCAATGTATTCATGTGATTTTATTTGCATTTTTGTCTAAAGGAAACTTTGCAATTGCAAAATCTTTTTTTTTTTTCATTAGCGGAATATCAAAAACAATTTGTTAGCATAAATTATTCTCGTGAAATGAGTGAACTTAGTTACAGTGAGTCAAATTGAAACAAACATACAAACCTAAACATAACAGAAGATGAAACAAATATTAAAGTGATTAAACTGCTTAATGTTGAAGAAGCTAAAAAGCTTACTGTGGAATTAATTTCCATAATTTTAATTTCATTCAACAAATACTTTTTTTTGATTGCACCTGAAAAAATAGTGAGAATAGGTATTCCCATTCTATCCTATTCTATTTCACTATTGCTAAATAAAGTATGGTGCAGGACTTCATGCTTGTATTCTGGTTCTATTCTGGTTCTATTCTGGTTCTACTCTGGTTCTATTCTGGTTCTACTCTGGTTCTACTCTGGTCTATTCTTCATCTGTCTCCTGGTTCTATCTGTTCTATTCTGGTCTACTCTGTCGTTTATCTGGTTTCTCTACTCTGGTTCTGTTCTGGGTGCGACTGTGGAATATCTGGGGATGATGATGGAAAAATAATTATTCATAAAATCGAGAACAACCCTGACCGTCTTCTTCATGAGCCTGTGTGTTGAGAGAAACATTTGTGGGGATTTCTGTGTGATGTCATTTAGCATTTAGCTCCTAAATGCTAAATGACAGGCAGGTTTTAAGCAATGCTGTAACTGAGTGCAAATGAAATATCATAGAAATTATATATATGAACACACTCAGTTTAGAAAAACTTGCTGAAGGAATAAGATTTCAGACCATGCATGCTTTACGAACAGTAAAACATGTGGATATTATTCAACTTGGTTTGAATCAAAAAAACATGGATTATTTGTAAAAGACTATAAATCTGCTCTAGGCTTTTAATGCAATACCAGAAAACTAATCTTTCCTATGCAGTTTTTCTGTATAATGTGCATGTAGAGAATCATGATACTTTGGAAAGTCGTAGTTAAAAATGAGACCGTCTTAGAAATAAACTCACAGGATGAAGGAAGCTGTGCTGTAACAGGTCAGACTCCTAGTAGCTAATGAAGCTCCACTTTTGCCAGTTGAGATGTGCTGCCTCCTGATGTAAATCACAGTGTGCTTTGGGGATAAATGAAGGAGAAATGGAACAAAAAGGTGTTGTTTATCCCATCTGCTCGGCCACAGGCGGGTCGGAGAAACTTTAATTTACAACCACGGATTCATCTTACAGCTTCATCAGCACAAATCTCAAAAGTCTCTGCCTATTCTTGACATCATCCTCTTTTATACCATCTTATCTTCATTTGTGTGTTAGAAAGTTTCCCGACCAATAGCATTTCTATCCGTTGGTTTACAGATGGCAATCCTCTACATGGATTGTGTATTTGACTCTCGAAATGTTGCAACCCTTTTTGACCTCTTTTGACCTCAACATCTGCTCCATCTTTTATCATCTATTGTTCCCCTTATCTGTTCTACCAGCTTACTTCCCAAATCATATTTGGTCCAAAGTTGAGTTTCGCACACAAGCTAAGGGAGGGTGTCAGGCCAGTTTGACCAAAAGGGGTGCCAAGCATCCTTTCGCAAAAAACAACTCCATAAATGGTATTTCCGCTCTTACAATAGCCATGAGTTCTTTCTTTTATGTGTATGTTTAAAAACAAGCACTTACCTGTATTTATTATGGATAATGTTAATGCATTTGTTCTGTTTCATTCAGAACCAGAGGAGTACTATGCTAAGCTCTCAGCAGCAGAGCGTGGTGAGGTATTTAAATTGAAACGGCAGGACAGGCACCTCAGATACAGTATTCCCAAAGGCTGTGCAAAACATTTTCCTCAGTCTGGAAATGGAAACATCCCCATGGACCCCAGGGAAGCACATCTGAAATTCATCCATCAGTTTCCACTGGTACACATAAATACCCATGTGGAAGACTTGGACAGAAGTTTGTCCTATAATGTGGGGCTTACAAATGGGAAAGGACAGGTACTGTTTAAGTAGGTGGTGAAGTGCGGCAAACTAAGAGCAAACTGATCTATTTCCAGGCCGACATTCACATAGAAAAACAAGCAGAAAAACATCAAGCTCACTGCCAGCTCATTCTGGGACAGTGAGAGCTGTGTCGCTACATGCTATGCCGTGCCTTGCTAAAGAATTCACCCTCTGTGGCATTTTTTGTGTTTTGCTACCTCATAACCTGGAATAAAAATAATTATTTTAGGTTTGGCATAATTTAATTAACACATTACTCCCACAACTTTGATCATTGAATTTTCTTTTACTAGTGAAACAAACATCAAATTTGAAAAAATTACAGAAAACTTTACTGTGCATAACTTTTTACTCCCTTAAGTTCAGTACTTTGTAGAGCTACTATTTGCAGAAATTCCAGCTGCAAGTCATTGTGGAAGTGACGTGCAGCCTCTCTGAGCTTCCCTCATCTCACCTCTGGGATCTTTCCCATTCCTCAAGGCAAACTGCTCCAGCTCCTTCAGGTTAGATAGTTTTTGCTGGTGAACAGCAGTCTTCAAGTCTTATCACATATTTTAAGTTGGATTCAGGTATCAAAACGACCCTTTCCGTTTCTGCCTGGAAATAAAGCTTTCTCCTGACCACTCTTCCATAAATCCCAGCTCTATGGAGTGTATAGCTTATTGTGGCTGTCAGTATTTAAGTCCTCACCAATGAAATAACTTTTATTTTCCAGTTATGAATTTTTCCTCAAATCAACTTCAAAAAACGTCCAAATCATAACCTGGTATTCTGTAGATGCAGCTAACCATTATATCTGTTCTTCTCTTCAATTGTAAAACATTCCACTATGCCTTCAATTGCTTTAGTCATTTGATCCATCACCTTACATTTCAGACTTTTGTCCACATGCAAAGCCATTCCTCCTTTCTTCTACTTATACAACTAAATTCATATCCCTCCAACTCAGTCTATCCTGTTCACATTACCGACCCATGTCTCTGATATTGCAATTATGCTAAATGGTTGGGGAAGGTGGCCCCGACAGTTGTTAAAATTTGCATACAAACTTTAACTGTTGAAATGTGTAATGGACAATTTATTACCAGAACTCACTGTCCTATTGTATTACTCTGCAGTGTAATAACTGCAATTATGAATTATCTGACTGTAAAAGTTATTTTATGGGTCAGTGTCCTCCTGCCCATCGTATCTTTTGTACTCAGTGTAGTTAAAGACTTTTAATTGAAGACCCAATCCACTATCTTGGCTATTGTGAACATCTGTTAATGAGTCAGTGCTTACAGTTTGTGCCATCCTGTTTGTAAATCAGCCTCACTAGTGTTAGCTTCAGAAGACTTTAAAGTCAGAAAACTTGGAGAAATGCAAGAAATTGGCAATTACTCCAGTGTAAATAGGTTATTTAAATAAAAGGTTCACACTGCTACTGTAGAATAAACTATTTTATGGCCTGGCTGTAAAATAAGCATAAAACTGCAAACGCTACATCTTAAAAACAATGACAGTTTTTCTGTCATTGTTTTTAGGTTTTCCCAACAACTTGCTGTAGGTTGTTGGGGAAATTCTTGGTCATGAAGCCTTTAGAATCTTGGATTGTTTTGCTCACTTCATTCTAGTTCCATTATTGTATTTTGATTACATCAATCTTATTTCTATTTTACTTCAGTTCTGTGCTTTCTCAGTAATTCCTGTTTGCTTGTTTATTTATTCCTTGTGCCCAGGAAAGGGTTCTTATTCATTTCCTTAGTTCCCCTGTTGTGTGCTCTCCCTCACCCCTGTGTCATTTTCTCTCTTGCTGTCTATCCTCACACCTGCAACCCATTAGCTAATCATCTCAGGTCTTTTGTTCAGCATTCACCCTCACAGTATTTAAGCCCCGTTTCTACTCACACTCCCTGCTGGCTCCTCCTGTTACATTCACGTTAAACCCTCTTACTTGCCTGTTTTGTCGTGTTGGTTTTTTTCGTCTGGATTCCTGTTTTTGTTTGGTTTCCTGTGATTTTTGCAAGTTTTTTGTTCATCATTTTTATTAAACATTCCTCATCTACAAGCTGCCTCTGCATTTTGGGTCTATTATCAACCTTTACGCTTCTCCATCCTGCACCTTTTAGATGCATCTCTTTTCAACCTGGATCAAATAAACTGCTCACTGCCAGTCTGTTGCAGAGCTGAATGAATGCTGGTGAGGGAATTCAGACATTTTGGAGCAGAGATGCATTTAAAAGTTGCAGGATGGTGGCTCCTGAGGACTGGACTTGGGGATCCCTGATGTATAGTGTTCACAGGAAACAACCATACTCACATCCTGTCATTAGCAACCATCTATTATCATACACATTTATCCCTAGTGGGATCATGACGGGTGCTGGTGCCTATGTCCAGCAGTCAACGGGCGATAGGTGGGGTCACCAGTCCATTGCTGGGCAACACAGAGACAGACAGGACAAACAACCATACACACAAACACACACACACACACACACACCCCCGCACACCCAAGAAGAACTTAGAGATCTCATTAAACCTGACAGTTATATTTTTTGACTGTGGGGGGAAGCCAGAGTACCTGGAGAGAACCCACACATGCACAGGGAGAACATGCAAACTCCATGCAGAAAGACATCGGGTCGGGAACCGAACCGACCCGACGTTGGTAGCATGTTGGTGCTACCAATTGCGTCCTGTCCTTAGCAAAGGGAGCCCAAATGAACCTGCACTTGTTGAGCAGGTTAAGACCAGAACACCAAGATGTTGTTTAGTAAAGAGAATTTTTTCCTGGGAATCAGCCACCATACTGCATCTATGGTGGCTGAAAAACATTGTTGTTTAGAATTTATGGCATGTCTGAATTGCTTAATGTATTCATCCGGCAGCATATTCTTGTTACTTAAAGAGCTTACCTAATTAATGTAAATGTTCTCTATCTGAAGCCAAGTTTGCAAAGAGTTGATAAGTCAGCTTCATTGTGATACAATCAGGTTTGCTTCAGGATATATGTACGATGCATAGCAAGGCTGAAAGTATCTAAACACATCAAGCACTTCTTTACTGTGAACAGCTTTCATTGAAAGCATCTCATGTGTACTGAGTGCCATTATGTACCCTAATAACTAAGAGTTTTCTCTGAATCACTGGAATATGATTTCTCTTCCATCTCAAACACTGTATACAAAGGTTGATATTTCTTAAGCCAAAGAATATGCAGAAGGTGAAGTACCATGCAAATGTTTGAAACAACCGCTTATGTCCATATAACCAACTACCTTTAGCCATGACAGGCTGGAGAAGGACCACTGCTTACCCCTAGTGGTCAAAGGATACAACAGAATCAATTAGAATTCAAGATGAACAGAAATCCTGCAGATATTGGCAAACCAACAGTAAGGAGCCAACTATTTTTCTGTGTCCCTGCTGCTTTCAGACACATTTCAGTGAAAACAGCAAACAGAAGGTTGCTGAAGATGATTGAAGAGCATTGGTTAACCCAATGTAAGATAGTAAAAAAAAACTTAAATTCATCAATCAAAATCAACCATTTTATTGGTATGGCACATTTCAACAACAATAAAGCAACTTTGTTGTCACTTTTGTGGTTTTATGACATAATGCTGTTCAACGTGCTTCATATCTTAAAATCACAAAAATCAACTACTGACAGTAGCTGAAAATCAACTACTGTCATCGCACATCAAAATGTTGGTTAGTGCTTAATTTATTATGGTTCTAAAGCCACTCTAGCAGCTTTTGAACCTGCTTCAAAAGCTGCACATAAATTATTTTTGTAATTTTTTTAATGTGAATTTTATTGAGTGTACATTTACTGCTTACTGCTTACTGCTTAGCATCGCTGTACTCTCATTACCACAAGGTAGGACAGATTTATGGGTAGCAGAGAAAGTGAGGCCACGTCACTAGTGGCCAAGTCGAGTTAAAGTCGTGTTGTCAGCTGAGAAACTTTGTCTGCATTTACACAGCAAGTCTTAATTCAGATTTCTTTCCAGATTTGAATTTTTTTTCCCGTAGTCGTTCAAACTACTAATTAAGTGTGGCTGCAATCAGGTGTCTATGTGAACGGTTTGCGGCAAAGCGATGTTCGTGTCCTGCAGCGAACCGCCTGCAGTCAGAGCCTAACCCTAACCCTAACCCTAACGCCAAGGCTGAAAAGCATTGCTCATGTAACAGATGTGCAAAAATGTTTACATTTCTTCCCAAATCCAATGTCATCATCCACCTGGAACCGGATCCTTTCTGCATTGTGCTGGTTTTATTTAAAAATTGTGTTTGTTGGTTTATTCTCAACAAACACAACATGACAAAAGGCCAGTAACAGATGACCATCTCGCAAACTTTTAAAACAAAAAAATAAACCTTTTATATACGACATACCTGTCGAGAACAACAAACAGAAGACAATCATGTTATGGCTGCTTGCTGCAAGTCCTATGAAAAGCAAACTTATAGAGCAAAGCTAAAGTAAATTCCTGCTTCTCTAAAATCATAAGTTCACTTCAATATTCGCATTATGGAATAGATTTATTTATAACGATAGTGATGGTAACAAAAACAAACTTAATAAATCTAGAAATAAACTGGATGTATTTAGATAAAAATAAACATCCAACTCTCCCATAAGACATTACAAAAGGGGAGGGTCTAGCAACAATACCACAGAAGAAGAAATAATGAGCAGCTCCTGATCTTAAAGTCCCTCTGTTAAAACAACGACAGTTTTCAAAGGTGTTAAAGTCAGGAAAAGAACAAGCTGAATAACCGAAAAAAAGACATTTTGCGTAATTATAACAAAAGAGAAATACAACCTGGTTACACATGTATGTTCATATATTGTACTTTATTTTGGTGAAGAAGCTTTTATTTTTTTATTTCATGTTGCCCTGTCACTTCCTGTGTGTTCAGCTGCCCTCCTCAGTTTGTGCTGAGCTGCATGGAGGAGAGAGAGCAGCGCTGTCTTCTGTTTATGTGTCAAAATGCTGAATCTGTCCTGAAACTTCAGTTTGGTAAACTCACATCGTTTTATATTGTTGTTCATTTAATTCAAGTTGGCTGAGATGTTTTTTTACAGCACTTTATTAGGTGCTGTTCAGCTTCAGTTCCCACATTAATAGCATTCATCAGGTTTTACCTTGCCAAAGTGATTCTGTAATTCCTGTTGTTCTCATTGAAGGTGTGCATGTAGAAGCCTGAGAGTTTAAACTGCAAAGCTGAAAACACTCTGATTTTGAACAGAACAAATCTGCCTCATAGACTGCAGCACTTCAGTGGTCCTTGTCTGCTGTTTCTTTGGCCAGCACTCACACAGCGCAGAGGACATACAATAGGTGAATCACATGAGGTCATCTGCACTCACAATTTCAGCTCTTGATTCTCCAGGGAGCTGTTGTTTCTTCCCCCCCTCAGATCCTAGTAATTTACAATAAGTATGAATACTTTCGGACATTATCTTTTTTTGTTAATGTATGTCAGAATTAGAAATTGTTTCTTGTTAGCAAGAAACAATTTCTTAATATTTAATAGTCTGGGGGTTTACAGTGTACATAGCTCCCCTTGCTCCCTTCAATTTTGAAGGGTTTACCAATCAATCCAGAGGCAGCAAAAACAGGTTCATGATTTAAAAATGTCACTGGATACTTAGAAAACTCACATACACACTAACACCAGGCAAGCAGAGGCATGTATATTAAATTAACATTGAATTCTGTCCCTAAATGATCCCATTATTCTTCAGCCTCAGAACAATTACATCCACTGAACGAATTCAAAGACTCAAATGAAGTGTAACAGGAGATCAGAAACAGTTTCTGCTCGTCTCCCAGGGCGGCCAAAAAGGCTCCTCAAAAAACCTCTCAATAGAGAATAAAGGATGAATGCTTAGAGTGAGGTGTTTTGATCGGATCTGGACCGACCTTGTAATTTAGTTTAGTATCTAATACTTCAGACTTCATACTGAAATGTCATAAAACTCTTTTTTTGCATGTCTTTTTAAGTTCCTCTCTGTCTGACAACCAATATGGTTGATTTATATTTGTAACCAAGATTATTTTGGGGCAACCAAGATATTTTTAGGGTGTTTTCACACCTGACAGTCCAGTAGACTCGGTTCTATTGGGAACCAAAAGGCTGTGGTTCGCCTTCACCAATTCTAATTTCTCGCTTATATTGGTAAATAATATAATTTTACATAATTTTGCTGTTAAAATTGATTTGTTATAACAGACTCCTATACTTTATGAAATATTTCATGCTGTTTGTTGATTATTAATATTGCCACGTTCTACAAACAAACTAGCCAATTAGTCCCGTTTTTGTTGTTTATTGAAGGTTTAAAAATCACAGCAGCTGCAGTGCGTCAGCAAAAGGAAAATAAACTGATAGGTGAAAAACCACTTTAAGACATTTATATTCTGCTTTTCCTCTGTGTAGAGTTTGATTGCACATTCACACCTCACCAAACGGACTATACAAACAAACTAGAGTCAATTAAGGCTCTAGTTAATTACACTGGGCTGGTGTAAAGGCACCCTGAATA
The DNA here is from genome assembly GCA_902982915.1 of Phalloptychus januarius. NCBI lineage: Eukaryota > Metazoa > Chordata > Actinopteri > Cyprinodontiformes > Poeciliidae > Phalloptychus > Phalloptychus januarius. The sequence continues at coordinate 725,400 of CADWAE010000127.1, forward strand.
ATTCAATTCAAACTCTTCTTCATTCTGCTTCGCTTCCATCTCTGTGCTACAATATACAGAGGTCTCCTGCCATCCCTAAAAGGATAACGCCCTGGGCAGTTGCCCATATTGTCCATGTAAGAAACCACAACTGTCTGCACCATTAAACATGGTAATTAAGACAATAACCTAATGGTAAACAACATTCAACTATGAACACTGACCAAGGAACAAAAAGCAAGAAGTAACCAAGCAGAAGGAGCACGGTGACTGTGTCCCTCCCTCCTGCTGCCATGTCTGCCACCATGCAGAGCATGCTCTGCGTTCTTACGTTGTTGTTTTATTTATTAGCCATTTAAACACATCTATGTATTTTTTAATGAAATAGAATAATAATAGCTACTACAGCATATGCAGAGCATCACAAGAACAAATAACGGATCTCAGCGAGGCTTCAGTCCAATAGGTATGGAAGCCCATTTCCGCCATGAAAGAAAAAATAAAAGACCAACAGGAAGTCATAATTTCGACTTTCAAAGTCATAATTTCGACTTTTAAAGTCATAATTTCGACTTTCAAAATCATAATTTCGACTTTCCAAAACAGCCAATTTTGTCATTTTTCAGTAGATATGCTGTCTTGTAGGAGATTTAAAGAGTATTTCATCTGATCGATCTAACCAGTAAAACACGATTTTTCTCCTTTTAATGGATTATAAACAAATTGAGGAGTATTTCAGATGTGGTTTAACCAATGATGAAATTCTATTTTGTGTTATGTGTTCCTAATTTACTTTACATGTGCGTGTTCTGTATCCTGTCACATCATGTTTATGTGCATGTTGTACTGCTGTTGTCCACTGGGGGCAATGTGAGTGAGTTCTTGTGTGTAAGCAGCACACTTGTATGAGAAGAGAATAAGTTGAGAAGCTAACCGTTTAGCAATAAAGAAATCACAGCTATCGGACGAAAAGAAGTTTAACATGAGTACTGAATAAGAAAACGCAACATTTGGAATCTCAAAATAAAGTCGAAATTATAACTTTGTACCTCATAATTATGACTTTGAAAGTCGAAATTATGACTTTGAATCTCATAATTATGACTTTGAAACTTTCTTTCATGGCGGAAATGGGCTTCCATATATATAGGACTTAGTAAAGATCCGTCGAGAAGAATCGGATCGTTCGTGAATGACATATCGCTATATAGCAGTGATATCACTGCAGTGATATCACTGCTATATAGCGTTGACCCATATATGCGACATGTCAGTCATACAATAATTCAGCGCATGAGTGACAACTTTTTTTCATCGCAGATGCAGCATGTCTCTCTGTACAGCTAGCTTTGCTAGCATCAGACAGAGCTTTCCTTTTTAAGCTTCCTTTCCAAGTGACTCTGCTGATTTTACATGTCGCCAAATCTTATGATTTATGTAGCGGAATTATATCACTGGCGATTAGACAGACATCTTCTCCCGCTCAGAGGAAACCACTGCGCATGTCTGGGAGTGAAAGGGGAGGCGATGGGTGACGACAGACACACGTCAGTCACTTTATTGCTTGGATTTTAAGTCCCTGAACCTCACATAAAAAAAAAAAAAGAAAAAAAGCAATGCGACTAAATCTACTTAAGTCAAGTACAGATACATGAAAATTGTACTTAAGTACAGTAATAAGTAATTGTACTTCGTTACTTCCCACCACTGGATGAATCAAATAAGTGTGGCACAGGGACAATGGAGTGGTTTTAGCAACTTCTTCGTTCATTTATGCCTTGGGCTGGCTCTATGTCAGTGGTCCCCAACCCTGGTCCTCAGGGACCGCTGTCCTGCATGTTTTTGATAAGTCTGCACTCTAGCATAGCTGATTCATAAGATCGCATTGCCTCCAGGTGTAGTGTAGACCGACCTCCTGCCATTGCTGCACATGCCGGTTAATCACTTATTCTTTTAACCCAGGTGTGCAGCAGCAGCGAAACACCTAAAACATGCAGGGCAGTGGGCCTCTAGGGACCAGTGTTGGGGACCACCGCTCTATGTGATCAGCATTATACCGTGTTAAGATCCACTGGCTGTGCAAAATATTTATTCTTATTTTCAATATTTTTTTTAACTATGCCACTGGAAGACATTAACATCGCTTAAACACACAACAATAATCTTAAAAACAACATAGTTACCCAGTAATGTTTTGACAATGTAAATTTTTTTTAAAAAACACAGCGGGCCACTGGTGGACCACCTGGTGCCCCAACCAACCTGGTGCCCCGACCAACCTGGCGCCCTCACTAACCTGGCGCCCCGACTAACCTGGCACCCCAACTAACCTGTCACCCCGACTAACCTGGTGCCCCAACCAACCTGGCGCCCCGACCAACTGGACTTAGGAAGTTTTTTTGGGGAGACTCTGGGCATGTATCTGATCTCAGCCAGTGGTCTGGGCTCCCTGCTACAGAATGTTAACTACTTAAGCATCTTGTCACTTCCGCAATCTTTTTTCTCAATTATTCTCTGGATGTTTCTATTGCCATGTAACTTGTCAGCTATTTTTGTGCTGCAGCCTGTGAGCCTTTTGTTTAAATGTTGGAGATGGCAACAATGAGGACTGACAGGGCAGTGAAAAACACACTATTGATTCAACATATCTCTTACGGCTTTTCAATAGCTTTTAAGTACTCATGGCGCCTCTCAGGGTGTGGAGTTGTTCAGGGTATCACTTAATCCCAGACAGCAGCCATTGTGTAATGTAGAAGCAGGATTTTGTTTTTGTCATGAAATAAAATAGTAACAAGGTTGAAGTTTTACAGCCTTGGGAGTCGGGGGTTTTATTAATGTTTTTGTCAAGATAGATGGTATCCTGTAACAGCTATTAGAACATATTAGAGTTAAATGTAATATCACTGTGGTGGACGTTTGTATTTAGTAGTAAGACACATTGCAGTTATCACAGATTCCAAAGAGGAAAAAAAGAAGATGGAGTCAATAGCTCAAAGAGAATGTTCTGCTGCCATTATTATGTAGGGTTTAGACCTTTAATCTTCTCATGCCCATTTGAAAAACTATTTGTGAAAGAGCTGATTTTAAGCTTCGATGGAAGAATGAAGATTGTAAATCATTACTTGAAAATGAAACATTTGAAGTACTGATTTTATGTTGGGTGGAAATTCCTATGAAACAAAGTTTACACCTCAGCAATACTTATGTTCTTGTCAATACAATACAGCATGTCTACTGTATGCTGCAGGCTTACAGATGAGTCACTTGTGACTATTGTTGTTAGTTTATCAATCACTGAACATCTTAGCACCACAATACATTAAAAATCTGCTGTTGTATCAACCTTCCAGACAAAAAAACACATATTATACTCAATGACATGCAGTTAAATTTTTAGCTTGCAGTATTTTTATGCAGTATTTTTCCCCTGTTATTGGATATTTTCTTATTTCCTTATTTTCATGAAACCACCATTAAAGCAAACAAAAATCAATAAAAAATGTTAATAAAAATGAATTTTCAGAGGTTGGTAGTAACTAATTACTTTTACTACATTTATTTGAGTAGGTTTTTTGGTAAGGTTAGGGTTAAAACCATCTTTTTAACTGTCACATAAGCAATATTACTATGAACTATTCCTACTATTGCTTGAGGAAATTTTACTGTACCCAGTGCAAGTACCTTTATTAAATGAAAAGCAAACCTTTCACTCATGTGACAGATTCAGGTCTACAGTTAATTCCTGTTTGAACACCATCCTTGTTGTTCTGGTCTTACTTCCTGCCTGCTGACCCTTTCTGAAAGCAAAAAAGAAGTAATGAACACTGGCCACTGGATGCATTTTACTATGTAACATCAATACACATTACCTACTGTATTCGTTTAATACGTTTTATGTAACAAGAATGAAAAAGTGTTTCTTTTGTCTTAAGTTATGTTATTTTTGTACTATTATTTTTCATTTTAAAGAGTGCATGTTGTTTAGTCTTTAAAATACCAAACTTTGCACATAACTTTTCATTTTCATGATTTGTGTCTGATGACAAAACATGAAATCAGGTGTTTTGTTCAGTTAGGTAACACTCAAGTAAACATTTTGCAAAATATGTATTTTTTACTCTCACTTGAATAATTACTCTTTCCATACATCCATCCATCTTCTGCCGCTTATCCGGGGGTCGGGTCGCGGGGGCAGCAGCTTAAGAATTACTCTTTGTTGAGTAAAACTATGTTGAAGTAGGGAAACTGAAATACAATTTTGGGTATTCTACCCACCTCTGGTAACATTACAATGATTTATGCATATGCCCCGTTCCAAAAGCAGGACAATATTAACAATAATCTACAAACCAAACTGGGACAAATAAGCAGAAGTAAATATTAATGCTACATTTTATGAAAAAGTAAAGTATATTCAGTGTAATTTGGATGTTACTCTGGTTTTCATTATCAGAACCTTATAAGCAGACTCTATTAAATCCTTCTATTTTTATATATGTTTTTTTACATGACAGTTTGAAAGTAAAGTGGATTGTGTGGATTTTTCTCTGTTCTACATGCTGTGATGTGATAGTCATATATCCCCAAAGGCCTAAATACATTATGATGACAGCTTAACACCTTGTTGCACTTAAGGGGCTCATTAAAAGTGTTTTAAGTTTACTGAAACCTCAAAGTCTCCCATCAAATGGAAAATAGAGAAGCATGTGGGATTTTAATTAGTGGTTCAAACTCTTAAATTCTCCACTGTACCTTTAAAGAAGACACCATCATGTCCCACATGTCAATTCCCATCGCCTTTTAGCCCTGCAATGGCATGAACCTTTATTACTTGGGTGACTGAAACATCTAGAAAAAAATGCTCTGCCAGCAAGATGGCAAAGCCATTTCTCTTTCAAGTTCTTCTTCAGCCGTGCTTTACGGAGTAATAGAACTCATGTGAGACCCCATGCCTCACTAGGATCTGCAGCTCTGCATCATGTGGCTGTGGGAGAATGGTGGCCACAATGTAACAAGTAAATTTATGGTAGCCTGTTGCATTGGTTTCCTGCAGCAGTGTGAACATCTGCACATGTAATTTTCTATATTCCAAATCATACAGTCCCACTACAAGAAGCTTGAAGAACAGAACAGAACAAAATGAAGAACAAAACTTACAAAACTGCAGGACTGAACAAAACGTAATCCAAAATAAGGCATGACAGGAGAAATATGGAGGACTTCTGAGAGTGAGCAGCTTAAAATACTGGGGGCGGTGAATGTGGAACAAAAGATCTGGGGCTTCATGTATAAAATACTGTGCAGCATTCATACTAAAATTGGCATGTGGAAAATTTAGAAAAGTGTGGCTCACAAAAAAATCAGATGTATAAAACCTTGCGCACGCAGGTGGCTCCATACTGTCAAGAGAAGCCGAGATCATCCCTGGAGATTTTAGTTTAATATTAACAATGAATAAAGTTACCTTTAAAGTTAATCACACAAGTAACATCTAGACAACCGTAAACTTAACTGCAATAAAATCAATCTGGTTGTGTGTTGTTTTTGTCTCCTGCATACTTTGCTTTAATTCTACTTCTTTTTCCTATCTAATCAAAAGAAATCATAGAGGAAGTAAGTTTCCAGCTTGCAGATTTATAAAAATAGTTTAAACTATTCCCTATTTCAAAGCACGAAAGTTTAAAGAATGAAATCTAAACATTTTGAGTAATTGAATAAGACTCAAAGTAAAATACTTAGATTAATATTGGTTTACTTATAAGAATACTTACACTTACATTTACACTTGTGGGAACACTTACAAATAAAACAAGTAACTGTAACTTTGGTATCAAATAATTAGAATAATAAAATTTTGGTTTCTTTTCAGAACTCACATTAAGGCTATAATAAGAGTAACTAAAAAGTTGTGGTTATCATATATTATAAATGAATGCTAAATCAAAGGAACTAAAAAGGCTAATAGTGAGATTTTGACATTTAACTTGAGATGGTGTAAAATGTGTTACTGCAATTAACGATCATTGATGTTGTGTTGGAGGTAGATGGTAGGTGAAAGGATGGGGGAAAGAGGAACTAACAGGAGAGATGACCACGGCCTTATTTGGTAACAATTTGAACAACCCAAGAGAAGGTTGTGCAGGCAATAGACATAGGAGGAGTATTGAGCAACCATGGACATTAGCACAGACATCAGGACATAATGTCTCTAAGACAGTGATGAATATTAGATCATCTGTCCAAACAGTCAGCCAATGAAACAAGCACAGCAACAGTGCCAGCCAATGCAAACACACCAAAAGGGTGGAGAAACTCCATAAAAGGTGAGTGCAAAGAGGAATCTTTGGTTGGATCCTCCAGGCAGCTTCGAGCCAAGATCGAGATGGACAAAGAACTCTGCAGCTGAAGAAGAGCCGGGGCCACAGAGCCGAAGACTGTCCTGCGCATGGAGACCAACCTGCAGGCCCCCAACATGTGGCCTCAAATCGCACTTCTCTCATCAGCTGGGTTCAGACCCCAAAGACAAAGACCAAGGCAAAGATGAAGACCAAGATAAAGGCAAAGACAAAGAACAAAGGCAAAGAAGAACTGGTGCCTTCCTTCCATGAGGTCAGCTCGCCTACATCTCAAAGGACCAGAAAGATCATGAGATCTTGGGGGGTGCGCAACAACAATACCTTCCTTATACACTGTGTGAACAATTATTAAGCAAGTTTTAGCGTTGACCATGTTGATCATTTTTATGCATATTTTGCAACTTCAAACTGTATAAACTGGAATGCTTGTTAAATACAAACATATTAGCAAATGAGGGACGGTGGGGCCTAAAGAGTTCAACAGCCTATCTCAAGGATAATACAATTAGGCAGCTTCTTTTCCTCGGACAAAATGGGCCAAAAAAGGCTCCCACATTTTCACAGCAGGCAAAAAGTTTGCGTATATTTACACAAACTTTCACTTCACTTTTATTTTTATACAAGCCAATTTGTGCGTAAAATATGGCGGCATACTTTTTTTGTGTGTGTGCACACTATACATGAGGCCGCCGGGCTGATGAGGTAACTGATTGCAGGTGTTAGTTGAAGGAGAAGGAGACAGACTGAGGAGAGGGACAGAGCAGGTGACACAGGGGTGAGGAAGACTACACAAAGGACAGGAAATAAATCTACCACAAGATAATAATTTGACTGAAGAAACATAAAAACCAGAGTGACAAAGAATAACTATAAGGTTTATTTCTAAGAAGAACTGAAATAAAGGAAGACAGGAACGGGACAGATCTAACTAAAATAAGAAAGTAACGCAAAATAAACTAGAATGAAATCAAACTACCAAAACAACTCAACCTGGGACCCCAAGGAGGACAGACTCCTCTTTGGTCCAACTGGATTTGACAGGGGGATATTACATTGATTTGTTGTTTCTCATTATTCAGGTGACATAATGGTATTTGACAAAATGTACATATAGAATCAAATAATGATCACTTAGAGAAGTACAATAATTTCTGAGGTCCAGCACATCACTGGGAACTTAACAAAAAGCAAAAAAATTATGGAGAGTTCTTTATACCATAGTCAAAAGCAAAGTGCAAGCGGATTGCCTTTGCCTTGGTATGTGCTGTGTTGTCCCCTTGGTGATGACAAACAGCCTGTACTAGAGTGCCCTGGACTCATTTGTCAAATTTGTTCTGACATCAGAAATGCTTCGGCTTTCAGGCCTGATAAGAACTGTGGTGTAATCTGTCTTGGAGTCAGTTCACAAACATTACGGTTGACTGTATGCTTTTCATCACCTTGAATGGATGCGTGATGGAGGAAAAAAACTTGTACAATCTGAAGGCTCCAGGCATTTAGTGCCAGCCCATTTGTTTGGGCCAGAAACATTATTCATCAATAGTCACCATGTCTCTCGATATTACAGGTATACAAAAAAATAACCTTCTTTCTGTTTTCCTTTTTTTGCCCAGGAACTGAATTCTGGAAATAAAAATGATAAAATTATGAACAGAAGCAGCTGAGTGTAACTCTGACTGGTGGTTTGGCTTACCACATTAGTTTGAGCCGAGTTTCCATTGTAGCAGGTCTATTGTTAGGAATTCAAAAAGAAAGAGAACTCTTTAATTTAATTAAAAGGCTTAGAGCCAAACTCAGCGTTCTGACTGGAAAAGCAAATGACATTCCTGCTTTAATTGATGCTGGAAAATCAGAACCCTCCATAGATGAGCATATGAAAACTTTTAATAATCATTTAGCAGTTTATGGACTTGCAATCTTCAGTTCAAAGACTGCTAAACGATGATGAAAACAACGATGGTACAGCGATTGGTACCAACCAAAGCTGATCAGTTTTAAAAGTTAATGGATGAGATCGAAACTTGGATGAATGATGACCCTGATGCACAAAAGAGCAAAGTATATTCAGCATTTGACATTGAATCAAAGGCGGCATTTCATGACCATGACGTTGAGCTGGATGCTCTGAAAGCAAAGGTAGATGTGCTGCAAGAAAATCATGCACTCAAGCTGGAAGAGCTTCAGTTAAAAGCAACAACAGAAGCTTTGGCTTTGAGAACCAAACTGGTGAAGGCAGATGCAAAGATGACGCAGGATCAGAAAAGTCATGTTTCCGGCGCTGATGTCGCCGCTGCTAGAGCTCAAAAGGCTCTAAGAACACAGAAACGATTGGCAACTCTTGCATCTTTGCCAATGTCCCAAGAGGCGCCTATTAATGAAACTTTAAAAGTGAAACCAGAAGGGGCAAGTCCAAGACAAATATCTTCATAATGTGTCCGTTCCCTTCGTAAAAGTTAACTACCAGTTAAGTACCAGTGTATGTGTAACATTATATGCTTTTTTCAATGAAATTTTATCAAAGCTTATACTTTTACATACTTACTTATTTTTACTTATATTTTTGTTCTGTTTCCACCTCTGCTATAGTGATGCTGAGGTGACTGGAGACCAAAATAAGTTTCTTGGAAAGTGACTGACAAGAGACATATTAACAAGACACCTGAATTGCCACAACCAAAATAATAATCAGGATGAGATGTGAGAATCTGTGATCCTAATTGCTCAACCGGAGAAAGAATACAAAGGATACAGGATGTATTCATTTATCACTACCACATATTGCTAAGATTGTGTCTGAGCAGGTTCATGTTTAGTTCCGTTTTTGTTGTGAAATGACCCTCGGGAGTACAGCTTCATTGAAAAAACAGAAACGGTCATAATTTGAATGGATAGTTTGTCGTCTTGTGAGACTCCCTGAAAATATGAACAATACAGGTCATGCAGATTGATTCCTGGTTTCTGCAGAGCTTGTCTTTGAGGCTTTGTTTTGGCCATCTAGGAGGAATAAGCTACTCTAACAAGAAAGCAAAGTAGAATAACTATCACAATCACATAGCAATTTAACTCGTCTAGCAGCAGTTTAATCTGACTGCCTTGCTTAAGCATTTAATACAACAGCATGCATCAAGGCCAGCCAAGGTTCCTGGGTTCAGTGTCCATTAACACTGAACATTTAAGAGCTGGGTGTTTAAGTTGCTTAACATGAAGAAAACATGTTTTATTTTGTTTTCAGTACTATAATGAAGCCTCACTGACAGAGCCATAAGTGATGGAGGTGGTGTTGGGATACAGTACCTGAGAAAGTAGGAAGTTGACAAAAGTCAAACATTGGATCTCACAAGCAATATTTATATCTTAAGTAGAGGCCAACTACTAACCTTGGTCCACGAAAATTAACGATGTAAAGCTATCATCTACATGCTCTTTCTTTTTCTTTTTTAAATGCAGTAGTACTACTGCAGTCACAATACCGTATCCTGGGTGTCCTACCTCATATTTTTCTTAATAATTAAAATCACTATATTGAACTAAACATATCAACTCAAGGATGACTTGAGTCATTGGCAGGTAGGAAACCAGACCGAAACCTAGAAACCTTATTATTAACATTGGCAGAGATCATCACCTTCTCCTGAACACACACTGCATGTAGTCACAGCAAGCAGGTGAAACATGTTCATATTGTAGTTTCCTCATTTTCATGATTGGACATCACATCAGTACCTTATAAGTTGACAGTATAATCCAGATGTGAACCTGAGTTCACAGCTAAAGGTTTATGATTACAATGCAGCTGGAGAATAAAAACCATCATGACATTTATGAAACACTTTTCTTTGAAGGAGTGTGAGTAAGACTGACATAACAGTGTCATAAACCTAACACCTGTCATGAACATGGAGGAGTATTCATGACTGTTTATGACTGGTGTCATTTAGTGTCATTCGGTAAATAATGACACTTTAACTGCAAAGTTGATATTGTTTAAAATGACTTTATGACAACTTGACATTAAAATGACAAAAACAGATATTACAGATCAAATTTTAAAATGTTATGTAGCTTTAGGTGTTAATATTACATTCAAAATAATGGTGTTACGCCTTCATTATTAAAGTGCGTAACTATAAAATACAACTTTTCATTATGTGTTTCTGGGAATTTACAACCTACCTGTAGAATATTTACTAGTTAACAGGAAATTGTGAGGGATTTCTTGAGTAGTTACAAAAAGTATCAATAAAAATAAAGTTGTATTGAGTTTACATTTTATTATACTCTTATGTATTTAAGTAGTATCTATTGAAAACAGCACATCTAATATTTAATACACGCATTATCAAAATATCAGCATTTATTTTTTTTGCCAAAATAAAAATATTTTAATAAAGGAAATATTCAGATATTAATAAAATAGTGGATCAATGCCTTTCTTACTTTGATTGATCATAAATTAAAACTGCAGTTTGCTAAATTTATTTTTAAAATAAAATCACTAACTTAAAGTTGAACTTTTATCATCTTATTTTCCAAAGAGACCAATCATAATGAAGTGCTGCATTAAGCAGTTAAACATTCAAAGACAAAAAATAAAACACTTGTCACAAGTGCATACTTGCAATAAGTGCATTCATACTCAACTGCATTGTTTCCTGGGTTGATAAATAGGACAGAATAAGGATGAGCTGCCCTCAAATAATGCCTCATTTTTTAAATTCCGTTTCTTTTTAGAATTTATTACATTTTGGTGCATTCGCACTGACATTAAAAATGTGTGGGAGAAGCTGTCACAGTCCTATTCTCTTAACAAATAATGAGCGAGTAAATTCTTTGAGTGAGACATCATACCATCCCTGGGAGTAATCCTTAGTGATATGTGTCAAACCAAGAGAGGGAAGCTGGTCTGCGGGGCTTTCTTTATAAGACTGGCTGAGCAGACAAAAGGAATCCTTGATGAAGTTCCTTTGAAGTGCTTTTTCCAGAAATCCTTGGAAATACATACTGATGAAGTTCAAATTGTCTGGCCTGGAGGCACAAGGCACTCCACGGTTTGGCTTTGCACTGTAAACATTCACGAGAGGCGAGGTTCTATGCTGGCTTTGTTTTGCAAGGAAAGAAAGATTTGTTTAAAAGAGGAAACAAACTGACTTATAGAGTAAAATCCTTTGTGAATTGGAGTTTTAAAACAAGATGGTGATATCATCATTCCTGAAAATTCATCCATCCATCCATCCATTATGAACATGTTTATCCTTGCATGGGGGCTAGTGCCTATCTCCAGCAGTCAACAGGCGAGAGACAGAGTACATCCAACATAGGTTGCCAAACCATCTCAGCTTTTCCAAATATCAATTTGAAGGTTTAAACTAAAAGTTCCAGTCATATGAATAACATAGGTGCTGAAGTTTCATTGAGATAAATTGATTCGTGAAAAACCAAACATTTGAAAAAATATTAATTCGGAAATGATAAAGCATCTATTGGCAGTGTGATCATTCTCGCTGGCAGATTTCCAAAATAGCAGAGTATTTATCCTCCAGTGTCTACAGGAAGAACAGGCCATTTTTGACCCTTTCTTTGTGCCAAATCTAAGCTAAAATACAGGACAAACTCAGGATTTGTTCAAACAATCTTGCTTCTGAGCAGGTTTGGTTCACAGAATAAGTTGCAGTAGTAAGTTCACTCAGGATAATGGCTATCTGGCTTTCTGAAACCGAAAACTCAGGATATGCCCATAGTTACCTCTGAATTTACTCAGAAAGTAAGCAAACACTTATCCTGCTTTTTGAAGTGACGCCCTGGAAACATGGACTGTGTTGAAGTTTTACGTTTTATCAGGTCGCTAACATTTGCCCATTAAGTATTTAATGTTTGATGCTAAGGAGCTTATCGAAATTGCCTGGGCTGTAAACAACCGTCCTCCACTGTGAAGAGAAAAGAGTGTATCTGAAGGGGAGGCTGTTAATTAATATTAACAGCCTCCCCTATTAATATTTGTTAATATTAAAATTAATATTAACAAATGTTAATGTTAATTTAATATTTGGAAATGTAGCCAACATATCCGTTTTGCAGCATAATTTATCTTATTTCGCCACGATTAAGGAGTTGTAGTACGCTGACAACATGCTAGCTAATGTTGAAACGGCAAAATAAATGCAGGTAACCATGGCAACCTGTGAGAATTTAAAGGCCAGTCAGTTCTTTCTGCAGGGACGTTGAACTTGCATCCGCTATATAAGGTCAGTCATTTATTGTAGTTCAGTAAATAACTTAGCAACAGTAAATAACTGTTCACTTTGATCTAAAAATAATATAATGGATTTCATAGGAAACAGCTTATTTTTCAAATTTATTATCGGATGTCAGGAAAACCTCCTGCAGTCATTTAGGACAGAGTTGTAACAAGTAAAAGCGGAGACTTGCTGGAGACTTACTGGAGACTTGCTGGTGACTCCTGTTGCGATTCCACATGCTGCCTTGAGAAACAACATCTGTGACAGGACGCTGTGCTGGTCCTCATGTGCTTCAAACTAAAACACAGGAGGAAACGAGACAGCAGACTCAGAAAGTTGCCAATTATTTCTTAAGATCAATGCATACAGCAACATGTCGATATATTCTCAAAGTGTATTGAGAATTTATAAATCTATGAAACTGCCACAGAATAATTTTCTACCCAAAAAAATTAGCAGGACCTTTATCATTTTGAATAATGATTAGTTTTTCACAGTTTTGGTTTATTCATGTTTGAGTTGCTATGACTTTCATTTATTCTGTGTTGCGAAATCTGGTCTCCTTATTATTGATTGCCCCTCGATGTCCTCAGTTGCTTTTATTAAGTTTTTAACTTGTGACTGGCAGCTCCTTTTTATCTGCTGCAGTAATCCCAGTTAAATACTTACAGTCCACCATTTTCTAATTCGATTTTTAGGAATTTGTAAAATGCAACATGACTATTGTTGGCTGTTCCTGCTTCTATATTCTGACAGTCAGAAAACACAGGGACAATATTTCCTCCAGGGCTGAAGTAGGTCTTGTCTTCAGGGTTAACTCCCTTATTTGTGAAGCTCATAAAAACATGCGGTGGCACTGAGATGCCAAAGAGACAAATGTTTAAGGAAGAAGTTACAGGTCTGTGACAGCCAGAGATCTGGCTTGTTTCTAGGTGACCAAATACTTATTTTCCACCTTATTTGAAAATAAATTCTTTACAATTCAGACAATGTGATTTTCAGAATTTTTTTTCTCATTCTGTCTCTCATAGTTGAGGTCTACCTATGATGTCAATTACAGGCCTCTCATGTTTGTAAGTGGGAGAACTTGTAAAGTTGGTCACTGACTAAATAATTTTGCCCCACTGTATGAGTAGGAATGAAAACTGGTTAATGTTGAATTTCTGAATGTATTAATCAAAATTCTTTATTTTTGTAATGATTTAACACCTGATCATCCTTGTCTTCATATTGTCCAGTCATTCGTTATGTATTACTATAAAAATTGTCTGGAATGAAGGAATGCAAAAGACATGTTTTTGTACTACAATAATCTTAACATGTTCAAAGAGGAAGAAGTAAGAAACTTATTAACTTGTTTTAAAAACATAAGGAAACCATTTTCTTAATCCACGTTTATGTAATTTGTTCACAATTCTAAATAGTAAAGATGTTCAAATCTACAATATAAACTGCAACATAATGAAAGCAGTAGTAAATACTAACTACTGGAACGTCTGACTGAATGACACCTGAAGTGTTTTTATCATAGTTTGTCTTACTCTGAAATTATCCAAAATGATTTGATACAGCATTCATTTGATGACACATTAATTCATGTGACCATTATGAAGCTACAGCTAACACATATAGATTACTATGCGTCATTAGCATCCCATAACAATCTACCAACTTTACTGGCTAATAATCAAACTCATCCTCTAACAGTAAAACATGTACAGCAGCTTCAGTTTGTATCTCACATAAAGATTTCCTTTCAATCTTCATATATGCTAATAATAAAGTGTTGGAGTCGTGCTAAGGTCTTCAGACCGCAAGTCCAAGTCAAGTCTAAAGCCTTTCTTTGAGTTGCCATTTCTGGCTGAGAGGCTAAGAAGTGAGTTCAGGTAAAGTTCCAAACTCCACATGAATCCTGTTAGATGACCAGCCACGCAGATAATGGTAGACATGTTCGTCCAGCTCATGCAGTGCTGATTGAGGATAGTGATGTATACAAAGGGATGGTCTATGGCTCCAGCAGCTTCAAAAGCATCTACAGCTCAGACAGTAATGGTGACAACAGAAGTCCTGAGCTCAGTGTAGCCAGGGACTCTGACATGATTATTAAAATATGTCTCGATTTGGACCACGAGCCAATATTAACGATGAGAGATCAGGTCAGGACACCTTGCATGTTTGCCCACACCCAGCCTTCTTCACAGCTGTGGCATATTCTAAACAATCTGATTTTTCACAACCTTCAATTCTTTTTACAGCTTTTGCTGACTTTTTGTTTTGCTTTTACCAGCATACTCAGCTTAATTTGTGTTTATATTAAACAATAAGGCCTACCCTAAGCATAACATTTTGGCTAACTATGAGTAGCTTGGGGATTTGCACCTGCATGTTTTTCCATGTTGACCACAGGAACCAACTGTTCCCTGTCACACTGATGAACTAAATAACAAGCACATGTCACATTAGTGTAAGGCATCCAGGAGAACATCCTGTCTTCGCAACACGACATATTTTGGAACGGAATCGCAACAAATATGAGTGGCAACTATGATCATGCTAGGATCCTGTTGCGATTCCACATGCTGTCTTGTATTTTTACATCTGTGATGGAAAGGAGCACCTTCATGTTGCCCATTTGGAGTTTCCTTCACTCATTTTGCTTCTAATATTCAGCGACAGAAAGTTTACTTTGCAAAAAGAAAGTTCTTCGATTAACATCTTCATTTCAATTCATTCACACAACACAGTCTTCTATGCCTTGGGTTTTGCTTTCTTTCAACAAAGTTTAATTTCAAAATGCAGTTTTCACATAATAATCCCCTTTTAAAATGGAAACATTTATCTTAAGCATACTTGGCCTTATGGGAAATTACTGTATGACTCAACTTGTAGCTAAATCTTACATTAACTGAGATAAATCAAATTGTTTAGCTCAACTTCACAAGTGACACTCAGGTTTTATTAATAAGTAATTTAAGAAGAACCTGTCCTACAACATGAAAAGAAAAAGCAACAATTTAAATACAAGATGTGAAACCAAGTCATCAAACTTTGTCTGGATAATATAACAAAGGTCACTTATAATGTTCCAATGGCCAACAGCGAGAGAAATTATCTGCAAATAGAGAAAATGTGGAACATGTGTCCTTGGATAGTCAACCAAACTTATTCCATGAATACATCAGCAACTCATCTCAGAGGTTACACAAGAATTCAGAACTTCTAAAGCAATGCAGGCCCTGTTTGAGTCAGAGTGAGCACAATGGCATCCATCAGACATTTTAAGGCCAAAACTGCTGCTGACCACAAACGCCACTGAAGCACATCAGATGTTTGCCAGAAAAAAGACAAAAAAATCTTGACAGTTAGTTCTGATTTGAAATCAGATTTTGTTCATCTCTGTCTGAAAAATGTTGTTGATATAAAGTTTTAAAGAAGCACACATTCTTTCAGTAAATAATACATATTTTGTTCTCCTTTGATGTGTTCAGCAAACTATTGTTCTTGTTTTCCACAGAATATGTGGCTCATTTTTACTATTTCTCAAGCAATGCAAACTTTCCACTTTCAAAAGTTTTTCTGTCATCCAACTCAGGAACTCCAATAACTAAGAGTCAGACTACAAGCTAATTTATATATCAATTCAGATGTTGAGCGTCAGTTTCATTTGTAGAGTTCATTCTTGTTGCTCTGGACCAAATGTAATTCTAGGTAAAGGTAAAGCGTTTTTCTGAAATGTTTTTATATAGAATGAAAGAAATGTTTTTGCAACTTAAAGACACCAAGTGTTTTTGCAGCTTTCCAGCCACATTCAACATGAGACAGGTCCAATAGATTACACCCTCACATACCAGAAAACAGCTCCGGATTGGTACAGTGTTGCATCACAATACAACAACACACAATACAATCGAATTTAAGTACTCTCAATGGGCAAATTCAATAAAGTAAAATGTTGTTGCCTACTCAGCCAAAGAACAATATTCAGTTCTCTTGGCACTTTTGCAATAGCAGAATAAACTCTAATCCAACCAAAGCTTCAGCAACAGTTTCATTTTCCAAAGATGTGCATGCAGCTTCTTCTCAAATGGTGGAGGGCAGAAAGAATGGTTTCGGTCCAGACTGACTGTTGACTGCACACTGAGTTAGTCCTGAAAAATATGCAAAGTACATGTTGCAGAGACAAGCTCTGCTTTAACAGCACCCCTGCACCACTGCACTTAGCACTTTTAGCATTGAATAAGCATTTAAGTAGCATCTGTTGAGGAATCATCCTGTATAAAGCACCATCTGTGTCGTGTCGCCTGTTTTTTCACAGCTGATGTAAACACAAGAACATTGAATCACAGGCATAATAACTAGTAACAAAAAAGGTTAGATCTGCAAAATAGCATGGCTGCAATCACTAATCAATTCTCACTTGGAAGGAGCCACATGGGATTTTAGGCAGAGTCTGGAATGAATTGACATTGCTGATGAAAACAGGCAGTGCAAATATCTATTTGAGGTTACATGTGGCTCCTTTTGTACAGACGAGGTCATAAATAAGAGACGAGTACAAAGAAGAAAACCATATCAGGGTCTGGAACATCTTTTACTGGTCTCCTAAGCTATCAAATTAGCAGTTTATCTTCCACCTTGTCATCTCGTCATATTTAAATGAATTTAAATGAGAAGAAAAAGGCCAGTGCAGGGTGGGACTCTGGAAAAGTAATCAGCAGATCTATGATAACGAGATACTGTGCTGTGAAACGCTAACTCAGACTCAGACCCTGATGCCTGTGCAGAGCTATGATTAGCAGCAGCACAGAGCATGACCCACACACCCATTGATTAGAAGTGGGATGTGAATAGCATGCAGGTTCAAATGGGTCAGTAAGGTTATCGAAAGGAAGCATAAACGTAAAACTTAAGACTGCTAACTGCACAGCAGTAGGAACAGTTTCAAAACGACAATGTAAGAATTATTGAGAATGTCGTCATATAAAATGGAAATTTCTTTCAATTTTCTCAATGTAGAAAACAAATTTGATCCATAAAGGATTAAATTTTATATTTTGCAAGAAAAGCAACCAGCAAAGAATTAGAAGAGCATTAATTATACAGCTGCATGGCTCAAAATGGTGGCATTGAAAAAAATTACAAAAATGATTAGATATCTAAATACCAAAATTGTTGCAATTTTTGAAAATAAAAGAAAGTGTTTTATGTTTGAACTCTAAGGGACTTATTTAAGGTCTCTTGGTTTGTCTGTCCAGAATATCAGAAATGTCCTTTTCTCCTAGCGAACATGCTGATCGATGTTTATTCAAGGTAAACACCTACAGCTGTTTGTAAATACAAAGAAATTTCAGGATCGACATATTGAGTTAATTTATGTGGGATTTATTAGCAGTTGTTTCTTTAGGTGCTTGTTCTAACACAATACGAATAAATTCACTTTGGTTATTATTGTCTGATGTTAACATTAACTTAATTACCTGAAACATTTAAGTGTGATAGAACAATAAAAACAAAGAGAAGCTGTGTTTGTGCTTCATATGTGTAACAAATTTAAACATAGGAAAAATGAGGTTTCTGACATCATTTCTAAGTTTTAATTTTATCTCATTTCAATTGTAGTCTGGTTCTACTTTGGTCAGTTTTTTGTCCTACATGTGGTCTTACTGTTTCATATGAAAGCCCATTTCCGCCATGAAAAAAAAAAAGACCAACAGTAAGTCATAATTTCGACTTTCAAAGTCATAATTATTAGATTCAAAGTCATAATTTCGACTTTATTATGAGATTCAAAATGTTGCGTTTTCTTATTCAGTACTCATGTTAAACTTCTTTTCGTCCGATAGCTGTGATTTCTTTATTGCTAACGGTTAGCTTCTCAACTTATTCTCTTCTCATACAAGTGTGCTGCTTACACACTAGAACTCACTCACATTGCCCCCAGTGGACAACAGCAGTACAACATGCACATAAACATGATGTGACAGGATACAGAACACGCACATGTAAAGTAAATTAGGAACACATAACACAAAATAGAATTTCATCATTGGTTAAACCACATCTGAAATACTCCTCAATTTGTTTATAATCCATTAAAAGGAGAAAAATCAGTGTTTTACTGGTTAGATCGATCAGATGGAATACTCTTTAAATCTCCTACAAGACAGCATATCTACTGAAAAATGTCACATCATGTTTATGTGCATGTTGTACTGCTGTTGTCCACTGGGGGCAATGTGAGTGAGTTCTTGTGTGTAAGTAGCCAGTTGTATGAGAAGAGAATAAGTTGAGAAGCTGACCGTTAGCAATAAAGAAATCACAGCTATCTGACGAAAAGAAGTTTATTAACATGAGTACTGAATAAGAAAACGCAACATTTGGAATCTCATAATAAAGTCGAAATTATGACTTTGAATCTCATAATTATGACTTTGAAAGTCGAAATTATGACTTTGAAAGGTCGAAATTATGACTTTGTATCTCATAATTATGACTTTCAAAGTCGAAATTATGACTTCCTGCTGGTCTTTTTTTTCATGGCGGAAATGGGCGTCCATAGTTTCATTACTATTCCTGTTGTCACATAACTTTTATTTGGCTATAATTATATTCTTTTGTCCAAACTGGTTTTTGGGCTCAGTCTAGTTCCGATCTCCACCTGCAGGATTATTTAGGGTATTAAACAAACCCTTTGGATTTCATTACTTGCTTGGCTTGTAATTTGAAGCATAGCTCCTATTTTTACCCAAGGAAATGGGAAAAATATATATATGTATACATATATTGAAATAAAAACTTCACATCACAAATTCAGGACATGAATACATTTCATTTCATTTCACAGTCATTTCGTTGGA
Organism: Phalloptychus januarius; assembly: GCA_902982915.1. Lineage (NCBI taxonomy): Eukaryota > Metazoa > Chordata > Actinopteri > Cyprinodontiformes > Poeciliidae > Phalloptychus > Phalloptychus januarius. The sequence continues at coordinate 744,828 of CADWAE010000127.1, forward strand.
AGCAGCTGTCTGTCTTATGAGTATTTCTGTCGCTTGGTGTCACCTGGGATCTGACTGATGTCTTCATCAGATCTGACGGATGGGTTGACAAATGACTGACATCCCATCTGGACGGCAGACTACAGGGAGGAGAAAAGTGACTGTGTCTTTTATATCAAAGATATTACCAGCTCACAAACTTGAAGCTTTTCCTTTTTTCTTATTTAGTAAATCCAGCAGGTGGCTGCTTGATGAAAAATGTTGTGAAAACTAGTATCAACTTGTGAGATCTTTCCAGGTTCAAGTTCAAGTTCAAGACTTTATCGTCATTGTCAACAAAAGAAAAAGACAACAAAATTGTGTTTGGAGTACAACACTAAATAGTAGTAACAGATTCCCAATGAAGTGCAGAAAAAGGTAGAAATGACAACAGTGCTTGCAAACACCCATCTTCAAAAATGTGAATAAATAAGTGGACAGCTCCCTGACCCCACTGTAATAAATATATAGTAAGTAAGTAGTGCTCATGTAAACATTAGGCAGTGGTATTTCTCAACAGCCCTGTAAATTCAAAAGTCTCATAGCCTGGGGCTTCAGGCTGTTGGCCAGTCTTTTAGTCCGACTCTGGAAAGACCAGTACCTTCTACCGGATGATAATCATTGGAACAGGTGACAGACAGGATGGTGGTAGTCTCGCAGGATGTTCTGCTCTCCATAGACAGCGCGTGGTGTAGATGGTACTGGTCTCTGGGAGAAGTACTCCAGTAATTCTCCCCGCTGTTTTCACCACACGCTGGAGTTCCTGCTGATCTGCTTTGGTGGAGCTTGAGAACCAGGAACCCAAATGTCAGAACACTGCTGATGGCGCAGTTGTAGAAGTTCACCAGCAGTGGCCTCGGGATGTGGTAGTTCCTCATTTTTCTCAGGTAGAAAAGGCGTTGTTGGGCCTTTCCAACTGCGGAGGCAATGTGAGAGCCAGAGGACATGTCGTCTTCCATGGTCACTCCCAGAAATTTAAAAGCACTGACCCTCTCCACCGCCTCTGAACCGATGGACAGGGGTCTATGATGATCAGGTTGCTTTTTCCTGAAGTCCACAAATGATTTCTTTGGTCTTTTTGGTATTAAGTACCAAGTTGTTGCTCTCACACCATGAGGCCAGATGTTCCAGGTGATGAAGAGAAAGAAACTCAACACCATTACACTAGCACCTTCACATTTTTCTGTACTTATAAGTACTTATAATATTTGCTTCTGTTTCCTTAATGCTTTAATTTTTTTGTCTAGATTTAACAGGAGGCATATATTTAAAATCAACTAACAAAATATTTAGTCAAAAGATTAATTATATTCATTATTATTTTTAAATTTTTTGCCTCTAGATTAAAAATTACAAATATGTACAAGAAGCTTCTACAACAAGAGAAGTCATGCAAAAATGATATGTGCATGTTTGTTTTTTTTAATAAACGCTAATAAATTAAATCCAGAGATTGCTGAAAGAACACCTACTTTTGGCAAACGTATCTGCCAGCAGAAAACAGAGTAATATGTTCTAGCCTGGTAAAATTCCCCTGACAAATGATTTCAATTCCAGCACATGATTATTTGATTTTATAGACGTTAGGTTTAATTCACATTCTCTTGTAAACAAATGGCTCAGCCAGAGCTTTAAGAGCGGATCCCACTTCCTACATAGCTGAGTATAATTGAGAAGGATCATTGAAGCTTGTAGTACAATAATTATAACTGATTGTATCATTTCCTCCAAAGCAAAACTTTGATGATGAGTTAGAGAAGCAGTGAAGGTCTATGCAGCTCATCCAGAATTATCCAAAGGGACTCAGCATGACAGAACATAATAGCTTGAACCAGCTTCTCCATCCTGAAAAGGTGCAGGAGGACGACTATATTTCATTTGTGCCTCCTCCTCGTCTCTTCCATTTTCCTGCAGTAGTGGAGAGTGATTTTTCAGCACCAGTCTTTAAGCTTTTCTCTACAGATTTCATTTTCCATTGAATCTTTGGAACATATTAGAAATGTAAAGTAAGAGGTGTGGTAATAAATCCTAGCTTAGTGTGATTTAGAGTTATCCTAAGGCAACACTTAAGTCTCAAAGGAATACACTCCACCCTGGAGATCTTTCTACGCTTCTCTCAGCAGTTTGAACACAGATGTTATGATTTAATCCAGACCAAAAGTTTAATGTTGCTGAAATGTGTCGCAAACTTAATAGCTGTTTTTATATTATTTTAGAGTGGTGACATAATTAATAATAGCATTACATATCATTAACTCAAAAAGGTAAGCTAATGGTAAATTAAGTATTCCCTCTTTTATTTATTCAGAAGACTTGATAGAAAGTACTGCCATAAACGTGTTCATCCATCTATGGTTCATACCCATTGGTCCTTGAAGGATTTGGGCAGAGTGGTTGGGGGCTGGTTTGTAACTTCAGTTAGAGGTCGACTACACCCTGAACAGGCTGTGGCTGTGAGTCCATCACAGGGCAACACAAGCTGTGTTTCCTTACAAATGTTTGCAAATCTTTGTCGATATTCTGCTAATTTTGGAAAAACAGAGTTTTGCCACAGTGGGGTTTTCACTAATCGAAATGTGAAATTAAAATTAAGCTTGTTCATGTGATAAGTCATTAACAATTATGGCACAGACAGATGTAAACAGTAACTTGAGATATACTAATAATTCAGCCATGGTGCTAGCATTCATCATCTATCAGCCATCAGAGGAAACGTAAGCATCTCATTCAGGTGTTGGAGAGAAAAGTCTCTTATATTTGGGTTGGAATGACACACAACTTTTATGAACTGTGTGAATATGGGAGAGCTCTGGTGTAGACACATGGTCAGAAAAAAAAAGTATAAACAACTTATTAACCTCCCACGACTTCACCCTGTAGTCTTCCTCATCTTCTCTGGCAGGAGTAACACCCTGTTGATCATGTGACTCATATGATGCAAAATTGTAGTTTTACGAAATACATTGCAATTTTGAAGTTTAGATGATTAGCAAAAACCTTCTATCAAATATTAATTAAGTTAACCTATTTTCATAATTTCAATTGGTGTAAAATATGTGTATATGACTCCATAGAGAACCTACTCAGAAAAAACCTATGCATGCTATGCGATTGAAGCTATTTTTATCTTTTCATGTGGGAAGCAATCCAGAGTCACCTCAATATTTCTTTTTATTAAATTACAGCCAATAGTGACACAGGGTGGCAATGAATATTTATACCAGCCAAACGCAACATAATAAACAACTTGGGTAAAAGGAGCCTTCCTGTTTTTCTCTATAGATTCCAGTATAGAATGAACCCAACCACGTCATCAACCCAGCATGCATTGCACAGGTAAAACAATAGTGACCTCCGTGGATGAAAATAGAACAATAGATAAACTGGATCACCAGTGAGCTAAAGGAATTGTTAAGAAAAAAGAGTCTTTCCCAGCCAGCATACCAAAGTGGGCCCCATATGGGGAAAAGGAGGGCAGACAATATGGGTCCCACATGGGTTTGTCCGCAGTTTCCATGGTGGCTCCACATGGCTTTGCCCATGTAGGGCCACCGCCATGTAGGGGGCCCATGTATGGGGCCCACCTGGGTATGCTGGCTGGGTTTTAGGGAACTAGACAGAGAGTTATTGATTTTTTGACAAGTGTTATTATTATTTATTGTTAGTTATTGACAACCTTGACCATCCTCTGCATGAGACTGTCTTGGGAAAACAGAGCGTCTTCAGTCAGTGTAGATATTAATGCCTACAGCCATCACTATCTGCAATAACTTGTTGAACAACTTGAATTAATGTGAATTACAACAACATTTAATTTCCTTTTTGGGATCAGTAAAGGCTTTTTGAATTTGAATTTGCTTGTGGATTATTTATAACTCTGTAACTTATGATGCTGTTTAAGTCAAACAGTGTGATGATCTGACCTACCTAATGGGGCTTGATCAATGGCAGATTACAGACTGATAGTGTAAGTTATTTGAGCTGATAATTTTTCCCATGATTGAAGATGGAATAGAGTACTCAAAGTTAAGCTGCTGGCTTTACATTTACCTGCTTTATTGTGACAAATGTCTTCTGGCCGTTCCCATTAGGAGACAAATACCATGACGATACAAAAAATAAATCTGATCATCTTCCTTAATAATATTGGCTGCCCTTAAGAACTCTAGCTCCCAGACTAAATGGTCTTCTGGGCATGATATATTTCTGAAATTAATTGAATATATAAAATGGTGACAGACACACAATTTAGCAGACAAGATCTGTGTATCTTCTACAGTTCTAAATGTAAAGTTTTGATTCAAGAATGGAACGCACTTAGAGAACTCCCTTTTCTAAGTGACTGACTAAGTAAAGTAACAGATTCATCGCTATCAGTTTCAAACCTGGCTGGCTCAAATAATGGAAATAATGAAATGGCAGAAAATAACCAGTAATGGACTTTTAAGTAGCTTGGACTGCAAGACCTTATATGACACAATGTAGATGTATTAACAATGCAGACAGAGTTTAATGAGGCATTCCAAAGAAAGGTATTAGCCAGAAGCCTGTTAGACAAACTACTTCTGCAGCCTTAAAATTACCATGCTTAAGCACTCCCTGTAGACCAATGAGTAATGATAATGAAAAATGGTCTTACTGTTGAAATACCTATTTGTTCTAGGAAGTTCACAATTCTACAAAAAAGCTGGTTGATAAAGTCCCTGAAGGCTAGTGGGTAAATCCAAGCATCAGCATTTCTATAAATAAAAATTATAAACTTAAGCAAATAGAAATGTTCCTCTAACATTAAACAACAGTGAGGTTGTGGGTGTTTACCAGGTACATTCACTCTCTAAGTTTAACTACACAATTAATTTTATCTCAGCTTATTCCATGCTATGTTGAAGACTGTAGTGTTATTTCACAACATTCTAAGGGAAGATGTATTCAATGGGCTTGAAAAGTACAGCCAGCATACCTAGGTGGGCCAATGGGCCCAGCATACCATGTAGGGCTCATATAGGCGGTGCCCCTACATGGGTAAACCCATATGGGACCCATCCTGTCTGCCCTCCTTTTCCCCAAATGGGGCCCAGCTAGATATGCTGGCTGGGAAGGAGTTTACTATGGCAGTAGGCAGTTGGAGAATGACATGACTTAGTGGTAGGCTAATTTACAACATTTGGATAGATTTTAAAGCAAAACCTGAAATAAAAAATCTAAATAAATCTTCCCAGAGGATTTTGAACCTCCACAAGTCAGGGTCATTCCTGGCTGCTATTTTCATAAAGGTGCTACATTCAGCTGTTCATTTCTACACAACTACAAAAAGCTATGGAACGTCCAAATATCATACTATAGGAGACAAATTTTGAGTCCAAAAGATGATGAGCCTGTGATGGGTATTTTTGAACCTTCATAAAAGAACCACAGACAAATGTAATAAGTTTTATGGCAGCACTTTTGCTCTAGGAGAAAGCATAGCAAAAAGGATCCTCCGATCCTCTTCACCAAGCATTTCCCCCGAATCCTCTCAGCTTGGGCAAGCCTTTTATTTAGGAAAAGGGAGATTTTGAAAAAAGAGAAACAAAGAAACAAAGCAACCTTGATGTGCACACAGGTCATCTGGCTCTAGAGGAGGAATAATCAGTTCTTAAAACACCGACACTTGGTGCCAAAAAGTGCCACAAAGGTTATGACGTATGTAGAAATGATAATAACCTAAAAATCCTTAACATTCCCCCCTTTTTATAATTTTGACCCTGTGTGTAAACTACTAAGCACAGAAAAGAAAAGAATAAAAAGTCCTAGTCTACACATAGAAATGCACAATACAATAAGATAAAGGAAACAGCAAAAAATCAAATGTAGTTGTCTCATCACAAACACCACTTGTTGCTCGGCGTACAAAGATGTCAGAGCCCCCAAACTAAAGAACGAGTGAGGATCTGTCGGTTTGTTCACTGGCATTGAGACGAACCGCCCTAATGGCTTGGAACCCCTGTGTAGCCAGGCTTCCCCGTCACTCAGACTTAGGGGTCCAACACTCTCTGTAGCTTGCAGAGACTGAGATGTATCCAGCTGGGTCTTTCAGCAATCTTTACAGCAGTTGCCAGTTGGTGTGGTCATCAGCACTTGGAACGGTCCTTCCCAATGTGGACTCGTCCAGTTTTTAGTTTGATGACCTTAATGTGGACCCAGACTCGTTTCTGTTGGTTCATCTCGCCCGGTCGGGTCTCGTCAATCCGCTGCTGAGAGACAAAGTCAGACCTACGACACTGGCCCAGCCAAGAATTCCGCTCCCCTGGACTTCCTTTTTCCAGGTCCTGAACAATTCTGGCGAGTTTGCGTCCTCCTTGCCCGTCAGCGAACGAGTATGTCGAGATCCGGGTCACGGCACCAAGATGATGGGTATTTTTGAACCTTCATAAAAGAACCACAGACAAACGTAATAAGTTTTATGGCCGCACTTTTGCAAAAGGAGAATGCATTTTGCAAGGAGGATCCTCCGATCCTCCTCAGAAAGCGTTTCTGAATCCTCTCAGCTTGGACAAGCCTTTTTATTTAGGAAAAGGGAGATTGTGAAAAAAAGAGAAACAAAGCAACCTTGGTCTGCACACAGGTCAGCTAGCTCAAAAGGAGGAGCAGGAGTAATCAGCTCCTGGAACACAGACACCCGGCGCCTAAAGGGCCCCACAAGGTTAAATGCAAATCACATCAATATTGATTAATGCTGATTAAGGAAATGTATGACATATATAAATGTAGAAATGATAAACATAGAAATGATAAACATAAAAATCCCTAACAGCCTGACTGAGTGGAACAAACAGAACATCATCATCAAAACAAAAGCATTACACCTTTGGACAATTTTGGGCTGAAGCTGGTAAGAGAGTGAGATTATTCTCAATAAAATGAGTCCTGCACCTACATGGGTTACAATGCCACTTACAGACGAAGAAGCAATTTCTCCAAAAGCAACATAAAAACCTAATTACAGTTTTTGTTATACAAAATGATGAAGATTGTCATCAGAGATGTGTGTTATGGTCTGATGACACATCATGCATATTGGAGTAACATCTAAAGACAAAATGCTGTATAGAGGCCAACACAAAGCCGTGATCCAAGTCCCACAGGACATCGGTGCACAAAGAGTAGAAACGGTGTGTGCCAGCCAGATGGCCTGGCTCATTCACGAGGAATGGGCCCAAAGTCTGGGAGAACACCCAAAACATCTGACACACATCATAACATTTTGAATTCACCAAATACTTGAAAAATACCACTTGTCTTATAAATCTGAAGTAATTAACAATTCTCTGCTAAATGATAGAATACTGGGAGAGAATTTTTTAGATGTAACTAACTTTTATAATACTAAATGAGACATGAAATCAAATCTCAAAATATAGATATTACATGAATTTCCTTGAGTGAAACACTTCTACAAAACATTTCCTGGATCCATTTCTCTGACCTAAAACTAATATGACTTGTTTTAAGCATTTTTGTCAATAAAAGTCAAGTGGAGTGCATTGGAGGTGGAGTAACTATTCACTACCGTCCTCAGTTCATGATCTGCAGTGTGCCTCACTGAGCCACAAATACAACACTGTCTGGGTATTTATTAGTGGAAATAGAAGAGGAAGCCTTTATAGGAGGAAACCAAAGTGACGGCTGGATGTAGTTCTTTCGATACTGAGTGTTAAAATAAATATTTTGATCATTTTGCAAGAATAATTGTTAACTTAATATGTTTCAGTTCTTGTTTAAAACTGATATCAGACAGGAAAAAGGTTATTCATGTGTTCAATTTAAACTGTACTGATACAGATGAGATAAAGTATAGTTCATTCAGTTCAGAATCCTTCTGATGGAGCAGAGCAAAGTGAAAATAAGCCATCAGCTTTCGTTTTTCTAAACAGGTTATCTATGAGTGTAACGCTGCCCAGATCGACCTCCTCCCACTCCTCCCTAAGCATGCTGTACATCCAGACCCCATCTGGTGCCCATCGGCTAATTCCTCACATGTTGCTGCTTTGTCTCTCTTTGGCCATGGAAACAAACAGGAGTTTTCCCGCAGGAGGAGTGCTTTCAGTGCTTGGATAAAAACCAAGACAAATGAAAATAAAATAGAATGGAACAATGCATCCAGAACAGGAATATTATCCCTGTAGCACATTCTGTATTACTCCATCTCAGTATGTGAAACATCTGAAACATACAGAGAAAATATTTGATCCTCCTGATGCTTGGCAGCAAATACAAAGTTTTGATGAAAAGAGCAAAGAACTGAGTGTGAATCTGCCCTGGTGACCTTAACTCTTAACAAGCATTGCTATCTCGCCAAATGCAAGGACGATGGTTTTACACAATAAAAATCTGTCATAATTTTGTTGTAGTCACAACAATTTTAAGAAAATAATTGAATTAAAATGTCACTTTAAAATTATTTGCAATTTTTCTGAAATTTGCAAATAATTTTACAGAGACAGTGCAGCTGTTTTTATTGTACCAAAATATGCAAATATGTGCAAAGCTGAGGTGCATTTGATGCAAAACTAGCACACAACAGGAAAACCCTGTTTTTTGCTTTAGTACAGATAATTCTTCATTTGAATTCCTCGAGTTATGTCTGTAGATCACCGCATTGGCTACATGTTTAAAATTTAAGGCTCACAGGGGAACCAGATGCTAGAACTATTGACAGCATAGTAAAGAGAGATCATTTAAATGGTACAAGAGCAGGTATTGGAATGGAAAGCAATATGCTCACAGACAGTTCTAACTTTAGCAAATGCTAAAGTTAGGCCTGCTAACTTTAGCAGTTAGCAGACAGTGCTAACTGCTAAAATAATTTTGGAAATCTTTAGATCTTTTTATGGGACCAATATAATAAGCATACATGCAATTAAGCTAAAAATATTCATGCCTCTGGAAAATGTAATAACTCTCCACTGACCTTCTTCCAGGTCAAACCTGGGACTCTGGCTTTGTTTTGTCTCTGCTCCCTGTCGTTCTTCTGCTTGCTCCCTCTGCTGTGTCATGGTGGTACTGCAGTGGATTTCAGCCTGATTTTGTCATTTCTTCTGGATTCCATCTAGTTCAGGTCACTTTCGTTGTAAGCCTCCTCACAGAAGTGCACACTGCAGATCGCCTTATTAGCTGTCATACTGTTGGTGGTGAAATCTTCTTCTCAAGTTACGACACACAAACTGCGTGTTTTTTTAGAAGAGCTTTTTGATTGATTTAACACTTTTAAACATTTGCTAGCTAATTAGAGACCACATACAGCAACCAGATTTACAATTTTACCTCAGAAAATATTTTCTATATACCATAATATGCACTTGGAAATGGTCTTTGTCTTCTCTGATAAAGAAAAGGAAAAATGAAAGCAGATTTGTTGAATAAGTTCTGATGTTGTGAACTTTCCAATCCATTGGTATTGCACCTCTGGGACTGGGACTCATTAAAGGCACAAAACTGAAAATGTCAAAGTCCAAACTTTTAGCACAGAAGGCAGGACTGTAATGACTGGTGAGAGGCCCTCCAGGCTGGATTGGGAGTGATGGAACGCTCCCATTCACTGATGGGTCTGCGCCTTAGTCACAAAACTCAAAGACATTTTTCAAAAGTTTCCAGCTCGAAGGGGAGAACTCTTCCCATTTGTCTGACGTGTGACTATGCTAGTCTGTATCCTCTGCATGTTGTTTATGATAGCCATGCGTAGCATCAACATCTGATGGAGCTACACTCTGGTAGCCGGTTGAGTCGCTCCAAACCAGTAGATTGAAGCATGACTTATTACAACATACAGAACCGAATGGTTAATGAACTTCAGTTCCCTATCTCCTCTGTAATTTAAAGTCTACTTCAGTTGCCTTATGTCACCTAATTTTAGTGTTATTTGTAGTTGGCAAGTTAGCTGAAGAGGAAAATAATAATGTTGGAGAAAGAGCAGAAGTGTTGTTTTCTACAAGCACAAACAGATGGCAGTGCTCCCTCAACACCTCCATCCTGACTGACCTGGCTGGAAGATTCAGAGTCTTTCATGAATCCTCTTTTTGTTCTTTAACTGCCACAGTGAACCCAGTGATCAATTCTTCACTGCTTTGTTACAGATACTTTCAGCTTCCATTCAGGTCCTTGTCTGAGGCTCATGGTGCTGGGGATCATAAGACATTTTAGAAAAATAGATTACGTGCTGTTAATAGCACAGTAGAGGGAATAAAAAGTGTGCCGTTAAGTGAGAGAGTGGAATTATTGAACAGCATGGCCTTTTGAATTTATTGCATTGTGGTGAGTCATGTTTTTCTACCTTATCAGCCTACACACATTCCCCCACCTAAATAGTGGCAGACAGCATTATTTACCTTGAGTAGTTTTGAGCTTTGCAGATGAGGCTTTCCATAGAGCTGTTGTTTATTAACATTTTGCTTGCATTGTTGAATGCGTGCATGTGCATGTGTGTACAAGCATGGCCAAAGTTTTAAGATGAACAGAAACTCTGTTTCACTCAAACATTTCTGCTCCACTTCCTACTGGGTGAATTTGCATTGTTTCTAGATAGACATGAAGGAGGCAGCTTGAAGGATTTGACTTGCAGGTGTCAACTTTGCAGTCTAGTGTCAGCAAGGTCACTAGTCATAATTTCTGTTCCTTGACAGAAAATGATCAGGCAAGGTCATTTCAACGATCTTAGCATCAACACAGGCACGGGCCAGCTGATATCACCTTCTCCTGAATTGGAAGGAGAATGTCTGCTGTGACTCTCCAACTCATTCATATTTTATCCAACAAGGTTACTTCCAAGGAAACATGTGATGTTGCCAAGGATATTGTTGCTGTTAAGGCTGAAACTGAATCAACCCCAAGCAAAAGCTGGGGATCATCTCCTGAGGAGGATAACCTTTGTTAATATTTTCCCCTTATATTTTCATTAGATTTAAAGAAACATCCAGTTTTAATAATGACCCTCTTGTCAATACATTCTCCAATTACTATTAGTGACGACCTTCTCTGTGTCAAAGTGTAAATAGTATGCTGTGGATTTCTCTTGTTCTTTTCCTGACTGAAACCTGTTTGACATTTTCCTATTTGTATGAAATCTGCACAATATTGATATAGATAAATGATGGAAGTTACATACGAAAAAAAGATTTTAAATGACTTATGGAATCATTTGCAAATATATTTTTACATCATATCCTATTTAATCCGTGTCAAAGCTAATTGTTTCAGAAAAAGAACACAATTCCTACCATCAACCATGGTGGTGTTAGAGTTATGGCCTGTGGATGCCTTGCTGCATGAGGACATGGGCGGGCTACCGTAAGTGACGGGACCATTTGCTTTCTAGATGAAAATTCTGCAGAAGGACGCTCCAATAATCAGACTGTGATGTCAAGGTCAGGCAAACCTGGATTTCTGAGTAGGACAGTAATCCTGGTCAAACCAGAATAAATGCTCTGCAGCGGCTGTTGCTATCAGTGGTGGCACAAGCACCATCTTTAAAGAGAAAACATTTTACATAGGAACAAGGCGTAATGGTGTATATATAGATATATATCTATATATGTATATATAGATATATATATTGTGGGTATGGAAAGTATTCAGACACCTGCAAATTTTTCGCTCTTGGTTTCAAATAGCTGCAATAAAAAAAAGAAGCATCACTTCATGATATATATACGGTAAAGTACCAAAAATTAGAGAAATTTTTATAGCATAGATAGATAGATAGATAGATAGATAGATAGATAGATAGATAGATAGATAGATAGATAGATAGATAGATAGATAGATAGATAGATAGATAGATAGATAGATAGATAGATAGATAGATAGATAGATAGATAGATAGATAGATAGATAGATACATAAGTTACTGGTTATTTTTAAACGACCTCTGTGGACTGTCTGTGGGCTGTATATAGATGATACCTCCTCTAATCCAGCAAGGAGTCACAGAGTGTGTCTAGCAGGTGAGTAAGAATGCTGACAAGAGCCTAGAAAATCCCTTGACATCTTATTCTAGGTGCACTAACCCCAGTGGAGCCCAGAGGAGGCCAGGCCTGCAGAGCCCTGGGGGCAGAGGAATGGTGATGAGGCCCTAGTGGCAGCTTACGTGCCCACATTTCCAGACTACCTCTATTCCCCAGCGGTACATCTCTCTGTTGACAGTCTGACTGGGCGCACTTCAAGCAATCACAGGATTAAAATAATTGGGTTTAAAGTGAAAGAGTACTCTGCGTGGGAGCAGTCAGGGCGTGCTGTTTCTAATTAGAAGATACTTGAAGGGATTCACCCAGCATTCTTTTCATGAACACAAAGGCAAATACACTGGCTCGCCCTGACACACCAACGCACGCTGGCCAGTCGGATCACCTGGAGACAATATGATTTATAAGCGCTGACCACAATATCCTTCATAATTGTCATTAATTTAATGTGCTATGGGGCTTAAAATAATCTTGATCCTGTGCTGCCATTCGGAGGACGCGGGAGTTCTGATGCCCCCATGGTTCAGTAAAGTAATTAAAATTGCTTCATATGGTGGAGCTTTAATTCCTGCCGGTTCCTGAGATTTATCATTCGTTTGATGCCAATCACAGTGTATTCACTGCTGAGAGAATTCCCTGTGGCAAACTAACTGGTGCAATCAAAATTAATTTGTATGATGTGCTAACATCTCTATCACTTCAGCGGAGTTTGTTTAAAACCACTCAATGCTACATGAGGTGGAGTTATTCTTCCTAAAAGACAGAAAAACTAAATCCTCCAGCTGCAGCTGATCCAAAACGCTTCTGACTAAAACCATGAAGACAGAGTACATCACCCAGTTCTATAGTCCGTCAGCTGGCTCCCCGTAGCTCAGAGAACAGACTTTAATGGCAGTCGTTGTGAATCTGGGCCTCGACTGATTCAGTGCGCCACTGAGATCATGTTCTCGACTTGCATATAAGATCCACAAGTGTTTTATGGAGGATGTCCTTCCTGCATTTATGTGGGCTTGAGATCGGCACAAAGAGACACATGTTGCCACCTTTTTGGCTGCATTAAAAGCAAATGCCATGTTTTCATTGCTGTAAGAAGAAAAGGCTTGAAAACAAACCAAAACAGTGTGTAATTAATAATAATAATATTTATATAATAACATAATATGCTTGTCTAAATAGGGGGAGTTTCTGAAATATAGGACCTTTTCAAAAATGTTCAAATTAATTGAATATAACTGCAGATACCATAATATTTGTCAACAGAACTTTGGATTTATTAGATGATACCATGAAATCTCTTTCATAAAACATACTGCATAATGCACAGCAGCAGCAAAGCAGATGTGGAAATTCACAAGGTGAAATGTAGCATCAACTCCCTGCTTGCAGACAGTAGACATTTTCACAAAAATTATTTTATGTGCCTGCAATGCACCCCTTGCATTGCAGGCAAGGGGTGCATTACATCATCTTACATCAAACATGATGTAAGATGTTTATGAGCTTTACATCCTCTTTTAGCAGTATTCCCTCTCCAAAAAAATACCTGGAGTCTTGTTTTGATTCTTTCATGCATGACTGAGAAATCTTTTAATTTCCTCTGCCAGGAATTCAAGGGTGCCTAAACACTTGCTCTCACAAACACTGCCTGATTCCACACTGCTCCTCCTTGAAGCTGCAGACTCTAGCAGAGTTTCAGCCTCACAGAGCAGCCCTGCCTCGTTACTCTCTCCCACTCAACCCCTTCAGATCAGCGGCAGCAGCAATTAGCAAACACCTGGTGGAACTGTGAGTGTGCTGAGCTCATCATAGGAACTAGTGAAGGGCATGGCAGCTATTTTCAGACAGCCTGGTCTTGTGTCTCAGCTCCCAAAGAAGCCACTTCTTTTGGCTCCTGAACCGCTATTAATTTGTGATAATCTGCAACCCCATATATTAACATAACTTGGCAAATAGGAATGTTTGATGTGATAAATGCTTTTTCATCCAATGTTCCCTCTACCACAAAGTAATTTTATATTCCCTCCTTATACTTCCTTAATTTTATGTATTTGTTTTGTTACAAATGCAGACAATCTTACTTTTGTATATTTTGCTCAAACTTAAAATGTTTAACAAAAATAAACACTAAAATCTACCAAACAGGCCCATAATAATTTATATTATACAATATCTTTAGTCTTCAGCCAGATGCTGCTTCTCTTTTACAGGTGTGAGTTATAATTATGGGTTTTGTGACAAACTCCCCTCCTCACCGCTGCCTCGTGGCCTGACTGTTCTCTTTTCCCCTCTCTGTTTTCACATGATGGTCTGATCCCATGTCCTCACCGGTGATTTGCCACTAGCTGCCATACTTATCAAAACAAAGTTCCTCAGTGAGCATAGTGGACTATGTTCAGTGCAGCTATTGAAAGAGACAGAGCTCGGTGCTGCTGTGTTTTTAGCCCCGCCCTTGAAATGAAGAATAGTGAGGAGCCGGCCCTAAGAGCTGAAACCTGCACAACCGAACCATCACTAATAGGAATAAGGAAATGTATTATTGTGACGACATAATAATACATTTTTTTTACTGTGTCGTCACCATAATGGAGTGTCAGAAAGACCAGGAGCTTCTAAAGGAGACAGAGACCAATTCCAAAGCATCAAATTGCAAAGTTAAATTTATATTTTTGATATAACCATCATTTTTTTTTTTTATAAAAAGTGAAATATATATTATGCTATAAAATGTCACAATGTGCCTGGAAAATATATATTACTGTTCCTTTAAAATGTATTTTTCTGTATTTTATTCCTTATTGTTCATAGTTTTGAGGAATATGGAGGTCAGAGATCATTTTTATCACTGTTTATTCACTGGAGGACCTGACTTTCTTTCATGTCAGACAAGCAGCAGACAGAATACATTTCATTAGCAATTTTCTTACCCTTTATATGTGACCAAAGGTGGTTTATAACTACATTGCCTTACATTTACTCAGTTACCTTTAAATAATAAAGCATACCAGTGCTGTGGGTATCCCTTCCCATGAGAGTTGGGCGACTCAGGCTGTGACGGTCATGGCCCCGAGAAGCTGTGGCGGGCGTCCCTTACCTAAAAGGTGGCGACCCTAATTCCAAGTTACAGTTGTTCCTATCAATGGTTTAGATCCTGTTGTCTGACCTACAGTTTTTATGTATTAATGCCATGACCTGTAGGGAGGCGTCTTGATACAATTATTATTTCCCATAGATTGTAAAATGTAAAAGAAAACACCCCCACAAGGTAAGTAGGTCACTGAAGTGAGTAAATTCTCAAAGCTTTTCTATGACATATCATGGCCTCTGTCTTCCCTCTTGTGCCATGGGCACCCCTGCAGGCATGAGGTAATTGATTGCGTTGCTTGATGGACGATAATATCTTGTTATAGCCATATGCACAGAGAGTCCTCCTAGTACTCTATGCTCTCCTTGCCTCTATGCCCTTGATAAAGTCTGCTCTGTATTATTATCTTCACTGGGAGCAAGCTGAGGCGGCAGGGGCCTTATCTCCAATGACCTCATGAACCAGGCATTAATCAGCATCTGCAAAGAAAGAAATTAGGCTCAGAACAATCTCCACACCATCTCCAAATGATTAACTCTCAACCCACTCTCTTCTGACATTGCTACACAATGCCATGTCATTTTGGAAAAAATGCTCTAAATGCTTGAAAAGGAGAAAGCATAGTGAGACATAAATGACGTTGTAATTAGCCACATTTGCAGTTAAGAAGATGTTGCTGAGTTCCCTCGCTAGCTGATGGTTGCATTCTGGAAAAAGAAACAATTTTTTTACATAATGAAACTGATTTAGCAAATCATTTAAAGCAATGTTTACAGCGTTGTTAATAAAATTACCCTCCCCACATTCTTTCATTAATGAATTATACCACAATTCATTAACTAATGTACGTCTCAGGGTTTGTAGTGTAGAGACAACAATTATGCCCATTAAAGAATGTGGCAATTTAAATGACGGCTTGGAGTTTGCTTGTTAGTTCTCCTAACAACCATTTGGTATGGAGCGAGCCAGTTTTCTCAGGAAAGAACAAAAGGTGTATGTTAAACAACAAGCAATTAGAGTGAAAAGAGGAGCCCTGAGGCGAGGGACAAATACAAGTACATTTTTTCGAATGTAATGGAAATCAAGCCTTTGATTGCAACATTCAAACTGTTCTACTCACCCATCTGTAGAATGGGATATCCAGCTGTTCAAGAGCTCATTTGTCTTCCTCTCATACCTTCTCCAGTGAGTGGGTCTCACTCCACCCATCCATCTCCCCTGACCAAGCCTCTCAGCTGGAGCTTGTCTTGGGCACGGCTTGGCTCACGGCTACATGCAGATGTCCATGATGGACGCTCAAAGAGTTGACCCCCTGACCAATGAGCCATCGGGCAAACAGCACAATGTCTAAAGCTCTCTGCCAGGAGTGATATTGATTTTGCTTTCCATGCACTTTGGAAACCAACTCCAATACTCCTCCTATCTGTCTTAGAGTGGAAGAAATTCAATAGACTTTTGTTGTGCACTTTGCATTGTTGCTAAGGAGACAGCCCTGTGGAGCCTGAAGTTTTGGGGGAGAAGCTGAACAATGCAGATAGAGCAGCGCAAACTCCCACACACTTGTGCTGCTCAGGGAAAACATGGTACATGCAAGGTGAAACTAGCAGCTGCTGCTGGAAAGGTAGGGAACAAACCAACTGACCTCCTGAATTCCTTCTGGGTCTTGTTCAAGGCTTAGTGCCTGCATTACATTGTATTTGCAAGAAGAAAAAATATAACCATTTATCAACCTTCCAGCAGAAGTATGTATTTTTTACACTGAACATCTAATTTGTTAGCATGAATCCAACAGACATTCCATCACAAAGCAAGTCTGTAGCTTTGATTCTTTGAAATGAGCTTGGTTCTAAAGCTGTTTCTACTAATTAATAATAGTTTAGATAAAAATAGCACCCAAAAATAAATCACAGTTCTCTTCCTGAAATGTTGGCTTATTTCTTACATTTTTGCCTTAAAGTATTGAAGCAAAAATTTCTTTAAACTTCTTGAAAAGCAACGTAATCTTTGATGTGAACTTCTGAATTTGAAGAAATCAACAAAGCATTTCTGTCTATATTCTACATTTAGAAAATTTGAAATAATTTTTGGGAATCTAACAATTTTGATAAAGGAAAGGTTATGTATTTTTAACGATTGTAATTCACGTCAGGCTTTATCTGTTCCTAGATGATTTTGCAGGGACTTAATATGATCTTTTAATTATTTAATTTCCCTTTGGGATTAATAAAGTATTTTTGAATTTGAATTGAACTTAAACAAGCTTTTCAAACATGACACTGAATGAGGTATTGGCACAAAAAACAACTTTTGAGATGACTGTGAGAACCTTGCAGAGCCACAACATTTAGACAAACTGTCAAAGGTTGCAAATATCAAAACCATTTACCATCAGCAAATTCTTCTCATCTTACATCCAAGCTTCAACAATACCTGATAGAGCGTCAAACATATGAACACTTTAAAGCTCTGTCTGTCATTTTCCCTTGTATTTGTAATGTTCAGGTTTAGTTTAGTCAGGTTTAGTTTTCTGACCCACATTCAGAATCAGACACCATAACTGGCTGGAGTCATAGTGTAAGTCAATGACTCTGTAATCTGGCTGATTTCCTTTATAAACTATTAGTTTAAAAGTACAGCGTACTCTACTCCTTGATAACTAGCATCAATTGGAATGTATTTTTGACTGAATTTAAATTATTTTTTGCAAAGTGCCTTGAAAGAGCATTGGTAGTGAATTGGTGTTATATAAATAAACTGAATTGGATTGACATGAAAAACATTCAGATTGAACTTTCTTTCCCAGGCCTTTTGATTTTTCTCCAGAGTTAGAGCAGATCTGGGTTAGTGAGCATTTAATTGGAATAATGTCTTCTAACTACTGCAGCCTAATAACCCATAGGTGTGCTGGCTGCGGCTGACTCTACCACAGATCCTCTGAACAGACAGATGACTTACTCTCACAGTTCACTGGACAGCTCCCACAAAAAAAAACACTTACCTGGATTCTCCACCTGCCGTTTCACCCTTCATCACTCTCTATCAACACAGCTATCCATGCAGAGAGAAAACCAAGAAGGATAACCATCAGCCACACACTCATCCTGCTCTGTCAACCTCATGGATCCACCTATCTTCTCCTTCTCAAGTTTCTTTCATTGCTGTTACCGGTCAAAACTCTTCCTTTATATTTCCTGCAATATCCAACTTTATTTTCATTGAAGCTGGGACTTAAATGCATTCATTTTGAGTACTTCATTCCATAGACGTTAAATACAAAGGTTTTGTATGGCACCTTTGTACAAAATGCAAAGGTTTCTACTGAGTCTTTACGTTGTTAACGAGGGCCACGTTTGGATTGTGGAGGTGCAGGATAAGAACCACTCCAGGAGGGGATAATATTATGCTTCTTCTAAATGAAGAAAACTGAACAGGCGTGCAGCTGGCTGGTTTCTGTGCTCTAATGCTAATGCAGACGAAATTTACACCAGATTCAGCGAGCATCAAGACTAAAACAAAACCATTTCCCCCTGGAACACACAACCAATGCATGCAGTTCCTTTAACAAGGTAACAAGATAAATGCACAGTAACACACTTAAACTCAGATTGGCCTAGCTAGTGTCTGAAATAATGGAGGCATAAGTCAATACAGGTACTATAATACTTGTGCGTTTCTGGTATGCCCTTAAATCTGACACACAAGCAGCATCTGCAAACAGCAACGACGGACGACAAAGCTGCTTCTGTCGACCCACTGGAGTTCATTTCTGGTTTAAAAAAATGACCCTATGGAATCTTGAAAAAAACTATTATGTTCAAGTTGTGCTAGAAATAGTTAACCTATCAACGAAGCTATTCTGGCCTAAAATAGCATCTCAGTGTTGCAACAGGACAGGCATCCCCAAATGCTAATGTTATTATTGGAATAATAGCAATTTACACCAACCTGATGGTTGAATAACCTGAATAACATTTTGAAAGCAATGAATGTCTGTTGTTATTCAAAAATTTTGCAGCAAAAAGGGTTTTTGAAATAAAATGTTGCCTATTCAGTCCAGGTTGACTCAGTCGTCTGTCTCTCACAAACCCTGATAGAAATCCTGTCTGTTTATACCCTTACAAAAAAATCCCATGTAATCACATGTGAATTTCATGGGATTTTTTATAAGCGTAGACACAGCAGAGGTTGAGACCAGTAACAGGACAAACTACATCCTGGGTCACCGTCGCCCCATGTGTACTCTACACAGCCTGGATGCGTCTCAGCATAAAACTAACAAAAGCAAAGACTTAAAGAAGATAAAACATATTTTCTTTAGAACAACGTGAAGTGATGCAGAAAATAAAGCTGAAAATTGTTCTTGAAGCTACTGTCAGTGGTTTCACCTGAAGTTTTAGAAGTGCTTCAAGTGAAAACAAAGTGTTTGTTAAATAAATCTCATTAGGGGATTGCTATGGTACTGCTGCTCATGCAGCTTCCTGTGCTGGAAGAGCTGTGCTTGCATGTTCCATTAAATCATCAGCTTTACTTGACTCCTTTAATACATTTCATAAGTAAATGCGCCTGCACACTGATCAGACGGGCCACTGATTCCAAACACAGTCTGCTGATGTTGCTTGGTGCTGCAGCAAAGGTTTGCTGGATAAAAACATCCATCATGTCCAGAGCTATGCTACCAGCACCAAACTGAAAAATCAGCATTTTTTTTCATTTAGTTTTAGGACCCTTACCATAACCACACTAACACTGCAAGGTCCCCCAGTTCTACTACAACCATTCATCATCTTAATTTAGAATGTTGGCATGTTAAGGTGGGCTAACTCCTTAATTACTATTGAAAATAAAGCAAATGCTCACTGGAGCAATTCATTTGCAAAGTTATGATCATATTCTGACCTTATAGTGGTATTATGGAGTCTCTGGGGATCAGACACATTGTACTACATTGATCCTACGGCCCACATAAGTGAGTGTGCTGAACTGTAAAATCTTTGCTACATCTGCAACGCTCCACTTGAAGCAGTTTATGGTTTTGTTGAAGAAAAAATCAAGGAAGACAGACATTCTTCCTTAGGGCATCCTCTCAGTAAGAGCGCTTCTCAAAGGAGAAAAAAACCCAGCTGATTTGATCATAATAACAGTATAATAAGAATCAGGAATAATATTTTTCATCTGAATGGGAAAAACCCTAAATTACTTAGGAATGGCTTTAAACTCTGCCTTTTTTAATTTTCTTAAATTTATTCTTCACCAGCCTGTAGGCTTCATGTGTTATGATTATGTCTGTTTCTTGATAAAAACAATGATTAGATATTGCAACATTGCTATCTTTATGTACAAAGGCTCTGTTACCTTTCCACTAGAAAGGTAACAGAGCAATATTTGTTCCAAAAGAACAACTATGCAAGTAAAGCTTGGATATTTGGCCCAGCTCTGTGTACCGCTGGACAGCAGCAAATGTAGTCCCTGTACAGCTGCAGGAGCTGCAGACGAGGTGGGTGTATTGTTGTAATAGCAGAGGCAGAGCTCGGCTCAGAGGCAGTTGCAGTTTGACATTGCCTCATTCATGGCTCACATTCATCATAAGTGGCTCAGAAGTTTTCCAGAGGGAGCCACAGGGAGCCAGAGGGAGGAGAATGTTACATCCCAGCCTTGCTGAAATCAGAGGCCCCGGCAGAGCTGGTCTCTCTCACACACACACGCACACCTGACTCTCCATCCATCAGCAAACATACAAACTGCAGCTGGCTGATGCATTTGACATCTGCAGATAAGATATGTGAATATTTTCTCCTAGAGGCCGTTCTGTGGTTTTTGTATTATCTTATGTTTTTGTTGGGAACATGCTGGTGAAAAAACCACACACACATATGCACCCACCCCCACATACATTGGGAATGGAGTCAAGACTGATTCTCCCCAGTTGAATGTTTACAACTTCAGCAAATATTTCAGGATAATGCTTTTTATACGCTACAAAATGCAAATTGGAAAAACTGTCCATTACTCAACCAGAACTACTTTTCCATAATAATAATAAATTGTCAGTTGTCACGTGTCTTTTCATTTCTACGCTGATGATATTCAATTATGTTGTTCATTCAAATCTTCTCAATATTGCACGTTGTCCCTTTTGATAAATTGTATTAATACCAAACAGTGACTCAGTGACAACTTCCTGCAGGTTAATTGTGATAAAACTGAAACCTTCATTTTTGCTCCTGACAATCAAATAGCTGAAATCCAATAACACCTTGGTGTAATACTTTCTTCAGTTAAAACAAACCTCAGAAATCTTGCCATTATTGTTGTTTATATTTTGTAAAACACTTTGTAGTTTCTGACCCGTAAAAGGTGTTTGATAAAAAAAAGCTTACTAACTTACTAAAGTTAACGTTTTGGTAATAAATTAATAACGGGCATAATAACACAATATTTAAGTTGCACTGATACATGTTCATTAAACTGAATTAATCAACTTACATTACACAAGAGTTGACAATTAAATATAAGTCTATAGTATATAATTATATAATACTTTTGTTTTATGTGATCATCTGATTCAAATGATTCAAAGCCATTCATCAAGTTGAGTGTTAAAAAGTTTACTGTTCCTAAAAGTCCATCCGGGACATATCAATAAATCATTGGTCATTTTAATATTATTATTATAATTAGTCTACCTTGAAAATTGTCTCATAGTGCGGGTTTCCCAAAACACTAAAGCCAATAGAATATGTGGGATATACAAAATAGTCAAAAGGGCTGACGTAGGGACTACGGAGGCCCTTATGGGACATGGGGGAAGTTTTTTCTTTTGCGTTACCTCAGAAAGGTTTTGCATTCCTATGCAAAAGGTTTGAAGTTGAAATGTGTAACATGTGGTCTGTAGAGGACCACATGTTACACACACAAGTAGAAATATTTTCTCTAACATGGATGATAATACAACATACAAGGCAAAACTGAATTTCATGAGTGAGTTCAGTGAGTTTCACACTTAGAACAGCGAAGAGGACACCACTGGAGCAGAAGCAGAGTTTGCACCTTAAAATAAGGTCCAGTCTTACCTTTCATGTTGCTGTGTATAATAAAGACAGCTTTAGTGTCTCTTTATAATAACAATATTACCATTATTGACCATTAATAATGTGTTATGCCTATTTCGTCAGTTCCTCGTTTGCTGCAGATGTTGTTTAAAAGAAGTCACCCAGCTCACTTCGCATATTGTTAATCCTGCCAGGGACAAACTTTTCAAGTGGCTCTGTGTTTTATCGTTCCTCTTTCGTAAAATTTCTCATGTTTGTAAAAAGCAAACATGAGAAATGTTTGCTTTGACCAGAGGCTGGGTTTCCCCCAGAAAACTTGCTAAGCCCAGTGGTTGGGCGGTAGATACTCATTCATTCAGCGGCTTGTCGTGTTTTTGAGTAAAAAAATTGTTAAAGTTGATGGGAAATTTGAAAATATCACTTGATAATAATGTGTTATTGGTAGGAAAATTAATACCTGAACACCAACAATGAAGTTTTAAAAAATGCAAACATTTTAAACATACTTAAGTAAATAAGCAATGCTTGGCCTGGTGTAAAGTCTGGTGGCCCGCCAGGCTTGTAGAACTGTGGTGGAAACTCTGTAATAATTTTTTTTGGTCAGACTGCGGGTGTTTGCTCAGAAAAGCTGCATGTGAACACACACATGTACACTTTTAAATCAAAGGACCAAATGCCATTTGTTGTTAGAAATATTTACATGCAAGAATATTTCAGAATCATTAGCATAACTGAGAGGATGGAACGCAGCTGTGCTCTGATCACTTACATTGCTTTTATTCACTTTAAAGTTTGCTGCACATCTGCAGGTGACAGTAAAAGGGAATTAAGTTTTTGCAATTTTGACAAAAACTATTTTGTTTTAAACTGGTCTTGTTGAATCCAGACCAAGTCCTGACAATTCAAAACCGAGGAAAAAATGGCTCAAGCCCAAAACCAGCCTTCAGCCTTCCCTCCCTGGTGTATACATGTATCTGTCCATTAGCCGAATTACAGTCCTGTGTTAAAATGAATACACCGAATTCTGAACAAAGACATTTGAATTTCTAATCTTTATAAATTCAAACCTAATACCGCAATTACTGACACGTATTTTAATTTTCACAATATTTTCTGTTCCCATATTGTGATGAGGAAGTAAATAAAATAAATACATACACAGTATTTTTCCTTTAAAGTAAACGTTCTATATTTTTGTCCATCACCATTGATTTGAAAAAGTAACAAGTCCAGGAAGCAAACCAAGAAATCTCTCTCTTTTTGCTGATCCCACAGTTTTCACTGGCCTCACTGTTGGGCATAATTTTTAAACATCCATAAGCTGCACCTGCTTTTCAGAGAATTTTGAACAGAATGTGTAACGGTAAAGCAAAATCAGCCAGAACCCAAAACGCAGACAAGACAGGTGTTCGGTTCACCAAATGTTTCATAAGAAAGTGAGGGTGAAGAAGGGGATCCACAGGGTGTGGCCACACTGGTAGGTCAAGAATGGAGAATCCACAGGGCTCGGGAATCCAACCTGGACATGGTAGGGTGAATGGGCAGTGGGAGGCCTTGGGGGCTCAGGGGACAAACAGATGACAGGGTCAAAATCCACCAACCAGAGGTTCAATCGTGGAAACAATCCAGGGTCATGCACGGGAGGGTCTCAGGCAATAAAAATCCAATATTCAGAAAGCTGGAGGCAGGGAGAGGTCAGCAACAGGAGATCAGAACTCTTCCTACAGCAGCACAACTAGGCAAAAATCTGTGATCAAAAAACAGGCAGGATCAGAAAACCAGAAAACTCTTTAGAACATGAAACAAGGCTTGAAAGCTGTGACAGGGGAAACAGACGAACTCACACTGAGCTGGTGATGATCAGCTCAGTGATGAGCACTGAGCACCTGGACACCTGCACTGTGCTGCTCACCTACAGCACAGTGCAGGTGAGGGTAACGAGTAATCAGCACAGTCAAGCCAGAGATGAAGGGCTGAAATCATGACAGAATGAAGCCGAGATGAACACTAAATCAGAGCGGCACATTTTAATGCCGGGCTGCACAGTGGCGCAGTTGGTAGAGCTGTTGCCTTGCAGCAAGAAGGTTCTGGGTTCGATTCCCAGCCCCAGTCTTTCTGCATAGAGTTTGCATGTTCTCCCAGTGCATGCGTGGGTTCTCTCCAGGTACTCCAGTTTCCTCCCACAGTCCATAAACATGACTGTCAGGTTAATTGGCCTCTCTAAATTCTCCCTGGGTATGCGTGGGTGTGTGTGTGCATGGTTGTTTGTCCTGGGTGATTCTGTGTTACCCTCTGACCTGTCCAGGGTGACTCCGCCTCTCGCCCGGAACGTTAGCTGGAGATAGGCACCAGCACCTCCTGACCCCAGTAAGGGACAAGGGTGTTAGACAATGGATCAACATTTTAATGCCAGTATTCAGAACTTTATGGAAGATGTAGCACAGTGGGAATAAATAGAGGAATAAGCTGCAATTTTACTTTTCTAATCAATCCCAGGTCAGTATTCTTAGTCAGAATAGTTTAAGAGCTTGGTTCAAAGTGTGAACTGAGGAAGATGTGAGATTTCCACACAGAAGTCTGGAATCAATGTGGCTTGAAACTAGAAAATGCAAAACAAAGCAATGAAAAACAAATGGGATGAAACAGGACTGTATGTTTCTGTGATGTGCAACATAATGATTTGAAACACAAAAAATCTTCCAGGCTAATGTGTCTATGTGAGCTCTTATTTATGAAGTGCTTATGAAAGACTTTGTTGAAAGCAATTTTGTACTTTGCTTCCCTGCTTGATGAATCTGGCCTTACTGCTTTCAGCCCTTTCCCAGCCATGCTGTAAATAAAAATGGATGTATTAGAAATGGCAGTGTGTCCAGGAGCCGTCTGTTTGTATACATATACAAGCACAATCTGACACCCTGCCGGAGTTTTACACCTTGGATTTACATTTATTGATCTCTCTGATGTAAGCCATTAATCTCACACAGAGCTGGTCTTTTTCCTTCCCAGGACAACAGAATGCAGCTCTTTGTTGCAAGCTGTGAGCAGATCAATAGTTTCAATAAATATTTGTATCTGCACTGAGTTATTCTTATATATGAAATGCCATATTAAGGCTGGGTTCAGCAAATCCTTAGAGGTGGGAAACTGTCCAATAGAAGCACACACAGATTTTTCATGGGAAATCTTTACACCACTTGAGGTCCTTCACATTTTGCTTTAAGACCCCCAGGCTAGATGTAGCCTGGGGGTCAATTCAAACTGTGAGATTCTGCTGCATCTTCTAATTGCCACATCTTCACTGCATCCAACCAGCACCAAGTTGTTGCTCCACTTCAGCCAATCACCACTTAAGAACCTCTTCATAAGGCCCAACATCCATGGATTCACCTGCTTCCCAGCCGTGCTTCGACTCACTTCCTCCCGGTCTCCACCCTCATCCAACCCAGGCTCCTCCTTTCTAGGGGGGAAGATTACCCTAAGCCGCCTCTTGAGCCGTTCCTCCAAGCTCACAGCGTTCCTCTGCCAGCGTCCCAGCACTAAACATCTTCAAGTAAATAAAACTTTCTAACTGCTGCCTTTTCTCTGTGAGTCTCTCCAGGCTGAATTACTTTTACTCGCATTCCCCTAATAAGACAGAAGTAGCTTTCTAAAGAAATAAGTGAATTCCAGTTCAAGGTATTTTCATCTGTTAGTGTTAACAAGTTAACGCATGTGATTATTCTGAAATTTTTAATGTGTATATATTACATAATGCAAATAATTAAATGATCTATTTTGACCTAAAAGCATCTCTGACAGCAGCGAGTTGTAAACATATGAAAGTTGACAGATTTCTGCAACAGCAGACAGCAAGAAAAGTTAAAAATGTTCAAATTTCTTGTTCTGCTTCGCTAGCCTGGGTGTGCACATCTACCAGCTTGAAATTTCTCATGCATTAATTACGTTGGTCGCTTGGCTGGATAAGGACAAGCATACAGCGACGGTTTTTGATATGCCTTATTTGTCTGTTGTCCCCTGACTGTCTGCTACCACTAGTGTGCATGTGTTGTGTCTCAAAAGCAACTACATCAAAATTTCATTAGGTTGGCCTTGTCTAACCTGTGTGCATATTTTTACTTCAAGCTTGCAAAGTTGTGCATAGTGATCAATCACAGCACCAGAATCTGATTAATCTGCTAAATTTTTTAATCAATTGACATCACCTGTCCATCCATCCATTTCCTATATTCCCTTGTCCTTTTGTGGGGTCGGGAGGGTTGCTGGTGCCTCTCCAGCTAATGTTCTGGGTGAGAGGCGGGGTCACCCTGGACAGGTCGCCAGTCTGTTGCAGGGCAACAGAGACACACAGGACAAACAACCATGCACACACACACTCACACCTAGGGAGAATTTGGAGAAGCCAATTAACCTGACAGTCATGTTTTTGGACTGTGGGAAGAAGCCAGAGTACCCGGAGAGAGCCCAGGCATGCACAGGGAGAACATGCAAACTCCATGCAGAAAGACCGGGGCCGGGAATCGAACCCAGAACCTTCTTGCTGCAAGGCAACAGCTCTACTAACTGTTCCACTGTGCAGCCCCAATTGACATCACTAGTAGGCTTAATGGCTTAGCTAACAACAAAAATAGTGACTGCAGGCCTAACTAGCAGCCTCTCTAACTCTCACATGTGTTTTTACATAACATTATTTTAAGTATTAATATGTGAATGACTTTGTCAACATACTGTGCACAATTGGACCAACTAGGTGATTTATGTATTATTAAACAAAGCAGAGCATGAAACAATAAAAAGGAAAAAAAGTGGATCCCATTTATTTTTCAAAAGCACTGATATATTTTAATAACTATTTTCAGTTTTAACATTTTGTTATTGTAAAAGATTTTCTCTAGCATCCTTCCATCCTTTCTTTTGGCTCATCTGCGCCTCTTGATCTGCATTTCATGCTTGTTGAATCTGCTTCCTCCAGCTCATCAGCACCTGACATACACACTCTGGCATTGAACAATGTGAGGGGGAGTCTGCAGCCTCAGCAGTGGAGGACAAAGGAGGGTGTCTGAGATTATTATTCTCCTGCAGGTGTTATAAAAGCACCTAGGCCATCCACAGTGAGGTCACACTCTCTAGCTTCAGTGAAGTGGCCCCCTTGGCATGAAATTTCTCTGGGAACTCAGAAACTTCCCACTGGGAGATGAAATGCCTGTGGTGGTTGACCTTTTGTGAGTAGAATCACAGTATCCTCTCTGCTGGCGCTGTGGGTCACATGGTGATGTTCAACTTCGTTTCACTGGAGAAAAAAAATGACAAATGATGGAAAGTGATACAGAAATGTTGTTGGACAGCTGGCATAAAACCTGGAAAGGCTGATGGAGATGGATGATACATGCTGGAGAACAGCTGAGTAGCACCTCCACAAGTCATTGGTTTTAACAGGCTATGTAAAGTGAAATGCTTAATGGAGGGAAAAGCACATCTCTCATTATTCACAATTTTATGGGTATGCTCATTTGGAAATTATGGAAAGGTGAAATATATGCCTGTCTGCCGCACTTCACAGCAGAATTCCCTACTTTCTTTTGAAAAGGAAAGTAGGGACATTTCAGTTTACTAGGAGGGACTAATTGCAAAACATTTCCAATTTTCAATCTAGAGAAGGTGGTACATATGTTGGGTTGCTAAATAAAACTTACCAAAGTTTTATTTCTCTGAAAAAAGAATACAAGCAAGATGATGGGAAAAAAATGTAATTTACTGGTTTTAACAGTCAAGACTATGGTGCACCCAACAGTGGCGACTTCCTTATCACAGGAAGCTATATCCTTTCTGAAGCTAGAAAGGATATAGCTTCCTGTATCCTAGGATACAGGAAGCTATATCCTCTGATCTGATCAATGATGGGCTGGAAGGAGCGCAGACTTAATTATGAGTCCGTGCTAGCGCATGCAGCCACACACACACACACACACCTTCACCCCACACACACACACCATCACCCCACACACACCCCCCACACCCCCACACACACACCCCCCCTCACCCCACACTCACCCCACACGCACCGCCCCCCCTCTGGCTTCGGTTGGCGGGTCCAACTTACCGTTTTTTTCAGTTTCAAACATTTTCCCGGCTCTGTTCAAGCAGGTTTGTTTCCGGGTTGTGACGCGCCAGGAGGGAGTCACGTGACGGCGGAGTGACGCAACATACCGAGTGTTTTTATTCAATAGAGTATTCTATTTTTTTGATGACAAGTTTATTTAGTTATATATATTTTCCCCTTTATAATATTTATTATCACTTTGTTTATTTTAAGAGTTAGAAGTAATTGTTTAGTTGTTTTTGTTTGTTCTTTCTGTGGGCGGAGCCTCAGGGCTCTGCACCGCAGGGGGCAGCCTGTGGCCAGACTCTGCAGAAGTCGTGCTGAAGGTAATGGACTCTTGCACTTAAGGTATTGCTGTATGTTTTCAACCTTTAGACGTCCTTTGTACGTGTTTTGCACCTTTTGACTGGTTCACCTGAAGAAAACCTTAATAAATCTCACTCTAGTGATCTCCGGCTTTGGAAGTCATTTATGTTTTGACCAAGTCATAATAGGAACCCCGTCACACTGGAGAGGCTAGTGACTAGCATGCCTAGGCTGGTCAACCTCTTTATCACAAAAGTGTTTTCCATACAATATCTGTAAGCCATATGCTTGGTTTGCATTGATGGTTTACTTGAATAGTCTTCTATTTTTATTGTCACACTAAGCATAAACATACTCTATTATGCAGAGGTGAAGTTGGTTTCTGGTTGAAGCTTCCAATTTGTCAGACAGCTAAAGGGCAATTCCACTTATTTTTTTACTATGCTGAGCATCTTTATTTTGCTTTACTTTAAAAACTTCAGTGTTCAGCTGAATAGTTAAAACCGAGTTCATGAAACCTTTATTTGACTTGTGAACATATTAATATGGTCCCTTATTAAACTTTCACAGTTAGAAAGTTTAATAAAGTTAGATCCATCTAATTGATCCAAGTATTCAAGATGCTAAATTTGTGGTTTTTATTTATTAAACTAGTTTGACTGTGGTATAAATAATATTTTCTTACTAGCCTAACATTACATGCATAAATGTTGATTCTTGAAAAAAGATCAAATTTCGTAAACTGAAAGAAGGAGATTCAGCACGAAGAATGTTTTTTTTGTTTTTCCATAATGTACCTTTTTTAAAATATATATTTGGAGGTTATAGCAATAGCATTTCTTTCAACATTTAAAAAAAAATGAGACAATGTCGGTAATGTCCAGATATCTGACATTTTCACAAACAGGACATCTTCACAGTGTAGACTACCACTTTCAGTTTATAAGTAAATGCGCAAATATTGTGGGTAACACAATGTGAGACACAGGACGACCACAGGCTGGCATTCAGCATTGGCTGACAAATGACAAATCATATTCATGGTGAACAACAATACAAGACACACATCATTACATACTTACCTCACCATCATCTGCAGAAACGTGATGAACAGTAACAACAGAGCCTCGCTTCAGACCAGATAGGCTGGAAACATAACTCACTTCCTCTTTTTTCAGGAAGCCTGTTGTTCCAACGCTCTCTCTGTCTGACTGATTTCTAATGATTGAATACAAAAGAAAGGGAATTAAAGCAAAGCTCGAATAAGACAAAACCTCATTGATCTTATTGAAGTTTGATTCTACTGTTGGTTCTAGATGTTATTTTGTATAATTAATTTTAAAAAGCAACTTCACGTGTTGTTACTGGTAAACTAAAATCTTCAGTATGGGAATAACGGGAAAAGCTCAGGCTATTTTGACACGCCAAGAGAAACAAATAACAGGCATCACATTTCTAAGGAACTCTTATTGTTACATGGGAAGACAATGTGCCTATTGCTTACTGTCAAAAGGAGAGGCGGAGTGTCTTGGATGTCTTTTTTGTTTTCTTTTTAAAGAAATCTGATGGCACTTATTCCGTCTAACACTAAATGTGTCAAACTGTTATTTTTCTTCCTTCAAAAGATTGTTTTCTTTGTCTCTTTCCGATTTTACAGGAACTTTGAGACATGCCAGTTTAAGTGGGAGGTGATGATTCCTGGCAACCAGCCTACTGTTACTTAGAAATATGAGTTTGTAAAAGGAAAGTCTGAGTGGTGCTGGGACACGCTGTGTCTGGGAGAAATAGATGAGGAGGACAAAACTGGGTTTGACACCATG
The DNA here is from genome assembly GCA_902982915.1 of Phalloptychus januarius. NCBI lineage: Eukaryota > Metazoa > Chordata > Actinopteri > Cyprinodontiformes > Poeciliidae > Phalloptychus > Phalloptychus januarius. The sequence goes on from CADWAE010000127.1 coordinate 775,196, forward strand.
GTTTACACAATGTTTCAGCAAACTGGTAAAACAACATTATCAGATTCAAATATACTGACAAACCGGATTTGTAATAATAAATGAAGACCATTTTAGTTGAACAGAAAAAATAAAACAGAATCTGGAGTATTTTCTGTGTAGCTAAGAGTCCAAGCCCACAAAATGGGGGATGCTGGAAAGAAGAACCTGGAATCCTGTTGAGCTTGTGTTATTTTTCATTATTAATGTTCTTCCCAGTTAAAGTCTGGCATGAGCCTAAAGCTTTAAGGATGTTATTTACAGGCTGATTACAGTTTCACAAAGATTCTGGATGAATAAAGTGAAATAAATACACCCACAGATCCACTAGTAAAACCTTTCAAATATAAGCTGATGATGTCCACAAATGTGTTCCCTTGTTAACCTTAACTTGCTAGGCAGAAAATTTAAATTACAACCAGGTACTTTGTTCAAATTCCTACACAGGAACTTATTTGAATATTTTCACTGTAGTTCCTCAACTGTACGACCAAGCTTGAATTTTTTGACCTTTCAAAAATAACCGGCTTCTCATAACTTCTTATTGCTACTGTCTGACAACAAATCAGACTAAGATTATCCTTTTAGATCAGTTAAGCTCATCCAAATAATGACAACATATTTTTTCCATTTCCCTCTTTAGAAATGTACATTGATTTCCTTCAGAAAACCAATGTACAGAATTTGCCTTAAAGCTGTGTATGATGTTGGTCAAATGTTTTGAATGTTCTTGCAATAGTTGTAGAATTGGTTAAACTGCCTGCTGCCTGCCTTTTCAACTCTGTCCACACATTGTGTCTCAGGGACAGTCTTTGTGTTCACATCGGCAGAAGAGATCGTGAAGACCGTTGGGGTTTTGAAAGAAGAGCTGAGCCTCAACCTGACAGAGGAACTGCAACCCTGATGAGGCCAACCAACAAGCCAGAGGTTGAGGCTTCAGAATATGGATTTACTCTCAGGTCTGCTGTTTTTTTTCTTTTTCTTGGATCCAAGAACTTTCACAGGTTCTTTCAAGAAAGAGTTGAATTTTTAAATGAGATCTTTGGGGCTACATCTTCACATTGAGAATAATTTCATTTTCACCATATTTTCCACACAAAGAACAGATGGATGAACCCAGGAAAGGGCTTTCCACGTGATGTGGGCCTCCAAAATTTAATATATAATTAAATTGTATATATGAAAATGTAATTATATATTAAATTATATATATATTATTATAATAGTGTCAGCAGCAATTTGACAAATAGTGTTCCTAGGTCATTATCTGGAATGTCTTTTTAAGGTGTTCCTTTGCTGTGTTTTTAGGGAATAGGAAGACACATGCACTGGAGCTCTATCAGTGCTGCTTACAGCTGTACATGCAACTAATTTCCGACAGTAAAGGTTCCCTGCCTTTCATTGGGGTTAAAGATCAAAGAAAGTAGCTCATGTCACTCAGCACTTCCTTGCCCATTAGCCACTGATAGATTCATGTTTGTTATTGACAGGTCTATGCTTGCCATGCATTATTCAGCCACTCTGATAGAATGCACATTGTCACAAAACACGACACAACTTCATCAGCAAAATGGTCTGCCTCTCCTCACACGCCTTCACCCCTCCATCAGCTTATTCTGCTGCTTCTGTACAAGCGTTACACTCTGAAGTAATTTCATTTTCACCTTCATTCAGGATCCCATGAGTGAAAATGCTGGTTCTGGGCGGGTGGGCAGTTGGATGGAGGAGGCCAACTAGTCTCTCTGTCCTTTTGTCCTTGACGGCTGTGAAGCCTAGACTATTCATCTCTGTCAGAGGTAAGCATCTCAGAAAGCCCCTCTCTCCTGCTTGCTCCTTACTCCAGTCGCTCTGGAGGCCCTGCCTCCCAGGCATGTCAGTACTAAATAGGGCTTTTACACAGTATTGACTGGCCTGACAAGTCTCTCCACCAGCCAAGCTGGGCAGTATAGGAAGAAGCCTATCATATTATTTTCTCCTCTCTGCCATCCTGGCTGGATCGTCCGCACAGCAAGTAAGTGGAGGGCTAATTCGAAAAGCTGAAGGAGGGAGTGATGAAAATAAAATGGCCGCTGTCTCATAGTGTGACACGGTTGGCGACTTTACAGCAGGTAAAGCCCACATATTAGCACACACTGCCGTCACCTTGTGTGTCTGCAAGTATATTATCAAGGCGCTAACCCAGTGTGACAATGCCTGCCCACACTTGAAAATGTATTCTCGAGTGCACAATGATGCAGGTAAGTAAATCCAAAAAGCTACAATAATGGACTTGGAAGGAACATAAGCAATGCACATACAATATGGATTTTTTTCTAATATATTTGTGCATGTATCAATTTTCTCAAGACTGAAGAACGTCGAGAAAGACAAATAAACTCCATCTATCCATCCATCCATCCATCCTCCTACACCCTTGTCCCTTACTGGGGTCGGGAGGGTTGCTGGTGCCTCTCCAGCTACGTTCCAGGCGAGAGGCGGGGTCACCCTGGACAGGTCGCCAGTCTGTCGCAGGGCAACACAGAGACACACAGGACAAACAACCATCCACACACACACACACACCTAGGGACAATTTAGAAGCCAATTAACCTGACAGTCATGTTTTTGGACTGTGGGAGGAAGCTGGAGTACCCGGAGAGAACCCACCATGCACAGGGAGAACATGCAAACTCCATGCAGAAAGACCGGGGCCGGGAATCGAACCCAGAACCTTCTTGCTGCAAGGCAACAGCTCTACCAGCTGCGCCACTGGGCAGCCCCGCAGGAGAAGGGGGAGAATTGGGTACCGGCTGGCACGTGGAGGACGGCCAGGGCCGCGCCGCCGCTCTGCGCTGGGGTTGAGTTTGCATTTATTGTAATTGAATAACTAAAATTATTAAGGTGCCCATGAAGAGAACATCATTACTCAGCATTCCGGAGGAGGTTTGCCCTTTTTACACTTGAGAGATTAAATTTGGTGTGCTCTGAACTCCTGAAGTGTGCACACCACTTCAGCAGGGTACACCTTGCTGAAGTGGGCACACCCCACTTCAAGACAGGATTGCTGTCTTCATTCCTGTCTGAGGCCTTCAGACAAAATGTCAACAGTTTCTCAGTCTGGTGGGGGGCTTAAAGTGTCACTGGCACAATGAAAGTATTTACATGATTTAAGGAAATGAACTAAACTTAACCCCTAATCCTAACCCAGATAAAAAACATTTATAGTATTTAATGTTTCACCTTAAATACTAAATTCACATATATAGCATTTATAGTATCCTGTGAAAAATATTTATTAGTAAAAGCTTTCCACAGAATGAAAGCACAGACGTTCACCTTTTTTAAATCATTCAAGTGATTTTATTGTGTCAGTGACACTTTAAAGAGTTCATGATCAATGATGGGAATTTCATCTCTTTTCAGAGAACCGGCTCTTGTGGCTCGACTCCCAATCTGCTCTCAGTTTATGATCATCTGCAGCCCCATATATTAATATAGCTTGTAAAATAAGAATGTTTTATGTTATAAATCCTATTGCATTCAATGTTCATTATAGGAGAAGCCTTATATTTTCTTTTTTATGTATTTGTTCTGTTACGGAAACAGACATTCATTCTTTTGTACATTTTAATCAAACTTTTTATTTTTAACACAAACAAACACACTACAAACAAGTCTACCAAACAGACCCATAATAATAATAATAATAATTTATTGATGTCTTTAATCTTCAGCCAGATGCTGCTTCTCTTTTACAGATGTCAGTGATAGTTGTGGTTTTTACAACATACTCTCAACACCACTGTCTATTGGCTGAGGAGATGTGCTCACCTGACTGTTCTGTCTCTGTTTTAACATATTTTTATGATCCCATTTTCTCACCTCTGATTGGCCATAAGGCTGTCTTACTAATCATAACAAAGTTTTGCCATGAGTAGAGCGGATTCCTCAGTGGAGTCACTGCAGTCTCCTCCATGTTGTTCATTTTGAACACGTTAAAATCTTTGAAAGAAAGTTTCATTCAAAGATTGGAATGAAAGAGGAAATTGCTTTCCAGCACTCTTTTGGTTTCCAGCTTTGTATTTTCTGTAAAATTGCTTTCCTGGGCAGTGATCACCATTAATGATTATAGGAATGGTTATAATAAACCAAACCAGAGTAAAGACAACAAAACATACTTTTTTTAGGAATATATTATAATTATAATTTGATTGAGTTTCAACATTACAATATACAGTTTCAGCAAGCCACTAACTTATGTGCCATGTAATCTCAAGTCTGCAAGTTTCTTCTAATGTGTCAATCTTCTGCACTGAGGAAAATCCTCTGTCCCTCATGAAAGTCAGCATCCCAGTATTTCCCATGGGGAGCCAGAATCAAAACGTGTAATTCATATTCCAAGCCCGATCTTGCATCCATCAATCATCTGATCTAACCCTGGCTGAGGCTCAAGAGGGCCGATTTTCTCTTGGGGGCCCTGCTTTTTGTATTGAAGGGACAATGTCTTAGAACAAAAGGTGAGGCATGCCTATAAATCCCCCTGGATGAATGACGCCATCGGAAAGTAATGGATCCTGCAATCTGTAAACATCTAGCTTCAACTCAGAAGAATTCTGAAACCAAAATAAATTATTTTTGTTTTATGTTCTTTCTTTATATATTTAAACAGTTGTAAAAACAAGATCACCTACTGGGCTGGTGTACAAGTGCATGCTAGAAGGAGACTTGTATGAAGGAAGGTGCGAGAGGTATGACAAATTTCATGAAAGGCTCTGATGATGAATTTCTTTCTCAGACAATGCTAAATGTCTCACATTGCTTTGGCAGAATTTCAGATTCGGCACTTAGAAAAGCTTCAAGTGGAGTCAAGCTGTGCGTCTCTGTTTGAAAAGGCAAATGTTCATGGTTCAGACGGCTCCTCAGTGTTACACTTGTTTATATTTCAGGAATACAGTACTGTGATTCTACATTACTAAGCCTCAGGATATACTAGCATGTCTGTGCAAGTTGGAATAAAAGTCCAGATGGAATAATGTTTATAGTTGTTTCCATTTGGTTTCTTGAAAACCCATTATTATCAAGATTAGTAATTAAAGTAGTAAGAAAACCACAAAATTTCTTGAACAAACTCATTTTTAATTGCTTAATTTGCTGAAAGTACCCAGCCAGCATACCTAGGTGGGCACCATATGAGGAAAAGGAGGGCAGACAATATGGGTCCCACATGGGTTTGCCCATGTAGGGCCTTACGTAGGCCTTATGTGGGCCCTACATGGGCCCTAAATGGGCAAACCCGTGTGGGGCCACCATGGAAATTGCGGACAAACCCATGTGGGACCCATATTGTCTGCCCTCCTTTTCCCCATATGGGGCCCACATAACTATGCTGGCTGGGTAGTGCCCCGAATTAGCATGAGCGCTTCTGTTTATTTCTACAATATAATAATTGTTAAAATTTTTATCTGGCTTGGATGGCACTTGGCCTCAAAATTATGCTGCTGGAGGTGGTGTGGTGCCTTCAAAAATCAAGGCCTGGGGTGCTGTGGTGGCGCAGGGGCAAAGTACAACCCACATATGGAGGTCTTAGTCCTCATGCCGGCAGTCGCAGGTTCGATTCCCGGCCTGGTGACATTTGCTGCGTGTCTCCCCCCTCTCTCGTTTCCCCATGTCCTGTCTAGCTACTTTCAAATAAAGGCCACTAGAGTCAAAAAATCCTGAAAAAAAAAAAATATCAAGGCCTGACTAAAAGCTATGTGTATCCCCCAACCCATATAATATTCAACAGTAGCTAGGACATTTATTGAGATCAATAAATGTCGCTCCTCATACCTGGAGGTTAAGTTCTAGACAAGTTCATAGAGATGTGGAAACCTCTTCTTTTTCCCAGGGGTTAATGCAACTGGATCAAGCATGTCTTTGGCACTCGACCCCTACTGGATACCTTTGGGTAGAATCAGAATCCATTGAACATTGGGTTCCTTCAGAATAAACGGAGAGTTTATTCTCTCTGTTTTCTAATATTACTATCTTAGGGATTGACAGTAGTATTGCTAACATTATCCCTCCATAACTATGGTCAAAGAGAAGTAATCTTAAACATAAAACAAAGCACAGAAGCTCTAGATTGTCATCAAAAGTTGATTGTTTCAAACAGTAGACAGCATGTCAACACACACAACTAAGTGCTGGATGGAGGATGGTTCCCTCCTTCATCTAAGCTAGAGGGAAGGCAGACACAGTTATCAGAGACCGAGTGCCATCCTTTTGCCTCTGCAGCGGCTATTTTATGATCATGGTGACATTTTGATTGCTTTCCTCATCCCAGTCTGTATGCAGCCTTCCACGTTGTCTTTAGGCCTGCCGGTCCCTTTGGAAAGGCTGCCAGGACTCCTTGTACTCTGTGAAGCACCACAGAGGCCACTCTTGTCAAAGACCTGTTTCACCTCTTATAAGAAAAAACAAACAACACCTCACAGGCCTGTGATGAAAAACACTGTCTCCCTATAAAATGCTGGTCATAATTCACGTCTAGGAGATGTTGAATAATCTTGCTTTTTAACTTTAATGGACATCCTAATGAATGCTTTTGCTTGCATCATGCCATAGTATATGTTGACAGAGCAGTTATGGTGAGAAGGTTTTTCACATTCTTGGTTTGGAAAGAGAATGTGTAATAAAACATATTAGAAATGAAACACAGCATTAGAACAAACAACAAAAGGAAATCTCAGCTAGTCGTTTTGCTAGGATAGGTCACCCACTGTTCCTGTTTCATTATACATATTAGCTTTTTAAAAACGTCATTTTAGGAAAGTGTAGTATTGACATTTAATTTCAGCTGTTTCAAAAGCCAAACTTCATTACAAGCTGGTAAATGGTCACAACCTGAAAAGAATTGTTTCTTTCAAACCTGGTGAGTTCAGGACATCATAAAGAAATCTGTGTTTTAAATCTCATCTTAAGTTAGATTTAAAAACACTTAGCAAATCTCACAGTACATGGATCCATTCATTCTGTCATTACACAGACCAGTCGTCCTGGTCCCTTTGCAGAGAAACAGCCCCAAAGCATGATGCTGCCACCGCCATGCTTCACAGTTGGTACGGTGTTCTTTGGATGCAACTCAGCATTCACTCTCCTCCGAACATGACGAGTTGTGTTTATACCAAACAAGTCTACTTTGGTTTCATCTGACATTCTCCCAATACTCTTCTGGAACATCCAAATGCTCTCTAGCAAACTTCAGACGTGCCCAGATATGTACTGGCTCCAGCAGGGGGACACGTCTGGCACTGCAAGATCTGAGTCCATGGTGGCGAGTGTGTTACTGACGGTAGCCTTTGTAACTTTGACCCCAGCTTTCTGCAGGTCATTCACTCGGTCCCCTGTGTGGTTCTGGGATTTTGCTCACCATTCTTGTGATCATTCTGACCCCACGGGCTGAGATCTGGAGCCCCTGATGGAGGGAGGTTAGCAGTGGTCTTGTAGGTCTTCCATTTCCTGATTATCACTCCTACAGTAGATTTCTTCACACCAAGCTGCTTGCCTGTTGCAGATTCAGTCTCCCAGCCTGGTGCAGGTCTACATTTCTGTTTCTGGTCTTTCCACAGTCTTTGGTCTTCACCATAGTGGAACTTGGAGTGTGACTGTCTGAGGTTGTGGACAGGTGTCTTTTATACTGTTAACGAGTTCAAACAGGAGCCATTGATGCAGGTAATGAGTGGAGAATAGAGGAGCCTCTGAAGGAAGAAGTTACAGGTTTGTGACAGCCAGAAATCTGGCTTGTTTCTAGGAGACCAAATACTTATTTTCCATCCTTATTTGCAAATAAATTCTATAAAATTCAGACAATGTGTCTTTGTGAAACATTTTCTCATTTTGTCTCATAGTTGAGGTCTACCTATAATGTCAATTACAGGCCTCTCATGTTTTTAAGTGGGAGAACTTGTACAGTTGGTGACTGACTAAATACTTTTTTCCCCACTGTATACAGCTGAAACAGGAAAGTTGTGGGTAAAAAGCAGTACATATAGTTGTTGAAAGGCTTCTGGAATCACCTACAGCCTCAGTAACTTTAAGTCAATTTCTGTGACTTTTTAGTCAGTAATGAAGACGTCTGACCTACTCTCCTTTGTACTACGTGGCTTGCATCATCCTAATTCATCCATTCTCCTCCGGTCAGAGAAAATGGCCTAAATTTGATTGTAGATTACTCAAGCACTACACAGTCAGCTCTATATCTGCAAGGTGCTCAGGTTCGGAGACTGCAAAACAAACCTCATCAGCCCTCTACTGTCACGCTTAAAACCCCTTGCACCCTGAAAGGGGGGTAAAATGAATTTACGCCTGACAAAACATCCAAAATTAAATCAATAATAGCCTCACAGTTATCAGATTAAAGTGCAGCTGAGGTTCAGCATCAAAGTGAATATGCTAGATTTAACAACGACAATATTAACAGTTTATTAATAATAATAATAATATTAATAATAATAATAATAATAATAATAAGGACTCTGTACAATAAAATACAAGAGAATGCAATAACATTACAAAGTGTATTATTTCTTATAGAATTGGGACTTGAGTCTTGATGTTAACAGAGGGAGAGAGTCAATATTAGGAAGGGGGGAGTTCCTAGTTTGTGAATCTTAGAGGCTGAATGCCTCACTCTCTATGGTGCTGAGATAGATGGAAAACACTGTGAAGTGGATGGACGAGGTTAATTTAGGGGAACAGGAGAGGGGGCAATGCGAAGAGGGGGATCTGACTGAAAAAGTGGTGTGAGGTTGTGAATGGCTTTGGAGGACTACAAGAGAATTTTGAATTCTATTTTTGATTTCTCTGGAAGTCAGAGCAGCTGCTGACGGACAGGTGGACAGGTGTGACCTGGTGGGAAGAGGAGGTTTTGGTTGTAATGTAGCAGCTGGATTTTGAGCCATCTTAAGAGGCTTAGAGGGATTTGTGAGGAAGACCAAAGAGGAGAGAGTTATAGTAATCGATGCAAGAGGTGACAAGGCTGAGAACAAGAACAGAAGTGGTAAAAAGGTCTAGGGAGAGGCAGAGGAGTTTATATTGCCGAAGTGAAAATATATAGAATGATTCTACTGATGTGAACCTAAAATGACAATAAGATATCAACAATGACAACCAAACTTTTAAACTGAGGGGGAAGGGAAACAGGAGCTGTCGATTAAAATGGAATAACTGCCAACTTTGGATTTTTAGTACCAACAAGGCAAATTCTCTGTTTTTTTCCAATGTTTAGTTTAGGAAATTTAGTGAATCTTGGTGAACATGAATCAGGATTTTATCTCAGGGAAGCAGATGAGCAAGGAGGAAGAAGAGAGTGTAGAATTAAGTTTTGGGGAGAAGCAGACTTGTGTGACATCTACAAAGCAGTTAAAATGAATAAACCCATCAAATGGCTATTAGTTGTTGTTATCCCCATAGGTTGCCTTCAGCCTGTGCCTCTTAACAGGTTCAGTAGTTTATCACTAAATTATGGGATGAATGGTTGCTTATTCACTGCTTGAATGGATCCTGATGAATCCAGTTCCAGATTCCAATTTTGACATATTCCAGGCCATACAATGGTCAATGGTAAAGCAGGTAACTACCAAAATGTGCATTTCATCAGCTCTAGATTAGTATTTTCAATAACAGAAACGATTGTGATGGGTCAACAGTATGATTTCATCTTGGGTTAAACCATGCAATTTAACAAACAAGAAATTTAAAAGCTCTTCTTTATAGAAGATGAACAAATGACTCTATCATTTGTCGATGTATTTATCCCAGGACTTTCATGCCTTCTAGCAATACTGCCAGTAGCATGCCCAGTTTCAAGATCCGCCATCTTGAAACAGTAATTGTTTTTTGAAGAAAAAATGAACTCGCAGTGGGCAAAGCTGCGTCATTCATTGCTGTTGTTTGAGGATGCCACTGGTATGCCAGATGTTCAAGCAAATCAGAAACACAATAAGGTTTCAGTTCTCGACTTTGGATAGGAAAAAAGAAAATGTGATTAATTACATTAACATTTTTGAGGCATTAAGATTTTTGACACCTTGAAATATATGTAATAACTACTCAAAATCAGTCCCAACCTTTAACTGATTATGGCATCTAAATCTAAATACAGCTAGGTTTGAATTTGCATAATTTGTCATTATTTAGCAAAGACTACAAATAGTTGGCATCATAAATAAACTGAAATCAAAGTGAATTAAAACATTGTGTGGTGAATGAGATAGACATTGCACATATGGTTGATAACTTTTGGACTCTAAATGTGCAGTTCTGCAAAAGCAGGCTGCACATAATGAATAAATAATGTTCCTGCTGGTGCCAACAGCAGGCATCTCTTAAATTGGTTGAGTTTCCAACACCCAAGTTAAAAACGGTTCAGTAGGTAGATTTTTGCTCCATATTTGAATTAAATTTTTCCTTTTTACGACCTTCCTCCGTTACAGGAATAAAGACATTTAAGCTCAACTTCAAGCAACACTCCTCAGTATATAGCCAGTAGAGAAAGTGGTTCATTTTTGCCCCTAGGATATTGTTCAGCTTCTCTGGTAGGCTAGACTGCAGAAGAAAGGATAAGAGTTCATTCATGTTTTCTTACATCACGTACCAATGTCAACCTACCAAACTACTTTTGAACAACCATTCATTTGTGTGCCAAATGGGAGGAAACTGACAATACTGGTTGAATTTTTTTGCTGTTGTACCATACCTTTAGGATGGTCCTGAGTGTCTCAGGACAGATTTGGCCATCATTAATAGAAGACCTTCTCCTCGCCCTTGTCCTCCATATGACTTCCCCTCTATATGAATTTACAGTGCCGATGAAAACTATTCACCTCCTTGGATGTTTTACTCTTGCATTGCTTTTATAAATCTATCATGGTCAACAAAACTTGACTTTCTACGACTGAAAAATTGTACTGAAAAAGAACCTTTAAGCTCAAGTGAAAACTGATTTCTACCAAATGGTTTCATCTTAAAACAACATAAATATTCACCCTCCTCAAGTAAGTATTTATGATTTGTTCCTCCAGATCAGACTCAGTCTGGATTCTGCAGTCTCCCCTTTCAGGATGGGTGGATCAACTTTGAACAACTCTCTCTATTGGATTGAGGCCTAGCCTTTGACTGGGACACTCCAGAACCTCCACAGCATAGTCATGGCGACCTGGTGTCCTCTCTCACTAGTCTTCTTGTAGGAAGGCAAGCAGCAAAATGCTTTTTAAATTCTGACAATTTCAGACAGTTTCTTCACCTTCTATGCCTTGTTACACTTTTTCTGTCATGTTCAATAATTATTCCACGAGTCATTTAAAATTTTTTGTGCCAATTTGACAAAAAGAAAAATATTCAAACCGAAAAAAACGTGAATTAAATCCTTATTTTACCCATCTTGTACAGTATACCAGAATATACACAAGTAGGCAGTGATAAGAGTTTGATAGTTAATGATTGCCAGATGATGGACTTTTCCCTTTGTATTGGCCTTAGGGATCCATGACTAGTTATAAGAATAGACTTTATTTGAGAAATGTTTATTTTAGATATAAAAACAATACAATAATAGTACTGAAGGTAATTTAGTTTTTATAAATTTTAATAAAATATTGTCACATCAACGTTGCCATGTTGTTCACACTTCAATGCATTTTGGGTAAATTATGTCCGGCTGTGGTAGCTCCGTCCTGCCTAAACAATGAGTAACGTCTTTAAGCCTTTTCAAATTGCATTGAAATCAATGGGAATGTATAAATCACAAGGAGTAATGAAGATGAGGAGGATCAAATGGAGGAAGAAGACAGAGTTGGCTGTAGGAGCCGGTGTTTGATGATGATGCTACCTCTGGCTTCATAAATGAAACAATGAATGACACGTACCTCCTGTCAGATCTGGTAAGTAGTTCTGTAGCTCCGTGTTCGGTCCAGTAACAGCTACTTAGGGTCTTTTTGCATCTGTGGTTTCATATTCAGTACTGGCAGAAGTAGCTATTAACTCTGTTAGCATTTCAAAGAGCTTCCAGTGCTCCCTCTGTCTCTCTCAGCGTTTTTTGCTCCGGCAGCAGGATAATTATTATTGTGGATAAAAACTGTTGCCATGGCATTTGTTTGCAGCTTGTGAAGGTAACAATCACTTGCTATGTCCTTAATCACTTTTGCTCAAATAACTCAAAATCTTCTTGACAGAAATGTTGAGGGCACAAATGTAGGTCCTTAGGAAGAGGTTTTGGGCTCTGGCTCTCCCTCACTGGCTCTTCTTTTTTCTTTCATGTGTGAAGTGAGCTGGACTCTCCTCTCTGTTTAATTGTTTTAATTACAACTAACAGTAGCACAGTGTGGTATTATCTAATATTGCACCAGTCAAATGCAATACGATAACAACTCAGGTAAGGTTAGCCTTACTCTGCAGGTTCCAGTACAGAACAAACCCAATGGTGTCATCAGCCCAGCAGGTGAAGAGACACGACTTCTCTGAGTGAAAAATATAACAAAAGACACATTTTTGAAGTAATTTTGAGCTTTGGTGTATCACAATCAGCAATTTTTTAGTTGATAGGACAACATGTTTAGGCTAACATGTTCAGCTAATCCTGGATCCCTTTAACATATTCAAAAACTCACCAAACTTCACCCAAAATTGCCTCTGGCATGAAATTTTCAGATTCCAGTGAAATCAAAAGGGTGCGTGGCCAAACCGCTCTACTGCACCCCCAATGTGGGAGAGGATAAACAATATATCGTAGATATCTTAAACTCTGTATGTAGGTACTTCACCCACACTTATCAACATCTCTTAGGCGGAATTAAGCTTGTTGCACTAAATGAAAAGTCACCATGCCAGGGTGAAAATAGTAAAACATAATTTAACAAAACTTGGAGGCAGATAACTGTCTTCAAGGAATTTTAATAACTGGGGTACACAAAACATTCAAGGAATCATTACAACCCTAGTTGGATCATTCAAGTGTTAGAATGGCCTAGTCAAAGTCAAAATCTAAATCCAGCAAGCAATCTGTGGCAAAGTCTTCTCAGACTTTCCATCCAATCTGACTGAACTTGAGTTCTTTAGCCTTGTAGACTGGGCAAAGGTTTCAGTCTCCAGATGACCTGCAGGGTCAACTGGATCAAAAGGTGGTTCTACAAAGTATTGAAGTATAAATTGTTAATTATATGTCTGTCATATAAAACCACAATAAAATATAGGATGTAGTTGTAATCTCACAAAATTATGAGTCGTTAAGGACTATGCAACAAATTGTAGTCACTCTACTCATGCTTAATTTTCTAACTCTTTGCTTTTTATAAAAATATTGAGCAGGACTGACAGCCAGTACACAAGCTGGATTCTGTTTTCCTCCTGGTGAAAGCAGACATGTTTTTAAATCAGCAGACGTCACTCTTCCAGTTCTGGTGTCAGTTGGAGATCTTCATTAAGGATTTCAAAGTGAGTCCCCTCTGGCAAAGCACAAACAGCCAGCAGCACGAAACAGCAACAACCAGCAGAGCAGAGCAGCAGAGCAACAAGCAACAACAACAACAGAAGGGAAAACAACAAACAACAAACAACAAAGAAGCAAAAGAAGCAACAGCAAAACAACAACAGCAACAAAAACAACAACAGAAACAGAACAACAGAAACTGCTTTAAAACAAAAAAAAATAGAAACAAAACAACAACAAACAGCAACAGCAACAGAAACAGACAACAACAACAACAGAAGCAACAAACAAACAAAAAGAAGCAGCAACAAGCAGCAAACAGCAAACATGCACAACAGCAGCAACAGAAGCAAGCAACCCAGAACAACAATAACGAGCAGCAACAACAAAACCAGCAGGCAGCAAAAAGAAACAGCAACAACACAAAAACAGGGGCAAACACACAAAAAACACAGCAGGAAAACAGCAGGAAGCAGCAGCAACAGAAACGCAGCGAAACAGAGGGCAGAAGCAGCAAACAGCAGCAGGCAGCAGGAACAGCAAAAAGCAACAACAGCAGAAACAACAGAAGCAAAGAAACAACACAAACACAAGAAACAGCACAACAAAACAAAAGCAAAAAAGCAAGGCCGAAAAAAGCACAAAAAAAAAAGCTAACAAACAAACAGCAACAACAAATGAAACGAGCAGCGGCAAAGAAACAGAGCAAGAGAGCAACAGCAACAAACAACAAACAACAGCAACCAACAACAGAGCAGAGGGCAACAGCAGAAAAGCAACAACAAAACAGGAAAAGGGAGAGCAGCAGCAACAACCAACAAACAAAAAAGCAAGCAGCAACAAACAGCAAAAGCAAGAAAAACAACAACAGCAAACAGCAAAAAGAAAAGGGAACAAAGCGCAAACAGAAAAAGCAAAACAGCAGAGCAACGGAACAGCAGCCAGAAACATGACAAAGCAGCAAACAGCAGCAAAACGAACGAAGCAACGAAGCCAAACAGCAAAGAAACAACGCAAACAAAAAAAAAAACCGAAACAGCAAACCCGAACAGAAGCAACAACAACAAAGCAGAAACAAAGAAACCAAAACAAAAAAAAGAAACAAAATAGGAAAAAGCAACAAAAGAGCAACAGGCAGGAAACAACAGCAGCAGCAGCAGCAGAGCAACAAACAGCAACCTAAAAAAAGGAAAACAAAAAGACAACAACAACCCCCAAAAACAGGCAGAAACAAACGAAGAAAAAAACAACAAAGAAAAAAAAGAAACAAACAAAACAGCAGGCAACAGGCAAACAGCAAACAAAAAAACAACAAGCAAGAGAAACAACGAAAAAGAGCAACAGCAAAGAACGAAGCAGCAGAGCAGAAAAAACGAAGCAGCAACAACAACAACAGGCAAAAGCAACAGCAACAGAAAAAAAAAGAAACAACAGCAAGCAAATGAAGCAACAGCAGCAGAGCAACAGCAACAGCAGAAACGAAAACAAAACAACAACACAAAAAGGGAACAAGAAACAGCAAACAGCAACCGAAACAAACAAAGAAACAGCAAACAAACCCAAAAACAACAACAAAGGAAACAAACAGCAGAAAAACCCCGAAACCCCCAGCAAACAAGAAGCAAAACCCGAAAAAACAGAAGCAGAGAAAAAACAAAAGCGCAAAAACAGAAACAACAACCCAAAAGCAAGAAAAAGAAAACAGAAGCTAAGAAGCAGGAAAAAAAACAACAAAAAGGCCCCCTGTGGGGGCCAGCCCCAAAAGAACAAGTGAAACCTAAATAAAAAAAAAACAAACCAATACCCTTATTTTGAAGCAAACCCGCAGAAAAAAAACAAAAACAAAAACGAAACAGAACAAGTATGAGGAAGCGAAACAGGCTTTTAAAAAAATTAAAATTAATAACAATAGAAGCAAAAAAACCCAGCAAACCAGCAGCAACGAAAAAGAAAAAAACAAAACCAGCAGCGCAAAACGGGGCAGCAGCTCAGCCAAAAACAGAAAAAACACAGCAACCCCAAAAATAGACGGTGGGTATCCCATATGACATACTTATTTCAAATCAATTGGTATTTCTACCTGGCCAATCAGCGAACAGCAGGAGATGTTGTGAAACATGACGTCCATTTTCTGTGTTGTTTTAAAATTGTAGTTTTCCTTTAGTAGAGGAAGAGAAGGAAGCCGTTCAGTCCATGTTGGTCACACTTCAAAATATTAACTTAACATTAACAGCTGCCTCATTTGGATCAGCACTTCACTCTTCACAGTGGCTCTTTATAACACGGGTATTTTCCTCCACTGCAGAGTCACTGCAGGATGACTCTCCTCCTGGGAGATCATCACCACTGAAGTAGCCAGACTTTTAGAAATAAAGGCAAACAAGGACAAATCTTAGAGCAGCATAATGGAGAAGGACAGTCTTCATATCAAAATAAAGGTGTGATAATATATATATTTTTATTTTAAATCAACCAAAACTAAAAACATTTTTTATTTATAGAAAATAAAAAATGAATTTAGCCTTTTACAAAAAGACCAAATTTGATGAATTACTGAATTGTTGAACACCAAGAGGCTTAATTCCTCCACTGCAGATGAGCAACCGGGCAAGAAGTGTAGCTCACTGTGGTCTTTTCGTCCTCAGCAGATTAGAGGGGCTGCAGATGATGAGGATCATTTGCAGCACTAACAGGATAAGAATGTGAGAACAGAAAAACATAGACTATGTGAAAACCAAACCAAACGCACTGGTATCATGATAAATATTGGCCAATCTCCATATAATATCACATAAGTCATAGATCTACATTTTCCTGATAGGTCTACACTGCTGGAGGACACACTGACAATCTTTATGCTCCCCATTTTCTCCAGTTTTCTTCTCCATGAGGCAGACACTTGGCCCATGGTGTCTGTTTGTCTGACTGTCTCCTGTCCTCTCAACCCCAGCCGGTGCAGTCAGATGGCTGCCTGTCCTGAACTTGTTGTGTTGGAGGAGTTTCTCTTTTCTTGTTGCAATATCCACTTTGTGCCTGTTCAGGATCAAAGTTAAGATGACAATCAAACCAAACTTCTTCAAACCTTCTTATTCTAAGTAAGCGCAATTCCTAAAGTATATTTTTACTTTATTTTATTTTATTGAATTAGATTGGATCTGACTTAATTTGAATCTGAGAACATGTTGGATTTAATCAGAATTTAACCTACATGACAACTTTTGTTTGTTACTTTTGTTGTTGCTGATTTTTCTAAAGCTGTAATTCAGACATTGGATTGAGAAAAAATACAATGAATATGTTTCTAGTGACAATGTGGGCAAAATGGTGTTTACGTCACAAGTATTTCAGAGTTCTCTGGCCATGTCAGACATTTAATAATCTGTCTGCTCAATTAGTTCACACATTTCTCTTTTTGATGGCTGGGCTTCAGCTAAGGCTAATTAGGAAAACTTCATCCTTTATCTCAAGGAGCCTGGCATTTTTTCCCACTTGGCTCAGGGGGAAACATCTTCATGCTTTACAGAGGAAACTCCAGCCATTACCAGAGAAATATGGAGATGAAAGGCTGAGAACAAACCACTGGGATGAATCTGAGAAGTGCCTCTCACTTCAGATATTGTGACTTGCAGTGCTACGCAGTTGCTGACATGTAAGGTATTTTACCATTTTTAATTTGTGTGGAGTCAGTTTAGTCAGACTTATTTTGAAGACACACAGTGACCACACATCTTTATTCCTGTTAATTATGATTATTTTCAACTCACCACTGATGAAAACATGGCATTTAAGATTACAATATTATATCAGACAAATAAAAAGCACTTCAATACAGAAATGTGGGCATTAAAGAAAAGTATACTTAGTACATGTTTATAGGTTAATCTTGTAAGATACTTTTAATCTGAAGAAAGGGGCCTCACCAGACTGCATATTCTAAAGTAATTTGAGTTTATATACAAAGAACTTCTAACTTCCTCCAACTTCAAAAATAAATCTTCAAAATATCAAGGGGAACAATTCAAAGATTTGGTAGCTATAATGCCAATCAATAATGGGTGCAAATTATTTTTTAGACATGCCATTTTAAAATATATTTTTAGAATTGTTTTTCCAAATCTTTATTCTCTGACAATTTTTTGAGATAAGTCTGTTTCATTTCCAGACAGAACCTCATAAAAACCTTTCAGTTTAATGAAATAATTTTACCTCTTAAATACGAGGAGTTGGGCTTTGCATATAACACAAAACTGAGTGATATTTAAAGCTGCTATGTCTGTTCATTTTCATTGGGGTTCTTTTTCTAGAACTCAGGATCAAAGAAGGCAATTTCAAGCTGGGATTGTAATTATTAGCAGCCTGCTGACAGGGTTGGACTTCTCGGAGGTGGGTGGTGGCAGGCCTGAAATATGAAGGAACATTGCCAACAATATGGCAGAAATTAAAAAAACTTTTGATGGTACGACCAAATACTTCAAAAGGATTTCTGATAATATGAGTAGCATTAACATCTAGAGGACAGGATGTCTGAATAAAACAATGTCCCACAACTCATTAATGGAGACCAGTCAAAATGTGTTTAACATGGACACTGACATGAAGCATCATAAGCAAAAAGACGGTACCAGGAAAAATAGCTGTGCCTGTTTTTGGCTGCTCCAGGATAGGATACTAAAAACATGTATGCCTTTGGAATGAAAATGGGAGATTACATCTTTTCCATTTTTTCCAGGTCTCCAGTGAGCTCATGTAAGCAAGGAGGAAGTAATTCAACCACTGGTTTGAATTTGAGATGGATGTATTTGGTACTACAGAATTGAAAAGGGGCATTAAATAATCCAATAATGAGCTGAGTACTTCAGCTGATGAGATAACAAAGGAAACACAGATTTAAAACCATCAGAAAACTCATTTGCAGTGAGACGATTTACAATATAGGAGCGAAAGCACCGAGAGATGTGCTGAAGAGTAGGGGATTAGAAAAATTAGCATAACAGGACGAGTTTATCCTGTTATCTGTGCATCTTTTTGTACAAATTTTTTTTTCTTCCAGTAAGTTTTCCAGCATTATGGTTAGGTGCAGAAATCTAACCTGCCAGCTTCTTTGCCAAAGACCTTTTGTGACTTTTTCTTATTGTGGAGAACATCAATGTGACTCTGCTTTCAGAAGTCTTCCCTGGAATCTGTGCTAAAATCTTTACTGTAGTAGCTCTGGTGGGATGTGGTGAGCTGAGTTAAACTGGAAGGAGGCAAAAGGTGGATTTGCTGGGAGGGGCTTGGAACCTATATATTGCTTGCAGTTCTGTTTTTTTATTTATATATCTACTGTATATATAAATTCTGAAAGACAGACCTTTTTAAAAAATGTTTCATTAGCGGTAATTAATATGAGCAGAAATAAATGCTTAGAATGTATTTCTATGTATATGATGAATTCATTCAATATTACTTTCACGTTTTAAATTTAATTACTGAAAGATGTAAACTTCTCGCATAACTAGTCACCAGGGAGGTGAGAGTTGTCTTACACATTACTGTGATACTCATATACATAATGTATAAACTTTCTAACATTTTAAAAATTCATAGCAAATAAAAGACTTTTCTGTTCTAGAACATTTTAGTATTCTTCTCCACCCCTGATGGTAAGTGATTTTGTAATGTAATGCTGACAGAGCACAGCGTGTTTCAAGGTTGTGCTGAAAGGGTCCCACCAGAGTTCAAGCTCAGGCTGGGAGAGTGATATCGATTTGACTTGGAAGAGGAATACAGAGGTGGCAGGCTGTGAAAAGTGAGCTAACAGCAGTGAGGATGTGCTCAGCTGGTGATGTACCCAAACAGGAAGCCCAGCGATTGATCAACATTCCTGCAGAGGAGCCTTAAACTGTGCTGAAGCACTCTACACTAAGTTTAACCTGAAGTTATTCTTTACATTACACAGTTACAAACATTTTCATTTAAACTTGTTTTCCTTCTTCTGCCATGATTGGAGATTTTTCTTATTTCCTGGAACTTGACAGTACCTTTCCCAACACACCCTTTACTGCTGAATTCCTCATAAACCAAACAACTACAGGAACTGCCATGTCAACGAGACACTGACACGTCTCAAATTTGATGAATAATATTGATGATAACCTCTCAAGTGCCAGGGAGTATCGTATACCTTAGCAATAAGCATCCATGTAGGATGTTTGCTTCTCAGTTACATATGACCTGTAACATTTCAATCTAACACTATTCTTCTTGGAATGTTTGCTAATAAACCGGACCCTCCAGGACGTTATTGCTGTGATTGTGAGGGTCTAAAATGACTCATTCTGCAGTATCTTTTTCAAAGAGCTGCAGTTTAAGTTGCACATTTTTTCTCAAGCTTTGTTTTTGCCAAAATATGATCTTACTAAGCAGTTATAATTGCTTCACATAACCTTCCTCCCAAAAATACTTCAAGTAAAATGCAAGACTTTATGTGAATGGCATCTAACTTTGACAGTGATGAAATCCTGGAATACCTTCCCAATTGATAATATTTTCTCTGAGGAATCTTCACGTGGCAGGGAGGCTGCAGTGCAGGTAGAAACCCAGTCTTCACGAATCTAAAAAAAAGGAAATGTATATTTGAATGTTTTAAATACTTATAAATGGCAGAAATGCAATGACTGGTGAAAATTGCAAGTCAGCGCAAAACCTATGAATGATGAGTGAATTTGCGTTAATCCTTTCCTGGAGGAATTGATAGACCTCAGAAGCATTAGGATGATTGGAAATCAATCACAGTAAGAGCCTAAACAAACTGGATGCAAAGTTGAAAAACTTTCCATCCATTTTAAGAAGCAGAGCATTAAATTCTTGTTTAGAAGGAAAAAAATCACGTGTTCCAGAGCTTATGCTGGAACACGTGGAACACACCGCCCAGCTCATTCAGTCACTCCATGCTTCAGGCTTCAGCACTCGGTTCAGTTGAGTTTCACTTATTACTCAGCTTATTATCTTTGGGCAGCTTCCCAAAGGAAGCTACACTAACTCCTAAAAAGTTTGACAACCGTGGCACTTTGTCTCCACTCCTAGATTTTAACTGTTGGAACTGGGGCCAAATCTGACAACAGTGGATAGAAAGTTACCCTGAAAGCTGCTCTGCTGGGGCAGGTTTGACTTCTTCAATCGACCCTGAACTAATGCAGGGGATCATGGTGAGAAGACATTAAACATTTCACACACAGCATCAACACCAGAGACCCAACAACCCGATAAAGAAGGCTGGTTATGTTCTGGTTCTGTTCTGTGGACAAACCTTTGGAGATGGCAATGCAACAAATGATTCTTCATAAAATCAAGAAAATTATGGACAACCTGACCATCCTCTTCATATCTTGAGAAAACAGAGTGTTTTCAGTCATTGGATGGTTCAAACTTGCTGTAATACAAACCCCTACAGGACATCTTTCCTGCCAATACTATCTACAATAACTTTGAAAAATTGTAATTAATATAAGTTACAATATTTCATTTCCTTTTGGGATCTATAAAGTATTTTTAAATTTGAATATCCACAACATTTTATTTTCAGAAAGTTTATGCTTCCTTATAGGTTACATTTTTGCTAACTTTAAAATCTATCAGAAAATTATGAATTTTGTATTTATATTGTAATACTTAATGCTGTTTCTGCTGTTTCCCAAACAGCGGAAACAATGTTGCAATGTTTCCCATTGTGGCAGTATGCCCGATAGGCTTTGAACGCACCACACATGTGCGGGAACCTGATTGGCTGTGGCGCTGGCGGCAGTATAAATAAGGCTCATCCTCACCTGTTGACATCTCATTGTTCCTCCGGGTTCAGACCTCGGTGTTTGCTGGCTCTGCACGTTAGCTGCATCCTATGGCGCTTAATGCTCGGCTCAACCTGCTCATGGCTGCCTGATCTTCCTTTTCATCAGAGGCACTACAAATAGAGCTCTGTGGTAAGTTAAATGCTCATCGCAGAATGCTTTTAAATTTTAGTTCTAACCACTTATTCTCCATAGCCGCTGCTGTTTGTCCTGGACCGGCTCGGCCTGTTTGTCCTCGGCCTGTTTGTCCTGGACCGGCTCTCTGCTCGGTTGCCCTCGGTCCGGCTGACGTCCTGGTGTCCCGCTTGTCTCTGGCTGGCGGGCCGCCTGTCATCGCTGTCTGCTGTCACCGCCTACCTGTCGTCCTGACTGCTGTTCCCGCCATCCCGTCTGCGTAAAGCGGATTTCTGCCATCTGTCCAGGATTGTTGGTTTGGGCTGGGGCTCGGACTGGTTCCCCCGGTGCTGCTCGGGGTGGCATCCACCTGGCATCCACGGACCGCGGTGTGGCGGTTTCTCCCGAACCGTCGCCCTTTGGCTATTTTATCACGGACTGAATTGCATAATTGTTAATTTTTAATGTATGTAATTTGACAGATTTCTTTTTATTCTGGGCAGGAATAGCCAGTTCGTGGTGTTGGTGGTGGACTCTCCGGGTGGTGCTGATCTTTTTCTGGTTTGGTGCATGATTTTCTTTATTTTTGCAGTTTTGTTTGCCGTGTTTCTGTTTTTAGGTCTCTCTCCTGATTTGCACTGCTGGTGAGTTGAGCTATTGGCGTCTTTTATTATGAGTGGTTTTAACTTGATACATTTATTATTAAACAATTGTGAATTAAATAAAAGCATTGAATTGTGTGAAGGTCTCCAGCTTCATCTGTAGCGGGCCTGTGTGTCTTGGAGGTAACTTTTTAAGTGGAGCCTTTGTGCCCAATTTTAATCACACTGGTCCCGCCACACCATGCTGGCCGGGCTGATCTGAGTTTGGGTTTGTTGTTATGCATTTGCCTCGTTGACAGAGCTTTGCATGCAAAGGTTGTGTGTTCCGGGGGAAAGTTTTTGTTTGTTTTTAGTGTTGATGCTGGCTGACTCTGGTGTGGAGTGTAAAGTTCGTCTGCATCGGGGTTAGAGCACATCCAGCTGTATTGCTGATCTTCAATAAAGGAAGATCAACATCATCCCTTCCTGGAATGGTTATTATTCCGCACTGTCACAATCCATCCGTGGGCTCCCATAACAATATAAAAAAATTGCATGCAAGTCAAGTTTAGCAAATACCACAGTTTTTAAATTTAAATCTTTGTATTTAAAATTTACATTTAAATACAGATAAAATCTGCCAAAGATTATAAAAAGACTTGACTAAATTAAAAATAATTAAAAAGAGTTAAAACCAGCTTTTTGATCGCAAAATATATGTAATATTTCCATCAAAGCTTTTGTTGGACATTTTACATGGTAATGTTTAAACACTTCTTTGCATTTTCTGTTCTGAGAAAATGCAGAACAGGCTACAGAGCAATCTCTACTGCCAAGAATCATTCAGCTTTTTTAATTTGATTGGAGGAGAAGCGCTGTAGCAGCTCTCCTTTTCTCTTTCCTGTGTGAGGCAGGGTTAGCACAGTTCATTTAAAATCCATTACACATTATCACTCAGTTTGCAGTGTCAGTTTGAGACCTTTAAATCCTGTCAATGTGAAACAGTATAAGATTAATATTGTATTAGTCTGATTTCACTATTTTTAGTTAAATTCTGAACTCTGTTGCACCAGGTACAGTTCTGTGTCCCGAGATCAGAGCAGTTCTCCTTGAGGAGTCAGCGAATGTAAAATACAGAAACGGTCTGGCTTTATGACCCAGCAACACACTAAACCCAATGCATGTGTGGGTTTGTCCATACTTTTTATTGTGATTTTAAAGTTCTAACACATTCCCCAGGACAGAGCCAAGTCTATACTTTCTGGCTACAATCCTTCTATAGCAACAGCTAACAGCAGGTGAGTATGCACTTCCCATGGCACATTTGACGAAGATCAGCAACATTTTTCTATATAAACTAAAGTATATAAAGCTACGATATGTAACTTTTATAAGAAATATGTTTTTTTATATGTGTTAAGACTATATGCTGTAATGAGGTTTTGTAACAAATGGGACTTTACAGATCAACTCTGCTTTTGTTGATTTTGTCACAGTTAAAAGAACAGATAAATTCAGTCAAGTTCAACTTTACACCCAATGAAGGGGTGAAATACATTGGCTTTTGTTCCATGCACGGTCATTTTGTGTTGATCAAGTTTGATTCAATCATCATTTTCTGTTCACAATACCACCAAAGCTAATTTCAATAACCCAGACTGACATTCGTCACAGTTTGAGGTTTCAGGGGGAATTAGATTGCTGATTTACGACTAACACAAATCTGGCATAGTGTTTGCGTTTCCAGCTTGGGGATTAGCACTGAGGCTGCAAAGAGAACAGTGAAACCTGTGCTCTCTGACAACACCTTGATGCATTTGAAAGAGCAAAAGAGCTAAGGTTTAAAAAAAGGTTTTGTTTCTGAAACAGAAAATATTTATTTTGATTATCTGCACATAGCATATGTCAATCTTACAAAGCATGAATAACATAACCCACCTATAAAGAAGGTGTCACGTTTATAGCAGTATTGAAAGTATTTAAATACTAAAGCTTTCATACAAACCTGGCAAAAACAACTGTGAAAACTTTCACATTCTATGAACAATAGCTGGAAGGTGCCAAAATAGAAAGCATCTAATGTTATTTTAAAAAAGTTCGGTGCTGTAGTTTTTTAATTTTCCAGACTATAAAATCATTAAAAGTTAACTGAATTCTTTAAAAGAAATAAAAAAGGCCAAACACTCATTGTTTTCATCTAAATTTGGCTCATCACCCTGAGGATCAGAGACGTGTGGTGAGGTTCATTACGGGTGAGGAACTGACTCCTCTTGAGTCAGATGCACAACTATAGAAAACATAAAATAGGAGCTGACATTTCCATTTTCACCTTAACTGAGTTGTTTCAAAAATATTTAATTATACCTTAATCAAGTTTATACTGAACAACAATACAGCAGTTCATCAAATTTGTTCAGTTCATCTTTCTGTAAAAGGTCAATTTTTATTTTATTTTCTGTAAATATGTTTTGTTTCACTTGCTTTAAAATAGAAGCTCTGTATGATTATACCTTTATTTGGGTATGAAGCTGTTATTGTTGGGAAGCTGGGTCTGGGTGTGTGGGTTTTTTCATTCCTCGCAGTTATCCCCTCCCAGGACCAAGTGGGGATACCATGGCCCACAATGACACCTGTGGGCCATGGCGCAATTAAGTTGACAAAAACCGGAGATATCGCCGTCATAATTTAGTTACATTACAAGCTCCCGCCACTTGTAACTGACTGGCAGTAATATGCCAGTCAGTTATTTAACAAGCTCTAATGAGCAGAAGAACAAGCCAGCCGCTAAGCTACAACAGACGATGCTGCGAAAATATTTTCATCTCTAGGGCTGAAAAGCTCCTCTTCCGATTAACAGCCTGTGAGTCAGACTGTGAACCAGGCTGTGAGTCAGCCTGTGAGTCAGGCTGTGAGTCAGGCTGTGAGTCAGGCTGTGAGTCAGGCTGTGAGTCAGGCTGTGAGTCAGGCTGTGAGTCAGGCTGTGAGTCAGGCTGTGAGTCAGGCTGTGAGTCAGGCTGTGAGTCAGGCTGTGAGTCAGGCTGTGAGCCAGGCTGTGAGTCAGGTGCAGTGAGGTACGGGCTCACCCAGTGTTTCGGGTAAACGTCAAAAAACTATTTCGCAATTGTAGTGTTTTCATTAATTAAGAAATATAATTAAAGACATTAATGAATAAGTCTGTCCATGGATTAAGTCATTGAAATCATGTTGGATAAACACTTCAACACTCACATGAGACACATTTATATTTCATCCACAGCACTGGATAGTGCTTCATCAGCTATCAGAAGAGATGTTGGCATTTTATTCAGGAATTGGAGCAACAAGCCTGTTATATATGGGAGGAGTTACATATGTGGCGTTTTGGGAAACTGCAGTCAATGATTTGACAGGAGCCATGGATTCAACATTTTCACAATGACAAATTCAGCTTCTGATGATCAGTGTGATGCTGAGGGAGCTCTGATGGACCCAGCTGCACGTTGTCCAAGGGAGCCAGTGTCTACTAGTGCCTGGTAGCTATTTACAAATTGGTGTGACTCATGTGATGCGAAAAAAGTGTTTCCATTGCAGCTTTCTAAAATACACAAATTTTGGATGCTGCTGAAAAACCACCTTTTCCTAATGCACAAACGTTTGACAAACGTGAGTTTTTACAAAAGTGGTATGTTTCCAACAAGCAAATACATTTTTTGTAATTCCAATTTGCATGTTATGGTCAATAAAAATGGAGCTAGTGACACAGATGTTGACATTGCAGAAATCAACTTAATACACATTTTGTATTTCTGTGAAATTTGTTTTTTTATGTAAATTCTACAGTTGTTTTTCTGCCTCTGACAAAAACTTTCAAAAAGATAAGAGTTTACATTCTCTTACAGAAAACAAAGTATATTATCTTATAATGTAAGTATATAAGTATATTAGGTCTTGTTTCTTTGAGGACTGAATGACAGAGTTCATACTTATCTCAAACATATTGGCATAACTTGGCGACATCCTCTGCTATAACCTCCTACTGGGGTCCCAGCAAAAAACTTTAAAACAATTCACATTCTTTATATTCATATTTATCACAAATATTTAGCAGAATGGCTGCTGGAGCGGGAGAAGAATTCTGTTAAAATTTCTATGTCTGGTCGTGGGAAGAATGATCATTGAATAGAAAGACCAAGGCCACTTTCTCTGTCTCTGGGAGAAGACGTGGTGTTGTGAACTATAAAAAGAAAACTGCAGTCTACAGGGGCTCTGCAGTGTCTGAGCTCTCCTTCTGCATGTGCCTAGGGAATAGGAACAAGATATGTCTCCATTCAGGCCATCCAACAAAAGAGTCCTGAATCCTGGTTGCCACTTAAAGGGCTTGTTGAAAGGACCAATATCGTTACTGACACTACATGGGAATGCACACTGAAAGCCCAGCCAGTTAATGGAGACTGGAAGGTTTTCTGAGGTCAAGTTCCCACTTGACCACAGAAATGGACTTAAGCCGACAGCCTGAAGTTGGGTGTTACTTTGTCTTTTTTTCTGTAGGTGGAAAACAGTCTGTTTGAAAATATAATAATTCACATCATAAATGTGGATCCACAGCCTAAATGTGTTGTTATTTTCCCATTAACTAAAAAAATGCTGTTTGTGATATGCCAAAACTAGCTAAAATCGGACATATCGACTGTTTGAGATAAAAAGTTGGAGCAGAAACCTCGATCATTTACCTCATTTGACATTCCCAGACATATCTGCAGACCTGGTCTGTGGTGTCAGTGCTTACGCCACGAATCAGTTCAAGAATTCTAAGTCAATGGAGGCACATGTCCAGTTAAGAATGGCTGGGTTCATGATTTGGACATTTTTACCCCCCCACCTCCAACTCCTCCGCCCCCTGATTGCAAATACTTTGTGGTTCGAACAAAGGTAAGTTCTGAGCTCCTTAATTTTATATACATTCTTAATGTACATTATTTTACAATCAATCAGAATGTTACGCCGCCCCTAAGAGAAGATGGAGAAACGAAAAAAAAAAAATTCCGACTAGAAATGAAAAAAGAAAGTCGGAGTCTCAAGAAAGTAAGCTGGGATTTCTTCTCTTTTCTCTCTCTCCATGTCCCTTTAGGGGCTCAGTTTAAACTGAACATGAGTACATCCAGCAAAAGAGAACACACCTTCCTTTAAAAGTTTCAGAGCTGAAAGAATTAATCAGATCGTTGGTTGCTGTGGCGCCGGCGCTCTCCAGAGACGCTGCGTCTCCGTATTGGTCTCTGTATTTGTCCATTTTTCTGTTTCTTTCAGGTGATTCATGTCCGTCTTGTGATTTAGAGTTTCTGATGATTCTGGTATGTTATTGGTGTGATTTGATGCATTTGTTTGTCTGAATAAACTCTGGATATGTTTGAAGTAGAAACCCTCAACCCGGGGAAGGAGAGAGGAGACAACGAGCTACAGGTGTTCATCATTATCCTCTCAATAATACCCAGGCCATTCGTCTCCTTTTCGTTATTTCCGATATGTTAGCTCCGATAGGTTAGCCCT
The DNA here is from genome assembly GCA_902982915.1 of Phalloptychus januarius. NCBI lineage: Eukaryota > Metazoa > Chordata > Actinopteri > Cyprinodontiformes > Poeciliidae > Phalloptychus > Phalloptychus januarius. The sequence continues at coordinate 802,702 of CADWAE010000127.1, forward strand.
CTCGCCTTGTTTCCAGGCAGGAAAACAGTGAAAACAAAGTCCTTTTTCCATCTTTTTACCATTGTGGTCGTGTGACCGGACATTGCACCCAATAACACAGCAAGTCAGCACCATTGCTAAATTATTTTTAAGTAACCGAGATTCAAAATATCTGAGACAGTCGTTTTGCCGGTTATGTTTATAACCTCACAAGATGGCGCTGATATCCCTCCTCTACAAGAGAGACATCACGTTCCAAAGCTTTATTGCAGTTAGACCAAGTAGACATAATTTACCCATAAAGCATTGCAGTGCAACATAGCGACATTTGTGTAACAATATCTTATTATCCCTTTAAAAAAACATGAGGGGCGAAACACTTTTTAACATTTTGTAAAACAAATGTTTCATTAAGTAATGTTCTGTTTACACTTGGTAGCCGACTATTACCATTTATATTTATTTATCTATTTAATATTTCCTTTGACACAGTATATTTACTGTGTGATTTTGTATTATATCACACAGTAATATGTGATATAATATTACTGTTATAATATAACAGTAATATATAATATCATATATATGACAACACAATTTCAACATTTACAGAATATCAACAAATATTTGCAGTTAATATTGGAAATGATTCCATAAATCATCTACAGCTTCAGGCGAAAAACGTTTGTTTGTATTTCCTTTGCTTACAGATTCTTTTCAGTTGTCAGCAAACGTCGCGGCAAACGCTGCTCGCTCGCGGCAAACGCTGCTCGCTCGCGGCAAACGCTGCTCGCTCGCGGCAAACGCAGCTCGCTCGCGGCAAACGCAGCTCGCTCGCGGCAAACGCAGCTCGCTCGCGGCAAACGCTGGTGTTGCGCATAAAGAACTTTCTTTTGAAATAAAGATCAAAGCCGCTCCGACAACAACAGGATCTAGCAGGGTACAGAATATTCATGAATACCAAACATCTGTCAGCTACAAGACAGAGACGCAGGTGAAGAGAGAGGGAGGTGATATTTGTCTCCCAACAGTGAGGGATGGGCCTTAAATAGTGAAGTGAGTAAACAGCCCTGGAGCATAGAGGCTCAAAGTTGGCACTCAAGTAGTTGCGTCTGATGGGAACCAAGACAAACAGGTCAGAAACTTCAGTGCTCTTGCTCTGATTTATTCAATGATCTTTTTTAATTACTAGAGGGGAAGTCATTCTTCATGTACCCACATTGAGCACTACATTGCTGTACTGCACACATCTATACTTAGTACAGAGACTGGGGGAAGGAACACTAGAGACTGAATCTTGGTTGAGGGCGTGTTTGGCTCTCAGTATAATATGAAAAAACAAGATATTGCATGTTACATGCATGTTATTATTATTGTTATTGTTGCATGTTATATGGATTGTTTCTCAGCTGGTCCAAATGTCTGGGGAGACAGAAGTCTGTGTCTCACTGCTTGAGCTAAACCTGGGTAGGTGGATGAAGATGAATGGACGAATGGGTGAATGAACACTATATATTCCATTTTTAGTACATCTTTTATTTTTGCATTTACTTGTTTTAGACAAACCACAAATGTTAAAAAAGAGCTTGAAAAGAAGTCATTTCTCTTGTGTAATAAATTTGTCATTATTTCTGAAGGAATCAAATCAAAATATATACTTTCAGTTTTGTTTAAGGACTTTTTTAGGTCAAATTCTAGATGATCTGCCCATTTCTTTTTGTTCCAAAACTTGCTTGCATTGCTTTACTTTTATGGTTGTTTCATGAAAATTGATAATGACAGTATATCAAGAGAGTACAGGCCAAGGAAGTTTATTTCCAAGCTAAACTGCCAAACTGCTTCGTCATCAGATGAATATTTCATAGACGTATACAAACAGAATTACATGCGGAGGAGCGTGGTTGGTGAGAGTTACACTCATGCAGTTTTTTTCAAAAGTTAATCAGGCCCCATAAGCAATTAAAATTTTTGATTAGACAAACAATAAGCATGAAATTAGTTTCCTAAAACCTTTGCATCCCTAACACATGTGCTATTGCTGGTTTAAAATGCAGCGAATTATTTATGCTTTGAAGTCCTACAAAGGTTTTATATCAATCAGACAATGTTTGCATTTTTAGTATATGAAAACTTTGTTTAAACTGGTAAAACAACAAAAGCAGTAATGAAGGAGAATGCAATCAGCCTATTCTTCAGACGTGATGTCTTTCCTTACTTAATAAAATGCAGATGGTAATTACCTCCAAGCGCACCACTTGCAGAGTTTTGTGAAATTTATGTTTCACAAAACTCTCATACTTTCTTTTTCATTAGTTTTTATTTTGCAATCAGCAGCAAGAACTGTCAGAAAATACAGCCTGAATAGACAAGAGCAAACCAGCACAAGGTCCTACATCCAAATCTCTGTGAAACATAACACAGGGAGATACATGTTCCTTCTACAAATGGAGCCATTTGTATCATCACCATTCCTCACCCTTATTAAGGACATGGTCTAATAAGTTCATCTTTTAGATATTACTTAATCTCTCATCTAATGAATTGGGTCTTGAAGACTTAAACATATATGAAAACTCACCCAAGTACATCAGCCTTATTGGGCTGATGTACTGACAATTTTGAACATGTCAGTCATGCATGCAGCTTATAAATTGTAATTTTTTTGAAGAAGTCGCAACAGAAATAGCTCAATAGCGCCCTCTGGCAACTTTCACAACACTATCCTTATTTAGCTTGTTTCATGGCAGATTTATGTAATTTGATACACTTATAGAATTTCACAAGGCCCACAAAAAGCTTTCTTGCACCCACGCTCTACAACACACGGCCATGACTGAACTCGTAGGACAACACCACTATATGAATGGAAATGTTGAAAAACTAAATATGTTTAATGTGCGGAAAGAAATCTTGTACAACAATCATTTTTGGTGACCAAGTGAGCATAGAAAAGTTTAACTTCACCTTAATTGCCACTGAAGATTGTGTCATAGCCTGTCCACCTTCTCTCAACAATCAGCCCACCTACTGAACTCTCATTTAAACACTGGGCAGTGCAGCATGAATTCTAACAAGAGGAATAAATCCTCCTCTTTAATTCAATGGCAGTACTTTCTTTTGGTGTTCGTCACTGCTTATTTCCTTATTGGACTGATGTATATGCATGAGGAAGCACTGCATCAACCTCAGAGGCAGAATTACCCATAGAGGAGTAAGGTCTCATATGATAGGTCACCCATCACATTTGTATTCATGAGCAGTTAAATGAATGAACTGATGAATAAATGCATAACAAGAATCTGCTAAAATGTTGCGTAAATGTCACAGAATGTGTGCTCCTCTAAAGCTTTGAGATTTCAATTTGAGAAAGAAGGAGTGGGCTGGGTTGTGGGAGGGTGTAACACAATGAATTCAATGGAGAAAAGAGCTTCTTAGCTTATTGCTTGTCAATAATGTAGAATTAGTTGGGTTGGAAAGGTGTTTGTTGAATGCAGAGAGCATTAAAGTGCCTTTTAATCAGACTTCTACCGGATCCCGCCTGCAGTCTGCTGTCTGGAGAGCAGCTTGATTTGTGCACAACACAGTCTGCTATTCAGTGTGTTAACTTCCTGTTTAGTCCTTTGTGTCTGCTAAGATGGAGACATAAGGACTGTGGAACATCCAAAAGCAATCTGCTTTAACAAGATGGCTCAGTTTGTATACAAGCTTATCGTCAAGCCAGACAGCAGGAGCAGTGTTTGACTCTTATTATTCATGATACAAGATCCCTTTGATCTCCATGCTGCCAAGCTGCACAACTTTGTCTAACCTTCTTGCAGCAATTTCTCTCGTGTGCATCAGTAGCTACAGAGCACCAGCTTTAAGGGTGTTCGTGATTACAATAAGAAAACATGAAATTCAGTATTTGGTTTATGTTTATTGTAATAATTATAATTAATTAACTATTTTTCAGTACTTAGAAAAAGATGTGAAAATGTATTCATTAGTGTTAAATGCAGTAGTGGGCCGTGAGGGTCTCTCTGCAGGCCTAAACACTATTGGAATCCCTAACATATATATCTACAACCTAAATTGCAATTTTTGTTCAATTAAAATGTATCAACTTACTTCCAACAGTCTATTCCTGTTTTTTACAACAACTCTCCAGGCTGCATTGCTTCCTGTTCGTGTGAGTGTGAATTATCAACTTTCCGTCCAATCAGATTTCAGTATCTATGTGTTGCCAGGTTCAGTAACGATATAGCAGCGGATACTGAAAGCTAATTGGTTCTTTTAACCAATTAGCTTTTAGATTTGCCTTCCAACATCTGCTCAAAGGCCTACAGCGATCTGATTGGAAGGTCTGTTTGAAAAGCACACGAAGAACACAATGCTAGATTTCTATTATAAGGTCTTAGATGTTGTCTCTATGTGTTCATTTGGAGTCAGCACAGTTAGTTAGGATCTTCACTCGGGACACATTTAAATACCAGGTCTGAATAACACATACTGAACAAACCTTTGTTATACTAGAGACTCTTATATTGCATATTTTTGTTCACTGTAGTACTGGTGGCTTGTAGTAGCATAACAGTGGTGGATTCAATCGGTAAGGTACCAAATGCACGACACGCCACTGCTTAAATGTGACTTTGTGCGTGTAATCCTTAATGCAGTGTTTACTCAAACTTTTTGAGGCTGAGGACCACTTAATAATTATCCTCTCAACCAGATGTTGCTCCTCAAATTTAAATCAGGAATTGTAAGCTATAAGTGTAAATGGTAAACAGTTCTGCCCAGCCCAGAATGCACATAACATTCTATCCTCTCTTGGTCAGCTGGTCTCCCACTCAGCATCTCCTCTGGTACATTTTATGCATGTACCATAACATGTATGGTACATGCATATTCCAGGGATCATCAAAGGTTGTCATCGTCTCTATTAAAAGGGAAAAAAATAAGCACAAATCTAAAACAAACCTAAAGAAATGCAACAACAAAATCCCAGCATTGTAGTCCATGGAGCTAAAACTAGACTTAGCATTTCTTCTGCAAGAATGGCAGCTGTGAGCATGAGCCGCCATTCCTTTACCTACTGCTGTGAGTGAGGATTTCAATGTTGGACCGTCTGATCATGTCTCTGACAAAATGTAAATAAACAAAATAGATGTGTTTGTGCATGTGTGTACAGAGATTGTACACACACGCACACACACTTTTTTTTTGCATATCGCCTTTTGAATGAAACTATTCTGCTTGGCTTTAAATGTGAAGCATCTCTTAAGAGCAGAAGGGACTGTTAATGTAGCCTTAGAGACCGATTACTGTAAAGCCTTTCCCCATTTACTTAAAGATCTGCTCTTAATTCTTGTTTACTGTGAATAAAAATACATTGAGATATTTTCCTCACATATTGTATGAGTCCATAGTGCATCCTGCATAACAAATAGCACCAAGCACTTTAACTTTATTACTAAATACGCAACCATAATTTACAATGCATGCAAACATGCTTAGGAGAAAATTACACTAATAGTGAATATTAATTAGTTTGTGTATTTTAAGAGCATCACTCAGTTTGCATCAATGAAATGCCATACAGCAACACAATACCTGGATAAACTTACCAAACTGACTAATAATGCTAATAATTCAGGGGTCAGGAGGAGAATCAAAACAAACACATGGAAGCAAAACTTGTTTATCATGCTTTGTACAGTTCCTTATTTAAAAGAATTTAGTGGGTCACTAACCATTGTAGACCTAGTTAGAATATTAGTGCAGCAAGATTGCAACACACAGTGCTTCTTGTACACACTATTACCACTAAAATATCAGATTTCCATGTTGTAAAAAAAATTTTATATTTATTAATTCCTAACAGTTTTACCAGATCAACAGCTGCTGAGTATACCCCAAAACGCCATCATCCCTTACCCTCATGTTTTACAGTAAATGCCTTTAGCAAATGTCATGTACCCATTTTTTGTTACAGTTTCTCTCTGTATATTTAGGTTTTGTCTGGTGCGTGCTGGTTTGGTGGTGTTGGTTTCGTTTTGTGAGGGTGTCTAGTGCCAGGTAGAAATCGTCTTTAGTCTTCACCTATTTTTGTAGTGGTGAGTGGTTAGTGGGTTAGTGTTCACCGTGCAACCAGCATTCTCCATGGAATTAATTTCTCCCTGGTTTAGTGGCTAATCAACCTGCTGGAGTCATTCCTATGTATTTGAAAAGATTAGAAAAGTCAGTTAAAGTAACGATATCTGAATAGTGTTTGAAAAAAACAAATAGCCAATTGATGGAACGACTGAATAGGAAATCATCTTGCAGTGAAAAACTTGGTTTTGGTTCCAGCTTCATTTACTACATGTCATTTTAGCCCTAGGCAAGGCATTTAATTCCAACTTATTCTCTTTATATTTGTGTGTATATATTGTCACATCTCTGAATTTTGGCATAACAGTGGTTTGGGCACCATTTCAACACTTATTTAGTCTTTATTTGTGAAGCCTGAACTACTGATTGCTTTGATGAGTTCAATTCATTGTGCCACAATGGAGTTTTGGAGTTAACAATTTTCCAATCATGCACTTCTAAATTGCAAGGAAAAAGCTTAAAATTACTAGAACAGCAACACAGATGTGGCATTATTTGAATTAGCACTGAATTAGTTAAGCTGAATGGAAAAATATAGTTTATTCTGGAGTATTGCTCTAGTTTTTTATTAGATTCTTATTGTGTTATACTGTTCAAATTAGACAATCTTACTTTATCACTCAGAATGCCTATGCTCAAAAATTGCCAACATTTTGCTTTATGTTTTTGCAGGCGCCATTGGAATTGCGACAGATTGCTATGAATTATATGTGATATGTTTCAAAAATCGGTAGAAATTGAGTTGTTTTTATTTTTCAAACCACTCTAATTGGTTATTTATTACCAAAAAATTTGTGAGTCAAAACATGATTATTTGCTCTCTTTGATATAAAAAGAGAGCAAATAACCAAATATTCCATATGGCCAACTGGAAAGATTCTTGCATTTACTTGCCTGTAGGGTGTGCTCTTTCCTCCCAAGCATCCCAAGTTTTCAGAAATATATGTTGCAAAGACAGATCCTATCTTCCTATATTATGTAACATTACATGTTTTCTTTTTTAGTTTTAGCTGTTTGTTTTTGTTTGAATAGTTTCAAAACTTTGAAAATACATTAAAGCTATTATTACTTCTTTCAGAGAATGTAAAGCAGGAATGTAGCATAATATCACATTTTAACACATCCATATATTTTCAGCACCATTTTTTCCACGGTTCATCACAGGGCAAACAATTCCAGCATTCCTGCATTTAACTGAGCAGGTTTTCTCAGGACAAGTTTACTGATGATTTGACCAGTAAACAGACTCCCTGAGTTCCATCACAAGGAACCACAGAATGTATTTGTTTCCTTTTTTATAGTAAAGCAATTGTGTTGCATTCTTTCAGATCATCGCAGTATTTCTTTTTCATTTCTGTTAAATAAAAGAACTTCCCCAAAAATGGGGTTTACTTATTAAAAAAATGTAGGTTGTGGTTAACTCAAGCTCTTTCTATTTGGGCTTTAATAGGAGTGAAGAAGGCAAATTACTGCTTTATGAAGAGGATAGGTTAAGTGTAGTGAATGACCTGCTGACATTACCTATATATACTCTGAAGCTCTGCAGTTAATTAAGTGAAGTCTGAAACTTTGTCTGGAATTGTCTACCCAGTGATACTCGTTAAAGTTCAGAAATGTGGTATTTTTATGCAACATCATCTCATGTGCTTTAATTACCAGTATATATTTAATATGTGACATTTCAAGACTTATTGCTGAAATATATTATACAAATTAACTTGATTGACTGGTCTTTCAAATGGACAAATTCACTAAATATTTCATTTGAAAGAGTACAGAGAATGCAAACCAACTGGAACCACAGGGGAATGAATGACATGATAACCTTCCACTAACCCATCTTACAACTAGTTAGATTGTTAGATCTGACTAAACTAGAATTAATACAAACTAAAGAAAACAACTTAACAACCCTGGATAATCATGCTTTACAGTTATGGCTCCAGCTGCTCAACCTCACTCATTCATCAGATCCACCAATCAAAAGAGCAACAAAGCACAAATGTCAGATGAAGCATTGCCAAACTGATCACAGTCACTGCCCCTCACCTCCTGCTAGCTGCCCTCAGCTCCAGCTTCTCCACAGTGGAAATGTGAACTTCTTCTCCTGCACCATAGACCAACTGCAGAGTCAGCTGTGTTGATCAGTCTGCTCAGCATTGAAGCTGTTGAAGCAAAAGTAGAAACAGACTCATGAGTTACTGTGAAGAAACATTTTCTCAGACTGATTTGGTTTTTTCCCATATTCCAAAAACATGTGGGCTGTCAGGGTTAAGTGGTCACTTTATCTTGTCTTTGCTTTCAGTGTGTGTGGACAGTCTGTCCCGTTTCTCTTTGTGTTTTTGTGTTGCTACTGTGATACAGTGGTCAGCTGTCCACAGAGTATCTTGCCTTTCACTAGTCTTTATAAAAGCACCAGCTTGATCAGAAAAGGAATGACTGGATGAATTTGTCAAGAGAAGCAAGACTGGAATGTAAAGTGACTGATAAACTTAGTCTGCCATGTTACACCCTGAAGACCTGCACTTCATCAACAGGTGTGTTTGTGGGACATGGTCGCATTCTTACCTCACACAGTAAGAATGACAAAGTTGAATACCCGACTATTGAAAAAACTTGATAGAATCTCTGCCAGATATTTGTTCTGCTTCTCTGAAGGCCAACACACATTTTCTGAATTTTTCTTATAACACGGCTTTAATGCTTCTTGCTTCACTGATAGAGGAAAAGCTGGTCTCAGCAGTCCACCAGCATCTTCTTATGACTAACATCAGATATTGAAGAAAAACTCATTCAGGTATCTTCACAGTACAGGTGTTTAATAAAAAGACATCACTGAGGTCTCAGTTTTACTGTGCTACACGGTGTAAAAGCTCATTTGCTGAGATAAAGCCGATTAGCATAGTGTGATATCGCCGAGTCACACACACACATACACACTGCAAGAATACAATAACAAAACACAGCAGTGAATTCTTGTGGCTGAATCAGTCGAATACAGTTCACTGATTTGTGATAAGCTGCGTTTTAAATGATCAACATCTCAGCATCATTAGTTCATCCATGGAAACAGACTGAGCTTTTTATTCCCTACTGTATTTTTTCAGTGTTGGGTCTCAGATTGTAATTTCAGATCAAATGAATTCCCAGATGATCTCCACACAGTCGTGCATGGATGAATTACAAATACCCAGCTGTTCTTGTCAAAATTAATAATGTTTTCACAACAGTGTAATCCTCTGCAGAGCAACCTAACAATACTAAACAATTTAAGAATAATGAAAGATAAGATTTAACATGAGTTGCATATATACAATAAATTGTAAGTAACTCCTGAGCATGGGTAAATTTACCATGACCACTGTTGCCACCATTGGTCATTCTGGCTCATTAGTATTCAGGTTTGTGTAAATCTCCACCCCAACTAATGGGAAGCTGGCTTTCACTCTGAGGACTGGGTCTTCTGATTCACTCCAACGCATCAACTCTTGAACATGACCCATAACTAACTGATACATACATTGAACAAAAACTGCACATTTCCTAGAGCAGGAAATGTTCGGTGAGGACCAGGTGTTTACCGACCCTGGTCCTCACGGCACACTGACTCACACCTTTTAGATGTTTCCTTATGTAGAGGGGTAAAAAACAAGCTGTTAGTAAATAAAAACAGTGACTAAGAAAATAGGCACCCCAACAGAAACTTTATTTTTGTATCTTAAATTTTTCATTGTAATAAGTTCTGTAGTGTTATTTTAGTTAGTCACTGTCGCGTTGCTGACATAGAGAAGGTTGAGCATCCGTCCGTCCGTCCTCTGGGGGAATCTCAAGGTGTTCCCAGGCCAGCGGGGAACACCTGGCCTGGGAAGGTGAGGTGTCCCGATGGAGGCTTTTTAAATTATTACAGTTCCCAGGCCAGCCAGGAAAACCTTGAGTCCCTCCAGCATGTCCTGGGTCTTCCCTTCCTCAAGAACAATAAATCTTCCGGTTGAAAGTGAAAGAAGCTCAACGTGTGTGTATCGTCTTTCTCATACCACAGGTTAGTAGAAATGTATTTTTTATGCATATTAGTTTTCCTGCAAGAGTTGAAAAGGCTCTTTAATCGAATGTCAACTAATGAGTCACGTAGTTCGTTTGTGATTGTTGTGTACAAAAACGGGACTTGTTCATGAAGGCTAATTGGAGCTAATGCTAGCGGACTAATACATGCATGTCTGCTAGCAGAGGAGCTAGCTGAAGGACAACAGAATTCATTTGAACTTGTGTTTTGCACTTTTTGAGAGCGTTTTCATTCAAAGGACATTTTTTTGGTTTCTTTATTTTATAAATGTGATGCTTCTTTATTGGTTTGCTGCAAAAACCAGATAAACTAGATATTTAGGGTATATACGTGAAACTGAGTACCAAGGCACAGCATTAAAGGAGTATTGTGCCTTTTTCAGTTTTATATTGAGAGAATATTTATTTATGTAAGATGTAAAATTTTGTTCTATTGAAACAATGAACATTGCTAAAAGCTAAGATGCTTAAATGTTAAAATATATTTTATTTGTGCTGATTAAAAATGTCAAAAGCTACTAAAATAGTTAAAAGCCAATTTATATATTTTTATTTTGATAGTTAAATACAAAAGGTCTCAGAAAAGAAGACAAGGTAATGGATTTAAAGCATATGGTTGAATATGAATATGGTTTACTGAAGTAAAAGCTATTTGCGAATTAATTTTGTCATTTGATGGAATTCATAATGCTAAATAGAGCATGTTAAAAGAATTGTTTGGTTTAAAGGAATCTTACATTTCTGATGTAATGAAGCTAATGATTCTCTACAGAAGTATGTGATACTTAAAGCATGCAATATCTGAAGTAGGTTGTATATGAGGTGTGTTTATTACACACAAGAAGAATAAATCTTCTGGTTGAATTTGAAGGAAGCTCAAAGTGTGTGTCTCATCTTTCTCATACTACAGCATCACATGTTGAGGGAAGATCATTCTCTACATTACCCTCAGCCATCCAAGGCTGCAGGGTAACACTTACTTCAACACAACTTGATAGATAACTGCAATAGGCCATCAATGAAATAATGTGTGCTGAGGCAGGACATGCAGCGCAGTGTGAGGACCAGGGTTGAAAATCATTGTTTTCATTGGAAGGGGTGTGCTATAACTCCTTCAGGAGCTGCTGGTGCCTCCCCAGCTAACATTCCGGGCGAGAGGCAGGGTCACTCTGGACAGGTCGCCAGTCTGTCGCAGGGCAACACAGAGACAGACAACCATACACACACACACATACTCACACTTTGGAGAGGCCAATTAACCTGACAGTCATGTTTTTGGACTGTGGGAGGAAGCCAGAGTACCCGGAGAGACCCCACCATGCACAGGGAGAACATGCAAACTCCATGCAGAAAGACCAGGGCCGGGAATCGAACCCAGAACCTTCTTGCTGCAAGGCAACAGCTCTACCAATTGTGCCACTGTGCAGCCTACTGACTTAATCATAATCAGGTTTACAAATATAGACCCCCTGCATGTTATTGTTTACATGAGGAAGTTTTCCGCATGCGGACAACACTGGAGGGCAAAAAGACGATTCTCTTACATGCCACACGTAGCCGCGCTGCTGCCGTAGAATAATTCAGCACCTGTGCTCCACAGCAAAAAGAACAAATGATTGAACAGGTTTTTCTGGCTTCTTTTAAATAACAATTGGTAGAAAGGAATCTAGAGTTTATTGTGAGGATGACATTTAGTAGCTGATTTCTATAACCCAACATTATTGATAAAACATTATTTCAGCCTGAATCACAGCAGCCTGCAGCTTCTGACAGCTGCTTTCCACTCCTGGTAAATACTGCAGCTCCCTCCTCACATGCCTGCTTCAGCCAATGCGAATGAGCATGTGTGGAGGTCGCTAGGGCCGCTCCAGAGTGTGTTGTAGCAGCTCTGCTTTATGCCCTGAAGAGACACCCAAACTGCAATGCATCAGTCCCAGCACCCCTCAGCTGTCTCTCTTCAGCCATAGTGGACATAACAGTGTGCTCACAAGCTTTTTTCTCCACAGGGAACGTTTACCTCCCACACAATCACACAGACTCATTCACACACCAGCAGACACACACTTATTACTTGGAAAGCTTTCCTCCACATAGCACATTATTCGAAGTTGAAATGAACATGGTTACTGTCACCACTCACCAACCCAGCATCTCAGCAGTGGTGTGCACAGACTTTTTGGTGGGCAGGTACTAAAGTAGAAAAAAAGGCACCTTGTGCTGTACATGGAACCATGAGCTGCCTTAGTACTGGAAGATTTATTACAGACACGGCTTGAACATCCTGTGGATGTACCTACTTCAAAATGGATAGTCATTTGCTAAACTAAAGACCAGGATGCATTTTGAGAACATTTTGAATTATTGGGATTAATTAAACTAATTTTAGCTTGATTAAAAAGTAGAAGGTTGTCTTTATAACCAGGTTTTGAGCTGAGCCAAATTTGAAACTTACATTATCTTGAATTTATATAAAAAACACCTTTGACATGCATGTCAGAATACTGTCTTATAAAATTTCAGTAAGCCATTTAGAAACATGTACATGTAATAATGTACATGTAATAAACCACAAATAAGAATCTGGAACACAAATAAGTATTTTCTCCAACTTTCCTTTACAGAAAGTTCAGAAAACTATTTTTGCTGTGCTGTGGAGGTCTTCCTCCTGGCATGTCTGCTTTTTACCTGAAATGTATTGCTTCAACAAAGTAAGAGTAACACCCCAAGGACATTTTACTTCAGCAGTTTGTGCCCACTAAAACAAATTCATAGGATAACACGGGATGCATAGGCATGGGCCTACCAGGTCCATTATGGATTATGGACCTGGTAGGGTCACAATCAGCCCAGTTTTAAAACACTGGGCTGATTAATTTATGTAGTTAGACTTCCTCCAATTTCAAAAATTTGCTTTAACACAGATTAATAAGCATTTAAAACACAAACCTGGTTCTCTAGAAGCCTTGCCATGAATGTTTAGGTCTGTCTGTTGCAGCACACCTGATTCAAATTATTGCATGGCCTCCATTTCAGCCTCCAAATGCTGCAGACAACTGTTAATCACCTATTTATTTAAGACAGGTGTTTGGAAGCAAGGGGATGCCTAAAACATGCAGGGCAGGAGTACTGGACTACCAGGTTTGAGAAATACTGCTTTAAACAAATTGAAAAAGCTCAGATGATGATGTCATTGCTTTCTAAGTTTCTTATAGGTTAATTTACACAATTTGTGTTAACACATCTCAAACAGACTGCTTCCTGGAAACATCACGGAAAAAATCATAATAAATCCAACAAACTATCAGGAAAAGAACTGTGGACTTCCACAAGTCTGGTTCTTGTTTGGGGAAATGCCTGCAGGTGTCATGTTCATCTATTAAAACAATTATGCAAGCATAAACAACTAGGGAATGTCCAACCACCAGAGCATTCAGTAAGAAAATGAGTTCTGTATCCCAGAAATAAAGGTGGTGTTGTACAAAATGTGCATATCAACTCAAAAAAGACCTGCCTGAAGCTAGTGAACGAGTCATTATCCACAATGAAATAAGTCAGCTCAAAGATTCCTGAGAACCCACTTCGATTCATCAGTCCATTATGTTCTGCTTATACGTCGGGTTATAAGAGGAACAGAAAGACCCAGACTTCCCTCTTCCCAGCCACTTGGGTCAGCTCCTTTGGGGAAACACCACGGCATTCACGGGTTAGCAGAGAAACATAGTCCCTCCAGTGTAGCCTGGCTCTTTCTCTGGGTCTCTTCCCAGTAGGCGATTGAACTGTCCAGTAATATCTCACCAGGCAGGCATCCAAGAAGCATCATAACCAGATGTCTGGCCCAACTTATCTGATTCCTCTCGACATGAAGGAGCAGTGAATCTACTCACAGAGGGCCGAGCTTTATGCCCTCTCTCTAATGGGTGAGCCCAGAAAAAGCCTTTAGTCCAAAACCAACATAAAAATTCTGAATACAAATAGCAAACACGTTAATGTTTGCTAGACTTAATTTTTGGAGACTTGTGCTGTGGTCTGATAGCATTAAAGTTGAAGTGTCGATTATGATTATTACATTTAAATAAAAATGGGGGAGCTTGCAACCCTCCGAACAACATCCCAATCATGAACTATCTCAGACATCCACAAAGAACACAAATGGGTTCACAAATGCACAAATCCCAGAACCACACAGGGGACCGAGTGAATGACCTGCAGAAAGCTGGGGTCAAAGTTACAAAGGCTACCGTCTACTGACGGTAGACGGTACCGGTAAGACGGTAAGATCTGAGTCCATGGTGGCGTAGTGCGTTACTAACGCACTACGCCACCATGGACTCAGATCTTGCAGTGCCAGACGTGTCCCCCTGCTGGAGCCAGTACATATCTGGGCACGTCTGAAGTTTGCTAGAGAGCATTTGGATGTTCCAGAAGAGTATTGGGAGAATGTCAGATGAAACCAAAGTAGACTTGTTTGGTATAAACACAACTCGTCATGTTCGGAGGAGAGTGAATGCTGAGTTGCATCCAAAGAACACCGTACCAACTGTGAAGCATGGCGGTGGCAGCATCATGCTTTGGGGCTGTTTCTCTGCAAAGGGACCAGGACGACTGGTCTGTGTAATGACAGAATGAATGGATCCATGTACTGTGAGATTTTGAGTGCAAACCTCCTTCCATCAGCAAGAGCATTGAAGATGAAACGTGGCTGGGTCTTTCACCATGACAATGATCCCAAGCACACTGCCATGGCAACAAAGGCGTGGCTTCATAAGAAGCATTTCAAGGTCCTGGAGTGGCCTAGTCAGTCCAGATCTCAACCCCATGGAAAACCTTTGGAGGAGTAGAAAGTCCGTGTTGCTGCTGCCAGCCCCAGAACATCACTGCTTTAGAGGAGATCTGCTTGGAGGAATGGGCCAACATTCCAGCAACGGTGTGAGCCGACCTGGTGAAGACTTACAGAAACCGTTTGACCTCTGACATTGCCAACAAACGATATATTACAAAGTATTGAGATGAACTTTTGTTATTGACCAAATGCTTATTTTCTACCCTTATTTGCAAATAAATTCTTTAAAATTCAGACAATGTGATTTTCAGAATTTTTTTTCTCATTTTGTCTCTCATAGTTGAGGTTTCTACCTATGATGTCAATTACAGGCCTCTCTCATGTTTGTAAGTGGGAGAACTTGTACAATTGGTGACTGATTAAATACTTTGTTCCCCACTGTAAGAGTCTCCCGACAAACTCCTACCACTGTCCCCCAGATACTCAAAATGTTTGACTGAAGTTATGCAGTATAAACTGTCATTTAAACTGTATGTGGACTTCTGACTGTGAAGAAAGTTAGAAATAAATGTATTATTCTGGCACTTGCCAACAATATTAATCATAACTGATCCAAAACAAGAAACTCTTTGTTTGACTTAATATCAAACAAAGTGTGAGTTAATTGGCTGTCTGTTTATACAATTTATATGTATTAACTGCTTTCAACTGCCTTTGCTTTAAAGAAATTATGTGACCTCATTTGATGATGTCTTGCATAATATAACTGAAAGCAATGAGGATCTGTACAGGATGTGGTCTTTCAGTTTGTGCCACAACAACAGGAAATTATTTTGACATTACTCATTCCCTCTTTATTGTGGAGAATTTGTTGAGAAATAAATGTGTTACCCTAATAGTCATCTTTATTTGCTTTATGTTTTAGGCTTCTAGACCATAAAGACCATAAAAATTGCTTTATGTAGATAATCAAAAATGATTACTTACATTTTTGGTAATCAAAGCTACCAAAAATGTAGCTTTGATTAACAGAAACTTGTCTGTGCTTTGACAAGTGTACTGGCTGGCAGGGGTGCCTGCAGGATATTATCGGAAGGTACTCACAAAACCATCACCACACTTGACCTACACAAGCACAACCACCAGTAGATCTGATCTACACAAGAATCAACGAGCGCATTCACACATTCACATGCCTGCATAGCCCACGTTTTTACAAATTACACTAAGTAATATAGACAGCAAAGCAAGCTTATCCACATGATCCATGGGAGCAGGAGGATGGAGTTTCCCAGGCAAAGGTGGTGTGTCTGAGACCTTCATAGGAGGAAGTGAAGGAACAACATTTGTTTCATTTCTACCCTTTTTGACTACATTTAACTGTTTAATCTTCCTGCAGTCTTAGCGTGACACTCAGGAAGAATGTGGTGTATGTCATGGTCAGTCAACAGAAAAGTGAGATGTCCCGCTTTTCAGTTTCCAAAACCGCACAAAAACTCACACTGTGTTTACTTGAGCCCTCTTAGGACTGTAGGAGGATGAAAAGTTGTCTTATTCATTTTTAGCTTCCCTGCACAGTCCCATTAACTTACGGAAAGAGCGCCAAGCCAGCAAATAAAAGTAAACTGACTGAATACATTTAGGTTTAGGACGTACATGTGCCCACGCACACAGTGTGTGCAGAATGTTTTGACACAAAATATCAAAAAATATTTTCTCCACAATTGTGTTAATAGTAAAGGTGGAAAATAATTTTTAAAAATGCAATAATATTTTTTTCCTCCAAACAAAGTGTCAAGATAAGAAGATATGAACTGTGCTTTCAGCTGTACAGCCTCCAGCCTGCGTTGCTGCAGGCTGGAGGAATATTCATACAGAGGTGAGTTTTAATTGCCTGTGGAAATCCTAAATAAACAGTTTTTTGCCTCACACCAACAACCTTGTCCCTTCGTTTTGGCAGATGTCTAACTGATTGCTGTAACTGAAGTCAGTATGGTGTGGCAGACAGGAATTTGTGTCTGCAACTTATTGGCATTTCATCATGAATAAAATGTTTTTCATATCAACTATTCCCTCTTGTCTGCAGCGAGCAGGGTGTTCTTCATTAATTATTAAATCATAATCCATGCAGCGATTCGGCTATGAGCTGAATCGCGGTTTCTGCCTGGCTGAAGCCCACCTGCCCTGTAATTATAAAGACCTGCCATTTAGTGCAGCAGTCCATCTTGATCTTTGATTTCCTTGTCAGAAGCTATTAAAGGAGCCGCTAGTCTTCCACACATGCTCAGCATGGCGCTGTATCTGAATCTAATCCAGTACATTTATCTGGCATATTAAAGAATAAATCCAACATGATGTTCAGTAAATTGGACGGATTCAACTACAGCGTCTCAGTTGGCTGGAGTTTTATCATCAAATATTATATATGGATTATATTCTTTGAAAATTCTGACTTTTTTCTTATAACAGTTCATTCTAGTGATTATATTTAGGAGTCGCTGTTATATGCATTACAAATACAAACAATGAAGTGTTATATACATGGATAAGATTGTTGCACTAAATCAATTGATATGATCAAGTAAAGAGAGTTTAATCACAATTAACTCTTTTCTCTCACTCGTTCTACCAAAAGCTGGACAAAAGAAGTCTTCAGTCTGGTGCATTGGTCTCAAATGGCCCTCTTATTTGAAGGGCAATTTTTTTTTTACAGAGACTTTATAATTCATTTTAATTGTAGTTTCTGTTATTTTGGAAAGACTGTCACCCAGCCTGACAGTGCTTCCCCACTGTCTAACTGTGACATCTGCTGATCTCCTCCTGAGCATCGCACTAAGACCGCGGGAGGTTAAACCCAAACCTGGTCCAGATTAATAGATGTTTTTTCACCTGTCTCTTCCTTCGTGCTCTGAGCCTCTGTGCTTCCTGCTGCTCTGTTTTGTTGACAGCTGGTTACGTCACCAAAAAGCATTACCGCAGTTAGCCAATAGGCTACAGATATATCGTTTCTACCATGGAATGCCTTAGGAATCGTGCATTCCTAAGGCATTTCTATCCAATAATCATGCTGTCTAATCAGCATCATGATATGCCACTATGCCACACATACTTGTTCCCCCCATCTCGGCGCCTGTATGTTGGGGTTTACCCCACTGAGCGAGAGGGTAGCCTCCCTCCGCCTAAGGGTGGGGAGACGGGTTCTGACTGTTGTTTGCGCTTACGGACCGAACAACAGTTCGGCTTACCCACCCTTTTTGGAGTCCTTGGAGGGGGTACTGGAGAGTGCCCCTCCTGGGGACTCCCTTGTTCTGCTGGGGGACTTCAACGCTCATGTGGGCAATGACAGTGAGACCTGGAGGGGCATGGTTGGGAGGAACAGCACCCCCGATCTGAACCAGAGTGGTGTTTTGTTGTTGGACTTCTGTGCTCGTCATGGATTGTCCATAACGAACACCATGTTCAGGCATAAGAGTGTCCATGTGTGAACTTGGCACCAGGACACCCTAGGCCGCAGTTCGATGATCGACTTTGAAATCGTTTCATCTGATCTACGGCCGTATGTCTTGGACACTCGGGTGAAGAGAGGGGCGCAGCTCTCCACTGACCACTACCTGGTGGTGAGTTGGCTCTGGTGGTGGGGGAGGATGCCGGTCAGACCTGGCAGGCCCAAACGTGTTGTGAGGGTCTGCTGGGAACGTCTGGCAGAGTCCCCTGTGAGGCGGAGTTTTAACTCCCATCTCCGGCAGAACTTTGAACACGTTCCGGGGGAAGAGGGGGACATTGAGTCTGAGTGGACCATGTTCCGTGCCTCCATTGTCGAGGCGGCAACCGGAGCTGCGGCCGTAAGGCTGTCGGTGCCTGTTGCGTTGGCAACCCTCGAACCCGTTGGTGGACACCTTGGGTGAGGGATGCTGTCAGGCTGAAGGAGTCCTATCGGACCTTTTTGGCCTGTGGGACTCCGGAAGCAGCTGACGGGCACCGGTGGGCGAAGCAGCATGCGGCTCGGGGGGTGGCTGAGGCAAAAACTCGGGCGTGGGAGGAGTTCGGAGAGGCCATGGAGAAAGACTTCCATACGGCTTCGAGGCAATTCTGGTCCCCATACTCCCGGAGAAACCCCCACAAGACTCCCCGAGGGACGCGGTTGAACGCCTTCTCCAAGTCCACAAAACACATGTAGACCGGTTGGGCGAACTCCCACGCACCCTCCAGGACCCTGCTGAGGGTGTAGAGCTGGTCCAGCATTCCACGGCCAGGATGAAAACCACAATGCTCTTCCTGAATCCGAGGTTCGACTATCTGACGGACCCTCCTCTCCAGGACCCCTGAATAGACCAGGGAGGCTTAAGAGTGTGACCCCCCTGTAATTGGAGCACACCCTCCAGTCCCCCTTTTTGAACAGGGGGACCACCACCCCTGTCTGCCAATCCAGGGGAACTGCCCCCGATGTCCATGCAATGCTGCAGAGTCTCGTCAGCCAACACAACATCCAGAGCCTTAAGGAACTCCGGCCGGATCTCATCCACCCCCGGGGCCCTGCCACCGAGGAGTTTTTTAACCACCTCGGGGACCTCGTCCCCAGAGATTGGAGAGCCCGACCCAAAGTCCCCAGGCTCAGCTTCCTCAATGGAAGGCATGTTGGTGGGATTGAGGAGGTCTTCGAAGTACTCTGCCCACCGGCCCACAACGTCCCGAGTCGAGGTCAGCAGCACACCATCCCCACTATACACAGTGTTGGTGCTGCACTGCTTCCCCCTCCTGAGACGCCGGGTCTTTTGATACAGGTTGTCAGGTCCCTGTACGACCGGTGTCAGAGTCTGGTCCGCATTGCCGGCAATAAGTCGGGCTCGTTCCCGGTGAGAGTTGGACTCCGCCAGGGCTGCCCTTTGTCACTGATTCTGTTCATTACTTTTATGAACAGAATTTCTAGGTGCAGTGAGGGTGTTGAGGGGATCCGTTTTGGTGGCCTTAGGATCGCATCTCTGCTTTTTGCGGATGATGTGGTCCTGTTGGCTTCATCAGGGCGTGATCTGTAGCTCTCACTGGAGCAGTTTGCAGCCTAGTGTGAAGCGGATGAGGATCAGTGCCTCCAAATCCAAGGCCATGGTCTTGAGCCGGAAAAGGGTGGAGTGCCTTCTCCGGGTCGGGGGGGGGTGTCCTGCCCCAAGTGGAGGAGCTTAAGTATCTTGGGATCTTGTTCACGAATAAGGGAAGAAAGGAACGGGAGATCGACAGGCAGATTGGCACAGCGTCTGCAGTGAAGCGGGGGCTGTACCGGTCCGTCGTGGTGAAGAGAGAGCTGAGCCAAAAAGCAAAGCTCTCGATTTATCGGTCAATCTACGTTCCTACCCTCATCTATGGTCATGAGCTTTGGGTCATGACCGAAAGAACGAGGTGCCGGATACAAGCGGCCGAAATGGGTTTTCTCCGCAGGGTGGCTGGGCTCTCCCTTAGAGATAGGGTGAGAACTCGGTCATCCAGGAGGGACTCAGAGTAGAGCCGCTGCTCCTCCGAGAGGAGCCAGTTGAGGTGGCTCGGGCATCTGGTCAGGATGCCTCCTGGACGCCTCCCTGGTGAGGTGTTCTGGGCATGTCCCACCGGGAGGAGGCCCCGGGGAAGACCCAGAACACGCTTCTTAAGCTGCTGCCCCCACGACCCGACCCCGGATAAGGGACAGAAGATGGATGGATGGATGGATGGATATGCCACACCTGCAATGTGTGATGGGTTACTTGTGAAAAGGAGAAGTGCTAACTGCCAAAGATTTAGATTGATTTGTGAACAATATTTGAGAGAAATGGTTATTTTGTGTATAAAGAAAATATTTTAGATCTTTGAGTTCAGCTCACTAAAAAAAGGGAGCAAAAACAAAAGTATTGCTTTTATATTTTTGTTTGGTGTAGATTGTTGGTGAGACTGTTGGACCCACAGCAGTTACTGAATGGCATTGACACTGCAGCTGTTGTGCCAAAGTATTACAGTAATAGGCATCAACATCCTAATCTTAACTAACGTCCAAAATGGCATCAATCACTAACACAACTGAAATGGTCACGTTCCACAGCGTTGGTGCTTTCATTTTCTCATTTTGTAATAAATTATAATGTTTTCAGTATAATAATTTTAATAAAAATAATAAAGTTTTCTATGAGTTTATTTCTTTTGTTTATAACAGATCAGATTTGTTAATATGTGTAGCCTGCTGATTCCATTTCACATGCTGATGCTGGGCTGATGCTCATGACCTTATTGACCGTATCCCTCTGACCACCATGCTCAGGTAGCAAAACTAGCTTGACAGGAGCAAGTTTTCTGTGCTCAAGTCAATCCAGGTTAAACCCAGGTCACAGCAGTTAGACACACACGCACAGGTTTGTTTAGCCCCTGGCCTTGGAGCATTTTGTTCAAAATGAGGGCACAAGGCAGAGTTCTGCTGATCTGCTGGAAGTGAAGGAAACATTGACCCAGCAGCTTCAGATGGATCCTCGTCTCTGTACCATGCTGTAGAGCTCTGAGCGATTGCTGCAGTCTGAAGAAAAGCAGAACAACCTTCTCGTCATAAATAAACACAGATGCTATGCTTGCGCCATGTAAGGGAACAAATCTTTTGTTGCTTTTCTATTTGCAGACAGTGTTATCTAGAATTCTCCTGTGATGCCGTATTTATGTTTGGTGTCCTGAAGGTTCAAAGAAGTCACTAAAAATAAGAAAATCTTTCTCCTGTCCCGAGTTTCTACATCAAACAGGTTTTACTGTGCCATTTCTAAGAAAGAGGTTGTTACATCTTCACCTGTGGGCCGAAGGGAGAGCCCAGGATGAGGAGTGATGTGGCTGTCAGCTCTGTCAGCGGACCGCTTCCTGTTTGTCTCACGCTCTGCGCCCGCTGAGAACAGCACACAATTTACTCTCCCTCAAGTCGAAGTGTCCATTTATCTCAAGGAGAGATGTCAAAGGTGTGACAGATGAAAAGAGGACCTAATATTTCCTTTATTTGATGCCCAGTCAGTTGCCACATAAAGTGACTTCCTCCCTTTTTACACAGTTTCTGTCGTTTGTTCTATTAGTCTTAATCATATTTTCTTTTTTTTTAAAGATTATCATTTAAGAAATAGACAATAGGAAGTAAATAAAAAGTATTCTTTCTCATTCTTGTGTGAAGTTTTGACAATTGTAAAAAGCAACCAGACATGAGAATTTATATTCCAAAATGTTTAAAAAGAGGAGCATCCATGACCTGTTGGCCATTTGTGCTCCTTTAAATACAGACAAACAATTCAGTAATGTGCAATGTTTCTACAATTATTAAGGTGAAATAAAATCTTTAAAAAGTTAGCACAACATACATTGATGCGTGTTGGACTAACAGCTGCTGATCCACTGCAGAAACACGTATCTGAATGTTATCTGACACGTTTCCTTGAGCTTTCTGAGCTGCTGCATCCAAATCAGAACCTCAGATTTCTGGAGTAAGATTTTAAAAAATAAAATGCTCAGATGATTTTGCACATTTGCTTATCAAAACAGTTTGACAATAGATTGTTTATCTTTTTATCTATTAGGGTTTTTCCTTAAAATATTTAATAATTTTCTCACTAATATGCAGAACCAAAATAAATACTGTTTGTTCCCAATGCCTGACCTGTAGAATATAGAATAATGATGAATTGATTTAGTTTTGCTTCTTTTGCAAAAAAAATGCTAATGAGTGCTGAATATAAAATACAACATTCAAGAAAGAGATAAAGAATTGAAACAGCACTAAATAAGGAAGTAATATCAGGAACAATGCTTGTATTCATTTTTAGGAGTTAATTAACTCCACCACCAGCTTTTCTCACTGAAGAACCTGAACCTCTGTGTTTTCTTTCTGAGAGAAACAACACCTCCTTTCATATTTCATACAATGCTGTCAGTTTTCAGATGGAAACATTTCTCTGACTCTTTTGCTGGCAGATGGTCAGCCTCCTCTCCTTCAATGGGACACAGGATACATAGTCTTATGTTTTCAATGCCGGCTTCTGATGTATTGCAGCAAAACCAATTTCCCTCTGGGTAAAGTAGATGTTGAGTTGAATTGATTTCAGATCAGTTGAGTTCAAATAAAGGGCCATAAATCCACAGCAGGAACATTTAAAAAAATACAGTTTTGTTCAGTATCAGGAGTGTTTGTCCATAAGAACCATCGCTGACGAACAAACAGTTAAAGCCAAATATTTACATATACTGCCTAATAACAGACACAACATTTTATGTCATTACATTAAATCAGACTAAACCTTTTCGGGCAGCTCGGATTAGCAAAATTATTTTTATTCACTAAATGAGAAGGATCATTTTAAAAGATTTGTTTCTTCCTTCTTTAAGTTTAAAAGCTTATATTTAGTAAGATCACCAGGGAAACAGCTAATGAAAGCTGGATTTTAGAATTTTCAAACAATTATGTGCAAACAGTGTAACCAACCATCACACCGTTCTGGAGGAAAACAGGTTCCATGTCCCAAAAACTGAAGTGTTTTGATGGGGAATGTGTGTATTGACCCCCGAACAAAAGCAGATGACCCAGTGACATGAGAGGAGAAGAAGCCATTACTGCAAAAACAACTTAAAAAGCCAATTTCCAGTTTGAAAATGCACTTCCAAAATTAATTTGTTCTTTGACCATTTTAACTGAATGAATTTAAACATCTGCTCCAAGAGAGACAGTGAGAAAAATAATCATCATCTTATCCAGTGCACATAAATATCTGGGTCCAACTATTTTCATCAAAGTCTTCAGTCTCTGTTTAATTAGTGAGACATTTTATCGACATATTTCAACAGATACTGAGGCAACAGTTCGTCTCATACGAGCTGTTTAATGACGTCCTTGGGATATGAGGCGATCAACGTGTGCTGAGGTTCAGTTTACCAAATGCACGGCTTCTTTCATAACAGAGTAAAAACCGAGCAGTTTCACTGCATTCACACGGAAATGAAAGATGAAAACATATAATATAACCCAGTCAATCTGATTCAGAGTAGAAGAGCAACTATTATTTCTTCTGTCAAAGTATTACATATTAATAATAATTATGGCAGCTACAGTTATGTAAACAACTAGAGTTTTACTGATTTTGATGCATAGATAAAAGCAAAAATATGCACCAGCTGAATGAAATATTGTTTAATCTGTTTTCATTAAGTCATCAATTTTCCTTTTCTTGGCATTCTGCTCTTACAGAAGACCAACTAGGAAACACCAAGAGAATAACAAGCTGATGTTAGCTAGTTACAAAGTTGGGTGTCTACTCAGGAATTTAGCACAAGCTGGTTTATGAGGCGCGCCTGCAGTTGGTTGCAGAACAGATGTACAGCTTGTAGTCTGCTTTGAAAAGTTGAAAATAAAATGACCTTTGTATTTCTGAAGGTGGGCTCGTCTTAAGGATCCTCACTACGTCTGCGCATGTTTTTACAACTTGAAATATTTCCAAACAGATGAACTCGTCTTTCTTCAAGGGAGAAGCAAAACTCTGGTAACTCACAGAAAACCGTGTGAAAGGCAACTAGACTAGCAATGATCTGAACAGATGGAAGAAACTCCTGTGAACTCAGGTACTTTCTCTCACCTTCTGTTAAAATTACTTTAAAGCACAGTGAGATGGAAACTTTTTTTTTGCATTAATGCAATTAGTACACTGACCTTTCACACACACTAGAGATGCTGTGCTGTATGCGCAACCCAAATTATACAATTAAAACTGATATTTATGTGCTCTGTATAAAAGATAAACATCTTTTCTCACTGACATTACATCAAAAACAATGAGATGAGGAGATTAGAGTAATGTTTAAAGTAGATATATAATTTTCTTCAAATTCAACATTTGCGTACACTGATTACAGGTCAGCGCTAGAGATAAAACTGAAGTCTGGACATATGATCATTATTACATTTATAGAAATAAAGGGGGAAGCTCAGGAGCCCGAGGATACCATCCCATCCCATAACGTGGTTTAATGAAAGCATGTCAATGTTTCAGTGACAGCAACGCCCTTCCCTCAAACTCATTCTTTGAGGAGTTTTAGTGTGTGTGTTAGTGTGTTTGCATACAAACCTGAATCAGTTCCTGAAGTCCTCAAGAAGAAACCAAAATTCCAAAAAATCTTTTTGAGAAACAACTGGAAGGATTCCAAACATGACCCAAGACAAACAGTTTGAAAGGTAATTGTTCCTGATTCAAGGGAAGTTAATATAAACTCACAAATTTGAACAAAACGTATGAGAAAAGTGTACCTTAAAAATACTATGTTTTATTACTTGTGTATTCAAGAAAAAAATAGATAAAACTAAGGCCCCTAAAACAAGAAAGGTCTAGTCTGATTAAATGTGTTTTTAGGTAAGGTGTACGTAAACATCCTTGGCGTTCTGTCATGTTGGCAGGAATGACACAGAAGGTTACTAAATGCACCTGGTATAATGACGTGTCTTCACTGTATTAAACCACACTCATGTTGCAGCCGTCTGCCAACTACAATTGTCTCCAACCACCGAAGCCATTTCATGCGAAAACTCATTTTCAGCCTCTTAATTATTTTTCATTATAGCAGTGCTGAGGAGTAGATTGGAATTGGGCAGTAATTGCTCGGCCTGAGCGGTGAAACAATCCTAAAGCATCACTCTAGATGAAGTGTGACAGGGACATCTCACCACTGTGGAGGACCCATTAGCCCGCTTCCTCATTTCTGATCATCTAAAAAAATAGGATTGTGGTCAGTGCAAGGTCAGAGTGGCAGGAGCCAAAATGCCTGTGGCTGTCTGTGCAAGATGTTGATAACTTTGTTGTTAGCAGTGCAGCTGTCCTTAAGCATGTCCGATTGAGAGTGGCTGTCACATTGCAGAGTACTTTACCATTTTCCTGGAGCTGCCACTGGAACTAAAGGGGGCAGATCCTGCAGGTTTAAGAAGGATGTGTTCAGCACAGCTTGTGAGGTTGCTGTAAGGATTATCTTTCTTTTTTCCTTCATCTGCGCTGTGATAGAAAATCTTCTCCAAATGCGCTATCAGGAGCAGTGCTGCCAATCAATACAGCTCTCTGCAAGAGGTAAAAAGTGTTCTCTGTCATTTCGTCTCAGTGCCTCGGTGACTGTCCTAAAATCTCAATTTATCTTTCCATGCGTTTGCCAGTTTCTTGTCAAACATTTGAACTAAGAACACTAACTGGCAAACAGTGGCAATAAATTTCAAACTGCTCAGCTGTAGTTACCAATTTATATCAGTTTAATCTTTGGCGTTCCTTATCATCTGTAGAGTCCCTTTAATAACAATTCAAGCAGTCATTCTTCAGATGGTGAATGGAAGGTGGTGACTTTTTTTTTATCTATAATGAAGTAAATAATATTCAAAAAAAGAAAAACAACATCCAAAATGCTTCCTGTAAATGCCTAAAACAGCATCTGATACCATCTAATACTAGTGAAGACATAAAGTATGTATCAATCCATTATTAATTGTCCCATTTGCTTTCAGTTCATTCAGTTTTATATGATTATCCCCTGCGGAGCTGTTTTCTTGTGTATTTGAGTCACAGAGCTGCTTGTAATTGTAATTATCTTTGTTCTGGTTTGTATATAGTCATGTGAGAAAAGAAACACCACATTTAAGCATGTAAATATTAATGTCTATGTAAAGCTGTTTCACTCATTAAACAAGTGTTACCCTGTTTGGGTGAAATAACCTCAGTGAGTTGTTTCTTATGTCTACCAGTTCCGCACATTGGTCTGTAGTTGCTCCCTTTCCTGACTTTCAGCTTTTAGTAGTTGGATGGGTTTGTTGCATTTCCTGTTTTCATATATATATATATATATATATATATATATATATATATATATACATATATATATAGATATATATATATACATATGAAGCATTGTTGTGAAGATTTCCTGAGCAAAGTGTTGGAAAGAACAGAAGCTTCTTAAAGAGACAGAGGCCCCTTAACACCTTGGCCGTGCCCATAAAGGTTTTGAATAGAATCAGTAACAAATATAAACTTTGATAATTGAGTCCAACTCTTGCCAGAAACTTACTTACTGCCGGCAATGTGGACCAATCTCTGAAACCGGTCATACAGGGAACCAACAGCCTGGATCAAAAGGCCTGGCACCCCATAGTCCTGGAATAAACCCCCCAAGATTCCCCAGGGGACATGGTCAAACGGCATCTTCAAATCCACAAAGTACATGTAGACTGGTTGGACGAACTCCCTGAGGGTATAGAGCTGGTCTAGTGGCCAAGAGGAAAATCACACTGCTCTACCTGAATCTGTAATTTGACTCCGACAAACTCTCCTCTTCAGAAGTCTTGAATAGAAAAACCAGTGAGCAGAAAGGCCTCAAACCTTGAGTGGTTGTCCTGAATTTCTTGACTTTCTTTTAGCTGCAGTCAGATTTCATACCTGAGTGGACAAACAGCATGAGACTAAAAACAAATCATTTAGCCAGCAGAATGTGAGTGCCTGAACTGCCATGCATATCCTGGATGTCTTCATTGTACACCGAAGCCTCATTGTTTCAAGGTCAGTGTCTGCTCTGTGAAACAAGACCATCCAGCTTTTTCTCTTGAGGCGACCCAGAAGTGCCTTTGTCTCCAGCATTCATCTTCAGTAGTTTTCTGCTATGAACCATTCAATAAAAGATCAATAAAGATCTGGAATGCTCTGATAGTGCAGTCAAAGTGTTTATTATGGCAATGATGAAGCAGAGCTCAGTGTGCCCTGAAGCAGTTTACATGAGGCAGGGACATTACTGCAGACTTATGATGGCCAGTATTCTGCTCTTTGTGGCCTCCTCCATGATATGTATGTCTTTGCAATAAATATTTATATTACACATGCAATGTTAGAAAATTGAATTAAAATAGATTTCAGACAAAATTATATCCGTGCACGCAGTTGAAAATCTCATCATTCAGTACCTTGAGTAGAGGAAGCAGCTGCTCAGATGAAACAGATGGAAAGCATACAGAAATAACTAAAAGTTGGCAATAAAACTACACCAAATTTTATTCTTCAGCTTGTTAGACAGTTGGTGAAAATGTGACAAGAATCATTAATATGACGGTGCATTTTACTGATAAAATGATCAAATCAGTGTGCACTAAAGTGCATGACCTTACTCCTACCATGGATTGGTTGTTTCTGACTGAGCTGTGTATTTCTGCAGATGGCAATAAGAGAACTGGGAGGAGTTCTGCTTTTCACAGATCACCTATCTCATATTAGACTGTGTTGGAAATGATAATTATATTATGCTAGTTTTAACTTTAAGCACATCTTAAAATATTAGACAGATCAACATTGCCTTGAGTAGGACTTAATTTTAAGTTAGATTTAGATTCATGGCTCAATCAACATAATCTGATCAGTAGAAGATAATTGTACCAGTTCTTAGATCCAAAAGTCTGGCTTAGTTGATGTGCCACTTGGTGGGACAGCAGGAGGGGGTCTGCATAGAAATAACCATTTCCTGAACATAAGGATTGGGCTCCTTTGTCATGTGTTTGTGTAGGAGGACACCTGGAGAGATTCTAGGATCTCACACAGAGGTGTGAAATGCTGCTTCTCTCAGGACCCACCAGCCCAGCAACGACGGTCATAAACATTTAGAGCATCTTCCCTTTGAAATTTGGAGCTTAGTCTAATTAGAGAGCAGGGAACCTCCCAGACTGCATAAATTAGAGAAGAGACACACCTTCCTTTAAAAGTTTCGGAGCTGAAAGAATAGATCAGATCGTTGGAGTGCGGCGGCACCGGCGCTCTCCGGAGACGCTACATCTCCTATTGGTCTCTGTATTTGTCCATTTTTCTGTTTCTTTCAGGTGATTGATGTCTGTCTTGTGGTTTTGAGTTTCTGTTGATTCTGGTATGTTATTGGTGTGATTTGATGCATTTGTTTGTCTGAATAAACTCTGGATATGTTTGAATGTTGTGAACTGCCCTTACACACGGGGGAAACCCTCGACCCGGGAACTAGAGAGGAGACAACGAGCTGCAGGTGTTAATCATTATCCTCTCAATAACTGTCATAGCAATGACAGTTTAAACAAATATGTAAAAAATGTTTTTTAGAAAGGCTACATGCTGCAGCTTCAAAGTGGGATTTGAAAATCATAAAATCAAAATACTCTAATGTTTTACTTGAAACAAATTCCTTTGAATACTTGTAATAAAATAAATCAGTCTGAGATGAGGATTTTTTACTAAAACTTATAGGTTAGGATTTCATTTGGCATGTGGCATTTTATTCTTTTCTATATTTTAATTTAGTTGAATAATTATGTTACCATGTCATATTATAGTTGATGTATTGTCCTGCCCGCCCGCCCGTCCATCCGTCCGTCTTCTGCTTATCTGGGGTCAGGTCAAGGGGGTAGCAGCCCCCTTGACCTAAAGCTTATGACCATTGGTGATTGGAGGAACATAGATCGACTGGTAAATCAAGAGCTTTCCTTTTTGACTCGGTTCTCCCTTCACCAAACAGACTTGTACAGCGCCGCTTCACTGCAGATGCTGTGCCAATCCTTCTGTTGAACTCCCGTTCCATGTTTCCCTCATTCATGAAAAAGATCCTGAGATACTTAAACTCCTCGACTTGAGGCAGGACACCCCCCTGACTCGACTCGTAGAAGGCACTCTACCCTTTTCCGGTCAAGACCATGGCCTTGGATTTGGAGGTATTGATCCTCATCCCGGTGGTCTCACACCTGGCTGTGAAATACTCTAGTATTTTACCTTGAATAATATTGTTACTCAGAACATGTCCTAGTTAGCAGACCAGCGAGAGCTGTAGACCAGGCAGGACCTGATGAAGCCAACAGGACCACATCCACAAAATCAGAGATATGATCCTAAGGCCACCAAAACCGATCTCCTTCACACTTTGGCTGCACCTAAAACTTCTATCCTTGAAAGTAATTAATTGAATCGGTGACATAAGGCAGCCTTGGCACAGCCCAACTGTCATCGGAAAGGAGCCCGACTTCCTGCCGGCAATGTGGACTCTGACAACGGTCTTACAGGGGCGTTTCAAAGGGCCCGGTACCCTTTGAGAACACCCAAGACCTCCTCGAGAGACACGGTTGAATGCCGTCTCCAAGTCCATTGGGAGTTTGCCGAATGTAGACCAGTTGGGCAAACTACCACACAACCTCAAGCATCTTGCTGAGGGTGTAGAGCTGGTCCAGTGTTCCACGCCCATTACAAAAACCACACTGTTCTTCCTGAATCTGCGGTTCGAATATCCGACTTTGACAATGGCCAAAAGACATTGAGTTCAAAAAACAAGTCTAATCAATGGATTCCAGATGCATCAGAAAACAACCCGCCACCAAGACCCAAAGAAGATGGGAACATGCTTAATACGTTTACTTTGAGAAAAATATGTTGCTAAGAGACCTATGAAAGGGATGCTGTCCAACTATTGGGGGGACTTCTCTATGATCAGGCCAAGATTTCCTACTGATTCAGTTGTTCTGACTTAGGCTGCAGTTTGTAATAATATCTTCGCTTTTTCAATCAAAGTCCAGCCTGAAAAGCTTTATTCCTGAAACATAATGTTGGAAATATTAATTCAATTATGCTAGTTTTAACTTTAAATACATGTTTAAATATTAGACAGATCAACATTGCCTTGAGTAGGACTCAGTTTTAGTTAGATTTAGAGTCATAGCTTAATCAACATAATCTGATCAGTAGAAGATAATTGTGCCAGTTCTTATATCCAAATCGGCCTTTTTGATATTCTGGGTTAGAGCAGAACTCTGAACCATCAGCCTCCTGTTGTTCTTAGTTTACAGTGAAGATCTGTTTATTTAGAGGAGTCACTCAGAGACAATAAAACAGAGAGGTCTG
The DNA here is from genome assembly GCA_902982915.1 of Phalloptychus januarius. NCBI lineage: Eukaryota > Metazoa > Chordata > Actinopteri > Cyprinodontiformes > Poeciliidae > Phalloptychus > Phalloptychus januarius. The sequence continues at coordinate 833,536 of CADWAE010000127.1, forward strand.
CGTAGAGATAACCTTTGTCTGAACCCATTTAAGAGTTGGGGTCCTTTCTTGTGTGTTCGTGTAGGAGGACACCTGGAGAGATTCTAGGATCTCGCACAGAGGTGTGAAATGCTGCTTTTGGAGCACTTTATAAGACCTCCACCAAGCCTCGCAAGAGAAGTCATAAAATAATTTAGAGCATCCTACCTTTGAAATTTGCAACTTCTTGTAGTCAGGGAAGCAGGGACCCTCCCAAATTGCAAACAGTAGAAAGAGAACACGCCTTCCTATGAAAGTTTCAGAGCTAAAATAATAAATCAGATCGCTGGGATGCAGCGTCACCGGCACTCTCCGAAGACGCATCGCGTCTCCGTATTTGTATTTGTATTTGTCCATTTTTCTGCTTATCTCAGGTAACTAATGTTTGTCTTGTGGGTTTGAGTTTCTGATGATTCTGGTGTGCTGTTGGTGCGAATTTATGCATTTGATTGTCTGAATAAACTCTGGATATGTTTGAAATAAAACAGTTAATTGTTGTTAACCTTTATGCGCTCGACCCGGGGAGAACGAGAGGAGACAACGAGATAAAGGTTTTAAATAATTATCCTCTCAACAATAACCACACCAGACACTGACAGGATACACCACATTAGTATTTCACCTTGAATGATATTTTTACTCAGAACATGTCCTGGTTCTCCAAATTGGACAGTATTTGTGCCCATATTTCTGAATCTGACCAGCACAATATCTTGTAAATTAGCCGAAAACCAAAAGCAAAAAATCAAATAAAATGCTATGACTTTTTGCTGTTAATGGTTCTGATCAGTTGAAAGAAAAGAAAATTTACATTCTTTAAAATTCTTACAAACCAGTGACTATCAAATGCTCTGCTGCTTTAGTGGGGAAAGTGTGTCTCACAGGGCTGGGGTGACGGGTGGAGATGATGGATTCATTCCAGAAGCTCCAGTGGTAATGAATTGGCAAAACCTCACTGATGTTTCTGGGAAGCAGGCCTGCTTTATCCGATCCAACAGACGACTAACTCTAGTTCAAATTGCACAGCCACAGACCCGTCATGGCGATAAAACTTGATCCCAACAACTGGTGAAAGCAACAACAATTGGCACATGAACATCAGAGCTGCAACACAAATTTTATCTCATTTGTTTTCTATAATGTGGATGACTAGGTACATCTGAACACAATGCACCGGGGTGAACTATGCCCCACATCACAACTTAAATAATCTCATTCTAACATCGTAGTGGAATCAGACCTACTGAAGTGTACACCTTGTGGAGTAAATGTAGCTTTAGAACTAAAAGTGGACCAATTCAATATTGGACATGTTGTCATGTTCGAGGGTAGGTTTCTGACCCACATGCAGAATCACACTCGGGAAACAACAGTAAGTTAAGAGTTTTATTTACATGCACCAAAATACAGGTGTCTCGCAGATGGTCTTCACGGATCGGGTTCTGGAAGCGGAGAGAGGGTTTAGTGATTTCATCAGAGGAAGACTGAATGTCAGTTGGGGGGCAACAGGTGTGGCGGCTTACGTTCTCTCAGCGGCTTCTCAACAGGAGGGGGAAAAAGAGCAGGATCCAATCGGGAGTTCTGAGGCGAGTGTCTCCGACAGAATTGAGCTGAGGCTGGAGCGGGCAGGCAGGTGAGGCTTGGAGCTGCAGGTGGAATCTGGATCTCGGAGTCAGGCTACTTCCTGGGAATTAGAGACAGAAGGAGTGAGAGGAGCGGACGACAAGCGGAGGTCTTTCTCAAGAAAGTTGCAACAAGGAGAGTTTCCACAGGAGAGTGTCTAACAGGCTCGAGACTACCGTGACAGAGTAATTATCCGGTGGAGAGGCGAGGTCTAGTAGCTCCTTAAATCCTCCCAGGCTGATGATCCCAACGAGCTGCAGCTGCGAGGCTCTGCTCCAGGCCACTCCAGCAGTGAGCCGATGGGGAGAGACACATCTAAAAACCCAGATCCTGACACATGTGGTCATAATTTTATGCCTCATCAGTATTTTACCATTCTATTCGCCAATGTAATGGCCAGACACTTGTCAGTATCGGGTTCTTGGGCTAAATATACTTCAGTAGTTGTTTATGCCCCATGGTTTTTCCAATAGACAGAGAGAAAAATATAAAGATTGCAGTGAAAAGCACCATATTATTACATTTTCAGTAAAGTCCCAGGGTGGCTATTGACATTTAAATGTGGAAAGAAATTCACTTAGCTTCAAATGTGATAGATCTGTAATTTATAGTTTTACCATCAAATAGTAGTCAATTTTCTGCTGCAGGTTAAAAAAAATTGATAAAAATCTTGGCTTTCCTGCTGCAACTAAATAAGAACAACCTACCACAAGGGCTGCTGGGCATCTTTTAGACATTATTCAGTCAGTCTGTTATTCAGTCTGTCTAGACCACACATCACTGTATGTCTAGCTCATCCACAAAAACGGACAGGTTCAAATTGCAACCTACAATTACGTTTGCAGACAGAATCATCAGGGCTGACCTTCTCTCCATTCAGGAATTGTACAGAGTAAGATCAGAAAAAGGCCAGCTAACACATCCTGGACCCTTACCTTCAAGGTGGTGCTACAGAGCGCTTTCTACAAATGCCAGCTGGCACAGAGCCTCTTCCTCCATTCTTCTGTCAGTTGATCACAATAAAAACCTTAAACACTCTCATCTTTTCAACTGTCAACTTTCTTTTTTGAAATTCAGGTATTTAAAGTATATATAATCTAGTTTTAAACATGTTTTTAAAAAATGTTTTGGTTTAGTAATACCAAGCACAGATTCCACCATGTCCTTTAATCCCAAACACCCCAAAGTGCATAATCCCTGAATGCTAGGGAGGTGTCGTTTCTTTTGAATATCCATCCATCCATTTTCTATTCCCTTGTCCATTTGTGGGGTCGGGAGGTGCTGGTGCCTATCCCCAGCTAACGTTCAGGGCAACACAGAGAAACACAGGACAAACAACCATGCACACACACACACTCACACCTAGGGACAATTTAGAGAGGCCAATTAACCTGACAGTCATGTTTTTGGACTGTGGGAGGAAGCCGGAGTACCCGGAGAGAACCCACGCATGCACAGGGAGAACATGCAAACTCCATGCAGAAAGATCAGGGCTGGGAATCGAACCCAGAACCTTCTTGCTGCAAGGCAACAGCTCTACTAACTGTGCCACGGTGCAGACCTCTTTTGAATATAACTGTAGAAATTTGTTTAGAAGTTATACAATAATTTTATTGTTATTAACTGAAGAGGCGGATGCTTTTACTCTGAGTTTTACATAACAATCTCACTGCTATACTTCTAAATATGCAGGTATATAAATTACCAATAAAACAATTTTTCTTTTCTGGGCTCACTCACTTGCGTGCTGTATTAAACTTGAAGCAGTACTTTGCACAGCCAGGTGAACGGACAATTTAAATTTTAAAACAAAAATGTTCTCTGTTGAAAATCACTGATGTCCATTTAGATGCTCCAGAATAATAATTCTGGCATGGGAGAAAATGGCCTTGTTGTGATAGAACAAACCTCCTTTTAGAATGAATAGTTCTATTTTTATAAACCTTTCTCTGGAGAGGAGGTGGCTGGAGGGTGGGGGTGAAAAAAAAAACTCTTTCTGCACTGAAGCTGTGAGAATTGTCTAAGGGACAGCTGATCTGTATGCTTTACAGCCAGAGCAAGCCACTTACTCCATCATCACGGAAATCCCTCCAGTACAGCCTTGGCTTTTACATTTACAGGCCTGAGTTCAGCCCTGTATCCCACCTGTCAAGACAGAGAGCCAAACATGTCCATCTTTTTCCATTTCACAGGAAAAACACAGAGTGAAGAGCTGTAGAGGGGCGTTTCTCTAGTCACTCCTTTTTTTACTTTATGGCAATGTAATCACAGAGGCGAGTGGGTTGCATATTTATCAATATTTTATTGGGAAGCTAATGCACTGCACTTTGAAAAAAGGAGCGCCCACTTTCGCCGTAATTACTTGGCACAAGACACTTCCTGGTTTCACTGGGGAATTTCTTTTCTCTGGTTTTGGACAGAAGTTCTGGAAGCTTTCAAGCTGGGAATGTGGATACTTATATTAGATTTGTAATGGTTGGATTTTAAACATTAATACAATATATATGGTAACTACACCTGGGACTTCTGACAGACCCTGCAATTTTAAAATAATCACAATTTATCACATTTTAATTGACATATAGACAAAATAAGCTACATTTCTTGTTCAAAAACCATTTTTGCTGCTAAACTATTAAATAAATATGCTTATGAGCTCAACAACATAGATATTTATTGCTTTATATTTATAGGGATGTCCAGATAAAGTGGGGAAAAAAGTATTTAGTCAATTGTACAAGTTCTCCCACTTACAAACATGAGAGGCCTGTAATTGACATTATAGGTAGACCTCAACTATGAGACAAAATGAGAAAATGTTTCACAAAGACACATTGTCTGAATTTTATAGAATTTATTTGCAAATAAGGGTAGAAAATAAGTATTTGGTCTCCTAGAAACAAGCCAGATTTCTGTCTGTCACAAACCTGTAGCTTCTTCCTTCAGAGGCTCCTCTATTCTCCACTCATTACCTGCATCAATGGATCCTGTTTGAACTCGTTAACAGTATAAAAGACACCTGTCCACAACCTCAGACAGTCACACTCCAAGTTCCACTATGGTGAAGACCAAAGACTGTGGAAGGACCAGAAACAGAGATGTAGACCTGCACCAGGCTGGGAGACTGAATCTGCAACAGGCAAGCAGCTTGGTGTGAAGAAATCTACTGTAGGAGTGATAATCAGGAAATGGAAGACCTACAAGACCACTGCTAACCTCCCTCCATCAGGGGCTCCAGATCTCAGCCCGTGGGGTCAGAATGATCACAAGAATGGTGAGCAAAATCCCAGAACCACACAGGGGACCGAGTGAATGACCTGCAGAAAGCTGGGGTCAAAGTTACAAAGGCTACCGTCAGTAATGCACTACGCCACCATGGACTCAGATCTTGCAGTGCCAGACGTGTCCCCCTGCTTAACCTCTTGGTCACTAGACGACCCAGATATGGCGCCTCAGCACTTGCCCCAAAAAGATCAATTAAAAACACATGCTATTCATTTACCAATCTAGGCATATTGCATATCCATGTATCGGGAAAAATCTCATCTAAATGATAGAACCAATATTTTCTACCGCTTCAACACTAAGCAACCTGATAAAAAAACCTAATTAGATGCTAACAAGGCATATCCCGCAAAACATGCAGCAATGACAGTGCAAGTGTCATTGCTGGGCACAAACTATTTGTGCATTGGGCACAAATAGATGATTTGTGCCCAATGCACACAAATTATCTCAAGAGTAAAGCCGAAGCTCTGCTGTTTCCAACAATACCATAATTACCGCTATGATCAAAACTCACTGAAGCAGCAGCTAAAGAAGATAAAAAATAGCTAGTTCCATTTTGAGTCTATTATAATTTGTCTATATTTTCTCTTTTTCTGAATGAGTAAATGTATGCATTGTGGATTTAAAAAAAAACAAAACAAAAACAATTATTAGATGGAATTACTTATCTATGATAAGATACAAATGATTGAAACAGAACCTACAGAAAAAAACTGACAAAATTTCAAATGGCACACATTGTGCCAAATTGTGTCAAAACATCTAATTTGGAAGGTTCACCTAGATTTTTATCAAGTAATACCTCTCAAACTCCTGTGATTCACTTTTTCTCATGAAACGTGGCACAGTAAAATGTCAGATTCTGTACCGTTTACGACATGTTTTGGATTTCAACTGCATGCTTTTAAAGGGATATTCACATAATGAACTGTATTTTTTAGGCACATTTTTTCTTTTCTTAATTTCTGCTGTGTATCATATTAATTTACTGCTTTTAAAACCACAGGCTCCGCATACAGAAAGAACAAACAAGCAAAAACAACTAAACAATTTCTAACGCAAGTAAACTCTTAAAGTATTCAAAGTAGTAATAAATACCAAGGGGGAAAGAAAGAAAAAAAGGTTAGGTTGGACATGTTAACTGAAGCAGGAACACAGCGTGTCCAGCCACAATGAACAGGGTCAGTTTAAACTGCAACAAAAAAGTTAGCGATTGTGTGTCCCGGCTCGATAACTGTACTTTAACTTCAGCATTTGTGTATTCAAATTGAATATATATATAATGAATATAGATTGTTTTGTTTATGTAATTTTATGTGAGTTTTTTTTTTAATACCTCAGTCAGAGGAGGTTTGTTTTTAACAAAAGCACTTTATTTTAAAAAATTTTCACAATGCCAGTCAGTGTTTGTTTTGTTTTTTCACCAAAAAACCAATAACTATTCAAGTTCCTTTTTTATGTTAGTTTAGTTTAGTCTAATGAGTTTTATCAAATTCATTAGATAAGCAATCATTTATCTAATGAGAATAAAGAGTTTTCAGGCTAAAGCAACACAGGCCACATAAATTGAGATGCACTGAGTATGATCACGTCAAAGAGAGGAGCGCAGAGTTTTTACATCAAATTCAGACCACTGCAAATTCACTTTCCAAGTGTTACTGTTGAGCTGATGTTTGAGCTGACATGGAGGTATGATAGCAGCCAAACACATATTTTATGTATGAACAGATATGCCTTTACAAACGCAGAAAAACATAGCCAATCGGGCAAAGTTGCTACTGAAATGCTTTATTATCAAGTCTTCCACAAAAACCAGGAATAACTTGCCTTCAAAATAAAATACCATAGATATTAAATGTTTAAACCCCAGACAAAGCCAAAACTTGATCAGTTTTAATTACTGTAACAGGAGGTTGACTCATGCATGTCCATTTGTTATGGCAGTGTTCACCCAGGTCTTCATGTTGCAACTTTGCCTCCCCACACCAACGAGCCCCATCTCCAGGCTTGGCTCCAGAGCGGGGAACACTGTTTCCAATTGTAACATACATATTACTTATATGAGTATTAGAATGATTGAGTAAATAATCAAAATTAAATCAGAAAAAATGTTTGGGTTCGACTGTGTGTTTTTCAATTTGTAAAAACACACTGACAACAAAGTAATGCAAAATGTAAATGTATTAATATTTACAATAGTTACAGACACATTATTCAAAATATTTCATGAAATCCAACATATTTTTTCCTTTATCCAAGGAATTTAATTAGTTCAGTTCCAGTGAGAGAATTAATAAAGAAAAGAGAGGATCCAGTTCATCCAGAGTGAAGATGGAAGTTTGGCTGTGGCCTGGATGTCTCCTACCAGATGGGAAGGAGTTGTCAGAATGTGACGTTTCGTTTGACTCGCTGAATGGGTTAGCTTGCCAGTCTGGTCCACATGGCAACAGACAATCTGGAACTGAACCTGGATCTGGAACGGGAACCTGGCCTGTGTAAAAACAGGCCCGATTGATAAAATAATTATACATGTATATGTTTTTTTGTCACTGTAGTGGAATGAGTTTATATTATATGTGAATACGCGATCATTTCCTTTTAACATACAATGGATAGTGACTTACAATTCCAAATATTTTTGGTTTAAATGCTTCATCCAGGTGATAAAACACACTCAGATCAGTTCACACTGACTGAGCCCAAATAATAGCCAGGAGCTAGTGCTAGCATGCTAGCTCCTGAACAAAACAACAAACACTCACCAGTTTCCACCAGGACCTTGTGATTATTGAGAGGATAATGATTAACACCTGCAGCTCGTTGTCTCCTCTCTAGTTCCCGGGTCGAGGGTTTCCCCGTGTGTAAGGGCAGTTCACAACATTCAAACATATCCAGAGTTTATTCAGACAAATAAATGCATCAAATCACACTAATAACATACCAGAATAAACAGAAACTCAAAACCACAAGACAGACATCAATCACCTGAAAGAAACAGAAAAATGCACAAATACAGAGACCAATACGGAGACACAGCGCGTCTCCGGAGAACGCCGGCGCCGCACCCCAACGATCTGATCTATTCTTTCCACTACGAAACTTTTAAAGGAAGGTGTGTCTCTTCTCTAATTTATGCAGTCTGAGAGGTTCCCTGCTCTCTAATTAGAATAAGTTTTCAAATTTCAAAGGGAAGTTGCTCCAAATGTTTTATGACTGTCGTTGCTGGGCTGGTGGGTCCTGAGAGAAGCAGCATTTCACACCTCTGTGTGAGATCCTAGAATCTCTCCAGGTGTCCTCCTACACAAACACATGACAAAGGACCCCAACCCTTATATGGGTTCAGGAAACAGTTATCTCTACACAGACTCCCTCCTGCTGTCCCAGCACAGATGCTGCTGCATTCCAAGCACAGCAGGAGGCTGATGGCTCAGAGTCGTCCTCTTACCTAGAATATCAAAACGGGCTGATTTGGATCTAAGAACTGGTACAATTATCTTCTACTGATCAGATTATGTGGATTAAGCCATGACTCTAAATCTAACTTAAAATTAAGTCCTACTCAAGGCAATGTTGATCTGTCTAATATTTAAACATGTGCTTAAAGTTCAAACTAGCATAATTGAATTATCATTTCCAACATGATCCAGTGAAGGTTTTAATCCACAGTGATGCATCTAAATGTTGAGAGGCATATGAGTGGAAGACAGCACTACAGACATTTGCTAGAGGCTTACGTCCGGCTAGAAGCCAACCTGCAGCAGCGTCTCCTACCTCGGCTGGTGAGCAGCAGCCATATAAGCAGCAGCTGTCTATTAGGACAAACAGAGAATGGTGTTTGTTCTCGTTTGACTTATATTTAGGGCTAAAGGAAAAAAGGATTTGATTTTTAAATAATTCTTTAAATAAAAATAAATAAAAGTGAGTCTAACTTTTATTTATTTACAAAAAAATTGTCCTGGTTACACAATGATCACATTCATCAGTATCACTGATGAATGTGATCATTGTGTAACCAGGATCATGTATCATGATCACTGTATCTCTGGTATTGTTTAAATAAATGAATATGCAATCCTTATGCAGCTGATTGACCTGTGCCAATCATCATTAGGATATTAAGTTACATCTAAGCAGAAATGATTTGTGAAAAAAGGCACTTTATTTACTTTAGTATTTTATCTTCTGTACCTTTGTCACCATGAACCATTGCTTATTTGTGATTGAAAAATCAAGATTTGCTCCGTTTTCCTTTTATTTTGTTACCAATAATTAATTTTTCTTTCTCTAAAGTTTCCTTTGACATTTTTCTTCATTCTTAAATGTTTAAGCACTTTTGTAGATTTTGAAAGGTGTTGTTTACATTAAAAAGTGATTCCCAATTTACAGATTACTGTTTTTGTGTCATGGGCTACAATAACTTTTAGAATATGTAGCCAGAATACAGTCACAGCTTGTATTTGACTTTACTGGGAAAATACTCTTACTATGTAAACAACTACAGATGTACGGACTAAGTCTTTTTAAAAAGGCAATGACGTTCATAGGGGAAACTGATCACCATGTTTATATATTTCTGGATTATACCAAACGTAACACACACCAAACTGACTGTTAAAGGAAACCCAAGACTGACTAAAACAACACAATCCACATAAATGGAGATACATTGAGTATTAACTTTACAAAGAAAGCCAAAGGTTTGCTTTCTCTTTGAAAAAGGTGAAGGATAAAGAAAATGACTAACTAGTAGAGTAAAACATTTATTTTATAGAACTGGTTAATAAACAGATTTGTTAATTACTTATTTCTGGGAGAACACAAATTATTTATTCTGCTATGCAACAAAAAAAATAGGTTGACATCTTCATTTAACTACTTCATCAAACTGGATCACGTTCGATCCAGTAAGGGGTGAAGTACTTGGACCAAAATGAAGGTAGAGTCTGTCTGTAGTTGCGCTTCCAGTTCCCTCACCTTCTCCCAGGGCTCACATGGAAACTGACTGAGTTTCAATGAGTCCTTTTTAACGTTATCATCTGGTTTCATCACACTTGTGTTGTCAAAAAGTATCTATGTGAGAAAGCACAATAACCCTGGGCGCCAATTTGGGCTTGACAACTGCAGTAAGGTAAACATCATACTGAGTGAAAAAAATAAAACTTAAATTTTCAGAAAAATGTGCTAAGAAATATTAGGAAGAACATTTAACTCCTAGTAAATAAGAAATGACAGATTACCTGAGCCAAACAACATCTCTGTTTAAGATGCTCAAACTGCAAGCATTCTTTTTCTGATCTACTAAAGACCACAGAGTGAGTAATGTGAATTCCGATTCAAGCTGACAGGAAAGATCCAGCTGAATAATCTTAGACCACACATATGAAGGATGACCTTTCCCGTCTTTAGCGTGTGCAGACAGATGCCCTGGGGCAGGAAAGAGAGCGGGGTGGGGGTATAGTTGAAACATGGTGGTACAGCCTGGTGGGCATCACCCCTTACTGGATGCTGTAAATCTCATTTTTTATAGAATGTCCTTAATTTGCCAAGGATTATACTAGTGTCCATCGATGTGTTCAAATCTCCAAAAATTCATATGTCACTGAATTACTCTCCCACATTAGGTATCATGTTTAGAGGAGACCTACAAAATGGAACGAAGAATCTGGGGGGAAGTTAAGCTTCTCCATGGGACTCTGAACTGACTGGGAGGAAATCTTGATAATAGCTTGACCTCTATATGGAAATGGCAAAAGTGTATTCAAGATAAGACTCAAAGAAAACCACGTTCATGGTCGGTCTCTAATCGTTTCTGGGGAAGGAACAGCTCTTGTACTTCTTCACAGCTCACTTTGAATGTGCTGAAAGGGTTTTGTTCAAAGTTATCTTTTTTTCCACCTTAGACCTTGAAAATCTTCCCCTCCGGTGAGAATAGAAAACAAAGACATGTCCATACAGTAAAATAAGAGGGTCTGAGTTCAGAGGCTTTCACAAGGTGACTCATAAAAGGGGTGTTGCAGATAGAAAGCAAGACACACTGGGACAATCCGGAAACTCAATCCTCCTTTGCTTTGACGCTGATGGATGTGCAGCAGTGAACCATCTGTCTGCGATGGAGACTCATAAAGATGTCATTTACACAAATTGTGAACGTGTTTTACTTACAACTGTTCTGAAGGTCTTTGAGCGCACGGCTGTCAGAAACAGAAGACCAAAACGGCAAACAGAGACTGAAGTGAAAATCTGTCACTCATCAGGAGCCGTTTCTTAATAGCCATTAAATGATGTCTTCCTGGGAGTTTCCCATCGTCTCAGCAAAGCCTCTCATTATGTCCTGTAGAGTCTCTTATGATCTCAGGCATGTTTCCCATGATGCTCCATCTGTCGGTCCTGCTGTGACAGAGAGCCCGGCCTCCTCTCATTCCCTTTGGACAGCTCCATCACTCACCTCTGACTGCAGCTATCTCTACATCAAAACAATGCTGTGCCAGAGTGAATTAGTATGTCCTTCACCTTGGGTGGAACCTGTCGTTACTTCACCCAGACACAAGAAAAGAAGATATGATGTAGGGCATGTTACAGGAAATCAAAGGCTGGAATGTTCTCAAGAGCTGAAGACCTTCAAATGTGTCTGATTGGGAGAAAAAAACAAAAGCATTACCAAGTGATTCTTGCCTGGCATAATATCTAGAAAAAACATGTTCTGCAACAGAATATTGGACAGTCAGATGTTACCGATGTAATTTAATGTTGTTCAATAAACTTAAAATCATCGGACAGGTTGACTTTCCTTACACATAATGTGATTTAAAAAATGGATGGATTATCTGTTGACAATCCATACTCTAATTTTTTTCAGCAGAACAATCTTTCAAGGACTTTGGTCAAGGCATTAGAGGCACTGAGGATGTTATTTGGATAGTTCAAACATGACTATAAAGGCCTGTGTTTTTTTCAGTTCATCATATATTTGTATGCATTACATTACATTTTAGATTTTCTTAAATATCTGTAGTCCAAGACAGCACTGTGCTGCACAGTTCTGTCATTACTTCTGATTTTGGCATGTTTGAGATCCGTCTCTGCTCGTGTTGTTAAACAGTCTGACTGAACTGTCATCCAGGTGAAACTGCTGCATTAAAGAGTTTTAAAAACAGCCACTCATTCATTGCTCCTTCACTGACAATTTAAACTGGTGACCTTTTTGCTGAACACAAGTGGCTTACAAAGCTGTTGTCTGTGTCCATAAAAAAGGCCCTTTGCAATGCTACTTGGACTAATACTGTATTCTAGTGAAGAACTCCTTGTTTATAGCAACTGAACCTATAAAACTAGACAGGTTAAAGGATCAAGAGAAGTCAAGAGTAGGCATGCAAGCAGACAGAATCTATGATGAGGATTCTAGACTGGTTGAATGGAGACATGAACAAAGAGCCCAAAGGCTGGGTCAGAGGAGGCAGCGATGGGCTCAATCTTTGCTGAGCAAGAAACATGTATAAAAACATCCAGTTACTCGCGCCGTGAAAACAGACATAAACACTTTTTCTCAGCTTGATATTTTTCTCTGTTATTTGTGATCAGCTGGATTATTAAGCTACAATTTCTTTGTTAATTACCAGAATAATGAAATAAGATTTTGTTGTTGTTATTACTTTCTTTGAATTCAGAAGTTTACATACACTGAGTACTACACCTTTTAATTGGGGAAATCCCAGGTCATGGATTTGTAAGATTCTGATTGGACATCATGGGAAAAATAAAAGAATTCAGTCAAGCTATTAGGAAGAGAAGAAAACTTTTTTTATGTTCATTCTGCAACCAAGATAGATGACGTCACAAGAAAAGAACAGTCAGGAACATAACGCTTGGGAATAAATTGATGATGACAAAGTAGTTATAAAGTGGCTTCAGCACCACAAAGTAAATGTTTTAAAGAGGCTGTCACAAAGGTCTGAGCTAACTCTATCAAAGAACTGTGGACAGGATTGAGAAGGTGTGTGTGAACAATTTACACAAAAAACCCTGACTCAGATACACCAGCTCTGACAGGAGGAATGAGCCAAAATAATTTGGATAACTTTATATCTGTTTGACCTCACCAATGAAGAACTGGACACAGGAGGCTGGTTCAACTGTTGATTCAACAGTGCACTGACTTAACCTACTTTCAGCTTCAACAGGAAGAGGAGGATTTGCAGAAAGGAAAACCCTCTGATTACGGGGAGTTTATAAGAGCTGTGTGAAGCTCACACCCCACCCACGTCAAAAAATCCAGCAAATAGTCTGAGTGGTTAGTGCTCCGTTTGTGCAGGTTTAAAATGAAAATGGTTGAATTTAAAATATATTTACTAAATATTAAGTACATTACTTGGATGAACTTTGTTGAACCAATGATGCTGCCGTGCACTTCCGGTTTTACTCTGCAAAAACTTTGCTGAGCAACTCGCATATTGGCTATGGATTTTTTTTCTATTTGTTTTACCCATTTGCTGCATAATCAGCAGAAAGCAAGTCAACAATGTGAATATAATTGTTCAGAGAGAGCACCCCCGAAACTAAAGCACAGTTGAACAGTCATGTTATACACATTATGTTACGGCTGCATGTGCTCTATTGGCAGGATTCAATTACTGTAGAGAGAGCTTGGTGAGAAAACATTGCTATTGTAAAACATTTCTTGAAATGAGACATGGTGGGTATTTTTTGAACCTTCATAAAAGAACTACAGAGAACGTAATAAGGTTTATGGCCGCGCTTTTGCCAAAGGAGAATGCATCAGCACAGAGGCTCCTCCAAGCCCTTCCACCAAGCGTTCTGCCCTTCCTTAGCTGGAGCTCTGTGGACCTTTTATTCAGTCAGGAAGAGTGTGAACAGATAAACAGGGTCCTTTGGCTCTGGGTGTTTCTCAACAGGAAGAAAATAAATTCCTAACAAAACAAATTTCTTATTGTTATAAATCTTTATTGAAGTTCAAAACAAAAGAAGATACACATTGTACTACAGCTGAAAATCTGAAGAATTTAAGAAGTTTTGGAGCAAAATAGGGGTGGCTAAACAACATTAGTGCACAAACAGAGCACTAACGAATTAGCCCACTTTGGTTTGTTTTGGAGCAATATGAGGGGATGATGAACTCTGGATGACGTAAAAAATTATTTTTTATATCTCAGAAAGCAAAACTGCGCAAACGAAAATTTTAACGGCACAAACCTGCACAAACGGAGCACTAACCACTCAGACGATTTGCTGGTGTCACGAGCCAGCTCAGCCAGGGGAAGGAGAAGTAACATTTAAACAACCTAGATGTTACAGGTTTGTCAGTTTGGGGTTTATCGTTTTGGTATTGGCAAAAATAAAAAGTAACAAAACAACTACAATCAAAAGTGAGGGGCTTACAACACTAAATAAAACAAAGTCCACAAAACATTCAGAGTGATAAACAAAAGAACTTAACCAAACAAAATTGACTTTAAGTCCAAATTAACCAAGGTTAAACAAAAAAACAAACTACAAATCATATCTCTACTGATCTCCTGCAGAAATCAGCTGTTTCTTGTCACATTCTCAGCATTTCTCTTACTGCGTGTCACTTCCTGAAGTCTCAGAAAAATAACAATGAGACTATAAAAAATATCTTAGCTCTCTCTTATTGTTTTGTTTTGGAAAATATGACAAAATTATGAAACATAGCACATGGTGCAGGACACCTGGAGGCGGGGCTCAATACCCACCCTAGTCAGGAGGAGTCACCCAGCTGCAGACCTAACCAGGGTCTGCAGTTGGATCTGCAGCTGGGTCTGCAGCTGGGTCTGCAGCTGGGTCTGCTGGTGCGTGGGTCTGCAGCTGCGTGGGTCTGCACTCTGGAGTAAAGTGGAGTGATACCGGATAGAGTAGAGCAGGGCTGCTGAAGTAGAGCCAGTGCAAAAGAGGCATAACTGAGTAGTGAGCAATATACCATGTGAACAAAGTCCAGATTTTGTCTGTCCTGAAAACCCACTGAGGTCAGTCTGCAAGTTTAGTGTCTACATTTGGTTTTCCATGATGGAAAGAATGGCCTCATATATTCTGGGTCACTTGATGGTGTTTTGTCAAAAACAGTCAAAAGAAAAGTTGTGTTTAACTCTGGAAATGGAAAAGCTGAATCACTGTCTGCCAAAGACGGGAAAAGGGTGAGTTTGTGCTCTGCTGTTTGCGTGCTTCTCCAGAGAAGACAATAGACATTAGTGCAGCAATGTCTATTCTATAAATAAGAAAGGAAGTACAAAAGCAAATATTGACAAGGGGAGAGGCTAGGTAGGAGTCCATTAGTCTTATAAAAAATGAAGGTAGGCATTAGTGGTCAGTCTAAAAAAATAACCAAGCTAAACAAAGTGTAACACTGAAGACAATGCACACAAAGTCAGTGACCTGAAGGGAAGCCCTCAAACTTTTGTATTTTTCTTTGTAGAAAGAGAAGCTGAGATCTCTTTGCAGCAGTACTTTACTAAGTACTTCTGCGTACTACACCCTCTCTCCTATTGATCTGAAAGGTCTAAAACACAGTTATATTTAGTCAAACTGCATTAGATTTTATTTACCACATGAAGAGGGTCAAACAAAGGGAGGAAACATTTCTTTTTCTTATGATCACAGATGTAAGAAACTTCTTATTAAAGTGTTCACAAAATATTTCAAAATTACATATTAAATGTATAATATAAACTATGTTTGTCTTTGGGGTCCCTGTAATCCAAGCTCTCATTACAGCATGAAAACAAAAGAACACTTCAAGAAAACCAGAGAACAGGTTATAGCAAAAAGTAATAAGACTGAAACACAATTCTAAGGCCTTGAAGGAACCCAAGACCTTAGAACTTCTTATTGTGTCACACCTTATGGTCCGGTAGACTCGCTTCGATTGGGGACCAAAACTGCAACTGTTACATTTTCAGCTGCTGTGGTTTACTTTCACACTGCACAAACTAATTGAAACATCTGTTCCACCACTCACCTGTGGTGGCGCTGCAGGTATCAACACAAAACCTCTGAAAGAGACCAAGACAACTTCCTTCTTCAGAGATGTTAACAAAGTGGAGAAGTGTCCGATCTTAGCAGTTGTACTGTTTACAGTTCTATTGCCATGGCAACTGACACAATTACTCTCTGCCTGAGAGCAAAGAGTAATATTGACCAGAATGTCCTGCACTATTGACCCTTTGCAACTTTGCCACTAAATCATTCAAGGTGCCTTGATGAACTTTGGAAGTGAGGGACGGGAGTATTGAACAGAAATTGTTCTCCCAGTGTAGCCATGGCTTCTTCTTCTCCTCATGCATGTTAAAGGCCGCCGGCTCTTCTGCAGTCAAGTTGCATGCGCATCCACTGTTTACAAAGAAATAGTCTCTCTATTTGTTCCCCTCTATAGACAGATTATTTCTTTGTAAACACAATGGATGCGCACACAATTTTCCTGACAACAACAATATGTTGGGCTACTAAATTAACATTAGTGAATTATGCGTCTTTATAACCTGTAAGCATTAAATGCAAGTGAATCGATAAATGATGAGAGAAAATGACCCAAATGTCTGGGGAATTACTTGCTAGCAATATTAAAGCAATTTGTTCATGGTTAGATCTTTAACTCTCAATGGGATTTGTCAAGACTTATATAAACAAACATAAACAATAAAACGGTTAGCAATAAGAGCAACGGAAAAGGGTTTCCCTAAAATTTTCATTTTTAGAATTAAAAAAAAGAAATTCATATTTAGCATGCAAAGAACAAATACATTTTTTTCCTAGTTTGATGACAGAGGGAAAATGAAGATTTAGCTGCATCCATCAAAGCAGGTGATAAACTAAGCCATCAGAAATTACAAAAGCTGCGGGACGCAGTGTGAGGTACAGAGAGGCTAAAGACAACAACTGTGCTGGTGGGGGAGTTGTACATTATTTTATTAGCCTAACTGTAAATAGTTAATATATAAGATTAAGTATATTAATATAATCTTACCTGCATTCTGAAGGCGACATGTGCAGTAGAGTGGCTGCTGACACATCGTGACGTCAACCTTTTGCTGAGAGATCTGCTCAAAAACGACATGCTCAAAATAAAATGACTGTCTCCCTACAAGGTTTATTTGAATTTTTCTGGTATCAAATTAAGTGTAGCAGAATACTCCAGGGGTCTACAAATCAATACTCATGTCTGAGTGAGAATACTGAGTGAGAATGAGTAAATGAATATGGGCACACAGCAGAAAATAGATTTTAAAAATAATTTCTACCCACAAAATGCATTTTGCACTGGTAAAAATGTTGTTAAACTGTTAATACAGGACTGATGTTGTGATGGCTTCCTGAAGTTTCAGAGTTATTCAAGAGACAGAGGCCCAAATTCATGACGCTAAATCAAGAAGTAACATTTTTTTTAGTCTTTTTTGGTTATATATATGACCGCACTTGGTTTATCTTTCTCTCTCTCAAGCAGAGATGGAAGGAAGTTGGCTCCTGCTGGCACACCTAAGATGGAATTTTTTCTTCTTATATCACTTTGTTGATTAAGGTACTTGACTGGAAGATTGAATTATCTTTGTTAATAAACTCTTGTATATCGGAGAGAAGTTGTCTGACTCTGTGTAGGACATTGCTGTTCAAAAGCAACAGTGCTGGACTGTTGCTTTATTTATTGTTATATTAATACATTATCATTAGCAGGTGGGTATTTAAGCCATCCTATGGTTTTAAGAGACGAGGATGCCACAAACTTTTTACTTTCCGCGTGGTCCCCATGTGCACTTTTATAATATTTTGTTTACTTGTGATTTCGGGAACTGACGTTCTGATGGAACAGCCCTCCCCCGCTGTCCATCTGTCCATTTCTCCTGCACAGCAAATTTTGCAGAGTTAAATCAACACTATGCCGAGTCTATTTGGTCCTTTTCAGAATTGGCATTAATTTAACTCTTACAGAGTTATTTCAACAATAGTTTGAGTAGTCATAACCATTCCGACCATACCCAATAGACTCGGCATAGTGTTGATTTAACTGTGCAGAATTTGCTGTGTGAATGCTGTGCTAAGACAACAAGGGTTAAAAGCAATCACAGTGACTGAATTTGTATTTTTCCCAATAATCAAGCGGTGCCCTGACTTGGTAATTTTGATCTGAAATACTAGTTTTATTAATATTTTCTCTCAACAAATTTTTTTAGCTTTTCATAGCCAAACCATTCCTACTGTGGTACAACAACAATGTATTGCTCTACTACATTCATTCTTTGCATGATTTCTGACCCTCCAGTGTGACAGGTTTAGCCTGTTTGGATTTTGTTTCCCTTTGGACATTAATATGTTTCTTCATTGAAAAAAAACAAAAATTCACAGACATAAATTCTATTTCAGTCTTTTATTTGAGCTTAGTTTGTTAAAAAAAGATTCAATCTATCACTTGTCCAATACAATGTGATAAAGTCAGATAAAAATGTAACTTATCTCAAGATAGTTTTACTCTGAAAAATGATCAACCCAGTAAAGAGTGCTTAGCCATTGGGGAGCCTGATCAGTTGTGGGCTAGACATCTGCTGACCTGTGACCCTGGCAGGGATAAAATCATAACAAACAATAGATAGATGGGAAAGAAACACTGGATGATTATCTTTATTTGAGCTTTACGATTAGTTTTTGTAGGAACTGTCTGATCTTCTGAACACTTGTGCTGCAAGAAACTTTCAGAACTTAGTTAAAGAACTAATGCAAAAATAGCTAGGACTTCATCCCAAGCAACTTCAGACCAACCATCAAAAAAACGATTAAAGATGTCTTCATAGCAGGAAGAAACAGTTAGAAGTACAGAAAAGAGAACTGTTGGAGGCATGGACATCTGGACTACTGTGGGTTTCCTGGCATGACAGGTGACTGTATGGAACTGAGCCAGAACAAGACACAGATGGACCAGGTTTGCAGGAAATATGGAGCTACTAATTAGCACTGGAACCAATATCGGATCACAAGCTCTGCTAAATGTAGAGCTGTTCCTGCCTTACAGTGAACCTTGAAAGCTGCATGACAATGTTAAGCAAAACATTATAAGATAAACTCAGGAAAAACAGTGATGGACATTCAGCTATTCCTCTTTTATCAGTCAGGAATATGAAATTCTACTTAAAAAAATTCCCACACAATAACATCTGGCATGAAATCTCCGCCCCCTTCCTATTACGCAGAACCTCTTGCAAAAGTCAGGAGGTTCTGCGTTGTATCTGCTCAAGTCATCGAGGCGGACTCGGCCCCGGAGCGGAGCCTGTGTCTGCGAAGCACTCTGAGTTGTTCTGTTTTGAGGCATTTGAAGGAATCTGAATGATTCCTTCAAATGCCTCAAACTTAGAACTGATGAAGTAATCATGATAAAATGTCATTAATATATCATTAATCTTTAAAATTTAGAAATAAGTACAGCAAAGATTAAATATTTAAATATTAAATATTTCAGTGAATGATATTAAACCCAAGTATACACTGTCATATAAAAGGGAGGAGTAATTGACTAAAAGATTTATTTGTTTCTTTTAAAAATGAATTATGTTGGAGGTTTTATAATTTATAAATTATTACTCAAAAATTCAAAAAAGAAGAGCAAAGTGAGAACGTTTGTCTTAAGTGTGTACCAACTAGATGAAAGATGAAAGAACTGCACATCATGTACCAACCACAAAATACTAAATAATACAAAACAGGAAGATGAAAACTAAAAGTGAAAGAATCCACAGATGATTGGGAGTCTAATCTCATAACATTTTGATGCTCTATGCTGAAGCTGTTGAAGGCCAGTTCTGTCCCAGTTAAACCGCATTTCTCAATCACCTTCTCAAATTTGAGCAGGTTTTGTGTAGGGATGGGCGGAACTGCATCCTCCAGCTATCATAATATGGGCAAGAATATTTTTTTCAACATAGACATGTTTGTGAATAAAAACAGCTCTGATGACAAAGTCACAAAAAACAGTTTTATTTATATTCATAATTATCCTAATGAATATATAGGTGAGGCAACCTCAGTGAGGCACCTCAACGCCTCCGCCCACCTGCCCCCGCCCACCTGCCTCCGCCCACCTGCTTCCACCCACCTGCTTCCACCCACTTGCTTCCACCCACCTTCATCTGACAGTAAAACAGTATTCAGCTGAGTTGCTATGGAATCAGTCTATTACTAGGATTTATTTAGTACCAAATTTGCATATTTTATAATCTGTCATAATCCGCTGTCATAATCAGCGGCCATCTTTCCTATGGTCTTTTCAACAAGTACAGTCTCAGATCAACACAGCAAACCTTCAACAGGAACAGTGAAGTAAACAGACTGCTTTTGCTTTGTATTTTCCCAGCATGATGACAATTATGTAGTTTGGTCTGATTCCATATTAGGTTCTTGATTAGTATGGGTTCTGGCTATGTTGTTGTACCGTGTCTTAAGGTCTCAAGTTCCTTTTCAGCTTTGAGCCTGTTAGTACTGCTACCTTTATGAGTTGATGAATAAATTAAAATCTTGAATTTTATGTCTGAAAAGACCTTAAGCGCTTGTTTGCAGAGGACTGAGAAGTCCCTTCCATGATGGTTGTAAACCAAGTTCTTTTCAAGCAGGCCACTCAGTGTCACACCAGCATATGAACATGTTTTATTTTTTCATGTTTTGATGGAGACCAAGATTAACTAAAACTTCACTTCCACATATTCTTGCAGTAGACATGCCACTGAGTGGTGTGGTATCTGCTGACATTGTTAATTCATCATATGTATAAACAGTAGTGATTAGTTACAATATAAACAAGAAATAGCACATTGAAATCTAGTTATACTAAGCTGTTTTTTCACCTCCTGGCATGCTATTTATTAGCTTTAGTAACATATACTGTGTATTCACTTCTTTTTTTTTTAAAGGTTTTATTGGCTCTAGTGGCCTTTATTTAATAGTTGGTGGACAGGAATGAGAGAGGGGGAAGACATGCAGCAAAGGTCGCCAGGCCGGGATTCGAACCTGGGACGGCCGCGTCGAGGACTAAGGCCGCCACCAAAGCACCCCCACTTCTTTTTTAAAACCTTTGATTTTTGTGGCTGATTTCCCTTTTAGCTAATAACACACCAAATGTTCTACTATAATAAAATACTAGCTGTTACAATTATTACAGCTTCCTTGACTTTTATAATGTGGTTTGGCTTTTAAATAAATTGTATAAAACCACAAATCCAAGACTGAGTTAAGTATACAGTTTCAGTAGCAAAGGCGGGCTCGAGTTACTACTGTTGACGTGGCAACATTTCTGGACAATGTCATGTAAGCAACAGGATAACAGCTTGTAATTAAATGTGTCCACATTCTGTGCCAACCATTCTTGAAGCAAATTTGAAGAAGACCGTCTGAAATTCCTGGGAGGTTTGCATTTGTTACATCCACCTGCTTATTATAGGTTCTGAAAATAAAGAGAGCAAAAAAAATGTGTGTTGGAAACTCAGAAATGAGCAGCTTGTGAGTGTTTGCTAATGGAGACAAGAGAGATGGAAGATTTGTAAAACTTGTACAGCAAATGATAACATGGCCAGTTATCACTGGACAAACTCAGTGTAGGCTTCCCAGATTCAATCTGCTTACTTAGTGTTTGTGCTTGTGTAACTTGGCTAAGTGTGGCACACTTACACAACTGTGTTGGAGCAAAAGTAAGCAGACTGTTTTTCCACAAGAACCAGCTGGATCTGATGGATTTTTGCAAGCCTGTTATGGGCATAGTCAAACTCACAGCATCTTGAGATTAGCTCCTTGTGTTTTTGTTGGTTTTTGGATTGTTTTGGCCGCCTCTTGTACATCCAGATGCTAGCATGAGTAATGACAGTTTAATTGTGGAGCTAAAGTGGTTAATTTTCCTACTGAAAATTAACTGTGTCTGTGCCTTGATGCAATGCAGAAAAAATAAAACCCTAGTTCATAACACACAAAATGGGTATCTTACAATCTGTCTTCCAATGGCTTGATTTTTTCCACCCAGTAAAACTTATAATGTGCCTTCTATTAGTTAATATAGCCTTCACTGATACATTTATTAGGTATTTGTTAGGTTTGATTCATGTACATCACAGTGGAGGCATCTTGTCCCACTCTATGTCGAATTTATTTCAAACATGAACAGCATGTTTGAAATAACATCTCAGTCGAGTTTCAGTACAGAATTTAACTAGGCCCCTACAAAGAAGTGATTTTTTTGTCTTATTTATTTGTCTCATGTTTACATTCAGTGGTGGACTTGCTGCTATATTGAATACTTTATTTTTGGCTTAATAGATATTTGAAACCATCAGAACAAACACCAAACTATCAAGCTGTTTTTAGGAAGTCCTAAAGACAATCAGACAATCTGTTCTAAAGGCTAACATAGCTACATACCAATTATTGCAAAATGTGACTCCACAAGCTATTGTTTAATTATGGGGTGATTTTACATGGAGCCATGTTGGTACATCTCCAACGGGTTTTTATTATGCTGTGTTATATTCATGCAGTATGAGAGTTGTTTCACTTTTCTGCAGAAATTTGCAGGTTACAGATTTTTCTACCTACCAAGTGAAGACTGCACACAGTTACTTTGTTGGAAATTTAACAAAAATTGTAAATGTTTTACAGGCTTAGTAACTACCTGGTATAACTGAAAATACATGCCAGTTAGACTCCTAAATCATTTGTTGTAGAATGATTTAGGAAGTTTGATATATCACAGGGTAGAGCACACCTTCCCTTAGGTTCATCTTTAAGATGACAAAAATATACTTGGTTAAAAAGTTGTAGGCTCTTGTGTGGGACAATTCACCTCAGATGTTGTAAGGTATCTTGTAGCTCATCAGCATTGTATTTGACTGTCAAATACATCCTCTACATCCAGAGGATGAAGAAGATGCGCTCATCTTCATCCTCTTATGGGATGAACAGGAAGGTAAAATGGGTCCTAAATGGACAGAAGGTTTGTAATTGAATCATATTAACTTCCCCACAGAAGGTAAGCATGTGACGATTCTTTAGCTACTGGGAAATTATTTCTTATTTAGAAACAATGTGTAAGTGCATTAGGAAAAACTTTTTACCTGGGTCTAAATTGAAATCCATATGTGAAATTCTTGTACAGTGGGGAAAAAAGTATTTAGTCACCAATTGTGCAAGTTCTCCCACTTACAAACATGAGGCCTGTAATTGACATTATAGGTAGACCTCAACTATGAGAGACAAAAGGAGAAAAACATTTCACAAAGACACATTGTCTGAATTTTATAGAATTTATTTGCAAATAAGGGTAGAAAATAAGTATTTGGTCTCCTAGAAACAAGCCAGATTTCTGTCTGTCACAAACCTGTAACTTCTTCCTTCAGAGGCTCCTCTATTCTCCACTCATTACCTGCATCAATGGATCCTGTTTGAACTTGTTAACAGTATAAAAGACACCTGTCCACAACCTCAGACAGTCACACTCCAAGTTCCACTATGGTGAAGACCAAAGACTGTGGAAGGACCAGAAACAGAAATGTAGACCTGCACCAGGCTGGGAGACTGAATCTGCAACAGGCAAGCAGCTTGGTGTGAAGAAATCTACTGTGGGAGCGATAATCAGGAAATGGAAGACCTACAAGACCACTGCTAACCTCCCTCCATCAGGGGCTCCAGATCTCAGCCTGTGGGGTCAGAATGATCACAAGAATGGTGAGCAAAATCCCAGAACCACACAGGGGACCGAGTGAATGACCTGCAGAAAGCTGGGGTCAAAGTTACAAAGGCTACCGTCAGTAACGCACTACGCCACCATGGACTCAGATCTTGCAGTGCCAGACGTGTCCCCCTGCTGGAGCCAGTACATATCTGGGCACGTCTGAAGTTTGCTAGAGAGCATTTGGATGTTCCAGAAGAGTATTGGGAGAATGTCAGATGAAACCAAAGTAGACTTGTTTGGTATAAACACAACTCGTCATGTTCGGAGGAGAGTGAATGCTGAGTTGCACCAAAGAACACCGTACCAACTGTGAAGCATGGCGGTGGCAGCATCATGCTTTGGGGCTGTTTCTCTGCAAAGGAACCAGGACGACTGGTCTGTGTAATGACAGAATGAATGGATCCATGTACTGTGAGATTTTGAGTGCAAACCTCCTTCCATCAGCAAGAGCATTGAAGATGAAACGTGGCTGGGTCTTTCACCATGACAATGATCCCAAGCACACTGCCATGGCAACAAAGGCGTGGCTTCATAAGAAGCATTTCAAGGTCCTGGAGTGGCCTAGTCAGTCCAGATCTCAACCCCATGGAAAACCTTTGGAGGGAGTTGAAAGTCCGTGTTGCTGCTGCCAGCCCCAGAACATCACTGCTTTAGAGGAGATCTGCTTGGAGGAATGGGCCAACATTCCAGCAACGGTGTGAGCCGACCTGGTGAAGACTTACAGAAACCGTTTGACCTCTGACATTGCCAACAAACGATATATTACAAAGTATTGAGATGAACTTTTGTTATTGACCAAATACTTATTTTCTACCCTTATTTGCAAATAAATTCTTTAAAATTCAGACAATGTGATTTTCAGAATTTTTTTTCTCATTTTGTCTCTCATAGTTGAGGTCTACCTATGATGTCAATTACAGGCCTCTCTTCTTTTTAAGTGGTTGGTGACTGACTAAATACTTTTTCCCCAGTGTATGTGTTCTCACTGTGCATACAAAAGGTTTTGGAAACTGGGGAGGTCCACACTGTGGCCATTGTCCTTCATGGCATCAGTAGGATCAAAACAGTTCCATTGCAATGATTGCAATGACAAAAATATGCGGCTCTAAAGAGGACAATGGTTTCATGATGCTGAAGTGTGTCTGCACCATAAACAGACGAGGTAGAAGAAGAGGCCAGAGAAATCTTAGCCACAGAGAATCTATTTTTATTCATGTCAAAGCTTCTGCACCACTTACCATGAGACGTTTTGTGGCCCATTTTCAAAACCTGAGAAAGCACATGTAACGGTTGTACTATGGATCAGAAAAAAATTCAAAATGAATAAAATTAACTCAGCTACCCACACCCTAGCGTGGCGTGTGTCCAACAATGGGCACCAAATAATGGCTAAAAGTCCAGTTAATTCATTTTAAAACCAGGCATTAAGCAACGTTTTACTACAATCTACCTCCAATGCATGTGGCTGGTGTCAGTAAAGTCCTGACTGAATGAATATCATTAGAACCTGTTTATGTCACGTTAACGATGAACAGCTGGAAAGTTATCGGGTTTATCAACTGCGGCAGCAGTTTGGCTGCAGCTCCTCTCCTGGTCATTTCTCTGGATATTCTTTGCACCAAATGTTGAATAAACATTAATGTTGTTTTCACATATCATCTCCGATGTCCGTTGCTCTCCGGTTGAGCCGTCAGCTCAATCAATTTCAATTGATTTTCAATCACCATTTCAATCAATAATTGTGCAATGATGGTTTTTTAATTCTCACAAATAAAGAATCAATGATGACAATTTACTCATTTGGACATAAAAAATGGAATTTATATCTTTTATGTCCACTGAAAAAAACCTAAACACAAACAAGCAATTTCAAGACAAATGAGTCATGCAGAGTATTGATGTTTTCCCCCCAACTTCTGCTGAGTGTCACTCAGTGTGGACGGAGTTTGCAAAGGTTCCTGCCAAAAGTGGTATGAATGCCTGCTTTCTCGCAGTTTCCTTGTGAAGTAAAAAGAACAACGAGAAAGTTGGCTTGCGTGTGTGCACGTGTGCACCCCCACTCACGCACACACACGCACACCAAATACATATACGTGTGTGTGTGCGGTGAAAATATGGTTCATAGCTGCAAGGAAACATATAGAATTGGACATTTTTTCAAATATTTTTTAACCTTCAACTTTACTGCTGGGTCAAATTGACCTGAACAGTAACTATGTAATATGTTGACGCAGGGGGGGGGGGGTTGCAAATGTATAAAATGAATACATTTTCAATTTATATTTAGAGTGCACCTATTGAGAAAATTAAGTCTATTATTTAAAAGACCTATTAAATAGTTGGGCCTACTAAATAGGTCCAACTATTTAAAAAAAAAAAAGTTTAAAAAGGGTCAAGTCTGATTGTGTTGGTCTGTTTTTTCTCACTAAACTGATTTTGTTCCAGGCCTGTGAAACTGCCTCATACCTTGACCTAACAAAAAGATACGGAAAGTAAACAGGAATCATCTATGCAGAAATCCACACATGCAGCTTTAGCCCAAGAACTCCCTTATCTCCAAAGAAACACCTTCCTCCTGTTTGTTTTTACTTTCCCATCACTTTGACTTCAGGTGCATGCAGCCGTGTGCAGCTGCAGCACATGAAAATAACTACATATAACATTTCATTAATACAAACTGAATTTAATTAAACATGTATTCTTATAAGTGCTATTTGTGACTTTTTGGCTTAATGTCCAGTCCTGTTGTGTTGCCTTCAATAATAACAGCTTTGACTGATTAGCCTATTTTTATCAAAGAAACACTTAGCTGGTTGATGGCAGCAAACCTTTAAAAACAGATATAAATCTTATATATTTCATATCTTTTTTCAGTTTACCTTTGTATGAAGCAACACATAACTTTTATTTTGTAATGACCGACATTCATGTAAGAAAAAATGGCTGAAATCATTAATGTAAGGAATTAATCTTTTAAATAATATTGTAAACACTCCTACAGTCGTATCAGCAGCATCTGATACGACTGTAGCCTACAGTCTCAAGCTGAGGCCAGGTTGAGGCTACAGTAAAGAGTCTAAAACCTTGACTGTGCACTGAGGAGATAATTGTTGATTCAGGGACACATAAAAGTTTTTGGACACCAGGCCTTGAGGACTGGGTCCCACCCATGTGGTCAACGATGGATGGTAAAAAACAATATTCTACAATTGCATTCATTGCAAGGTTGCTGGGATACATTAGAAAAAGGCAGGCGCCTATGTAAACTGGGTATATTTACAAGTTGGAGGAGGTTAAAAGATGTGATGTAGGCAGGAAGAGTCAGACGGTATGGCACAGATTACTCTAGGGTTACATGTATTTATATAACGCATTACACTTGATAGAGAAGGACCCCACCATGGTCTAAGAGGCTGTGAGAGCATGTAAAGAGGAAGAGACACGTATTTGGGGAAGTACAGTGTGGAAAAGGCAGGGATGCTGAAAAGATTT
The DNA here is from genome assembly GCA_902982915.1 of Phalloptychus januarius. NCBI lineage: Eukaryota > Metazoa > Chordata > Actinopteri > Cyprinodontiformes > Poeciliidae > Phalloptychus > Phalloptychus januarius. Next base: position 860,675 of record CADWAE010000127.1, read on the forward strand.
AAGATGCCAGGATGGACACTGGTCAAAATGAAAGGAAACCTAACCTGAATTAAGGTTGTGGGATTAATAGTTCTTGTACCAGCCTGTAGTTCAGTCCTTCATGGCTGAAGGCCCAACATGTTTTATTTTATTATCACATTTAAGTCAGCACCATAGAAAAATGCCCCTTTTTGCCATTCTCTCTTTGATTGTGTAGTTTATGCAACCTCATTACTAGCTGTGGTGCAACAGTTGGCAGCTGGAGGACCCATTGAAAAGGCAATCTTTGACTGAAATTGGTCTGGAAAATCTAAAATCAATAACGTGGCTAAAAATACAGCATCAACATTGCTGGTCTCTCTTGTGCTTTACCAACATGTTTGTGCTATTTGGGGCTGTAAAAGGTGATTTTGCAACCAAAGGTCTCATCATCATTTCATAACTGTTAGCTCATAATTCTGTCCTTGAGGAAAAAAATAAACTCTTTATTTTCTTTTTTTTTCCATTTGGATTTATGCTCTGTAAAATGTATTGTATTTATTTTTTGTCAGGTGACATTTTCTGCTCTGAAAGGCACCTTTTCAAAAAATATATTATTACTACCACTACTATTGTTAATTATTATTACTATGTAATAATAATTATTACTATGTAATAATAATTATTACTATGTAATAATAATTACAGCTTGTATACTAGTACTAGCTGGAACCATTGCCATGGTTATTTGTGCACGTGGTGACAGGTTCTGGAAATTTCTACTAATTTTCATATGTAGTTAAGGGTATCAACAGGGTGGACCAGCAGCTGCGCTTTATTTCTCGCAAAAACTGGGACATATAGAGGAAAGGTGCGCAGCCACATGTGTGCACACAGTTTTATACATGTAATTTTTTTCTATGTCGTACTTTTCAAAATGTGTCCATACATACATTTTTAGTGTGAAAGCTGTGCACTATTTCATACATGGGGCCCGTGATGATCGTCAATGTTTGAACTACGAGGAGCCCAATCACTTTTCCAGACACTTCATTAAATGCCTTGAGGTGCTGTCAATGTTTAATGACGTATTGATGAGTATGTTTAGCAGACAACAGCCACAACAGGACTCACTCTCTTTTTCCTGTACCCCCATGGGTGTCATCTGTCACTCTATCTCCAGCTAATCAATATCTCTGGGGACTCCTGCAGTAGACCTGCTGGTGACAAGGCGCATTAAAAATGTAGCGCTGTTATCTCTGCTGGCTATTCATACATTTTTCATGGTTTGGAGAAGCCCTCAAAAGTGTACAATCCACAGTGCTTGTTTTCTTTACTTGACACCAACTGTGTTCTTGTCAAAAAAAAAAAAAAGAAAGGTTTTGTGTACCTTCTGACACTAATTGCACTGATAATACAATACAAAATAATTACATAGAGTTTTAGTTTTAGTTCTTTAGCTTATTGAAGATTTTGAAATTTGAAGATTTTCATTTTAATGCTGTTCTGCACCTTTCAGAGTAATGAATTTGCTTTAAATGTGTGTTCAGAAACATTAGTACTCCCAGTCAGTCACTCCGAAAAAATGATATCTCATGACTATTGTAAAATCACAAAACTGCTTTTTCACAAATTATAGATTTTCATAACATATAAGAGTTTTCAACTTATATGTCTAGTTCAGTGGTGGTCAGGTTTCAGCCGTCCTTACCTTGGACATGTCTTTGAACATCTTGTACTTCTGGGCTCTCCAGGTAGGTTACAGTTCTGGACTATGACAGCACTGGAAGATAACGGGTTCCTGGTAGCTTCTCATTTGATTCTTCTCAAATCTTTGGCAATTTATTGATGTCTTTCTTTCTCAACACGTTTTTTTGCGACCTTGTTGACTATTTGCAGCAAAATGTTTGATGATTCTGTGATCAAGCTCCAATATCTTTGCAATCTCAAGAGTGCTGCATCCCTCTGAAAGACTTTTCACAATTTTGGACTTTTCAGAGTCACTTAAATCTCTTTTTTGGCTCATTTTGCCTGATGAAAAGAAGCTGCTTAATAAATATACACATCTTGATATTGGGTGTTGATCTCCTTAGGCCCCGCCCCCCTCATTGAACAAATACACATCAGCTGTTAAGTTAATATTCAATAAGCATTCAAGTTTATACAGCTTTGAGTTGGAAAATATGCATAAAAATGATGATATAGTCAAAACTAAAACTTGCCTAATAATTGTGCACAGAGTACACATCTGAATTTTCTTTTTCCACAAGTTTCAGAATTTTTCTGGCTGCAGACTTTCATTATAAAAGATGCATATTTTTATATATGATGCTCATGGTGAGGACTACTGGTCTTGCCAACCTTTATTTACACACAAGCAAATTACACCTTTCTTTTGAGAGCTACATGCTGCATTCTGCTTGAAGCCTTTGTTGCTAGCAACAAAGGTTCAACCCAGGATGTCATCATGGAGCCAGCTTTCAGTGAAGCAGAGGGCAGCAGATCAGTAGCCTGAGAAGGAGCAGCAGTCCGTTTTGTTTTCCAGGAAGTGAATGTTCATCAGGTATATAGATGGAAGCAGAATACATGGTCCTCCACTCTCAGAGCATGATGAGGCTACATTTCCCCTTTTGGCGTCTCTGGTAAATCCAACAGAGATCCCTCCAATGAGGATCTTGGAAAAAACTTTGAATGAATGAAAACCAGAGAAAAAGGAGAATGTGAGACAAGCAGAAAATCAACACTTATTAAAAAATATATTTTTAATAAGAAAAAGGCTTTGATGAAGCTATCATGACTTGAACAGCTCAGCAAGTCTGGTACTTTCTTTGCAATGAAAGCTGCTTCAACATTGTTTCAAAGTCCTGCAGCAGATCATTTCATTCTGATGTGTTTAAGATTCTTATTTGTAAACCAACACCAACTATAACTTTACAAGCTGCTCAGTATTCCACATTTAATCTCAGTGTAGTGTAGCGTTCTCATAAAATTATGACTTTATTGTAACATTATTAAAACTTTACTCTAGTATTTAAAACAAACCAGCAAAAACTCAGTCTGGTCCTGCTCCGTCATAAGCATGTAACTGTAGCTCACAGAAAAATGCCAGGAAATAGATGAAGCCTTTTTACTCTGAAAGCAAAATGCTATACACTTTTTGTGACAAGCTTGCAAATTTTGCACAAAAAAATTTAAAATTTAAAACTTTATACCTTTTGGAAAACAAGCTGAAGAAGCTGACAAGTACACCAATGATTATAACTTTATAAAGTTTATAAATAATTTGCTGGGATGAACATTTTTAGTCTAACACAGTTTGCTCTGTTAGACAAATTATTTGCACTTTTTCTCTTTTGAGAATCCCACAGGCTTAACAGTCTTGATTAAATGTTGCTGATTGAGTTAATAAACTGAACTTGGAAATAGTTTTGAGATTTAAATCAATAAGATTAGGTACAATCAGTCATTTTAGCTGTTTTATAAGCAGCTAAAATGATTATAAAACATCTGCAAAAACTATTGTTTTGTGCAGATGAATTATTAAATATTATCAGATTTGTAATAGCATTTCAATTTGGGAAAAAATGTATGAACCCTGAGGGCGTCCTGCAGGGGGTGACAGAAAATAATTGAGAAACGGTGCATGACTGCCTCAATGACAGAAGAGAATGTAAACATGACTCAGGTCTCTGTAGGACATACTGTCTGTGATGCAGCATGTCATCGTTCACTCTGACGTTCCAAGGCACCTTATAGACACTAGCACATGGCTGATTGCTTCTCTCTGTTTTGCATCTATAAATTTTTAGGGGTGACTCCAGCTTTGCGTAGCCAGGTTCCCAGCAGATGAAGCTTACAGTATGGATTTATCCCACACCAATAAAACTCTTATAGCCTGCGTTCAGGGCCCCAGTATTCATTATTATTCATGAGGACGTTTCACTCAGAGTCTTCTGCTATGTCTGCCCATTGCCTCTCCTGCACAGGAAACACCCAGAACAAGTCTGATGGAACAGGAACTGATATGGTTGCTCAGACACCCACCTGCTTTCATACCTAAAAGCCTGAATGTGGGTGGAAGTTCCACAAGATAAAAAAAATAAACACACACTTCACTATAAAATAGGTCGTTTCATATATAGATCTGCAAAATGGATATAGTCCTGCAGAGCTCTTAGTGGGCTGACTTAGCTGGCTACCGACACTTCCTTTTCCACTGGAGACTGCTGGACAGTGACCATCTGTTGTGGCAACCTATGCAAAACACCTGGGTGGACCGAGCTTCTCATTGGGGCTGCCCTCCTCCACTCAACTCCTCCAGACTAGCCAGCAGCAACTAGCAAACACCTGGTGGAACTGCACATCTGCAGAGCTCATTATATGAGCTACTTCCCTATGCAATGCTAGTAAAAACATTGTTAAAAGCTTAATAGAGGAACCATGCTGTTGGGAAGACTTTTGCAGCTAAGCTGGCAGTGATCACGTCAGAGTGTCCGGCCAGAACACTTATTGGAGGATGCAGAAAAGATCAGGAGGAGTCCAGGTCTAGTTTCACTTCCTTTATATTGACGTTGCCAGAATGTACATACATATGTGCATATATGTGTATGTGTGTGTTGTGGGTTTCTGAACGCACACACAGAAAGTTATTTGGCTGCTCTCCTTCACCGCTTCCCTCTCTGCAGAGGCTACCGCTGCACACCTGTGTTACATTCAGGGTGCATGGGAAATCCCATGCACAGCCGTACCCTTTTGTACACATGCTGTGATAATTTCCTGTGGGTGGAGTTTCAGAAAGAGCCAAAGTCTTTAAAGACACAGAGGCCCAATTTCAAGGCAGTAAATTACAGTCAAATTTATTTTAAGTCATATTTAATATACATATATAGTATTTTTCATCAAAACTGAAAGTTACATAGTTATTTGACTGTGCTATAAAATTGCACTTTGTGTCTTAAAAACACACAATATTGTCCCTTTAATAGAAACTGTGAGAATCTAGTCACAGGAAGCTAAAGAAGCTTCGGTGATTATCGCATTTAGCTGTGCTGAGACAAAGGTCGCTATTGGCTCTTTCATCTGAGCACAGCTTGATGACCTGCTGACCCACATCGGTGCCTGCATTGAAAAAACACATAAAAAAAAGAATAAAAAAGCACTAAACAGCAGCAAATTCACACCACAATCTAAAGCGATCTAATGATTTAGTGAAAATAAAAAAATAGTGATCATTCATGTATCTCCCTCAGGCAAGGACTTTTACAATGTTTTACATGTGGCTTTTAATTTAAGCCACACAATCATGTTAAAGCTTTTCACTCAGTCTAGGCTTTTCATGACACCAACTAGCCACTACATCACATAGCTGAGTCTGACAGGTTGATGCTCTGCATTCAGCAGCAAAAACCAAAGAAACATACCAAAATAGTTGAACTGAAGACAACATTAGCTGTGTTCAGGGAAGTGAGAAGCAAGATAACAAGAAAAATGAATGAACAAGATAGGCTTTAGAAGAAGTAACTAAAAGCTGGAGGTTGGATTAAGATTAGTGGCAAGAAATCAGATGAGTCCAAGTAAAAGAATGTTCTGCTGCTGTGTTTGAACACACTGAGGGAAAGCAAATGACCTCAGAATGGATATACAAGAATCAAGAGAAACTAAAACACAAAAAAACAGTAAAGTGTATCAATTGAAAAACTAAATGTACCATGAAACGGGTCAAATGTCTATGCAAAAATATGACAAAAAAACTCAGAATGAGAGAAAAAAGCAGAACAGGCAGCTAATTAGCACACATAGAAACCCACAGTGGCAAAATAAAATAGGAACCTCCAGTTAGAAATGTGTTGGGAGTAGGATCCACTACTTTTAAATCTTTTATGCGGCAACATTTTTGATATTCTGTAAAAACAAGAAACAGTGATCGATTGACAGACAAGGTCAGTGAGATTACTGCAACTGGCTTATTGTTAGGTACTACAGCTGCTCAACACATTGCACTAAGTCGGTCTGAAAGGGTCTCAAATCCTAGTTTATGCTTTTGATGTGTAGTTATGTGAAGAAAATTACATGTTCCAGGAGGTTCTGAGTATGAAAACCGTGATATGAACACTTCTGAGAGGTTACACAAGGTCACCTTTGGCCAAATTGTAAGTCAGTTTTTATTGCTTTGTTCTACAGGAAGGCCTTATTTATCTGCTGAGGAATTCTGTGTGCCATGAATATAAAATAGCTTTTCCCTGACAAATGTGGGTTATGGTTATATGTAGCCGGAGGTGGTAGCGTCTGGGCTCTGGACTCAAGGTCAGTGGTGGTTCACATTTTGCACCTGTAAAATGTGAACAGGTGCAAAATGTTCACTGGAGAGAGCAAGGTATGAATGAAGAAAGCAGCGACTCAATCCCAACAAGAGAGATAGAAAAGGATTTTATGGCAGTTAAAGGGAAACTCTTTCACATGACATATTTGTGCAGGTTTGACACCTGTATAGATTGGTGACCTGTAGATGTACAAATTAACACATCTTTATTCATTTTCAGTATAACATGAATATCAGATGAGTCATAAACATATTCAGTATTTAAGACATCAGATTGTTGCAGTTCAGCTCTGTAAGAACATTTATTTTACCTGGGCATGTTGATGTGTTTACAAGTTGTACATGTGGTTCCATAGTTGTCATGACTCTATGTACTCTGATGTACTTTAGCTCAGTGTTTTCTATATGCAGCTCTGTTTACTTAGTGTCCGTTGTTCTAGTTAATCCATTTGTCTGTGATGTCATTCATCTAAAATCTTCATTTCTTTTGCTTTGCTCCTCACTCAGCTGCCATTCATTCAGTTGACTGTACACACCTGGTTTCTATCACATGATCACATCCACAGATTTTTTTTCTGTACTTTTCTTACTGCTAGATCCAAATGTTGCTTGTGGTCCAGTTCTGGTGTTTCCTTTGTATTCCGTGAGTCCGTCACAGAACACAAACACCTTAGGTCTGTACAAGCACTGGTGCATTTTGGGTCTATTCAGCAAATCACAAATGGGACAAATATGGGGTTTCCTTGGATTTCCACTGAATGTCCTATTGTTACAGCTGGCTCAAGGTCATAACAAAAACAGGAGACCATGCAGGGGTTAAAGTGCAGAAAAATAAATATTTATTAACAACAATGTATTGTGAATGTCAGTATCAGTGGTATAATGCAAATGCTTGGATGTGTTGTATGAGTGGAATTATGGAAGTGTTAAGGTGCAAGAAGAAAGACAAACTCAAATGTGCAAAAGGAGGAGTGCAGAAGCCGACAGCAGAACATTACAAGTGTCAAGAGCAGAGTGGACACCGAAAGCGACCCAGAAGGTGGAGACAGCCAGGCTTAAATATTTTGTGCTCCAAATCAACCGGACCAGCAATACCTGCAAAGGGGAGGAGCACAAAAACAGACAAAAGCACCTGCTAACCCAGCCCACAAGGCCCAGTGTCGTAACAGTGCTCCATTGCTTCAAATTTATTCCTATGTAAACTAGGCTTTTGTTGAAGTTTTAATATTAATGATTTAAGAGTCTGAATAAGGGGCAGAGAAAAATTAACAGTTTATTTTATTAGGTTTTCATACAGTAAATTATACAACTCTAGTTAAATAGCATGTAGTTTTTTAATATAAATGTTCTCTTAATCAGTGATTTCATCATTTTTATTACTATTATTTGAACTTGTATTGGAACTAGTCTATAGGCATGATATAGTTGTGCATAAGCCAATCTTGACTTCTGTACACATATTCATGCAGGAACCTGTATGCATGCTACTGCACATACAGATGCACAGATGGCTATATAGATGTGTTTGCATTGACACAATAGTATATTTAGACATAGGGAATTCAAAATGACAATGATATACTTGATGCCATACACTATTTGATATACTTAAACCTTTAAAGCTTTCAGTGCATCAACTTATGTAAATGCAAAGGAAGAAATGTTGGAGTATGTATGTGTGTATATATGAATACGTTTGTATATCTACATATCTCTTGTTTGTTCAGTGGTCTAATTCTGTCTCTCTTGTGTTGTTTTTTTCACCCCAGTATGTAAAGTCAGAGCAATGGGACTCTGGCATTGCTTAACACAACAGTGTCTTAAACCTCCTGATCATCAGGGAACATCACACAAATATACATTTCCACAAAAGTCTAATTAATGCAAAAAATCAAGAGTCAAATTCTGAGGTTTGACTTCATGGTTGCAAGTTACTTAGGAATTTATCTGAAGAAAAGGGAGAGTCTGATGGCCCAAGTAATCTGTGAGGGAAAGCATTGCAAGGAAAACATTAATAAACCTTTAGATATTAAAGCTGATCAGGGCTTATTCAGTTGATTGGAAAAGAGAATTAATTTATTCCTTCTTTCTTTCAGATCTTTTCTCCCAAACTTTGCCCCACATAAACCACAGCAGAATATAGGGTGCTAATCTCAAGTATTGTTGGAGTGGTATATTTCTGGAGGATGATTAATGATGCCTCTTTTGCCCACAAAAACTAGGAATGTTCTTTCTCATCAGGCAAGTGATGCTGATTAAGTTGGTGAAGTGTTATCTGATTATTACAACTCAACTTCTCATTTCATACTGGGTATTTTCAGTATGTGTGTGTGTGTGCATGTGTGTGATATCTGAGCTGATTTGATGAGCCCCACCGGTAAATTGCTTTTCTATGACTAAGTCTACATACATCACCTCCCATCGTTGTGATGTCAGCAAAGGCTGCTGGGCAGCAACTGACGTAACTCAACTCTCTGTGGTCACCAACTTCTTATATCACCACCCTGTATTATAAATTGCATATATTTACCCTGTAAATGTTTTTCTTTGTAACGGCACATTACAACGTGTTTAGTGCATCACATTCAACAGGCTGTGTCCTTGTTTGTCTTTGGGAAACAAGTACTGCAATATCAGGTTGGACAATCCACCATGTTGAACATTTGGATCGGAATGGTCCAAACAAGATCACACAACAGCAATATCGCATAAGATTATCTTTACATCATGATCTTAGTGAAACATCTGAAACATCAAACTGATTGTAAATGTCACAGGCAGAGGTGGGGACTCGAGTCACATGACTTGGACTCGAGTCACTAAAATCACACTTGAGACTTGACTTGAAAAAATGCTTAAAGACTCGGACTTGACTTTGACTTTCACGCCATTGACTTGGGACTTGACTCGACTTGAAGCTGTTTACTGAAAAGACTTGATGTTTTACTCAAAGTCTTAAAATTGAAATCACATTATTTATAAAGTGGCCCCATTGATTCATTTCACTCATTAGTATTGACATGCGCAGACCGTCCCTCTGTTTCTCCACTCCGTATGTTTGTGTGCGTAGCTGCAGCTCAACCAATCAGATCAACAGGATTTAAAAATAACGGGGGAAAAAACGAGAGACGAAAAAACTCTGGTAGCAGATCTGCTGCTGTGAGTCATTTCTTTGGTTCATCAATCATGAAATATCCAACTAAAAACGGAGCAACATGCAACTTTAGTTAGCTAACTTTAGCTAACGTGGTGTTAGCAGCTAACTTTAGCTAACGTGGTGTTAGCAGCTAACTTTAGCTAACGTGGTGTTAGCAGCTAACTTTAGCTAATGTGGTGTTAGCAGCTAACTTTAGCTAACGTGGTGTTAGCAGCTAACTTTAGCTAACGTGGTGTTAGCAGCTGTGGCTTACGGTGGTGATGCCGCTTATCTTTCACTTATATGGTATATTTAGTCAAGCTGTATAAATCCGGTGATTCAAACACAAATAATGCTCACCGTGTTGCTCAGGAAGCCGGTGGACAGTGAGCCGGTCCGGTTCTGACCATCTGTGCTACCTGGCAGGTTTTATTAGCGCGGATCGATAGCTCAGTCTATCTGTCGGTGCTACTCGTCCAAAACTCCTACCGTGATGTTTCCAACAGAAAATTATAAACTATAGCGGGTTGTTATTGTTAAATATCATCTGATAACATTATTTTAGTGACGGGACTGTAGTGGAAGCTAGGAGTTATGCTTAGCTTAGCATTGGAACAATTTATAGAGGAAACCACAAGGAGATCCTTCATCTGAATATCCTACCCGTTTAAATGAAAAGCTGTAGATATGCAGCACTAATCCTTTTATTAGAATATCCTACCTGTTATAAATATTTTAAATACAGAGGCGTTTATAAGAATAAAACAGTATAAGACAAAAGAAACAGGTTTTTATTGGAATTAAATTAAACAAATCCAGATCACCGCAACTCTTTTATGTAATACGTTGTATGACAGAGTTTATTAAATGCAGCGCAGCCGCAATGTGTCGCTGAACTGCGCAGGTCACTGAAATGATATATGATTAATATTAGACCGTGATTACACAGCTTCAATCCCACGTAGTATCGCTACCAACATCTATTTAGCAAGGTTTAATAATAACGAGTTTTATTAAACTAAAATATTTGAACGGATAGGGACAAAAAATCCACAAAACATCGTATTTTGCCATTAACTGCCAAACAATAATTGTAACGACATTGCAGACGGCAAAGTAAATTCAAATCATGAAGCAATACAGCAGCTTAATGAAAGCCAGGTATAAAATAAATAAAATAAAATTTACCGTAATCTGGCATGAAATAAAACACATGCAACAAAACCTCCACAGGTAGGACGGATCTTCAGAACACCTGTTGACAGTGAACGGGTCAGAAAGCAAGTTCTGGACCTGAACTCGGGGAACAGAGTTTCTCTCTGTCCGATCATAATGATGAACTGGGTCCAGATCCATCAGGGATGGATGGTGGATTCATAAGGGAAACTACAGTTTTGCTCCTGTATTAGTATTTTCCCATAAATATTCCCTCCCCCGCCTCCACAGACAGGTATGGGTGTATTTGAAGACTTCTATGTTGGGAAATGATATTGACAATAACTAGACTGTTTACTGCAATCAGTGCATTAAGTCTATTGTTGTTTCAGTTATAAATCTCTAAATGGCTGCATGATGGTCATTGAAATACCATCTCCAAGTGGTATAATTTTGGTAGAAAAACAAATCAAAATCCAGTAATTTTGCTATCCTTCAGAAATTGTTGTAAAAGTAAAAATATTTACAATAGTAAGGATCCTGAATGTAAAGCTGTGAGAAGTTCTGAGTGGATGGTAATGCAGCTCATTATTTTGTGTCTTGATTAGTGATTCTGGCTAGTTTGATTCACACAACATGTTTTTATCAATACTGAGATGAGAAATTGTCTGTAAATTTAACTCCACTTAGACTGACAGATATTTATTTTACCATCACATCCAAATTCAAAACCACTGTGCTTTATTTGCAATGAGTGCATAAAAAGAACACATGGTCTATTATTTACATTTAGCATAATTGGAACATTGTTTTAAAAAAAAACTAAACAAAAAAAACGACTTGAAAGGACTTGAAATTCCAAGGTCCCGATTTGAGACTTGACTCGACTTTTGCCTGTCTTGACTTGAGACTTGACTCAGACTTGAGGACAAAGACTCGAGACTTACTTGAGACTTGCAACACAGTGACTTGGTCACAGGTACAGGAGAAAAGTCAGCTAAAGTTTAAACACACTGTTACTGTTGTGGGGAGTCCCTGCAGCTGTGCTTTCATGATGCATTCAGGTACATCTCATACACTGGATTGTCTAAATATCAAAACAACTCTGAAGTGGTGGTATAGTTTACTCAGCCATCCATCACTATGCTCTGTTTGGTAGTTGAACCAAACCCCAGTGCAGGCACAGCATTGGAAGGAGCATGGTGAGAAACCTACTGGTGAAAACAAAGCACTGACTGAAGGACGACAGGAAACCAGAGAGAAACAGAAGAATGCAGCAACAAACAATAAAACCAGGGAGCTTACACATGAAGAAGTGGTGATTGGTGACAATGGTAAACAAACCAAGATATGCAAATTATTAATGCAAGAGACAATGAGAAAACAGACACACAAGGATCACAAGGATCTGTTTGGTAACTGAATCTCAGCTGTTCAGTTCAGCCATCCTTGGTGTCAGGTTTTCTGCCCTCTTCAGGCACCTCAGCCATTGCCCAAACTGGAAAAGGCTGGCTTCCTCCAAAGAAACGCAGGACCAACTCATCTCAGTGACATCTTTTATTTTTATTTTTCTTTAGATGAATCTCATCAACACCATGTGGTCTCAGAGTCGACAAAGACTAGACAGAGCAATCAAAGTAGTCAGAGTAGGTTGAAAACCAGTGGTGTCTTGGAGGAAGCTTTCAGGTGAGGTTCTTTGTTTGAAGAGAGGTCATTGTGAGAACAGGTGTGCCAAGTTACCTTATAGATTTGCTGCTGAGCTTGAAATTGGAAAGGGATGGGTGCGCTTGATTCTTTGTGTGGTGTGTGCCAGTTGGGTGGAGATAGTAAATACATTCAAAGCTCTACTATTTTCAGTTTTAACTTGACACTTGGAATGATTGGACTCTGCCAAGCAGCTCAACATGATCAAGTTTTTATTGTCTGCAGCTTTCAGTCAAATAGCACTGATCAGCAGATTAAACTGTCTGTGAATGAAACAAGTAAAATATTAAAGTAAAGAACTCATTAATCTGGTCTGTGAGTCTCATTTCAGTCCTCTCCATTCACAGTTTTGGAAAGGAATAACCAAAGAATAGTAGATTTAATCTCTGTTAAGTATTAGTTAACTCAATTTTTTTAGGGAGAGTGTGAGTTTGGAAGTTAGATGTATCATAAGAAAAACTGATCAAATGATTATATGTGCAGCAGTTACTCAAACAGCACACGGGCTCACATTCATCTCACTGAAAAGCTTCGAAAAGGTTCTAAATAAATTCAAACCCCAAACGGGGTAAGTGAAGGATGAGCTATTCTTCCAGTGCCTACATGAAGAAGGAAGCTTCATTAATGCTTTAGTATGAAACTGTTATAAAAACTGTTTTTTACATATTTATTAAAACTCACGATTTTGTGACCGTGTCATATGAGACAGATAATCTATGAAGAAAATCGAGCTCCTTCACCTTCACCTCCACCCTGACCCACTACAGACCTGCAGTGTGACGTCACATGCACAAGACTCCGCCCCCAGCTCCCTGCCGTAGGGCAAAAAGGTGTGCTGACGATGACGACCACTCATTAAATGCAAGATTTAATGTTCTAAATCTTGCATTGCTACTAATTGTTAACACTATGACAAACAAGATCAGGAAAAGTTTTAATTAAAAAAAAGCAAGGGAGAGGGAATTAGGTCAGTGATTATAATAGCTCAACTTTGACAACCATACCATGTAGATGTGCTGTGGAATTCGGTGTTAAAAAAGTAAAACAAATAAAATAAATAAAAATCATTTAAGCTGCCAAACATGAAAGTTTCCAAAATTATACTGTACAATCAGAAATATATTTTTCCTTAATAGCCATAAAAGAATAAAACGATATTTCACTTATAAGCAACTTATAAGCAACTGTTACTGTCTTGAGACTAAGGAAGCCAGAAATGCACATTAAGCTGAAACAAATTGCTTGTTGGTTCAACTCCAACAGGGGAAACTTCTGCTGAAACAATATCAGGGATTCATAAACAACTTCAGATCAATTTGTTGTCATTTCAATGTTGAGCAAATAGCACTCACCAAAATGAGACAGTGTTTCTTTGGGATCTAAAACAGACTAAATTATTGAACAGCTAAAAAAAACAAATAGACATAAACACAAAATAGAAAAACATGGAAAATATGTGCAACAAATAATCCTAATAAGCTTGTGTGCTTTCAAGGCACACAAGGTATGCTGGATATAACCACCAGCAGCCCTGGTGACCCCACAAGGGACAAACCTGTATGATAATAGATGAAAATGATTTTTTCCTCATATTTTGCTTTTCTGAACTTTTAACCCTTTCTGGATGTACAGTATATTGTTTTTACCTGTTCCTTTGTTCTTTCTCTAAAGCTCTTTAAATGATCCCATATGTCCAAGCTTCTATACAAACGAACTTCCCTTAAACTTACAAATGAACTTTCCTAACGTTTACTGCACAACTAGTGAGGGATGTGTTCCTAAACCTCTCCTCACCTACATGCAGTAGACTGAGCTCAGCTACTCTGGTGTCATCTGCAAATGTAATTATCTGGTTTCTTAAATCTGAAGATGCTCAGTAAAGTTTTACCTCATTTGGCACAAAATGTGGGAAATTATGTTAGGTGCTCGCTGTCAGTTTGGGTTTTAATGTGCAAAAAATTAGATTTAGAGATGATGAAGATGAGAGACAGAATGAAAACAAAACAGTTCTTTTCAATAGTATGAAGAAAATCCTCACAAAATAGACGATAAAACTGTTTTAAATGATCCATCAGCAGTTGTACATGAACATAGAACTGGACTGAGTGAAGGTAAAAAAGGTTTGTTCTACGTTTTCTTTAGCGACTTTATGCCTTAACACCAAGCTTTCAGAAAAAAACAAGTTACAGATCAAAACTTTTGTCTCTGCAGAGCATTTTTAATCATTGTTGGCATCTTTAAAGTATTTATTGAAAAGATCAAAACTGCTTTTCTTTTGTGAAGAAAATTAAACTTTTCCCAGACTAGCTCCTGGTTCTTGACAGAAAATTACATTAAAATTGAACTGCAGTTTGTTTCAACCTTAAAATAACCAAGTCTGGGCCAATGTTTTATCAGTAAAACAACAACAAAAATGCAAATATGTAAAATTATCCAGAATTAAAAACATCATATGCTAATTCCCATGAACAAGAAAAAAGGCAAATAAATAGCCATAAAATAAATTCTTGCAACTGCTGAAAACGAGGTGAATCTGATTCTGACCTTTATTCCCTAGAGCTGTTAGCATTAAAGGTCAGTATAGAAAGTACCCAAATAGACTCGGAAGGTAAGCAGCAGCATGGACATGCACGGCCTTTCCCTGAAGCCTCCCCAGGGCTCCTGCAAGTGTTTATACAGTACACATAATTCATATTTGTTTACCCACTTATGTGGGCCTGGTGGGAAATGACGATCACTCAAAACAACATTAGCACATCAAATATTGTACCAAGTTTCACTGGAGCCACTGTGGGATACAGTCTGCCAAGCAAAACAAAGAGTCCCTATTGATTGTTCCTGTATTTGGCCAAAAAGCTTCTCTGAACCAGCGTCAATCACTGTACTACAGTAAACACGGGTCTAAAGCCGACATTTCATCAGGGTCTCACACCAGGCTTTATTAAAACTGCTCAAATAAAACTATGATATATGTTTAGAGATATTTATTTTCTTGTGAGATCTGAATATGTGTCAGTTACGAATCATTTTACGAGTTACAAATCATGTTTTACGAGTTACAAATCTTTTGAGACTATTTTCACTCCATATCCCTCCCTCTTCACCTCTCAGGGTAAGTCATTGGAAAATTTGCTGTCGTAAGTTATATTATTTTCTGTGTGAAAGTAACCATGTTTGCAGAAGTCTCTGGCACGTGTTATTTACGTGTATGCTTCACAACATACAGCAATTGTATGTGGTGAAGCAGTTTTGGGTATTGATGGGGAGCTGAAGCTTCATGATGCACTGAAGCTTTCCATCAAACTGTTCAACATGTTGCGTCATTTGCTCTAGTGCGGCATCATGTGGACAATATATGCACAACAGGCAATGTGAAAATGACATGCTGTGTGAAGCTTTAAACAAAATAGAAAGTGAAATAGTATGAATACTTTTGCAAGACATTGTATTTGGTTATTTGGAAGCTGCCAGCCTCCGCCTTGCTTAAAACTGATGTGCTTGCCTTAAACTGAGTATAAACAGTCAAGAGCTGTTCTCAGTTAAGAAGAGGAAAGCACTCCAGCTTATAGTGATCGTCTGATCAGTGTTAGGTTGCAACCCTAACATGAGAAGCGCAGCAAAAACCAGTAATGCTAATTAAACCTGATAGAGTTTAAAACAGCAGGTGTTGTTATTGAGTTTATTTATGCAAAGACCTGATTCTTCATTTGATCAAATTAAATCCTTGACATAATTATCAAGGCTGTCATGAAACGAATACAATATAGCAACCCCTTCCCTCCTCCACATAGCCTTGTTATAAGAGAAAGAATAGCCAGGTGATTTTATTTTAATTAATATACCTGATTTACCAGAGATTCAGATTTACCTGACTGTCAAAGTAGTAAATAAATTCAGCCTTCAGTCTTTTCTTCTAACAGTTAGTATGAATTTAATCTTTTCACCTATTTAATTTAGTTTTCCTTTGGATCAGTAGATTATGATTTAATTGATATATTTTTGATACAGCAGCATTCAAAATAATTATAATCTTTACGTAATGAAGACGTAAAGATTGGTTTGTTGGTAGATTAGCAATCACTCCACACACATGCACACATATGTATACATAAATAATTTATATATAAATAATATATTTATAGTACAAATTATAAGTGTAAATCTGTAAATAGTCCTTTCAATCAAAAATGTCTCTAAAAGGAATACACATGTGATTGAATCTATAAAAAAGCCATAAACTGATGAATCCTTAACTATGAAAATACACATAATTATTGCACATAAATAATAAACAAACCTGCTAATAATTATGTCACAATAAAACATACAAGATAAATTAAACATTTCAATTGGAAAATGAGGACCTAAAACAACAGCTGCAACAAATTATGTGGAACCGTGCTTAATTATCTAATGCTAATGAGCTGGGAGATGGCGCCCCAAAATATGCACAAAACTTTTCCAAACCACCATAATGTTATACCAGGCAAAGTGTAAATACAGCTCTTATGCATTCAAGAAATTAAACTAAATCACCAACAGTATTACTTTCAATGGATGCACAAAGGAGACATAAATAATGTCTGTGTTTCCACACGACAGACCACGACTATTGTGTGGTCTACGACTGTGTGGTCGTGAACCACACAGTCTTGTGTGACCACACAAGACTTGGACAACACAAGACTGTCGTGGTCCAGTCTTGTGTTGCCAGAGCTGCCAGTGTAGCAATGAGTACCTGCCTCATTGCTCACCTGTGCTGCCTGGATTTCTGTACTCTCTTCATAATCAACATTAAAACATTTTTCACCACAACCTGGGTTCACTGCATCATCCTCACTACCTTATCAACCCAATTCATGACACAAGCTAGTTCATTGAATTTTATTTTTTTTAAGTTTAGGATGGTGATGTACTTACTATTAGACGTTTTTTCAAGCTTCAGCTGTGCAAAATTTTGACAATCCAACTGAACCAAAAGCTAAATACTTTTCATATTGTGTAAAACACAATATGAAAATCTATAATTACCTATAAACTCAGGTTGGAGGTTCTATTGTAAGATTGCTGATGGGTTTTTTTATGTCTTTTCTTATAAAACCTGGTGTGACTTACTAATGTAAGTGAAATATTTTGAAATGTGGCTCGATTCTTTCAACCATAGGCTCAGTTTCTACATACATAAATGAGTTTTCTGCTTATCTTGTTTTTTTTATTGTTGTGCTTTAGATGTGGAAGTTGATTAAATTCATGGATCAAACCCTAGTCTTCAAACAACCTCTATTAATACCCCTTTTTTTTAATTAAAGTTTTTTTCTTTCCTCACCACTATTTGGCAAACCAGAAATTGTTGTGAGATATTACAAAGTACTACTATACTTTGCAATATCTCCTTTGTTCACAATCACAGAGGTCAAAACGGTTTCTGTAAGTCTTCACAAGGTTGGTTTGTGAAGACTTGTTGGTCACCATGGCATTGAGGTTTTTTGATCACTTGACAGAAAAGTGCTTGGGTTTGAAATTTTAACATTCTTTCCTATCAAAATTCAATTTAGACAATGGAAAAGACAGCTTTGCCTTCAGTTTGGTTGAGAAATGAAAAGCCGTTTGCATGAAGTCATTATTGTCTAAATGGTTAAAAAGTTATTGTTCATCAAATGGGCTACTCAAGCCTTGCTTTTTACATTTTATAAATGCAGTCAGTCACTTGTCTGAAACTATGTATTCCTAATGTATTTTTATTGCATCCTGTATCAGTGCAGTAAAAGGATCATGTTTATAGAAAATCAAACTGACATAATGGCTTCTTCTCTGCAGCCATTGACCTTTACATTTACTACATCAATACACAATGCCACAAAGTTCAACCAGGTCTCCTGATGGACCAGAATACACCAGGAGCGTAATCAGGGAGCAAGACACACCTGGGAAACCAATCAAGGGGAAAGAGACAGGACACCACAGAGACTCACAGGGAGCAGAACCAAAAATAAACTCAGAAAACTTCAAGTTCTTCCACTTAAAAAGATGAGAGAGGCCTTTAATTGACATCATAGATAGACCTCAACTATGAGAGACAAAATGAGAAAAACAATTTGGGGACTTCTTTGTCCTCCAGTCATTCCCTCTGTCAATGGCTCCTGTTTGAACTCATTAACAGTATCTGCGAACAAGACGTTCTAACATTTTAGACACTTCACAAATGTCATTAACATAAAAAATAAAAAGTTTGGGTCCTAACACTGAACCTTGGAGGATTCCACATTTTATACTTTGAAGATCTGATTTTATATTTCCTAACTGTAAAGTTTCAAGTTAATGCATCCTTTTGTTTTGCCAGTCATGTTAAACTCTATATAGAACCATTTCATTCAAAATAAGTTGTCCTTTAAATAAACAAATGTTCTCATGATAAAAAAAAACCCCAAACTAAAATAGTTTTTGATGTGCAGCTTCCTTTGTTAATCAAGTTTTATTGACTTTGTTTATAATGGTTTTACTTTGACATTTTATGTTCATTTATGCTCTGCCTTCGTTCTAATAAGCTCCTGCTCGTTTCTAAGAGTAACTTCCACCTCGTCTGCTGAGGCTTTCAGTAGAAGTAAAGTTGCTAGACACTTTAAGACTAGAACTTCAAACATGACAGTTCAAATGTTTCCCTTATAGTCTATAGAGTTCTCCCCCAATATATTCTTATTACAGAACCAAGTCTGCAGGGGGTCGCTATGCACAAAGCTCCAAAGTCTCCTGGACATAAATTCAGCTTGCAGGTGATTGGATTCCACATTAGAGACTGAGGCCTAGGTTCACTAGTGAACGACACAGAACACACCTTTCCCTGTCTGCAGTGTCAGGGAGAGCTGCATCTGGCATCAACAGCCCTGAAGGAAGAGGGCTTACCTCATGCTGTTCTGCAGTATAATCTCATCCCGCTGAGATTCATTCAGCTGCAGCTGTGACCTATTGCCGACCCTGCTCCCACTCTACACCTACTCTCCCAGCACTCTGTATGTTCAGATGTCCCAATGTCTCTGATGACTCAAGAATGATGGATCATTTTGCTGCCAAAAACTCTTCAGGTTCCACATGAGATGAAGTATTTCCACTTTCAGTGTGTGGGTGGAGAGGGAGAAGATGGAAAGGAAGAGAAATGAAGTTTGGGAAGCAAATCATTCACTGAAAATAGTGAAATATTTATATTACTAATCTAAATGATAACCAGGAATAATTAGACAGAAACCTGTCTGTGTGTGTTTTCTATGGAGTTATAACAGTTGGGAGAACAAATTAGCTTTACTTTGTAACAAATTAGAACAGAGCACCATCAACTCATGCACAATCTTAGGGTGTATGTAGCGCTCACAGCAGACTGGCCAATCACACTCTAACCGGTTAATGTGTGGTTCTTTTCTGCACCAGTGGTGAGCATCTCTGTTCCTCACTATGGTGGGCGGGCCATGAGCACCCAGTAGTGGTCAACTCCCAGCTGATGTCTGCAGCGGACCCTCCAGCAATGGAGAACCTCAACATTGTGATTTAACAAAAATAAACCCAACTTTTGGTTTTAGAGAAATTCATTGCTGACCCAAACATACTGATGAAGACTCTGATCAGTTGCGTTCTGGCTAAATGTGCAACTTCTGGATTTAGGTAATGCAGTCAAAAGATGTCAACCAATAGCCCTGCTTGAACTTTATTTTTTAAAAATCCAAACGAAGAATAAAATTAACATCACAAGATATTATGGAGTTCTGGTGTTTTACACTCTGACCCCAGCTTCACCATTTCTCTCTTCATTGCTGTCGGTACTTCAAAGCGATGTGCTGCTAGCTTTAGCTCCTAGCTAATCATTCCACTACAAAACTTAACCATGTATTCCTGCTACTGATTAAACTCATAATTATGGTCCTTTATAGTGAGGAGCTCTTTGATGGCAGATGGCATATCCATGGTCCAAACTCCAAACTGATGTTTGGAGTTTGCTGAGAAGTAATCAATAACCAATCAATAAACGCTGTGAGCTGTCAATCAAATTGCTTCAGGGCCATACCAGGCTCGGTGTGGCTGGCACTACCCTTGAAGTGGGTATGAAAGTCTGAGAATAGGAAGCTGCACTGGATCTGCTACTGGAAAATGAATCTGTCCGGGGCAGACTGGGCAGCGCTGGTTAGAGGTGGTCAAGTGGAAAAGCATCTTTAGAGAACTATAGCTTGCATCATGTTGTTCAGCTGCACAAGTGGGGTAGATAGGAAGAACAGCTATTAGAGGGAAGCTATTGTTGAGCCTTATTTATGTGATGTATATAACCTATTGCTGCTTGAGATACAAATGAGGTTTTGGAGTTTCCTAGTCAGAGTTCTGATGTCTCAGTTGATTTAAAATTATCTCAGAATATTTATAGACACCATCAGTGTCCTTGTCTCTGAACACAGAGACAAAGATGTCAGGTTTGGGATCCTGGGATTGTTTTCACTTCAGACACACACACTAGAGTGTTATATAATATTACCATCATTATCTTAATGTTTCTTCTCCCACAGCCAAGAAAAACTGTTGCTTTTAGTTGTCGTTATAAAGACATCATGTCATTTAGTCATTATTATACTCATTCAGGTCCATTTAATATTTAGGTGGAGGCCCAACATCCCTGAATTGCATTGAAATGAAAGAATATATCAGCCTTAAAGCATAATAGTGTCTTGATAGATTTTTATATCTGGACAACAGGAAATCTGTATGGCAGCATGGCTGGAAGACATTTCTGCTGGGGGTGCAGAAGAAAACTTGGCTGATATCCTCCTGATGTCAACCTCATTATTTCCCCAGGCACCCAGAGGTCAAACTCTTCACTGGATCAGGTAATAAATGGGGATGGGCCTCAGCTTTAGGTTTTCTTCATGCCTTCTCTTCCAAACAAATGTGTTGTTTTTTTTATTATTATTGAAAACAATTAAAGCTGTCTTTTTAAATAATACTAAAACAGAGGCTAAAGCACAACATTATTACGGTAGGTTTTATTTTCATATCCATATTTTCATAAATGTGCAGCTGCTATGGGAACACTCCAAAACATAAAGGGGAGTTTATTTTATATATATCTGATATAATTTACAGAAAGTGAGAAAAAAGAACATTAGGGTATTGAAAAAGATTTTAGACATTTTTCTTGTCAATATATCTAGCTTTTCTTTCAATCACTGAACTAATATTTAGTTGCATAAAAACTTTCTCATATGTGTCTTATGGAGTTGATCAGCTTTTGACACCTGCTAACAATTATTGCAACCCAGGTTGATGGCGCTGCATTCTGCAGCTTGTCCTGAATGCAGGTTGTGTTTTTTAGGGTCTATTTTTTAATTGTGGTCTGGAAGCAAGATGCTAACTAGTGTGTGTGGAGTCTGAAGTCTTAAGTATCGCTAAAAATGTTCATGTCAAGGGTATTAACTTCAGCATATAGCAACTTTATTTCTTTAGTTGTTTAAAATTGTTCCACAATCCCGGGGGGCTGAAGTTAGGGGGGCTGAGGTTAGGGGGGCTGAGCTGGAGGGGTCAGATTTAGAGAGACTAGAGACTGAAAAAACTACCAAAGCTGTGAATACTTACATAAATGTAATTTCTTGGTTTTGTATTTCCATATTGTCATAACAGCGTATTTCTTTGAAGAATTTTGAGAAAAGTGATTCATTTAACACAATTTGGAACAGCATGGTGTATTCCACATTTGTCCTTTCTATCTTTTAACCTTGACATCGGTCTAACACTGTAAAACATGTCACTGCGGTATTCTGATGTTCCTCTGCATTCTGTAGAATGAACTGAGAGAACTTAAATCTGCACTGAAAGTGACAGATTTGTACATACAGTAACTGTCTATGCGCTCTGTGTCTCTATCTGCAAGGCGCATGCATGGAGCTCCTCTCAAATCCCTGGATGCACATCGTGATAAAGGCCTTGCAGGCTGAATTTAAATAAGATAACTGCACTCTCTTGGGACAGACTGTGTGAGTGTCTCACATTAAAAAGCTCTTAGAAGCTGCTTCTTTCTGCAGGACCCTGAATTGCTGCAGTGAAGCTTGCGTTGGTTAAAAAAAAATCAGGTTGGGGTCTGATGGCTCAGAGGTGATTAAAGGAGCGTCTGAGGGTGTGACTCATACGTGTTCTGATTTGACAGACGTGTGATAAATTCTCCTGAGCCAGAGGTGGCAGACAGTGTGTGGCACAAACATGCTGACCATTTTGATTGTGAATATGGAGTGTAGTAATGTGATGTAATGTAATCTAGCACAGCCAAAGGGACAGTCGATGTAGCATCCTGCTCTTTTGCATGATTCTATCTTTTTGGCCTCTCTCTTTTGGTCAGTTAGAATCAACTTAGCAGCCAAGATAAGAGTCTATGGCAGCATAAGGTTAAGGAAGATAGTAAGTTAATATATGCTGTATTAATATATTAGCTGTTTAGGAAGGTGAATTTATGTAATTTGGTGCAAAGCAGTAGTCTTTACTGAAAACACACCTTTAAGGTTTTCTGTTTTTTTTACATCTGATTCCAGACTTCAGCACCGTCAGCCAAATGAAACCTGTTCTCTGAGCTGCCTTCTCCTTTCAACCAAAGCCTTTTTAAATAATAATAAAGAAAGAAACAAGCTATAATAAAGAAAAGCATGCATGTTTAGAAACCAAACTTGAAATATTGAGTTGAAATTCCATCCCAAAAGTCCCAAATCTAGATCTATATGTGAAAGTTTGCCTATATAAAATAAGCTGCTATTTGAAAAGGAATGGTTGTTTAATGACAGCTGAATTAATCCTATTACTCATACTGTGGATTACTATATAAAGTCTTGTAATAAGTTATCACAGTTTTGTTTTTGTTTTTAAAAACTGTGAGCTTTAAAACATGTTGGGGAAATTTGAGCAAATTCAACTTTTTTTCCTCATCAACAAAATCAATAAAAAGACTCAAGCCAGTATAACATGCATCTGGTCACGGTAAGATGAGCATAAGATCACAACTATAGTGTAGCAGCTGTTTCTGGTAGAAACACTGACCAGAGCATCAATACTACTGAGAAAACACTGTGATGAAACACACTGTGAGTATACAACACCAGCAAGCAAAACTGAACAGCTCAAAAGCAAGTCAAACAAAACAAGTTAAACAACTACAAAATAAATCTGGATATGAAATAAATCCTCCTCCTGATATCTACATCAAGGGGAAACATTCACTGCTCTGTGTTTTCGTTCTGCTTTGGGGATGGATCTACCCAGTTGATTCAAAGCCTGCTTTAGTTTGTATTTTGAACTGCATGATTTGGTTGTGTAGGGCAATAAAATCCTTGTCTTCATAATCTATTACCTTTGTTTTAAAAATGTCCCCATGTTGCATCTTGTCAGAATGATTTTACGATGAGCGGAAAATGAGAGGAAAAATGTCGAATAAAATGTGCATCTCAAATAATTTCAGAAAATGTAAAGCATAGAATGAGCATTATGTATTAACATTTGTGTAGGACTTTAGTTTTATTCTCAGCAAAAAGGAAACATATGACTGATAACATACAGAATAATTGTGTGGTAGTTTTGTACCTAAATATCCAAGATGGATCATAATTCAATTCCAATTCAGCTCATTTATAGAGCACATATTCACAACACAACACCGAGCACTGTAGAAAAAACTCCCCCATACAGTCAATTCATCCAATCATACACACATTCCAAAAAGAGATGAAGCCATAGTACGGAGCAGACTGACTTCATGGAAAAACAGGCTTCAGATTTTTACAGGATAAGCCATGTTAATCCAATAACAGTGACCTGAAAACATGTCAAGATTAGTTAAGTAATAGCTATATTTCACAGTGCAAGTAGTAGTTTTAATTTTTTGTATGTGTCATCTCAGGTAGTGTAGCAAAAAATGAGGAGAGGAAAAGAGAGGAAAGGAGAACGAATAGAGAGATAACAAGAAAACACTCGGAATCTGCAGAAAGAGTAAAACAGAAACATGAAACCACAGTGACAAATAATATATGCTTAACAACATGACTCAAAGCCTGGGCCTCCTAAGAACAACAGTGAAATGAATAAAAACCTGAATGAATCTCAATGCAAAGCCCCGGTGAAGGCAGACAGACGTAAAATGTGTGTTTTTCTTGTTCGCTCTGTGTGACGACCCACAGAGCCACGACCCAAAGCAGACACAGGACAGGAAGACATGCAGGATGTCCCGTTTCAGGCAGACAAGGTGTCCATGCATTAACACAATGGAAACTTGGCACAACAGAAGCTAACTTGTACAATTCTTTGAAAATAGTAGTCATTTTGTGATATCACAGCTTCCCAATTCAGCATATCTGAAATATTCTATTTTCTTTAGAATATTTCAGATATGCTCTCCAAACAAATTTGTGAGTAGGTGAATTTTTTGCTGTAAACTGGTTAGTTGCTGAATAATCTGGGTTAATATTTAGCATTGTTGCAGTGAATCAGGAATCCTGAGTGTAAGGTTTCCATTCAGCCAAATTCTGCTGGTTTCTGGTAATTATAAAGAGTGAGTTAGTAAACTCAGAAACACTGCAGACTCACGGTGTGGATAGGTGAATGGAATTTGAGTTATTGATGTAACAAGACAAATCTAACCCATTTACAATGTAATTTTTGCACATTAAAGGTATTACGGTTTTGCCTCTTAATCCCACTAGGATTTTATTTTGAGTCTTGTGGGTAGAGAAACTGCCACATCTTTGTTCAAAGGAACGCCAAAGCTGCTTCTAATAAACGGCACCATGCTGACCCAAACCACAAACGTTAGAGTCATTGGGCCAATTGAGTCTGAGAGGCAGGTTAGCAGCACCCTTTCGTCCCATCAAGCTCTAAAGCAATTTAATCCATGTTTTGCAGCTTTTGTAATTCAGCCTCCACTCAAACACCCCAAGATGCTGGTAATTACTGCCAATAATTGAGTTTGTGTTGATGTGCAGCGCTGCTTGGGCTAGGCGGGACTGGGAGGAGAGCGCATTTGTTGTGTTCGTTTGGCAGAATGACAGTGATCCAAAGCTGCAAAGACAACAAGCGCAGCACCTATTTAAATGTTTAGTCGAATAAAATGAGTTGTGACATGATGAGAGGAAAGGGGAGTGGACCGCACAGCCCGTCTGGGGTGGTTTTAATTAACTCCTGTGTTTCAGAAACACAACCAATACACATCAGTGTTTATGACAGCCGAGCAAACGCCACAAAACCAGACTCCCATCTTTCAGGAGAATTGCTTTTGTTTTTCTTCTCTGACTGTGATTGGAGAAAGAAAAAAAATGCTGAAGTGATTGAAAAGTATTTCTTTAAGGTTTTTCATGCATTCTTATGTTAAAACCACAAATCTAAATCTATTTTATTATGACAGGAAAGTTTGACCTGTATTTGAGTTCAGCACATTTTGAGTTGATACCCCTAAATAAAATCTAACACAGCCAGTTTTCATTAGTCAAACACTTCACTGCTGTGGAGTTTAATCTGTTCTTTCTCTGGCCTCTAGAGGTGTAGAGAACATTATGTTATAGTATGAGACCCTTAACCTGGCTTTTATATGTTTTATCTTTGAGTGACTCTTCATGCTTTGAAGAGTTGTGCTTCAAAATTGCTGGATCTATAATCTATGATTACTTTTACCAGGGAACAGAAGAAGAGGAACATGACTACTTAGATTAGAAGGAACCCAGGATAACCTGAAGAGCAGATGAATCATAATTAAACATATTGAGAAGTTAAAAACAAACTGATTGTTAATGCAGTTCAACTCTATAAGAGCATCTGCCACATTTCTTTAAAACGAATAAATGCTTCATCATCACATTGAGCTTATGTGATTCCAGCTCCAGACAGGTGAAGGTCTCTGGACATCCTGAAGGTAAAAACTGGAAGACAGACTGATGAGACGAGGAAGAACCACGATGGTCTGCAGTGGCAGTTTACCAACATCTGAAAACATCTGAATATATTATGAATGTATGATATTTCTGAGTGCAACAACTTATTTACAACACCTTGGCTTAATTACTTCATGTATTTGGACGCAAAAATCATCGTTACCTTACCCTGCAAGGTCTGGGCCACCTGCCTTCCTCCAACTGCAAGGCAGAAATCTGCTGTTCTTCTGCGCCTTTTCTTGAAAGCCCAGAAAAATCACAATCAGACTATGAAAATAGCTCAGTTCTCTCTTCTTCTTTGGAAGTGTGTGTTAACATGACAAAAAGCAGGAATGAATACTTGTTTATATGCAAGCATAATGGTAAACTTTGTCACCTGCTTCTAAATACTTAGAATATTTCCTGACAGCTGCATCACATTTGATTTCCTAAAGCTCAACTAGAATGAAAATGTTGCTGTGTGCAATCAGATGACTGCAGATATCATTCCAGAGGAGTACAGTCTAGGAAGTTAGGGAGGTTTTGTTTTTTTATGAAACAATACATTTCCAAGTGCTCCAGGGAAACAAGCAAGGGAGAAATATAAGAGTGGCTACAAGAGATGGCAAGCAGGAGTAATTTTATACTACAAAGCAAAAATGTGGAAGGGGCTGAGAGCTACATTTTTTCTGTTAGTAGATCAAGATAACCTGAATACCGAGAAAAGAAAATAGTTCAAAAACTAAATAAATAAAAGCAGAGTGGAGCCGCGTTGTCTGGCCTTTTCTTTGTTTACACCTCCAGTTACAGTTTGTTAGCACGGCAGACCCGCCGCAGCGCACGGCAGACCGCAGATTACGGCAGACCGCAGATTACGGCAGACCCGCCGCAGCGCAGGCAGACCAGAGACGGCAGACCGCGGCAGGAACCGCCGCAGCGGCCCGCAGGCACGGCAGACCGCAGACGGCAGACCCGCCGCAGCACGCAGACCGCCAGCACGGCAGACCGCAGATGGAGCCCCCAGCGCACGGCAGACCAACGGCACCGACGGCGCCCCCCCCCCCCCCCCCCCCCCCCCCCCCCCCCCCCCCCCCCCCCCCCCCCCCCCCCCCCCCCCCCCCCCCCCCCCCCCCCCCCCCCCCCCCCCCCCCCCCCCCCCCCCCCCCCCCCCCCCCCCCCCCCCCCCCCCCCCCCCCCCCCCCCCCCCCCCCCCCCCCCCCCCCCCCCCCCCCGACCCGCAGACGCGAACGAAGACCGCGCACCCGGCAGACAGACACGGCAAACCCGCGCAGGCACGGCAGACCGACAGCAGACCGCGCGCAGGACGCGACGGAGACCCGCGCGAACCGGCAGACCCGCCGCAGCGGCAGACCGCCGCAGAGCAGACGGCGACCGCACGGCAGACGCAGACCGGCGCCGCCGCACGCGCAGACCGCAAACGCACGCAGACACCAGACCGCGCAGCGAGACGCGACACGGCAGACCCGCAGCACCGCACGGCAGACCGCTTGGATCACTGCCTTGAGTGCATTTACAGACAGAGACGCTGTCTGCGCAGGGCAGTGAGTCAGAGCCTGCTGGGGGAGCAGGGAGGGCCGCGGGTCAGAGTTTTGGCTGACCAGTGCATCTGTCCTGGTGTCCTCTGGAGTCAGTCGTCTGTGCAAATGAGCATCAGAGCAAGACAGCCGGCAGCCCGGCCAAATAACATATATGTACCCAAGGCGATGTCCTTCCACTGCTTGTGCTTAGTTTATTTAACTTCAGGCTTTGTCACGGCCAGTTCCTCATGCCGTGTGATTGTGAGATATTGCGTTGCAAACAGACTGACTCCTCTGGAGCCATCTGTTTGGCCTTCGCCAGCTGGAGGCAGAGATCCAAAAGCTCCTGACCTCTGCTTACAGCTCCAGTCTCAGCAGGCTTCACAGAGCAACAACCAAATTATGAGAGGAAATCAGTTCCAGCAGAACTCATTATGATCTACGTGTTTTTTCACCTCGATCATTTTAAACACATGTATTATTTTTTTTTTAAATATTTTTTTGTATTTGTATTTTCTTTTAGTTTGGATTTTGACTTAGGAATTGTTCAATAGTTTGCATTAAGTAATTTTACACTTCTCATATATTTTATTTGACTGTTTTTTCTATGGAGATAGTTAAAATATAATGTAATATAATATAAAAATTCCAATAAGTGACATATAGTTAAGCAATCAAACAAATGACTATATACATGATTACTTTGTTAATTTCCAAAGTGTAGAAAGTTACAGAACTAAGAAGACATTGGAAAATAAAAACGTTGTTTTCTCATGCACATAAGAAGATATTAGAAAACAGTGAAATTAGAGGAGAAATATAAGTAAAATGCTTTTATTATGAAACATTTTCACTTGCTAGACATTTGATTCATTAAAACAAAAACCCTCAGCTGCGGCGGGTTTTTGTTACCAATAAGTACAATGTTTGCTTCCCTGGTGGTTCAGCCACTGCAGCAGAAGCCTCTTCACACTCTTCCTTCCCCTCCACCATTCACAAACCTTTAAATCCCTCTGTGTGATCCTTGAAGGCCAAGAAGTCTCTCTGCCTGTCATATTTAGTCCATATCCCATGGGACGTGATATTTTTGCCTCGTGGTTCCTTAGGATAAGATATTAATCCTCATTAGGCTGTAGTAAGACACTCATTGACTGCTCTGAGGTCTTTGAACCAGGGGGATGCCTTCTGCTTGGAGTTGTGAGAAGCGGCCCAGTTCTGTCCAGGGAGAGCCGCCATGTAGCTGGAAACTCTGCTTCCCTCCAGGATGTCTGATCTGCTCTATTTGAATGCCCTTCATCTATTTGATCCTATCTGAGGTTTCATCTGAAGGAAAATTTGTTTATACATTGTATATCTATAACTTTTACTGAGATAACAGAGAAGGAAAAAGATAAGATGGGTTACAGTTCTATCATCTCAACCACAAACGATTGTCTTGCACCACAGAAACAACTGGATGATGGAAGGTTTTAGGCAATCTGTGAAACTAACACACTTAGCCCATTAGCACACAGGCTACTGTAGGCTGAGATCTTTATTAATTGATAATAAAGAACTTAATAATAATTAATAATAATTAATTAATTATTTGTTGTATTTGTCCTTTATTTTTACCATGATAAAAAATAAACAAAAAAAAAACCATTGAGATTAAAAACCTCTTTTTCAAAGGAGTCCTGGTCAAGAGGCAGCAACAAATACACTGAGCTCTAAAGCATCTGGAAAATCCATCAAGCAGTGGAAGTTCTGACTGTTACCACAGGAGGCGTGAGGAAAAGGAAACAGAAAGTAGATTGAAAACAGTGTTTCCTTTTTGTACTTTGATTATGAATGCATACCATACACAGCACTCCCCCCTCGCTCATCGTTCTCTCATGAAATGAAAAAGACTATGGAGATTTTTATAAATGAAAGGTGACACTAGTCTATAATGAGTTGGAGGTGATGTGTAATAAATAACTGCCACAGTGTCAAATTTCCCAAACAAGGTTATATGGATGCATTATGTGAAAAGTGATGGCCAGGTTTTATTTCCAGGCAGCACATGACTGATATGCATGGCTTACCTCTGTAATTGTCTAGGTGCGCTGGACCCAAAGGCGGACACAGCAATATCTCCAGCCCGGTGATGTTGTATGTGCTAAAAAGGCTGCAGAAATAAATGATCACTTTGCTCACTGACACAAAGGCTCAGTCACCTCCAGAGATGAACATCACAGTTCGCTTCAACTTTGATACGTTACTGAAGCCAATGAGCAGAATGTAGGCAGAGCAGGGTACGCTTCCAGGACGTGTAGCAGCAGGTCTGAGGTTGATCTGATGACCTTTAGAATGACCATCCTGTAAATAGAAGGTTGCTCTGATCGCCAGGGGAGATGGGCACATCATCAGATAAATGTGTTTCTGATGCTCCTATGAACACATTCCTCATTATATGGTGACAATGGAAGACCTCTAAAATCCAGCCTTGCTGCTGTTGATAAATAGATTTAAAGAATATCTTTGCTGGATCCTTCTAATGCACCTTCTGAAACATGAAAACTAAAGATGTGCTTCACTTAAATCAGTGCAGTTAGTTTGACTTCTGCCTTTTAGAAAGACAAGTTAAAAAATGTAAACAGCTTGGCCTTTCAGTAAATCTGAAACTATGCAGTGAACATGGACCAATGCTATCACCTGAACATCTTATAAGGTCTACTGTTGATTCTGTCTCTGTATGCACGCTCGTAAACAATAGCGCTGCGGTGCAAGACAACCATCAGATTTGTACTGATAATAAAAGAATATTGTATTATATTTTTACAACTGAAACGTGGCACAGGGGTAAGGAAATTAATCTAACATAAAAAGTTATGTTAGATTAACCTAACATAGAGAATGAATAACTAGAGACAAGAAATAAATTAGACTCAGTAAAAAACTGAAGTGAAAGTAGAAACAAGGCAGAACTAGTAGAAAAACAATGAAACACAAAAAAAAACCTAACTCAAACACCCCAGATATGAAGGTGTGTCATTTCTGTCATTTCTGTGCTTTGTCAGTTATGTTTTGTGTGTGTAGTCAGTTTTTCGATGAGTTTATTTTTTTAATGCTTGAATTTAGTTTTGTGTTTTTGACCTCTCTCATGAACTCCATAATCATCTTGAGTAAGCAGAATGTTGGTAGTATTGTTGCCTTGCACCAGGTCCTCCGGTTTCCTCCCTCAGTCCAAAAGCAACACGTTTCTCTAAGTTCTCACTGGTGTGTGTGTGCGTGGTGGTTTGTCCTGTCTGTGTCTGTTTTGCCCTGTGATGGACCGGTGACCTGTCCAGGTGTATCCTGATGACCCTGCAACGCTGCAATTAATAAACTAATCATTTGACTGATTAGTGTAAATCAGTCCTATAACATTGTATTAAATTATTTTTTATGATTAATTTGTGTAAATGTACATTTTTTCAACTTAATTTAATTTGGTAAATTATAATTAATTAATTAATATTTCACATTTGAAGATACTTAAATGAACTTAATAAATGTAAAGGATCTAAATTAATTAACTTAATCTCAATTCCAAACATTGTAAAATCTAATTAATAATATTGATTGCAATGTCCTGCTTTAATTGTAGTGTATAGGTTTGTGGTATTATATATTACAGTGTATTTGTTGGTCCTTAGCACTGATGTTCTCTAGCAGACCTCTGAAGCTCTCACAGAACAGCTGCATTCATGCTGTCATTCAATTATTAAAGTGTGGACTCTATGAAAACAAAGTAATGATTTTCTAACTGTTGACAATTATGTCAACAGTTAGGAGTCCATCTATCATTTTCCCTTTTAATTCATAATTACACATTTTTTTATATTACTCTATCAAAAAAATAAAATGTAATAACCAATATAAAATAAAAAACTAAAGTCTGTGGATTTAGTGGGACAAGAGGCAGGAAAGAACAAAGGCCTGTAAACATGGCTCCCCTGACTGTTTGCTTGTTTGGAACCCGACCAAAGCACCAAACCATATCGTCTGAGCCAGAGGCCCAACAGGCCACATCAAGACTAAGCTCTTGTTGACCTTTTCTCATAATCTAGAAAACATCCGTCATTTAATTATCTGCGGAGTGTGGAGTTGCTAGATTTTTTTTAATGAAGAATCTATAAACTAAAGGCTATCCAAATGATACTTTTATAAGCAGTAATCCTCTTAATGGTGCATCTCTTGTAGGAAGGACAGTGTTGTTTTCTCTTTGAATTTTTATGAGCTACTTATTTGGTTTCAGGGATTAGAACTGAAAGGAAGCTAACAGGATTTTTATGGATCTACTTTTATCATGGTCAAATGTCAATTTGGGATAAAGCGGGGCAAAAGGGATATTGTAGATGTGGGTTTTGAGGGAGAGGGTGATGATGGCTAGTGAGTTAAAAAATGTAAAACCAGTATGTTCGAATTAAGTAATATGTCTTTGTCATGACAAATACATGGATGGTGGTGTAATTGTTTCACAGTCTGAAAGCCTTGTGTTGATTGGATGAATATTACTGCCTCTGTTGCTTACTGCAGAAAGAGGTTGGTGGTGCAGTAGCAGACAAACTCAGTAGAGTCAAATACAAATACTGTTTTAAAGGACTTATTGAAAGTAGCACATGCTTTTAGTGGGACTGCACTTTATCCATGGTTTTCCGCAAAACCCGAGCCATGAAATACACATCATACACAGACATATGACAAACGTAATGTTTTGTTTCAAAAGAAAAACCAAAACCAAAAGAAACTGAACATGGAGGGACAAAACAGCATTTTCAGTTACTCTAAATTACTCCTGTTTGGCAACATGATCATGACATGGTGAATATGGTCTCCAGGTAATGTTGGGATCCAGGGTGGTGGTTGGGGTTTTTGCTGCAGTTTTGTCCTTTCTCCACCAGAGGATGCCGAGAGGGCACATTCTGGGGGGCGTGGCCGGTGGCTGCTGGTGCACAACTGCATGTCATTTCATCAGCTGGACGAGGATAAGAGATGGGAGCTGCCAACACTCCTGTGCCAGAGTGTTAACCAGTAATGGTATTACCGGCCGTCTGTGTTCCTCGTAGCACCACTCTCCTTGTGAACCTTTTGTTCGTGATTCTCCGTGTCCCCTTCTCCTCAGGTGACTTCCTGTGACGCCGTGGCGTTTTTCTTCTACCCACCGGTAACCCGAGTTCCACTACCCTCATCGCCATAATTAAGCCTTCCCGGATCTCTTTGCTGGCTGAGCCCATCACTCCTCTCCGCTGAAGACAAAGATCCTGTCCGCCCTCCAACGCAGCCCCTCCGCCAAACCAGCAACAGATCTCCTCGTAACCACCCTGGTACCACAGAATTCCGCCCTGGCCCAGATCTCCATCCGTTTCAAGTAAGAACGTTCCGTCGCTACAACATTTCTAGTTACTGCGGACATTCTACTCACCTCCACCTCTTTTCCACTCCAGTGAACCCGAACCCAGGCACAGTGATCAACGATCCTGATAATTAGTTATTTTTCCTAATAAATCATTTTTTACTGATTCTCTCTCTCTCCGCCTGGTGTTCTGCATGTGGGTGCAAAAAACTTGAACCGAACATGACAGAACACTCTGGCCAACATGACGCAGACCATGCAGAAGCACTCCGGAGAACGCTGAGAGAACAACATACACAGATTCAGATCCATGATGCCGCCTTACAGGAACTAACCAATCAACAAGCTGAAACAAACAGTCAACTCAGGGAACTAATGACCTATTTGCAAAATTCTGCTCCACAGGCTCCCGCTCCAGCCTTTGTTCCTTCTCTGCCGGCAGTTCAGGACTCCACCTCCAGTGCCGAAAGTCGGATCCATTCCACATCTTGCGGGTTCCGACCCCTCAATCCAGAAAGATTTTCCGGCGAACCAAGCAAGTGTAAAGGTTTTTTGTTACAGTGTGCGATTCTGTTCAACTCTTCACCGCAGAGCTTTCCCCACGATAATGCTAAGATTTCATTTATTATCTCTCAGTTGTCTGGTCAAGCCCTCAGTTGGGCAGAAGCAAAGTTTTCCGCCTCGTTGGATTATGGCTGTTCTTTTGAAGAGTTTCTCACTGAATTTAAACTGGTTTTCTCCCATGATGCAGATAGATCCTTTAACTCCCGTGAATTATGGAGCTTAAAACAGGGGCAAAAGCCAGTCTCTGAATTCGCGATAGAATTTAGAATTAAAGCTGCAGCTTCCGGTTGGGGTGCTCCTGCACTTAAGGGCGCGTACTATCACGCTCTCAGCGACTCAATTAAAGATGAGCTCGCCACGCTTGATGAGCCCGCAACGTTAGACGAACTAATCAGTCTAACAATCCGTCTAGACAACCGAATCCGGGCCAGAAATAAAGAAAGAAGTAAAAGAAATCAACCAGCAGGTTTATTCCAGGCAGCTCATGCTCCCCCCATACAGACACGGAACTCACCTGAGCCCGAACCTATGCAAATAGGTCATACTCGGCTCACCCCCGAGGAGCGAGAAAGGAGAATGAGATCGAATCTCTGCCTGTATTGTGGAGGGTCTGGTCATTTCATTGCCAACTGTGAACTCCGGTTAAAAGCCAGGATCCGTTAGTAGACACGAGGGTACTAGTGGATCATCTCCAAGATAAGAAAACCCCTCGTCTGTTACTACCAGCAACTCTGATTAATAAAGATCAGTCCATCACTGTGTCAGCCATGGTAGACTCGGGGTGCGAACAAAACCTGATTGATTCACAGTTTTCCCAACAAATGTCCATTGAAACCATTCCACTGGCAGCTCCTTTGCGAGTTTCTGCTTTAAATGGCAGAGCCCTCCCACAAATCACTCACCAGACAAGACCTATCCAGTTAATCATTTTTGGCAACCATTGTGAGACCATCAGTTTCTATGTATTTTCTGCAGCTAATTCACCCATTGTGTTGGGGTTCTCATGGCTCCAACAACATAACCCTCATATCAACTGGCCCGAGAGGCACATAGAATCCTGGTTCTGCCTTGTCACTCCACCTGTCTCCGTTCTGCAGTTCCTCCAGGTTCCCCCTCCGACAAGTCGTCATGAAGTGGATCCCCAGATCTGACATCCATTCCCACTGAGTACCATGACCTTGCTTCTGTGTTCAGTAAGTCCAAAGCTCTTTCTCACCCCCACATCGACCTTATGATTGTGCAAGATCTCCTTCCTGGTGCTCCCTCCCAACAGCCGTCTTTACAACATCTCACGTCCTGAAAGAGAAACAATGGAAAGATACATTAAAGAATCAAGGGATGCCGGAATCATCCGTCCATCATCCTCCCCATTGGGCGCTGGGTTCTTCTTCGTTGGGAAGAAGGATGGGTCACTAAGACCCTGTATCGACTATCGAGGTCTAAATCAAATCACGGTTAAAAACAAATATCCCCTACCTCTTCTTTCGTCAGCATTTGAACCAGTCGTGGGAGCCACCATATTCACAAAATTAGATCTCAGAAACGCTTACCATCTGCTTCGCATCCGCCAGGGGGATGAATGGAAGACTGCTTTTAAGACACCCATTGGTCATTTTGAATACCTGGTCATGCCATTTGGCTTATCTAATGCACCAGCATTCTTTCAAGCCTTAGTAAATGATGTTCTGAGAGATTTCTTGAATGTGTTTGTGTTTGTATACCTGGATGACATTTTGATTTTTTCAAAGACCCTGCCAGAACACAAGCACCATGTCCGTCTAGTCCTCCAACGGCTGTTGGAGAATAAACTCTATGTAAAGGCTGAGAAATGCGAGTTTCACAAGCAGTCTGTGACCTTTCTGGGGTTTATACTTGAGGGCGGACAGGTAAGACCTACCGAGGAGAAAATAAAGGCTGTGCTGGATTGGCCAGTCCCTGAAACTAGAAAACAACTGCAACGATTCCTTGGATTTGCAAATTTTTACCGTCGATTCATTCAAAATTACAGTCAGACTGCCCTACCACTTACCGCCTTAACCTCCACAAAGACTCAGTTTACCTGGACCCCCGAAGCTAATGCTGCGTTTCTTCAGTTGAAGTCCCTCTTCTCCAAAGCGCCAGTACTCATTCAACCAGACCCGAACAAACAGTTTATTGTGGAAGTGGATGCTTCAGACTCTGGGGTGGGAGCAGTATTATCACAGATCTCCGACACTGACCACAAGACTCATCCTTGTGCCTTTTTCTCCCGTAGACTGTTCCCGGCCGAACGAAATTATGATGTGGGCGATCGGGAGCTTCTGGCATAAACTCGCCTGGAGGAGTGGCGGCATTGGCTGGAGGGCGCTGAACATCCTGTGCTGGTCTGGACAGATCATAAGAATTTATCTTACCTTCAGTCAGCCAAGAGACTCAACCCACGTCAGTCCCGCTGGTCACTGTTCTTCTCCAGATTCAATCTCTCCATATCTTTTCGACCAGGTTCCCGGAATATCAAACCCGATGCATTATCACGAATCCATTCCACAGATGACTCGGAGAAGGTTCCTGCTTCCATTCTGCCCCCAGCTGTATTGTGGCCTCCTCACATGGGAGATTCAAGATATTATTCAACAGGCACAACAATCTGAACCAGATCCCGGCACCGGTCCACCCAACAAGATCTTCGTCCCCACCTCAGTAAGATCTCAGGTCATTCACTGGTTGCATTCTTCCAAGTTTTCTGCCCATCCTGGGATCAGTCGTATGTTCCTGGTTTCCGTCGGTTCTGGTGGCCATCCCTCCATAAAGACATAAAAGAGTTCGTCCTGGCATGTCCTATATGTGCCCGCAATAAATCCTCACATCAACCACCATCCGGTCTATTACAGCCCTCTCTATCCCCAAACGACCATGGTCGCATATCTCCATAGATTTTGTTACTGGTCTGCCACCTTCCAAGGGCATGACCACCATATTTACAGTCATTGACCGTTTCTCCAAGTCCTGTCATCTCATCCCACTCAGAAAACTCCCTACCGCTTTCCAGACCGCTCAACTTATCGTTAAGCACATTTTCGTTACATGGTATTCCCGAGAAATCCTATCAGACCGAGGCCCACAGTTCATCTCCCAGGTTTGGAAGCATTTTTGTTCAGCCCTTGAAGCCAAGATCACTCTCACATCCGGTTATCATCCCCAGTCCAATGGCCAAACGGAAAGGATGAACCAGGAACTCGAATCCACCCTCAGATGCTTAACTTCCTCGAACCCATCAGATTGGTCCCAGTATCTTCCTTGGGCAGAATATGCCCACAACAGTCACATTTCTGCTGCAACTGCTTATCCCCTTTGAGGTATCTCTTGGTTATCAACCTCCTTTACTACCGGCAGATGAAAAGAAATTGCCGTCACCTCTGTGCAACACCACATCCGCCGCTGTAAGGCCATTTGGGACAGAACTATCTCCGCTCTAGTCGCACCGCTGACCAGAACCGCCGCTTGCTGACCGCAAGAGACGTCCTGCCCCACAGTATTCACCTGGACAAAAGGTTTGGCTGTCTGCTAAAGATATTCCCATGAAGTCCATTTCCAAGAAACTGTCTCCTCGATACATTGGCCCATATGAGATTGAATCTGTTATTAGTCCATCTGCTGTCCGTCTCCGTCTACCCGCTTCTCTCCGTGTACATCCCACCTTCCATGTTTCACAGATCAAGCCCGTCCAGACCAGCTCCTTGTGCCCTCCTGCCGAGCCCCCTCCTCCCGCCCTGGACATTGGTGGGCACCCAGCTTATTCCGTCCGCCGGGTTGTGGCCTCCCGTCGGCGGGGCCGGGGCTGGCAGTACCTGGTCGATTGGGAGGGCTACGGCCCGGAGGACCGCCTTTGGGTGCCCGGTTCGTTCATTTTGGACCCTTCTTTGATTTCTGATTTTCATTCTTCTCGCCCTTCTTCTGTTGGACCGCCAGGTGGCGGTCGTTGAGGGGGGGGTACTGTTGGGATCCAGGGTGGTGGTTGGGGTTTTTGCTGCAGTTTTGTCCTTTCTCCACCAGAGGATGCCGAGAGGGCACATTCTGGGGGGCGGTGGCTGCTGGTGCACAACTGCATGTCATTTCATCAGCTGGACGAGGATAAGAGATGGGAGCTGCCAACACTCCTGTGCCAGAGTGTTAACCAGTAATGGTATTACCGGCCGTCTGTGTTCCTCGTAGCACCACTCTCCTTGTGAACCTTTTGTTCGTGATTCTCCGTGTCCCCTTCTCCTCAGGTGACTTCCTGTGACGCCGTGGCGTTTTTCTTCTACCCACCGGTAACCCGAGTTCCACTACCCTCATCGCCATAATTAAGCCTTCCCGGATCTCTTTGCTGGCTGAGCCCATCACTCCTCTCCGCTGAAGACAAAGATCCTGTCCGCCCTCCAACGCAGCCCCTCCGCCAAACCAGCAACAGATCTCCTCGTAACCACCCTGGTACCACAGAATTCCGCCCTGGCCCAGATCTCCATCCGTTTCAAGTAAGAACGTTCCGTCGCTACAACATTTCTAGTTACTGCGGACATTCTACTCACCTCCACCTCTTTTCCACTCCAGTGAACCCGAACCCAGGCACAGTGATCAACGATCCTGATAATTAGTTATTTTTCCTAATAAATCATTTTTTACTGATTCTCTCTCTCTCCGCCTGGTGTTCTGCATGTGGGTGCAAAAAACTTGAACCGAACATGACAGGTAACAGAATATTGTGGTATGGCTGGGAGAAACTGTAAACAAGTAGATTTGTCTTCTCCTGTTTTGAGGAAAACAGAGAATTTTTAGAAGGAAAACACACACACACACATATATATATATGCTTATATATTGTTGACAGTAAATAATTCTGTGTTGTCCTTCTGTCTCTTTTTGCTAGTTTCAAAGCAAAGATTAAATGATATGACACACTAGGGAACACTCTCTTTAGCACGTAGCTTACATAGAGGCTAACAAAGAGAACGGAAAACTTTTGGCTGATGCCACTTTGTTCTGCTAACCCTTAAGGATAACGTGAACTTTGAACCAGCGGTAATTTGGTATTAATAAATGGAATTTATGAATTCAACTCACTGACTCTTCTTCAACCTCATACATTAAAATCTTAGCATAGATAGATAGATTTACAAACAAATAGTAGTAAACTCAACTCTTTGATTTTGCTCTTTAGAGTCCCTGCTTGATCTGTCACTTATTGACAGTTAGTGATAATTACAGACCCCCCACCTAATTAGACTGTCACAAAGCATGTATTCAAACCATGCAGCCAGCATCCCTTACATAATGACAGGCTGTGCTGTGATTTTCTAGATGTTTGACATGGTGTATGCAGGGCCCTGTAACCCCCTGGGAGGCAGAAAACCGGATGCTGACTTCTTACCGTGTTTGTGTTCAGGAACACCATTGTCTTCCTGGTGAGACAACTTCACTTGAAAAAATTCCCACTTCCAGCACAGTCTGGGCTTTCTCTCCTTCATTTGGATTCTCTCCACTAGATTCTCTACGGGGCCTATCAGCGAACAGAAGAAGTTGTGAATGATAATGTCAATTTTCTGTGCTCACCAGGTTTTGCTGTCAGCATCGCATGCACTCACTCCAGTTCTGAAGCATTTCCCAATGTATCTCTTCCTGAGAGATCCAGAAGTATTTGAGAGAGAAATAGCGTTGGTCATTGTCTAATCAACTGGTCACAATTCCAGAAAAGTGATTACTCCACCCTGCGGTCCAAGTGGAAGTCCTTACATTATTACATACAATATGAGTTCAACACACACAGAAGCACATCGTAATCATTCATTATACTCAAAGACAAAGTTTGTCAAATCTTACTGAACAAATCTAGTCAGATGGCCTATATTGGGGGAAAGTTTGGGGCTGTCTTTAGCCTGCCTGCCTTGTCTCTATGTTTTATGTTAATTCAGGTAATAGCCTCCTAATAAAATATACTGAATCAGTTCATTTGGATATAATTTACAGGCCATCAATTCCTTAGAACACTATCCACTCTGGTCTGATCATCTTAACTTTTCTTTGCATGAAATAATTTCTGCTAGATTAAAGCGCGGATTCTTTCATTATTTTCCACTAGACTGGTTGTGCCCTGAGGGGTAAAAGCCTGGCAGCAACAGCCTATTCTAGATTCCATGTGTGCTTTAAAATTGATAAGTGAATCAGAACAGCATTTCTTATTAATTATTAATTCCACAATGTGATGGTGAGAAGAGAAACCACTCGATCAAAATCACTTAAATGAAACAGAATGACTGTTCCACAAAGGTGCAGCAAAACGGCTGCTGCATGCCAATAGGCCATTTTCCAGCATCAGTAACTTCTAATGGAATGATGCTCCCAGCATGCCACTCTGCTCACTTGTCTGCTAATGGTCTACTAGATCAGTTAAAGGCAACAATCAGGTTTCTCAATGATTTGTCCACATTAGAAACACTTAACACTTAGGAGGCACTTTGCCTCCTGGATTTTGTTTTGGTCTTAGTTTTGGTGCAAATAAGTAAAAAAATCTGCAGGTCCATCAGCCATGGTATGTACACTGCTGGTTCTGTGTAACTGAACCGTTATCTGGAATGTTCACAATAATAACAATGACGAGTTCATTCAGTAAGGCCTTTCAGTCTGTCAAAATCAGCTGTCTAGAAAGTCAGCCTTATTTAAGGAAGAAGGCTGCAGGCGATGTTGCACAAACAGCTTATTGTGCAAGTACAATGGGTCATTGCAGGCATTGTTACAAAGACTAGTGTACAAAGAGAAGAAAAAAAACAAAACAGTGAATGGACTCAAATACCTTAAAACAGAAAGTAAAACGAGAAAGGTGTGGAAAAAAAACAGTTTTCGTCCTGCTTCTTCCACTCGCACCTCCAATTGGTTAGCTCAGGAGCCGAGGTCTGTTGCTCAGCATTCAATCCTTTCAGCATTTAAGCCTTTCAGCATTTAAGCTTCTCATTTTCACTCACTACTCGCCAGATCCTTTTGTTAACTTTTCGTCACTCCCTCATTCCAGCCAATGTTTTCCTTGTGAATGGAAAACATTCTTTCTCTGGATATTCTTTGCATTTATTATTGGTATTTTTCTCTGGCTCCTGTGCTTTTGGAGGATTTTGTATTTTCTCCTCTTTATTACTGTAAAAGGCAACTGTCAAAGAAACCCTTGGACTGGCCTCAAGAAAAACTGCACCACACTTTACAATCAGATGAAAGTTTGACAGAACCCCAAGAATGTAATGTATATCAATGTGTGTAATATTCATATAACAAAGAACTGTTTAAAGTGCAAGAATTCCTGGCTAGTATATTCTAAGTGTTATGAACTTGCATTTTCCAAGCTGTAATAAAATTTAGCCAGTAGGACAGTCTCCTAGCAGCAGATGCTTCTAACTTCAGCCAGTTTGCTCCGTTCTTCTCTGCAGTTCTTCTCCATCAGTTTGGACGGAGACACCACTCAGTCATTTTCACATCTCTCCAGATGTTCAATCAGATTCCAGTCTGTACTCTGGCTTGGCCCATCCAGGACATTCATAGAGTGGTGTCATGATGGTTACATCATACAGTAACCAGCCATAAAACAGTAAAAAAAAACATTACATTTAGAAGTTGAATCCTATTTCATAAAATCCAGTGATCATTTTTACTTCATATTTCATATTCATATCAATTACATTTTCAAAAGTCAGATCATACATCAACATACTTCTGGAATGGCCAGCAGGGTCCCAGGAAACGCTTCCTGCCACATGCAGTCGGTAACAGCAGCGTTCAGACCACAGCCTGGCTGGAATCTGCTTAGAAGACTGACCCACTTTTAGAGCTGACTGGGAGGAAAAGTGTTTGCAATCAACTCAGTGTTTGCTGAGCGGGAAAGAGGGACGCTGGGGGGCTGGACAGGGGAAAAACATCCTGGGAAGCCCACCAGCAGCAGCAGCATCAAGATAAGATCAGATCAGCTCACAGAAAACATCAGGCTGTCAGATGGTCTGACAGACAGCGCCAGGCGTTCAGGGCTGTCACTGTCACACTTCCCTCCACTCTCACTGACCTAATAACTCAGCCTGTCCACCCTCCTGCAATCCCTCATCACATTTACATTCCCCCTTCTCTTTGTCTTTTCCCCCTTTTCCAGGCTTTCCACTCCTTCTCTGGACCACAAAGAGCTTTGTCCACAAATAAGAAGTGTGATAATTAATGGCACATCATGTTTCTCATTTAAAATCTAATCTAAAGAAGGTGGACACAAATTATCCAGACTAATTGAAAAGCTCAAAGCAATAAAACAGCTTTCCACAACCTTAATGTGATTCTTGAATGGGTGGGGAATAAAATAAGGGCCTGAAGTTGGGTAATAACAGCAGTGCTAATGTAGCTTCAATAATGTTCCTGTTACAGGGAGCTGTGGAATCACTGCTTGAGGACACAGAGAAGAAAATTACATGTGAATATATGTTTCTGGTTGGATCCTTCAATATTGTTTCCAACAAAGAGAACTTGCTTAATGAAACTTATTCAGTTTCCCTCATGATACCTGCTGTGCTTAGTGTTAGGGATTTTTATATTATCATTTCTACATTCATATATGTCATACATTTG
This sequence comes from Phalloptychus januarius, assembly GCA_902982915.1. Classification (NCBI taxonomy): domain Eukaryota; kingdom Metazoa; phylum Chordata; class Actinopteri; order Cyprinodontiformes; family Poeciliidae; genus Phalloptychus; species Phalloptychus januarius. The sequence goes on from CADWAE010000127.1 coordinate 902,913, forward strand.
CTCTTCAGCAGTGGTCAGCAGTGGTCAGCACTGACGCGACTATGCCATACGTTGTTAATCAGCACTAATCAGTGCTGATGCAGTTTTCATTTGATCTTGTCTGTGTTCAGGAAGCTGATTGTTCCTCCTCTTGAGCTGGATGACCTGTGTGCAGATAAAGGTTGCTTTGTTTATCTTTTCACATTCTTCCTTTCCTGAATAAAAGGTTTGATCGAGCTGAGTGAAGAGAACGCTTGAAGAGAATCGCAAAGACCCTCTTTGCAGATGCCTTCTCCTTTAGCAAAAGCGCCTCCATAAAACTTATTATGTTTGTCTGTGGTTCTTTTATAAATGTTCGAAAAATACCCATCACTTAGAGAAGCTGATTTACAGCATCTGAAATGAAGAGTCACTGGAAATGCTGACCTTGAAATGGTTTTCATAGCTATTTCACTTTTCAACCCAAACTACAATCTGTTTCACAGGGTTTTATGTTATATAAGCTGACCATAGTTGTGAAATGACACAGCATTTATATATTTTTATAAATAATAATTAACCGTAATGAAATCCATTTGTTTTCAGTGTAAAGACACCATGAGCATCTGACAGCCCACTACAGACTCCTGGCAGAAATATGCCAGTATGAACACAAGCTGGTCTGGCAGTGAACTCTAAGCTGCTTGGACAACATCGTCTTTAACGCTTTGATTTTTTTGTACTTCTTACCATCAATAAGTACGCTGCTTTTGTTGTGAGTAAGACATGTAAGTTTATATTTGAATTCAAAGTAGATGTGTTTTACTTTGGCCCCATGTCTCACTTCCTGTCTCACTTGACAAACTGTCAATTTGCTTCATAGCACCGACCGAGACGGATCTCCATCTTAATCAGACAGTTGGTGATGCAGTCTGCAAGGCCCTGTTGACTTTAGCATGTTCTAATTGTATATCATCTGACCCAATTTTCCATCCTGACACATCAGTCTGTTTTGGCCTTAAATAATGACTTGATTCGGCCCATTCTGCTAGAAAGTCAGTAAGCACACATCTCGCTCTGCTGATGGAGGAGCTTACTGTGACGGCAGGCTAAAGCTAGCTTGTTTCATCTCTGTGATGACATGTTCTGGTTTGTTTGGATCAGAATATGTTCTCTGTGCAGGTCCAGTTAAGCACAGTTCACACTACAGGATTTTGGAATCGTCGGCCGATTTTTAAAACCTGAGAGACCAGACACTAGTCGACCAAAGTCTTAGGCATAACGCGTTTGATCAGGTCCGGTCATGCAGTGTGTGGCGTTCAGCCACATGGCAAGAGCAACACTCCTCACATGAACTGATTTCTCACCAACATTCAAATTCCAGACAGAAAATACAGTAATAGCCCACTATATCACGCGTGAATCTAGAGTAAACCAACATGCCTGACAACATAGAAGCAATAGCGGCAGTTTGTACACTTATTTTAAACATAAAAGATGTAACAAAAAGAAAAGGTGTTGAATGAAAGCGTGGAGACGGGGCACGCGGCGGCTTGATTTGCTGCACAATGCTATGGAGACGAGTTACGTCTATTCATCTTTACCATTTGTGTGTTTAGATTGTTTTCTGTTCTGTCATTTCTTTAAACTTCATCGGTAAATTAGTATTTGCTGTTTTAATGTTTACAACTACATTGAGAACAATGGGCACAAAATAATGGTCCAGTTATAATGGTCCAAGTCCAGTTAACTCATTTTATAACCAGGCATTAACCCATGTTTTACAAGTAAGCTTCAAGAGCCGAGTGAAGCTCACACCCCACCGACGTCAAACAATCCAGCAAATAGCTTGAGTGGTTAGTGCTCCGTTTGTGCAGGTTTGTGCCGTTAAAACTGTCGTTTGTGCAACTTTCCCTTATGAGATATTAAAAGTAAAGATAAATAAAGATTTATAACAAGAAGAAATTTGTCTCATTTCAAGAAATGTTTTACAATAGCAATGTTTTCTCACCAAGCTCTCTCTACAGTAATTGAATCCTGCCAATAGAGCACATGCAGCCGTAACATAATGTGTATAACATGACTGTTCAACTGTGCTTTAGTTTCGGGGGTGCTCTCTCTGAACAATTATATTCACATTGTTGACTAAACATTGTTGAATAAACATTAACGTTGTTTCCACATATCATCTCCAATGGCCACCGGACTCTGGGTTGTGCTGTGTCAGCTGTTTGGGATCCCCCTCCCATGTGATTAGATCACATTGTCCAAGTTTAAAAGTTTGTTTTTCCTGAGACTAAATGAAAATATTCATGGCATATGGTAACTTTAATGTTACACAAGGAATGTTTCCCTGTTGAAATGCTGAAAAGTTGCAGAGTAACAGTTTTATGTTCAGAGGGCCTGCTTGGTGTTTGCAAAATCTAAGTCAGAGAAATCAGAAATGTATCAAGTAAGTAATAGAAGAGATCAAAGCGTTTAAAATGTTCAAATAAAGAGATGAATGTAGAAATAGATGTGAGCAGCTGAATAGTGAGAACCAGAGATAAAATCAGTTGAAAAGTAATAGATTACTGTGAGTGACTATCCTCATAAGTAGACGGTAGCCAATCTTCTCTCTGCTTAAAGGTCATTTTTCCTTTCCATGCTTCTTTTCTTAATGTATGTATCTTCAGTCTTTGCAGTCATTAACTCCATTTCTCTCCCTGCTTTTCTTTTCCACAGAACATATATCTAGTTTTGTGCTTCAGTGCATTCAGACGGTTGTGTTTTCTCAACTTCCAGCAGGTCAATGCAGACGGCCGTTCATCCTAAAATCATAGCTGTTCTTTCAGTAAAACAAAGTCATTCCTTTCCTTTTTTCCAGGATTAAGGACAACAGCAAAGGTTTGGTGCAATCTTATTGTTTCAGTGGAATCTCCAGACTTTCACCTAGTTGATATTTCACTTTGATGTAATACATTTGAATAAATTTGATTTAAGACTCTGCAAATAAATAAATAAACTTTAGGCTTCAATGGTATTTTTTAAATGATTATTATTATTTACTTTAATTACATAGACAGATATTTTTAATATCACTAAAATAAGATGTAGAAGTAAATTTTCTTCATAATTTTCTGAATTCCACCTGCATCATTGGTCTTACTGGGATTTTTCCAATTCAAAAGTTTTTTTTTAATCAGCAATTATTGGCTGATGAAATAGCACAAAAAGCTAACTGAACATGGAGGGTTGTTAAACTGAATTTTAATGAAATGTGTTCTCATTTGAAGAGTGCTGCAGGGCTTTTAATCATCGCCAGATCTCCAAGCATACAAACACACATGCACATGCACACGCACTAGACTTTCATGGAAAAAGCAGGAAGCCAGGTTTTGATATTCTGGAGAAACCAGACACAAGAAGTTGACCCTCACCTCTCTGCACCTACAAAATTCAACCAAATGAGAGTCACACCAGGCCTGTCCTCAAATGTGGATCAAAAGAGAAATCTACAAACTAATTATCCCTGACCTGGTGGATCTGAAGGACCTGCCAGGCTTCTTCTCACGTCAAGCTTCTTCTTGTCAAGCCCAGAATTAGAGGAGACAGCCAGGGACAATCCCCTGTGGTGAGCCAGTCTGAACTCCACCCCGTCCAACAAGAGCTCAAATGGGCTTCTTTATCAGGGTGTGGATGGAAGAGCCCACAGAGAGGCCCAAGTGTGTTTTGTGACTACCTATTATGCTTGTCTTTTGTTGAGAGATGGCATGGGTGGGGAGAGGCCAGAGGGATTTCATCTTTTTCAAAGGCAGGCTTGTGAGCTTCAGAGTAGAGTAAGATCTTACTTCCACTCCTGCTGAGCATTCTGAAAGACTTCAAGCTTTACAACACAGGCTGTGATTTATCTAAACTGCTCTGATGTTTTTATAAGGAGATGGAATTCAGGTATGAGGAGGACTTACATCATGTAAAGCTATGCTGTACATGCTGTAGCTAATATTCAGACGTCATCCTCATTGGGAAAGAGCTTCAAGTAGTCTTACTTTTTAATACTCAACCTTGAAACCTGAGGTGTGAAAATCTATTAGCACTTGTCTTTCAGTGAAGACTAAGGTCCCTCTACTCTGAATAGGATCATCTTGTACTGATACTTTTGCACATTTTAACATATTTCATCAAACCCCCATTATATACTTGATGAATTTATGCACAATGATTATAGTTCAAGTTTTCTCCTTAGCGCCAAAAAAAACTGGATGCCTGTAGCCCAGGGCATTCTGGGTAAGTATAACCAAAACAAACACAAGAGTCTGGCACTATGATGATGAAAAATGATTTATGGTCTTTTGCCAAAGACTAAAGAGAAATCCGACAACAATTAAAATCTGATGCCTCATTTTACATGTTGGATAGAAAAGTTCAGTGCTGTTACAGTTGAGTCCTCTGTGGTTTTCCATGTTGCTAGGGGGCTCACAGGAATATAAAAGTACCAGGTAGTCTCTGCATACACCCAGTCACAGTCCACAGAGGTTCCTAAAGATCCAGCAGTGTAATTAGCGTGTCCTCAGCTTAGCGGGTTAATGTGCTTTTATTGCCCAGTGAAGCTAATAGAGTTGTGATGACTCCACACCTGCCACAGGCAGCTGTGGGGAGAAAGGAAAAGATCCACTGTTGAAGTCCCACACTGGGCCCAGAGCTGTCCATGGGAAAGAGTCCAACTGACAGATAAAGCCTCTGACAGGGACACACTGCTGCAGGTTGACAACAGAAATTACAACTATTTAAAGAAATGCGTGCTTCTGCCCCTTCTTTTACCTCTCTGTCTTCTAGTCTTTATTCCCTTTTTCAATGCGTTCCTGATTCCAGTTGTATTTCAGTTTAGGAAATCCAGAATAGAAGAGCTCACAGAGGGGGGGGGGGTGAAGTACTGTCCTGATTTTCCCTCACACTCCTCATTGGCAGCACTTTCTTTCATGGATGATCACTTTTCACTCAACCACCCTCCATAAATTCTCCAATTATTGATCATTACATTACCCTAAATGCTTTTCATTAGGCTCATGTTTAAAATAATCCTAACTAGCAGCAGCAAAGTAATGCTAGAAATGAAGGGTCGTTTCATTTTACTCCAGGCTCTCAAAGTGAGGTTTTAAGGACTTGCTTTTGGGTCGTGTTCTTCCACACAACACTGTACACTCAGTTTAGCTCATACTTTGGTAAAAAAAGAAATTTCAGCGTCCTTTTGCTTCTCAAAGGGCTGGATTCCTGAAAGCATTTATTGCTAAAGCTTTATTGCAGGACATTTTACCAAACTGCAGTCACACAGGGACATAAAAGAATTACAATATCTTTATAAATTGTCTCTAATTGCATAAAATAATTTAGTGTTCTCCAGACCTTGGAGCGCAATCTGTGCAAAAAGAGAAAAGCCTTTCAATATTACCTTTACAGTTTTCATACTAAACAATATGCATTACTGATTTCTTGCCCTTGTCCAGACATCATGTTTGTAATAGTTCAGAGATTGTTACATAAAATAGATTGAGAGAAAATAGAGACAGCCATATTTTCTTTAATGAAAGGTTTCTTTAATAAAAATTATTATATTAAAGATAAAACTTGGAAATAAGTGGGAAAAATGCCTGTTCTGTTCTCCATCGGTGTAGGCTTTAAGAGAAGGTGGAAATTCATACATTTCTTAGAAACTAGAACTATGCAGCCTAGAGAAACCATCTGCAGGTCATGAATCAACACTAGCACCTACTAACTGTTTCTCTTCAAAGCAGTCGTGGTCTGATTCCCAAAAATAAATCTGTGATTGCAGACATCGGTGAATCCAACTATCTCTTAAGGCTGAACATTGATGTTTCTGGTTGTGTATGTAGGATGAGAGGAATAACTTTAGCCGAATGTTTTCCTTCTAGATGCACTGACATTTTCAACTTTACACACAGGGTACAGTTGCTGAGCTTTTTGTATTTGAATTATTAACTTTGCTTCTTTGTATAATCATTAGTAATGTCAAAAATTGTCTTTGGTGAAAAGTGTTTGAAGACCTTCTTGCCATCATCACAATCTTTAACACTAAAGATCCTCTGTCAGATTTAAAGAATTTAAATTACCGCAGAACATAAATATTATTGGCAGTGACAAAAAACATGTTGGTAAAACTGAAACATTATTTTAAATCTGCCAGTTGTTTGCATTTCAATTGTCATTTCCATCCGTCCGTCCGTCCATCCATCCTCTTTCACTTCTCCACCTAATGATTCACTTCTAACCAGATTCACTATCTTCCTTTGGAGTCAATCTAACTCCTCTGCTCCTTCTCCTGTACTCACCCTCCATCCTCAGTTACTTGACTAGCACATTCAGAGAAGTTGTGTAAAAAAGTATGTTTCCTTTTCCATCCTTGCATCCTTAGTGCTAGCTGTATGCATCAGAAAACAAACATGACACACTGAAAATAGCTTGTATGCTAAGGTGGCACGCTTGTATCTCCACACCTGCCAAGTGCCTCTTTTCCTTAGCAGCTCTAGAGTGAGAGTGCATCCAGTGCTTCTCCAGGAGTACAGCACCAGAACCCATGGGAGGACCCACTATACCTGGCTGGTACTGCTCAATCTCACACAAAGACTATGGTGCCTTACGGTGTTTTTCCACTAGCCCACCTCTAACCGGTTCGGTCCCGCTCTACCTCGGCCAGATTTGTTTTCCATTAGCAGATCCGGAGCCGCTCAGCCCGGCTGATCTCAGAGTCTCGTACCTGGAACTAGCAGAATGAAGAAGGGTACAACACAGAATCAATTTGTTTGACAGCTGACCAAATTCATTGATTGGCTCATTATTTACGTAACTGAAAAATGCAAACATTTATCATTTAGCTGTGTACCTCGCACATGCTGTATGAGATCTGCACAGTATGGAGGAGTTTATTTCTGAGTTTAATAAGGAGCAGCGTCAGGAACACATGCAGGAAGATTTTCAACAGAACGACCGTGAATTAGCTGTGCTTGTAGCAACTCGTCTCTCTGAAATAGGGAAATAGGACAGTAACAAAGAAGAAACGCTGCAGCTGTGCTCAGCTATCTGCTGCTGTTTTGCGTTGACTGTGTGAAACTCCAGAACTACATGACATTATCTTGTGATGAGAATTAATTTATTTATTTGGTTTAAAATAAATAGTAGTATTTATTTTAAACCAAATATTGGTTTACAATACAATCGCTATGTATTGTAGGCCAATACATAGCTATTGGTTTTCATCGTTTGACTCAATGACCTAAATCCATAAGGCTGCACATTTAAAAAAATATAGTGTCAGAATGTAACGACCCGTAGCGAAATAATAAGCTGATCTGAGCCTTTATTATGTTTGGGTCAGCAAGTAATTTCTATAAAACAAAATGAAATATCTGGGTTTATTTTGGTCCATCAGAATCAGAACCTCGAGGTTCTCCATTACTCAGCGTCAACTGTAAACATCAGCAGAGAGTTGACCGCAGCTGCCCACGTCCCACCCACAATAGCGAGGTACAGAGGGTATAATAGAAAAGCTGGGGTAGAACTGAACTATCACAGGTACGCCACTCTCTATCATATTAACCGGATAGAGAGTGAGGGAAAACCCCTATACTAACTAGAGAGTGGATAATCCAAGTCCCAAAAGTCAGACTAGTCTCTAGAAAATCAGCACATCCAAGTCTCGACATTTCCTGCCAGTTGGCTCACACTGCGTTAAATGAAACCCAACCAATTTACTTGGATAAATGACAAATAGCTGACAGTTGCTTACACACAATCATTTTTTATTGAGTCCAGTTGACAAACATAGAGTGTGGCAGGTGTGGCTCAGCACTTTTCCAACAGCAAGAAGGGCAGGGGTTTGGTCACCTGTTCCCCTACCAAGAATCAAGTTGAGGCACTGAACGCCATTGTCCTCTTCTTTATTCTGTCTTGTAGTCTAAAAGTTCTATTAAAGTGGCAAAATTATGTTTTTCAGCCACATAATGCCTTTTTATAGCACTATCAAGTAAATATGTTAGCTTCATCACTTGTTATTTCCAGGAAGGTGGAGTTTCCTGAAGGTGAAACTCCACCTTCAGGAAGTCATCACAACATTCTTCCTCTATGAATTCTTTAACAATGTTTCTTACCAAAGTTTCACTGATATTTAGCTCATCTAATGAGCTCTGCAGATGTGCAGTTCCACAAGTGCTTGCTAATTGCTGTTGGCTAGTCTGAAGGAATTGAGTGGGAGCATCGCTGTGGAGTTCAGTTATGTGAGGTGGAAGCTCGGACACTTGTAAGCTGAAGTGGAGCTGTGTCCTGGAAGGCGGCACTTGGTGCAACCCAAGTGTTCTGCACAGCTGAATGTTGCCATGGGAGATTCAAAGTACGTTTTTGAGCTTCACACCATTATAACATGATGTAAAGTTCAAAAAGGTGATCTTATGTAACACTGCCCTTTTAAATCTGTTTAAGGAAATTAGCAGAGCTTTAAACAAAAATACCTGAACTTGAAGGAACAGTGAAAAATGTCAGACACTGCTTTGGTTTGCTGCAGTTTTCTTTGAATTCTGTCCATCCAAGTTAGCTGTCAGATTACTTTTAAACCCATGTTAGTCAGTCTAAATAAGCGCTGTCTGACCAATCGCTCAACAGCTGCATGATAGAGTTAGTTCGACACGACTCCAAAGCAACAAGACTTTTCAGCACAAAAAGTTTCTCTTGCCAAAATGTAATCAGTTTGGAATTTATTTAATCCCCTGATTCATATGGTGAATAGTAATATATCTCTTCCTTAATCATTGTATCTCCAGCAGAGTTCAATAGCAACCTACATTCCTATCCCCCCCAAAATCTCAGCCTGTGTGCACAGAAAAGCCTTTCATTCCCTGTCACATCACTCTGACAACAGTGTAAAATGCATGGCACATCTAAGCACAGCCCGACAGTCCCACACAGTGTTAGTTCAGCCCCAACAATAATCCACCTCAGATCCTCCTAATTCTGTTAAAACAACAGATCAGGGCAGCCACGTCTGACGGGAAGATTTCAGCAGCTTATCCTCCACCTTTCCAGCCATAGATGAATATATGCCTGTTTGGGAGAACGGGTCTGTCAAGTTTCCAATTCTGCACACATTCTGGTCATCTTGACTCTCAATGTGGTAATTCTTATTTCCTTTCACATCATATTCAGTAAATCTGATTGAAACATACATAAAGAATATTCATATAGCAGAGCTGTATAGCTTTTGGTATTGGTTCCATTTGTGAAGGTATTTGTTTGGCATCCAGCACCTATCATGAAACATTGTTCACAATTATGTGGTGTTTGTGGGAGTTGGCCAACTCCCATGGGAAGGCCTATGTTAGCTCTTTTTTATATATCAGAAGAGCTAACAAATAAATTCACACTAATGTGAATAATTTGTGATATGTATTTGATATGTATTGATGATTTTGATGATGGCACTCATCCAAATATAATGTTTGTTACAGTTTACTGAGGATAACTCCTCACAAAGAGCAAATAAGTGAAGCATATAATGTACAAAGTAGAGCAGCAGAATGATAAAGAACATTGATAACAAGTTTACTTCCTTAATTTACTTATTAGTCTGGATTCCAGTATGCTCAGTTATGTGAAGATTTAATATACTTACTATATTCTTTTCACAAGGGTTAGTTTGGTTAAGCGTTAAGTGTGTGCTTTCTTTCATGCACAAATAAAGAAAAGCATTTCTTGAAAAAATTACATAAGCTATTTTTTATATATTCCCATTATAGTAATTAATCATTTATTTATTGTTATTCCAAGCAATCTGCTCCTAGTGGATAATTCCTACTTCACTGAAATAAACTCATTTATTTCAGTGAAGTCATTTATTTTACTCTATTTGGACAATGTGTCATGATACTGAAGATTTAATGAAAAAGAGATTACCAAAAAAGATCACAAAAATCACAAGGAGCCAGAGCAGAACAAAAAATACAGGAATCTAGAGCTAAGGAAGTGATGGGTAAATAACCAACCAGGAGTGAAAGCAGGAAACCTGTTTAAATACCGACAGCAATGGAGTAATGAACCGGGACTGATTAGCTAACTGGTGGCAGGTGTGAGGGGAGAGTGCAGACGGCTGAGGAGAGAGAGAGAGAGAAAGGTGGAGAGGGAGGGAGAGAAAGGACTAGGAAAGAAGAAGGAACATAATAAAATTAGACTGAAGTAAGGTAAAACAAAAGGCTGATCTATCAAAATAAGAAACTAAGGAAAACAATAATAATGGAACTAGAATCCATTATTCTACCAAACAAGCCAAAATGCTGACAGTGATTTTGGCTGCTTTGTGGAAGTGACACAGATTGGAGAAGTTTTTAGGGGTGAAAAGATCAGAAGTTGTCCATTGAGACTGCAGTGAAAGTTGGATAGAGGACACGTATGGGCAAAAAAAGTCGATTTGTGTTACATTTGCTTGATGTGTAAACATCGCCACAGGGAAAGAAATGTAATTATAATCCACACATTCAATGGAAACAGCTTGTCAATCATCTGAGTTCAATGTTTACTATGTCAAAACTTATTCAACAAACGAGTTTCCATATCCCCTTTAGCTCATTAAAAATATTTTGGAAAACCAAAAAACTACCTCAAGTGAGTGTAAAAACTTTTTTGCACTCACTTGAGTTTTGAATTTAGTAACTTCCATCAGTCTTTTCTAACGCGATACTTCAAAATGTGCAAAATGCAAAAAACATAGATGGAAACCTGACTTCGCTCAGCTAGAGTAAAGGTCCAACTGGATGCTATGATTTCCAACCATTCAAAAACCACAGTGGAAATGATGCCCTTTAACCTTCAGGCCTTTTTAACACTGGTTTGAAGATGGCAGGTGTGACAAGAGCCTGAAATACTTTCTTTCTCTCTCACACACACATCCACACAGACGCCTGTCTGAGTCACATTTAGGAAATCAGCCCTGCTTGACCTGCAGATGCCCTGTCGGTTTAACAGATTGCCTTCTTATTTTGATTCAAAGCCCATCGCATCCCGGCTCATCTCCTTTGATGGAAGCATTGTTCGCATTCAGCCAGGAATGATCCGAGATCTTGGATCCTTTCCATGCCGCTTCCATCATGCCCTGCCTTCATAAGCTGGAGCTTCGGAGCTTAATGGCTCCTTGTTGAACATATTGTGGTCAGCCGAGGAATTGGGCAATTTATCTGGATTTGTTTGAAAATCCAGCACTTTTCAGAAGCCTTTTTCTCATCTGACAGTCAAATTAGCTCTTCAGTCTCTAATCCCCTTTTACTTTACTGTCATTTGATTTATTGGTTTATTTTTGAAGACATATTAAAAGACAATTAGCATTTATTTTTAGAACAGTGTGTCCTGTGAAGAACATGAAGGGGAACAAATGAGTTCCTTTAACAATCTCTGGCATCGTGACCTTGTTGTATTTGAGCTCAAGCTTTAGATGAAACAGTTTTGCCTTCTTAGAGTGACTCAAAGAAGTTGTATGTCCGAGTGCAGGAGTTCTGTCTGCAGTTCCTCTCTCCCCCCTTAAGTTTTCTTCAGTTGGTTTACTTGACAAACATCTGTTTTTTTCTCATTTTCTTTCCCTGCATAGACCTCCTCCACGCAGGACATGTTGATACATTTATACTCTGGTGAGACTATTTTACTAGATAAAAAGACATTGATTAAAAAGAGCACAATGTATTATTATTCAATCTGACATGGATGCAACAATGTCTGCACCCGCTTACTGCAGGAACTGTCATTGGATTTAATACGCTTGAAAACTCTCTGAGTCAATATTGAGGCAAACCTACACAGCAGAGCAAAAGATAGAGTGCTTTAGAAAGTCAGCTTCAGACCCGATGAAAGGCAGAAATAGCAGCGAGATCAGCAGCTTGCATTGCTGCATGCTGTGCTGCATGCTGATTGGACTGCCAGTATTGTATTTTCATAAAAAATGGATTGGCCTTATACAGGCCAGCAGCCAGACTATCTCTGATAATCATCCTCTCTCTACCTTAACAGGCACTTTTCTGGGTTGCTGGTGTTGCCATATTCAGCTTTGTTAAGCAGTTTATTTCATCAGAGCTTGGACTATAAACTCCCTTTTAGCTGTGAATCTTTTACAACTTAGTTCACACCACTGTGATAAAGAGCCGTATTACTCAAACGATAACATTTCTTTGTTTTTCATTTTGTTAAAAGTGCAGAAATCTCTCCCTCTAACTGAGGGTCAGTTGGGTAAAAAAAAGTTGGAGAGAAAGTTTGGCTTCTGATGTAGATTCATAGAGTACATTTGGCTGTAGTGATTATGAAGACATAAAACATAAAATATTAGAATTTGTGGCTGCACTTTGATAAAAATGTTAAAAAAGTGAAAGCGATGGGAATACTTTAGCAAGCCAATGTATCTCTCAGTTACGCAGCTGCTCAGTGACCTCTCTTCACCATCTTAGATTATCTGCCTCCATCTGACCCTACCCTCCACTCACCGATCCCCATCCGCTGTGGTCACAAACGGAGCAACGTGCAGGGAGTAAATGAAGTACATTTGACCTGAATTGCCAAGAGGTGGTCTAGCATTAGCTGAATATGCGTCTTTAATATTGCCACACTGCACAGTGGCGCAGTTGGTAGAGCTGTTGCCTTGCAGCAAGAAGGTTCTGGGTTCGATTCCCGGCCTCGGTCTTTCTGCATGGAGTCTCCATGTTCTCCCTGTGCATGGTGGGTTCTCTCTGGGTACTCCAGCTTCCTCCCACAGTCCAAAAACATGACTGTCAGGTTAATTGGCTTCTAAATTGTCCCTAGGTGTGAGTGTGTGTGTGCATGTTTGTTTGTCTTGTGTGTCTCTGTGTTGCCCTGCGACAGACTGGCGACCTGTCCAGGGTGACCCCGCCTCTCGCCCGGAAACGATAGCTGGGATAGGCACCAGCAACCCTCCCAACCCCACAAAGTGAAAAAAGGAATATAGAAAATTGATGGATGGATCATAATCAGAGAAAAGCAATTTATTTCTTTACATGAGATAATTTTTTAGCATTGACTAAATACCACTGAGAAAGAGCTGTATAAGGCCTGATCCCATCACAATGAATAAGAGATGACTTTCTTATACTAAAACAAATAAAAGTCCTGTACTCATAATAGTTCGGCTGTATCTAATTTTGTCAATGATACACAAAACTGAACAACATCTATGTGAGAACATATTCATTTTGTGTTTGTATAGGTAGACTGCACAGACTGCATCATACTGGCATGTGATGAAAGTAGTGTGAACAGAAGCTGAGGAAAAATCACGAGATCAGGCTTCTAATTTTCAAGCTACCCAGTAAATAAAGTCACTTGACCCTAAAGAAGGACAAAAGACATGTGAGATGCAGACATGACCACTTCACATGTCCCAGTGTGTGGCTTCTGGTTGGGTTGTTAGGTTGATAAAAACATGCATTTATATCAGTTTGCACATGCACACATGCTCTATTGGTATGGCATGCAGTCACTCTGGAAACTTGGTTTGATTTTATTTTCATCATTTAAGCTGTATTTTTAGAGTATAGTCATGACTTAGATGTTAAAGGAGCATTCTTATGGTAAATGTTAAATGGCCCTCAAAGTGCTTCCTATGAAATCACACACTGAAGGGGGCTAGCTACTGGATAGCAGCCACGGCTGCAAGAGGCAAGGCTGCCATGCAGCTTCCACCGGCAGGCAAGGCGCATGAAGCATTTTGCCCAACGACACAACAACAGAGACGGGTTGAGTGGGAATGGAACCCACAACACACCAAATGAGGGACAAAGCCCTACCACCGTGACACAATCATTATATTGCACTTCTTGTTGCACTTAGAAGTAGCTCCTATAATTAGCTCAGCAGATGTGCAGTTCCACCAGTTATTTGCTAATTACGGCTGGCTAGTCTAAAGGAGCTGAGTAGGGGAGTTGTGAGGAGAGTCTTTTGGGTGGCAGAAGCTCAGAAGCTTGGAAACTGCAGCTCCAAGGGTTTTGCAGAGCTGAATGGTTGCTACAGTAGATTAACACAGTGTTTCTCAAACTTTTTCAGGCTGAGGGCCACTTAACCCATTTAACAGTCACGGACTTGAAATTGTCCCCACAATAACACATCTTAATAAATACAATAGTGTCTTAACTGACTTGCAGTTGTTTTCTTTGTTTATCCTAATGAGAAGAGTGATGCTGTTTAGTAAATGTGACTGGCCACGACAAAGTCATTAGAATGTCTCCTTGGGCATTTTGAGTCATTTTCAGATTCAGCATTCCAATGAACATAGAACTAATAAAAAGTTTGTTGTGTTATTAATGCAAAGTGTTGTGTGCATTAATAGCGTTTAGGACTCTTTGTAATTTAGAAGCACAGAAACAGAAAAATTGACATGAATTGCTTTAGCAGAAACAAAAACAATCCTTTTCTTAACCATCAAATCTAAAAATAACCCAACTATTTCTAGCAAATGTTTTTATTTATTGCATTTAATTAATTTAAAAAATTTTAATTAAATGAAAATAACAATAGCTGATGTCATGCACTGAAAGAAAAAAGTTGTTCAATTTACTTAATTTTATTGTGTACATCGGTCCCACAAAATGCAAATAAGTAGAACAGAGATATTTTCCCTTTTGCCCTCAAATACTTAACGCTTGTCAAATCAGCATATTTTATTTACATAAGATTACTTGAAAATATTAAGTTGAAATTACAAACATTTGATCATAACACCAGCTTATTTTTGATTGCCAGTATTACTCAATAGAATTGGGTTATGTAAATACGATGCTATCATGTTAATGGAACACGTTACAGCTTTAAATCCTACCTCATTTTTTCAAGTTATCTATATACAGTACCTTTCTAATATAAAAAAACCAAATAAAAAGAAACTGATCTTTGACAAGACAAAGAATGAGAGTGCTGCTGAACAATTAAACTTTATTTAAATGAACATTCCTAAATCACACCATTTTGTATTCAATATTTTTTACATTTAAGACGCATAACATTTTTAAATTGCGTCTTACATGAAATACAGTTTTTTATGAACATGATATTTAAGATATGAAATGGATATCAAGATATATAAAATATAACAGTTAAGCTTTATAAAACATATTTAACATACGATGTAGAAAAAGTATGTCCGACTTTTAACAATGTTTTTTTAAACAAGTATTAACATGACATTGAAGCTGCAGTATATAACTTTGATATCAAAATGATTAGTTTTTTAACATATTTGTCAACATTATCACAATGCCATGTCAGTGGAAGACAGCTGGATTTTTTTTCCACAGATTATATGTCTATTGCTTTATTGTAATGACAAGGAAAAGCTAAACAAATGTTTTTAAAGAACCACATTTTTATGTTACATACTGCAGCTTTAAGGGTAAATCTGGAACATATTTCTATATAAGATATAGAAGATTATGTTGAAAAGTATGTCAGATTTCGGTAACACTTTATTTTATGGCATAACTCTGACATGAAATTGTAGCATGTTACATGTTCACAAACGTGGATAGAAATCTGACACTTTTCTAAATTATTTTATCTTTTATAGAAATATGTTAAAGGTAAACTTTTAAGTTGTAGTATGTTCTCTTTAGAAAAAAATATTTTTTTATTATTTTATATTTGTTTAGACTCTCACCTTCTTATTACATAGCAAACAGTAAAACATGAAACGGATAACCGGTGAAAAAATTGAGCCTTGTCTTATACAGACATGACATACAGATAATTTTAACAAATATGTAAAAAAACAGTTATAAAAGTTACGCACTGCAGTATTAATGTCATGTTAATACATGTTCAAAAACTGTTTGTAGAAATGTGGGAAACACTATTTGTGCACAAGACTAACATGACACTGTCATAAACTTGACATAACATCTGTCATGAACATGAAGGAGTCTTTATGAATGACTGTTGTCATGAAGTGTCATTCGGTAAATAATAACACTTTTAATGAAAGTGTTATTATTTACCGAATGACAACAGTCAGATTCAGATGTTATGTCAAGTTTATGACAGATTTCTATCAACTTTTTTGAACATGTTTTTGAATTGCAGAATGTAACTTGTATAGCCATTTTCTTTTTACATATTTGTCAAAATTACTACTATGTCATGTAGGAAGCTATCGTCATTATTGTTTCTCCCTGCATTTTTCCATGACACTGGATGAGAAAGCTCATCTCCTGCTCTCCGCTGACCCTCATTTCTTTAGCCTAATGCCCAGATCACTAGATCTCAGAACTGTCAAACCTGAGAGACCAACACTAGCCCATCGCGGCGGGTGTTGTCCAACAATGGGCGCAAAATAATGGCTACAAATCATTTTAAAACCAGGCATTAATCAACGTTTTACTACAATCTACCTCCAATGCATGTGGCTGGTGTCAGTAAAGTCCTGACTGAATGAATATCATTAGAACCTATTTATGTCATGTTAACGATGAACAGCTGGAAAGTTATCGGGTTTATCAACTGCGGCAGCAGTTTGGCTGCAGCTCCTCTCCTGGTCATTTCTCTGGATATTCTTTGCACCAAATGTTGAATAAACATTAATGTTGTTTTCACATATCATCTCCGATGTCCGTTGCTCTCCGGTTGAGCCGTCAACTGCTTGGGAATCCCCTCCTAATTTCCCCTCAGAAAGCACGAAGATTAATCCGAGCTTTCTGATTGGCTACCTGTCACATTCAGCAGGCTGCGTTCTGATTGGCTACCTGTCACATTCAGCAGGCTGCGTTCTGATTGGCTACCTGTCACATTCAGCAGGCTGCGTTCTGATTGGCTACCTGTCACATTCAGCAGCCGCTGCTCCTTCGGAAACCCGTAGACATTCGTAACACGACCCTACAGGACAATTGGCGACATCGCAGCGACAATGTTAGAACGTTTAAAGTTCTAAGATTGTCATAAATCATGTTGTGTGAACTGGGCTTAAGGGAGGAGTGAACTATTGCATCAGGTGGTCGATATGCCATCTTCTTTATTTAAATCTCATAATTATTGGAGGGCAATATAGTATACAGACTTCATAATCTGCACTCTTTGGTTGGATGTAGTTTTTATTTTCACTTTGGTTTTATGTTTAGTTTTTATTCAAGTGCATTTTTTGTTAGCATAGACTGAGAGTTCATTTTATTTTTGTTTTTGTTCTTTGTTTACCTGTTCCAGTGTTAAATGTCCTTTTGAAAATAACATGGATCTATTTTTGGCAGGATGTGGCTGCATTATTATGTCATTTCCATTAAATCAGTGTAAAAAGGTCTTCCAACAATTTTATGGTTTATCGCAATAATTTTTTGAGACAATTAATCTCTCAGCAAAATTTGTAATCGTGATAGGCCTATGCCAGAGACATATTTCTATTTTGCAGGCACAAACAAGAATGAGTGAATCGTGAAGAGAAGGGAGGCTGACTACTTTCGATAAAAAATTAGAATTGAACGGAATGATTCCAGTGGCATAGTTCAGATGGCCGAGAAGTGTAAGCAACTGTTGCTTGGACCATCTGTCAATGAGCAAGAAATTTGACAGGAGCAGTGATTTGATTAATCTTTCCAGGATGCTTGGAGGGGAGAGGAGTCAAGAGTAATGTCCCAGAACCGGTTTCTCTTCAGAAAGAAGGATGCCCAGCTCTGAGAAGGCTTTCATAAAGGTGCTGACCTACAAGGAGAGGTTACAATCAGGAAGACATTAATAAGATGGATCACATAAGGGAACATAATAAGAACATAATAATTGTTCATCAAAATCCTGGCATAGAGCTTCTGATAGAGAGTCAAATATTTTGGGGTTTCTTCGACAGCCAAAAGTGAGGCAAACTGCGAAGTAAAAAGCTCCTTTCCAAAGTACGCTAAAGAAATGCCAGAAATGTGGGCAAATGGGGAGAACCTTGAACACGCTGGTGATGTCTGCTTAATGGACATCACCATTCCATAATGGAATGATTTATGTTTGCATATTGCATTGAAAAATTGAGAAATGGAAAAGTACTATGGATACTCGGACTATGAGAACCGCAAGGAGCTGAAAGATATATGATTAACCTTTTCTTGCCAGAGTATTTTCATGTAGTGATACTGTGGGTTGGGGGTCTTATCATGATCCCTTCTTTGACTTCTTTGGCTAGAAGTGAGTCAACTGTGTCAGGATCTGAAAGAGCAGACTGAAGATTGTGACAGTGATAGGAGGAATCTGGAATGATATCTGTGCCTGGATGAAAACCATGAATGAGAAAGTTAGCAAACTCTCTATCAGGTTGATGTTTAGAGGTCGAAATCAGAGCATCCACTTTGATTGAAGTGGAGAGATGTCATCTCAATCTGCCATGGAAGTAGGATTGTGGGGACAGAAATCCTTGCATGGGCACCACCAAAGAAAGAGCAGGTATGCAGCAACATGCAGCTGGAGACTTAACAGCCAAAACCATTAAAATTATTGGAGATCATCCTGCCTCCCTAGTTCAGGATGGCGTGGGCCTGAATATATATATGGCAACATCTCTTCAACCTTAGCCTAAGCCTGTCCCAAGCAAAGGTTACATTGTTGTGGAAGACATCCTAACTGGTTCCAGTTCCAAAGACAACTCAACAAGTGGGATGTTGCCCTGGAGTCTCTCCAAGGCAACCTGACAAAGCAGACAAGCACATATCAGGACCCCTGCAGTTGACGTCGATGATACCATCATACACTTCCTTCAACAAACCCACTGTCATCTGCACAAAGCAGGCAGCACTGAGAGGATCATGTTCTTTGATTTCTCCAGAGCATTTAGCACAATTCAGCCTGATCTGCTCTGTGAGAAACCTCATCCCACAGATGGAGGCCTCAACAATCACTTGGATCTATGACTACCTCACAAACAGACCACACTTCAGATTTCCAGCACAAGTCAGACTCCTGTCATCTCAAGATGACAGAAGTCAACTGCAGCTCCAACTGTCCCAATGAAGACCTGTCTCAATGTGCCCTCCAGCAACCCTCCAAGGTCAAGCATAAAACATACAAAGCCTTTTTTCAGGGTCAGGTGTCAGAAAAATAAAAACAAATCTTAGTTCTGGTACATGATGTAAGTCATGTTGATATTCTGTTGTTCAGCCAGCAGAAGAAGTTTACATTTTTTAAATGCTGATTGAATAGAAAGCAACTCAGCTTCCAAGTATCAGATTTGAGCTACATGATCTCAGGATAAAATTGTTTATCCTATATAATCCTCCACTAGAGGAGTAAACATTATATTTTTAGCACAAAGGACTCACATTTGTCTGAAGTGCAACTGATTGACAAATCAGGATAAATGTTTTTAGCAGAGGTAATTAAGAATCCTCAGTGACAGTTCCAAGGGCATCTGAAGAGCAACACTTTGAATAAATCTCAGAGAATAATGAGCTGTGGATTCTCTTCATGCTCCAACAGGAAATAAGCAATAATCAGTTCATCACAGAGCTCATTCATCATCACTGAATTGGGTGA
Source organism: Phalloptychus januarius (assembly GCA_902982915.1). Taxonomy (NCBI): domain Eukaryota; kingdom Metazoa; phylum Chordata; class Actinopteri; order Cyprinodontiformes; family Poeciliidae; genus Phalloptychus; species Phalloptychus januarius. Next base: position 922,386 of record CADWAE010000127.1, read on the forward strand.
AATGTTCTCATTTCAACATCTGTTGAAAACGTACATGATGTTCATAATAGAGCACATTATACTGACACAGAACACACTTGGTTCTGTAACAAACAGATTGTGTTCTCTAATAGTGATTTTATTACTATAATAACAGATAATGCTTTTCACACAACGTTCTCTTTCCACTTCAAATAGTATATCACATTAATAACAAATATATTTGTAGAGAGATGAATAATGATTGATGAGCCAGTAGAGAATTAGTTATGTAGTCAGATGTCTTTAAGTCTATGAGACCTTTTGCTCTTTCATTTCATTTATAGCCTCATTTCACAAGTGATTGTTTAAAACCATCTAAAGAACCTTATAAAAGTATTCATGTGTAGTTTCATCCACTTACCTCTCACTCAGTGTTCCAGTAATTCTGCTTCAGTCTTATTTTATTGATAGTTGAAAAACTCTTTTTGTCAGTTTTTTTCAGAAGCCTGACATGTCTGTAGACTTAAGATAATATTTTTTTTTAAGTTGCTGACTTAACACTTAATTTACATTTTGTCACACTTTGTGCCACCTTACACAAGCAAAGAGTTGACTGTGAGCTTTTTCTCATTTTGCTAGTGTACAATCAGAAACTTCTATGTATTTTAATGGATTCTAAATAACAGGACAAAATGTAGTAAAAAATTCTGAAAAGAGAGGAAAAGTATACATGGTTTATAACAGAACTTGGTCTATGTTGAATGATTTTTTTAAAATGCAATTTTGGTTTCAGAGATTTCATAATCCATCTTAAATATGGATATTTAAAATATTTTCCAGCAAATTTTATTACAGTGACAGAATCCCACAGCTCAGGAATTCCCACCAGCAATTTCTGCATGTTTAGGATATTTCCCTATTGTTTGGCAAATGTTTGGTGTGTCATGTTCGAGGCTCCTGACCCACATGCAGAATCAAACACGGGAAGCAACAGTAAGTTAAGACGTTTATTATAGCAACACAATAATCAGTGTCTTGCAGGTGGTTCTTTTGGATCGGGTTCTGGAAGCGGAGAGAGGGGGTCAGTGATTTGGCCAGAGGAAGACTGTTTGTCAGAGGAGGGCAGCAGGTGTGTTAGCTTACGTCTTCGCAGAGGCTTCTCAACAGGAGGGGGGAAGGTGCAGTGGGCTGGAGCGGACAAGCAGGGAGGGTGGGGGGTTGGCTGGAGCTGCAAGTGGAAGATTGATCTCAGAGTCAGGCTACTACCTGGAAACGAGAGACAGAGACTGGATGAGAGAAGCGGACAACAAGCAGAGGTCTCCTCAGGAAAATCACAGTGTTCACAGGAGAGAGTGTCTAACGGGCTGGAGACTACCGTGACAGAGTAATCATCCGGCGGAGAGGTCCGGTCGAGCCGCTCCTTAAATCCTCTCTGGCTGATGACCCCAACGAGCCGCAGGTGCACAGCTCTGCTCCAGGCCACTCCCAGCAGGGAGCCGATGGGAAGAGACGCCCTCAAAAACCTAGATCCTGACAATACCCCCTCAACGGCCGCCACTCGGCGGAAGAGGAGCAGACGGACGGAAGCCTCAAAATCTCTTAGCAACTGTGGATCCAATATAAAGAACGGGGAACCCAGGACCGTTCCTCAGGTCCATAACCCTTCCAGTCCACCAGGTACTGGAAACCCCTGCCCAACGGCGAATACCCACAATACGGCGGACCGTGTACGTGGGCCCCCATCAATGTCCCGGGCGGGTGGAGGGGTTTGGAAGGAGGGCACAAAGGGCTTGAGACAACTGGCTTAATCAAAGAGACGTGGAAAACTGGGTGGATGTGTAAACTGTCTGGGAGCTTGAGACGTACTGCAGCAGGGCTGAGGACTGAGGATATCTCGTAGGGTCCAATGAACCTGGGAGACAGCTTTTTATTGAAAGATTTCAGTGTGATGTCCTTGGTGGAGAGCCATACCTTTTGACCCGGCTTGTATGGAGGTGCAGGAACCCTCTTTCTGTCAGCTAGACGCCGATTCTGAGACGCAGAGCGGTTAAGGGCAGCAATTGTCTGGTCCCAGATGCGCCTGCATCTACGGAGATGGTGCTGGACGGAGCTGACCGAGATGTCTTGTTCCTGCGAAGGGAATAATGGTGGCTGGTAACCAAGGGAAGATTCGAAAGGTGACAACCCAGTAGCTGAAGAGATATGACAGTTATGGGCATATTCAACCCAGGGAAGCTGTGAACTCCAAGAGGTGGGGTTAGAGGTGCAAATACATCGGAGAGAAGCCTCCAGTTCCTGATTCAGCCGCTCAGTCTGGCCATTAGTTTGAGGGTGAAAACCAGAACTGAGCGCTACCTTGGCCCCCAATGCCTTCCCAAACTCCTTCCAGAACTTGGAAATAAACTGGGGACCCCGGTCAGACAAGACTTCAAGGGGTGTTCCATGAAGGCGAAAGACATGTTTAATGAGGAGCTGAGCAGTCTCTTGTGAGGAGGGAGTTTCCGTAAGGGATGAGGTGACAAGCCTTTGAAAAACGGTCGATTATGGTCAGAATAGTGGTGAAACCCTTGGAAAATGGTAAACCGGTAACAAAGTCGAGAGCTATGTGAGACCAGGGACGACCTGGGATAGCGAGAGGCTGGAGCAGCCCACTAGGGGGTTGGTTGCGGGCCTTACTTCTGGCACAAATGGGACAAGCCAGTACATAACCTTTAACATCGGCATAAAGGTTGGGCCACCAAAAGGAACGACGGACAAGAGCAAGCATGCGACTTACTCCTGGGTGACAGGAGAATCTAGCAGTATGGGCCCAATGGAGCAGTTTAGATCTGACTGCTGAAGGAACATAGGTTCTGTTGGGAGGTCCAGACCCAGGGTCTGGTTCTCGTCTTAGGGCTTCTTGAATCTCCCTTTGGATGTCCCAACAGAGGGCCCCAACAACACAAGACCGAGGGATAATGTTACCGACTCTATCCTCATGGTCAGGGGAGAACTGTCTAGAGAGAGCATCAGGTTTGGTATTTTTAGAGCCAGGTCTGTATGAAATGATGAAGTTGAACCGAGAGAAAAAGAGTGACCAACGTGACTGTCTGGGGTTGAGGCGTTTAGCCTCACGCAGGTAGGCCAGATTCTTGTGGTCAGTCCAGACAAGGAAGGGATGCTTGGCGCCCTCTAGCCAATGCCGCCACTCCTCCAAAGCTAACTTGATAGCTAAGAGTTCCTTGTCCCCCACATCATAATTCTTCTCTGCTTGAGACAAACGACGGGAAAAAAAAGCACAAGGATGGAGCTTGTTGTCTGGGGGGGATTTTTGAGAAAGGACAGCGCCAACACCAGAATCTGAGGCGTCCACCTCCAGAATGAATTGCCTGGAGGGATCTGGCTGAATAAGGATGGGAGCAGTTGAAAACCTCCTCTTCAGTTCATTAAAGGCCCTGTCAGCCTCACAGGACCAGACAAATGGTTTCTTGTCAGATGTCAGACTGGTAAGTGGTAAGGCAGTCAGACTATAATTCCTTATGAAACGGCGGTAAAAATTGGCAAAACCCAAAAAACGTTGCAATTGCTTACGGGACGATGGAGTGGGCCAGTCAAGCACAGCTTGAATCTTTTCTGGGTCTGCCTTCACCTGCCCGCTCTGGAGGACAAATCCAAGGAAGGTGAGGAGGTGGCGTGAAACTCGCATTTCTCTGCTTTGATGTATAGCTGGTTCTCCAACAGGCGCTGCAGGACCAACCGGACATGCCTTCTGTGCTCTTCAAGGGATCTGGAAAAGATGAGTATGTCATCGAGATAGACAAATACAAAGTGGTTCAGGTAGTCTCTAAGGACATCATTAACAAGAGCCTGGAAAACAGCTGGTGCGTTCATGAGTCCAAAGGCATCACCAAATATTCAAAATGCCCTAGGGTGGTCTTGAATGCCGTCTTCCACTCATCCCCCTCCCTTATCCTGATGAGGTGATAAGCATTCCTCAAATCCAGTTTAGTGAAAATGGTGGCCCCCTGAATGGGCTCAAAAGCTGCAGTGAGGAGTGGCAAAGGGTACTTGTTTTTGATTGTGATTTGATTGAGGCCTCTGTAATCAATGCAAGGGCGCAGCGTTCCATCCTTCTTGCCTACGAAGAAAAACCCAGCACCTATAGGAGATGATGACTTGCGAATAATCCCTGCAGCTAGGGATTCATTAACATATTTCTCCATGCTCTCTCTCTCAGGTCCAGATATGTTGTAAAGGCGGCTAGAGGGAAGTGGAGCGCCAGGCAGGAGGTCGATGGCACAGTCGTAGGGTCTGTGTGGTGGTAATGATAAGGCTCGAGATTTACTGAAAACCCTGTGCAGGTCGTGATATTCAGAGGGGACATTTGAGAGAGCAGAAGGGCTAACCTGATCCTCAGGGTCTGGTGCCCGTGAGGAACCCAACGCAGACTGAAGGCAGGTAGCGAGACACCTAGAGCTCCAGGACTCCACCCTATTCTCTCGCCAGTTGATATGAGGGTTATGCAGAGACAACCAAGGGAAGCCGAGGACTACTGGAGTCTGAGGAGAAGGAAAACAAAAAGGTAAGAGACTCCCAATGGTTACCAGAAACCAAAAGATTAATGGGTTTAGTCTTATGCGTGATCCTAGGCAAAGGATTTTCATCAGACCGACACCTGTATTGGAGCCGGAAGGGGAATAACAGGAATTTGAAGCTGGTTTACCAGGGTCTCGTCAAGGAGATTCTGTTCGCACCCCGAGTCGATCAGGGCGAAGGTCTGGAAACGAGTCTGATCATCAACAAGCGCACAGGAGAGTGTAACACGGGAATCAAAATTCTTAACTCCGCCCACCAGTACTCCGAGCCTACCGGCGGGCTCTCCTTTGACTGCAGGGGACAGGCCGCCACAAATGACCCAACTGACCACAATATAGGCAAGCTCCAGTCCTCATACGATGCTGCCGTTCCTCAGGTGATAACCTGGCTCGACCAATTTGCATGGGTTCTTCAGTGGCTGGTGCTAACCTATGGTCAGAAGAGGATGGCATGGGAGGAAAAATTGGTGTAGGAACAGGGAGGAGCTGTCTCTTAGAGCGGGCCCGTTCTCGGACCCTGTTGTCAACCTAATAGCCTGAGAAATCAGAATCTCCAATGTCTCGTGCTCATCACGATAGGCCAATTCATCCTTTAAAGGCTCGTTTAAAGCTTGGAGAAAAGCACCCTTTAGAGCCTCATCATTCCAGCCAGAAGAGGCCGCTAGCGTGCGAAAATCAATAGCGAAGTCAGCTACTGATTGGCTTCCTTGTTTAAGACCCCATAACTTCTTTGTGATCTCAGAACCAGACTCTGTATATCCAAAAGTCTGTTTAAAGTCGGAAATGAAATCAGTGAAGGTACCCTGCAAAAGTGTCCGTTGTGTGTATCTGGCTTCAGCCCACCTTAACGCTCTTCCTTGAAGTAATCCAACAATGTAGGAGATGCGGGAGGGGCCATCAGAAAACGATTGGGGTGAACGAGAGAAGACTAACGAACACTGGAGCAGGAAGCCCCCACATCTGCCAATCTCACCAGAAAATGGTTCTGGCGTGGGAGAGACGGCGTCTCTAAAACGGGGAGAGATGGATCTAGCACTGCGGCTGCCGCAGCGCCGTCCACTGGGGCGCCGGCGGCTGTGCCGGCTGGGCGAGGAGGTGGACCCAGGGCGGAAAGTTTGCGATCAATTTCCTGGAATAGCTCGGCCAAACAATCTAGTCGTTGATTTGAATGAGTCTGCTGGTTAGCGAGAGAGGTTAGGAGATCGTCGTGCCTGGCTAAGACCGCTAACGGATCCGGACGAGATCCTGCTGGGTCAGACTGTTGGCCGGATGATTCTGTCATGTTCGAGGGAGGCTTCTGACCCACATGCAGAATCAAACACGGGAAGCAACAGTAAGTTAAGACGTTTATTATAGCAACACAATAATCAGTGTCTTGCAGGTGGTTCTTTTGGATCAGGTTCTGGAAGCGGAGAGAGGGGGTTAGTGATTTAGCCAGAGGAAGACTGTTTGTCAGAGGAGGGCAGCAGGTGTGTTAGCTTACGTCTTCGCAGAGGCTTCTCAACAGGAGGGGGGAAGGTGCAGGATGGGTCCAAGTGAGTTCTGAGGTGAGTGTCTCCGACAGGAACGAACTCAGGCTGGAGCGGGCAGGCAGGTGAGGTTGGAGCTGCAAGTGGAAGATTGATCTCAGAGTCAGGCTACTACCTGGAAACGAGAGACAGAGACTGGATGAGAGAAGCGGACAACAAGCAGAGGTCTCCTCAGGAAAATCACAGTGTTCACAGGAGAGAGTGTCTAACGGGCTGGAGACTACCGTGACAGAGTAATCATCCGGCGGAGAGGTCCGGTCGAGCCGCTCCTTAAATCCTCTCTGGCTGATGACCCCAACGAGCCGCAGGTGCACAGCTCTGCTCCAGGCCACTCCCAGCAGGGAGCCGATGGGAAGAGACGCCCTCAAAAACCTAGATCCCGACATGGTGTGTTAACAGGAGGATTTTGTAAATTATTTTTTGATCACCTTTTAAGAGATTAAAACATCAAATTAAGATTATTTTAGTTTTCGACTAAATTGTAAGATATTTTTAGTAATTATTTTGCCGTTATAATTTTTACAAGAAATAAAGAATATATTTTTACAAGACAATCAGCTCGGAAGTGCATGAGAATCAAACACTTGAATCAAACACACCCACAGCCTTAGTTGGAATTTTGGTTTTTGGAACATAGAAGGCCGCGACAAAAACAGTTCAGAAAATTCATAAATATTTATGCCCCTGGGCACCAACAACTGGACCAGTCTGGGCCCTCACAATATCATATTATGGTCAATTATATTGTTTAAAATAGGCCTATAGGTGAAGAAAAATACAAGGCTAATATTTATACTACATGAAACCTTTTCAATTATTTTTCTGCCATCCATTACCCCTTATCCCAAATACAAGTTGTATGTTTTTATGAAGCAGGTTTATAAAAGCTTGAAAGAGAACCTTGGTTCCCCTCAGTAAGCAGCCAGCTAATAGCAGCAGCCGCTCGGCTGCCTTTGAAGAAGCCATTGTTCTGCCAAATCCATCAACCTTTCCCACAGAGGCATTTGCCAGTCTGTGAAACTGATCATCTACCTTTGGGATTGCGGGACATATAAAGGGAGCCATATTTTACTGCCCCCTTTAATACTTAATGTGGTGAGGTGCCACAGGCCTGGTTATAAAAAGGAATCCATGAATACAAGAGCCTGGGGCGACGCTCAATCAGCCAAAAACATCTTGAGCAACTCTCAGTCCAGAGATTTGACAATTACTTTGACACATTGTTCACAAAGAAAGAAACAGCTGGGTAATTTATTTTCTTTGAGAAAGGCTATTTAGTTGCATTACAAAAGTTTTACAAAATGCTTCTTTGATTTGTGACAAAAAACTACAATGAACAGATCAAGTTATTTTTCTGAAAGCTTGCCTCCCCAAACAAATCAGTTCTCCAATTATTGTTCAGAACTGTGTGGTTCCATGACAATCATCAAGACTTAAAATCTGATTTTAAAATCTGATTTAAAATACGTCTTTGGGAATTACAATAAATCGGTTCAGATTTATTGAACACTCTTGGATACATCTTATATTGCTGTGCAAGTGTATCCGTAATTATGTTACTGGTTGGACAGATTATGGTGAGATGAGCTCATTCTTATATTCAAATCCCACCAAAAACTTAAATAAGATTCAACACCTGTAGGTTTTATAAATGTTTCCAACATGGTGGTGATCAGATTATTATTATTATTAATTTTTTAAATGAAAAGCGTTACATAAAATATTTTTACATCTAAAAGTCTAAATAGCTTTCTGTGCATTTGTGATCACAACTGTAGGCCTTTAATGGTTTGTCTTCACCAGCTTTGGACATCGTAAAACTGAAACTTCTTCCTGACATTCTCAGTTAGTCTTTCCACAGATCCTCAATAGTATTTTGGTCCTGACTTCCACTGGGCTATTGTAACTAAACCAGGAATGTCCAAAGTCACTACGCAAGGGTCTGGATGCTTTAGATGTGGAGCTGGTTGGACATTCTAGATGTTTTAATTATTACCAGGATTCTGCAGAACATGATGACCTCCTGAAGAGGTCAACAACCATGTGACCTCTTCACCCAGCACCCAGTCTGAATTACTCAAATTAATGGGAACTATCAATGCCATCTAAACGATTACAAAATATACAAATTAATTACAGATTTTGGTTCTAAACTAACTTAAATATATTCTAACCACCCAAAGAAGAAAAACTAAATTGGTAGAAATTAGAATTCAGAACATGTATATTGGGTTGTATATGGGATGGGTTCAGTAAGATAAGCATTTAATTCAGTAATGGAAGTGAGTTGAGAGGTTCTCGAAACTGTTGGAGCAAGCCTCCTCCGAAATGACGCTCAGCAGGTTGGTCAGTTCCTTCGGGGCGAGAGCCATTAAGGTGGTCTGCTTACCTTAGTTTCTTGCGTCACAAAGCTGCCAAAGTTCCTGCCAACGATGCAGTGCCATGTCGGATTGTATTTCTCCAAGCAATACCCTGTAAAAATTATCACCTTATCCCATCTAACAACAACAATATATATTGACTGAAACTGTTTCTTCAACAGTGTATTAGCAGGATACCTTTTAGCCTGACCACTGCCTTCTTGTACAATTTCAATCTCGCTTACAGTCTAGATTTTCTCCCATTCACTTTGATTCCCTCTGGTAGAATTTCTACCGAGCCAATCAGCAATCAGAAGGAGACGTTGTGAATGATGACTAGTCTGTCTGTAGTTTTATCAATGGTAGTGGAGGAAATAAAGGAAGCCGTTCAGTCCATGTTGGTCTGAACATTAACAGCCGCCTCGTTCAGATCAGCACTTCTCTCTTCACAGTGGAGGATTGTTGTTCATAGCACAGACAATTTCCAGTAGTCTTGATAGTGTTGACATATGTCATGGGCAAATGGCAGCATTTGGTCTTGGTCTCGGACATTGAGGACTCAAGATTTTATTTCAAGATCAGTCAAGACCACAACTTTGGAAATGTCACTAAATTACCAGCATATTATCCAGTTTATTTGTCAACATCCTCATTTTCACTGGATGCAAAACATACCAATTCAAATCCAAGCAATAACGCGACTTGCTAAATACATTTTTTGACTGCTGTCATCCATCGCCTCCTCCTTTAACTCGCACGTGGCGCTCCAAGATATGTACAGTGTTGGTCTCAGAGATGTGACGCTCATGATCCGATTCTTCTGGACGGCTCTTTACTGAGAACGACTGGAGCATCACTGAGAAGAGTTCTTTGTTTTTGTAATGCTTTGCACACACTACAGTGACTATTATCATTCTATTTTATTAAACATATATATTTATTTAATCACCAAATAAATAACATGCAAGAATGTAAGGTAACACAGAGTGTATGCTCATTGCTCTTTGATTATTTCCATCGCCTGCGCGCTACCTGCCCTCCTGGGTACAGCGCTCCTTTTGCTTGATTATTTCTTGCTTGTTACAGTGTTCTTAGTTGAGCATTATTTACTGTTAATGCATTGTCACGATTAACACCACTGTCCATTGGTGCAGACAGTGGTGGTTTCTGACATTGGCTGTATGAGCAACCACCCAGTGCGTTATCTTGTTAGGGCAATAACAGACCTCTGCAAATTGTGACACAAAGAAGGAAACAAAGCAGAACAAAGAAGAGTTTGAATAATTATAATTTATTTAAGCTCTGAGCATTTAATATCATTTAATATCTAGGTGTTTTTATGAGAATGTGGATCTTCCAGATCAATTTGGGAAGCAATTTTGATCATATTTCATATTTTATTGTGTGAAGTATCACAGGTTCCCTCGCTCTCGACTTCCCTCGGTCTCGTTGAATGTCCACAACATCTTTTAGATTTTTATTTATGCTAATTATTTTATTGGTAAAGCAGATTATTTCTGTTATTAGTAGCAGAAATAAGTAAAATCAATCATAGTACACAATGCTAAAGAGAGTGGCATCTTTCCTTAATGCTGACACTGAGAACTAGAATAAGGAACTTTTGAGAGTGACCGACAGAGTGTGGCATTCTGAACCCCAGAACCAGTCTGATGAGGGAGAAGGTGTTGCAGCAGGAGGCTCACAGTGCTGATGCAAGAGGGCAGGCGTCCCTGCAGGTCTGACAAGCTTTCATTTCTGCATGAATGGTGAGGTCACACAGGACTTGGATGCTGGCAGGAACTCATTTCAGAGCATTTTACAAAAAAACTTTAACTCAATTCAATCTTACAATTAAAACCAATCAGCATGGTATGGAAGCCCATTTCCGCCATGAAAGAAAAAATAAAAGACTAACAGGAAGTCATAATTTCGACTTTCAAAGTCATAATTATGAGATACAAAGTCATAATTATGACTTTATTATGAGATTCCAAATGTTGCGTTTTCTTATTCAGTACTCATGTTAAACTTCTTTTCGTCAGATAGCTGTGATTTCTTTATTGCTAAACGGTTAGCTTCTCAACTTATTCTCTTCTCATACAACTGGCTGCTTACACACAAGAACTCACTCACATTGCCCCCAGTGGACAACAGCAGTACAACATGCACATAAACATGATGTGACAGGATACAGAACACGCACATGTAAAGTAAATTAGGAACACATAACACAAAATAGAATTTCATCATTGGTTAAACCACATCTGAAATACTCCTCAATTTGTTTATAATCCATTAAAAGGAGAAAAATCAGTGTTTTACTGGTTAGATCGATCAGATGGAATACTCTTTAAATCTCCTACAAGACAGCATATCTACTGAAAAATGACAAAATTGGCTGTTTTGGAAAGTCGAAATTATGATTTTGTGTTAGAATATGTTCTCATCTTAACTTGTCTTTGAGTTATTTTGTGTTATGACTTGACTTTGAATCTCATAATGACTTTAAAAGTCGAAATTATGATTTCCTGTTGGTCTTTTATTTTTTCTTTCATGGCGGAAATGGGCTTCCATAGCATGGTGCATGCACTGCACTACAATAAATATTTTTGTTAATATATTACAGTTATCTTTAATTTGGATGGATACATTTTGATCAACATGCAAGAATACATAGAAGAGCAAGGACTCCAAGTCAAACAACCAGTGAATCCCATTGTAAAGCACATTATCAGCAGGGCTGCAAGAAGTCTAATCAGGATTAATCAGCAACATCCCTGCACTTAGAGGACAACAAAAGTGAACAATGTGGATCCAGAAGTGTATGAGATCAGAATTTTCTTCTTTGAAAATCTGTTCTTTCTCTGTGTGTGCAAGCATTTTAAGGCATGAAGTGGAGGAGCCTATTGTAAATTGTGCTGAGTGGTAGATATGGGGCTTGCATCGTGACACCATTATCTTTCCATCTGAGACGAGATGGGCCACATTATTCATGGAGAATGAGTAGTTGGAGGATCCCAAAGGGTTAGGTGAGAGTAGAGTGACAAACAAAACAACAGATGAGTATTTATGCAGCTTCTGTAGTAGAAGCCTGGAGATTTCTTGCAAACTGTTATGTAAGACGTGTTATAGGCCACTGCTTTCGTGATGGTCAGAAACCTGCAGACTTAAAAAATTAAAAAGACAAACAGCCAAAGTTAACGTCTGTCCCTCAGCTGATTTACTTTGCACACATTAGCAGATTTGATTCTGCTGCTTCTCAAATCCGGCCCGATTTACGATAATTCTGATGGTGAGAGCATGGTCTCAGTGACAAACAGCTGTATAGCTGTTCTCTCGCAGAAGGCCTCTGTTTGAAAAACACAGTTGATAACAGCATCCAGTAATGCCAAATAATAACCGAACAAATAATAGAAAGATCCCCTTTAGAAGACGCTGCGCAATGGAGAGGAATGGCCCTGTGCAGCTGTCAGGATCTCTCTTCCCCAGCTGGGTTGGTTGGGTCGATGCTTGGTGGCTGAACCCAACGGGGGTCCTTAATGGGCCCTGTATCGATCCTAGCGTGGTGTCCACCCCATGGGTCTAATGGAAAACTTGGCAGAAAAATAAAGTAAAAGTGTTCCCCACTCTGAACTTCAATCACATATTGGAGCAGAAATGTTCACTTTGTCTCGTCTTTATTATAGACAGAACTGCTGTGGAGCACAATCCTTCTGGTCAATGAAAGCAGAACTATAGTTGAAAGATGAGCTAATATAGTAAAATGGCAGCTGTGGGGAACTGACTGGAGAGCAGGTTGCCCTTTAGTGCTTCACTCTAAATTTGAAAAAGCTCTTCTACTCACAACCAATGATGCAGAATCTACATGTTCATCTAATGACAATGTTGGGGAGGGATTACTTTCAAACCTGCTTTAGTAGAATACTGGCAAATAAAACATAGTACACAATGCTAAAGAGAGTGGCTGTTGGCCCCTGAGCTGCTTACACAGACTTTCCCTATCGACCAGGACGTGGTGGCACAGACGTGCAACTGAACACATCTGAGGCCTAGTGAGGACCAAACAAAGCAACCTGGTCTGAGCGAGTAGCTGAACTCACCTACATGGCTCCCAATGGATCATAATATTGAGAAATCAAATGTTGGCAACTCTGTAGCAATGGGATTACATCAGCAGAGGCAGTCAGTGAGTTAGGCAGAATCTTCCATTCTTAACACAGGATTAAGAATGAAGTGGGTCTCAGGTTTGTCCAGCACATTTGCTGATGATATCTTTGTAAATTACACAGACCTTTGAAATACTGTTTATTTAATGTGGTGGAGTAACAATCATATTTTAATGAGGTTACTGGGGTTTTTAAAATGATAAATACTGGACTACTTACAAATTGTTGAAAGCACTTCTATTTTGTATTTGTTTTTATAAAAATCCAATAATACACAAGCATAAATCCCATTTGGAGAGAGAGTTAAATCCAAGCCGTGATTAAAGGTGTACAGCCAGTTTCAGGCAGACGTTTCAGGAAGCCCTGCCTCTAAGTTTTGCCCCTGGACTCTGGAAAGCTGGTCAATGCAGTGAGAGCTGATCAGCAGGTGAGGGATAATTACCCCGGTGAAAAATAAATATACTAAGCATGTTAAATGTTAGCATACTTGAGCACACGTGAAGCCAGGCTAATCATCAGTATAGTTGAGGGGTGTTATTTTGGAGCAACTAGTTTTGTACTTAGTGTATTTTAATAGTAATTAAATTGTAGAAAATCACAATTTAAAGTGTACTAAGTGTACTATCACATACTTCTTTGGAACAACTAAAGTTATACTTTGAATACTTTAAGTATACGACTTTTTAGTTAATATAAACGTGCTTGATTAATATATTTTGAGTGTTCTATTTTTGTGATCGAATTACATTTAAAATCTATTTAGAATGTATTTTAAGTAAATAAGTATTACATGTTTTATATGTTAGTAATGTGATCATAGTATGCTCCAATTAACCTTTTGGTTCATTGTAGTTGATAATGAAGCAACTTTTTAGTTACTTAATATCTTTTATTATTCTGCTTTGCCACTTTATACATTACAGAAGGATCAATTACAACACACCTTACAGGTGAAAAAAATTACTTTGTGCATTCAATATACTATCATAGAATTGTACAAATTGTCAATATATTCATAGTTTACAGTCAACATGCTTAAGAAAATTAGCACAATAAAACAATAGGTAGACTTTAGAGGAAATGTGCAAAATATTTCAGGAAGGACAGAGAATTGTTTTAATCAAATGTCACAATATTCCAGTATTACTGCAGACAAACTGACATTTCTCCTTCCTAAGATCAGTGAGGATGCCTGTTTATGTTAGAAGTAGAAAAACAGTCAGCAATATCATAAAATCAGTTGATGTTGGCATTAACTATGAAGTGTGGTTTAAGACTTAAGGGAGACAAATGACTTGAAACGCTCCATGATCTGAACACGCTGATCCTTGCAACCAACATGACTTTGTTTATATATGTACAGAACTGTTTATAATGAAACAAAGATAATTAGCATTTTGAAGCAAACTTACCACCAGCTAGCAACACGTTAGCAGCCTTCGTCCCTTCGGTTCCTTTCATGATCCACATTTCACTTCCATCCAGTTCTTGCCCAGTTGAGTTATCGTCTAACTTGGACTAGGACATCACCAGCCTCAGCTTACCAAAACTACTAACTATTATCAATGCTCTCTGTGCTTTGAAGGCAATATTATGACAGTAAAAATGGTGAATTTGAACAGCATTTCCTCTCCTCCCCGGCTTCACAATGATGCTGTTTTTCTTTTCTGAAAGTGTCCATCTGGTCTGGAGTGTGAACCGGAGCTAATGCCGTTCACTAATAGATCGATTTTACATCGTGCTTCTGAAAATGGACAGGGAAAAGGCAGCTTCCGTGTTTTAGTTAAAAAACTGAAAACAGATCATATTCGGAGAGACATGAATAAACCTGATTGATTCAGTGTTAAGGACAAGTATTGTTTGTGTTGTAGAACCTCTGTGACTAAAAAGTCAAAGTTTGATGTTTTGAGGCATGAACACATTATTTACTACTTTGTTAAACAACATTACATTAAGTTCCAATATAAGGATTTCTTTTTATTCTTTGCCATTTTAACAAAATAGTCAAAGATTATTAAGGCTCCTAAAAAGGCAAACTTCACCTTTGCCTGTTTGAACTTTCTAAACTCATTTCACTCTGCATGTTGGTAGCCAAACATGCATACGAATACACAGCTTAACATGGACAATGAAACAGTGCTCTTAATTATGAAACAAAATATTCATAGGAAAGAGAATCACATATTTTAATGGAAGCCAGGATCCCTTGATCTAAAGTTCCCCACATATACCAGAAATCTTTTCTATTTCTATTATAAACTTATACTTTCATTTCCAAAGCTTTGGAAGCCTCGTTTGGTTTTGAGACAAGGATAAATGTTTTCCTTTGTCTTAATTCACAGCAGTGATTATCATTGCAGATTTGCTGATTACAGATTTAACTTTCACAATCATTCAAATGGAATCGTCACCTCATTGTGTTTATTTGCAACTTCTTATTATATTTTAACAAGTGATGCAGCTGTCAGCTGCAGAGCACATCTGCATAGAGGATAAAGGACACAAGGAGATGCATGAAGCAAAGACTTCTAACTTAGAAAGGACATTCTGTTATATAGGAAAGAAAAGCTTTCCTATATCAGCTAATAATGTTAACTGATTTACTTTGGTCTATTTTGCCCAAGATAAATCTACTATTTTTGTTTAACATAGTTGTTCTTTTGGCTTTTGCATGTCACAAACACAACATGCATGGTACTGCACTTGCTAACACTCCAGGTATCCAGCCGTCTGCCACACTAAGGCGATCTTAGAGGTCTGCTATCAGCGTATTTTGTTGCTGATCCGATATCAGGTAAATACAAGGTTAGTATAATTTATCCATTTATTAACCGGCACCACTAGTTATAGCTATTATTACTAACAATAACTAGCAATAACCCTCATACTATCATTAGCTTTACACCTAAAATAAGCATTTTAGCTAAATTTGGTTTATTAGCTATGTTTACTGTACTGAATGGATTAATGTACATCAGCATCCTGCTGCCCCACATGCTACTGACAACATTTAAGCTAATCTTATCATTTGGGCTAATTTTTGTTTATACACTAATGTTATCAAAATGAACTTTGATGCCATGTTAGAGAACACAACAATGATTCTCCACATGCTATTGACTACATTTTAGTCCACCTTAACATTGTTGCTCATTTTCAGCATCACAATATTAGGTTCCAGCCGACAAGCACACTTTGGCAGGCCCCTTTTAAATTCCTTCAGGAATTGTCTAGTTGTATAATTTTTCACAACAAAGAGTAAAGAATAATAGATAGCATGTGAGAGTTCTGTGCTTTTCAGCAGCAGAAGAGATGAAGAATGGATGCAATTACAACTGTGTCATTGCTTGCATTATCATAACTATTGCAAGGTGAGCAGCAATTTATATGACTGATTGACCTTTCTGACCAAATATTGCTTCACATATTAGTTCTAACACTGTTTTGCAGATGGATGCTGGTCCGAGTGCTGTAATTCTTTTTCAACATCATGTCCAGGGTGGACTATCGTTGCCTAAGCTGCATTGTCTTCTCTGCAGGCATTTTTTATAGAGAATATATCCAAATAATGACAAAACAATATGCTTTATAGCAAGTGTTTCCGTAGATTCTGTGGAGGTCTGAAAGCAGACGTCACTTGGCTGGAAAAGGATGGGCACAAAATCATCACTGTTTTGTAGCCTGAAGAGATACATAGAAACAGACTCATGTAGGAATTAAAAACTTTTCATTGGTACCAGTTTTGAATGCCATATTTTGAACTGCTAGTAAATTATTGACCATTAAAAAAGCAAATAAACTCTGCTCTTCATCTGTCCTGGCAATGTATGGGGATTACAGCTTTAAAATTGTCACCATGTCGTGACAGTTTGCTATGAGACAGATAATCTGTGAAAAGATTGATCTTTTCGATCTTCTCCCTGAGCGGGTTTTTCTGTCTGAATAAATGCACCAACAACAACCAATCAAAGTCAGGAGGAGGGTCTTTGTGATGTCACTCAACATCACAAGTCACATACTTGTTGCTAAATGAGCTAATGGTGAAGAAACGACTCACCATTACAGAAAACTGTGTATCTAAGCTTGTCACGATAACAAATTTTGTTGGATGATTAATTATTCCAGAAGTTATTGCGATTAAAATAATATTGTTGTTCTGAAACAATTTTTAAGTAATATAATGGTAATAGTGCAATATTAATAATTCAAGAACCTATTCTCAAAATTAATAAGCTTTAAATTCTGATAAACATTTATCACAGGAACTGGAGACATTTTAAATATTCAAAATAAATAAATGAAACAACAAATAAAATGAATTTTAAAGTCTTTCTTAACAAAATCGGGCTAGTTGAGAAGAAAGCACCAAACCGAAGACTTATCATCCAGTTTTTTCTCTCTTCCTAACTGGACTTTTATCATCCAGTTAGAAGGAAAGAAAAAAAGAGATAAACGATAAATCATGCCAATGGAATTGATTGAGTTTGTTTTAATTTATCATAAAAAATAATTGATTTATTGATAATTGTGATAGGCCTAAGTGTATCCACCGTCACTGATGGCTATGCTAACTAGCCTGAGCATTCACAATAGGAACTGTCGATGAGGAAAAGAGGGAGAGGCATAAAAGAGCAAAGACCCCACCTCAGGGCTCTGATTGGTTGTTTCTAGTCAACACTGGGAGAAGGCAGAAGAGTTCAGTTTTCTTCACAGATTATCTGTCTCATGTCATGACGTAGTAAGAACTTAAACAAATAGGGAAACAAAGTGTATATAAAAGCTACATACCACAGCTTTAAAGCCTTAAAGCCTGAACAGTGATTATATATGTAAATTAAGACCGACTTAAAACAGAGAATATTCAAACTGCCTGATGAGCCTGCTTGGCACAAAGTTCCATCTGTACATGAGACGATGTAAATATGTCGCCCAGCACGTGTCCCTGCTGCAATTAATCCTCTGAATTTAGTTTTTCCACATTTGCATACATGATTCCATCAGTCTGGAGAAGCCATCTGTCCCACCTGTGGTAATTGCATAAGAGTTCTTTAGTGGGTGTTGGACTCACATAAAGAACTTTCATAGAAGTGAATGTGATAATAGCAATGCTGTCAGGTATTCAGTGTGGCATTTATTTATGTGTTCATTGGTTTTCTCAGGCCTAAGTTGAATAAAACAGCTCCTGGTGTCAGAGCTGGCTGGAGCTTCATCACACTTTAGATGCAAAGTCTCTGGAATTCTGAATCCAGGATCGGTTTTTGTGTTTCTTCCTATGACTGCTGTCCAGTACTGCATTCATCCATTGAGGTCAGCCATCAGATCGGTCTAAATCAGTGGTTCTCGCGTGTGACCCTGGGGAACAGGCTGCTTTTTTTTTTTTTTTTTTTTTTTAGTTATCATAATTATTAAATATTATTTATTGATTTGACTTTTGCAATGGTGCAATTAGTTGGTCAAACATGTTTAAAACACGTCTTAAAACACGATTTAATGAAGTTATTCTTTGTAAGTTTGACCATATGTCTTTCTTTTTTTCTTTTCTTTAATGTTAATAAGGATAAAATGTTATGCAGAGATGGATAGTCACGGTGGGGAGCGGGGGGGGGCGCGAATAGTTTTCTTCTTGCTAGGGGGGGCGTAACAGAAAATAATTGAGAAGCACTGGTCAAAATCAATCACGTGGAAAAATGTCCAACATCTTCAACCAGGTAGTTCATTTGTTGCTCGTAAAAAAATTTTTCTCTAAGCACAGACAAGATTACAGCATATGTTGCTCTTTTCCTGTCTAATCAAATGGTTGTTTCCTCTGCTACCATGAAATTAGAGTTTCCTGCAGTATGTTGTCTTGGCTGGCATGTAAAAAAAATCATCTTTAGTCATCAAAGTGATCAGAGAACGGTCTTTATTTCTGCCATTTAACAAAAAAAGAACACACTTTTATACTTGCTTCCTAACTGATTTGCATGCCAAACTTGCTAGCCACTAATTATTGGAAAAAGAAACTATGTTTATTATGCTACTTCTGTAAATTCTCACTTTTATACTCGGGGATCATTTTATCTACGTAGCCTCTCCATTACATCACAAAGCAAATTACTTACAAAGACCACACCGGTTTGCATGTGTACCAAATTGGAATTGTAAATTCCTGCTGCTTTATTGTTTGCAATTATGGTAACTTAGAGTTAAAGGAAACAAAGCATTACCTAAAATGTGAAAATAAAATTGCATCAATGGGAAGTTGAAATGTTAAAGGGTTTATGTTAAATTGACTTTTAGAAGATTTAGTGTTATTTCCCCATCTTGGTTCTTTCATGCATGTGTGAGAAATGCTATAATCTAGTTTTTCTCAGACTGTGGTCCCGGACCACTTGTTGTCCCCCAGGGATCTGCATGTACTGCAGGTAAACAACCATTTATTTTTCGTGACATGAACTCAATGTGCGACATGTACAGTTAGTTGGATACGTGGCTTAAAACTGGGTCACTCAAAAGAAAAGCTGACGATACTAGTGGGAACAAAACAAACGCCAGGCCTGCTTCTTAGATCGAAGTCCTACCTGCTGAGTGATGTGTCGGTCACTAGCGATTGGATTCCTTTGAACGGCTCTTTGTGGTGAACAGTAGGACTTATGAGAGCTGTTCTTTGTTTTTTTTTTTTACTAAAACCATTGTAATTGTGATTTATCGTCACGGAAATGATGCAATATATCAGAAGACAATAATTAGATATGATTGGACAGTAATAAGAGCGGGCTTTTGAATCTTAACCAATAAGAAGCCAAACAAGATTATTTAAAGATATCAGACAAACCTTTGGAGGCTCACCGATTAGATAAGTGATCCAAATATTATTTTGTCGTAGTTGGGAATGTTTCCACAAGGTTATTGTGTTGTATGAAAAGTCATTTGTAAATCATCTGCATGTTGTTCTTTGGTTTTCACTTTGCTAGCTATCGTTGTTAGCAGCGTGGCTGTAGCTCAATACAATATGAGTACAACAGTACATCATAGTACTGGTGGTCAAGGTAATCCACAGAAAACAGTTGTTACCGATCAGATTTGTAATTTGTCTGCTTGTGAGGGAGCAACGAGGCGGTTTTGATAGCTTGGCAAGCTGGTGAAATGCCACCGGGAGAATGCAAACTGTTCCCCTCATGGCTACTGTGATTACTGAGACTGCAGCTGATAGAGTAATTGACTCAATGTTCTGTTCTTAGTATGGAAAATGTTTGCATGTTTTTTGTTGCCGAATCATGATACACTACAGAACGATGTCTGTTGTTATGGCAACAGGTCTGCATGTAGCGTCGCTGACAGAGACAAGAAGAAGAATATGAGTGATTTTGAGGAATATGAGTGATTTTGAGTACTTCGACGGTTTTCTGCGTGACGCATGTTTTTCTTTATCAATGGTATACATGTTTTTTTGTTGTTTTTTTTTGATGTAGTGTTAATCTAAGATGTCTGGGCACATTTACTTGATATATATATATAAAAAAAAACCATTTGTGTAAAGTAAATTATTAAACTTCAAGCGCAAGGCTTGAAAAAAGATTCTAATGCCATTAATTTCCTTCAGTGTGAAGATGTTGGTGCTGCAAGGAGTCGGTATATGGGGGAAGATCCAGCCAAGCTCATCCAGGAGTGTGTGGTATGTATCTATATGTGTAGATATACACTAATATAAAGATTTAGATCTATATATAGATAGTTATATCTATGTAGAGTTAGATGTCTCTAGATATCTAGAAATATATCTGTCTCTACGTCTATCTCTACATGTAGA
The DNA here is from genome assembly GCA_902982915.1 of Phalloptychus januarius. Classification (NCBI taxonomy): domain Eukaryota; kingdom Metazoa; phylum Chordata; class Actinopteri; order Cyprinodontiformes; family Poeciliidae; genus Phalloptychus; species Phalloptychus januarius. The sequence goes on from CADWAE010000127.1 coordinate 942,765, forward strand.
TATGTAGATATACTTAGAGATATCTATATTCATCAAGATTTACATTGATCTAGCCAACCACTTAGAGATAGATCTTTGTAGAGAAAGGTCTAGATATATAAAGTCATCTTTTTCTCTAAGTAGATCGATGTAAAACCATTGATATATATATCAATGGTTATCTAGATCCATCTATAGATGGATCTAGATATAGCTAGGTCTAGAGAAAGAGATTAACTTGTCATCTCTTCTCATAGGGTGTGGATGAAGCTACCATTGAAGAGGCTGTTGGAGCCACCACCTTTTCATCTGAAAGACTATGCTTCCATCAGATGAAGATATCGGGGTTTTTATCGGGGTGCTTGTCTGCTTTGCCTTGGAGAGACTCCAGGGCAACATCCCACTTGTTGAGTTGTCTTTGGAACTGGAACCAGTTAGGATGTCTTCCACAACAATGTAACCTTTGCTTGGGACAGGCTTAGGCTAAGGTTGAAGAGATGTTGCCATATATATATTCAGGCCCACGCCATCCTGAACTAGGGAGGCAGGATGATCTCCAATAATTTTAATGGTTTTGGCTGTTAAGTCTCCAGCTGCATGTTGCTGCATACCTGCTCTTTCTTTGGTGGTGCCCATGCAAGGATTTCTGTCCCCACAATCCTACTTCCATGGCAGATTGACTAAGATGACATCTCTCCACTTCAATCAAAGTGGATGCTCTGATTTCGACCTCTAAACATCAACCTGATAGAGAGTTTGCTAACTTTCTCATTCATGGTTTTCATCCAGGCACAGATATCATTCCAGATTCCTCCTATCACTGTCACAATCTTCAGTCTGCTCTTTCAGATCCTGACACAGTTGACTCACTTCTAGCCAAAGAAGTCAAAGAAGGGATCATGATAAGATCATCAGCCACCCAAACCCATCAGTATCACTACATGAAAATACTCTGGCAAGAAAAGGTTAATCATATATCTTTCAGCTCCTTGCGGTTCTCATAGTCCGAGTATCCATAGTACTTTTCCATTTCTCAATTTTTCAATGCAATATGCAAACATAAATCATTCCATTATGGAATGGTGATGTCCATTAAGCAGACATCACCAGCGTGTTCAAGGTTCTCCCCATTTGCCCACATTTCTGGCATTTCTTTAGCGTACTTTGGAAAGGAGCTTTTTACTTCGCAGTTTGCCTCACTTTTGGCTGTCGAAGAAACCCCAAAATATTTGACTCTCTATCAGAAGCTCTATGCCAGGATTTTGATGAACAATTATTATGTTCTTATTATGTTCCCTTATGTGATCCATCTTATTAATGTCTTCCTGATTGTAACCTCTCCTTGTAGGTCAGCACCTTTATGAAAGCCTTCTCAGAGCTGGGCATCCTTCTTTCTGAAGAGAAAACCGGTTCTGGGACATTACTCTTGACTCCTCTCCCCTCCAAGCATCCTGGAAAGATTAATCAAATCACTGCTCCTGTCAAATTTCTTGCTCATTGACAGATGGTCCAAGCAACAGTTGCTTACACTTCTCGGCCATCTGAACTATGCCACTGGAATCATTCCGTTCAATTCTAATTTTTTATCGAAAGTAGTCAGCCTCCCTTCTCTTCACGATTCACTCATTCTTGTTTGTGCCTGCAAAATAGAAATATGTCTCTGGCATAGGCCTATCACGATTACAAATTTTGCTGAGAGATTAATTGTCTCAAAAAATTATTGCGATAAACGATAATATTGTTGGAAGACCTTTTTACACTGATTTAATGGAAATGACATAATAATGCAGCCACATCCTGCCAAAAATAGATCCATGTTATTTTCAAAAGGACATTTAACACTGGAACAGGTAAACAAAGAACAAAAACAAAAATAAAATGAACTCTCAGTCTATGCTAACAAAAAATGCACTTGAATAAAAACTAAACATAAAACCAAAGTGAAAATAAAAACTACATCCAACCAAAGAGTGCAGATTATGAAGTCTGTATACTATATTGCCCTCCAATAATTATGAGATTTAAATAGAGAAGATGGCATATCGACCACCTGATGCAATAGTTCACTCCTCCCTTAAGCCCAGTTCACACAACATGATTTATGACAATCTTAGAACTTTAAACGTTCTAACATTGTCGCTGCGATGTCGCCAATTGTCCTGTAGGGGTCGTGTGTTACGAATGATCTACGGGGTTTCCCGAAAGGGAGCGAGAACGTAGCCTGCTGAATGTGACAGGTAGCCAATCAGAACGCAGCCTGCTGAATGTGACAGGTAGCCAATCAGAACGCAGCCTGCTGAATGTGACAGGTAGCCAATCAGAACGCAGCCTGCTGAATGTGACAGGTAGCCAATCAGAACGCAGCCTGCTGAATGTGACAGGTAGCCAATCAGAAAGCTCGGATTAATCTTCGTGCTTTCTGAGGGGAAATTAGGAGGGGATTCCCAAGCAGTTGACGGCTCAACCGGAGAGCAACGGACATCGGAGATGATATGTGAAAACAACATTAATGTTTATTCAACATTTGGTGCAAAGAATATCCAGAGAAATGACCAGGAGAGGAGCTGCAGCCAAACTGCTACTGCAGTTGATAAACCCGGTAACTTTCCAGCTGTTCATCGTTAACATGACATAAATAGGTTCTAATGATATTCATTCAGTCAGGACTTTACTGACACCAGCCACATGCATTGGAGGTAGATTGTAGTAAAACGTTGATTAATGCTGGTTTTAAAATGATTTGTAGCCATTATTTTGCGCCCATTGTTGGACAACACCCGCCGCGATGGGCTAGTGTTGGTCTCTCAGGTTTGACAGTTCTGAGATCTAGTGATCTGGGCATTAGGCTAAAGAAATGAGGGTCAGCGGAGAGCAGGAGATGAGCTTTCTCATCCAGTGTCATGGAAAAATGCAAGGAGAAACAATAATGACGATAAATTAAACTTACTCCATAGCTTTTTTTTAATCGTCTGATTAATTGATTTATCGTTTATCGCGACAGGCCTACTCTGGCACCATTTTATTTATCTCTTTGTTATATGAGATGCCATTCATATGGAATGGCATATCTACAATGACTTTCTCATTCATCCCGATGACATTCCACTCTACAGAAATACAGCTCCCTCTTTAGGTACTGTTGGTTTTGACAGAGGCAAGTGGTTCGCAGTTATGTGGCTCCAAGAGTTTATTTCTCTTCAGAATGAATCAATTACACCCTCATGTGCACTTTACAAACTTCACCCAATCATAATTGCAGCAATCCTTTGGGGACACGAATGGTCTATTCTCATTCACTCAGATAACTTTGCAGTTTTACAATTTACCGATAAAGGTTGATCTTGCTCTGCAGAAATCATGCTATTTATTTGTAGACTTACTCTGGTCTCTGTCCAACATCACCTCCTGCTTCAAGCAGCTCATATTTCAGGAACTCAGAACAACATTGCTGATACTATGTCTCGCTTTGCTTTTCAAAAATGAGTTTCTGAATCTTGGCTCCAGATTCAGAAACTCATCCAACTTTAGTTCTGCTGTTTTCTTCAACAATATTCAACTGACTCCCCAGTTATTCAACCTCCTCAAGCACAATGCTTCCATTCATCTTTGCCTTTCTGACATCTCCATCTACAGTCATAATACTCTCTCATCTTCACTCTCCCAAGGAATAAAACTGATCAGTTTGCTGTCTCTTATCCAATTCACCTCTTCTGTTTTAACTCCAATCTTTATGTTCAGTCCATAACTTCAGCAAACTTTTTATCTCAGAATCAGAAAGTCAAGCCATTCAAGTCTTTTAACAAGGAGGCAAATTTTAGGCAAAGCAAGAAGCAACAAAAATCCAACTGCAAATATGGTAATTCACCTGAAAAACATCTTGTTATATGAGAGGACAAAATGTTGAATTTATTTCTTAAATGACAAAGCGAGAGCATTAATCTGATAGCAGATTAATGCAATCAGTGTAAATGTTCAAAGGTTGGTCTGCCTAAAATCTGAAATGTGCAGCATGTATAAAGTTCATCCAGAATCCTTTTTTGATAATGGACATCAACCTAACCTGGAAAGACTGATATTCTTTTTATACTGGCTAAATTTTTTGATGAAGCACCATCTCTTTTTTTAGGATACACAACATTTTCACAGAAACCAGCTCAATTTTTCTCTAAGACAGGAGAGATAGATTTTGCATAAAGAGTCTGGTTTCTTGCATCTGTAAATATCCCCTAATACTTCCCCAAAGGATACACCTGAATGTTGAAAAGCAAAGCTTTTGTTTTCTAAATGGGTCGTGATACATTTTCCGTGTGGAGTCCAACAGGTAAGCCATTTGTCAAGCATGTGCGTTCCTTTTTTAATCAATTTACACAGTTTAAAGCCATCCATCTTCATATCCCTGTTTGACTGCTATATTAGATGCAGAATGTCAGATAGTGTAATAATGGTGAAGCAAGGCTCTGGATTATTGCACAATCGCCAAACACAAGTGATTTCTTCCCTGATCATCTTCCTCTGGCGCCTTGCTATATTCCTGTTGTTTGCTATGGCAGCACATCAACATATTGAGGACATTAAAATGAAGGCATTTTGGGCAATGATTAGCTGAAAATGAGAATAAAATTGACTGGAATCTAACTTGTTATTGGCTGCAAAAAGATTATTGCAAACAGATTAATGCTCCTGCTTTTCTTTTTCAAATAAGACAAATTCAATAGAACCAAGAAAAAGGTCTCCATCATATTGAGAGGGCTACTTTTATTTTTGCTTCTGCATGTTCTCCATGTGCTTAGCCACGCAAAACATGGCTAAAACTGGTTAGAAAGCCAGCTGGACCTCTTTTTAAATCTCATCATTATTACAGTCTGTCGGCAAGAAATTCTTTTTCTTCAGCTCTGATCGTTGGCCTCATGCCATTCCTCTAGGGCTGATGGGAAGTGTGAAAGCCTCAAGGTGGAATGAGGTTATCACAACATCCAGGTGAAGCGCATCTGAGCTGGGAATGAAAAGATTCAGAGCCAAGTTGGCGCATAGCTTTGAGGCAGAGGGCATTTCATGGTGCCAGCCAACAACAACTGGTTTCATTCACCTGAGGCTTCCTCAAAGCCAGTTCAACCAATCATGTTCAAAAATGGTAGAGGGTCAAAATGAATGAGGCTTTGTTTAGGTCAGAAAAATACTTTTCATGATTGTGGTTCAAAAAGTTACATTCATAAGTTACCAGGCATCTGAACCAGTGGCAGATCATTAAGTATTCCTAGATCTGTTTATTGATCATTGCTTATTTCATTCAATAAATTAAATGTGTTCCATCAAACCACTTAAACATACTACTGATGTAATCCATTTTATTTTAAATAATCTTTTTATTAATCAAGTATGGAAGTTATTAGCACGAATATTCTAGAACACATATCCAAGTAGAAAAGCATGAACCAATGGAATATATTTATTTTAAAATGAGCTGGACTGAGATTTGAGTGTTTTGTAATGGATTGAACTGGTATCAGTGGCAATACACTTGCATTAAGTTGAAATATATGCAGTAGTCATTAATGGAACTCACGCATGTAAAATATCTGGGTATGATTTTGTTGTAAATCTGTTCAATAAAGAAAAAAACTGAACAGAGTGAAAAACCTTTAGAATTCAGCTTTTCTTAGAAAACTGCAAGAGAAGCATCAAAATCATTTTTTCAGCAGGTTGTCAGGTGATGCAGATCAGCAAATATAAGACCTGTTCCTCATTTTATTGAGATTAGGTCATAAAAACTACTAACAGATTCGATCATATTGCATAGAACTGCCTGAAGAAAATCATCTTTAATTGAGTTCTGAATTACTTCAATACGTTCTCATTTTTATATCCCTAATATTTTTGTTGGGGATGTTAGACATAAATAATAATCAGCAGTGGGAGAGAGAAGAAGTGAAGACATGGAGCTAATCCTCATCTTTCGGTGATGAATATGTATTTTGCTCAGAAAATTCCAAAAAATATTCATGATTAATGTGAATCCATTTGAGTGTCTTTCTGCAACGTTCCAAGAAATCCAGGTGTTCATCCCTCTAAGGCAGCATTTAACTCAAATGGCCTTCCACACATAATACTCTCTGCTCTCTGATGATGGGCTTCAACAAGTTTTCTTCAAAGTGCCTCGAGCACAGAATCAGCCAAGTCATGTGGAATTAGGTAATACAGGAAAACAACGCTGATGCTTGCCATCTTTACAACTCTCAGGAAAAGCCCCGACACACACCAGCAGGGAAGGAAGAGTTCTGAAAACTTAGTCATTACCACTCAGCTTCTCCATGTTATGGTTTATACTACTTTTTTTTTTCAATTCAAAATAAGCAGAGTCCGTCCGTCCGTCCGTCCATCCATCCATCCCGAGGCGTTCCCAGGCCAGCCAAGACACATAGTCCCTCCAGTGTGTCCTGGGTCTTCCCCGGGGCCTCCTCCCGGTGGGACGTGCCCGGAACACCTCATCAGGGAGGCGTCCAGGAGGCATCCTGACCAGATGCCCGAGCCACCTCAACTGGCTCCTCTCGATGTGGAGGAGCAGCGGCTCTACTCTGAGTCCCTCCCGGATGGCCGAGCTTCTCACCCTATGTCTAAGGGAGAGCCCAGCCACCCTGCGGAGAAAACCCATTTCGGCCGCTTGTATCCGGGACCTTGTTCTTTCGGTCATGACCCAAAGCTTATGACCATAGATGAGGGTAGGAACGTAGATCGACCGGTAAATCGAGAGCTTTGCTTTTTGGCTCAGCTCTCTCTTCACCACGACGGACCGATACAGCGCCGCTTCACTGCAGAGGCTGCACCAATCCGCCTGTCGATCTCCCGTTCCCTTCTTCCCTCATTCGTGAACAAGATCCTGAGATACTAAACTCCTCCACTTGGGGCAGGACAACCCCCGACCCGGAGAAGAAACTCTACCTTTTTCTAGCTCAAGACCATGGCCTCGGTTTTGGAGACAATGATCCTCATCCCGGCCGCTTCACACTCGGCTGCGAACCGCTCCAGCGAGAGCTGCAGATCACGCTCTGATGAAGCCAACAGGACCACATCATCCGCAAAAAGCAGAGATGTGATCCTAAGACCACCAAAACGCATCATCTTTTTCTTCGTGGGGACTTCCACGTGAGCGTTGAAGTCCCCCAGCAAATCAAGGGAGTCCCCAGGAGGGACACTATCCAGTACTCCCTCCAAGGACTCCAAAAAGGGTGGGTAATCTGAACTGCTATTCGGAACCTTCAACTTCGCACACCAGCTCCGGCTCCTTCCCCACCAGAGAGGTGACATTCCACATCCCAAGAGCCAGCTTCTGCAACTGGCCTCTCCTACAGGTGGTGAGCCTATTGGAAGGAGGACCCATGTCTCCTTTTCGGGCTGAGCCCAGCCGGGCTCCATGGTAAAAGCCCGGCCACCAGGCGCTCGCCAATGTGCCCCACCTCCAGGCCTGGCTCCAGAGTGGGGCCCTGGTGACCCTCGTCTGGGCAAAGGAACACTGAATCCAATGTTATTTCTCATCATAAGGGGTCTTCAGGCTGCACTAAGTCTGGTTTCTCACCTGTCTGCCTTGGGTGACCCTGTCAGGGGCATGAAGCCCCAGACAGCATAGCACCTATGATCACTGGGACACTCAAGCCCCTCCACCACGATAAGGTGGCAGCCCAAGGAGAGGAGAAATACTTAATAATAATAATAATTAATAATTAATTCCTTCTCCAGTGCTCATATTTGTAAGCAGTTTCTCAACTGATAATAGTTTAAAAGTCTGTACATCCACCCTTCTGTCCATTTTCTAACACCCTTGTCCCTTAGTGGGGACGGAAGGTGCTGGTGCCTCTCCAGCTAACGTTCCGGGCGAGAGGCGGAGTCACCCTGGACAGGTCACCAGTTTGTCGCAGGGCAACACAGAGACAGACAAAAAAAACTAACAGGCACACACACTAGGGAGAATTTGGAGAGACCAATTAACCTGACAGTCATGTTTTTGGACTGTAGGAGGAAGCCGGAGAGAACCCACGCATGCACAGGGAGAACATGCAAACTCCATGCAGAAAGACCGGGGCCGGGAATCGAACCCAGAACCTTCTTGCTGCAAAGCAACAGCTCTACCAACTGCACCACTGTGCAGCCCAAAGTCTGTATAGTCTACATTAATAACGGCGAATCTTGGTAAACTAGAACATAATTAAGTTAACTGATTTCAGTCTTTTCATTCAAAAGTGAAAGATAGATTGTTCCACACCAAGAGTTATATTTCAAGTCCTCATTTGTATTTATATTGATGATTTTGGACTCAAACTCAAACCTGCAGTTCTGTTTCCTTGGAAATTAGATAGACTATTCCAAAACACCAATAAATTTGTTTTAACACCGTGCAGTTATATTAGAACTATATTATAGTTTTATAGACTATAAAACTATAGTTGTCCAGCAGGTTGGTTGGTGCCCATTCCCAGCAGTCACTGAGCAAGAGGTAGGGTAAAGCCTGGTCGGTCACCGGTCCATTGCAGGAAACGATCATGTTCAAAAATCATGATTTTTATTCCCTAAGACTTCAAAAAGCAGTTTTTAATATAAGGTGGAGTCCAGTCATGCCCTTGTTAATTCAGTGACACATTTAAAGATTGCCCTTTCGCACTTGAGGCACTCGACTCATGAGTCGGGTTAAAATATCACTATGTCTGGGTATATGGGGGTCACATCATCTCAGAAGGGATCTATTTGTGTGTTTTGTGTTTATTTTATGTTGTTTTAATTGTTTTTTTATTTTACCCTGTTGTTGTGTATTCAGTATCATATTTGTTAGGATATCTACTGTCTCATTTTCCCTTGTCAAGTCATGGTGCAAAAGATATGTCAGTAAGAGACAGAAAAATGTAACTGTGAAAATCTGTGTTGTTAAAAAAGAAATAAAAATAAAGTTTGAAAAAAAAAATCATGATTTTTGAACAACACACACACACACGCACACCCCCCCCACACACAACTTTAAGAGCATTTAAAGATGTTTTCACTCCTGACGGTTTGGTAAACTCAGTTTGATTGGGGACCAAAATTGCAACATTTGTTACATTTTCAGCTGCTGCGGTTCTCTTTCTGACTGCACCAACAAACCAAGACCTTTGAAAAACTAGTAACTAGCCACATGCAAAACCTGCAAGAAGAGGATCTTAGATGGAGATTCAGCTTCCAACTGTTCGGCATTTGAAGTTGCACAAAGAAGGTAAGTGGTAAGCTTTTACTATGAGATAGCAGCTAGCTTTAGCTAACATCGTGTTAACAGCTCTGGGCTACGTTGGTGATACCACTTAGTTTTCACGTGAATGCCATTTTTAGTTATGCTGTATATATCTGCATTAATGTACAGTGTGTTACTCAGGAAGCCGATGAAGGGGCTCCGTATCAGAAACCAGGTTCTGGACCTGAACTCAGGGAAGAGAGTCCCTCTGTGTCCCATCATAATGATGAACTGGGTCCAGTTCCATCACAGGATGGATGGTGTATTCAGAAGGGGAACTATGGTTTCTTACTCCCCTTCCCCACTGTGCTCCTGTATTAGTATTTTCCCATAAATCTCCTGTCCTCCCCCCACGGCTCTTCCGTCAACTTTACACCCCCCTCTTCTGACAGCAGCATCACAGAGACATTTTCAATTTTCTCAAATCCAAAACTTGACAGGTATGGGTGTATTTGAAGACATCTATGTTGGGAAATTATATCAACAATAAATAGATTGTTTACTGCAGTCAGTGTATTAAGTTTACTGTTTCGTTAGTTATAACTCTTCAAATGGCGGTGTGACGGTCACATGTTGCGCAGAACCTAATTCCAAGTGGTGTAATTTTACTAGAATAACAAATCAAAATCCAGTAATTTTGCTATCCTTCAGAAATTTCTGTAAAAATAAAAAAAAATCTACAATTGTAAGGACCCTGAACATAACACTCGGTGGATTAATTAACTGAGTAAGACAAAATAATGTGCTCATTATTTTGTGTCTCGGTTAGTGATTCTGACCAGCTTGATTCACGCAACATGTTTTTATCACCACTGAGATGTGAAATTGGCTGTAGATTTAACCTCACTTGGACTGACAGATATTTATTTTATCATCACATCCAAATTCAAAACCACTGTGCTTTATTTGCAATGTTTGATTTAAAAAAAACACAATTTATTATTTACATTTAGCATAATTGGAACATTGTTTAAAGAAAAACAACTTGAAATTTCAAGTTCCCGACTTGAGACTTGACTCGGACTTGAGGAAAAGACTGTGACTTGGTCCCACCTCTGCTGAGCGCAACTTACTTCCTTCTTCATGGAATGTAAACTAAAATGAAGTGGCATCAGATTTTCACGGTTGTATGATTTCTCTTTGGTCTTGGGCTAAAGAAGACAAGACATTCCTCCTGCTAGACAGTTTTGGTTTGTTTTGGTTGTTTGCCCAGAATGTCTTGCACTATCATCAAGGCTATCCTGTTTTTGGAGCGGTCTGTGGTCTGCTTGCATTCACATATTTATTCGAATTGCGCCAGAGTTAATTTCCACCAAGCTGAAACCTAGGATTTTATGCAGACAATTGTTCATGTTTTTGGTCTGCGATTACACATTCACACTTCCCCAGATGAAATGGACTTTCTAGACAAATAGACCAGAGTTTGATTAAAGTGAATTAATAAGAGCTGGTGTGGATGCACGTTTGGAGACACCAAATATTTATCAGTCCTGCTTTTAAACTGTGGAAGGAAGCTGGAGTACCTGGAGAAAACCCACATCAACTGCACCCCTGTGCAGCCTGTATTCCTAGATACTAATGGAAAATTTATTGAAAGGAAGATACATGACAGAAACACGTACACAAACAACAAGAAAGAAAAAAGCCTTGAAGGACCTGGCCTGAAATGATCACCTTTCCTGAAGTAAACCACTCTGGAAAAAAAGACAATGTCAGAAATATCTTAGCAGGTCTAAGAAGAAAAAAGGACTGGAGGAAGAGTGGAGAAGCACAAAATCTACTTTGCTTGAGGCCATTCAGTGATATGTAGTGTCATGTCACTTTCTGGTGTTGGTTCACTGGGCTTTATCAAGTTTAAACTCAGGACAGACATTTATCAGGAAATGTTCATTTCATGCCTTTCTGCTGACAAGCTTTATGAAGATGATTTCATTTTCCAGCAGGACATGGTACCTAGTCACACTGCCAAAAGTCCTACTACCTGCTTTGATAGCTGTGGTATCACTGTGCTTTCTTCACCCAAAGACCTTAGAGAAAGTGAGGTTTGTTGCCGTGAGGAAGGCGAGAGACACCAGAGTGAAGAATGCAGACCAGCTGAAACCTTTCAAGCATTGTTTCCATTAAAGCTCAGCAGAACCACAGGCAGATTATCTCCTCGCCATGCCACAGTAATTCATTTAGAAAGTCCCTCCACTAAGCCCTGGGTGCATCTAATGTACAATATATGGACATACTGCTCAGGAATTTGATATTTCTATAAATAAATGTAATCAATGAAACAAATGCTCATGTTGATTATGCTGTAAATTAGCTGTAGCTGTCGAGACGTCCCACTGTGTGGAAATGAGCAGGTTTCCTCTAATCTGTCAGGATGATTTGAGTCTGTTTCAGTGACCGTGAGGAGACCAGTCCACCACTGATGGTGCTCAGCACTCAGGTGGACGTTTGCTGCATTGTGTGGGGTCTGGATATTATACAGAAAAATAACATTACAAAAAAATGCTCTCTATTCTATTCATAATTGAAATTTGAAGATTGGATCCATCACCTTTTTGGATGTGTTGGTGGCAACACATCCACACACTGAAGTTCAGCTCAGAAGCTTCAGTGAACAATAGATCAGTGGAGGGTTCACACACTTCACTCACATCTCCTGCCAAATATTGGCTGAGATTTATTTATTTTTTCTCAATGACGTGACATTCAGCTGCTTCCCCCCTCTGCATGTTGCTGTCAGGGCTTTCAGCTGCCAAACCGCTGCAACATACCCAGCTTTCAGCTTTCAGCTCATCGCTTTTTGGATGTTTCTTTGTAGGAGCAAAAATGGTATTTCCTGCTGGCCAAAATCAACTTTATATGGTGCCTTTCATATAAATACGCTTTAGAAATAAATTATGTTCTGCTTTTCAAAATTATTTTTAAAGATGGCACTCAAAGCTAAACCTTTTATGTTTTGCTGTTATGGGTCCTCCCCTCTGCCTTTCTCCTCAGTAAATGACCAAAATCATTGGTCATTTTGGACTTTTTATTAACACAAAAGCTGCAGCACGATCTGTGAATAACTCCTGAAATTTTCTAACAGAAGAAACTGAGAAGAAGCAACCTGGTCAGCAAAGTGAATCATGTATGAGGAAGATAGACAGAGGTTCAATGAAATGCTAACATTACAAATTCATCTTTTGATCACACATTCAGACATCGCTCCTTTACCCCATTTACTTCTGCAAATGCTCAAAGCACTAAGCTGTGGCACATTGTGCACTTAATGAAAAAACAAAATGTCACGTGAAACTTGAGCCTTGGCTTCACATGGACAGCTGAGCAGACTTGTATGGAGTGAAAACAGTCTCATAAGATCCACAAATGCAAAACCGGATGCACAAATGCAAAACTCGATCCACAAATGCAAAACTAGATCCACAAATGCAAAACCCGATCCACAAATGCAAAACCAGATCCACAAATGCAAAACCAGATCCACAAATGCAAAACGAGATTCACCCGTACGAGCTCCTTCTCGCCTGTGAGTTTTGAGACTCCCCTCATCTCAAAAGTCAGTCTTTTTTTTAATATAAATGGTCTATTTGATTGGGTGATCGGCAGCCAATCAGATAGCTTCCTCGTTTCAGGCAATCATACGAATGGACCCCCACGTTGGGTAACCTATTTTTCAGCCAATCACATTAACCCATTCCAGCAGCGCTGTCGCCATGACGAAGCACCGACAGTTTAGACCTCAGCCTGGCTTCTGGAAGCGATGGAGGAGCGGTAAGTCAAATATCTATCTAATGTGTTTAGCTATTCATCCCCACGTCATCGTTATTAATGTCAATCGATTTAATTGTGCAACTATCATCACAAGCTAGCGACCTTCAGCACACCTAACTCCTATATTATCATATCGCGAGTAAGCTATGCTACCGAGCTAAGCTAGCACTTCTGCATGCTAATAGCATCAGGCTAGCGTCTTTCGACATCATTAAATTTATTCAAGATAATAGTAGGCTTTGCATATTATTAATTGTTATAAAGCCCTGGTCCTTAAATGATAAATTATCATAGCAGTGTAATAATTCACGTAAGTCACGATTTTCAGAAACGCAAAGTGTTTTTATTTTATTTATCCTACCAGGCTTAACATGCTATCTGCCAATATATGCTACACCTCACGCTCTCTCTGTCCTTCGCCTCCCTTTGGAATATAATATAGACGGTACATCCCTGAATATAATTTAAAAAATCAACTAACATCAAGTGATTAAAATGAAATTTGTATTTCTCCGTGTCCTTTAGGAATCTCAGAGGCATGAAATCCTTCAGACTGAGAAAGAACCTGGTCCACCAAGACTTTGTCCTCCATAGACCAGGTCCATTTTAAAGAATTCCCAGATCTTTTGGGATTTTGAACTTGAGGTTTTCCTACATGTAACTACATGTAGGAAGACAAACTTGTCTTGAACATTTTAATAAATAACTGATGTACTGCTTTAAACGTAATTCCTGTATTTTAAACATTAATTTTAAACAAATGGCTACATCAACCAGGGCAATCAGATAAAGTGCCTTCTTTTACAAGTACCAACTTTCATGCTTTTCAAGATACCAATAATTGTAAATGTTTACTAAACTTGGCTAATTTAGCAGGACACTAATACACTATGCAGACATCTTATTAGACTGGAATCACAAAGCTGGTGATCACTGTAATATTTAGAAGCAAGTACTGTAATAAGGTGGCGGTAATATTTTAAATTTCAAAAAATACTTTATCCCAAAGGGAAATTAAATGATGTTGTAACTCATTAATTCAGATTCTTCAGATGGCGATGACTTTGGCAGGAAAGATCTCTGGTGCAGTCTGTATTACAGCGAATCTGAAGAAACCTCTGACTGAAGACACTCTGTTTTCTCAGACAGTCTCATGAAGAGGATGCTCAGGGTTGTCCATAGCTGTCTTGATTTATGAAGAATCCTTCCTTGAACCATTGTCTCCAGAGGCTCTACAGTCGTCTCCAGAACAGAACCAGCCTTCTTTTTCAGGCCACAGCTCTATCCAAACTATACCAGTGACTTTGAGTAGGACAGAGATGATCTTTATGTAATTGAAGCTTGTTGCAGCTGATGACTTCACTAAAGTAAATTACGAGCTAGCCCTCAAATCCAGGCCTTGTGGGTGAATGTCCTGCAGCTTTTAGATGTGTTTCTGCTTCAACACACTTGAGTCAAGTAATGAGGTTGTTACCATGGAGAACCCGACTGCACTGAGGAAGTGATTCAGCTATTAGAGTCAGTGTGTTGGACCAGGAACATATCTACAAGTTGCAGGACGCCAGGTCCGAGGTCTGGAGTTTAGGAGCCTAGTGCTAGATGAGGAGTTAAATAAAAGCTACAGAACCAGCGCCCACATCAGACACTTAACATATTAAAAACAGGAAGTCATTCTCCTGACTCAGCAGATGCATGAGAATCAATGAGCTTCAGAAGTCATTAATTTTTAAGTGACTTTATTTCAGAAGAGAGACTGACTGGAAGATGATGACATGTGACCCTGCATAACATGTGACGTTCCAGACCAGAACGTCTGGAGCTCAGAGACATCACCAAGTCCTGGAGGTCTGGAAGCGGCTGAGAGTTTCAATTTGAAGAAGCACCTTCATCGGGACACACAGCACATCTGGTGACACTATGCAAGAGAAAAATTGTACTGATTAAATCACGAAAATGCATATAGAAGTAGATCTTTCAAAAAATCTGAAGTAATGATTGTCTCAAATTCATATACATACTTAAACAAATCCAGTTTTGAGACTAAGATAATCCAGTAAAGATGACATCATCAATGCTGTTTAGACATGGCTTTAAAATATAAGATAGATAAATCTGCTACACTTCAAAATAACAGTGCCACCTAATAGATGAGAATGTTTAACGTTTTTTTTAAATACTATGAAATATAAACTGTAATATATTCATATTTATTATGTATTGATGCTGGTTCTAGTTAGCGCATGCGCACATGCAAGATTGCAATGTTGGGTTCTACTAGGTTACCATTATAAATAACCGAAACCTCAACATCGGTGTCCGGATCGCTCCTTCATGTAAAGTATTAGACAAGAACCCGAATATATTATATAAAAATTGATAGCATGTTAAGCCTGGTAGGATAAATAAAATAAAAACAACACTTCGCGTTTCTGAAAATCGTGACTTACGTGAATTATTACACTGCTATGATAATTTATCATTTAAGGACCAGGGCTTTATAACAATTAATAATATGCAAAGCCTACTATTATCTTTAATAAATTTAACGATGTCGAAAGACGCTAGCCTGATGCTATTAGCATGCAGAAGTGCTAGCATAGCTCGGTAGCATAGCTTACTCGCGAGAGCTCTGCTGATATGATAATATAGGAGTTAGGTGTGCTGAAGGTCGCTAGCTTGTGATGATAGTTGCACAATTAAATCGATTAACATTAATAACGATGACGTGGGGATGAATAGCTAAACACATTA
The DNA here is from genome assembly GCA_902982915.1 of Phalloptychus januarius. Lineage (NCBI taxonomy): Eukaryota > Metazoa > Chordata > Actinopteri > Cyprinodontiformes > Poeciliidae > Phalloptychus > Phalloptychus januarius. The sequence continues at coordinate 958,513 of CADWAE010000127.1, forward strand.
GATAGATATTTGACTTACCGCTCCTCCGTCGCTTCCAGAAGCCAGGCTGAGGTCTAAACTGTCGGTGCTTCGTCATGGCGACAGCGCTGCTGGAATGGGTTAATGTGATTGGCTGAAAAATAGGTTGCCCCAACGTGGGGGTCCATTCGTATGATTGCCTGAAACAAGGAAGCTATCTGATTGGCTGCCGATCACCCAATCAAATAGACCATTTATCAAAAAAAAAAGACTGACTTTTGAGAGGAGGGGAGTCTCAAAACTCACAGGCGAGAAGGAGCTCGTACGGGTGAATCTCGTTTTGCATTTGTGGATCTGGTTTTGCATTTGTGAATCTGGTTTTGCATTTGTGGATCTGGTTTTGCATTTGTGGATCTGGTGGATCTGGTTTTGCATTTGTGGATCTGGTTTTGCATTTGTGAATCTTATGAGACTGTTTTCACTCCATACACGATTGACAAACAAGGATACAAACCTAAACCTGTTGATGAGCAAAGAAGACAGGTTTAGTGATTAATGACTGGATAACAGTCATTAATCTTAAGGGGGAGCGGGGCTGCTGCCTGCCCTTAAGATGTGCAGCCAACACTTTTTACAAGGTAAGAAGATTAAGGTTCATAAACCTCATAATCATTAGTAACCATGGAGAAAATGTCGCACTGTCATATACTATGTAAGAGGAAACGCTGTTCATGACATAGTGATATACATCATGTGGCATCAATTCCACAACAAAAAGTTGTAGAAAAGAATCACAGTAGATAATATCCAACAATCCAGTGTTTCCCCACCCTGGTCCTCAAGGCACACTGGCCTGCATGTTTTAGATTCAGCCCAGCTGATTTCAATTGATGACTGATTAACAGGTGTTTGCTGAACTGCAATCAGTTGAATCAGGCACATTAAATTAGGAAACCTCTAAAACATGTAGGACAGTGGGCCTTGAGGACCAGGGTTGGGAAACACTGCAATAATCAGTGAGTGATTTTAGGCTCGGCCCAATCTCACAGACTTTACTATTTTAAACAATGTTAGTGATGCTCATGATTTTAGTAGGAAAAGGGGAATCGGGGGCTAAATCAGATCCTGCCTCAGGCCCCATGTTACGGTGAGATGGCCCTGCATGAAGAGCTAGAGCCGCTCCACCTGCTGCGCATCTCTCTGCTGGATGCCCACTTCCAGCCCAGATCCCATCAGCAGCGGTGCAAATTCGCCTGGTAGTAATGTTAGGTTGAGGTGAAGCAGAGGGCAGACAATGAGCAGGTGGTAGTGGGGCTTTGAGGTGCGTTGCGGTGACTGGGCATTTAGTCCAGTGTCTTAACAACATGGAGGCTGAGGCACTGAGAATCAGATCAGTCATTATTAGACTGAGGGCAGCCAGACTCATTTATTTTGCTAAGTTGTTATTTTTAGCTAAATATTCTTGTTGAATATCATGAATATTGTTGAAACAAAAAAAAAAACTCAAAAAAGGGGCAGTGGCTCTAGCCTCTCAGCTTCTTCCCTCTGCACGGGCCTGACTGGACCCCACCCTGCATAAAGCGGGCGGGGTTTGCTGAATGCCCTGGGAAATCCCCAGGATCATAGAAGTTCTCAAACGATTAAAATATAAGAAAAAAACATTTGATCTTACAGTTGAATAAGATACAAAGAGAAGAAAAAATAACACAAAACTGTCTAATTACACATTTATAAATGAATCACAAAGGACACAAGGCATTTCTGTAGAGATTGTAATATATTTCCAAAAATATATGTACAGTCTATTACAAAGATTACAAAGCAAAAAGAATTGTCTATGTAACAAGAAATTATCTAATTTAAATCATCTCACATTTCCGCTGTTGGGGAAAATACTTTTTGACCAGTGAATATTCTCAATTACTTCCATCACAAAAAAATAAATATTAAATCAAAAAATTTGCATTACTGTACAAGAAACTGAAGGCAACATGAAAACAAAGTCTAGATTAAAAATGAACATCCTATCAGCTGTCTTTGGTCCTAAATGGAAAGCAAAATATGTTCAACTGAAATCTTGTGGATGACAATAATTCATCTGTGATATACAAAAATATAGTGCATTTTCCATGTAATCAGAGCTCTCTACTAAGTAATAGGTGTAAAAAAACAATATAAATAAAATGTACAAGTTTTACAGTTCAAACGTAGTCAAAGATCCCCTCAGAGCTCAGCTCTTTCTGACAGTGTGGCTGTCTTTGGAATTATCCACTTCATGTCCAGTTGCTTGACATCTTGATTTGAAAAATAACTTCATACTCTGCCATTTCTGATTTCAACCATTACTCCATTACCTGCGAGTCTCTGCTTTCTTTTTGTACATTATACTTCAAAAAAACAAAAACTGCTGATATTATAACCTTCTTTCACATCAAAACCTTTTTATCCAGAGCTAAGTGACCTGAATTACAGCATGCCAATAAAATAAGCAGAAGCTAGTTTGTAAAAGTTGCAGGTTATTCGTTCGCTGAATCAATTGTAACCTGGCGGTAATCTCAATTTGGCTTCAACTGCTGCCTCCCAAGCCCAGAAAAAAAAGAACAAAGGTCTTCTGCCAGTGGGAGTGAGGCGTCTTAGAGCCAGGTTAGAGAATCAGACCATGAAGTAAAGAGCTGGGTGAGAGAAAGGGGGTGCCGTCTGTAAACTAGGGAGTTTTGTGCTGACTGAATGACTTCATGGCTGTATTCAATTCAAAGTCCTGGCTGAAACCCAACTGCTGAGCTCTGCTGTATAGATGAAAGCAGGGAGGGTGTGACAAGGAGTTCTGGTCGGGGCTAATTCCTGGTGTCTCTTCACAGAGCCTGAGGGCCACAGTGAAAAAACCTGCTAGAAGTTGGCAACTGCTGTCTATCGTGAAGCAAAAAAAGAATCAGATGCATATCTTAGTCTATGCTCATTTTAAAAATAAACTGGGTCAGTTTATTTTAGTTAGTCAAATGTGTTTGTTTGAAAAATAACTTTCACACAAAATCAACTTTTAATACAAATGAAAACAAAGTATTGTGTTAAAATGACAATCAGTTAATTTCAAACATCAAAAACGATTCACCTGACTGAAGCATCAGTCGAAAACAAAGTGGGAACATCCACTGCCTGGAAATATCCAAAGAAGTTCAGTAGATTGAATCTGCATGTGTTTTGTTGCATTTATATTTGATCTATTTGTTCAATTTGCATGCAGTGGCTGCTGCTGCTGCGCATTATGTTTACCATTAAACTGGAGTGGACAAAGCACAAAGGTCCAGACTCCATCCTCAGTAGCAAATTCTTAGTTAGTGGGTTTGGAAAGGCTGGCTGCTGCATGAGGAAGAGGGCAGTACAAGGTCAAGAGCAAATTTGCCTTAAGATGAAAGCGACATTGAGAGCGACAACAAAGAGAGACTGAGGGAATTTGTGTGAGGATGTCACTGAAGAAGACGACTGTTGTGTTAATGTGCAGGAGGAAGATGAAGATAGTGCTCAATAATCATGTTACATGCACGTTGGGGAAAAAGCATTTATGCTACCTGTTTCTGTTATGGTACATAATTCATTAAAAGTAAAAACAAAATCTTTGTGTGTAAAGAACTCGTGTCAGATGAGTGAGGCCTAAACGCCAACGCCTTTCTTTCCTTCTGGGTCGGAAATGTGATTCTTTCATGTCAGTTGATCTTAAAATGCCCAATGAGGAAGACAGCAGTGATCATGCTGCACATCTCCCATTTTCTGTCATCAGGAAGATGTGAACAGAAATGCCACAGAGCTTGTAAGACTGAAGCTTCTGTTTCACTAAAAATCTGGTTCCTCTACGTCCCGGAGGTGAAACATTCAGGAATACATTAATACAATATTAGGAGGTTATGGTAGCAGTGAAATAATTTGCAATGATTGTTGTCAGTGACCCCCTTATCATCACAACTGAATAAATACATCTTTCTATCAAAGAAAATTGCAATAAGTCACATTCAGCTAACAAGAAAATATTTTTTCGTTTTGAAGTAGCAACAGATGGCACCAAAGAGGTTGATCAGCCTTAAAACACATCGTTCACCCCCCACATGCCTCTGCTTCTGCTCTGTTTTCCACACAAAGTCACGCAGAAAAAAAGAGGAGCATATTTCAATGCATGTTCCGTCACATCCACGCCTGTGAGGGATGAGCGGCGGAGACGCATAAATAAACAGGAGGAGCTGCGCGGCTGCCTGCGGAGCCAGGACGGAAGGATTTACCAGCAAGGCCTGCGTCTGACGAAGACTCCATCCTTTGGTCCCGGGTTTTTTTCAGACGCCAACCCCGAAGGATCTCTTTGATTTCTGGGTGGTGCAATGTGACGGAGGATGATGTTAGCATGGCTAATTTGCACCTTTTAGAGTTTCAAATGGTGCCACTTTCATCTTTGCGACAACTCAGCTTGACATTTCCATGCTGTGTTAGATTTTCATCAAATGTTTACCATATCATAGAGGCAAAACACAACATGATTATTTCATTTGATGACTTGGCATGGCACGTTTCTGAGCGCGCGCCAAAGCATTTTAGGTCACAGAGGTACATTCCTTCTCCTTTCTGGGGGTGACGGAATCTTTCCAAAGGGTTTGTCAGCACACAGTAGCACACACATGCTTTTCATACATAGCACCATAAAGGATCTCTGTTGAAGACTGCTTCTCCCTGGTAATTATTGCTCTTTTAGTCAATCTCTTGCTGACTGAATCTGTCATTCCTGGTAATAGTCTGAGTTTGTGCACACCAGATCTAGTCACAGATAAGAAGACATCACACCACAAGGTAAAAAGTGACAAAAACCCTCTAGAGGAGCCACAGATAGCATCGCCATTAAAGTACCTAAAACATTGTAAATACTAAATCTAAATATGTTTTAAGGCAGTATGACATCCCCTCTGTTCCGGGATCCACCCTTAAACACCATCCAATTTGCAGGAACAAACTATGTGCAAGATTTTAGGCAGAATGATAGCAGAACAAATGAATGGCTGCGAATTGAATACAATCTTTGAACTGTGCTCGCAGATTTTCATCGGTTCTAAGACTTTGTGTCCTGTTGTGATTTCTATGACAAATAGGTATTGCTACTCTGATATAAAAACCATGTGATTAGAGGAAAAGTTTGTCTTTATTGTGCAATCTTCTTCAAAAGTGTGAAGATTGTGACATACCCCGTTTCCTGGGTTGCAAACGAACATGTTGGGATGCAATAAGGATGTTAAAAACAAGTTAAAGAAAAGACAAAAACTGCAACCAGTTCAGTCCTGCACGACTCAGCACAAACAGTACCTTGAAATCTGCAACGCAAAGCTCCGCCGGCATCTGGATAAGAGTTACCCTGTTGTCACATCCAAGGACAAGGAGGAAAACAAGTCCTGTGGATGCCACAGTATTTCCTTGTGGCAAGCACATAGAAAATGAAGACTGTAGAAAAAGGAACCAAAGCAAGTTCTGTTTGCTTTATAAAGGAAATTCACATCTATGGTGTGCGCTTGATTCCATCATAAGGTAATAAAACTCCTTTCCAACTCGCCCCTTGATATGTGGTTGAGTTCTTAAAAGAATCTACAAATAAGACAGAAAAGCAAGTCATCTCATACAGGTAGTTGATTTTTGTCGCTGCTTCTTGCCTTTTCCTCTCTTTAGTGCCCTTTAAAGAAATGGACCTCATTCCCTCACTGAGGGACAAAGGAATGATTTCCCTCCAGACGCAGTAGGAGGAGTCAGACACAGCAGATATCCCTGTACTTTGACCAGGCGCTGCTCCAGATCAGTCCAGACCTGCCTTAGTGTTTTTGCCCTGACCGAGGTGTCCCGTCGCAGCGTGTCACACCTGGACTCCTGTCCCATGAAGGTGCAGCATCTGGGCTCTCATAGTCTGTATGCTGCTCATGATCTTTTTCTGGTGGCCCACTAGTGTGATTCCTAAGCTCATCACATCCCTGCAAGACAAGACAAATGGATAGAACCAGTGATGGACTCAAGTCTCTTTTCAATGAACAGATTTTTACATTATACACAGCTGGGAAAATCCTTTCTCAACACATCAACTCAATAGTTGATGTCAATACAAAATTTCCACCAGAAGCTGGAAAGAATTCATGAAAACCAAACAGTCCATACATTATGTATGATGACGTACAATTACACACTGAGCAGATATAACATGAAAGAAAATAGGACATAGACACCATTTAGAAAGTAAGCAGTGCCAGTTAAAACCAGCCAGTTTAGTTTAAATCAATATGTGGAATAGTTTCTCATCATAAAGATACAGCATATCACACCAGAAATATCTTATGATGGGTGAAAACAAAGATCTCTATCAGGACCTTATACTATACAGAAAATGTTGTAACATCGTAGGCCTGTCACAATAACAACATTTGCTGGACGATATATTTTCCCTGACATTTTTGCAATAAGCCATAATATTGTTGTTTTGAGACCATTTGCAAGAAACGTAATGGTTACAGCACAATAATGCAAGAACACATTCTCAAAGATCAATACGTTTAGTTTCTAATGAACAACTAACACTGGAACTGGAAGACAATTTAAATATCCAAAATAAATAAAACAACGAAAATAAAATAAATTATGAAATCTCTGTAAACAAAATGTCTCCCCACTGAAGACCTTTATCTAGAACGAAAGAAAAGAGAAAAGGAAATAAATCGTGCAAATTCAGCTCATTTTAATTGATTGTTTATTACTAACAGACCTGTTCAATACTTTTCCCGACTCGGCATGTATTTTATCTGAAGGCTCATCTGATCAAACCAACAGCAGAAACAAGTTCTTCCTTCTTTTGTTGGGAAAAGCAATGGCATTACTGGAGTGACCTGATTTAGCTCTAAAAATAGATAAACATGGGCAATCCAGTGTTTGCATGCTTATGACGGCAGCTTTTGATAAATGACACAAGACAAAAGCGTAACAGAAGGAGTCAGTGAACTGCCTCGTGTTTGCGCTCTTTTCTTTTAGCCCTAAAATGAGAGAAGGCTTTAGAAGAATTGTTTTTCAAAGACAGTAGTTCTTTGTAGCATATGAGGTTAGAGCTGGTGTATAGTGTTAAACTAATAAGCACAGCAAACCAGCAGGCAGGGAAATAACAGTTTCTGTGGATGTATAAATCCATGCTGATAAAAGGGATGTGAATGAAGCTGTTGTTGAAAAATGAGCTCAGCTCCTCTGGGTGGAACCGAAACACGCAGAACTCTTGTTGAGCATATAAACTGCATCGTGAAAATGGAAAAAATAACATTAGGATGACAAAGACAAGCATGTGAAAATCTGAATAGGAACTATTATTACAACAGCTCTGGCAACAAAACAGACAGCATGACAGTGACATTCTCTGCAACTTATTTTTAGAAAGTCATTTTAATCTACTGAATTTTTTATGCCATCATGTCCTATCAAATATCTTTCTTCTGTTTCCATCAAAATGTTTATCATGATAGATGATACAGCTGCAGCATATCCAAAACATCATCAAAAATGCCTTTTGAACAATCCTGGAAATAATATTATCTTTCATCCCAATCATTTCTGGGACAATATCTCACTCAGCAAAGTGATTGTGACAGGCCTAACCTCATTATGCTAAATGCTTGAAGTATTGTTAACCACATGGCAGTCCAACCTTGTCTCTGACTAATTAGGTAGTAGTTTTTTGACCACTAGGGGGCACTTACACACAGTGTGTAGAGGCTTGTACTATCATCCCAATATGGTGAGATCATTAGTGATGAGGAAAAAGGCATCTGTCATGACAAAAAGGACTTTGTGTGTGACTCTGTGGCACACTAAACTTCACACCCTTCATCCCAACACTCATGCATTATTCAACATAAGGATGGTCATAAGCATGATGCATTATCGATAAACTAAATAACTTCTAACTATTTCGTCATGTTTTGAACTGTATAATGTTTTTATCCATGTCAATATAAATGGCCGAATGTATGAGAGCAGCTTTAGATCATGATGATGTCACACTTTACATTTTGATTTCAGCTATTTGCATGTTTGTTTCTTCATTTCCATGTGTCTGTATTTCAATCACCATGGTGATGACTGCTACAGGATCTTTTTTGTTCAGTGGAATAAAAACAAATCAACTCCCACCCCAATGCAGACACTTTCTAGTTTATGGCAGAATTTCTCAGGTCTTTATATAAGATTCAAACCAGCTGACAACTAGACCAGAGACAACTGCCAGCTCTCCAGTCGTTTCATAATCCATATTCAAATGAATGTCACTGAACACTTTGACCAGGGCAATCTCAGCACTATGGTAACCATGGAAACCAGACTGACAGACATTACAGTAGTTGGTTATAGTTAGGAAGCTATTTAACTGTTGAAACAGCTTTTTGAATATTTTTTCTGATGAATGGGACGTTGGAGATCAGCCTGTAATTCCGAGGTAGTGATTTGTCCAGATTGTTCTTTTTTATCAGTGGCTTGAACATTGAGTTTACTATGTGAATCAGATCAGACACAATGACAGACAGCACTTTCTTCAGGAACGTTGTGGGGATGATATCAAACAGCAGGAACTTGAGCTTAATTGATTTGTAATTTCTTCTAGGCTTTTATAGTTAAGTAGGTAAGTTGTTGAATTGAAATTCTCACTTTGAATTATTGAGATGAAAAATAGTGAAGTGTTTTAATGCCTTTCCACGATGCTTCATATCTACTCACTCTATTGACCATCCTGGCCACAGACTCCAAAGAACTGTAGCCGGCTGCAGTGAAGTTGTCTCTGTATCGCTCCATCTTGATGGCTTCCAGCCACTCTGCTACCGAGCGAAAAGTGGTGAAGTCTGGTGTGCTCTGATCTAAGAGGGGGCTAATTGGTCTGCAGGATGAGCACAGAGAGACATTTATGTCTAATGTGGAAAGGAAGTGTTCCGCTGAAATCACAATCAAGCAGGAGGTGAAACAAAGCAGCAACCAGCGGCATCCAGCAGGGCGGTAAATTGGGAAAAGCAGGGAAAAAATGTTTTGCATGGAGGCCAAATAAAACTCATAAGTGGATGAACAATGTCAGCTTCTACTTTAGAAAAAAAAAGATCAATATCTTTTCAATTTAAATAGATTGGGGAATAATACATCTCCCGCAGTATCCACATAATAAAAGGCTTTTTAACCAGTTGTAACCTCTAATTTCACCTTAGCAAAGTATAGTCTGATTGCAAATAGAATTCATCTGACAAATGTCAGAGTGAGGGCTGGCACTCCCACTGCTCTCAAAGTACTAGGAACTCATTATAGAGATTGATTTAAAAGCCCTCTTATTGACCATAAAGCCATATAGAGGCTGCTATTCCAATCGATTCTCCAGGAATTATTTTCTGTCTTTGAACAAAAGAGGCTAAATCATCCGTGGGACACTTTAGATCATCTATTAATGCACCGAAATAAAAGTAGAAATTCTTTATTGCAGGAGATCGCCTTTAAAATGAGTTATTAAGGTTCTATTTCCTTACCTTGTACATGTGCCCACTGGGGTTTTCAAGGTGTTAGGGTTGCGAATCATTTTATCCAAGATGCCAACAATCTGATCAAACTTTGGACGCTCAGCTCTGTCTTTCTGCCAGCAGTCCAGCATTAGCTGGTGCAAACCTGGAGGGCAGTCCATGGGCGCTGGGAGACGGTAGCCTTCATCTATTGCCTTTACGACCTTAGGAGCAAACAAAACGAGACTGTGAGCATTTCATGTCTACACTAGCCCTGAAATATATGTGTGTAATTTTCACATTAAAAGTCAGGAAAAACTCTGAAAATCATTCTGATCTGGAATTTTTAACATCACCGTCTACAAATCATCCAAACCCATTAAACAAATTCTTTGATATCTACCTTACACACAGGATTAGCATCAATCCAACCCTACATCAGCCCTTACTCTATTTAGATTGTAATTTAACTCAAACCATAAACTTATGACCCTCCTGATCAAAGCTTAGCAAGTGAAAAGCATGTCTAACCCAAGGCTTTTAGAAGTAAGAATCCAAAAACTCTGGTACAGATTTATATTCGGCACATGGACATGCTTGTTTAGAGTCGGACATTTCTGTGTTAAAAATGATTTCACCACTGTTAACAATGATTATGTCAATAATTGTGAGTGATGCACTGTCAGACAGGACATGACAAAAAGCATTTAAAAATCTCTTTGCTTAATTTGTAATAAACAATTTCCATTTTCTAGACTAAATGTTGGGTTTTCATCAGCTATAATCCATAAATAAAATCTATTAGACACGAGTTTGAAACAAATCACAGTTTATAATGAATCTATGTATAATATGAACTTTATTTTGAACTTAATTAGTTGGAAATCAGTCTGATAACTTTGTAGCTAATCAGATTAAATTACAGGCTCAACATACACAACTTTTTTCCATTGTGTTGTTGCCATTGTGTTGTTGCCTGTCCAGCAGTGGAGGCAACAGCATCTTGAACAGGGACACTGGAAATTTACACACCAGGGTTTTCAACTCTGGGGGCTCAGACCACTATCACTTGGCCAAGCCACCATCAGAACCAGCATCAACGAGAATGACCAGGGGTTAGCCTGTGATATGGTCACATGACTGCCCCATCATTTAAGATGGCGCAGTACTCAGGCACACTGTGGTGCTTGTGGAGTGGAGCAGGAAATGAGGCAGGAAGGGCTTCCTGTAGTGGGAAAAGCTTTTGGTTCATCTAAGACACACTGCTGCTGCCTTGTTTCAGGGTGTAAACATGCATGCTTCTTATCTCAGAATGATGGCGTTAATGTATCATGAAACACATCGATTTTCTGTGTGTACAGTTTTTAAGAACTTTTGGAATGAGAAAAAGTCCTGAAGCAAGAGGCAAAGAGCATTTCATTACATAATCCAAACTTTAAAAAGCACTTAGAAATTTGTTGTTTGTTAATCTAATTATTCTTGCACTGTCAACTCACACTTTCTGCACCTCATTATAATTCAGTCGAGGAAATGAGCAACACCGTATAATGAATAAACAAACTTTATTTCATGGTTATGACAAAATATTCTACTCAGGCTTTTTTCCAACATCAGAAATTTTCCTTTTCCCTTAACTGACCCTGAAAATGTTATGGAGTACTTGCTTTTATTCTCAAAGTCTGCTCTGACAGAGCACAGTCAGAAAACAGTTTATTGAGCAGAAAGCAGCAACGAGGCTCTAAAGCAGCACTCAGGGAGGTGGGATCATGTTACAAAAATCCCTGTTGCTCTTTACTGACTCACTGAGAGCTTCAGATCTTTACAAACTCCTTTTACCATCCTTTGCAGTTTCTTAAATAGTTAGTGCTACGTGAAAGGCCCAGGTGGCTCTATGACTTTGTGAATCAATAGCACAATTTTAATATTCATGAATGACTTTTAAACTGAACAAACATGGAGATTGTCTTGCAGAAGTATTTAATAGTGGATTTTCACCACCATACTCCATCATAGGTCATAATTTCCAGTGGATTGAAAGTTTTAACAATCATAGTAGAAAACAAGTGCAAATAAAAACACCTTGGAGTGTTTTGCCATCTCACAAATAAAGAAACAGATGGCTCTTGTGTTCTGAAGATAGCTTAGTGTGAAATGTTCAAATCAACCCCAGAACTAAAGCAAAAAGCCTGATAAGGATTCTGGATGCTAAGAGTGTCATCATACCAACGACTGAGATGCCACGCAGAGAGGAAGAAGCCATAACTCTACAAGCAACATACAATGACAGATTACAAATTGCAGACAAAGACCTTCATTCAAGATAATGCCTGTGATTTGATAGAATTAAACTTGAAGTGTTTGAGCAATGACTATTGAGGAAAAGCCTGAAAACATCATGCTACAGAAATGTTGATGAACTTATGAATTTGAGGAAAGTTTAAAAAATATTATTTTGGTATTTAACAAATAGAAATAATTTTTGTAATTCTAAGTCCTGACCTGACGGAAGACATTTATTCTGACCAGTCCTATCTGTTTCCAACTCTTTGTATTTCTTACATCATCTATTGAAAGATAAATCTATAAAATATGAGTCTAATTTTTTGAATTTGACGACTGCAACAAACTTTTTGCAAATGTATCCCAACTTATTCAGAGGCACATGTATTTTATGCTGGTAGGACAGTGTATGTAGCAGACACTAGCTGCTGAATTATGGCAGAGGCTTTTGACATGTTTGTGCATCAGATATTCTCATCAGAACCAAAGGAAAAAGGTGTCAATGAGCAGAAAGCATAGAGGGAATATCCAACCATGTTGTTCTTGAATCCCCACAGGATGTTTCCTGACATCTTGACAAAGCGCAAAAAAACTCATTCTGACATTGATGTCTGTCAAATAGTAGAGCCATCTTGTTTAGCATTTCTAACAACCGAACGCTCAATCAGCAGTCTCCTGCTGGGGAACGCTGGAGAATCTTAATCATGCTCGGCTATGGTGCTGTGGGTGCTAAACGCTGGAATCTGAACAGGAAAGGCCAGACTCACTCTCCCTCCACCATCAATCAAAATGTGTCAAGTGTCTGAGAGTGAGGAACAGCTTCAAGTGGTCTGGAGCGGTTGGACTCTCTCGGCAGGAGTTGGCAGGGAAGAAGGCAACAGCACTCAGAGCTGCGGGTGAGTCAATCATTACGGCAATTTGTGACTTCTGCATCGGAAGTTTTGGTCTGAAGGAAGTAAATATGCTCTACAGTAGGAAAAGAATGATAAAAAAGAAAATAATAAATCATGATTACCTGTCTTTTAAAGTAAATGGTGTTGTTTTACATCCCTGCATGGAGCCCTGAAGCCTCAGTATTGAGTTTTAGTGCATCAGCAGAAAGACGGGAGACGGTTCTGGTAACTAGTCTGTACTGTGAGTGCACTCCTCAGCCTGTTACTTATTTGGATTTCTCGCAGCACTGGGAGCAGGAAAGTGACGTCTTTTCTTTTACTCAACAGTGGTTTTGGTTTTCTTTTAAACCCACAGTAATCATTTTGTGTATTATTACTTTGGGGATGCAGCAACAATCTGATGGTGCTGACACAAGTTCAGGGTTTGTTCATGTGAAGTATTTGGTGAGGCTTTTTGTCTCAAATCCATCCATCCATCCATCCATCCATCCATCCATCCATCCATCCATCCATCCATCCATCCATCCATCCATCCATCCATCCATCCATCCATGGTCCTGGACCTTTGTCCCTAGTGGGGTGAGGAGGGATGCTGGTGCTGATCTCCAGTGAGAGATTTCGGGCGAGAGGCGGGGTCGCCCTGGACAGGTCACCAGTTCATTGCAGGGCAATACGACTCAAATACATAAAAATGCAACATAGCCAGTAACCCTTAAGAAGTTTCAAGAAACAAAGAAGGAAGTGATTTTGGAAATGTTTCACCAAATTTTGTTCAATTTTTCTTGCTATGGCAGGAGTTTAGACAGTAACTCAAATATTGTTCAGATTTTCTGCTTATGTTTCTAGTTTTTATGTGAAATGGGAAGATCATTTTCTTGTAAAGAACTTTAACAGCTTAGAAATGTTTACTTCTATAGCTTCTAAAAATGATTAAATAACTTTATTCTAGGATGGTTATATCATAATCACAGGTGAAGGTTTGTAAGAAACCACCTGAAAATTTGCCTTCTGTTTCTATAAACCAAGGCCAAGGCCTGGATTTGAGGACCCTTCCTTCCAGCAGCTGTCAGACTTTATAACCATCACAACATTAAGTCTTTACATACTTTACATACATTTATCTACTCTGTTTAGGCTCATTTTTAAAAATAATTTTTGATGTTAACGCCCCTATGTTTTTCTGCACTGGCATACTGTACAAACTCCTTTCATAAGTCTTTTTTTCAGTGTTCAATGCATATGCATATTCTGTACATTTCTGAATTTGTGATCTGACTCAGTTGAACATCCCTTTGGATCCAATCCAGGTCCTGCAGCGCCGGTCTCCTGCAACTCTTACATGTCTCCCTGGTCCAACACGCTGAGTCGCCTCCAAAGTCAAGTTCTCCAGAGTCCTACTAAGGGCCTCATTGTCTGACTCAGGTGTGTTGAAGCAGAGACTCATCTAAAGGTTTCAGGACTCTGGTTCTGGAGGCCTGGACTTGCCCAGCCCTGCTTGGTCATGTTTCAGTCTTGTACAGTATATTATTAACTTTATTATCATTGTTGTGGCACAGTTGGTAGAGCTGCTGCCTTGCAGCAAGAAGGTTCTGGGTTCGATTCCTGGCCCCGGTCTTTCTGCATGGAGTTTGCATGTTCTCCCTGTGCATGGTGGGTTCTCTCCGGGTACTCCGGCTTCCTCCCACAGTCCAAAAACATGACTGTCAGGTTAATTGGCCTCTCTAAATTCTCCCTAGGTGTGAGTGTGTGTGTGCATGGTTGTTTGTCCTGTGTGTCTCTGTGTTGCCCTGTGACAGACTGGCGACCTGTCCAGGCGACCTGTCCAGGCGACCTGTCCAGGTGACCTGTCCAGGGCGACCCCGCCTCTCGCCTGGAACGATAGCTGGAGCGGAGCGGCACCAGCAACCCTCCCGACCCCAGTAAGGGAGAAGGGTGCAGGAAAATGGATGGATGGGTTACCATTGTTGTCACTGTAAATGTATATATATTTAATATAATGTTTTAACACCAAGCACTTTTTATGTGAACCTTTATATCTAATGTTGTCGCTATTCCTGAATTCCACCTATGCAGGACAACAAAGGTTGTTTCTATTCTATTCTTATTTTGTGTATCTGCTTGCTGTCATTTTGGTTGTCACTTTGCTGCTGATACACACATTTAATCACTGAGGGACAGCAGAGCATATTTCTTCTCTTCTATTCCCATTCAGTGTTAATTGAGCAAAAGTCTAACTGTGAATGGTGGGAAAGCTTCCAGTATAATCCTGGCTATGTGTACAATATGAATTAGCAGGCTAAAACTGTATACACCTGACACCTGAGCTGATCAGGCAAGTTTTATGCTTGAAGCGATGATGAGTAATGTAGTTATGCATAATGACCATTAATAATTCAATAATAGAAGACAACCTGTCTTTCTACTTAACAATAGTCAAGTATCAACTTAACAAGCTCATTACTATTTAAAAAGCAGGTCAAGGTTAAATTAAATTCCATTTAATTAATTTACATTTTTTTAGCAAAGCAAGTTGGACAAAATCAGAGGCCTTCACTTCAGAGGATCTGCAGTATTTAAAAAATGAAGATGCAGCAATGACTATATGATTAATTAAAAGTGGAGCAGTTGATATTCTCACCTGTTTTAATGTGTATTTGTTCTGTGATAGAGTCTTTAATTACATAACAATGCTGGTCAGGAAGTCATGGAGACTTTTCACACAAAGCATTATGGGTCATATGAAAGGGCACAACTTTGCAATGATGATAAAGTTACTTTATCTCACATGTAAACTGTGTTATAAATACAATTATTATTATTATTATTAATGCTACACTATAAAGATGCTTTGTCTGCATTACTGTGAGTTCGCTTTCCTTGGCAAGCCAAATGCTTAAAGTAAATGTCATGGTTATGAAATATTATGTAAACAGTTTGGAAAATATTTCTCTGACCATTTTGGGACTCAACTGACTTAGATCATTGAAATTTGGCAGTAGTAAAGTCCTGAACTTTCCAACATAGAGGTAAACAGACACTACACAACATGACAGTTTCAAAGGGTAGACCCAATGCATATATATATATATATATAACCTAAATAATACATACATTTCTACATTGAGCTCCTAAAATCAAATCCTCAACTTTCTGTTCATGAAATAAAACAACATGCATGGTAACTGCTTCATTCTGGTAGCATTTATAGTCCTTCACAGATATTTAAATACATGCTGCATGACAAGTGTTTTCCACCTCTGTTATTTATATTAATAACGCAGCCAAATTCATGTTCTCATTTTAATAGATGCTTCCCTTCAGGCGAGCGTGATTACAGCGAGACTTCTTGAACTAATTAAGCCCAAGGTTACCGTCCCTGCCGAGCAGCTCCCACGAGGCCCTTGTTAGACAGCTTTAAAAGCGCTCAACAAACCGGGATTTCTCTCTGTGATTCACCACATATTAATGGGAGGACTTCATTATGAATAATTATGCATAGATCTGAGGGAGTTCCACATTCTTCCATTTGTGGCACATTTCAATCTTAGCCTTCTCAGCTGGGCCTACAGTGAATGCTTGTATCAACATTGGTTTGTGATTAATTTTACTTCCTGTCTTCTGTATTTTGTTTGACAAGAGAACACAAACTGGAGCCTAATTTTAAAGAGTAAAGAAAGGAGAACATGATTTAAAAAGGTTTTTAAAGTGTTCACAGATTCAACTCTGAAAAGTGAGGCATGCATCAGCTTTCAGCTTCTGAGTCAATACAGCAACTCCAGCTGCGGGTCTTTTGAAGTATGCCTCTACCAGCTTTGCATATCTAGAGCCTGAAGTTTTTGCCAATTTTCCGTTGCAAAACAAGTCAAGCTCAGACAGAATGGATGGAGAGGATCTGTCAGCATCACGCTTTAAGCTTGCCACAGATTCTCAAATAAAGGACTTTGGGAAATGGTGACATATCCGTGAGTTTGCTGGAAACTGTTTTGCAGCCTTTTTTACATTCTCTTCTGTCGCTCCAAGACGTCCAACTTTCACCAAGCCCCCTGTTGGAAATGCATTCCCACAGTGTGATGCTGCCACTGCTGTGTGATTATGCTCTGTCTGGGGGGATGAGCCAAGCAGCTCTGTGTAGGAACACATTTCATTCACTTATGTCATTGTTTTCCAGAAAGGGTTGGAGTCTATGTGGGTGAACTGGGAGCCTGGCAGGGTTCCAGTCCCAGCCTGACGTTGTTCTAAAGCTGCAACCCAGTAAAACAAAACTTCTTTCCCTGGGGGAAGAAACTCTCATTCATCAGACTTTAGCTTTTCTGTTTTTGTCTTTGTCGGCTCTATGTGCTCTCTTCAGGTGGCCCTTTTATGTCTAATCACAATAAAACTAAATATATATAATCAAGGGTCTAATGCTTAGGTTCAAATTTACATTCTGAAATCTAAAAAATAAAAACCTGAAAAGTGATTAAGTTCTGTAATTAAAACCATTTGGTCAAAATTTCATTTAGAACCTTTTCCTCTGTAAAAGATGCAAAATGAGCTACTGGCATCTTATTAATGGTTCAAAAGTACAGTCTACACGTCTAAAATAAAACCTAACAGCAGTTTGACACTTTTAAAACTCTGATGCCCTTTTGCTATGAGGTGATCCATAAGCAGGATGTGTGCTGTATCACAGCTGTAGTTACTCACATCTTGATTGGACATGTCCCAGTAGGGCCGCTCCCCGTAGGACATCACCTCCCACATGACGATGCCGTAACTCCACACGTCACTCGCAGAAGTAAATTTACGATACTGGATGGCTTCTGGTGCTGTCCACCGGACGGGAATCTTACCGCCCTGTCCGAGAAAACACATGCAATCAGCTGAAGTACAGATTAAACTCAGGACATCCTACAGTTTCCCCTAAAGCGTCAATTAAAGAAAGAGTTTCAATTATACATTGAGCCAGAACAAATCTGTCCAGTCAGAGAAAGGTACGAGAATGTGTATCTTAAAAAAGGCTTCATGGATTGTAAAAGCTATGAAGATGAATATTTCATGCATATATTGGGAAAATCCCCCAGGTTAATGTTGCTGTTTAGTCATTAAAAGCATTAACAACACATTTCCCTCAATGTTATATAACATAACTAGCTACTTAAAAATCCAGCTGTATTAATAATCCGTTAATCATTGCATAATTATTGCCTAATTTTTTCCTCTTATGTTAGACTTTAACCCTATTACACATAAACATCACTCATTACAGCTCAAGGTTTCATTCATATTCATAAAAAAAGACCAGAAAGATGTTTTTCTTTCTCCAGAAAAATAACATTTATCAACCAACACCTGCAGCATCATATCTCCAGAAATGTTATGAATTATTAATTTTCTTCTCACCATTTAATCAGAAAATGCTTTGTTTTACTGAATTTGCTCAGAAATAAAAACTTCTATTTAACAGCAAGTCGGGTCTTTATTAACATCAGAGGACTCAGGTCACATTGAAAAATGACTGAAAGCCTAGAAAAAGGTAGAATAAGCAGGGATAGCTAATACTAGGTAATACTCTATTAAGTGTAATAAGTAAAGCAATGACAGAATACAAATGAATGGAGACAATCTACTTCAAATAAATTCTGAAGGCATTTTACATTCAGTACAGAAAGTCATAAGTATTTACAGCAGCGTGTCATTTTTCACTGTCAGTTTCTTTCATTCACAGAAAAAGCTACAGGTTTTTATCTTGCAATGGAAAATACTGAAGTCAAAGTTTTACTTTGAGAATAATTAATCAATCATAACTAAGACTTATAATTCCTATATAAATAAACATATTAGTGCACATTAGCACATAACTGTTATCACCCAACTCTTAAATAAAGTCCATTTGTGTGGAATTTAATTCATCTGAGACATGAAGAACCTTAGAAAAGAACCAGGATCAAGAGGAGAGTGAGCAAACAGGTCAAGAGAGAAACATCGCTTTGAACTTCAGATTCTCAAACAACATTCTCGGTACTGAACATTTCACAGAGCTCTGCTCTAATTAGGCCTGACACAATAACAAATTTTGCTGGGCGATTAATTGTCTCAAAAATTATTGCGATAAACAAAATTATTGCAATAATATTGTTTAAAGACGATTCTAAACTGATATAGTGGTAACGACATAATAATGGACGCGATATCCTGCCAAAAAAATACAAGTTATTTTCAAAAGAACATTTAACTCTGGAACTGGTAAACAAAATAAACAAAAACAAAAATAAAATGGACTTCTCAGCCTCCATTAACAAAAAAGCACTTGAATAAAAACCAAACAACATAAAACCCAAAGTGGAAATAAAAACTGCGTTCAACCAAAGACGCAGATTATGAAGTCTATATACTATATTGCCCTCCAATAATGATTAGATTTAAATGAGAAGATGGGCATATGGACCACTTGATGCAATAGTTCCTCCTCCCTGAAGCCCAGTTCACTCTACAGAATCTTGTGCCCTGATTTTCCCCTTACAACAATCTTCTAACGAGCCCTGATCGTAACCCATCTTCCTGTAGTGTGAGGTGTGTTACGACTGATCGGTCCAGTCAGTAGAACGTTGTGGCCGCTCCGGTCTAAATCAAGCATATTCAACATGTTGGATTGTCTTGGCCAGTTTATCGCTGCAGCGTTGGGTTTTCCTGACTGGGAGCAACAACTCAACCTGAATGTGACAGGTAGCCAATCAGAAAGCAGGGATTCCCCTCTGAGGGGAAAGCACGGCGAGGAATCCCAAACGGCTGACAGCGCAACCCAAAAGTCCAGCGGACATCGGAGATGATATGTGGAAACAACATTAATGTTTATTCAACATTTGGTGCAAAGAATATCTAGAGAAATGACCAGGAGAGGAGCTGCAGCCAAACTGCTACTGCAGTTGATAAACCTGGTAACTTTCCAGCTGTTCATCGTTAACGTGACATAAACAGGTTATCATAATTAGATTATTCATTCAGCAGTGTTTGTTTACTCTAAATTCACGTGTGATATAGTCGGTTTTATGGGATTTTCTGTCTGAAATCTGAATGAGAGAAATCGGTTTTTGTGGCGTGTTGCTCACCCGATCAACCTGATCAAACTCCATGAACCCGAAGAACCCGATGAACCTAATCGAACCCGATGAACCTGATCAAACCTCGATGAACCTGATCGAACCCGATGAACCTGATCAAACCTGATCGAACCTGATGAACCTATCGAACCCGATGAACCTGATCAAACCCGATTTTTGTCGGCCATTTTTTTGTCGGCTCTTGTGTCTCTCAAGTTTTGAAAATAGGCTGAGAATTCCAAAAATGTGTGGTTTGAACTGAGCATTAAGGAAATGAGGAAGGGAGGGTCGGTGGAGAGCACCAGCAATAGAATGAGAAAGAGGCAGGAAGAGACGATGAAGCCGATAAATTAAAATGAGGTTGATCATTTTCCTTTATCGTGCGATTAATTGAGTTATTGTTTATTGGGACAGGTCTATGTTCAATACACCATCAGGAAAAAAAAACCCAAAGAGAGAAACCTATCAAGGCCGTTTCCTTCCCATTCTGCTCAGTTCTCATCTCCCTTCACAGCTGGGTCTGGGATTTCTCCCACTGAGCTTGATAAACAGTCATAGCACAACCTCTATCCCGCAACACCTGTAGGGTGCAGCAAAGCAGGTGGATGAAGGTGATCTACATGCAAACATTTATGTGTATCACCCTAAAAACACACGGACATGGTGATGCTGACATCACGCTCTGGGGTTGCTTCTCCTCAACTGTCTGTTGGGTTCCTTGATCTTCATGCTGTTTGCAGACCACGATTTCAGTATAGTTTATAGCGAAGCATAAAAAGTTTAAGCCATGTGAGTACTTTTGTAAGATGTTTTATGTTAGAAAGTAAATACGACGGTCTTCAGCAAAACTGCAAATTGACTTTAAATTTAAATAACTTTAATTTTATTTATGATGTCTGTTTTAATATTCCATTCATCTAAACATTCACTCTCATTGAACATAAGAGAAAACAACATTCTGATTTAACAGTTCCTCACCATACACTACTAGTGAATAAATACACTTGTGATTAAAGCCGTTTTGAACAAGTTTTGAAGAGAAGTTGACTTTACAGAGCCACAGCCTAGCTGGACATGCTCATCTTACTCTGCTCTATTTTCATGCACCAGCAGCAACTTGATTACAGAATTCAGACAAGGCTCTTGGTATGGAGAGCAAGAACTTTAATTGACTCACGGTTGTTGTGTAGACAGCCTCGGGATCGTCCTCTATCACCCTTGACAGGCCAAAGTCTGAGACTTTACATACGAGATTGCTGTTGACGAGGATGTTCCGCGCGGCCAGGTCTCGATGGACGTAGCCCATATCAGCCAGGTATCTCATTCCCGCTGCTATGCCCCGCAGCATTCCCACCAACTGGATGACTGTGAACTGACCGTCGTGCTTCTGTGACACATAGAGAAACACAAGCAGGTCAGCCATCTTCACTGACCAGAGGGGAGAATTTAGGTTGCAAGGCTGCAGAAGCTTTAGTATAAGATTTATGATATTTATGCAGAGCCCCGATCCCACAGCAGACTCCCTGCTCTCTGGGACACTTTGGTAAAGTGCAGAAAAAAGTTTGAAAAGATGCTGTGCTGACTTCGGAGGTGATACTCACCCTGAGGAAAGCATCTAATGAGCCGTTCTCCATGTACTCGATGATGATCATGACTGGTTTTCCTGAAAAAAAGATGGAAAAAAAGAAGAAGAGCAGATGATTAATGAATACCTAATTTCTATTTGGCTTTCATAATACTTCACAAAACAATGGTTCAGCCAAAACTGATTCCCAGTTATTTATAGCTGTGTTTCATTTGCTTTTAATTAAAAGTTACCATCTGCTCCCTTTATTAGAGTCTTTAAATGAGAAAATGTTACAGAGGATGTGCAGCTAATTTAGGCTGCAGATCAAAATCTTAGAGTCAGCAGCTTATTGCAAACTGCATCAGACTTTTCATCACATGATCAAAGAACCTAGAGAGCAGAACTACAAGAGTGAAAACGTAGTGAGTAGGCCCACTGTTCATGTTGATCCATTCACGAATATGCTGCTTCATTCTATTGCTCCATATGATGAAGATGGCTTCATAAAAGGAGTCCAGGTTTTTAGGCCTCTCCTGCCATCCATCTATAAAAGTCTTTGCTGTGATTTATGCTGCATACCATTTACCTTTGAAGTTTGATGTCACATCTGAGGGAAACGTGGTCCAACTAACATACCTAGACTCTGTAACAAACAGCTTTTTTACTTAAAACACCTTTTGTAATTTGTTCATTTTATAGTTGCATATTGATTTTAGATGCACTCTAACATACTTGGGGGTTGATGGACTCAAAGTGGACAGACACATCTGCCCAAAGGTCAATTTTTATGACCACGTCTGCATGAAAACCTGTGTTTCCATCAACCTGTTTTATATTTGAGCTGATCAGGCTGGGAGTCGGCACAACAAATTGTAAGGACACGTAGCATGGCTACCAGTTTGCGCTGCTCTGTCAGGTGTGCAGTAGCTGCCCTGATGGAGAAGGAATAGGGTTAGGCACCCGACTCACTCAGACTATCAAAAATACATTCAGATTGAGGAAGATTTAGGAATTTGTCACAATAAATATTAACAGACCTCCTGTTGGGTCTTCAGACAGGCAAATGGCATTCTCTAGGGTCAACCATATTTATATTTTGTCCCAACTTTCCTTGATAAGAATTACTGGTGGCCCTAGTTATGATCCAAAAGCACCAAATGTGAATACTTCTCCAAATCGGTGACATATTCTCACCTCTTGTCACGACTCCCTCCAGGTGGACCACGTTGGGATGGTCAAACTGCCCCATAATGCTGGCCTCACACAGGAAGTCCCGCCTCTGCTTCTCTGTGTAGCCCACTTTCAGCGTTTTGATGGCGACCGACACGTCCCGCTTTCCAGGCAGCTTCAGTCGACCGCTGCACACCTCCCCGAACTCTCCTGCGAGGGTTGAAATCAGTCATGAGTGAAGGGGCCCAGTAGGTAGAAAAAGGAGAGAAAAACCTCACACACTTCACAATGACAAATTTATTAGTGTATTTTGAGATAAAGCAGCTGTGCAGTGCCAGAATACAAATTGCACTACAACACCTTGTTATACTCAGGGGAGTGTAACCAAGACCTATAATAAGACATGCTAGAGATGCATAGATACTGTCATTGACCGCCTCGGTAAAACCCATGGGACAGCAATTTCTCACCTGCGGTTATCTTTGTGACTGCCTTTGCCAGACGCAGACCACACATTAATTGCAATGAACTTTTTCCCCTCCTTGCAATTGCTCTATCAATATAAGATGCATGAAGCTGTGTCCCCATTCAAGGTGTAAATATTTGCCTGTCAGCATGATGTATGAGAGCACGTAGGAACTAAATGGGAAGAGCTGAGGATGGGCTCACCTGCTCCAATAACTCGTTCGATTTTTATGCAGGAGGCATCCAACTCCTTGGCAAACTGATGGACAGCCCTGTTCGGGTCCTCGTAGGTCTCGGGGTCAATGTAGGTTTTGGTGCCTGGAAATTTAACTGTAGAAAGGTAAGAGGATTACTGTTATGATTAAAAATGCACACCGGCAGGCACTTGAGAGGCAAACAATTACAGAGGCCAGGGATCCAGAGGGAGCAGTGAACCGTCAGATGCTGGTGTCAAAAAGCCTGAGAACCCTGCACAGAGTGGGAGACTAGGATTTTAGGAACCTGTGCTTGGTGCCTTCTATCAGGTTGTCAGTGAACTTTCACCTAAAGCAGCTCAGGGAGCCTCGCAGTATCTAACAGATATGTTGTGAAATACTTTATTATTCAATGAAATGAGTGGGTAAAGAATGTTTTTTTAATATAACATCAATGCTTTTGAATATTTTAGGAGTTTTCAAATTCTGATGCTTTAAAACCGTTCTTATTTTGACTTCTATTGCTTGATTTTCCTTCCTCTAAACGTTTTACAGTCCAGCCCCTGTATAACAGCAACCTTCTGGCTTCAGATCTCAGCTGGGTCTTTTTATGTGAAATTTATAGGTATGTGCATGAAAGTTATTTTTATATCTCTGTCACAACACTGTGTGGTGAAAAGTATTTGCCCCCTAAACGTTTCTCCTGTTTTTGGCTTTGTAGTCACATTTAAATATACCAGATCATCAAACCAAATTTAATAGATTAAGACAGCCTGAGTTAATAAAAAATTCAGTTTTGAAATGATTATTGTAATTCTTAACATAAGAAAAAAAACTGCTTGTGAATTGCCAGTAAGCCATAGCTAGTGATAAGTCTTTAACTTTACTTTTTTCTTTCCTGCTTTTGCTGCATTGGAGGGTTTTTCAGCATCTTTAGGGTCATGTCACTTCATCTGTATCTGATCAACATTCCAAAAGTTGAATTGTAAGCCACTCAGAGGGGAACGCAAGCTGAGCTTAACATCACTACCTGATGGCTGAACATTCATTGTTCCATCAATTATGACAAGTCATCCAGGACTAGGCAACAGGAAACAGGTACAACTGATAGATGGTTAGCGCTAGGCTCTGCTAACTGAAAAGCTAATTGCGCTAACCCCAAAGCGCTAACGTTAGTTCCACCAACATGATAGCAGATGCTAATGATAAGGCGCAAACTTCAATCCAAATTATATCTGGATTATGGATTACAAATGATATCTTGAAAAAGTGCAACCATTGAGCACCAATTTTATTCATATAATTTACACGTCCTATGATGCCCAACATACATATTTATGTTTCTGTCTTGTTCTCTACAGTCTGTTTTATTTTGTTCCTGTATGTTTCTTGTTTGAAGTAAATTGAAGTAAAGTTCTTCTTTATTTATATTGCCCTGTATATATATGTATATATATATATATATATATATATATATGCATTTGACAATGAGGGAAAGGTCATACCAATATGATATGGGGTTACTATTTTACATAGTGGTGCAATTAAAAATAAATTACCTTTTAATGCATAAAAAAATCTCATTAGATCTAATGTACTTTAAAATTTGCACGCAATCTGAAAGCCAATAAATCCAATGTAAAAGCTCTGCCTTAAAAAAACAGAACTGAGCCGAAAGAATGAATGGTGGTAAGATATCTTGGTCAATTCACTGGTGCAAACACAACAAATCCATTGTGCTCTGGGGAGAGGACGCTGTGGCAGCTGAGATTTCCCTCCACTTGCTCCCATAATTGCTTCGTCCATCCAAGATGTCAGTGGATCTGATAGTACATGTCTTATCACAAGTTCCTCACTTGTACATGGCAGACAAATTGGGTCTCCGTGTTGGATCTGGCTTCTGTCACCCTGACAGCCTCTCGTCATTCAGTACTGCACAACAGATGCTTCCATTAAACTCTATCCACTCCAACTTTGTTTGTTTTGTCACAGTTATTTTTTTTGTTTGTTTTTGTTTTTTGTAGCAAGTGGGACTTTGCAGATACCGAGCTGCATTTGTCAGATACTTAACAGTGGCTACCCGGGGCTCAGCAACATGGGCTTTACGCTTTGTGACACTCCTGACCCTCTGTTTCTAAATCAGCAGTTAGCCAACAGCGCGGATCATTATGGCTCCACTCGGAGAAGCTGTCTGCAACTGCCTCTCCGGGGGCATCATTAGGGGTGGCGCATCAGTTAAAAACCTACCACAGCAAAGTATGCGCAGGTGAGAAACTCTGTCACCCGTAAAACCACCAGACACATCTTGAAGAACTTCCTGTTACATCCTGGCCCACCTTTTCCTTCCTCACAGGCAGCTGTCACAGTCTTGCGTCTGTGTTGTTCTGACTTCTTCATCTCCAGCATGGAGTTAAGCCAATCAGCAGCAGAGGCTGGCTTGATAGATCCCAGCAGTGCCTCAAATCAAATGAGCTGGGATAATGGTCATGCTGGGGGGTGCTAATGAGTTTTAATGCGTTCTTCCTGCTTAGTCTTGAGCAGCGTGTGTCTCTACAAACTAAACATACATTGTGTATTTTGGGCAGATGAATACAAGCACTTACACTGAAAGTAGAGCTCCTCATCTCCCTCCTGATCGGCTTTGCTGTACCCGCAGTGCCTGTGGGAGGGAGGGGAGGAGGAAAAGACAATGGCAGAATCAACATGGAGAAATTAATATCCTAAATTTAAAAAACTTTAATGCGTCAACTAATGCTTTGTAAGACAAATCTGTGAAGATGCCCAGCTGAGCAGAAGGAACTGCAAAGCCAACAGCATGGATTAAGGAAAGTAGCTCAGCTACATAATAATCACACAGGACATGCAGTGTAAAAAACAGTTTAACGTGGTTTGTTGTTATTCTATAATCTGAAAGAACTGAAAGTTCCCCCCAGTACATGATTTGACATACAAATTTAAGAAAGCAGAGTCAAACAAACCATGAGCAATAAACTTTCTGTAAATGAACAGCTTCACCCACATGTGTGCAGCTTGACATTACTGTCTACACTGCATGAAAACATACAGGAAATCATTTTCAGGTGAATAAAAACAAAATACAAAATGATGCAGACTAATATTGTCACGACGTCGGCGTAGATTCATAGCCTATGCTAAAGTTGTTTCACCACCATAGAACCTGCTGTGAATGCTAAAGCTAGTTAACATGGCCACCAATAGAATAGGTAGATTTTCCTGGAACGGTAAGTTGCTTTTTGCCTTTAGCCCATTTAGCAGCATTAGCATTTATGCTACATGAGGTTGACTGACAGTGCTAAGACCCTCCTCCTGGCTCTGATTGGTTGTTTTTGACAAGGAGTGGTGCATTTCTTCAGACAACAATAGTAGGTCAGGCTGGAGGTGAAGAGCTCAATGTGTCTCATGCGGTACTGTCACGACATGGTGAAAAACATTTATTTTTAGAAAAGTTACATACTGCAGCTTTAATGCATCGTGAAAATTTTAGTTATTGTGAACAAATATCTTCAGCTTGACTTGCCTGTGTGTGACAGAATATGGGTAATCATCACAACTTTTATTTTTTATTTTATTTTTATTCAGCCTAAATTACTAACATGTCAGTTCTTCAGTCTCTGTCCATCTAATTTTATGTACCATCTGGAGAAATTGCTGCAATATTTTTGGAGTCTGCATTTCACAAAAAGTCACCAGAAAATCCACACAGCCACTGTGGTAGGTTATTGATCTAATGTCCTACCAGGTAAAACACTTTAAACCTGAAAATGAAGAGCGGTGCATTTTTTTACTGTACTCTGAATCATTTATTGTAATTCATCTGAAGGTTTAGATCCAAATAAAGTCAAGAATGGCTAAAATACATCAAGGAGGAGATTCTGATGAATTCATCATGACAAGCCGGTTCGGCTGGCATTCTGTTCATGCAAGGGGGATAATGACAGTGGACTGAGTGGTTTGTGATGATGGAAAAAATCAGCACCGTACTTCATCATGACCTCTCCATGTCACACACTCACACAGGAATGCGGGGCCAAAGCTCTCTCTGTGGAGTGCTTGTCTTATAATGGCTCCACAAAAACAGCTTAAAAATTTGGTTGGTGGATGGGGAGGGAAAAATGGTGCATCACAAGCCATTAGCGCAGCATGCCACAAGATGATGCGTGCACATGTGTGCATGTGTGAAGACTCCACCGTGGTGGAGGCCTGTGAGTGACAGAAAGGCTAATTGACAAGCGCAGACTCACAGGAGCGGAGAGTCAATGGGGCCCGCGAGAGCGTACCTTCTCCCGATGATGAAGCCGAACACCATGAACACCAGGATGATGGTCCCCGCCACGGCCACCACTGCTATGATGATGACGGGGTTCTGCTCGCTAGAGACAATCGCAGCTGATGAGAGGCAAACACAAACAGACAGACAGAGATGCTCAGTATGAACTTCACAACGCTGAAAACTGCAATCTGCACGACAGACAGTAATTAAGTCCCAGTGAACTGCATGGAGATTGATAACCGTCCCACCCCCCACTCCCCCTTTCTCCCCCCTGAGAGAGAAGTGGAATAAGGGCTTTTCTATTTCAGTCGTCCTCATACACACGGCTCTACTGTTTCAGAAAGTGGGCTTAATAGTCCCAGGCGGCGACGGCGATGTCCTTCATCTCAAACAAAGGCACATTCAGGTTGAATTGTTTCCTATTCAGAGCTCTCATAGCTCTCTGACTGTTTGCACTGGCAAACTGCTGATAGCTCCAAACAGCTCGAAGCAACTTCACATACAGTCAACGCAACAATTCATTGTCCTGCAACTTAAAGTTAATGACATTTTATGAGTCGGTGGACTATTGTATTCTGCAAGTTATGTTTAAAATGCATAACTATAATATTACCAGCAAATGTTCCAATTAGCTTTATTAAAAGAGACATTAACATCAGATATTTTTAAACAAGCCAAAGTCAGAACTAAACAAATGTAACACTGTGTTTCTATTTATGGAACAAACCTGTGGAACAGTTTGTCTAAAGAAAACAAAGAGTAGATCTACTTTACTTTGAAAAATGTCATTTTATATCAAGTTATAATGAAGCATAATGATTCAGTAGAGTGCTGTGTCATTACAAAAATCATGATTTTTTTCTTTATAATCTTAAAAATACACATTGCCTGTTTATCTTTATTAATGGCTGAATTGATTTTTGAGAGAAGGGTTAGATTTTTTTTCTTCTTTTTGTTTTTGGTTTTAAATGATGCTTTGAAATAAATGCTATATCGCGAGAATCCCACAGTTTAATAACCTCAAAAATACCCCAAGTATTTTTAAAACAAAAGAGTGGACTGGGGCGCAGTTCATCTCGGATGAAAACCTTCTGTCTATGGAAGTAGAAAAGCTGGTGGGAGATTTCAAAGAAACAACCTCATTTCTTTGGTTTTTAATCAAAAATCTCATATGAGACATTTTGATCCTCAACATAAACGCCTCTGACGATCTCTAAAAAACACAAAGGGCACAGCTAATGTAACTGATTAGATTTAAAGGACTATATCCTCTTGACACTACCGGAGCTTGTCCTTGCGCTTAGTGATTTTCCTGCAGCTTGTTGTCAGCATAAAGTCAAAGCAATTTGTGTTTGCTTGGCTTCAAAGTAAATTATTTCCCTGGGCTCTTACTGCCAAAGCTGGAAACACACAACAGGTTGTGTGAATAGTTGAGACAGAAACACTGCAGTCCAGAAAGATCTGCTAATGTAATGTTCACATGCAGAACCAGCCCTTCATCAGCTATCAAAGAAAAGAAGCTCATTAGATGTTTCCAGCAGGAAATTGGTGACAAAATTAAAACAAACACATTTTAGTGTGAAATAATGATAAAATAAAAAAATAAAAATTATAATTAGGATTGGGACTTTAATGCGTAATTTTGATGTAGGCAAAATTACGCATTAATGATGATTAAATATTTATATACGTTGTAACATGTTACAAGTTTTAACACAGTAAAAGGCTTTTCTTTTACATATAAAAGTCTGGAGCTGGAACTTTTGTTGCAAGTACTGATGGGAATTGATAATAATTTATTGATACTGATTCCATTATTAATGGAATTATCAATTATTAATATCGCTTATTTAATTCCTTATTGATTCTCTTATCGATTGTGTTAGGACATAAACTCCTTTATTCAAAATATGCGCCATGATTGTTTCAAATGAGGATTTTTGCACTGGTTACTGCTCCACAACCAACGTTTAACAGCTTTTATTTATTTTAATGACAATGGTTTCTTGATTAAAGCTAATGAAAACATGATATTTAAGATTAGAATATTATATCAGACCAACAAAAATATTCTTAATTCAGAAATGTGGGTCTAATGAAAAATGTGCTCTTAGTCTTTCAAACGAGTCTTGTCTGAAACTATATTTTAATTTATTGAATATGACTGTAAATGTTAATATTAGATGAAAATTATTCATACAATATGGCACTAAGATTAATACAATAATGAAGATGTGCAGGAAGACCTCTCCCCTGGACCGCCGTTGCTAAGCAACGTGTGAAACTTTACATCTGTTGAGAATGTTAGAGATATTTACTCCTTTTATTGTTTTTTGTTCCGAACATGTTGCAACTGGCCCTAGAATCGTCTTTGTGATATGTAGGAATATTTTGGAGCGCCTCTGCCATGACGCCATCTTAGATATTTTCTAAAGAGAAATACGGTGCATGTAGAATAAAATCACGCAAATACGTCACACATTACGAGAACTGACAAGCGAAATCATTAAGCAGGGAGCTTAACGATCTCAAGGAATTGACCTACTGGGAACCGGTTCTCCATTCCCATGCTGATGGTTGAACAACCTAAATAACAGATTAAAAACAATTTAGCAGCAAAAAAGATTTTTGAATTATGCATGTTTATTTTGTTAATATTGACCCAGCAATTAATTTGATGAAATATTTTAATTGAGTGCCACCACTAAAAATAGCACATAACACATACTAATAGACCATACCACTGGCTTCTTCTTTGGTTGTTATCTCCAGTCTGGGTCCAAAGGTTCCATATCCTGCCTCTGTGAAAGCTCTGATCTGGAACACATAAGCCGTGCTCGGCTTCAGGTTGTTCACTGTAGCAGAGGTGGATCTGGACCTCACTGTGGAGTAGATCCGGTCCTTCTGGTCCTGCACAAGATAAATATGGATATGTTAGCAGTTACTGTTCTCAAGGTACGCCGAGGTTTTCGAAAACCTCGGCGTAAATGTTCAAAGCAACATTTATCTATGTTGCTTTGAACGACAGATAAATGGAGGCGATAAATGTAGTTATCTGTTCTTGGTAAATATTTGAGATGACAACACTCTGAATTCTCAGATTAACATTCAAATGAGACTTTCTGTTGGGACAGACAATTATATTGGAAGATTTAGAGTAATGCATATTTCCACAGCATTAATTCCATCAGAGACACACCATTTTCTCTGCTTGACTACTCAGTCTTTTTTTAAAAGCAATTAAAACTTTTTGTTTTTTCATTGCAGCTCCTTTGACTTTTCATGCAGGTTCATTTCTTTTCTCCTCCTGCTTAGAAATAGCTCATTAGTTTTGCTGCAGTTACCAAAACATGTAATGCTTTCACCGTCCACTTTCACAGAAGCTCACAGGATTTAAGTTCTACTATAAAAATGATCATCATAATGAAACTACATTCCCTGTGACATGTTTTACAAAAGCTGAAAAATACAGCCGAGTCAGAGTAAATGCAGTGACTCAGCATATGCTCAGTATCGCTCTGTCTGCTTATTGAAGAACCAGAAAGAATGTTACTTTATTTGACTATTATCATTTCATAATTAAATAAGGTTATTTGGGTCTAAGGTAGACCCTAAAGGACGCCCCCCACTGAGGTCAGTTCCACAGCCTATGTGTTCAGTGCTGGTACCAGCAAACGAATCCTGCTCATTTTTCTTCTTGTGGAATGTAGAGTGTGTAGATAAAAACAACAACTTTTAGATAAAAACAGGAACCTTCTGTTACAACTGCCAGACACAGACAACTTCTGGTCTAATCAACACATTTAACACATTGCATCAGTAAAAAGCAGACAGATTAAAATAATAAAAACATAAGAAAGTAAAAACTTAAACATGTAAGCACAATCCTATAACAGTATTAATTAGCTTTCAATGTGTGAGCACATCCAGCCAGGCTGGTAAACCGATGGGACAGTAAGGCAGTATGAAAATATACAGTGTTAACATTTGTTGCAAAATGATATTCGTTTTTGGGCCTGCATGCTCAGAACATTCTGTTTTGTCTATGATCTCCCTGATCCTTCCTTAAAAATATCAATTTAAATATTTCATGCAACCAATTCTATTCAATTATTATTGTGGTTCATATGTCTATGAAATAGTGTTTGTACGAACTGTGACATTTTCCAGATTTATCTTGCTAAAAATTTAATTATTATATCGTGAGGAAATGATTTTAACAAAACGTTAATTTCAGTTTGTTGCGTTTGTATTTATATTAAACTAGAGCCGAACAAAATGAGATTGAAATGTTCATTTATGTAATAACATAATCATAAGAGAATGCTTGCAATGCAAATTTTACTTTATCATACTATGGTATAACATTTCAAGTGCTGTGCATTAAACTGTTTGCTGATGATTGTTTGGCCTCTCAGTGCTTTATCTGCCCACCTGATCTGGAGTTCCTAAGAGATCCTAAAGAGTTCTGGGGACACTCATGATGGAACCAGCAGATGAATGAGGAAGATGTGCATTAATACCAAAATAAAAATCACCATTATAATAATAAAAATATGCTATGTTCTTTTAAGATTGTGCTTTACTCACATAAAACTGCAATCAATTATCAACTAAAAGTAATATATTAATTGCTCACAACCTCTCAACAGAACCAGCTGGAACCAGTTTGAACCAGCTGGAACCAGCTTGAACCAGTTTGAACCAGCTGGAACCAGCTTGAACCAGTTGGAACCAGCTGACCATTCAGGAATCTGTCTCCAGTCACCAATTCTTTCTTAGAAAATACAATTTTTCTTTTAAATAATTGCCCATATTTATTTTTCTTGCTTATGATATGTTATGAAAAATATTTATGATCATTGTTTGGAGTAACAGTTTCACATTATCAGTATAATGTAGTAATTCAACAATCAGCATACGCTCTATAAATTGGTTATTAAAACTACGCATTTTGAGAGGAAAAACTGTTTTCCAGGCTTACAAAAGCATGGAGGTGAAATCAGCTTTATTTTGAGAATTTTCCACGCAACTCGAATATGTTTTCATGATGTGATTTATTTTTCACAAATAATTTTATATCAATAAAAGGCAATCTCTGTGAACAATAAACTGTGCTTTAAAGTAAAATGATTCCAACTTTTTGAGCAACAGCAGATCAATTAAATACTTTCTCTTGTATTATTTATGAACCCAACAGAACGTCATTATTTGACCAAAATCCTTCTCTACAAGGACCAGTCCTCCTCATATAGGCATAAATAAGTTTGATCAAGTTTCTCTGTCAAAGCTGCATGGATTGTGTACTTTGTTGTTGAGTTCTGAGCATTCTGCCCGGCAAAAGCCCAAATGGAATGCCATGGTCTGTTAGGGGTGTTGTCGTTGTTTCCAATTTTCCACTTTTACAGTTGGGCAGAGCTCAACCACAGTACGTGACACGGGAGACTGATTCGTCAGAGAGTGTGAGAGTCTGTAGCCAGCAGGACTGGCATCACTGCTCTGCTTCCCTGCCTTTGATTTGCTGGGTGAAATTCGCTCCATTAAACCTGGTTGTAAAAAGCTGATGTGTTCAGACTTGAAACACAGGGAGGGAGAGCTGAGATCTATGTGGAAGGTAAAGTGAGATAACAGTAGCAGACTGCTAATTCTGGCGCTGCTGCAGCCTAAGACGATATGTCTGTGTGTGGATGCGTGTGTGTGTGGTGTGTGCAGCAAAGGACCACAGCCTGATTAAAATCTTATGAGTATCAGTCATTATTGCAATTATAAGACAAAGAAGGTCCTTGCAGAATATCACTCAGAGCAGCTTGCAGAAAGAATCTAAGCTAATTGAGCACAGAAATGTTGATGTGAAATGAGATATGGAGGCAAAAGGCTTTCAGAAAAAGACAAACACAACTACATGTACTGTAACACTCACTTTTTCATAGTATTTGATTTCATATTCGGTGATGACGCCGTTGGGTTGCTGCGGCTCCTGCCAGGACAGCTGGATGCTGCGCTGCTGCACGTTCTCCTTGATGACCTCACTGACCTGAGATGGAGCTGTTTGGACAGGAGCATGTCAATAAGTGGAGGGCAAAACCCCTGCACACCCCCCCACACACACACACAAATTAGCCCCAGAGAAGCCTTTTTATCAACACTCAGCGGCCCCCATGAGCCCATGAATATTCACGGAAACACCTCGAAAATGTTTGTACCCTGAGGTCCAAATTTCAATTACAGAGCAAACGTTATCCCAGCCAACGGAAAAGTACAACATGTAAATCATGAATGACAATTCACTTCATTAATTCCAATGAAACACGCAGACCCTTCTTCTCCTTGACGACGCAGCTCGTCAGAAAGGGCTGAACCCAGAACCTCCTGACACCAGTTACCTCAGGCTCTTTGCATGACTTATCTTAAGTGTCTATCCGTCTGGATTAAGTACTATGATATTTAGGTTTGCTAACCTGGCACAGAGGCTGGAAGTTAAAACCAGGGCTAAAAGCTACGTTTCTGCCATGTTGTGTGTATGTTCTATAGCTACCTCTGAGGTGCTACAGTATCAACCGCTAGCTCTCCAATGCTGTTTTCTCTGGACACGGTCCTACTGATACATGGTCCTTCTGGTGCTCTTCAGCAGCTAGTTTTTAACGGGTCTCCAGAACTGAAAACTATGGGATAAAGATTTTTTTTTAAGATACAGAGTCTTTATTTTAAACTTTGGTCAGAGACTCTACCAAACTTTTTCTGTAGTCAGCACACAGTCTCCTGTAAAGAATGAAAAGGCATTTCAGCCTCAGGAGATTTTCTTCCCTGAGCTGTAAAAGTCACCTGTTGTGCAGTCGGGAGGTTCGTAAATCCTCCACCATTCCAGAACATCATTAATTATTGTTATCCTGATGAAAATCACCATCAAGTTACAGCACTTTGCTTAAACATCTTAAAATGGGGAAAAACATTACGCATTTTGGTTTGCTGAACATCAGCCCAAGGAGAAAAAACATGTTTACCACAAATCTTCAAACAGCACAGAATTTTGTCTTTTTTTTACAAACAGTGTGAAATCTTGATGACTCAAGCTGCTCTTGGGGCAAAACACAAGCAGGGCTACAACACAGGACATCTTAGAAAATTTGAAAAAGTGCTTTTGTGGATGGCAATAATGTTCAGTAGAAAGGTCTTTCTGCACAAGGACAAAAAAAGCCAAAGAACATGGATGTGATGACACTTTTAGGCCTGTAACAATCGCAAATTTTGCTGGATGACAAAGTGTCCTGGAGGTTATTGCAATAAATGATAATATTGGCACTGAGAGACTATATTCAAGTAATATAATTGTAATGGAGAATGTGTTCTTTGAGATCAATACATTTTAAGTTGTAATGAACATTTAACACTGGAGCTGCAAGATATTTTAAATAACCAAATTAAAAACAAAACAGAAACAACAATAAAATGAATTATGGAGTTGCTATAAACAAAATTGTCTCTCAAAAAAAGGGCTGGTTGAGACCAAAACACCAAACTGACTTTTGCCATCCAGAGACAAAAGAGAAAAAACATAAATCATGGGAATGAGCTTGTTTTCATGTATCATGTGATTAATTGATTAGTTGTGACAGACCTAGATACTAACGCTAACCCATAGTGCATATGTTGGACTCATAAGGCTCAGGGTTGGGCGTCGATTCAATTGAAACTATTCCAATTCCTCATTTCAGCTCTGTGTCTTAAAGATTCCTGATTCCGATTCTATTGAGTCAAAGAAAGTCTACATGGTTTAAATGAGCTATAGATTCTGGATAAAATAGCTCTCAACTTCTCAATTATTATGTTTTTAATCTAAGCTTTTTTACCATTTAGAAACTTTACTTCTCTTTTTTTCACACTTCCAACTATACAAATATCACACATATGTACTTGAATATAAATGTTATGAAACTTTTCACAGAGTTACATTTTTGAAAAATAATGATGGAAGCACATTTACACCCTTGGCTCAGTCCAGCTCAGCAGCTGATATAATTTAAAATCATAAACTGTGAACGTAGTTAGGCTGGGGGTTGGCAGTGTGTCTAGATGGATAAAGTACCATGCATCATGCACCATGAATCCAGAGGCGTTTAAGCATGTTTACTGTTGAAACGTCGCACTGAGCCAGCTGCTCAGTAGTTTAATAAAGTGCAGCCCCGGTCTCGACCACTGTGGCGCGGTCCATTGCAACACAAACACTTCCAGCTGATTCTTCTTCAGTCGGCAGACTGCGAATCAAAACTAGGCTACAACATTGAAAAATTTGAATGATTCGAGAAGAATCAAAATGTTATCCTGATCCAATCGATTCTCAAGACTCAATGCACAACCATGTTGAGGATCTCAGAAGTATTTCTAGGAAAACAAAAATTCCTTCAGCTTTCACATATAAAAATATCCTAAAATCATACTGTGTTCATTTGTCAGGAATCAGTGTTTGATAATCCCCTCGGATTTGACTAAACCACAAGGAGCAGTTTGTTTCAATCTATGCTCATCCTGATGCCAAAAA
Organism: Phalloptychus januarius; assembly: GCA_902982915.1. Classification (NCBI taxonomy): domain Eukaryota; kingdom Metazoa; phylum Chordata; class Actinopteri; order Cyprinodontiformes; family Poeciliidae; genus Phalloptychus; species Phalloptychus januarius. The sequence goes on from CADWAE010000127.1 coordinate 994,461, forward strand.
ACTTCTGATTGTGGTTCTTTTGTGTTTTCACAAACAGAATCTCTGGTTTTGAAACCTCAGTCTATGTTTTAAATAATCTGCACTCTGTGTAGAATTATGTTGTTTCAATTTGATCAGTTTAAGTACTTTAGGCTTAAATATAATCCCACATTAATCCCTTAGTGATCCTTTGAATCTCGTCTCAGTGTTTCACTTTTTTCTGAAATGTATCCAAAATGCGTCCACAGAACCAACTTTAAAGTTCTTGGGTTATCTTCCAAGTTTATGCAGCCAAGAGTTTTCAGGTAAGCCAATGTGCAGCCCTCATTTGTCAACTTTTATTAGTTATTTCTATGGAATTTCAGTTGTAGAACTACTTGTAATTGTATAACCTTTGCTGTCTCTTGGCCAGGACTTCTTTAAAATAAAGGTTCTTAATCTCAGTGGTCCTTTCCTGATTAAGTTAAGCTAAAAAAGAAGAAAGACAAAATGATTCTAGCACAAGACAGCAACTTCAGAACTTCTTTTCTAGTACATGACGAAGTGCGAAGATTAGATCAACACTTTTTTCCACCAGACCAAGTCATAATGGCAGCAACTACTTTGCAACAAGACAGACTTCACTTTGCAGAGGAAAAGAGATACATGTGGATTGTTCTTCATAAGTCAAGCCAACAAGTGAAACCGTCTTTTCCTAAACAAGAAAATGTGCTGAAGAGCCAGTGGAGTATTCAGTGACCCAGTGGGAGCGGACCTCTGGAGCCTTAATGCAGCCTGACCTTAGAATGTTTTAAGATGACCTGCTACTAATGACTCCAACTGGATTAAAGCCTCATTAGGCCTCATCGGCATTCTGGACAGTAATGGCTGCGACAGTGAGAACCCAAGACCTTGGAAAAAAGACTGCTGTTGTGACATATCTCCTCATAATCCACCCAAAACACAAGAACAATCTGTCCTTTCTCTGCACAGTCAGCCAGTCACAAGGACGATTAAGCTTTCACTCCCCAGACACAACAAGCCTTTAGTTGAGCTTGACTTCATGAAATCTGACTGCATTGACTGCCACCTCTCCAACATGTCCTCTGAACTGTTTACCAGTCTTACCCTGCAGTAGTTTTAAAGGTGCTAAATTAAACCTGGTTTATTTTCCTCGCCAGCAGATGTTTTTGTCCACTAAATACATGAAGAGAAAACACAGCTGTGGACTAAAATATATAACAAAGGCATTGAACAACATAATCCTATCTTTGCTGAGGTATTTTTGCTCCTATCAGATAACAACTATGAAATTATGAGACATTTTTTGTTTGAGCTGCATCTTTAAAATTATGTTCCAAATAGCAGGAATACAAAATAAAATTCACATTAAAAATAATACAAAAATAATTTATGGTTTTAAGAGCTTGTGAAACTCTATGTACATGAGATATATATCTACAGTATTATGAACACAGAATGGTCATTTCTCATTTCAGCTTCATCCATTTCCTGATGTGACTAGGATCTGACAGCAGATGAGCTTAAAAGGACCAGGTGCTTCTTTAGCTGTGCATCAGTTTTCACACAGACTAAACGGGGCTGCTGGGAACGAGCCCTAAATTAAACCCTAAACTTTGGAGATAATTATGGAAGGAAGGATTCTTCATAGGATCAAGAACATTATGGACAACCCTGACCATCCTCTTCACGATACCATATTGTGAAGGCAGAACATCTTCAGTCAGAGGCTTCTTCAGATTCAGTGCAATACAGACTGCTACAGAAGATCTTTCCTGCCAAAAGTCATCACCACCTTCAATAACCGTGTTAAGAATCTAAAATAATGAGTTACAACAACATTGAATTTCTGGGATTAATAAAGTATTTTTGAATTAGACATTTTTATAATGTCATTGATTTCATTAGGTGCAGAGCACCAATGTCCCATTAAACATTCAAGAGCCATTATAAATATAATTATATAATTAAGGGACATAGATCAATAAAACAAGTCTTTTTGGAAATATATTGTTGTGTGATATGAGTCAAGTTTTTGCAGATCATCAATCTATTGCCTATCGCTGCTTGTAGAGTCATGGGGGGAATGCAAGCATTTGTTTTACCACCTCAAAACAAAGCATCTGCTTTGGTACCAGCAATGCAGCTCAGCACAAGTTCCAGTCACAACACTGGGAGGAAACAGCAGGATTCAAAGCAGACAGTCAATACATGAAAGCTGGTGTGTTTCTATATAGAGATATATTTTTAATTTATTTATTGAACTTTGATTTAACCAGGTGATCACCATTGAGATTAAGCTGCTGCCCATCATTGCCAGGTTTCCCTTGAAGGTAGATTTTTAAGGGAGACCATGTAATGATAGACTGCAGCATAAAACAACAGTTACAAACACTACATACAAATAACATCCACACAAACTAGTTAAAATAAAAATGTTAATACACACATGTATACACATTCCAGTTAATTATGGGTTTCTTTCTATTATAAGCTTTATTCAAAAACATATTGTGCAATATATTACAGTCACTCATCAGCCGCTAGATATCAATTTAGGGATCTGTCATATTGCACATCCCAACCCTAACCTTTGGGTTGTGGGTCATATTTTATGACTATGGGAGGAACTCAGAGTAGCTGAAGAGAATCTACGCATGTCTGGGTGGAACATGCAAATCCCAGGCAGAAGACCCCAAGCTAGGATTCAAACATAGGCAACGTAAAGCAGCAGTAACAACCAGCAGGCATGTGTTTCATAAATCAGTGACTCAATAAATGAATTGTCCTCCGATCCCGTCAATGTGCCTCTGGGAAAAGTTCAATGGCCACTTTTTTCTGTGTATCAGTGTATAAATGTGCATGAATGGGTGAATGAGACTCCACTGTAAAGTCCTTTGAGTGGTCAGAATGATTGGAGAAGTGCTGCATAAGTTAATTTATCATTCATTTTATGTGCTTCATAAGCTGGCAATGTGTTCAGGATGTAAACAGGTTCTACACCATTCCTGCATCCACTTCCTGTCCTGAAAGGTCCAGTATGTCCATGTGATAACAGACAGAACATTTTGTGGTGTCTTCTATATCTAGTGAAATATTAGACAAAAACAGAAAGGCCTTCAGCTAAACTCACTCACCGTGCCTTTATTGTTTGTGAACTGTAACATTGCATCATGGGGGGAGTGGTACAGCAATGGATGGATCTGACTAATATTCAATATCTTTTCTGGTTTCTATCTAGATGTATTTTTCTTTCTTTAGCTATATTGTATTGTTTTATTTTCTAGGAAATGTACAATGCTTGATTCTGCATGCTGGCTGTATTTTGGTCAGTATAAAACATAAAACAAGTTAAGGAAATATTTGTTTTTATTAGAGTCGCCATGGGAACATGTTTGGCTCCCCTTTCAGTGCATCTGCTAAATGTAACATAAAGCAAGTTTTAAATTAACTTCAAAAGCTTTGATCTGAGTTTGATCACTTTCATTTTGTTCACATATTTTCATGTATAGATCATGCTGCTGAACTAAAAGATTCACAGATTGCTTTTTTCCACATCTAATTATTGCCAGAATAGAAGCTTTACAGAACAGCAGAGCAGCAGTGGAAGTGGCTGCAGCAGTTTTAACGACTTATCCCATCCCCACTTCCTTCTCAGACCTCAGCTGGTAGCAGAGAGCAGAGCCCCTGTGTTTCCATCCAGGTCATGAGATCAGAGTCCACACAAACGGTTTTCAACAAAAACTGAAAAGCAGTCTTTTTCCTTTTAGGCTTTAAAATGAAGGTCACAGCTGTGGTTTGACTATCTTTAAAGGAACACTCCTTGGGTTCTGTTCGATGCAAATAGTGAATCACTCAGGCAGAACTACGTGACAGCATTTAATGACTGACTTGATATCATGGAGACTAGTCAGCCAGCCACTCTAACACTTTTCAGCCTACCTGTGGGGCTTAGCGCAGCGGAAAATTGTATAATTGTTATGCTGATCTTAAAGAGACTGTTTGGGAAAGCATTTGTGCATTCATTTTGCAAGATTAGAAAGCGTGTTAGTGACCCCAAAACACCTTCCTCTGTAAAGCTAACTGATCCAGAAGTCAATTCTCACATGCTCTGCATGTGAATATCTTGTGAATATATTAGACAGTGCATTTATTAATATTCCCTGCTTTTACTCAGCTTGGCTGATTTTAACTCTGAGGTGACAGGCAGAACGGTGACAGTTCATGAGTGTCTCTGTCTGCCTCTGTTCTCACCTGATGAACCATACGTCAGTATAAACTCATATATTCATTTACGGATGTTTTCACAATACGCTTGTAGATCTTTAATGCCTGAGGCCCTTCTTGTTTTTAAGCTCAGTAAATTGTTGGCATTGAGGGACATTTTTCCTCATGCATTTTAATTTGAACATGCGGCTTCCTCTTAGAGAGCATACTCAACATTTTTTGTCTTAAAAACAGGCAGTACACATCTACTTTACTGAGGAATAATGGATTAGACACATGGAGAAAAGATTTTTCATCATGTTATACCCAGAGAGATTTTCTTTTTTGCAGAACTGTGTTAACAGAGTTAGGTTCCAGATTCTCCAGCTGGCTTTGCTCTCCCTCTCCTATCAAATATTTCACACACTCACAGCTATTGTTGCGTTTACAGCACAAGTCTATTCCCTTCCACTGCCGACAACCATGTATTTACTGTTGGAGGGAGCCTGGTTATGAGACTGAATGCTTTTAAAACATCATCTGTAGATGCCAAGGAACAAAGGACTAGTGACAGTTTGGTCCCTGGCTGGGCTGACACTAACAAAATATGACAGAATGGAGATTACCTCTGCTTTGTGTGGCGACTCCCACAACAGAGCAGAAAGCGACTGTTGTTAAAAGTCGGCAGCTGAATGGAAAGGGGCATTTTAGCAGAGCTCCTTGTGGAATTTCCCTCAAAAACTAGATTTTTGCTGCTGATGATGATAATTCTTTTTGAAAGGAATACTGGAAGGAAGTGTGTCACTGCTACTGCACTTTGTCTTGAGATACTGCAATAAGAGCTTCGTCAGATTAGGTTGTAATTATTAGGAGCTAAGAAATTCATCTTGAGAAAAGATTGTTTATTGTTTTGTTTGTTGTGTGTTTGTTTATTCATCTGAACGGCATTTGATGATTTTAAGTCCTAAGTCTGAAACACCCTTGAAAAAAATTAAAGGATATAAATGTAACTGATTAGCAGATTTAGCAAAGATATATTTTCATTGACATCCTTTCATCCACATCACATTTGCAGCTTCAGATAAGATGGATAATTAAAATACATGAACTGCTTGTTTTTTATTTCCTAAATGTACCACTTCCTAGTTTGTTTCTACCTTCTCCTTTTTAAGGACTCCAACTGTAAAAACAGAAGTTTGTCATTTAAATTTTATTGTGAGCCGAGCATTTTACTGAATTCCACATAACGGCTCATATTTGTAGCCAACTGTGAGCATGAAGAGCATATGTGGACCGGGGGATTTGATCTGCCTAAAACTACTTCCCATCTGTATGGCTTTGGGAGCCAGCCAGTCTGAAAGCACCTTGTTCCTCGACTCTAACAAAGCTTCATTCACTCAGTGGACGACACGCCTTCCACATGCTAACTCCCCTTAAAGCTACAGTGTGTTCCTAAAATATGGCTAAACTGGAGATGGTTATCATTTCAAATGGTATTCTGATATTCGCTCACCTGCTTTGACTCACATATGAGTTTAAGTGACATCCCATTTCTAATCCATAGTTTTAATATGATGTTGGTCCACCCTTTGCAGCTAGATCAGCTTCAACTCTTCTGAGAATGCTGTCCACAAGGTTTCAGACTGTTTATGGAGATTTTTGACCATTCTTCCAGAAGCACATTTATGAGGTCACATACTGATGTTGGACAAGAAGGCTTTGGCTCTCTGTCTCCGCTCTAATTCATCCCAAAGATGTTCTATCAGGTTGAGGTCAGGACTGGGTGCAAGCCAGTCAAGTTCATCCACACCAGACTCTGTCATCCATGTCTTTACAGACCTTACTTTCTGCACTGATGCACAGTCATGTTGGAAGAGAAAGGGGTCAGATCCAAACTGTTCCCACAAAGTTGGGAGTATGGAATTGTCCAAAATGTCTTGGTAGGCTGAAACATTCAGAGTTCCATTCACTGGAACTAAGAGGCCAGGCCCAGCTCCTGAAAACGACCCCACTCCATAATCCCCCCTCCACCAAATTTACACTAGGCACATCGCAGCCAGACAAGTACCGTCAAACTGGCGAAATGTGATTCAATTGGAGGTGAATGTCAAGATAAACGCTGGTTCTGGAAATGAAACAACTCCACTTCAAAACAACAGAGAGGTCACATGCACCTCACCCTGGGAGACCCTGGGACCAAGAGAGAAAACAAAGTCTCACACTTTGGATCTGACTAGACAACTCCCAGGGAAAACCCTCAGTTAGATGATCCAGGACGGTCTGCTTTGAGTTCAGATATCCACCATGTTTATTATGGAATCTGTACAGTAAAATTTAATAGCTATCACTCAACACTAAAACATGCAAGGGAAACTTTCTTTGCAGAAATCATAAAAACATGAACAATCCTTGAGCTTTATCTGCAACAACTGACAGACTCAAAAACCCTTTGGTAAACCTGAAACCCTAACAGGGTCTTCAATGGATTTCCCGACTTCTTTAAAGAAAAAATATAAAAGATTACAGGATTAATCTGCACATCAACAGCAAATTCAGTACCAATACTATGCCTAAGCATAATAAATGCAGAAAAAAATCAGTAAATTTCAACTAAGTATTAAAGCTTAGAAGATATTACAAATCAATTAAGCTCCTCTCCCTGCTGTCTGGATGTCCTACCTTCACCTTTCTTTTAGAAAGTCCTGCCTGTCATTGCCTCTGATCTGATTCAAATAGTAAACTCATCCTTTTCACCAGGTGTTTTCTCTCAGGCTTTAAAAACAGAAGTTATCAAACCACTGACGAAAAAGAACAATCTGGACAAATCACTGCTTCAGAATTACAGGCCGACCTCCAACCTCCCATTCATCAGCAAAGTTATTGAAAAAGCTGTTTCACCATTTAAATATTTTGCTAACTATAACCAACCGCTTTCATGTCTTTCAGTCTGGTTTCCGTGGTTACCGCAGTACTGTGATTGCCCTCATCAAAGTGTTCAATGACATCCATACAAACACAGACTGTGGAAGAACCACAGTGCTGGTTCTATTGGACCTCAGTGCAGCTTTTGACACAGTTGATCAGGACATATTACTGAAACGACTGAGATGGGGAGATCTCTCAACTGGTATGACTTTTACAAAAAGAACAGAGATTTCTTTGTTTCAATAGAAAACTTTTCATTGAAGTGGACACAAGTCACATTTGGGGTACCCCAAGGCTCAGTCTTATGACCCTTCTTATTTAGTGTCTATGTGCTCCCACAAGCTCAGGTTATAACAATAAATAAAATTAGCTATCGTAACTACACTACAGCTCTGCATCACCAAATGCAGAGCTGATGATGATCCAAGCACTGACCAGATGCATGTGGATGCGCCATTCATTCTCCAATTGAACAGACATAAATTTGAAGTTATTTTCTTTGGAGCTAAAGAGGAACAATCTAGAGTCAATGAGCTAGAAATCAGTGATCAGGGCTGAAATCTGAGTGTACCTTCAGATTCACATAAAAGCAGTTACGATGTCAACCTTATATTACCTGAAGAACATTTCCAGGATTAAAGGACTGATGTCCCAGCAAGATTTAGAGAAACTTAGGTTTTCCCCCAGTGTATTATAAGCCAGGTGGGCTGCCAGGCTTGATCCCACGCTAGGCTAAACGTTGCTTGTTTAAAAAATAAAATAAAAGTTTAAAATCATTTTTTTAATACATCAGTGACCCTGGACAACAAGAGTATGTGCTGCAATCTGCACGTCATCAGCAGAGCAGAATCCTTCCTGAAAGATGGGTCTATAGATGATTCATTGAACAGGGCACGAAGCTGGGAGTACACCAGTCACAGCTGGTGCCACTGCATGTTGGTCATGTAGCGAACTGTCTGCACCTCAACTCTCTGGTGTGGTTCGCACCCCACCTCTCACTCAAACTGGAAGGAGTTCCTGAAGAAAAGTTTCATTTGATTCGCCAGTGAGGAATCGTTTTTCTTCGATAAATACAGCATCAAAGTATGAGTCAAGTTTAAAAGCCACCGTGTTTGCTCTGCTCGCACAACTCAATATGAATCCCAAATATAACCTACTGTCAAATGAGCGTGCCATCCAGTGACAATGATGTGTTTTTATGAGCAGAGATGCGTTTTGCATCTACCAGATGTTGGCCTAGAGCATGGTTCTGTCTGTTATCTACGTGTTCCTCAGTGGGACGGTGCATTAGTGGGACAGTGTTTCAGTCCCAGCATGTAGTTTTTTTTTATTTTTTCTGCAGTGCTATAATGCTTCAAACTGCGGCAGAACAAATCCCTTCTCTACTTACAGTCAGGCAGAGTTTCTGCATGGGGCCGCGTGGAGATCGGGAAAACTCGTTCCTTAAAACCAAATACACTCTGTGGCAGTTATTATAAAGTAGACAGTCGGGAAAATGGGATAGCTTACTGTCTAGCAGTGCCTCATAAAAAAGTCTCTCCATTTTTCCCTTTGTATCCATCAGAAATTTGCATAGTGTAGTGGATTTAGCTCAACATGCAGGGCCGGCCCAATGCTGTCTGTTGCCTTAAGCAGAATTTGATTCAGGAGCCCCTCTCACTGCTCAGAACATCAGCACCAACAACACATTGAACCAAGATTTCATAGAATCTGGGGAAAGGACCAACCTTAAAAGCAATCAGTGATCATTGGAAATTGCTGAGAAAACAAATACGTATTCATATATATATTATATTTGTGATGTACAGGCTCAAAAATTAAACTCATAGCATCAGATTGTAGCTATGGTAACAAAACAATCCAACTATCAAGATTGTTCTTTGCACTTTAACAAAGTTAACTTGCCAGCTCCTTAAAATCTTAAATTTAAATGTTAAACAATTTAAAAGCTCCAATGCCTAAAATCTTCATATTTAGCAAAGGGTTTAATTGTTTTTATTGCACAATCCTTTCTATATTCTTTTACATATTGCATGATTTATTTAGGTTTCCAGGTCAGAGTGTGGTAAGGTACTATGCATAACAGACCTGAGCTCTGATGGTTATGACTTTTTTGAAAGAACTCAGGATCTGCATGCATTCACCTCACCACCTCACCTCACCACCTCACCTCACCACCTCACCTCACCTCACCACCTCACCTCACCACACCTCACCTCACCACCCACCTCACCACCTCACCACCTCACCTCACCTCACCTCTTCTTTTAAACAATATCCATTCAGTTCTTTCCATTATTTGGTCAAATATTTTGAAAATCCAAAATTTTCCAGGATTTCCTTATTTTATAGAGCAAAGTCCTTCACTGAAATGTGAGTGACAAGACATCAGTGAAAAGGCAGCATGTTTACCCACCAGTGGCTAACTGGATGCTATCTGGGGAATGTTTCAACCCCAGTGAACACTTCAGGCAGAAGAGCACAAACTACCCTTGAACTGCCTGCGTTTGAAAATAGTTTTAAAGAGTCCGGTAGAGGACAGAGTACTCGCCGCATAACAATGCCGGTCGAGGCGGGGACACTTTTTGTGACCATGAAGGGGGGGTCAAAGGCCACTCCGTTTGAAAGCAATTAGCCAGGGCTGATTTGAAGGAGGACTAGTCCGGGTCTTTCATGTTCTATGGGGCTGACAGCTCCAGAGGTGATGGGATGATTATTAATACATGTCTGATGCCTTCAGTGCTGACAGCTCAACACAGCCATCATATTCCCCTCATTATTCCTCATTTCAAGGACTCAACACATCAGGTCTGTGGATCAACTGAGCAATAGCAAATAAAATTCTCTAGGCTTCAAAGTTGGTAGTCATAAAATGCAGACATATTCTGGCAGGAATGTGTCTATCAAGTAATGCTATGATTTGATTGGGCCAGACATGAAGCAAGAAATCTGGTCTTACTGGAACGCCAAGACTCTGCCCAGTGGCCAGACTGGATGCTGCTACTGGGTGACCAGGACACAGCGGTAACTATTGTCAGTATTATGGTTTAAAATGAAGCGCAATGTATAAGGTGCCTTTAAGAGTAAGCAGTATTTTCTATGAGGCACGCTCATTCAACCTGTAAAAGACTGAGAGCAGAAAACATGAAGGTTAACTAGAGAGCAGACAAGTTGAATCCCAAAGCAGTTATGGAATATGCTAGATAGAGAAATGTCAGCATCCTTTGAGTTCTAGGATCTACATTTCTGTGGAATCCACAAAGAGAAAACTATTTTACAGATACTGAAAGCACTCCTATTCTTTACACAAGGAAGGGCCTTGTGTGTCATAATAATTCTACCAGATGTTAAAGGCAGATTGAAATGTGAACTTTTTAATCATTTTGTCTCTTAAAATATAAAAGAAACTCAGATGATTTCTATAAAGTAGATCAGAAATCAGCCACAAAGTGTAGAGCAGTGAATCTCTTCTTCAAGCACATAGCAACTTGGAAGTCAGGAAGTATTTCTCAGTTTAGTACAATCACTTCATGGAACTCCTTGTACTCAAATAAATGTGTTTTTTTTTCTTTTTCCTTTATTGTTTGTTGCTTGAGTCACTCAGTGCATCACCCACACCTAACAGCTAAAGTATACCCTTGTACCATGAAGCCAGAAATCAGAAACGCAGTGGAAGGTCAGTGGGGGAAATTGCATTCATGCTACACTGACGTCCACACAAGGCACACTGTGCATGATTGCCCCTCCAATGCTGCCTGACAGGAGTTCATTTTAACCCTCGGTGGGTATTCCCGTCCACTCGCTGCCTTGTAAATATCAAAATGCCATTCAGCAGAGTAACAGATGCAGAAATCACCGGTCAGCTGTGTTACGTAATTGTCAAACCAGCGGGGACACTGCTTCCTGAACAAGCACTCAGCTTTCCTGTGTCAGTGTCCAAATTAGGGAGCAAGTCTGGCAGCCTATCATCAGCACCTCTTAGCACACGCCCTGATTTCCTCAAGTCAGCTAGAATTGGGTCTGCAATAGCCATATTTAGTTTCTCTCATGTTGAGCAAGAAGAGAGTCATTTGGACGTTACTAGGTTTACATAACTGTACCTGTAGTTCTGTGGTGATGGCTACGCTCCCCCAGCAGCTGCTGAAAGCAGAGACTGACCAGGATATACGGTCACACAACTCAAGTTTTCTTTGGCTTCACTGCCGGGAGGAAATGCACCTCTACTATTTTCAGCTTCTGTCATAACTAACGCTTGAATAAGCAGTAGAGCAAATATAATCTGAAGCAATCAGTTGAGGTGTATTTTAATAATGCCAGCTGTGAATCACATCCTCCCCGTCTGGAAGAAATCAGGTCATGCAGTGGAAGGCCATGATAATTAGCTGCAAAGAGACGGAGAGAAGAGCTACAGGAAGGCTGCAGCAGACCTGCGGAAACGTCACGTATTCACTGCGTTCACTGGAAACCTTCAGCTCGTGTTTTAAGGTGCAAACAAAACCACAGGGATCCGTGGTTTGTAGCGGTGCGGGCCCTAACAACGACGTTTGTTGACTTGTTTCTGCAATCAGAATTATCACAACAGCATGACATGTTTGTGCGAAACAAGCTTCAAGTTAACAGAGCCGGATCCAGAGAACGCCATGAGGAGGAGGAATCTCAGCTGGTTAAATTCTTTCGTTTTGTTCATGAATGGCTTTTCCATCTGAAGTCACTTAATCAGAGAAAATCCCCTGAAAGAGCCGTCTGTAGGACGTACAGCCTGATACTCTCATTCCTAATTGCTGAATTTCCTCAGATCTGCTGAATGCTTTCGGCAGACAGCCTGATGAAGTCATAAAGATATGCCAAGTCCTTTTTTTTCTCTTTTTTTACTGGAGAGCTGGGTTGTAATGGTGCTATCTAACCCCAGCTCGCGCACGGAGAGTCAGGGAAAATATGCAGCGAAACAAACAAGAAGAGGCCAGATGAGGAATGAAAGCACTGGCACTTGTTAGAGTCTACACGCTCGGCTTGTCCGCTGCCTTCCAGCTGAAGGCAGCTGCAAGGCACGCCTTTTCCAATCCCTGAGCAGGCTAAGCAGAGCTACACGTTTGCACAGTCGACGGCTTTTATAGTTTATCTTAATAAAACAAAGACTGCAGAGTGAAATGACACAGAGCAGATTACAACAAGAGCAACGACTGTGGATATTTACAGGAGCTGCTAAGCAGCCAAACGCCCTTCCACCTCTTTGCCTTCCTTAAATGTCAAAGCGCAGCCTGAGGGGCCCTGCACTTCAATCTGCACCCTGATTGGACATCTGAGCTCCAATATGGGGCAGCAGAGGAGGGGATTGGTGGGGGGAGGACTGATTGACAAGTGAGATAATTTCACCAAATGCACGTGCTGCAGACAGATGGCGCTCACCGGGTCAAAATCCTGAGGCACCGTTATTATTCTGAGGTTGCAATCCCTGCAGTCGCATTTATCTGCGTTTCCCCGCAGAGGCAGCTGCTCTCACTTCCTTATCAGCTCAAATAAAATCCACGTTTGGTTTAAAGACGGATTCAATTTCAACGCTGGTTTTACATCATGTAGAGGAAACACATGATAATAACAAACATTCATTTATTACAGAAACCAGTCCATCATCAGGAGGATGATCACATTAATCAGAGCCCTGACCGGGCCCCATCCAGGCTCCATCCAGGGCCCCTCCAGCCGTGGAGGGGTGCTGCTCCAGCCTGCAGCAACATGCTGCAGACTGCTAGTTCTCCCAGTTCTCTCAGACACCATACAGTCCAGTCAGATCAGAGTCCAGACACAGAGTGGAAACGAGCCGCCTGACGCTGCGGCGGACAGCAGTGGAGGAAGCAGCGCGCGCTCTCCCTGACCCGGGTGAATTTACAGCAAACACTGTCAACGTTTGATTATTGCAAAAATATTATCTTGCAGTAAGTCAGAAAAAAACAATCCTCTTCACAGCAAGTGGGACAGAACAGGAAGAGTGCAAAATGCAGCCTCATTGTGGGAGATCACCTTCATCTCAGAAAAGTGAAAGTAAAGTGAGGCAGAATCAGTAGCAGTAAAACCAGGCGACCGTCAGCCTCATCGCCTCTGTCAGCCGACCAGCACACGCTCCAGCTGAGCGGCCGGGCGGCAGAAAAACGGGGCCACCGGGCGGCCAGGCTGGCAAAAAAATAGTCTGGAACTGGACTGGAAAGGCAGGGATGTTTCCCATCTCATACCATCCATCCATTTTCCTTCACCCTTGTCCCTTACTGGGGTCAGGAGGTGCTGGTGCCTCTCCAGCTGTCATTTCGGGCGAGAGGCGGGGTCAACCTGGACAGGTCACCCTGGACAGGTCGCCAGTCTGTCGCAGGGCAACACAGAGACAGACAGGATAAACAAACATGCACACACACACACACACACACCTAGGGACAATTTAGAGAGGCTGTTACGACCCCCTCGTGGCCTAGGGGTGCAGGGGGTGTAACATAAAGGTGTGCCCGGGGAATAAAGAGGAAATAAGGTGCCAAGTAAAATGTAAAATGATTTATTACAAACAATGCTTGCGCAAAACAATACAATGTAACCCAAATTAATCTAACGGGAAATACTAACAAAGACAAGATTCTTAAGTGCCAAAAATAAACTCACAAAGAGCTCAAACAAATCAAGCCAAAATAAACCAAACAACCCAGAATAAGAGAAAACCACACAAAGGGAGCACGAAGCCTCCCAAGCAGACTCTTTAGCCTCTCAAGCCGTCCTTAGCTGTTTAACAGCAGCAGCAAAAACCCAACAAAAGGCCCAACGGTGGGGAACAGCCTGACAACACCTCCTGCTACTAGCTGTTCTCACGGAGGAATGGTCCGGGTGCCTTTTTATGGGGAGCAGGTGGACCTCGTCACAGTCTGATTGGTGACACTCCCTCTGGTCCAATGGGGTTGCGGTCAGCTGGCAGCCAATCAGGTCGCTCCCCGTCGGATCCCTGCACAACACACACTCTAGGGCGGCCTCTAGTGGCCAGGGGCCGTAACAGAGGTCAATTAACCTGACAGTCATGTTTTTGGACTGTGGGAGGAAGCCGGAGTACCCGGAGAGAACCCACCATGCACAGGGAGAACATGCAAACTCCATGCAGAAAGACCGGGGCCGGGAATCAAACCCAGAACCTTCTTGCTGCACGGCAACAGCTCTACCAACTGCGCCACTGGGCAGCCCCCATCTTATACCAGTGATGGGAAATCTGTTTTAAATAAGGAACATAAATATTCAAAATCAAAATGTTGTGATTCAATTAATTAAATTAAAATAATTATAAATCAATTTAATTAATTATGTCAATGTAATGCATTAAACATTTCAATGCAATGAATTACTTTTTTTTGTTTTTACATACAAAAGTCCAGAGTCTGAATCTTTGTTGCGCGTTTCTGGTTCAGCCGTAAACGAGATGCAAAAGCAGTGATGGATGAAGGAGCTGCTTCGATTCTGTGGAAAAAGACTAAACTCCAGTCAGAACTTTACTGACAAGTAGCATGGACTTGAACACATTCAGGATTTCCCTCAGTGTAACATAAACCTGGCAGGCTAAAAGGCTTTATTCACCCCCTTCCTCAGGCGAAACCTTGCTTGTTTCTTATAAAAGGAAAAATTAAATATTTCAAATAGTTTTTTAATACACCCTTAGACTGCATGTGTCTTTGCTGCAGTTCAGAGCAGAATCATCCCTGAAAGGTTTACAGATGCTGCAGTGAGCAGGGCACAAAGCTGAGAACGCACCAATCAAACTTTTACTAAGTAAACTTGCCAGCCCCTTAAAATGTTAAATTTAAATATTATATGTTCACAATAAATTCCAAATAATATTTAAAATCCCCCAAAACTGTTCACACTGTCAAGATTGATAGTTTTACTGTTTTCTCCACTGTTTGTTCTATAAAAGGACAAGTTGAAAATAAAGCTACCAGGATGAACAGCACAAACTGAACCCCACTAAAATAAACCATTTCAAACTAAATTATTCAGAAATAATTTCTGCTCAACGAAGAGCGAATGATGTCATTAACTTTTTTCTATTCAAGATTTCTTGTTTTATTTACATAAAGTCAAATGGAGAATTGAAAAAAAAAATAGATTATTAAGCCGTCAGTACTTACAAAATAATCTTTAGACAACTTCTCTTGTTAAATAAAACTAAAATCTTCCTGTTGACTTTACTAAGGTTCACCTGCATTTTCGCTCAGGTGAGCCTTCATGTTCAAGTTAGACCATCTTCAAATGTCTTACAGTGTGAAGAACTTCACAATAACTCTGAAAAACATTTTACCAAGTATTTTTGGTCTAGTTTCTAGTACAAATATCTTTATGCACTTGAAATAAGACAAAAAAATAACACAAGTAACGTTTGGTGAGATATAGGAGGTTGTTTTAAGTCAATAATTTCATAATGTTGCTGAGAAAGTATTAGCTCACTTAAACAAGCTCCTATAAATTGCTACGATGTTACTGTAACTTAGTTTTGTCTTACTAAGATACTGACAGACGTACTTGGTAAGATTTTGTGTTGTTGCAGTGATTACAGCTCAGCCATGGTGTGAGTGAAACAAGTGAAACTCCAGAAGTGCAGCAGGTGAGAAGCTGAGCCCTGTAATGAGACGAAAGGCCTGATGCTGCAGAACTGGACCAGAACGCACCGCAGCCGTTTGTCCCGGAGGCGCCAGTTACAGAAGCGGGACTTTCACAAAGACAGGGAGTGACTGACCTCCAGAGCCGCAGCTTTTCTTCTTCCACTTGTTTTAGATGTGCAAGCGGCTAATAATGATTAATGATGACGAGCAAAGAGAGAGACGACGAGTGACTGTGGGAATGCCGTGAAAAAAATAACACAATCTCAAGCGTTGGTTTGTCACAACTCACTGAGCGGAACAATGTGTTTAGATTAAATTCATTACTATGATTTATTACGGAGTGTCATGTAAACACTGTTTGCAGCACTAAGAAGCTGCTGAGTTTAACAAGAGCTGATTATTCCTAGACTGGGTCGGACCGAACTGGACCCCGCCCCGGAACCGGGGGTCCTGAGCAGCTGCTGGCCCAGACAGGCTCCTCCTCCTGCCCCACCAGGACTGGCCACTTTCCTCCTTCTGGACAACTGCCCACGGCCCCTGCAGGCCCTCACAGGGCTCCTCAGCCCCCCCCCGACCCCCCTCAGGGGAGAGCCTGAGGAACTAACCCAAGCACTGGGTTAGTTTTCAGTGCTTGATTAATTGCAAAGCATCACAATGTGTGATGCTGTGGGCCTGATTCATTGGTTTTCCTCCTGAAACATGCAGGAATCTGATGATTTCCTAAGTGATAAACGTCAAGTTTTTCATTTTGTGTGGCATAGGTAAGCATTGCTGTTACTGACAGTTTTTATTGATTTTATTTATTTATTTCAAACAAAAAATGAAAAGCAAAAATCTAAAAAACATGATAAGAAAGTCACGTCAATGTTTGTTTGAAAAGGAGCAGCTATAAGACAAGAGATCTTCTGATTTCTTTCTTCTCTCATCAACAAAACCATTTTAATCTCCTGTCAGCAGATAAACCCTTAAAGCTCAAGCTTCACATTCTCGTCATTGAATGTACAATTATTTACACATTATTCATATCAACACTATTTATTTTGGCCACCGTATGCAACATATTTTCATTAAGCTCCTTTTTGAACAGTTTTCTGAGCTGTTATATATTTGCAATTTGTTTGAACTCACAATAGCTCACAGATCTATACCACCCACTTTCATAATAAAAACTATTTTTTGTTGTTTTAATCATTTTTTAAAATTACTTCTCTTAAATTATAACACCCTACCCATCACAAAACATTTTTTGAATGTTGTATGGAAGTTAAGGTTTCTTGCTTTGAACATAAATTATACAGTTTTAAATTTTACATCTCAGAATATCAGTACATTTGAATTTAAAAATATTGGATTTGTATGTATCTATGATTCCACTTTATGTAGCATTTTGTTTGATTTATTGATTTTTTTTCTGTATTACATAAAGCAGCTGTAAGTTTGTGCGGCATATATTGCCCCAAACTTCCACAAATATGACACAGTAAGAGTATTTCATAAAATAAAGAGCACATTTCCCATTGCTCCTCTTCTATACGCTCACATAAAAGATCCACTGAGTCTGAGTAAATGTCATTTTGTTTCTGTTAAACCAAGCCTCACATTAGAAGAGACAGGAGGTCAGATGAGTCCTTGAGGAGACTATTTCAAGGACTCGCCCCCAGCCCCCCCTCCACCTGTGCACCAGTGTCATGGCTGATGAGTTCGCTGTGGCGCTCACTCGCAGACATTCTGCAGAACATCAGACACTCCGGTCCAGTTTAAGAACATTTGCTGAACATTTGCTTTATGGAACAGATCTAGTTAGATGTTTCATTTAGGGCTGCATCCCCAGAACCAAGCAGCATTCAGCTTCTATGCAACACAAATCTGGAACAAACTTCCAGATTGTAAAACAGCCAAAACACTGAGTTCCTTTAAGTGAAGACTAAAAACCCACCTGGTTACAGTTGTTATTGAAACATTATAAATGAAACTTTGATCCATATGGTGGTGCTTGAGGATTGTTGACTGTGTCCTACAACTTTGTATTTTTGTGTGTTTTTATGATGCAAAGCATTTTGAACGCCTTGTTGTTGAAATATGCTGTACAAATAAACTTGAATGATTGTTTCATGATTATTGCATGCATATTAGTCAGTGTAAATAAAAATCATCAACATTATTGCCAAGTGCCCTGTGATGGACTGGCGCCTGTGCAGGGTGGCCTGTTGACCGCTGCAGACTGGCACCAGCGGCACCTGGTCACCCCATCCATCCACTAGATAATGCATGGATGGATTATTGTCAAGTGCATTAGTATATTGGCATTATATAATGTTGAATTTCACTTAAAAACAAAAAAACTCCACCTGTATCACTAAAGCTCCTGCAACATATTTTACATGTAATTTATTTACATTCTACTAAAAATGAAAACAATTCTGTTTTTGAACAAAGCTCCATTTTCCACCATTTGCTTTAAAAGACTTGATTGTTGGGAGGCAACATCAGGAAGATGAATCCTGGAAATGAGCTTCCTGCTTCCTGTTCTGCCACTAAGGTCAGCTGTTTTACAAAGATGAACGTCATCATATCCAGGCTTGTCTATTGGTGGGATGAGGGGGGGTCTGTCCAGTGGGAGGTCGGGGTGTGTGTGTGTGTGTGTGTGTGTGTTGTCTCATGAGGTGTTAGAGCTCATCAACGAGGCTGAACTGCAGCGCAAAGAGGCTCCTAAAACCTCGGCGACAGCGTCCGCCTAGTGACACCGGCTCGTTTTTCTAGCAGCTGTATAATGTATGCAATGTTTTCTCAATTTGACTGTTCTGTGGCTTTGTGGCGAAGTTTATGGCGAGCTGCTCATGATGGCGGCAGCAGCAACAGTCACATAAAACTGCAGGCTGAGCAAACAAATTGCTTTTCCTACGGAGCAACAAGAAGCCGTGGAACAGTACTCCAGCTCGTTGAAGTTCAGGGGTCTGATTACAGTTTAAAGATCGGCCGGCTAAAAAGAAGAAAAAAAGATCAACCTGTTAGGGTTACCCTAACCCTAACCTCTTTTATTTTGCTGTATTTCTGCTAAAAGAAGCAGATATAGTGCAAAGAGAAGCTGTCAGAGTGCTTCAACACAGAAGAAATATAGAAAGCTATTTCTCAAGTAGCAAATAATGAATGAAAATTAATGAAAATGATCAGCAGTCAGTTCCTCTGACACATCAGAGTGACCACACTAAAACCACATCCATTTATCACAAAGGGACAATTCAAAAAGCCGTCTGGGCCGATCCTGCATGAATGTGAGCTGCAGTAATCCTTCACCATTAGGCAACCATAGTTGCTGGGAGAACTTGAGCAGCAGTGGGGGGGGAAGGGGCCGTTTGTGATGCAGATTCCATACATCAAGAAGGCCACCAGCACCGGAGACACACACACACACACCCCCACAGTATCTGAGCCTCACACAGGTGTTGTGAAGCTAACTTCAGCAAGATGAAGAAACAAATGAATTAGCCTGAAACTTCAAAGTTCTGAGGTTTAACCGTCCAGAGCGCCTCCAGGTTAGGGTTGATGCTCTGGTTCAGTTTTCACACAGGGTTAAATTAAAACGTTGTGCATGCAAGCTACATACAAACCCAGCGGGCGGGGAACGGGTGTTTGGGGAGGATCTATATGAATGCATGAAACTTTAAAGCTTTGCTTTCCATTTGAGAATAACTTCAAAGTTTCTGCAGAAACTAACCTCCACTGCATTCACAGATGCAGTCCAAGGACATGATGTCCATACATCCAAACTTCACCACATCAGAGGGAAACCAGACAGTAAAACTGGGTCAAATAAGAGCTGAAAATAAAACTGATATAACATTTGAAACTAGCACAAAATATTGCAAACAGGAAAACAAAGGACAGAAAAAAGCAATAAGGCTGACATTCTGTTAATAATTTCATTAAATTAAAGAGTAGCTATAGTAGGGATCCTTTATTTTATTTCTTTATTTGAGCTAAGGCAAAAATATGAAATGCATTGACAAGGATGCGACAGACTGGCGACCTGCCCAGGTGACCCCGCCTCTCGTTGGCTGGAGAGGCAGCAGCACCTCCTGACCTCACTAAGGGACAAGGGAGTACAGGAAATGGATGGATGGATGGATGGATGGATACATTGACTAGGACAAAAAAGTTACAAAAATATTGTAAACTTCTCAAATGGAAAACGATGAAGTGGAACTTTTCTTTTCTTACAATTAAGATATGAGCAAAGTACAGATAATTACCCTAGATTTTTTAATTAGTCTATAAACAGCTGAACAGAGTGTCTTCAGTCAGATGCTTCTTAAAATGATCTGTAATGCAGACTGCTACAGCAGCCGTCAGCAGCTATAACAAGTTTGAAGAACTTATATGAATTTGAGTTATGACATTTATTTAAGTTCCCTTTGGGACTCACTGCATGCTTTAAAAGTCAAATATATTGACTTTTAAATTGATGGCTTTTATTTCTTCCACTCTGCTGCACACCTTCTAATACATATTGCAGGGGTCCCCAAAGTGGGTCCTGGAGGCCTGGCATCCTGCACGCTTTAGTTCTCTCCCTGCTGGTAGTAACAACCTTTTCAGCAGGTCAATGTTCTTCTGAGGCCTCTAATGAGCCTTCATAGGATCCAGGTGGGTTAAACCAGGGAACTAAAACTAAAACTAAAACATGCAGGATGCTGGCTCTCGAGAACCCTGACATATTGCTTATTGCAGTATGGGCACATTATTTTTTGGGATTAAATGTCCCTCCTAAATTATTTGCTCCCTTCTCTTTCACCAACCAGTTTTTGAAAATTCTCTGGTAAGCTTTGTTTTGCTTTATTATTAATGATATAATTATTTATTTAATTAACTAACTAACTTGAAGCGTTTAGAACTAAATCTACAACTTTCACTATTTTGGATTTGAAAAACTATGGATCAGTAGGATCTGTGAAATCAGCACACTGGAGAATTCGAACTGCACGTTGTTGTCACCTAAAAATGATATCCAGATTATTTCCATTTGTTTACCATAAGGACCTTCCACTTTTCCAAAGCTACAAATCATTTTCTTCCACTTCACACCACTAGGCTGTGTAAGTGTTGCTCTTCTATTGCTAATAGGAAGCAGTGGAGGATAGAACTAAAGCGGTGATCATAGGAATAAAAAAAGTCAGTCCCACTTTATAGAAAATCTGATTTAATAGCTGAAAAAAATCCCTGCTAGACAGTTTCTCTCCTTTGGAACTAACAATGAAGTAATATCGCCATGTCATATTTGGCTAAAGCGGCTTAAAAGTTTCATACCAAAGCCAGTGACAATCGGCTCTTGCAAATTGAGAGACGAAGCCCAACATCCTGATTAAGGCTGGCAAGGTGTCACATCATTGTCAGCCTTTGTGTGTTGGCCGTAGGATTTGCCATTACAGTAATTGGTGATTTGTGTCTGATAGGCCGCGAGGGACACAAGGCTTAAGCCTGGTAGGGAAATTTGCTTTTCTCTCTGGACTGCTCTCCAATTACCTCTGGGACAATGACAGACAGCAGCTTTTGCCTCTTTGTGTCAGGCACCCAGCATGTTTACTCTGTGGATCTCCAATTCACTTTACCACTACTTAATTGGAAAGTCATTGATTTATTCTTATGTAGATGCATGACATGGTCACACAAATTAAAAGCAGCTAGCTTCAGCTAGCTTAAGGTGATAAACTAACTGGGTTGGTGGAGGTGGGGTGTTGCTACCTTATCACCACACTTCCTTTAAGCACAATAAGTAGTGGGTGAGTGAGGGCTGTAAGTCTACATTCTCTTGTCTCTGATGTGAAAGTACTTCCCAACCAGATCCGTCCTGTAGCATCAACTGATTTAATTCCAGCCACCAGAGGAGGATGTTATCTGTAACGTGTCACATTAACGAGCTTATCCAGCCGATACATGAAGTCACTCCGTCTGGAAGTTATTATTACACAGGAGACAAAATCAAATAACATTGCGGCATTAATCAACGATTATCTTGCTAGCTGTGCAGAAGTGTGTCTTCCCAAAACCGGCCTTTATGTTCATCCCTCATCTGTGTCTGGTGCCAGAGTAAACTGGTCTTAACACATTGTGACACACTTTTTGGCAGCGCTGGAAGACGAGTCGCCAGCCTGATGGGGACATGATTTGGGAGGAATTTACAAATTTAATTAGCTGAGTCTCCGAGGACGCCGGCTCTTCCAACGTTCATTTAGATGTAATCTTTCTTCTGAGAATACGTCTGAGCGCACAGTTCAACAAGCATTTCTCTCTGTTTCGATTCCTGATGCCATCAAACCGTTTCCCCAACAGTGGACCAGCAGTATAAATACTGAAAGCAGATCACAAAGGAGAGATTTGACATATGTGCCAGAAAAGCAACTTAATGACAAGTTATTGATTATGCAATTCATTACCCTCTTATTTTCTGTTGATTGACTAATCAGTTCAATAATCAATCGTTGTTACTCTGACACAAGTGCAAACACATTGAACTAATTAAAGTATATTGGACTAACTTGCTAGTAATTATTTGCTTCAAAGGGCATAGCGAGCCGACAATGTCTGAGAGCCACAGAGGAACATTCACCAGTTTCTACTTCTAGATGTTTTTAATCTGCTGTTTTCTCCTGAAGAGAAAACTTTATGTTCATACAACAGAAATATTTCACTATTCCCAATAAGTTAAATACTACTCATGAACCAGAGTGAACATTTTTTTCCCCTAAATATCCCAGAAGCAACTGTGGCGTTTACTCTACACATACAGTTTTAAAGTCACTATAATTTATCTGATGAAAAACGTATTTCTTTGAAAACTGAATTTTGTATTCATACATGTTATATTCTTAAAATTTTCCTGAAGATCTGAAACACTCGTTTCGTTTCCATTAAACTGAGCAAACTGGAATTACAAAAAGCACGTTTTTTTCAATGGAAACGTGGCAATTTAGAACAAATAAAAGGTTTGGTAAAAGGTTTGTTTGCAGGAACGGCCTCCATGGACAACGTGCAGCTGGCTCCACCACAGCTCTCACTGTAAAATTGTTGACTGCAGTTTCCAAGAACACGGCATACGTAGCCGCTCTCAAATGTAAGGATTCTGATTCCTGAACAAGATGCCGACGTCTCCTGTGACGGCTGATAGCTGAGAGCCAGAGCTGTGGATGAAACATAAATGTATCTCAGGTTTTCACATCCGTCCTCGTCAGAGTTTTCATTGATATATTGGGTGAACAGACTTATTCACATGTGCATTTCTTATTTAAAAGAAGTGTTTAAAAGTTGTGTTTTTTTAATGTTACCAGAATATCAGTTTTGCGCACAGTTGTAATGGAAAGCAGCTACTGATGTAAAATAAAAAGGCAAAAACTGGAGGAAGTTTTCCTGCACGATTCGCAGGAAAACAACTGGTCAGTTCATCATCAGAATCTCCTTTTGCATGTGAAGCATGATCAGTTGACCAGAGGGGCTCACTTACATTTTGTCAATAATCTCCAAAACCACAAAGGTCAAATGGCCAATTATTCTTTCCCAGCATGGTTCAGGGTGCTTCAATCAGAAGCAATAACTTCCCACCTAGATGGCGCCCCAGCAGCTCAAAGACACCCCAGAAAGAGCCAAGAGGACAGGCGGGTTAACAGAGGCTCTCCGAGGCGGGGGTGCAGCTGGGTTACGTTGTCACAGCGTTCCCCTTGCCCTCTCTAGCTTCCTCAGCAGCCCAGATGTGAAGACCATCTGTTCTGCTGCCAGTACCAGTGTCCTTCTCCGAGCCGCGGCTGCTTTAATCTTTTTACTGTTGTTTTATATCAAATAATTAAAAGCAGCCTACCAGATGGCTCCCTTCGCTTTGAAAACAAAAAGGTTTTGGTGGTGCTCCAGTTTAAGGAGGTAGAGGTAAGATGCTAGCAGGTGTGCAGGACTAAACTATGTTTTGGTTGGGAACTGAAAGAATTTGGGGTCGACAGCTTTCCAGGGTCAGGAGGTCATCCATAATTGCCAGCGGTTCGTTTGAGTGAACGGACTTGTCTGAATTGACCCCTCCTCCACTCGTCCCCCCACCCTTTCTCCTAAGCCAAAGAGGTCTGCCACAAACTCATTATGATTTCCAAGTGTGATGATCTGTATAAAAGGGGTGGGGGTGAAGCAGTGGGTTGAAGACATAATTAGTTTTCCTCACTGCAGGAGACAGTATGCTGATGAGACAATGAAAGACGGAAAAAAGCCCAGCTGTCAATCTTCCAAACGGCTTTTTCATCTCACAAAAGCACCAGTGAGTAACACTCACAGGCCCCCGAAAAATCCCTCCACGCCCTGCAACTGCAGAGCGCGACAAAGTACGACAACATCACGCTCTGCCAAGTCTGCCCCATAAAGCATTTCATAAACCCGCAGACGGAAGGAAAGGAAAGTCTTTGAAAGCTCCGCAGCACGGCCGAGGTTTTGTTTAGTTAAAACGCACGGAATAAAAAAAAAACGTTAAAAAAAAGTTTGATGAGGTTCACACAAACTTGGTCATCTTTCTGCGTGGTTCGTTTCATGAACATATTCTAAACTGTTTCAATAAACATCTTAGAATCAAAATGGAATGTTTGGAAGAAAAGATTTTCTATCTAATACACATTGAAATGGGCCAAAAAACAGGTCGGCAAAAAAAAAAGGTTTTGAAGGATCAAACTTATAAATTTGTTTTGGATTACTGATTTTTAAAAAGGGTCACATCAATAAATTGCAGCAGGATTTAGATCCATGTTTCAGTTTCACACTGAGCCAAGAGGAGCTTCCTGGTTAATATCTACTGGCTTCCTGGAAGGACTGACAGGTCTGGGGCTTTTCTGAGGAATCCGATACAGAAAAAGAAAAGACTGAATATGTGCATCATGCTGCTGGTTTATTGTGGTGGGGAGTAAAACATGATGATTCACTCAGTTTTTCAGCATCATTTTAATTCAACTGCACTGGAAGTTTTCCCAGCACAACCTGCCTGTTTACAGTCACACAAATGATCTCCATATTGTTTAAGACCAATCTTTGACTAGGCTGCTCTAAAACATGCATGTTAGTTCATCTTAAAGCCAAAAATAATTCATAAAATCATAACTTCGCTGTAGTATTTTTTCTATTTTAAAATTTATTTGGTGACCTGAAACATATACAAGAAAAACACAACCAATGGACCAAAGACAGTTTTACAGCACATGATTCTGACATATTTATGTTTCTATAGGCTCCACAGACTGCGGCAGTGTGGACAGTCTGCAGACTGCTCAGATTGTACTTGAGTGTACTGATCCTAAAATTCTCTTGTGACAAATTCCAGTCCTAATGGATACAATTAGTTAGTTGGACGCCTAGCTCTGTTCTCCATTCGGGAAGACTCAACAGACCTGTCAGTGCAGGACAGAGAACGGCAGTCACGTGACTTATACAGAGAATTATTCCTTTGAGTTCATCCCACAAATGAGTCAGCAGAGCATCTTGCTGCGCATCGGGGCAGAGCAGGCAGGAGGCTGCGCTGAATTTAACTTAAACGGGATCCATTCGTAATAACCTTACTTTATTATGCTCCAAAAGTACAATTGTGGTCAATGTAACAATATGTGCAGCTATCCAAAATGAGTACATACCTGATCATTAGTGCCTGCAGTTATTAAAAAATCTGCCTCAACTTATTGGACCAAAATATGAAGTCGTGGAGCCCTACTCTCAACCATATGAGCTCGGTGTCACATGAAGACCAGCTCCATGTGACACCGGTTCCAACAGGCACTTTAATGTGCGACACAGAGGTCATAAAAATTGATCTTTGTGTGGAGAAGTCCAGTGACATCTGCTTCGAGCCCATGTTGAAGAATGTTTGAGTATGTGGGGGCCTTAAATTAGCTCACAGTCACTCTGTAGGCAGGAAGCATTTCCTGCACCCAAGAAAAAGTGCCTGCAGCAATCAAAGTTTAGAAATTGACATTAGATTGTGAGATGCTTTTTATCCAGCGGGAGGGATTCTCTGTTTCTTCAGGCAGCTAAAGACATGCAGCCCTACTCGCCTTTTATTACCCTTGGAAGTCCTTTTAACTCCTCCGGCAGGAAATGAAACACTCCAATGACTCTGTTGCAAAGTGCCGGAGCCATTTGCAGCCGGGGCCGTGACATTCCTGAGCATGTGTTCCATATAGAAGGAGGCTCCGGGAGTCACAGGTGCATGCCGCCCAGGCGTGTGCAACTTGTGCATCCATGTTTACGTAAATGAATGTGAAAGAACAGACAGATGGTAAGTAGGCAGGAAGATAAAGAAGCAGCACGAGGAAAAGGTTTACTGAGGCCTCACAGTCAATCATGACTGGTCAATGGTCAAACACCAGCAAGGAGAAACTAACTGTGGAAGCTGAAAAACATTCAAAACTGAGACTAATTGGTATTTTTCTGAGCACATTTTAGAATATTTACTTTTATATTTTATCATCCCTCATTCACTCCAACTTGACTGTGGTTTTATTGTGCTCTACACTATGGCATAATAATCATATGCCTCACCTTCAGGACTTACATTGACATTTCCTATTTTTTTGCTATTCCTACTCTCCTAATAGTATTTGACATCAATGGGAGGTAGCAGCTTTAAGGTAACCATGTGGTAACATCACAGTCCTATGATATTCTAGCATTCAGAATTAGTCTACCAGCTCCGTCAGGCTGTCAATGATCAGATGAGCCTCTCCAAAATCTGTGTCACATCTATCCTGCACATATTGCTGCTGACATGTTGCAGTAGTGAGCCAGTGGTGATGTAATCTTTTCTTAAGCTTTGCAGGTGCAAAAGGTAAAGATTTACTGCTCTGCATGGATAGTACTGGACCTGACAGCAGACTGACCTATTTTTGTGGTGAATTCAGATAACCCTTCAGGGGAATTCATTTGACAGTGACCTTTCAACCCAAGATGGTCAGCTGATTCTTGAATGTTTGCAAAAAATAAGCTACAACATTTTCTTCAGGATTTTGTGATTGCTTTTGTGATTTTTGCATGAATAACTGCAAGCATATTGTTTAGCTCATTGTTTTTGAATATATGGACACGAATCTGTTCCCATTTTAAGCGTTGGTCGTGATTCCTACATGCTTTGGAGATGAGCTCCAGAGTACCTTCAACATGTTCAGCTCTGGTGTGATTGGACTGTTTTACTGCTGCCAAGTTTTCATCCACACACACTGAGGGAAGAATGGGCCTCCTTCCTCTCATAACTGGTGTGTTCATCTTTTTAAATCAGGAAACAGCATTGATAGACTATTTCCTTTTTTCCTCTTTTCTTTAATGAACTTCCACAGCTTCATCAACTGGCATCCAAACATTGCTATTATCTGATGGTATTCCAGTAAATGGGGATTGTCTCAAAGAAAAAAAGTCAGGATATTAAGAGACGGGGGATAATTGAATGTGTTGCTCTGCCAAAACGAGCTCTTTGTTGCTCAGCACAGTGCACTGAGGGCGTCATGGCTCTGCTAAATATGTACATTCTCACTGCACTTCTTTTGTTCTCAAGTAAAACCATTATTTGTCCCCCACTACACATGCCACACCAGACTGGCCAGCTTAATTAGTGGCACTCACTGAGACATTAATAAGTGTCCAACAAACCTGGGCTGGAATATATTAGACCTCCATTTTTGTCTAGAGTGACATTTCTCATCAGCCGCCCCTCAGGTCTGTAATTTCACCGAGCGTTATATTCTCTGCTCGGAAATCTGTCATCCTGTGGTGAAGACATGGAGAGAGCTCAGGCAGGTGCTGGAAGCTTCTGACTGAAACATGTACCCAGCATGTGATGCTGCTATGGAAACCAAAGGTTATGCACCAGAGATCGGCAACTTTTTGTTTCCAAAGTTCCAAAATGATTGACAGGATGTCTGGTCCAAACAGGGTAATATAGTCTTTAATCCAGAGACACCATTGTGACCCTGATTTGAAGAATATTTGCTCCTGTGTGTAATATTCAGCAAATCAATTTAGCCAAAATAAATGTTTTTTAAAAATTTAGTTATCTCTTATTACAACTAGAGATGATTATATTGGCCAAAACCAAAGTTACTGAGAATGTTTTTGAATTCTCACTTACAAAAACATTCCCTTATTTTCAGATCATAAGGACATGGGTGAGCTTTATTAGTGACCAATGTAATAGGTCTCTCTGCCCAATAGACAATTTTAGCGTATCTGCGGATGTTTTGTGTGGGTTAGGCTCTGCGTCCACACTGACTCAATTTCAAAATGCTGGTTTCATGTTTCCCTGTGTTTTAAACGGTGACATCCGAGCTCAATCTCTCTCTCTATCCCACACGGCAGACCTACTACAGCATTGTGTAGGTTTGTGGTGACATCCTGGCATTTACAAAAATGTACCAGTATCAGCTCCGTATGTAAGATCCTGAAAGAGGCAAAAGCAAACAAGATGGATCAGAAGTGCTTGCCAGCAATCAATGGGGTCATGTGAAACATGTTCTTTGAGATTCCATCCCTAACTTTATGAAGTATTGAAAAGGAGCCATCTCCCACAGGCCACCAGTGTTCATATGCCACGGTGAGAGAGCAAACTGACCAGAAGGCGATTTCAGTAAAAGAAAAGCTTAGAGCATCACGGTGAAGTTTTGAACCTTTAAGCTCTAAGCTCAATATTAAAATGTTGGCAAGTTAATTAGTAATTCTAACCACGTATTGCACATAATTAATAATTAATTTGTGTGGTTTTGGGGGATTTTTTTATTGTTAATAATCGTGAACACAGATAAGAGCGACAGTGAGCGCCTCTATTGATCAGCAGTTACTGCTGAATTGCTGTTGGCTTGCTGAGTCAGGACTGCTCTATATGCCCACTGGAGGTGAACTGCTGTAACTACAGCCTAGCGCCTCCTACAGACTGAATAGGAGAAGTGAAGCTTAAAATTTATTTCTATAGTAAACAGAAGTCTTCAATCTAATAAGAAAAGGATGGGGGTGTACTTATTCCCTATGTCCATTCATGCTATTTAAGTTAATAATTAATATAAAAACCTTACAGTTGGCAGTTAAAATGTCAGCTGGAAATCTATTTTTCTTAGATTTAAATAAAATAACATCTCCTGTGATTGCTCTCACAGGGTAACAGATGACACCTCTCCTCCTGATACCAATAACTACGAATGGTTCTGTGAGATTTTAAATGCTGTTAGTCGTATTTATTTGTTGGCAGGCCACAGACTATAAAAATAACGGTGATCAGCCACAGATTTGTGATCAGTGTGAGAACATGCACCACATCCAAATGGCACCGTTTCAGGAGCTTTCTTTAGACTGGCACAGCTACTCCATGTTGAATGTAATGAAGGACATTTCTCATTTGTTCCAACAAAAGCAGAGCAATTTTAACTTGGTGCCACAGGAACCTTATAATACTGGCTGCCATGTTTGTAAGTGGAGGCAGTAGATAATTGTTAGAGCTCCTGAGTTTACCTGCAACATAAGAAAGGTGACTGTTAAATTATGGGTTGTCTAAGTACTTTCTTATGTTATTTTGAGAAATAGAATTTATTTTATGTCAACCATTTTTACTTTTTTTAATGCGGCTCAGAGGTAGAGCAAGGCAGCACATACAGAGGCTACAGTTCTCAGCTGTCGCAGGTTTGATTCCCTGTCACCTCCTGCATGTCTTTCCATTTTCCTTCTGCCCTTCTTCCAGTCCAGCTACTAATGAATAAAGCCCATTAGTCTAGAGCTTCTGCTACTGATTATTTTAGTCAGATATTATTCTATCGATGATTCTGATGATCAACTGATTAATAAGAATTAAAACATAAGAACAAACTCTGGAAATGTTTTATATAACTACTTAAGCAAACTTTATGCAGTATTAGAAATATAGTACATAAAAATACAAATACAGTTATTTCAAATCACTTTTATAAATAAGAAAACATTTTATTGCCTAAAATTCAGCAACAGCATTCCTTCAGTGAAAGCTTGACCATTTGTACCAACGGAAGTGTCTGCTCTGCAGCTAAAAAATCCTCCTAATATCGTCATGTGAAGAGCTCAGCCTTTTCTGCTTGACTTAATATCATGACAGTGTGTGGCTGATCGTGATTATTTATTGTTTAGGACATTTTAGAGCAGAATTTGAAGCAGATAAACTACAGCTGCTACTTGAGGAGATCTGGGTAGAAAATATTTACAGACGAAGAATGTGCTGAGAGAGAGAGAGAGAGAGAGAGAGAGAGAGAGAGAGGATGACCTTTTTTAGTCTGTGTACTCCAGTTAACGATTATTCAATTACTAAATTAGATGACAGTTAATTTGGTAATAGATTGCTCACAAATAATCGTTTCAGCCCTACACTAGTCCCAAAAATTAGTAATTGTTTTTCATTTATGCATTTAGTTACTTATTTCAAAAATGATAGTAGTATAAAATAACCCACATAAACAAGGAATACAAGGAGACACACAGTTTCGTGCCACAATAACCATAATACATTTGAAAAGGAGTAGCAAGAAGTAGAATGACAGCAGAACATATTCAGAATAATGTGAATAATGCAGATAGTTTGTCTAGGTTTTATCTGGGGATAAAACCTAGACAAACTATCTGCATGGTGAACAGCAAAGTAAATAAGCCGCCACTTGGGCAACATAAGTCTTTCAAAAATCTTGAATTTGAAATGTCCTTATTATGGATATTAAAGTAGAGCTTTAATGCTCCTGTGATTTTATCTCTGGATCAAGTAACACAATCCAGACCATAATTTGGAAGGGAAATGAAACGGACTGAGCATGCTCAGTTTTAGCATTTCCAATGACGCCTGTGGTTTTTAGTATGGAGATGCTGAAGGAGTATTGTGCCTGCAGAGAAACAACACCTCTTATCTCAGTATTCACTAAAACTATCCTAACATACATCCGCAAACACTGACAAGTGTAATTTTCATGAAATCTTGGTTGATAAATGAGAGAATTAAAGATCTTATCACATTCATTTAAGGTGATGCTTTGAGTGAATCAGTAAACTTTCACAACGAAGGTAAACAACAGATTTAGTGCTCAGAAAGCAAAGAAAGAAACATTGCATCAATTTCTTTTTACTGCCTTGCAGAGGTTTGAATAATTGAAGCTGTGTCTGAGTCGGTTCTTTGGGAACACAACCCACAGGATGAGGCTGAACGTGAATCACTGCTCTCTGTTTCAGGTTCCACATAAACATCCGAATGTTTGCAACCTCTCAGACCAGATAGTTTTAAAACTTATATCGTACACATTAACAGCTCTTCATTTTGATACAGAGCTGGAGAAAAAGGAAACTAAATAAGTAAACCAAACAAAACTAACACAGAGAGAAGGTAGCCAAAGTTACCAGAATAACCAATGAAGAATTAAATAAAAGATAAAGCAATCCAAGCTTCAGATCTGAAACAAATGTATCAAATGACACAAAATTACTGTGTGACTTCAGTCTTAATTAGGTACAGTGGGGAAAAAGTATTTAGTCAGTCACCAATTGTGCAAGTTCTCCCACTTATCTTCCCCCACAGGCCTCTTATTCCACGATAAGAGGCCTGGTGCAGGTCTACATTTCTGTTTCTGGTCCTTCCACAGTCTTTGGTCTTCACCATAGTGGAACTTGGAGTGTGACTGTCTGAGGTTGTGGACAGGTGTCTTTTATACTGTTAACAAGTTCAAACAGGAGCCATTGATGCAGGTAATGAGTGGAGAATAGAGGAGCCTCTGAAGGAAGAAGCTACAGGTTTGTGACAGTCAGAAATCTGGCTTGTTTCTAGGAGACCAAATACTTATTTTCCATCCTTATTTGCAAATAAATTCTATAAAATTCAGACAATGTGTCTTTGTGAAACATTTTCTCATTTTGTCTCATAGTTGAGGTCTACCTATAATGTCAATTACAGGCCTCTCATGTTTTTAAGTGGGAGAACTTGTACAATTGGTGACTGACTAAATACTTTTTTCCCCATTGCATGTTCATGCTTAAAGTTACCACTCAATTTAGTGCACTACCGTTTAAAAACACAGACAAAATTAAGCTTTGCTTTTTGACCCTTGGTGATGAACGCTATTTTGCCAAGACTGAAAACGGATTCTGTGAAGCACTGGTGCCCCGGCAGACAAATGCACCATTTCTAAAAGGCTCTTATTGTGACTGAGTGTCAGGCGCAGAATAATCCATCACTCATGAAATGTTATAGAACCAGATCTGATGGAATTCGGGATTGGTCTGTTTGAAGTCCACATTTTTAATCTTTTTTTAAATATTATGATGATATGTTGATTTTCCCTTTTACACACAGATTGGTTTTTGTCTGGTTTGTTGGAATAGTTGCTTTCATGCTGGAGACATTTCTCCATTGGTTTTAGTAAAGAATGTTTCAGTTCCTTGCTGTGACTTTATGCACCATTTGGTTTGGAGACGTGTCTACAGTTGTGCTGCATGCTTCATGGATACTTATCAGTCAGCTTTGTCTTCAATAAAATGTGCCTTATATAACAAGATTTCTTGAAAAAGAGACCAAAAACAGCTTCATGTAAAAGGTAGATATAAAACCTTTCAAACCAGACAGTGTTGAAGATAATGGCCCAAACAATTTGACCAATTCCTATTCACAAATATTCTGGGTTAAGACAGAGTTATGGAGCCTCTTGCTTCAAAAAATAGTTCCCAGTTTAGTTCAAACAGAATATATTCATACTACGTTACTGAATGAACAGGAATAAGTGTATGAACTCCAATTCATGCTCTTAAAATCAACTGTTTAAACCTTTCAGTTAATGTGTGGTTCTGTGCAGATGTTATGGACAGTCAATAGCTTCAGTTCACTTTGGTCCACAGCCTTTGACCAGCATATGAGGGAACTAATCTGCATTTACTCCAAATAAAGATATTCAGAGAGTCTTGTGGTGCAAAAGTCTGAAGGCTTTTATTGACCATGGTTTCTGCTTTGACTCTGCTGACATGTAAAGACAAAGGATGACCAGATCAAGGTAGAATACTCATAACTGCTTTCTACATGAAGTAGCTGACATTTTATTTTGCTCCCAAAAAAAGAGAAAAACAAAAATGGAACGTTAGCTGGAGACCAGCACCAGCACCTCCTGACCCCACGAGGGACAAGGGTGCATAGAAAGTGGATGATGGATGCATTTGGTGGTAAGTTAAACATCTTGAGCAAAGGGTTGAAGAATTCTGGAGTGTATATTTCTGAACTGTATCACATGGTATTGAGTCTTTTTGTATAACAGAAAACATATCAGGACAAAATATCTGAAGCTTCTCTATCAGCCCACTAAACCCACACTGGCTGAGGTCTATTCTTGTCTGCTACCCACCATGAATGTCTCTGCCTGAGTTCGTTCCAAGGCGCTGAAACAGCCGGTTGCTCTGACAGGCTTCCTGCACCAAAAGAAAGGGGTGTCCAACGTCTGCAACAGGGAGCGAATGAAAAGGAACGACGCAATGCCAGCTTCTGTGAGGGAGGACTCATTCAAGCACAGCAGATTCGGGGGGATTTAGCGAGCTCGTCTGCCAACAATAAAAGGTTGAAACAGGATACTTGGTGAGATTAATTACCTAGATAGGCCACGATAATGCCATTTAAATGGGAAAGTAATTAAAGTGCACCTTCCATGAAAATTATTCATTGCTGACGGATTGGGTGACAGACAAATCAGGAGCCATTTACAGAAAAGCTACAGGTTAAGTGCTCCGAGCTGCTGCTCTGAGACCACCACAGTTTTATTGCAGCTGTTGGTTCTTACTGCTTTGCCCAGCTCTCATCAAATTACTGTGAGTGCGCGGGGCCGGCAGGGTGGGGGGTGGAGGAGGTAGCGGGAGATGAAGAGAATGGACTCCCAAGTAACGTAAAACCGGGGACAAATGCTACAAAGAAGGATCCGCTTAACTAGAAAATTACACCGGCTGGCACAGGTCAGTGGGGACTCCTCAGAATCAATCAATCCTCCTGTTTAGGGCCACCATGGAAGATTAGAACACAAACAGGGATAAATCAATGCTCTTATTGTTCCCCAAGTGTTACTTTCACAAATGCACAGAACAATATCCATTAAGTGATGATTAAGTGTCAATAAAGTGGACATATAGGTTACCAGCAAAGAGCCGAGTCTCAGTTATCACTTCTGCTCTTCTTAAAGATCATTGCTCTTAACTATCAAACCATGCAGAAAACTCGGCTGGTTTTCTCTCTGAAGTACAGACGCTGAACTGCTGGAGGAAAATGAGTCAGGCGGAGACGGCCAAGCTAAATAGGAATATTTGCTTCTCATGGAATGCACAGGCATAGAAGCTCTTCAGATCAAAGACCAATGCTTAGCTTACATTCTGCTGCTACGTTCTGCTTTTTTCCCTTTCCTCATCCTGCACAGAGAGATTGCACCAAAGGGAATATGCCTGTTGTTCTCTTTGAATGTTAAAGTAGGTTTTTACTCGAGAGGGACATCATCCAACACTCACATTATAATATACAAGCAAATGAAACCAAAATATGGCAGCGCATCTAAACTAAATGAAATTGTCCGGATGAAAAACAAAGATTGGAAGTTTTATCTTTAGAAATGTAGAAGATAAATAGGACAAATAGGACTTCACTGGTTTAGATGTTTGATATGACCGTTTGTCAAACAGTGTTCCAGGCAAACATCTGTATATGCAGAATTTTCTAATTCAGCTTAACTGTTGAAGTAACAATCTGCTGCTATTAGTACACTTCATATTCACTCAAATAAAAGCATGTGCATTCATTATTTGGACAGGATTCATAAAGGATGGGACATTCCTTTGTCTCATTCTAAGTTGTGATATTGATAGAGTAAGTTGATGGGCATTGATTCCAGAAAACTCAATGTTCCACAGGTGTTACTTTCACAAATCTAACACCTGTTTCACAAAACAATATCCATTAAGTGATTATTAAGTGTCAGTAAATTAGACACAGAGGTTTCAGAGGATTTTTTCTATATTTTAAACATTTCAAAAAACAAGAATCTATTTCTTTATCAGGTGTATTGATAGAGAAATGCATTTCCTTTATCAATAGAAATTATTCAAATGTTGGAAAAACTGAATACAAGATTATCTTTAAAGTGAAACTAACATCCAAATCAACTCTTTCTGTGCTGATAAACTGTCTAAATGCATTATTGAGGGTTCTATCTTTATGTTTCAGCACAAATTACGACACTTTTTTGCAATTTGTTTAGTTTGACATTATTTTGCCTAAAACTGTCTCACGTCTGACCTCAATGACTTTTAGGCAGTTGAATGTTCCTATTGGTTGCCACTTCTTTGTCGCAGCCCTGTATAGAAGCACAGTCCTCCCTCCCTTCTCGCCCCGCCCAGTGTGGAGTGCAGTTGCAGAAGCGAACTTTGCCATGACGACTGGAGAGCTTTGATCAATAGCGTTACTCAGCTTTACAAATGTTCAACTTATTTGCGCTGCGGACAGAGTGAAATGGTTCTCCTCTGTTCTGACTATTAGTGGAGCTAAGGCAGGGGTGGGCAATCCTGGTCCTCGAGGGACGGCGTCCTGCAGCTCTTCGATGTCTCCCTGGTCCAACACACTTGAATCAAATAAGTGAATCACCTCCTAAGTGCAGTCAGGTTCTCCAGAGTCCTGCTAATGACCTCATTATTTGACTCAGGTGTGTTGAAGTAGAGATGCATCTAAAAGTTGCAGGAGACCGGCCCTCGAGGCCTGGAGTTGCCCACCCCTGGGTGTTGAGCTGATGACTGTGTCAGACTGGCTGCGGTGCTCAGGAAGCTGGAGGCTTGATGGCTGCTCTCACTGCTCACTCAGAACAGACAAGCTGCAGCCGAACTGTAGAGCGTCGTCACCATAAAAGTCTACACACAATGCAGAAAAGGAGTCACTTGATTTATCACTAATTACTAGAGGAGTCTGACATTTTGATAAATATAGTAATAAAGTGCAGAAGTTGACAACAGTACTTTTCCTGATTTCCCATCTCACTTGTTTGTCATCCATTAAAGTGAGAATAATAAACATACAACTCAAAACTCACAAATAAACATTTGACATTTCAAAAATAAATCAGTGCCCCTTCTTTTCAATAACAGTTATAAGTCTTCCATTCATGGAGTCTGTCAGTTTCTTGATCCATCAGCCTTTTGTGCAGCAGCAGCCACAGCCTCCCACACACTGATCTGAGTCCATCTTCAAGTAGCTCTCTTTAATAGTACCAGCCCATACCAGCACCCTGCCTCCACCTTGCTGGTGTCTGATGTGAAGTGGAGCTCTGTGCCCATCACTGATCCAGCCACAGGTCCATCCATCTGGTTCGTTAAGACTCCCTCTCATCTCATCAGTCCATAAAACATTTGAAAAATCTGTTTTCAGATCTGTCTTGGCCCAGTCTTGATGTTTCAACTTATATGTCTAGTTCAGTGGTGGTCAGGTTTCAGCCGTCCTTACCTTGGACATGTCTTTGAACATCTTGTACTTCTGGGCTCTCCAGGTAGGTTACAGTTCTGGACTATGACAGCACTGGAAGATAACGGGTTCCTGGTAGCTTCTCATTTGATTCTTCTCAAATCTTTGGCAATTTATTGATGTCTTTCTTTCTCAACACGTTTTTTTGCGACCTTGTTGACTATTTGCAGCAAAATGTTTGATGATTCTGTGATCAAGCTCCAATATCTTTGCAATCTCAAGAGTGCTGCATCCCTCTGAAAGACTTTTCACAATTTTGGACTTTTCAGAGTCACTTAAATCTCTTTTTTGGCTCATTTTGCCTGATGAAAAGAAGCTGCTTAATAAATATACACATCTTGATATTGGGTGTTGATCTCCTTAGGCCCCGCCCCCCTCATTGAACAAATACACATCAGCTGTTAAGTTAATATTCAATAAGCATTCAAGTTTATACAGCTTTGAGTTGAGAATAAATAATTATGTGTTTTCCTTCTATCTCTTTTAACTAGTTACTAAGCTAAACCTAAAGGAAATGAGACACTAGGGAACGTCCACTTTTAGGGCGTAGCTTACACAGAGGCTAACGAAGCAGATCGCAAACTGTTCTTGGATGCCATTTTCTCTTGCTAGCTCTTAAAGGTAGAATATGGAATGAACCAGCTGTATTTTGGTATTAATAAATGAAATCCATCAATTCAACTCACTGACTCTTCTTTAACCTCATACATCAAGAACTTGGCATGAAGAACGGACAATTCTCCTCTCCTGGAGTTGGAAAATATGCACGAGAATGATGATATTAAGGTGAAAACTAAAACTTGGCTAATAATCATGCACACAGTGTGATAATAATTTCCCTAACTTGGATGATTGGATTAAAAACTGCCTGTTGGAGAGCAGGTGGCGTATTCTCTAGTGCTGCCATGTAAAATCAGGCGCCATTCAGACTCTGCTGCACAGATCACTGGATTTTGTGATGGTTCTTTTCAATCATTTGGAAAGATCTTTTTATATACTGTATATGTATACATTCATCAGCAGTCTGTTGTTCAGGGAGTCATTATATACAAAAACATGCATCATGACAATGTAGAAGACATGACTGAAAGGTCTCAGAATGATCAATAATGCAAAACTACAGTTAAAAAATGTATAAGCTGTGTTCCTGATGAGTTCCTCAAAAAGAAACAGAGGGACACACAACATTAGGGCTGTTACAATTCCTCCACTGATTTGAGTACCTCAATTATAAAAATCCTTTGAGGCAAATTATCTGAGGGACATCCAGGTTTTTGTCATTTTTTTAGGCGTCCCTAAAATGACTGGCTCAATAAGTGGAATACGGCAGCCGACCCCCCTGGAGCTGCTAGTGGCTGGTCTGAAACTGCGACATAGTGCAGGTTGGGAGGAGTTTCTGCTCCACCTCCTATACAGGTGGAGCAGAGACTCATGCAGACAGACGGAACACAGCGGGCTGCTGTAGCTCATGCTAAGCTACACTTAGCATTCAATCACAAAAGCTATTAGTGACTGGCAAAGTGAGAATTATGAATTAAATTGACTAAATATGAATACATAAACTAAAAACTGGAGTATGGACATTATACACATATTATGTATTTGTGAACCTGCTGCTTTATTATTAGACTGAATATAATTTCAGATTTTTGTATAATTAAGTTAACTTAATAGCTGAGCTATTATTACTAATAGGACCATTCTCTAAATGATCCTATTAGAAATGTAATTGTTAGGTGTGCACAAACATGAAAATATGCGTTGATATTACTATATCATATGAATACTGCTGTTATGTCAGTATTCACCAATATTTTACTCAATCAAATCTTTTATTCAGTTACTTGATTCAATGAATGATACATTGATTATTCTGATCAAGACTAATATAATTATTTGCAGCAGGCCAACATAACATGTAATGAATGATTTAGAGCAAACAATAACTCTAACATGCTTTTATCTGGATTGCTTGAGTACAGTGTGCATGTTTATGGAGAGTGATTGCTGCAAACAGAATTCAAACATTTCAAACTTACCCTTAAAGCAAGATGCCTTAAAGGGCCATCTTACCTTAAGGCAGTGGTTGTGGTACTTCAGCATTAAAATTTCCCTCTGGACAGTTTTAGATGAGACAGTTCAACTCAACCAGTATCACTAATCTGTGCTCAACATGAACAAATGTGTTAACTTGGAACTTGCAAACAAATACAGGTCCTGTATTTGTTTCTTCCCATGAAACATTTTCCCTCCTATTTTTGTATTGTGATGTTTGGGTCTCAAACCTCAATCTTTCCTTGAATAAATATTAATGGAGAGCAATGCCCACTCACGACTCTGCAGGAAGAACAAAAGAACTTGTTTACAAGTGTGCTTGTGGAGAGCTGAGGCAGCGAGGAACAACGAGGGTCTTTGAGGTTGGCTCTGCAGCTCTGCCGACTCACAATGGAGCACTGATTGAAACATGCACTTAACTTCCAGCACGGGGCGATGGCAGAGATGGCAACATCTCCTCAACACTGGGAATTACCATTCAACTGCTGAAAGACAGAGCTGGAGAAATCAAGCTTACAAACGTGCAGCCTCTACTTAAAGCCATTTAAAACAGCACAGAGAGGTAATCAGGTTTCTGGGGACAATAAGCACCCTGCACCTTATGTAGCTTGAGCCTCATTCCACACGTTTACCTTGCTAAATTTTACAAAGGTGTGAATTTCTCATCAGATGCATTAGCATCTTTATTCATTCACTGCCTTTTGACACTCTGCTATGTTTACGCTGATTGTTATTCAGCAGGTAGGGACAGAAGGGACAGAAGAGAGTCTTCTTCCCTCGTCACATTCTTTCAGTGCTAAGGGCCCCAAGCACCTCATTGTGCAAAGGTTAATCAATTCTGAATGACAAGGCATAAAAAGTTTTAATAATGCAGATTTTCTGTAATGAATGGTCCTGAATACTTGCCTTAAAGGAGCAATCTTTGTGAGAAGCTCCAATGTTTAAAATGATTATTACAAGGCAACAAATAATTTTCAATAATCCAAGTCAGAGCTTTAAGGGTATCATCAGTGCCAAAAGTCTCAGATCACAGAGGACTTTCCTTTTGTTAACTACAAGATAAAAGCAGAACACATCATCATGAGTAACAGCTATGTAATAAAAACCAGTTAACTGTATGCTGTAGGTAAGATGAACAGATATATCCATCCATCCATCCATCCATCCATTCATCTTCCTACACCCTTGTCCCTCACTGGGGTCGGGAGGGTTGCTGGTGCCTCTCCAGCTAACGTTCCGGGTGAGAGGCGGGTCACCCTGGACAGGTCGCCAGTCTGTCGCAGGGCAACACAGAGACACACAGGACAAACAACCATGCACACACACACTCACACCTAGGGACAATTTAGAGAGACCAATTAACCTGACAGTCATGTTTTTGGACTGTGGGAGGAAGCCGGAGTACCCGGAGAGAACCCATGCATGCACAGGGAGAACATGCAAACTCCATGCAGACAGACCGGGGCACAAACTGGCCAATCAACTAACAGAAGCTCGACTAAAGACTATAAAAGATGGATTTCTTCTGAAGTTACGTAAAAAACAGACCAAACCAAAGACTACTTATTCAAATTCCCTGCAGTAGAACAGTAGAACACGGTACCATCACCACTCATCACTATTTTTAAGACATCTTTAACTGCTTAGAGTCAAGAAAAGCACATGAAAGAATATGGTTATTTTCAATCTTACCGAATATATAATTTTCAGTAAAGTCTTTTGCTATAAAGCCAGCATTCACCCTGTTGCCTTTTCATTGAACAGATGGAGTAGCTGTCTAGCTAGGACTTCTTTGGATCCCAAATAAAGTCTTAATTATTGCATCAACTGCTGGTAGACCCTATTGCTCAATAGTCCAACATGTAATCTGGGTAAAAATGTGCTAAGAGTGTGCCAAGAAATGGACTCACATGAGAATCACAATTCTTTTTTAATGTGATTCAGAATCAATATAAAATGTTCCAAAATTGATTTTAGGAAATAAAACAATAAGACAAATCCACTTGCTGTCAGGCTGCTCTTTGTGACGACACAGGATGTCCTGACATCACCAGTGGCTGGCAGTGGAATGTGCACATGTGCTGAAAGCACCAAAACAAAGGAAACTACAAAACTGAAAACAAGATTCAACCGGCCCGTCTTTGTTGAAGGCAAACGTGGGTGAATATTGATATTTCACTTCAACTATCCAGTTTTTGTACCCTCAGGCAATATGAATACTTTAAAGTAGAATTTATTCAATGCAGTGAGGGATTAAATACATTTGTACTAAATAACAACAAAAGTGTGGATGGAAAGTTCAACTACATTGTTAACAGAGGAGACTGTCTGCAGGAAGGTGGCGCTCTCTTTGTGACTTGCCCTTCGCCACACGGCCCCAGCTCCACATGCCAGCATGCATATGGTTGTCATGACGTAAACCACTGCAAATACGTCATCTCCACCATCAGAGCTCAACCTTTTGCTGAGCTGTACTGGTCTCTAATAATAACCCTAAATAATAAATGGTAAATGATAAAACAATGTGGACATATGATGAGCTGTAGACTGTTTTTGACAGGAATAGTTATCCAGGTGTAGAAATTGCATAGTCAGCAGGAGCCTCAATACTCTATTTGCAGCTATCTTCTAATCACTCTGGTCTGAGCGCGGCCTTTAGGGCCAACTGTGTTTCATGGACGCTTGAGCATGAAAGAGTAATCTTGTTGAGTGGATCTATAGAAATAATGAATAAAAAAGCTTTAGAGTCTGTCACCACAAAACACACCATTTTAATTACAGCGAATTCCCACGAGACTGGGCTGCACATACACTCTCAGCTCTTTAGGTACCACTCTGAGCTTGCATCATTGCGAAGCTAATAGTGTTTGCTGCTGCAGTGCTGACACACACATTAAATTAATCTGGGTAATATTCATGGCGGAAATATTAGGGATCATATCAGTCTATACCCATTAATGTTAATTGGAAATCATTACCGGGACTTGTGTATGAGAGGTTTTCAAAATTAAACTGTCAATCGTCAGGGTGCAAATGTCTGATGTTCTCTCAGCTGGAGCAAAGCGCAGGCTTCTCTCTGGCACACAACAAACTATGCAAAGACTTATGGGAAGCATTTTTAAACTTCTGGGTTTTCATACAGAAAGACAACGAAAGAGGCAAAAAAAACAAAGAAACTTTCAAGATGAAGTAGCAATATGAACAAACTGCCTTACCTGCTTGACCTGTAGCAATGCTGACCGCTGCAAACAGCCTCTGAGTCCTGCTCAGATCCGACACGCCGTTGACAGCTTCCACCTCTAAGGTGTAGTTGGCGTGAGCGAGCAGGTCTGTGATGCTAACGTAAGTGTCCACTAATCCGGACTGTGCGGGGGAGTATCCCACATTCGGACCACACGGTACACATTCCTCGGGCTCCCAGCTGCAGCGGCGGCAGATCACCCTGTAGGTGACGTCGTTCCGCCCGCCAGTGTCAGCTGGCGGGCTCCACTCCAGATTAACGGTGGTCTGGTTGATGTTGTAGACCAGGTTCTGTGGCGCAGAGGGAGGTCCTGTCAAAGGTGGACACAAAGAGGAAGCCAGATTTAGATAAATGAGTGCCAAGAGAAGTGACAGCCAAGTGTGTGCATGAACTGGATCTGTGCTTTAACTGTTCCCTGAGAAAAAGAAAAAAACTGTCGGACATGCCAGCTCCAGACCCAGAGCCAAACACCGACACTCAATTATAATAAGAGTCAGAGCCAGAAAAAAAGCTCTGCAGGTTCGCTGACAGAAAGGGAGCCGAGGCAGGTACCAAGGTCAGTGGTAGAACGCAGAGACATCAAGCAGACTGAATACATTTTATAGTCAGAGTTCAGGCAACATTGTTTATATAGCTTATTATTAATTCAGAGAAAGTGAAACATAAAGGTTCCCTTCTATTTATTCTTATAATGAAAAGTCTCAAAGTTAAATCAGTTATTAAAGATACACCCATAACTTTTTGTGAAGATCTTATGGTCCATAATTACATTACAGAGAATATACAGAAATGTGTTTTAAATATGCTTCTTTTTCACGCCCTAATGTTTGCATTAATTCCAGGTTTGATACAACTAACAAAAAATCAGTTTATATAAAACATTCTACATTATGCTCAGAAATAAAGTCATACAAATAGACTTTTGTGTTGATTTTTGACAACACATTACCTTGAACAAAACCTGAATGAAAATTAATCAGCCACTGAAGTCTGCAGAATGTTGAGTGAAACATTCAGCCATATGTTTGATGATGATGTGAGAATACGATCACACAGCAACACAGAACTGCTGTTCTGTGAGCTGGCTGATTTCTCAGCACATCGAAATGCTTTAAGAGAGGCGATAAGGTGACTGATTCATGTACATTCAAACAAAGAAAATAAACTGTTTAACAGTGCAGCTTTCACCGTTTCTACCCGTCAACAGACATGTAGATGAAGAGTTTTCATCGCTGAGAAGCAACTCACTTTCCACACTAGAATCCCAGCTTCACAGGGGGCTCTGTTCCATTTGATCTATCTGACGTGAGACTTGGAAATAAATTCTTAAAAGGTCAAACTCAATTCACCATTATACACTGTTATGCTTCAAGTAAGTATCGTCTGTGCAAT
Organism: Phalloptychus januarius; assembly: GCA_902982915.1. NCBI lineage: Eukaryota > Metazoa > Chordata > Actinopteri > Cyprinodontiformes > Poeciliidae > Phalloptychus > Phalloptychus januarius. Next base: position 1,037,383 of record CADWAE010000127.1, read on the forward strand.
GAACTATCCCCAAGAATGTGGGGGCTCTGTAATACTAAAGCAAGGGGATCTGCTTTAGAAATTAGTGGACTTTATGCTAAGCAACCTCTTTCAAACACAGAGTGAAAGACGTGGTTGGATAATAAGAGAATGGTAACGAACAGCTGTCATGGCTGCTAGAAGGGCCCACCACCTCTGCTACCACTTCAGAATTTACATACATTGGGGGAAAAATGTATTTAGTCAGTCACCAACTGTACAAGTTCTCCCACTTAAAAAATAGAGAGGCCTGTAATTGACATAATAGGTAGACCTCAACTATGAGAGACAAAAGAGAAAAAAAGAGAAAAAAAATGAAATCAGAAAATCACATTGTCTGAATTTATTTGCAAATAAGGGTAGAAAATAAATATTTGGTCTCCTAGAAACAAGCCAGATTTCTGACTGTCACAAACCTGTAGCTTCTTCCTTCAGAGGCTCCTCTATTCTCCACTCATTACCTGCATCAATGGCTCCTGTTTGAACTTGTTAACAGTATAAAAGACACCTGTCCACAACCTCAGACAGTCACACTCCAAGTTCCACTATGGTGAAGACCAAAGACTGTGGAAGGACCAGAAACAGAAATGTAGACCTGCACCAGGCTGGGAGACTGAATCTGCAACAGGCAAGCAGCTTGGTGTGAAGAAATCTACTGTGGGAGCGATAATCAGGAAATGGAAGACCTACAAGACCACTGCTAACCTCCCTCCATCAGGGGCTCCAGATCTCAGCCCGTGGGGTCAGAATGATCACAAGAATGGTGAGCAAAATCCCAGAACCACACAGGGGACCGAGTGAATGACCTGCAGAAAGCTGGGGTCAAAGTTACAAAGGCTACCGTCAGTAATGCACTACACCACCATGGACTCAGATCTTGCAGTGCCAGACGTGTCCCCCTGCTGGAGCCAGTACATATCTGGGCACGTCTGAAGTTTGCTAGAGAGCATTTGGATGTTCCAGAAGAGTATTGGGAGAATGTCAGATGAAACCAAAGTAGACTTGTTTGGTATAAACACAACTCGTCATGTTCGGAGGAGAGTGAATGCTGAGTTGCATCCAAAGAACACCGTACCAACTGTGAAGCATGGCGGTGGCAGCATCATGCTTTGGGGCTGTTTCTCTGCAAAGGGACCAGGACGACTGGTCTGTGTAATGACAGAATGAATGGATCCATGTACTGTGAGATTTTGAGTGCAAACCTCCTTCCATCAGCAAGAGCATTGAAGATGAAACGTGGCTGGGTCTTTCACCATGACAATGATCCCAAGCACACTGCCATGGCAACAAAGGCGTGGCTTCATAAGAAGCATTTCAAGGTCCTGGAGTGGCCTAGTCAGTCCAGATCTCAACCCCATGGAAAACCTTTGGAGGGAGTTGAAAGTCCGTGTTGCTGCTGCCAGCCCCAGAACATCACTGCTTTAGAGGAGATCTGCTTGGAGGAATGGGCCAACAATCCAGCAACGGTGTGAGCCGACCTGGTGAAGACTTACAGAAACCGTTTGACCTCTGACATTGCCAACAAACGATATATTACAAAGTATTGAGATGAACTTTTGTTATTGACCAAATGCTTATTTTCTACCCTTATTTGCAAATAAATTCTTTAAAATTCAGACAATGTGATTGTCTGAATTTTTTTTCTTATTTTCTCTCATAGTTGAGGTCGACCTATGATGTCAATTACAGGCCTCTCTCATGTTTGTAAGTGGGAGAATTTGTACATTTGGTGACTGATTAAATACTTTTCCCCACTGTATATCAGTGAGAAATTGTGATCCCACTAATAAACTATTTATTCATTTATTTATTATTGTATTTTCTTTTGTCAGTTCCTCCTTTTTTTATTTTTCTCAGCAATTGTATGTTAATCTTACCTGCAACTCCAATTGGTCTTTCACCCAAGATAAGCTTGGGTGAAACACATCAGAAGTAGTAGAGCACTTGGACACTGAAAAGACTTGCTGCAGTGAGATAAGCCTTTCATTTTTTTTCTAAAGTAATTATGTCTATACCAGCTATAGGTGTCTGAATTGTTGCATTTCCTGAGAATGGAAATCCTCACATCTTTTGGAAAAAGGACACAAAATCCATCTCCCCGTTCAGCTTTTATGAGCTCGATTATCACCAGCCAGTTACACCAGTATAGGTCTATAACCACTTCTGCCACAGGAACAGTGCAAAAGACCCAAACACCATTTTCTCATAATGACAGAGATCAGCTCATCTCATAAAACTATGAAAAACAAATGGCTCCTTTTATCTTTCATGTTCCCCGCTGTAAGATTTTACAACCCAGATGTTCATATAAATAAACTCTCTCAAATGTAGTTAATGTTATATGACTTGTGCTATTTGTTTATGAATATTTTAAGGATATTTTCATTTTCCTCTCTGGGAGCTTGAATGATCTCTAAAGAAAATTAAAAGGGAGAGTCCTCGCAGCTCATTAAATTTGTCACATTACAAAACAAACTGTAATAACAATACACTGACTTTTTAAGTTGATTTCCTGTTTTAAAACCAAGGGGAACACAGACGCTCCATATTCATGGTCATTGGGTAAAAGAAGAGGCAGGCTGAGTACATGGAAGATGAAAGAGCCACCTGTGGCAGGTGAAGTGGAGCGGCTGCCAATAGGACCACTCGACTCCAGCACTCGGCATGCACTCGGCATGCACTCTCAGCTCTCCCTGTGTCCAACGTGACAGTATGACTCAACACATAAGAACTGAAAAACACTTGCACATGCTCACACACACACTTTCCAATATGCCTCAACAGAAGCCGCGGGGAACATCAGTATGTCTGCCATTACTGGAAATGCATTAACAAATGATGATACATCTTTCAACTCTTCAAGTCTACGCTAAAAGATTTCAACATAAGGAATTAAACTAGCCCTAAAACACTAACTGTGGGTTACCTTTACAATAAATTACATCATTGCACTATATTACTTAGCTGCGCTGTGCTAATTTAAATTATCGGCTTGGCCTTGATAAAATGTGTCCTTAGAAATTGAGCTCAATGAGACAGAGCAATAAGAGATGAGAATTCATCAGAAATGGCCAGTGCAGATCTTTCCACTTTTCAAGCCACAATTCTGTGACGTACGGCACAGGTTCAGTTGATGTTTCTAATAATTTCACACACGCATATATATCATACACACTCATACACACCCTGTGTGATGTAAATACAGTGGTTCACCTTCTGCAGTCTCACTGTTTGGTGGATTTTTTTATGCAGCACTGCATTTTTTAAAATTCTGACAAAATTCTATTGCATGAATCAGACCACTTTGTTTCGTATCTTGATTGGGTCAATGGACATCAAAGCGCTTTGTTTTGTGTCTTGATTGGCCAAGAGAGAGTCGGTCTACGTTGGAGCCTGTGTTCTTAAACTAGTTTTCATACCGATTCCTGATCATTTTACTTTAATACGGTAGTGTTAATTCACGGTGAAGTGTGTTGGCGATTTTGTTTTCGTTCAAAAGGTTGGATTTATTTCAAGCCTCATGTCCGGTGAGTAATCATTAAAAATTTTATCATGTTAAAATTATGTAGGTTTCTGAGAGTGTAAACTGTGACAATGTGGAAAATGTTTATGACAATTTTGGAAAGATGAATACAGACGGCTAAGCGGGTTATGAGACCTTAACTTGTATTTGAATAGGGAAAAATTAAACAGTCACGACTTCGTGGATTTCATTTATTGTGGGACTTTTTCAGAACTGAACCCCTGCAATAAACGAGGGACCACTGTGATGTATATAAATATAATTGCTAATGGTTGTATATGTATTATTAATATTTAACACCTTGGATGGTCCAGCTTTTCTATTCTGTTCTATTCTATTCTTGGACGGTGGGAGAAAGCCTTTGGCAGCATTGATGGTGCCCAGCCCACTCGAGGTAGAAATGCTTCTTTTGACGTGGTTAGATGACACACGATGTGACCCAGTTTGTTTGAAGCATACTGACAACCTTAGCGCATTTTCTTCTTCCGCTGCCTTAGCGTCTCTTTGTTCCTCTGAATAGGCTGTCTGGCCTTTGGACTAAAACACTTGTGCTCTGGCTTCACCTGCAGCACAGATTTGCACCTGTACCCCACTGTCTGTCTGTCTGTCTGTCTGCTCATCCTTCTAGCTCAAGGGCTTGTCTCTTTCCTGCTTCTCTTTACTTTTTTCTTCTGTCTCTCACTCCCCCGCACTGTCTTATCTTTCCATGTTCTCGCCTCTCACCCGTTCTCCCATTTGAGTTTCATTTCACGGATTAGCCTGCCAGAGACCCCACAGCCTGAAATGTCTCAATCACTTGCTAGCTTCCCTCCAACTCTGCCAGTGTGACAAAGCATGGGCATGCGCATGTGTGCATGTGTGCTGTGCTCTGCATGCATATAGATTTTATGAATTCCTAGTTTCATCCTGACATTGCCCATATTTTTGATTAAGTTCAAATATTTTTGTAAAAAAAAAAAAAGCAGCTATGAGTAGCAAGGTTAAGCTAATCTATGAAATGCAACTCATCATCGATAGCATAGCGATAGATTACCTAAAAACCTAAAAACGACGTTCAGCAGCAGATCGTTTTTAGGTCATGTTTTGAAGCTCATCTCTGCTCTTTGTCGAGTTGTAAGACCTGGATAAATCCAGGCTTAGGAGGGAGGAATCTGCTGCTTATCAGTCTTGAGAGGTGCTTGGGGCTAACTTAACCCTCCACAGCCTGTTAGCTGGCTGCGTCTCTAATTGGGAAGCGGTGGGGAGAGGGGCAGCAGGGGTGAGTGGTATTCAAATCGTCCATGAGGTAATCCTCACTCTACAAATGTGTGCTGTGACCCTGTGACCTCGCCTCTAATGATGTGGCTGCAGCAGAACCAAAAAAGGAAGACATGCAATAAGAATTAAAGAGCTTGAAGGTGCTCCGGACTGCGCTTACCATAATACCAAACTCTCAATGCTGCTTATTGAATCCAGTATTGGGTTTACTACTCTTTCACATTGTGGGCTGCAAGTTGAAATCTATTTTAGCCTCATCCTCTGGAGGATGTGTGTGGCATGAGGGAGTATTAAAAAATGCAAAGCCCTTCTTAGAGTATGTAACCACAAACAATGGATGCATTTTTGGATTACTCAGGTCCGGGACAGGCTGCAAGACTTCAGCCCACTCTGTTGCGGACATGTATGAAGAAAGAATAAGCAGAGATTAAACATTGATGCCAGGAGTCAGCTGATGGAAGCTTTGTGCAACTACATGATAACCCCAGTCCCTGTAGAGGTGAAGATGTCTCTCCGTGTGGCGAAATCATGTTTGAGTGAAGGGAACAGTTTTGCATGGCCTCATCTGATTACATGCTAGATTCAAAACCATGCAATGATTTACATTGACTTTACATAAGCATTAGACATGTAAAGTCAATTTCAAATATGCTGGGATATTATATCCACATTCTAGTGTCTGTAATTACATACTGCAGGATTTCCAACGCAAACAGCGACACAAAGACAACAAGATTCTTCAGCTCTGCAGATTACTTTCACAAAACTCATTTTCAGATATTTTTGTAATTCCCTAATTTGTTATGGCTAGATTCTCATCAGACAGACGGGAAAATAAAAGATAATCTTCTTTGATTGCTACCTTAGGGAGGCATTTATGTTCATATAATGTATTTGTCATTTTTACCTTTACAAACTTATGTCTGATTCATTCATCATTCATTTCTCTGAACTAAGGTCTGAAAATTATGCTGCATAAAAGTAAACAAAGCTGGTTAAATTTGCCCCGTCTTTTCTCACCTACTGATCATAAATATGCTTACAAAAACATAAGCTGATAATGAGGTACAGGACAGTTATTAGTACCAATGTATATCCATCCATCCATCCTCTATACACCCTTGTTCCTTTGTGGGGTATCGAACCCAGAACCTTCTTGCTGCAAGGCAACAGCTCTACTAACTGTTCCACTGAGCAGCTCCCAACGGTTTTAAAATGTCTTTTTAACATTTCTTGTATAACTTCCATTGTTTCTCTTTGTGGTTTAAAGCTAGTCGAAAGAGAAACCAGAGAAATTGATCAGAGATCTGATAATCAGAATAACATTATCATAGCATTTTGTATAGAAAACATAACTGTTTAGTCAGAAATGTGTCAGTACATTAGTAGTGACACATAGTAGAGATGCACTGATCCAATATTAATATCTGTATCGGTCTCGATATCGAAAGAAATTCTGGATTGGGTATCAGTGACAATATGTCCGATTTATAAGAACTGACCTATTTAATCTAGGATTCAAGGATTTTTTATTGTCATACCACCTCCACTTATGAAATTCAGACTCAGATCCCATATTAAGAAATTTATTACAAAAATAAAATAAATAAATAATAAAGTTAGATGGTTAGATGCACGTAGATAAAAATTAAATATGAAATAATTATTAAAATTTTTCTTGTTCATGAATTCAGAGGAAAGAAATGATGGAAAGAATCCCCTCAAAAGCTGTTCATCATGCTTAGTCAATAGACCAATAAGTTATAAGCAAATAGTCTTATGAAGGGTGGAAAGGTTTTCATTTTTAGTGGACAGCTCTAAACAAAAATGTGAAAAAGTATTTTGAGGTGGTAAACCTCAATCTTATTTAGTTAAGATTGTAATAATCTATCATAAAGTAAAACATTATTTCAAACATCATCTGCTACACTCCATTAGGTAATGCCTATTCTTAATTACATTACATTCATGTGCTTTACTTAAGTGTCAAAATCAGCATCATTCTGATTCAACTCAAGCAATGTGAGTAAAATACATGTTTATCCTCAGAGGACCAAGACTAAGTTCTATGTGTAAAATGGACTTGAATATTTTTGTTCCTGTAGTAACAGGAGCAGCAGCATAATAATAAAAATCATAGACCAGTGCTACAGAGTAAAGAAACTTAAAAAAATACAGGGTTTGAATGACTAGTTGACAAATCTTGATCTGTAGTTTTTTAGCTACAGACACTCAAAGTTGTGTAAAATTGAGTGGACTCCATTTAGCTCTTAACAGAACCGGAAGCTGCAAACAGAAGCCAATGTTCGCTTCATATACAACACAAAGTCAGGCTTTAAGGCCTGACTTAATAAAGCCTTAAGGCTTTATTTGTGAAGGTATCATGATCAAATTAACTGTACGCTGTTGTGGGTAAGTGTACTCAATCCGGTCTCTACATTGTGGTAGAACTCCCAAAACGACTAAAATCAGCTTTGATCTATCAGTGCATTCTTAGCGTGAGTTTTTGGAACAGGTTTTTATGACATTACATTCATCTTTTATAAAGCCACCTGGACTGAAATTGTGAACAACTGGTGTGTGAGATGCTGACCGTAACTATGACCAAACTGTTCTGGACAGAACTTGAAGTTATGAAGTTGGACCCATGCTAAACTTGTCTGCTTTCAGTGTGAAATTAACCAGGACCAAAATTTTAATATGCTGGTAATAAAACTAAAGAAGAATTTCATAAATGGTAGCAAAAAAACCAACTGCTCTTACAATGTCCCCAAACGACTGCCAGCAGGATGCAACCTCTGGTGATCATCAATTTGTTGAGGTGGCACATTTGTAAAGGGTGCAGCAGAGGGCTGGGTGGAGCAGTTGACTGCTCACAACTGCCCTGTCAGTGCACAGCTGTTGCACGGTTGATGCCCAACTCCTCAACCTGTCAGCGTCTTCTCTTCATGCTTCTCTTCCACTAAAGAAAAGGCCATTCACATAGATGATCTCTACACTGCTTTGCATGAGAATGGCATGAGTATTCAGAAGAACGTTTTTAGTTTTTAGTTTTGCCAGCTCCGGCTCACACATACCACATGAGAAACAACGTCTTTTGAGCTGTATTTTTAGAACGTCTCCCCTCATCTTTATTCAGCATTGGAATTTGGCTTTTCTTGTCCCCACATCACATCTTCATCTCATTCCCTTCTCAGTTCCACAGACACAACCTTAATCTCTAAGCGTCAGGGATCTATCTAACTGTCTCGCTAAGCTAAAGCCTACTGCTAGCTTTTCACAATAAAAAGACGAGAAATCTGTCAATCAAGCTATTTATTCAGCCAATGCAAATTCATTTCCAAGTGCTATTCACTCCTTGGTTGGAGACACGAAAAAGGGAAATCACAGTGATTGTTGGTCACACTAACATAATCCTGCTATAAACAAGGAAATGAGACAAAGAACTGAAAGAAAATAGTGTTGGATGACTGATGTGGACCCCAACGCTTTCCATGCAAGTTAAAAATACATATTTACATATAATGGTGTGGGGTCATAAAGAGTAGACCCAAAGTTAATGCAAATGAATAATGGAAAGTGTACATTAGGCAACTTCAGTAATTACGGCGCTACTTGGCCAAGGTGATTACCCAGGAGGGAACAGCCAGAGGACACCGTGAGAGTGGAAACTTTCTGCTGTTCTTACCAAGGCATGTGTGGAGCGCCCTTGATCAGCGGGGGATATTAGAGTGAAGCGTTAACATCCGATTAGGATGGTTGGAGAGGTGAGTAATGGAGCTGTCTTTTACAGCAAGTTCTGTATGGTTGCCTCAGCACAGCACTAAAAGATTGGTGGTTTGTTGTCACTGGCCAGCTTCAAATTTCCTCAGCTTGAGTTATGTCCTTGTCTCAGTCAAATATTGGTGGGGAGTGAGTGAAACAGATAAATAGGGCTGAGGAAGCCAACTTTTAACATGCTAAATCAGAGGTTACTGAATTTCTCTACTGAAACAAAATGCATCGAAGAATTTCAACTGACTAGAGACTAGTTAGCGTCCCGCTTGTAATTACTGCACTATTAGGTAAAGCTCATTTCTGTGACTAGTTCTATCAACCAGAAATTAGCAGCACATTTCAAAAGTCAGTCCAGTTCAACAGCGCTTCAAAAGTCTCATTCTGCAGCACCAATAAAGTCCCTGAAGGTGGAACATTCCGTGTTTTTCCTTAGAGCTCCGTGTGCTCTGCATGAAGAACAAGACCAGGCTGATTTAAAGGCAGAATGAATAATGTTGATACATTCGAGATATCTGATGTAATACGGAAAGTCTCATAGTCTTATACACTGCGTGCTGTAAAAAATTGTTTTTGGAACGAACATAGGGAGGGTTGAGTCAGTGCTCTGGACTTGAGGCGGCGTGCCACTGTGGTTTTCCTCTCAAGGATTTCTCAACAGGATAAGCCAAGCTAGCTCAGCCTCAGAGCAAGAACAACTCAGATCTTCAAGTTTATAGCAGCTTGGAACAAAGTTGAAACAGTTTTTTACAAAGTACTTTTTCATGAAATAAATAAACCAGCAGTTTGTAACATAATATGTTGTTGGATGAACATTTCACAGTTTAAACAGCTGTGACATGAAATGTGGCAGTGCAAAAACTGTCAGTATTCCGTCCGTTCATGCAATGAAATGTCTGCCGTCTGGGTTGTGGTGGATGGTAACACCTCTCCTGCAGACGAGTCTTAGCCACTGGATAGATTCATACATCTTTCAGAAATTGTTCTGCACTGAAGAGAATGAGCTCAAGATATGCCTGAAAGAATAAAGCAAACGCTACTCATGAAAAAATGCATGCATTTGCTTTCTGCTTTGAGTCTTACCTATTTATATTAAAGATGTACTGTATGTCATTAAATTCACCTCATGATATATATTGTGATTTGTTTGTATGTGTTAAAACCTGTTTAACACTTGTTTATGTCCATGTTATTTGTATGAAATGTTTGTATATATGTTGCTCCCTGTTGCTGTTAATGATGGGCAGCAGCTTAAGCTTAATGGTGGCCACCTGCTTAAATCAAACCTAAATAAATAAATGAAACATATATCTCTATATAGAAACAAAACAACTTCAATGTAATGGAGTTCTGCATCAAATCCTGCCTTTTTGTGTGACTGGAACTTGTAGTCGCTGCATTGCTGGTATTCAAGCACATTCTTCGATTCAAGGCAGCAAAACTAATTGCTTGTATTTTCATGCACTTTACAGTTCACATTTTTCTTCTCCTGGTCTGACTGTTTAACCCTCCTACGGTCTTAAGACACGTGGTCATTTAGACCCCACAGGTTTTTTTTACTTTAGTTTTTTACTCTGAGGACAGTCCGGCGGGGTCGCACAGAGCCCATGTGCTCTTTAACAAGGTTTTCTTTTTGGTGGTTTTGGAAACACTGTTGGCCCATCACCACGTGCCGACCGTGAGATTTGCAGTGCTCCTCCTGAGCATTGCACTAGGTCTGTGGGAGGTTAAACCTGAACCTGGTCCTGATCATTTACGTTTTGCAGCCCTCTGCTTCCCGCTGCTCTGTTTTGATGACGGCCAGTTACATCATCAACAAGCATTGCCACAACTAGCCAGTAGACAACAGATCTCTACCGTAGGTCAAATTTCTATTGTTTCTACTGTATAGTGTTTATTCCTAATTTTTATCTAATGTTCTTAGCCAAGAAGATTTAAGGGATTTCAGAACACTACAGTATTTCAAACCAGAATCCATACTAGAGATCCTCAGATCTGATATGAATATCTGTATCCACTGCAATATTGAAAAAAATTCTGGATTGGGTATCATGACAATTTGCCTGATTCATAAGGTCAGATCTATCACCCCACAATATTTATCTGAACTTGTTAGTCTTTTTGTACATGGGAGGTCCCTGAGGTCATCAACTCAACTAAAAGGCCAGAGGTGACCAGGCCTTGGCCGGGCCTTTTCAGTGGCAGCATCCCCATTCTGGAACAATCTCCCTCTAGAGTCTAGACCTTCACTCCTGGGCATCTTTAGACTTATTTTAGACTTATCTTATCTTTAAATCTAAGCTCAAGACTCATCTCTTTACACATGTTTATAATACAACGTGGTGTAGTGGCATTTTCACTCATTTTATTGTTATCTTTTTCTTGTGCTGTATTTTTCCTGGAAAGTGCTTTGGTCACTGTTGGTTGTTGTTAAGGGCGATATAAATTTATAAATCAGTAAATCTGTCTAATTCTATACTTTGTACTCTGAGCGACATCATGCTAAATTATTTATTTTACGTTATATTTAGAGTTCCTAATTGCACTTTCTGAACCATTTGAAAGAAGATTTGTTGCAGTTTATGTTTACATGTTTCACCAAACAAAAGTCTGTCAGTTTGAGTTCATTTATTGAAATTGGATGTTATACTCCTAATTATGCTGACTGAACAAATTAAAGTTGTTTTGTTTTTACATTTTTAACAAACTTGTGAGGCTATTGGCATATTTAAGTGTGCTGGACTTGTACACAAACATATTTATAATTCTGTACATTTATGTTTGTGTTTTAAAAAACAAACCATCTTAAATCAAGTCAGCTCTCTTTCTGTATCGGATCGGCCGATACTAAGCTTCATATATCTGTATCTGTATTGGTATCGAAAGTGAAAATAGTGGATCAGTTCATCCCTAGTTAAAACTGGGATGAGCAGAGATGAGCGTCTCTCTGCTCATCTGTAACCATGTGGCCAGACAGAGATTTAAAGAGGAGCAGCAAAGGCAAAGGATGGGAATTAGCAGATATTGCCAAAAACTCCTGGTGTCACTCAGGACATGTTACTGTAGTGCCTAAATATTGATCTGTTTGCATGTCATGATAGTAATACTTCAGATTTTCTGCTGGAAAATCTACTGGAAATCCCTCCTGCCTAGGGAATCGGCATCAACGACTCTGAATTACTTCAGTTAAGACAAATTTAATTTCCAAACGGAATTTTATAATTTCGTTTGGAATAAAGTATTTTTTGAAATTGAATGTTGTTCACATTCTACTTAACTATTCAATCAAATTGATCTAAAATAGATGTTTTACTGCTATGCCACATCATAGTCAACTTGACCTAATGACCCATCATTGTCCAAGCTGCTTCTGCGTTTCTGTCTTGTAGTGTAATGAAGCCCTGCCATCAACACAGCACATGATCAGATCTGCTTTGGGCTGAATAACAGTGTATCCTAACATTCCATTTCCCAGTTCTCTTACTGTCAGTTAGGAATCCAGCTCAAGTTTGAGCGCTAGCCTTGCTGAACATTTGGACAAAACGGAAATGCCTGCCCCTCTGGGGGAGCCGTCTGAGACACACCCGAATGCTCTCAGTCCAAATTCCTAAGGTGCACCAGCAGGAAACAGCGAGCCAAAGCGCTGTGACAGAACTCAGAGATTTTAAAGGTAATGTTTGTGGGAATTCCTGCTCTAAGGAAAAAATAAATCACCTCATTTTATTCCAATTATCTTTTTTCTCCTGAGAGCAATTAACCAATGTGTCCCATTTTGTTGCCATATTTTATCTCACACAACACAGATGAGAGTGAGCAGGGTTAAAGAATCCAACAGAGCTGAAGCCCCTCCATTGTCAAACACACCTGGGTGTAACAATTTGACTGAAACAAGTTTTCAGGCAAGCAGAGACAGACATGTTGCTCAGTGAGTTTTTGCAAGCAAGATTGAGAACCAACCCCAAACTCCAATCCACTGAATCCTCTCCCCCGATTCTCTGATTCACTGAACAGACAAGCCAGTGCAATGCTCCACACTGCTATGCTTTGCGTCAGATATCTTTCCTGCAGCCTCTCTCTGTCACATTAAAAATTCTGACTTGCCCTAGTTTGTGTGAACTGGGAAAAAGCAGCGCTGCTCAGCAGAGCAGACCAGGCATGTGTACTGGCAGCACATGCACAGCTGTTTCAGCTGTTTGGAATCAACAGATGCATGTGCAAAATAAACATAATGAATGGCAGAGAAGTATGTGCAGCCGCAAGGCGCCTGCAGGCCAATCCATGGGTCCTGTGATACTTTATCAGCAGAGAGAAGGCACACAGACAAAGGCGCAAAGATTTCATTTAGGGGTCCTGTTTACCCACAGAGATAAAGCAGAGTGCTAACATGGTCCTGCTGGTGAGCGCCACTCCCCCGTGCACAGTAGCTGACGGCCAAGTAGCAAAAAAGAAAAATCACTTTGAAATAAATATATTTGAGAACGTGAGATGGAAGCAAATAAACTGCACCAATTCAACCTGAATCCCCCACCCTGTGTAAATAAGCCATCACTGACTGTCACAGACCCGCTCCCCCAGCCAGGACAAAGCACGGCTGCTGCGTGGGCCGCCGCCGCTGACTGTAATTGCAGTCTTTCAGACGGGAAATGGAAAATTGCTCCTCTCATCATTAGCAACGAACTAAGACAGAAAACAGACACCCAAGCCTGCAAACATAATTATGATGACATGCTGGGAGGCAGAGGAGCTGCTAGAGAACACATCTGGAGCTTTCATGAGACCGCAGCACACTGACTCAACAGGTCTGGATCAGGGCTCTGGACTATGTTGGTCCCCCACCCCCACATTCCCAACATCTTAAAGAGTTCTTTTTTTAACCTTAGCAACAGCCTGGCAGACTCACTTGTGCAGGCCACAGATGGCGGGTCAGAGAGCGCTCGGTAGTAGCCGTCTTCACAGTCGCAGCGCCACGAGCCCTCACGGTCATTGAAGCTGTGCGCCGGACAGCGAGAGCACTGGAGGTCCTGAGAGGAAGACTTGTAGAAACCACGACCACACGCTGGGGACAGACAACGAACAAGACGTTACACAGGCTGCTCTGCGTTTCAATAGGAACTACAAGACTTAAGCAACTTCTGTTTGGTTTCATTTATAGATTAGTAGCAAAACCTTTGAACTTTTAATCATCATACAGGTGAAGAAATGCAAATTCACACATAGGGAGCTGGAAGCTGGGAGTTTCTGCTTCCAGAAACATCTGTCACTTTACATAGCTTGAATTTGCTGTCGATCAAGTCTAACCACGGACCTGAGCTCATTTGGAAAATTCATAGTTTGAATTTTTTTTTTCAGTTTCATTACTGAGCATTACTCAAAATACCACACTTTTCCTATTAACTAACACAACAGGTTAGCTGTCCACTAGCAGCTGTGAGTGAAGACTCAAAATGATCAATATTCAGCAGCAGTGAGGTATTCTGAACCAAGTTAAAAGAGGACAAATATGTGACAAATATGTTTTTATATATTTTCTATCACATTTGAGCAAGACAGCAAATTTTAGCAGATAAAAGTTTGAAAGTTTAAAGTTTGAAAATCTGCTCCAGCCACGGATCCTGCTGGATTAGAAAATGGTTGCAGCTTCTCAGACCTCAGAGTTAAGGTTAGCATCTATGTTCTCTAGGAAATACAATCAACCCGTGCTAATTGCTAATTTAAGATGCTTAACAAAGTTTAAAATAACGTTTCTAATCATTTTGTCTCCTCTATAAATTATTAGTAAATGTTTGTTAGTGACTGCTTTCTCGTTCACAGTGTGGCATCACCTGTGTGCTCCAAACATAAAAGACAACTCGCAATAGAAAAGCTAGTAAAATTATATCCAATGTTGTTCCCATACATATTATGGAAAAATCAACAATTTGTGCCAAAAGTTCTTTAATAAAACATAATTGGTCAAGAGTTACAATAGAAGTTTGTCTGTTCAGACGAACAGCCCTGAGGTTTGTGACCAGCGTTGCTTCTCTAAAATAGGAGGCAAAACTACGTACTCAAACGTCCAACACCAATATTGAAGGAAAAATCATTTCTAATTTAAAATTCAACAAATGCCTGGAATGTTGCCAGTACTTTTATCTGAAATAACCCAGCCGAGCCGCCTTCAAACAGGATCCCATTCAATGATGATCTCAGCAGTTCTGATAAATCACTAAATGTCTTGAGGTGATAGTCCTGTGCAAACAAAGTCCCAGCATTACACCAGGGTTCCCATCGTGAAGCAGGCAAGACAGAACAAACCTCCGCTTTCAAGTGTTGATGATCCAGTCTGTCCTCTAAGGCAGGCTGAGCCATAAAGTCAGCCGTCCCAGATCTCACACTGATGCACAAGCCCAGGGATAAAGAGAGCTGGCAGGGAATAAAACTGGAGGTCTTCTGTTCTCATAAACGCCCCGGTCAGCAGAGGGTTTTGACTAGTTTAGAACAGGAGCCATCAGTGAGGTATAATAGACATAATGCATGCAAAGATTAGCATGAAAAACAATTAATGGTCAACCTTTGGCTTTTGAAGAAGCAACAGCAGGAGTCTTTCACCTTTTATCACGTAGTAGAAAGACGGATTATGCCTGGAATGACAATCATCGCTCTGATTTGACAGTTTGTTGAGAGTGTTTTAAATAAACACTTTATTTAAAGTGTAGTGCATAAGACTGACATGACACTGACGTAACATAAGACGTTAACATAAGGAGTCTTCATGAATATTTACGACTGTTGTGTAAATAATGATACAATGCACTTCCTTGAGAATCTCCTAGCAGCCAACGCCTGCTGCTGTGTGAGGATCAGCAAAAAGAACCGAGGCCACATGATTTCAACAAAAGTTAGCTCAGGGTTCTTTAAAAAAAAAAGTAAGTAAATCGTTCTGATTCCAAAACAATCTTCAAGAAGTCTATACTTCAGTGAATAGATCTGCATACAAACTATGAAATTACACTAAAATGTATTTTTCATGAGCTACTGAGGTAAAAGGTCTATGATTATACTTCTGACTCCCCCTCGATTTCAGATCCCCTCTTTTGTTCAGCTTATTTTCTTTTCCTTCAGCCACCAGCCCTCCTGACAGCTCTGGCAGGAGAAGGACGGAGTTTTCCGCTTTACCACTTTCAGGGACGAAAAAGACACCAAAGCTGAAGCTGAGGGGATCCGGACTTTGGCTACATGAACGCGCTGTCATTCTCTATTTATTGCTCGGCTGCAGCCTTGTGAAGCAAGGCCTTTTTTGAAAAAAAAAAAAAAAAAAAACAAGTAATGACATGATTTTATCTTTAATCTTTCTTTACCTTTGTGAGCCAGTAATTGAAAACAGATCCAGGAGGAGGTTGAAAAGCCTGAATGCTGACTGCACAAGAACTCTTCACAAAGCTCTCAAGTGCTTACTCATCATATTTAGCTTTTTTTTTACCATTTGTAAAGTTCTGATGGGAGATAATATTTAGGAAACAGCAACGTAAGCTGCATGTAGTTGCAGTGTCTGATATGCAGTGTAAACAGTGCCACATAATGACTCTGAAGGGCTTTCTCCAGCTGCTTAAAATTGGCTGGATCTCGCAGCGTTCAGCCTGAATGCCAGCCATTTGAACATTCTGATAAGGCGATGAGCCTGTTTGCCTTCGGGTTTCTAAGAGCTCATCTGCTGGGTGGCCGGCCTGCTGAGGGGAGAACCCAGCTGGGACTGGAGCTAACTCCCACAGTGACAGCAGACAGGAGGATCTGCAGCCCACAGCAGAGTGAGTGGGAGGCTTTCACAGAAGAGTTAAATGCACTAAGCCCATAACTAAGCATAACTATGAGCTACAAGCTGCCACTTGTACTATGCTTATCCTTCATTGTTTAAAAATGATGCAGGCTCTTCAGGTGGGTGTTCTCTTTAAATTCTTCCAGTGATTTAAAGGCAGGACTTTATTATATATAGATACATTTTGGTTTTACTCAGAGGCGCAAGCTAACAGCCAATTAATGTGGCCCAAAACAATATTTTAAAAATATATTTCATTTCTGCATTATATGGTTACACTGGTGACGATATAATACTCATATAATTTCTGAGCTGCATTTTGCTTATGCCAAATTTTTCCCCATTTTGCTGTAATTGAACGTACAACATTACACAAGCAAAGATGCACTGATTGGTTCTTATGCTGATCACAGATCGTTTTCTGATGGTTTCATGCAGAGAGACATCTGCTTCAACTGATCAGTTCAAACTCAAATCTGTCTCTTTGCCTTCGCTCTTGCCATCTTTCCAGTTACATCACAAATACATATTTATTACTCAAAACATACATGCTGGAAAATCTGGTTTTTAATTACTCACATTTGCTGTTTCAATTTCTTTCCACTGACAGTAGATGTGTTTATCAGTGCACCCAGCTGAGTTTAGCAGCCGGAAATGTTTACAGAGCCAACAAGGCGTCAAATGAGGTCTCAAAAATCGAACGGCTGTATGACACGGGCAACTAAGTGTTTCTGCAGCTCTCACCACAACTGGCAGTGCATTGAGTGACAAGTACAAACATAGCCGTCCCAGCCCAGCATTCCAGTCTGTCGAGGAGTTCTCCTTTCCCTGCCTCTCCATGCTGCAGGAACGCTCTCAGTCAAAGCCAGTTGATAGAGAGTGAGGCCTTTCTTTGTTGACTGTCCCTGCAGCAACACTTTCTATCTGAGGAGAAATAACTGCAAAGCAATTACGTTGGCTGTGTTTACCCGGTAGCCTTCCCATCTGACAAAATGACTGACACCTTACGAGCAAACAATGACACAAACATGTTAAAACATTGCACAACAGGCCCGACTCTAACACTTGCAATGACTTTGACAAGAGGACTTACAGTCCATCATGTAATTACATGTATAAGGATGAAGTGTTTCAGAATGATGTGTTTGGAAACTGCACTTTTAAGCCAGTCTGGTCCTCTTCTTGAGAAGATAAAAGGTGTCAGCAGGCTTGCACTTGTGGACAAGAGGTCAGTTATAAAAAGCTCAGAACCCGATCCAACAACGGGCTTATTCACGACACAGACAAACAAGTCAGTCCCTTGAGGAAAAGGCTGAAGTTTAGTAGACAAAGAAAAAAAAAGTACTGCTACATTTGAGCCAGTTCCTCAGCAGGCTAAAGAGAAAGCGATCTATAATTTCCCTTCCACTGGCCGAGCATTTTCATTCATTCATGTTTGGTGGACAAGCTGCAGTGAGCAATTTTACAAAGAGAGAGGACAAAGAGCCTGGGAAAGGACAGGTCCCAGACTAGTGGGACACAGATAATCAAACACTCCTGTGGCTACAGTGTCTCAATCAGAGCCTGGAGAGTAGGACCAAGTCTTTTTATCTTGCACTGACACATATGCACAAAAACGGGAAGAGGGGATTTCAGTATTTTCCAAAGACCGGCTTCATTTCCTTTGTCCTCTGAACTGAGTATCTTAAAATTCTTGAATTGGATCCAATTTTTCCTCAGAGTTTGGCAGTGTCATAACTCTCTGGGTGACGGACAGCAAAGGAGGGGAAAGAGCAGAGTCGACTCCTTATTTACCAAGTCCAACTTGCTCCGCTTTGTTCATACTGAAAATAATTAGTGGCCTTCTCTAGAGGTGACACAATGGGACTTAGGTTTATTTTCTTAACTTAGTACTCTGTTTTTGCTGAGACGTTGTGTTCTAAATCCGACCATTCAGGAGGAATATGTCTCCAGCAACAAGAATCAAACACTAGTAAAAATTGGACAATAGTTTTCAGATCCTTGTTACATTCAAATGATGGGTTTTACATGATGTGAATGTATAGATGGACACATGAAAACACCAATTCCTTACAAAGCCCGGAGCTGTTGACTGACTGATGGGATTTAGACGTTAAGCTGCTGTCACACTGTCACCTCTACGTCAACTTCTAAGCCTGACCCTCAGCATCCCGGCGTCGTTTGAGTCTTCACCAGTACAGACTGAGCGCCAGGACACTGCCAAAGTCCCCTTCTTCACAAGTCCTCCAGTGAAGCAGGGAATGAGTCCAATGTGTAAATCAAGAACTCATTGAACTCACCCCCTTCTTCACCAGAGGACTTGCTTATTACTGCAAACAAACCTGCAATCTGGCTATTGATTGCTCTCTTCTTGCTGAAAGTACTGGTGAACAAGACAAGCAGATACTCAAAAATCTCTGACTTAGTGGAGCTAATTCTTATCATGGCCACTTACCAACAAGGTGGCCAAGTCCAATCCACACCAGAAGTACCAAGAATGAAGACACAGTACTGATTACTTAGCTCTTAACATAATGACTTACATGTCAATGTGTTTGTACTAATATATATATTTGCATAGGAACCCTACATTCCCATTACAACAAGCTTATTTGTAACCTTGTTGAATGGGTCATAAAAAGAAACAAGTTTATATTCAGAGCTTTGAATAATTAAGTGCAATTTAAAATAACCATTGAGGAAGGAAATCTCAGATATACCAGTGCAGGATGTTTAAAAAACCGTGGCCTAGAAGCCATCTCTAGGAGGACCTGAAAACTAACCTCCTTATTTGCTTACAAGGCACAACTCCCATCAAGGTTCAATTGTTTATTGGTGTTGAGCACAAATGAAAGGAAATGGTCAAAGCACCGAAACTGGGATATTGAATTTCCTCACATCGAACAGGGCTAAAAGTGAATTCAAGTGTGAGACTGTGGGACATTCCGATTGTTGTTGGGAGACTGCTGGAACCAAAGTGAGAATGACTAGTGTGGCCTCTTCTTTCTCCCTGGTCTACACATGATGAGTGCCGTCAGGGCCGGGGCCTCCCCACTTTCTTCTCCGGCCGCCCTCCCGTCCGGCCTGATTACGTGTTAAATCCGCTCGGCATATGTGGAAGGAATGTGTGCAGAAGGGATCCAGCCATGGCTGTGGAGACCCGGGCAGAGCAGGATGGGAGATAGCACCCCATTAGAGTGATAAAAGAGGCAGAGGGAGGGGAGCAGCTGACAGGACCAACACGCTGGCCCCACCGCTGATGAATGCCAGGTGGAGCGGGTCAAGCACGATAAAGGAAACGGTTTATTTTCTTTTTTTCAAAAACACTAGCTTTCTGTAAAATGATAACGAAGGCTGGCCTCTGAGGTCGTTATAAGCATCAGCTCGAAACACGGCCTTGGTTTAATATGCATCCTGTCACCTGTGGCTTCACAATCTCTGCAGTTATATTTCCTTTGAAGGATGGATCTTAATATTCACATCTGAGCGCTCGCACACAACCATGTGCTGGTTGTAATGGTTCTGCTTTCTGCATGCCATTTTTCTCCATACCTTATTATTGAATACATTCTTCTACCAAAGAAAAATGTATTCTTACTTGCCCTCAGTGCTAAGTAGTTAAATTTGACTGTAGATTATTTTGTCACTGACAGATTTTATTTTGAGAAAGTAACAGGTTTCAGATGTTAAATTATGTCATTGTTAAAAAAAAAGCCCGCTTTAAAATATATGGTAAGAAAATTACTATGGAATTATGTGACAAAGTGCTACAACAGAAACAAGGACATCGATGAAGAGACTGACGTAAACCTTTTAAAATAACAGGAAAAATCCCGGTATTCTTATGATTAAACTAAATCAACATGTATTAAAGGGGTTCAATTTGTGCAAAGGATCAGAGTCCCAGCATGTCCTTAATATGAGAAATTATTTGATTATTAAATTCTGATAGCCTCTCTGTCTGCTTGGTATTTTTTCTCATCTTTTATGTTTCTACATGTAGATTTTGTAATGGGGTTTAATAAGGTAAAAAAAAAAATCACAAAATTCCATGAAAATATTTAGAAAGTTGCACCACAAAATCTGTGATTTGATCCATAGAAGTCAAACTAAAATGTTCATGTTTAGATCCGAGTTTGGTTCAGTCTCACTGAGCTAATCTCTGCTACACCTTTACAAAAATGTAAGGCTCTAAATAAAAACAAGTTTTGTTTACTCATAAACATTGGTTTATTGTACTGTCCATCAGTACAAGTTATGCATTATTCAAATTTGTTACGTTGCTTTATTTTAAAACCTTTTTTGGTTTTTCCATGTCCTGGATGACAGAGAACCTACAATAGGTAGAAATAATGAATATCTGGGAAGCATCATAGCTTAAATTTAGGCTCAAACCAAAAAATTAATTCTGATTTTATTTCATGCTTTAAAAAGCTGTGATATTATTGAAGATGTTAAGAAATGAAGGCATAATTCCTTTTTTCAATCTATTGCCAGTTGCTCTGCTTCCTCTCTCCTCTGCTCTCGGCTCCCACACACTGAGTTGTCAGCCACTCAAAATGCTCAGCCCCTCCCTCCTGTTTCAGACTCTTCTCATTAACGTAAGAGTTAGAGAGCTAAATATCATTGAATATTTGCTATATTCGACCAAAAGAAAGCTCAACGCTCTCAAAGCAATAGCCAGTTTTGCTGGTTTTTATTTCCAAGGAATAGCAAGGCAGTTTATCATGATTCAGCTAAAGTAATGGGATAATGAACTGCAGTCTGATTTTTATTGTTAATGTGTTTCTTAGCAGTGATAGAAAATAAAATGCGTTACATATCTTTTGCTGGAAGTATTTAATTACTGGAAGTTTTGTTTGTGCTGCAGAGCCACAGATAGCTGCTCAGGTCAGTCGCTCTACCTGAGCCTGGGCTTCTAGTGTTGCTCCTCCCACACGTTGGACTAAACCATTATTCTAACAGGGGGGGACCTAAAAGTTCATATTATTTTTTTCTTAGATGAATCACAAACTTACTTCATTCTTTGTTTCTTTTATCTTTTCGTATTAATATAGTTTACATACAAAAGTTTCTTTGATTTTTTTTTTGGGAGGAAAAAAGGGGAGTCAGGGGGGAATTCTAAACTTTTTCAAGATTTGGGGGGGTTAACTCTCCCACCCTCCAAACCCCATGGGATCTCCAACTGTGACTGGAGATAAAATTGTCAAGTGAAGAGGATACTTAGAAGTTTGGAAAATCTACATAAATATGAAGTATGACTTCGTGGTGAGCAAACAGTCTGTTTGTATGAATGAAAACGTGTACCAAGAAAATGGAATGCAATATTTTGCTTCCACTCTTCTCTTCTGGGCACCTTGTAGTCGCTTTACCCTTGAGCCCAAAATGTATTCCAGCCTGGGTCTACCTGACATCACTAGGTGAGTGGGAGTAACAGGGGTTAGTGAAGGCCTGGCAGCTCAATTCTTCTCCCCTTGGCAGGTTCATCTGTCGTCTAAACACAAGCACTTGTATAAGATAAGTTGGTGTGAGAGCAAATTAAATCATTCACTCCTTGCAAAAAAAAAAAAAAAGCCAATTCACCTTTAAACTCATCTGATGGCTTCTATCACGGCGGGATCCACTGCTAAGACCATCATAATCATTCTCTGTCATCTGTTTCAAAAAGCTGGATGCTCTAACAAGCATGAAATGCCTCTTAAAAGCCCAACTGCTATGTTATGTTTTTCAGCTTCACTTTCAAGCCGTGCGATTAGGACCATGACCGGGTGTTCTGACTATACGGAGGGATGTCAATAGCTCACACAGAGCTTATTTCTTATGCATTAATGTTGCCGTGGGCCTGCTTGCATTGCTCTGATTAGATGTGACTTATGTTCTTTGCCTCAATAAATAGTAGGCCTCAGTGTGGACATTCATCAGGCTCTGTTTACTGGCCTCTTATGCATGCTGAACTATGGCTGCACCTCTTTTATGGACTAAAGCCTGTGGTGTTTTCCCCTCCGATGTAAGAGCCTCTACATCTTGTGAGTAATTTAGACATGCAGACCTGTGAGGAATCCTGGCTGGGTGTATTTCTCCTTCTAAGTCAATGAAACACTCAACTCGTGTCACTGAATGGCCAGTATTAAAACTTTTATAACAGTTTAAGTGAAGGATGAATATTTATTAAACCAAATGCATTTACTATCATTTTCACCAACATAGTGACGCTAAAATATTTGTTTGCTAGTCTTTTTTTTTTGTTAAAATACAAAAAAACCAAATTGAAAATCATTGTACATGTAACTAGACAGCTAGCACTGCTTTACTACTTGTGATTCAGACAACAAATTGCTAAGCAGCTTTTTGATATTTTGACAGTTTATCTCTGATGATTAGCTGCAAGTCTTGAGATTGGAAAGGCTTTCATTAGTTTAGATCAGGCCTAAAAATCCTACCTGACCAGACAAAAGCAGCACATTTGCTGCACTGCATGAAGCCGGTATGTCTTTTTGACATCTACTACCCAGTGACGTGTGGTGAGGTTCACAGCTGGTGAGGCACTGACTTAATCATAATCAAATACACAAATATAGACCCCCTACATGTTATTGTTTACATGCGGAAATTTTGCACAAGCAGACAATGGTGGAGGGCAAAAAGATGATTCTTTTGCATGTCATCTATGCCTGCGCAGTAATTCCATTAACTCAATGAAACATGGAAATGTAGATATTTTACATTAGTTCTGTGCTCCACAGCAAAGGAAAAAACTGTTGAAGTACAACTCAAAACTACTTTCTTGCTGTTTGAATCTGCCAAGCCACACACAGACTCGTTGCCATAGCAACTGACAACAACGCCATTTTGTTTCAAGATTTAACACCAAAAAATACTCCCAATATTTCCCACACAAAGAACAGAACATTCAGTCTGTTGCAGTAGTTTGGTTTCAGGCTTAATGTTTATTGTGTGTTTATTAATAAGTGATCACTGTGGTAGATTATAGCTACTACTGCTTTTAGCTAAGCTAACACAGCATTTGCAGATTGTTTCTTTTCTGAATTCTTTACACATATAAACTGTAGCCCACAACACGAACATAACATTGAAAAACTGAATGACAAAATGTTATTATAGTCTTATCTTTACTATAAATGAATTATGCGCCGTTCATTCTGCACAAAAATATCCCCTCAGAGGGGAATCCCTGCTTTCTGATTGGCTACCTGTCACATTCAGGTTGAGTTGTTGCTCCCAGTCAGGAAAAACCCAACGCTGCAGCGATAAACTGGCCAAGACAATCCAACATGTTGAATATGCTTGATTTAGACCGGAGCGGCCACAACGTTCTACTGACTGGACCGATCAGTCGTAACACACCTCACACTACAGGAAGATGGGTTACGATCAGGGCTCGTTAGAAGATTGTTGTAAGGGGAAAATCAGGGCACAAGATTCTGTAGAGTGAACTGGGCTTCAGGGAGGAGTGAACTATTGCATCAAGTGGTCCATATGCCCATCTTCTCTATTTAAATCTAATCATTATTGGAGGGCAATATAGTATATAGACTTCATAATCTGCGTCTTTGGTTGAACGCAGTTTTTATTTCCACTTTGGTTTTATGTTGTTTAGTTTTTATTCAAGTGCTTTTTTTGTTAATGGAGCTGAAAGTCCATTTTATTTTTGTTTTTGTTTATTTTGTTTACCAGTTCCAGAGTTAAATGTTCTTTTGAAAATAACTATATTTATTTTTGGCAGGATGTGCTTGCATTTTTATGTCATTACCATTACATCAGTTTAGAACAGTCTATATTATATATAATATTTTTTTTTTGCAATAATTTTTGAGACAATTAATCGCCCAGCAAATTTGTTATCGTAACAGGCTTAACCAAAATGTTAAATATATGAAAAATAAGGAGATTCACATGAGAGAAGAGACAAATGAAGAGTGAGGTTTGATGAATAATAATTAACATGGCTAGTATTAAACGATCTTGTACAATGCGTAATGTTTTCCTAATTATGTCCAACCCTAATTTGCACTCTGAATCCAAATGCAAATGCCGTGGAAGCCATCGACTGGCCTTTGACTCACTGGTTTGGCTCATTTTGGCTCAGTGGTTGGAAAACTGTAGGTTCGGTTCCGCCGTCCTCCCAGACCACATGTAGTTGTTCCCTTGGGCATAGCACCAAGCTGCCAACTGACCTGTGTCCATGAGTGAACCAGACTCATGGTGTAAAGGCACTCTGAGAGATTGTTACAAGTAAAAGAAATACAGCAGAAGTTCAGTCAATTTACTATTTAGCTTGGGGTAAAAACAAATCAAATGCTTCTCATGGTAAAATGACAATCTGCAATTTCATTTAAAAACTTACTGATATTTTAACCTGTTTTTAATAGCCTGACTTAATTTCTTACTTGGTTTTAGTGGGTAAATATCTTTTTGGAGGCTGAATTGTATGGACCATTAGTTATAATTCTTGGCCCACTAGTTTCTTCACGCCAAAGATGGAAGAAGCATTTCAGGCTCACAAATCACATCAAAACACAAAAAGCTCAGTCTTTGCTAATTTATTGTCTATGATACCGAGATCAAGTTTCAAACACCAACGTTTTCTCATCAACAACTCCCCGCGGTTTGGAGGAACA
Source organism: Phalloptychus januarius (assembly GCA_902982915.1). Classification (NCBI taxonomy): domain Eukaryota; kingdom Metazoa; phylum Chordata; class Actinopteri; order Cyprinodontiformes; family Poeciliidae; genus Phalloptychus; species Phalloptychus januarius. Next base: position 1,062,386 of record CADWAE010000127.1, read on the forward strand.
GGAGAAGCAAGGTCACAGTGTCCATGAGGCCATAAGCAGAATAAAAAGGAGGCCTTGAAACTTGTAAGAAACGGCTTAAGACTGATTTGGCATTATGCTGGATCCTCTCCCCAACCCTACACATACTGGGAAAGGCTCTGTCTCTCTGCCGAGTTCCACACGTCCACACAACCAGGCCATTCATCCGAGGTACCTGTGCTTAGCAGGAGATAAGTAGCTTTCTGTGAGGAAACAATGAGAAGATTAGCATTCCCTTACACCGTGTTGGAGGGCACCAAGCTTCGCCCTCTAAGAAGGGAAAACCCAAAGGAAGCGCCGGCTCGGATGTACACAGCAAAGATCAAAGCCACACTCTGATTAAGTTCCACTGAAAATTAAACTCATTCTGCTGTGGTTTGGGTAAAACTAATACAATAGCCAGTTCTTAAATGTGGAAAAGGTTTGACTAGCTTTCCAAAGAAAACATACTTATGCTCGTTTCAAATTTCGTGACAGTTTAATTGAGCATCATGACCCTAAATCGACTCCAGGATGTGAGATTATTCAGAGTATTTACATACATACTTCACCTAGAAAGGATCAGATTATTGACTCCAACTATGTACAGATAAGATAAACTAATTTCATTTTTAATCTTAAAAGACGCAGCAGTTTTTCCTACTGATACTGATTCTTTAAAACTGTCTCTGAGAAACTGCAGGTGAAACTTCCTCACTTTCATTTTATCTGGCAGGAGGTAATTATCTCAGAAAGGTACTTCTTAATCTTAACTTAAAATAAGTGGAGGACCATGAAGTGAATGCTGTTAAAGAAACATATCTGCTGTGGTTAAAAAGGAAATATAAAAGAAGGAGTATAATCTCAAAAAACACGACTGCTTCAACTCCATTAGTCGCTGCGTACATGAATACAAATGCCAAAACCAAACTTAAACACCTGTCTTCACTCTCATTCAACTCCTGCTGATTTACAGCTTGGATTTGGATGAAAAAAATTGAGATCATTCCATAATTAAATGCAGTAAAATGATGGCCTTTCTCTCTGGCTCTGCTCTGTCATGAATCTGCACACTGTCTTTCTGAGGACCTGGCTTTTTTGAGCTGCTGTGAGCGTTTTCAAATGGCTTCTCAGTGACATGGAAAATACGCCTGCCTAATCGTCTTTTGTTTAGTTCATTTAACTCACATGACAACAGGAGAGTGGGCTCTTATGGGAAACCAGGCAGATACCTGTAATGGATGACATGGTTTAAAAAAGGAGTTGTGCTGACAGACACTGGAAGACAGAAGTGAACTCTCCATTATGGGGCTGAAAGCACGGGATCCACAAGTGTGACAAATCCAAAGCACCTTGCAGCCCAAGCAAAACCGCTGCTAGAAATGTCCCCAGTCAGCAACTGAGCATTATCTCTGGATTGTTCCTGTGCCTTCCACCCCTCCTGACCTTGATGCAGACTGTGTTAGTCCAGCCACCCCAAAACAAATGCAACAAAAAGAGTTAGAACAATGTCAAGCTAGCTCATCCCTGCAAAACAAAGACATCGCCTGGACTCAGATGAACACTAAAGCTTGTGCAGGTCTGGACTGCCATCAAAAGCATACTTCTTGATTTCTGACCTTCCTTTAGCTTGTTTTCAATTCAGAGAATGAAAAACCTTTTGGACCTTCCATCCATTTCTGTAGATCAACACAGGGCTGTTGTGTCAGGAAGGTTGGAATACCCTGAGAGAACTCATACATGTATGGTTGGAACATGCAAACGCAATGACTCCCAGACTGACAATCAAATGTAAGACTTTCTTGCTAAATGGCAACAGTGCAAACAAACTACAACTTGATGCATCTTAGAGCAAACCATAGGACTGCAATAAAACAATGACAATAGCTAATGATTGCAAAAGAGAAGTGATCAGTATCAAAAGAAATTTCATCCAATGGAATGTTGATCCTTTCACTGCTCTGGAACCTCAAAGCATTATGGGGGATGTAGGGAACAGCAAGGCTTTAGCTCAGTGTTTCTCAACCTTTTTTGGGCCAGTGCCCCCCTTTCCATTATCCAGGTCCCATCAAAGAAGATGTAGGACACCTGCACTGAATATTAGTTTATTATTAATATTACTGTCATTATTGTGGATGTTTTCATTTTTATGGTTGTTTCTGTATTTAACATGAAAAAAGATTTCCCAGAGAACAAAAAAGGCGTCTACAAAAAATGTAATGAATATTCAACTTAAAATCGGTCGGCCTAACAGCAACCGATCAGATAAGAATATTCTTGTTCTGTGTAATTTTATGATGTTGTTAAATCTTGCACAAAATGACCTGATAAAAGATGTTCAGCAATACCAGTTTAAACTTTGAACTGAGCTTAGCAACATCAAAACATGGATAGAACTGCAACTACATTAATCATAACTCTTCTTCTCTTCAGTGTTTCTATGGTGCAGCTCTGTGCTGCCTTCAGGAGAATGGGACATCAGAGTATCATCCATAAAATTTCACCCACATGGCATTTATTGTGCAAACCAGAGCTTTCAGTGGAAAAACAAAAGTTCCAGGTCCTTTTAATGCCATACAAATATGAGACAGAAACATGGATTATATCTTTATATAGACCTGTCTATTGATTTATAGATTAATAGTTTTACTGGACAGAAATTACAAAGAACAAATCTGGTTCTTAATCAAATCCTAATGAGTCAAATTGAAAGTGTCATGGAGTCACTGAGATTAACACTGACATGAAAGATAATATTAAAGAAGTAAATATATCAAATCTAATCAAAAACATAAATAAGTGATTCTGTAAAATATATTTCTTAGTACTAGATGTGATCTCAACAGACCCATCGCCCTTCAACAATTTTATTTTACCTTTTATCTGAAACAGTGTCTGTTTATTTTTGCCATATAGTCCCATATATTAATTATTGCTCAAAAGGTCTTGCCATACAAGTTTATTCCTCTGTATTTAATTTAGTTTCTTAAATTTTGTTCTCTATTGATTTCCATTTAGTTTTCTTTGATTAGTTTTATCCTCTCTTGGTTTATTGTGTCCTGTTGCTAGCTTTATTTTATCGATTGTATTGACGCAAGCAAACATTCATTCATTCATTCATTCATTCATTCATCTGCTGCGCCGCTTAATCATCATGTGTTTCACCTGATTTGCCCTCATATTGATGGATTCTCGATTCTGATTCACATCTAGTTCGTTCGTCGCTCCGTCCTGGTTCTCCGTCCTGGTTCTCCGTCCTGGTTCTCCGTCCTGGTTCTCCGTCCTGGTTCGTCGTCGTTTTTTGTTTTGTACCCCCTGCGGTGCGGGGCGTCGGGAAGGACATCCATGAAGAGACTGACGTAAACCTTTTAAAACCACGGAAAAAATCCCGGTATTCCAAAGGTGCTGTGGTTCTACCGGTTCATCCGGGTCACTCTCAGCTCCGACGTTAACTCTATAAAACGACCTGACAGGTGAATCTCACAGCAACATCAGCCGGTGTAACGAACACTGAACTGATGCTAAGCTACCATTAGCAAGAGCGGAGCTAACAAGAAGCTAACAAACACGGAAGAGAAGAAGAGCTGCCATCGATGCGGCTGTAGCCGAGCATGTTTTAATGTCACACAATACAGTTTTTAGCAAGTAGCTCAACATCTAAACTGGTATTATTGTGCATTTAAGGTGTAAAGTTTATCTTCGAGCAAACGCCCCCAAAGGAATCCCAGCGCCCGGCTTTTGTAAAAATGTCCGCCAGCGCCCCCTGCCGCCCGTTGAGAAACGCTACTTTAGCCGCTCAACCCCTCATCTCCCAGTTAAACAAGGCTGGTGAATCTTTGGTTGCCTAGCAACAAACTGTTGAGTAAATAAATGCCCAACATAATTGGGCTTCTTTCACTCTCCCTCGAGTCCCATTCAACCCGGACATCCTCCGGACACTCCCCCACAGAGAGAAGCTTCTGTGACCACAGACAAACTGACATACAGGAAACAGCAATCCCATCGAACTGTAGACTGCAACACCGAACTGACAACACAGTGGAAGCAGTCACAGGACCTGTAGGGTGACTGCTGCAGCACTGAGAGCAGGTGGTGGGCCTGGTGGAGAAGGAACCGGGCGAGGCACCCAACAAACTCATCAAACTTGCTTGTATCAATTCCAGTTGTGGGAAATGAAGGAATCTGTCAAGAGAAGTGTTGGCAATCGGTAAACTTCACTATTAATTCTCAAGTATCGGCAGATAGCAGCACAATCAGCGAGGTTCATGGAATACACACAGTATGTGTGAGAAGTTTAATTTTTCTTTTTTTTAGGCAGTTATGTTCTATACGTTTGGAAAAATAATAATAATAAAAACAAGATGGAGTAAAAGGAGAAAATGAGTAGCAGACCAGCTCAAGGGAAAATTGTAAATAAAAGACAAACTAGGCAGTATTGTTGAATATTTAAAACAAAAAACTAATAATTAAAAATGAATATTGACTGATATGACATACTTGTGTCTTAAGTTTTTCTGCCATATCGCTCAGCCCTACTTTGCATGATTAATAATTATTTCCATGCTTGGTTATTATGAAGCAGTAATACTGGTGTTTGATACTGAATACTGTAATACTGAAATTCTGACAGAAGCAGCTGCATTTTCTGCAACAAAGCCATCTTGACACTTTTCAAGTTCTACTTCCACCTCTCTGAATGTTGGTGGAGAAGAAACTGTGCAGTTATGTAATAAGTTATTGATTTTCCTCTTAAAGGAAGATTGAAGCACAGAGCCAGGGGTCTGAGGTTTCCAGAAGGAGCAGCTCCACTGACAACCCGGCGCTCCCTGCTGCTTCTTGAGGTAGCGAGACCCCGGGGCCCCTCACATATCACTTTCACCTTCATGCCACAGGGACACAACACAGAACACCAAAGCCATTGTCTTCTGACATGGAGTTCGCCTGTCTGATCACATCCCTCTCAAGAAGCCAGCAGGCAACCAATTACAAAAAAGACATCTGTGCCACAGTTTGGATAGCTAAAAAGGGCAAAAGCTTAGAACGGCAAGAGGTTTGAAAGCAGAGATCGATGGAGATGTCTGAACCTGTTAGTGCAAGTGGAGATGAGAGCCTCTGCACTGCAGGGAGGGCTCCTTTGTCATGCAGGGGGGAGGGGCACAGAGAGGTGACTCCTCTGGTGATCAGGGGTCAACTGCTGCGATCATCCATCTTCTTCTTGACAGTGTCCTGTCAGCCAGGGCGCTCATGTTACTAAACACAACCGGCAGGCCTCCATTGTGTTGCTGCGCCGGTCTGCAGCCATGTGTAAATGACGGTAATATTCACCGACCTCATGCATGGTCTAATGTGATCCTTGGCGTCGCCTTGGAAATAACATTATCTGACATAAAGTCACAAGGTCACAGAAAAGGTCTCCTTTTCAGGGGCTTACAAAGTATAGCTAACCATCTGGCTTTGTTTGTGTGAGAATGAGGAACGTTTTCTTGGATTCTCTCCCTTCATGTGATGCAGCGTAGAGTCAGGGCAGATTCCAAGAACTCAATCCCAATAAGCTGTCACTTTTTTATGCTTGCTAAATTTAAAATATGTCCAATTCACATTTAAAATAAGTAAGAAAATAAGTCTTAGCCTGGAATGCATGAACACCAACAAAACATCCACACCCCATCACAAAGAAAAGATCTTTGACTTTCATAAAAGAGCAGAAATCTGATGACTGTCTTAATTTTAGATTTTCTCTCCAAATGCTTTACAAAAAAGAGTAATGTCTCTGAGTTTATTTCTAATGAGCTAGCTTGCAATGTTGCTCAGTTCTGCAAACAAGTCTGGTGAATGAAGTCTAAGGAGCCTTCAGCCTGACAGCCATTCATCACGTAAATCTACTCAACTGGAGAAAAAACAACTAATTGAAACCAAAGCACAACTTAACAAGAATCAACTAAAATATGTAAGAATCAAAAATCACAGAAGAATTTCTGAAAGTACAAACTGACACTAAAAGCCCGCTCTTCATCTATGACTGGCCCCAACAGTCTTGCATAAGAACTATTTTCATCTCCTTATCAGCTATGAGATGTTGATTATGATATCAATGTGTGAAGTAGATGTTCCTTATTTTAAGAATAAAAAGGGGAGAAAGTATCGTGTAAGAAGACATGGTTGTCCTGCTCTGACATGAAAGTCAGAAAGTCTCAGGGAAACAAAATCCATGTTGCTCAACATGAAACAGAATTTTTCCATGCTGTAAATTTCTCATCATCGTCCCATTACATGCTTACAGTAAACTGTAAACTTCTCTTAATCACACTATAGTTCATAAAACAGACAATGACGTTGATGAAACACCTCAAGGAAATGTTGGGCAATGACACTGACAATAATCAGATCTGATTCATGAGGTAATTAGAGAGACTTCAAACATCTGCATGTCAACTTCCAATAAATGTTGAAACTTGGTTGAAACATTTACTCAACTTTTTCATGAAGCAAATTATTTCCCCATTTTCAGCCTAGACATCTGCTTTATCCATAACCTCAACCAGATCCATCCTCAGTGGGTTTAAGCCACTCTTATTAATGTCTTTTATCAACGCAATCATTTATTTGTTTTACTCATATGTTTGTACATTTGTAAAACTTCATCTTAATTTAAAGCTTTGTCTTATTCCATGTTGTCACCTGTTTTGTCCTATGTCATTTTTTGCCAAAAGAGTGAGGCACAAAGGCAAAACGCAATATCTTTGCAAAACATATTGTGGCAAAACAATATCTTTTTGCCTAAAATACCTTTGAGAAAGAAAGATATAGTGATATTTTAATTTTTAAAATCACTTCTTTGGCAAATAAAAAATTTATTTAAAAATGTTGCCCTGATATTCATAAGACAAAAATGTTGATTTTTGATTTATTGCAACATTTTCACAACCCAAGAAAGGTGTTCATGATCCATGTTCCATTAAGTACACACCGTTTGCATTCGAGCAATAGCCCCAACACCATCTAGACCTGAATATTAATGTATGATGCGCTTTATGGTGCAGCCTTTTCAGTGCATATGCCAGCCCCACTGTTCCTTTATCACATAACACTTGAGAACAAATATTCACCAAGCCTCAGACTAAGAAATGTTTCTAAACTGAGGCATTGTGTTTAATTTGATGTGTTGACAGCGCTGCTCGATTCCACAGAAAGCACGGCTGGCACAGACCAAACCGCATGTATGTCGTCCCTTTGCTCCTCCTCATTCACAAGTGTATATTTGAAAGGGCAGAGGGTGAGGGCCTGGACGTGAAAGTAAAATAAATAGTCTTCCTCTCTGCTTGCCAAACCCCATTTACTAATTTGCTGCTTGTCCATTCCTAACAGGAAGTACCAGTGGTTTTGTCTACTAATGAGAAGACATTAGAGCAAAAGACCCACACAGAAGTATGGTGATGTAGTCAGGATTGTATATAGGAATCAGAATCTGAAACTAAATGTGATCTCTTATTTTTTTTCACATTTTACAAAAATAACTTTTTGTCCCTCTACCAGTGGAGAAACTGAGATAAGCACAACTAACTGTTGGCGTAACAAAGCATCAGAAATGAGGTTCTAGCTTTTCACACACCTACAAAAAGTTAGATGATAATATAATTCCTCCAAGACCTTAGACAATTATTGATATGACGAGTCAGCAAAATCACCTGGGAAAAAATCCAAAATATTTTCTGAAAAGTTAGTGTTTAAAAATGTTGCTTTTATCTGTCAGTGGGTTTTCAAAATCAAATAAGTAAAAAAAAAATTGCAATATGTTTTTGTTCCTCTAACAGATAAAAACCTTTTTACTCTGTCTGACCAACAATTCAGATTCAACTGGGTCAAAGGCTAAATCTTCACATTATTGGCAGTTTACATGATCAATGACTCAGGTTCTCTTTTCCTTACTCAGTTCAGTTCCTTTCGGTTTCACTTAAATATCTTGGGACTCCACCCCTAAGCAATCAATTTTATAACATTGTCAACTCTAATGGAAGTAGGATCTGAGCAAAGAATGCTCCATCTGGGTGTTTGACTGCTACCTGCCAGGTCGGGACAACAGACAGGAAAAGCCCTGGGAAGCTCTTCATAGCAAGCACACGGTTGTGACAGGATCCCATCCATCACCAATTTATTCCAATTCCGAGTGATTTAGGTCCATTTGGGTCTCCTGTGGGTTCAGCACACACCTGTCATTTGCATAATTAAGCTCTGGGGGAGCAGTAGAAGACAGTCATTTGCTGCATTAAATCCTCACCTTATCAATCAGAGGGAACATCAAGACACATGAGGACCCATGACACTTGGCTTCCTGCCTTCATTTGAAATGCTAAACAAAACTTTATCTCCATGCCTGAAGCTGGGCCTGGCTACTCCAACCGCCAACTGGCTTCTATGCATGGTAACTGTCTCAGGGAGATGAAGCTCTGCCCCTTCCCTCGGGAGGCTCAATCATCAATCAGTCTCCAACTAACTTCTGTCTAAGTCCTAGACAGTCAAGACGGATGGTGCCAGCATCTACAGGATGCTGCAGTATCCCATTCATTCTCCTGTTAGTATGCACTAAGAGAAATAGCTCCAAGATGTGAAGCATTTTATCTGTTCTCTAGCCGCCACAGTCGGCTCCCTTGTTTGGCCGAGGGTCACTAGTTAATCATTTCACCGGCGCTGGTAGAGATGTGTCAAAATCAGACAACATCCATTCTCGGCATTGAGTCAAACAAAGATACGAGTGTCCCCCAACAAGGACCTGTTCTGTCTGAACGACTCGGTGGCTCCGCCACAACCGGCAGACAGTGCTGAACAGAACCAGCGGATGAATGGATCCTATTTTCACAACGCACACTTCTTCGCAAAATGAAACCCTAGCAGGCTGCCGGGACACTTCAACGGGCCTTTTTCAACACTCCCTCCACAGAGGCCACCGAACGAACGCAGCGGGCGCAGAGACTGAGTGACATTTACTGCAATACACAGAGTGAAAGACACAGTGGGAAGAGGGGAGGGGGTGGACACAAGTGAAAGACAAGGGGTCTCTCTTTGCAGAGAGTGATGAATGAGTGGATCACAACAAGTTTTGGAGAAGGTCTTTCGCTCCACACAGGGGGGTTCTCAAATGCTAAAAGCATCAACTCCACCTGCACCAACATGCCGGCTGGATACTTCACTCACTGCTCAAGTCATTATCATAGAATCCTAAAACAGGCTCGTCTTAGGAGAATAACTACTTCATAAGAACTGGTGCTCATCTGAAATTAGGACATCAAATTAAGGGGATGTAAAAAATAGAAACAGCTTCGTTGCCAATTAAATCTGTGGCACTGAGTCCTAAAATCCTCCAAAAGTGGGATTTGACAATGACAGGTTTTTTTTTCTGGATCTATAATTTAGCAAAGTCATTTATGTGCATGTGTGTGTGTATGTGTGAGTGTGTGTCCACTGCGAAATTACAGAAAGCACAAGCCATTTTCAACCAGTATTACTGTAAAATAATGTCCAGCACCCTCTGTCCACAAAACTCAAAGGTTTGTGGGGAAACAAAAAGCGACCCTCAAAGCCAGGGCACTTTTCCTGCCGTGGTAATTAGTTTTTAACCAGGTTAATGCAGTGGAAAAGCAAGAAGGCAATAAAATCCAAGGGGCACTACTCTGTTTCTTACAGTGTGAAAATAACCCTTATATATTGATTTCATCATTCAGATCATCTATTTTGGATCTGATTCAGGAAATTTGCCTCATATTGTTTTTACAGACAGTTGGACTAACTGCTCTGTTGTTCAGCTGATAGAAATACCTTGAATGGTTTCTGTTCTTCATGAAACTACTGAATGGACAAGTTGGTGTCAATGGAGCCACTGCCAGAAGTGCTGATGGTGCAACATGATTCTCATTTTATTTAGATTAAGCATCCCTTAATGCAGAAGTGTCTCATGGCTCAGCAAAGATAAAGCTAATAAAGGTGCAGCGTCAAAGCTGGAGTTTGATTCACATGGATTGAAACAATGCGGGGATCAACTCAGCGTGCTGCTGCCTTACCTAGAGGTACTTCCTTAAGTTGGCCCTCAAACAGATTAATTAATGGAGACGGGCTTCCGTTGTGGGGCTTTGCAGTGAGACACAATAAGAAAAGGTGGTTGGAGCGATTAGTTTTGAGTTGCAGCGTTCTCCCTGTGGAGAGAAGTTCTGAGCTTTTCTTCAAACCTGAGGGCACGACTGGATCTTATGCATATTAAAACAACAAGAACAATAAGAAGTCGCTCCATGGGGCTGAATCAGTTATAGCCTGCTAACATTAGAGACATAACACAACTTGAGGCAGGCTGTGTTGCTCTAAATTACATGGCCTAATATATTTCATTAGCACACCTCCCTCAGAGGGGTCCCTAATGGATGACAGCGTGGCAGAAAGCTCGTCTGCCAGGGATGCTAATTTGTTCTAAAGCGCATTCCCTTCCCTTATTACTGGCTGCTGCTCCTTATAAGTGGTTCAGATTGAGGTTGACCACTTTGAAAAAAAAGGTCTTGGCTGATGATGCACGCCACTTTAATTCTATGACCTAAGACGGCCCGGTTTAATCTACTGGATCTATTCTAAGGATTTTTATCATTCAAGCCGGGTAGCCCCCAAAAACCAGTCCTGCGAATATTTTAGGAGAGGAAAGGCAAATTATCTTCGACATTAGTGACTTTGCTCCAGCCTCACAAACTGAACCCTTCCTCTTCACTGCTACAGAAGAAGCTGCCGTATCTGTTATCCGTTGTGTCAGGACTGTTTGGGGGAACAGGATGGCACAGCTTCCTCTGAACCAGTGGACTCTGCTGCTGACTGAGTCCGCTTTGGGTCACTTGAAGAGGAAAGTGTTTGCGCTGAAGAGCTCAACTCAACTTATTGTGTAATCCCTAAGTCAACAGACTCAGGCCGATAAAATGAAGAGCTTCACGATCAATTAGAGTAGAATCTAATGATTCAGCTGTATGAATCCTTTTACCAACACAAATATTCAGTCGTCCATGTCCATATTACAAGTTTGTGAAGTACACATTTATTCTTTTCATGCTATTGCTGTGGTATGACACCTCTAGCCACACAGGTTAAATAAAGTTCAACTACTTACGCTCACAAGCATCTCCTTTCTGATGAAATCCAGCTTTGCATATACATTTCCCAATGGGCACGAGCCATTCCCCTTCAGCACTGCAGTGCATCTTGGGGGAGTTATCGGCCTCCTCCTCAGCATCATTCACACACATGCCTTCCACCTCCACCAGCGAGGAGAACTCCGATCCTGTCACCGTGTCCGGGAAGGTGGCCAGATTCTCAATGATCGACCAGCACTTCTTGTAGTAGACTTTGACGGAGACCAGGGCGATGCACGCCCCGACGTCCTGGAAGGCGAGGTAGAACCCCCGCCTGGACAGGGGACCGATGATGCGCACCTCCGTATTCAGCTTCATCTTCCTCTCGCCCAGGTCTCCCTGGGTGAAGCTCTCGTCCGCCGCGATTGTATCAATTTTCACATACTGATTCTCCCTCAAGCCCCGGCCAACCTCGGAATCTGTTTCCTGGTAATACAGGTTGAACGTCTCCTTGCAGGCACCCACCACACCAGGCAGGCTGTTACAATCCCTCAAGGTGAACTTCAGCTCGACAAAAATTCTCTGGGCATCGCCCTTCTCTATCCAGTTAGTCCGAAGCCAGTTGTTCTGATTGGGCTCCATGACTTTACAGACCTGGTAGGTACGAATGGGTGTGTAGTTTTCATCCAAGCCACTGATCTCTTCCCACTAAAAGGAAATAAGATGCATTAAAAATGAATCTATCCATAAGGAAATGCATTTCAATAATGCTGTGAGGTGCAGACCGAAACTTAAATTGGAGCTGATCAAAATAAAGGTGTATGAAATCTAGAGACAATGACCTGCAGAAGGAGGAGGAAGATTGGATGTTCTATCTTACACACACATCTTTAAACAATGATTGTGTTTTGTTTATCAGATTGTCCTTGCATTTTGTATTTTAAGAGTTTGTCACTGCTTGCTTTAATCAGACTTGTGCAAGTGGTTCACTTAAGGCCTTTGTGCTCTGAATGTTAAAAGCCGGCTGCATTCGGAGGCACAAACCAGCCTCGCGAACTCGTCCCTCTCCTGCTCCTTTTGTAAGAGGAGTAAGAAATCACAGTGCATCACCTGCGTGTGTGTGTTTAAACCATTATTATCCTCTATCACACAGCAGAGAAAGCATCGACATGCAGAGGGCATCCACTGGAATGCATGTGAGCAATGCAGGGATTCTGCAGACTTACCCCATTGGGAGGATAGGAGATCCACTCCAGCTCTGTCTGCTGCGCCTTCGAGTCCAGTAGAATCACTAGCGACAGGAAACCAAGAGGCAGGTGGTTAAAACTCACTTCAGGGGCAAGGGCCCTCACTATCACTGATGGGTCATTTGCGTGCGTGCGTGTGTGGGGCTGTGTATGTGTACCATGTTTTTATATTCTTTGAGGACCTTTTTCTGTCTAGGTGTGCATGTGTGTCTATCTGTCTGCAGCGCAGAGCTACCTGTGACCTCATTCCTGCAAGCAGCGGCTCTCAGACAGAAACATGCAACAAAAGGCGCTGCAGCAGCAGGAAGGTCCTGGTCTGCTGGGAAACTTTCCATTGAACACTGGAAACATCCGGAGGTCGGTCATCATTTAGTGAAATATTTATATGCGTAATTTGCAATTACTGGCTGCTCACTTCAGCTACTTTTAATTGTTTCATTATGATATCAAGATAAGAACATGAATGCTTGTTGATCATTTTCAATCATAATAATCAGAAGACCGTTGAATGTTGGAAAACTAGCGGCTCATGTTGGATGCGCTTCCTGGCAGCGCATGGCGGAACCGCGGAGACTTCTGGAAAGCAACTTCTTTAAAGAGGTTTTATTATTAGCAGTTAGATCGATTCTCTGAGAGGCTTGGATGGAAAACAGCCCGGCTGCGCTCAGACGACGCGCTGTGCGCTTTGTGGATTCGGAAAAAGCCCGCAGATAGAAATTTAAAATTCACCTCATCAGATCAGCTGGCGCACAACACTGTGCTGATCGACTAGCTACAGTTTTTTATATTATGATCGTCTTAAAAACTCAAATTGATCCTTTGGTTTCATTTTAGAATGTCCTTCATTTAATATGTCTGATCCGAAGTGCAAAGCGCGTCCAGTTTTTCCTTCCTTTATCTATTTTGTTCCTCGCAGCCTGGCTTAAGTTGAGAGTCTGGAAGCCACCGCGGCTTCGTGGCGGACTGGCGTATTTCAGGCTGGACTGTCAGAGCCGAGGCCACTTTGGAGGAAATGACCGTCCAAAGCTGCATCTTGATGGACAAGGCCGGCCTGCTCATCGATCCACTCATATTACCCAGTTAGTGGAGACAGATCGCAGCGTTAGCGCTGAGCGAACGAGCTGTTAATACCTAGAACAAAAAACAAGGCAATCTGCAAATAATCCACGTTTCAGGATTGGATCACCGCGCGTAAAAACAGCAGAGCAGCCCGGCGCTCTGCTGTGGCTGTCGGGCTGCCATCGCCGCACACGCTTCGCTTCTAAGAATAATAACAAAAGTTAAAATAATTGATTCATAACAAAACCAGGGATGTCGTAACTTTTGCTATTTTTTTCCACAAGGACGTGGGTTTATTCCGGATAACGACTTGCTGCTCCGTGGGACAGGCGAAAGCAATCCAAACTTTGGGAATTCACCTTCTTTGGCGTTCTGCGCTCCCCCGCCGCCCGCATGGCAGCACAGGAGAAGGAACGGCGTAATCCACAGCCACGAGCTGGAGCTGGAGCCTGGAGCTGGAGCTGGAGCTGGAGCTGGAGCTGGAGCTGGAGCTGGAGCTGGAGCTGGAGCCGGAGCTGGAGCGCATAGTGCCGCTGCGGGTTCAGTCTGGACCGTAACTCTCGCTGCTGCCACCGTCTCTCCCGCTTCCCATTGACGACACTGAAGCGGTTCTCTGTAACGATCCGATGGTCCCAGCTCAAATAGTGTTTGCTGCCGCGGGGAGGAGACAGGCAATGCACGGCTATCAGTCACCCAGACGGGCGGGTGGCTGTCCAATGGGCGCGCACCTAAGGAAACGTCATGAAAACGGAGAGCAAATAGGGAGCAAATGCTGGTTTTCTTTTTTTTGTGTGTTTTTCTAGGGAAGACGTAGGAGGGTCTGGAGATGGATCAGATATTTAAAGTTTTCCAGGGGAGGAAATGAAGGGAACCTCCAGTTCAACTGGGACGGTAGAGACTGACCACGTGACCGAAGGAAAACCATATTTTAATATCAAAGCAGATTTCATACTCGTTTTCAAAATATCTTGTTTGACATCTAAAAATGTTTTGCAGATGTCGAGATGAAAGAGTCCTCCGCCATTTTTCTGATCAATATCATCATCTTGTTTCCTGCAAAGTTTCAGTTTGCTAAAAATAAATGAAACTGCTGTTTGATTTAAAACTGAATATTGATACAGTTTTGAACTCAAACAACAAAAAGGCTACACAATTCAACTTTTAACTGGTATGTCTTTATTTAATTGTCATTTGTTTTGGGGGTTTTATGTCATGTATTATGCTTCTGTTATGTCTCATGTTTTTGGATGTGTACTATTCTTCAAGACTGCTGGACTTGAACAATATACAGTCACTGAGGAAGAGAAGAGTGTAGATTATACAGTGTTAGCATTTCACCATAAACATTTGTAGTTAGTGATATTTTTTAAAATACTTTTGCAGATGAGAGCAGATTAAACCCTGAGCTCGTCGACTCAGGGTTTAATCTGCTCTGGGAAGCTTCAGCTTGAAAACTGGGAAGCTTCAGGTGGGACACCTTCAGTTGGGACACTTTCAGCAGATGGGACATCTTCAGCTGGGACACCTTCAGCTGGGACACTTTCAGCTGGGACAGCTCATCTGTCCTGTATGGTGAAAGAAGCAAAAAATATTAAAACATTACATTAGTAATGTCATAAAATGCTGCTGAAATAATAAGAATAAAAAGATAAAAGATAAAAAGAATGAAATGTTGCTCAATTAGTATAAAAAATAACTTAATTTTTAATCATCTAACTAATATAACTTTTCATAATAAACCGATATAAATATCTCCTTCTTACTGTTTCCGGCTGAACATCCCACCCTGACCCTCAGGTTGTCAGAACATAATCATTTTTCCAGGCAGCTTTTACAAACTAATATACAGGAACCAAATGTGAAGAATTATTTTGGGTAATATCTTTAAGATTCTTTTTATAGTGCAAACTCCTACATTGCTGCAGTTATGTTACTAACTGAAGTCTATCTTCAACTAATTTATTTATTAAATAACAGTAAAATAAATAATAAAAATCAATAATTGCATATTATTATTTCTAACATAGTTTATAAAGAAACACAAAGTCAAACAAAAATCTATATTTTTTTAGTCTGCTCACTGAGCACACCAGTCAACAAATCCCACGGTTTATTTTTTCATATTTTCAATATTATGTTTGATGAATGAATGTAATTAACATTAATTAAATTTGAACAAAATCAAGTTGTTTATAACTGCAAAAGAACTGAACCCCTCTGGGAAGTACCTTGGCCTACTGGATTTTATTCTAATTTTTCCACATATAGTTTGAAAGATTTAACAAAACTTTTAAAGTTTCAAAGATACAGATGGTGTAGACCATTGAGCAATTTCCTATTAGAGAAAAGACTTTCAATTCCCCCCTGGCTGCTGCGTCTTTAATGTTTTTGCCAAATATAGCATTTGATGGAGGGACATTAAATGGTGTTTTTATCTGCAGAAGGTCACCTTAACTAGCGGAAAGTCCCACTGAGACGAAGCGTTCACACAACAGGAACTGATTCACTGCTGCTCTGCTGCTTCTCACACATTCAGCAGAAGGATGGACCAGGGTGTTAAAGCTAAGAAAAAACTAAAATAATCATAATTGTGAAAAACAAGTAAAAATTTGAAAGTTAATTTCCCATTTCTCAGATGACTTGGCATATCAGTTAATATTGAAAGCGTAAAGCTGGGCTCATTAATGCTTTATACGTACAGCTTTTTTTCAGGTCACTAATTAATCTCCATTACTCCCCAACAGGAGAAGCAGCTGTAATTATTGTCCACAAATATTGATTAATAAACTGTGCTTGTAAATATGGACAGGAATCAACAAGGACTCTCATCAAGGTTTATGTACTTTTGCTTTTATTGGTTTTTATTTGGTCTGTTTGGCCTATTTATTATGCAAATTGCTGCTAATCCTTTCTGACTTCAATAAACACTGGAATCCTGCATGGATGTGTTTTATAATGACTGATGAAATGAATCTGGATTAATGTTTCTGCTTTTTAATATTTTAATTGCTTGCATGTGAGCAGAGCCACAACAGTAAACAGCATGAGAGGGATAGAAGCTCAGATTTTCTTTTTTTGTTTTATGCATTCCAACAAAAGTCTCATTTTTACAAGAGTTCCGTTTGCCCGTTTCTCCTTAGTAGGAACCTTGCAAATGTATTCACACCCCTTAAAACATGTTACAGTCACATTTTATTCCAAATTATTAAGATGTCATGTGACAAATCAAGTCACATTATTAGGAATTATTCATATGTGTACAATTCTTCACTAAATTATTACTATACTAAAACTGTCAAATTACTAAAAATTCCTGGATAGAGATCACAACATTTTTGTCCGAGGCTGTCTGCAGGAAGCTGAGGCTCTCTCTTTGTGACTGTTTTACAAAAGCAAAAGAGAGAATGCAGGGAGGGAGGGGCTACCTGGGCGGATAAGCTGCGACATATCCTGAAGTGGGAGGACTTTCCCCCAGGTGGTCTGTGCTGTTGTATGAAAAGTGTGTGGGAAAAATGTTACAAATACTTCTAACGCCCCTAGCTAAGGTACAACTGGAAACCTACCAAGACATGATATGGTACCCAAACTGACAGGCCAGGCGAGGGGAGCATTAGTCAGAGAAGCAGCAGGAGCCCCATGGTGGCATGGTATGGAGGAGCTGCAGAGAGCCACAGCTCAGGTTGGACAGAACAGATGAGATGGAAAAGCACCTGCTTGCACTAAGCTTCTCAGATGAGACCAAATTCAATCTTTTTGTCAAACAAGTAAAACACTACATGTGTCTGAAAAATAACGCAGCACATAGCACCTCATGCCTGGCTGAAATCTCTCCTCTTGAATAGTGGCTTTGTTGCTCTCTTGTCCATGGCCTCTCTGTCCACTTGGCATACAGTTTCAGGGTGACGGAGTGTGAGTGAATATGAGTAGCTCCTTTGCTTTGTCATTCATTTCATTCTGTCTTCTTAGTAAATAATTTTCTAATGTCTTTTACTGTAAAATTCACAGCAGATGTTAACATCAACCTAATTCTCCACAAATCAGAAGATCAAAGCAAAAGAGACCAGATATGAATTCATGGTGAAAAAGAACCAAATGAACTGGAATTAAACCAGCAACTGTTCAAGCAGATCATTTGCATTGGGAAATGAAACACATGCTCAGGTTTGATTTAGACACAAACTCTCATACCCTTAGCACCTTTTAATCTTGGATCTTTATATCAATAGATTTTTCATTGAAAACAATTGGCAGGCAGGCAGACGGACGGACGGACGGACGGACGGACGGACGGACGGATGTATTCATGGATCGATTTCATAAATGCAACAAAATCAAGACGTCTAAGCATCTCAATACAGGTAAAAACATAGTTTTGAGTACATTTGTGTTGGTAAGTTTTACTGGCCAGTGGATATATTTTACTTCAGCTCCATATGAAAAATAATATTTCACCAAACCTGTGGTCACATTGTAAAACTATGCATGTCTTGCAAAAAAATAAAGAAAAATCAACTTCAGTTGCAAACTGCAACATTGCTCTGTTATTGCTGTTTGTATGATCGCGCTTTGATCTATTGTGGATTCCTTCTCATTGCTCACATGTTGTATTGCAGCTCATTTTAACCAGTTCTGTGGTACCACATACCTGCCCTGCTGCTTGCTACTGGCAGAAACAGTTAGTGGGCTTTCAATGGCCACCTCATTGTTTGTCTGCCTGGCTCCTTTGGTCACATAATATATTTAGTATTTATGAATTTAAATGAGGGAAGAGTGACTTTTTTGAATTTATTTTTTACTCTTTCTACCTTCATAGCACACTCCCAGATCTGCTCGGCTCCCTCACTGTGTAACAACAGTGTAATTACTCTCCTAAATTCTGGAAGGTCATCTAGTTTTGGTTTGCCACCCTTAGAATATCAGAAACTCCCATCTGGACATCCCTTAGAAAACCTTCTGGAGGTAGAACATTCCTCTTTATTAATTAAAATTATAAAGCTGGCAAAAATGGCTGCCCCTTGTATGAAAGTTAGTACTGTAAGAGCATATCACATTGATCCACTTTCTGACCCGAACACTGAGGTCATCCTACATATCACTGCTAGATGCTGCACAGTATGATACTAATATGGTGAAGTAAAAAGGTACTCTAGTATAACACTGTCATTACTTGGTAGTGATTTTACCGAGTATTTAACTGGAACCTGGTTTGGGTAAACAGAGTCTTAAATTATAACTGGACTCAGTGGCAGAAGATTCTTCTGTTTTCATTATTATACTTTCAAGAGTTTTCATTCGGCCATGTCAGCTGATCTGAGGCAAACAGGACAAACTCTGAAATGATCTCAAACTTTAGAGTTTAAAACACAAGTGTGACATGCTGCACATGTTTTGTAAATACAGAAGCAGAGAAAAAACAGATATGTATATTTGAAATTCTCAATGTATATTTGAAATTAAAAAATTATAGATGAAACTAGTTTAAAGCAAGAGTGTCAAAATCATTTTCATTTTGGGCCATTTTACCCAAAAAGTTATTTTGCTGTTGTTGATTTATTCCATCCATCCATCCATTTTCCTGCACCCTTGTCCCTCACTGGGGTCGGGAGGGTTGCTGGTGCCTCTCCAGCTAATGTTCTGGGTGAGAGGCGGGGTCACCTGGACAGGTCGCCAGTCTGTCGCAGGGCAACACAGAGACAGACAGGACACACAACCATGCACACACACACTCACACCTAGGGAGAATTTAGAGAGGCCAATTAACCTGACAGTCATGTTTTTGGACTGTGGGAGGAAGCCAGAGTACCCGGAGAGAACCCACGCATGCACAGGGAGAACATGCAAACTCCATGCAGAAAGACCGGGGCCGGGAATCGAACCCAGAACCTTCTTGCTGCAAGGCAACAGCTCTACCAGCTGCGCCACTGGGCAGCCCACTGTTGATTTATTATTTATCATTAACATTAAATAATATTTAACATCTTTTCACACTGATGTAATTTGGCCCTATAAAAATGGGCCAGATTTGGCACGTGGGTCTTGAGTTTGACAGACATGGTTTATTGAACATTTAAATTCTCATCTTCAGACAGAAGAATGAATATTGTTCCAATTAAAGTATTAAATTACAATTAAAGAAGTTTGACTGTTCAAAGTTTTCACTTTATAGACATCAGCTCTCTCCTGTTTTGCACCAAGAAAACAACATTTGATCCCAGAAGTTTTCTGAACAAATCAGTTTCATATCTCTGGTAAATGAATCTTGGTGGTTTTCTGTCAGCAGTGAGTTGAGATGTAGTGGAATTTGTGTTCTTAGTAAATCTCTTTAAATCCCTCATGCTACCCCTGTGATCTCCCCTCCATGTAAACTGGTGTGTGGGTCACTCCGCTCTATAGAGCTGCTAACCGCGCACTTCCAAAGATTTGACTATGCTCTAAACAGCCCTTTTATTTTGGGGAAGGTGTGTTTTCCTTTCCACAGGAATCTGTTAAACATTCATCCAGTGTCTTCATCAGCAGGCAGCACTTAGCTCCTGTGCCAGTGTTTCCTCCCTCCAGGCTCAAATTACATGTCTGCTATGGCGCCTACAGACTGCTGAGGTGTGTAAAGAAGTTGGAAATGTTTCTGTACACAGCCGCACCTTGTTCCCGTCCTCCCTCAGCCAGCAGCAGGCTGGTCCAGGCACTCAGCAGCCCTGCTGGGGCCAGTCTGAAGCCTGCCTGTCAGGGCTCTGGAGGACAGCGACACCACAAGCTTTAATAACGGCCATAGCAAGCAGCCCAGAGGCCCTGTCAAATGGCAGTTTGGTTTCACAAATGGGCAATTTTCTTCTTTTTATAGATGGGTGATACGGAAAGGCCGTCCCATAGAAAATCTCAAGTGTTGGAAGTCTAACTGATACTGTTGTGGGGCAGCTCAAAACCATTTGCACCTGACAACGTTTTGTTGATAATCACATTCTTGCTCTATACTCTCTGAAACCTCCATGACATTTTTAAAATGCAAAGCACCAGAAAGGCAGTAATCATGCTTCACCAAAGTCTTCCCCCTTCCCAGCCAGCATACCCAGGTGGGCCCCATAGGGGGAAAAGGTGGGCAGACAATATGGGTCCCACACGGTCACATGGGTTATTCCCCCTCCCTTGTGTTTGAAGTCATGGGTACCTCGGGTTGCAATTATGAAAATGTTTTCATCAAGAAACAAGGAAGTACACCAAACATTTCTCTGTTCCAGTTAGGAGATTCAAAGAGAAAATGGGTTTGATTTGTTAAGCTATCCTGTTCTGCATTGCAAGTTCTACAGTTTTGCCGCATTATGCCATTAAAATGTATTCTTTCTTTCAATTACAGTAAGAACAACAACCAGACGACTTAATGGGAGACAGAATTAATAGAACCTCAAATTCCCTTATAATGTAACATTTCATAAAGCACAATTCATCCACTTGCTGTGTGCACACTGAAGGCTGCCACATATGAACACAATCCTCTTAAGTCGGCTTTGATATTTCATGGAAGTGGAACTTCATTAAACCAATAATTAATAGGCCTTTTCTCATGCACTGCCCAGCTTTCATAGTTTAATTTCAAATGATCCTGGGATCACAGCTCTTCATTTGCCATAAATACAATGGATTTATAGAAAGTTCACAGTCAGTGAGTGAAATGTCACAAAGCTGCTCCTCTCGTTTCCTGTGCTGATTGCTCAGCCCGTTTTCACAGCTGCATTGCTAAAATATAAGTTATCCAGACATCACCGCTTATGGGAACCATGTGGTCTGTCCTGCTGCATATGTTTTGTAAGTAGTTCCTAGTTGGATCATATATGAACTGCATTAAGATCAGTGGACTGCATGAATGGTGCTTCTTAGAGTTACCAAGGCCATTTGGCTTGAAAGGGATTCTACCTCAAATAGAAGGTAGAATCTTCTATTTGAGATTCTACCTTCCTCAGGTAGAATCTGAGGATTCTACCTCAACAGTTATTGAACTCCAACAGTTATTGAAACTGTTGAAACTCCAACAGTTTCAATAACTGTTGGAGTTATTGAAACTCCAACAGTACTTCATGGTGCTGGATTTGGGCAGGTGCGATCTTCTGTAGTGGTCTGACTTGTCGTGGATCTCAAGAAGCTTTTGACTGAATCTACTTGTTATATAATAAATCTCAAGGTTGTCCATAAGGTTCTTGTTTGCGTGCATGTCTTCAGGCTCAAAAGCAGAGCTTAGAACATGTAGAAGACAAAGTTCCATTTTCATCTCATCCAATCAAAGCACCTTTCTCTTCATGCCATGAAGGTGGTCAAGACTTCCAATGTCTTTCTCCTAACAGGAGACACACTTTCAGAAGTCTCCGATTTAAAATGTGCACAACTAACAATTGAGCTATTGATCTCTGCAGCTCCTCAAAGGTTTCCTGGAAGAAATCTTGCCTTATTGGTTGCTTCTCTAATTGATGCCCTCCTTGGCTGACCTGCTAGTTTAGATGGACAACAGTTGTGCCATTCTCTCCTAACATTGTCAGATGATGGATTGAACAGAGCACAGTGAGATGTTCAAATCTTCATCCATCCATCCATCCATCCTCCTGCACCCTTGTCCCTTACTGGGGTCAGGAGGTGCTGGTGCCTCTCCAGCTATTGTTCCAGGCGAGAGGTGGGGTCACCCTGGACAGGTCACCTGGACAGGTCGCCTGGACAGGTCGCCTGGACAGGTCGCCAGTCTGTCGCAGGGCAACACAGAGACAGACAGGACAAACAACCATCCACACACACTCACACCTAGGGACAATTTAGAGAGGCCAATTAACCTGACATGTAGAAAGACCAGGGCCGGGAATCAAACCCAGAACCTTCTTGCTGCAAGACAACAGCTCTACCAGCTGCACCACTGGGCAGCCCGTTCAAATCTCCAGTTACTAAATAGATTAATTGTAAAAGTAATAATTGCAGTGGTATCAGAATAAATGGGTTTGGATGCTGATCCACACAATGATGTTTTTTTTAAATAGTTAATTTTTTGTTCTTGTCAGGTCACAACCTGGTGCTATAGCTTGTGTGTTGATATACAAATACAATCCACACAAGTATAAAGCTCCGAGAACCTGACAAAATATCATTATTATTATTATTATTATTAAGTAATAATAATAATAATACCCTTTTCATCTGTTGATCTCAAAGAACAACATTTGAAGATTCAAGGAGTATGAATACTTCAGCCTTAAAACAATTTTTATTTTAAAAAAGAAACAGATTTTCTCCTTTCCGATGTTTTAAGGAATTGATTTAAAGCATCTGTGTGTGAAACAGGATTAGCAGAGAGCTGAACCCTTTTCTGTGTTACCAAACAGTTTGGACTGAGAGCTTTTTATTTCTCCCATCCAAATGTAGCAGTAGGGTTGGATTAGCAAAGTGTCTCCTGTAATTGAAGCTCAGTTTTGGGATACAGGGTGAGGAAGTCAGTGAAGGTTTCCAGTGCATGAGAGACGAAGGCGCCTCAATACCAGAACCCATAAGGGGGATGTTTCATTTCAGTTTCTCAGGCTGCCTGTGTTGCAGTGCTGAAGGAGTCCAGTTTGAGCTGCGTGTGGCTGGTGCAGCCGGCCAGCCAGCCTGTCCAGCTGCTGTCCTCTGCCCAGACACAGTCCTCACCAACGCTGCATGTCTGACACTCAGGTCCCCTGAGAAAGGTCACAAATTTCATGTTTTCACTTTCTATTGTGCACTTGCTCTGGTTTTGTGTGTATGTTTGGTGTCCTGTGTCCAACTGATTTCTGATGGCATGCTTCCAATGGAGAGCAAATTAATTTTCCTCTCCCCAACACCCAACAGGCAAAAGGAAAGAACTTCTTTGCAGTGATGCTGGTGAAAACGATAGTATGTAATGATGTAAAGCTCAGTAAAAGAATTTGCCAAACAAACTGCATGAATATAGGCTTCATTACATTTCATTTTAGTGTCATTTGAGCAACAAAAGTGAAAACAAAGGACACTATAATTCAGTTCCATCCACTTTCATTCAAATGAAACATAATCCGAGTTCTCAGCTCAATTTGAATCCATTTCAATCAAGTTTGGTTTTACTCTAATTATTGTTATCTGAGTGCTTTCAAAAATATTCATTCCTTTGAAATTTTCACACATTTAGTCAAATCATGATTATGAAGTGTGATGTATTTTTTGGGAGCTTATTTTCTATTTGTAGCATGTAATTCGGAGATGAAACAGTGAAAACTGCAACCTGATGCAGCTCATCTCTCTGCTTGAGGTTAATGTTTTCTCTATATTGTTCCTGTGATTAATTTTATTTATTTTATTTTTGTTAATGAATTGGGACAGAATGTGAATGATGCTAATTTGCATTTTTATGTAGAGTGCACAGTTATTCATTGCACAGGATTCACTTCTACTTAGCCTATTGCACTATTATAAAAAGCCTTTTCTAGTATCCAATGCTCTTTATTATATTTAAAACTTGTTGTTAACGCAGATGAAACTAAATTGATGTATTCTTCCAGGTCCAGTCATTGGATTTTTAAAATATTTTTTGACAGACCAAGTCTCAGGTGTTTATCTAAAGTCCCAATGGCATTTATGTTTAGGACGGACACATCCCCCCAGACACACACAGATCTAGGCTACGTACAAGAAGTTTTGACACAAAAGACCTTTTTTTTCCCCACAACTTTAATAGTAAAGGGGGTTAAATAACAGAGGTGGGGACTCAAATCACATGACTTGGACTTGAGTCAGACTCGAGTCATTAAAATTAAGACTTTAGACTCAACTTGGAAAAATGTTCAGAGACTTGAAAAGTCTTGATATTTTACCCCAAATCCAAAGTTTAAAACATTATTTATTATGTAGCCCCATTAATTAATGTCATTCATTCCATATTAACAGACACAGACCAACTCTCTGTTTTTCCACACTCCATATGTGTGGGTGCATAAGCTGCAGCACAACCAATCTAATTAAGATTTAAAAATGAAAAAAATGGGGAGGAGAAAACGAGAGACGAAAAAACGCTCAAAGCAGAAATACTCCCAAAGGTAATGTCATTTGGGTACATCATTTATGAAGTATCCAACAAAAAACGGATTGCAACACTTGCAACCTGCAAGAAGAAGATCTCAGATGGAGATGCAACAACTTCCAATTTTGTTTGACATTTGGAGTTGCACAAACAACGGTATGTGAAACTTTTTCAAGTCTCTGAACATTTTCCTTTTGCTATGAAATAGCTGACTTTAGTTAACTTTGTGTTATTAGCAAGTGTACTCTGGGCTACGTTGATGATACTGCTTAGCTTTCACTTGTATGCTATTTTTTTGTCATGCTATATAAACCCAGTCCTTCACAAATACTGTGCAGCGTTTTCCACCACTTTTCCACCGTTTTCCAACGGTGGAAAACGTTTTCCAGCGTTTTCCACCGTTTCCACCACCATCAAGATTTGAGATAAATACAGATTTTAAAAAAGACACATGGTCTATTATTTACATTTAAATATAACTGCAACATTGTTTTAAAAAAAACAAAGATTGGAAAAGACTTGAAATCCCAAGTTTCAGACTTGGGACTTGGATTTGACTTTTGCCTGTCTTTGCTTCTGACCCCTTCGACCCCTCCCAAAGGCGATGAATGCATAGAAATGGGGATGTACATTTCCTGTGCCCAGCTGAGTCAAAAGACTCAAAAAGAAAGAAAAGTCATGACCAAAA
Organism: Phalloptychus januarius; assembly: GCA_902982915.1. NCBI lineage: Eukaryota > Metazoa > Chordata > Actinopteri > Cyprinodontiformes > Poeciliidae > Phalloptychus > Phalloptychus januarius. The sequence goes on from CADWAE010000127.1 coordinate 1,087,505, forward strand.
GAATGAGGTCACAGATACAAGAGGCCGAAATGAGTTTTCTCTGTAGGGAGTCTGGGCTCTCTCTTATAGATAGGGTGTGACTCAGAGTAGAGCCGCTGCTCCTCCACATCGAGAGGAGCCAGTTGAGGTGGCTCGGGCATCTGGTCAGGATGCTTCCTGGACGCCCCCTGGTGAGGTGTTCCAGACAGGTCCCACTGAGAGGAGGCCCCCGGGGAAGACCCAGGACACGCTGGAGGGACGATGTTTCTGGGAACACCTCGGGATTCCTGGAGGAGCTGGAACAAGTGGCTGGGGAGAGGGAAGTCTGGGCCTCCTTATTTAGGCTGCTGCCCCCGCGACCCGACACTAGATAAGAAAATGGATGGACGGATGGACGGATGCACGGATGGACGGATGGACGGATGCATGGATGGATGCACGGATGGACGGATGCACGGATGGAATCTATGCACTCTAAGTAAAATGTTTATAAATAAGCGCTAATTCAAAATTGCATAAAAGTAAACAAGCTGTGACTAATTAAAAAAGGCTAATGATTAGCTTGGCTAGTTTTGATGGTAGAACCAAGAAATTGAACAAAGATGTCCATGACTTTAGGAGAAATGGAAAGTCATGGAGGATAGCCTGTGCCTGAAATTGATATAAGCTGTAAGACTCTTCAACATTTCTCATGCATGTTTCTCCTCTGTGAGGAAATTAGCCCTTTCCATCCTCCGGGGAGTCTGAGAAAATGTAGCCAATCTTTAGCAGCTTCCAGTCAACCTGTGACTTTGTGGAATGAGGCAGCAGTCCTGGTGAAAAGGCTGTGATGATTATAACATCAGTCACCTTCTTAGATTCCCTCCTCATCACCATTCATTTCAGGCTCAGTATGCCAGCTCTGGCTGAGGTGGGATATTGGAGCAGGTAGTCATCCTTCTGCAGCAGCTCCAGCCTGTGCGTATGTATTAATGAGATGCCACTGGCTAGCTGCAAACTTTTCAGCTCTCCGTCATTAAAAACCCCCACATGGACTTTTGACTCCACATTCAGTCCATTATCCCCTTTAGGGAAACAAGAAAGGGATTTTGTAAGGTTTATTGGGATCATGGTTTTCCTCGTCTGATTGGGATAGTTATTGGTCAAAAGAGGGAGCTCTGATGAATTTAGCTTTGAAATCGAGCAGCATGTCACTGAGAAACACTTACTATCTATTATTTGAATTATTTGAATTATTTGTTGAGCCTCTGATCTTGTCTGTCATGTGCAACATACACTGATACTAATATACTATATTTCATAAACCTTTAAATGTATTATAACTGGTCATTTTCTGAGGAAACCTGCTGGCCTTTAGGAATGACACAAATAACTGCTAAATCAAGCCTTGTTGATTTATAAAAATATGGTAGTCTGGATGTGGTTACATTAGCATTAAATCATATAGCTCAGTTTGTGTCATTCAGTCATTACTGCTCAACCACAGATCACAGGAAACATTACAAAACGAAGCTTTATCATTTCAATGCACCTTAGGCTAATTTACAAACTGTGAGGGCTTTGAGAAAAATTACCATCCATCCATTTTCCTGCACCCTTGTCCGTCACTGGGGTCGGGAGGGTTGCTGGTGCCTCTCCAGCTGTCATTTCGGGCGAGAGGCGGGGTCACCTGTCCAGGGTGTCCAGGGGTCACCCTGGACAGGTCGCCAGTCTGTCGCAGGGCAACACAGAGACACACAGGACAAACAACCATCCACACACACACTCACACCTAGGGACAATTTAGAAGCCAATTAACCTGACAGTCATGTTTTTGGACTGTGGGAGGAAGCCGGAGTACCCGGAGAGAACCCACGCATGCACAGGGAGAACATGCAAACTCCATGCAGAAAGACCGGGGCCGGGAATCGAACCCAGAACCTTCTTGCTGCAAGGCAACAGCTCTACCAGCTGCGCCACTGGGCAGCCCGAAAAATTACATTAAATGAAATTCTAAAAATAGTTTAACAAAGATATACATGTAAAAAAAAAAGAAAGAAGGAAAAAAGAAGGCTAAAAAGATCACATAAGCAAAATTATTTTAGCAACAAAAAGCAGATTCACAGATTACTGAGTGGTTAAGTTGTTCTTTATGACTAAAACTTACTAAACTATATTTCAATCTACAATTTATTCAGCATTCATTTTAAAAGAAAATGATGAATTAACACACCTATAGCCTTCAGGCAGTGATATGCAATGACTGTCTAGTCACTTGTGTCTGTATCATCAGGATATCAAATTTTATAAGAAGATAGTCATACATATAATGACAATGTTTTATAAATATCAACATTAGATTTGAGCAAGAGTTGCACAATCAGTCAGTGACTAACTACTGAAGGTAACTATCCATCCATCCATCCATCCATTTTCCTATACTCCCTTGTCCCTTACTGGGGTCGGGAGGTGCTGGTGCCTCTATAGCTACCGCTTCAGGTGAGAGGCAGAGTCACCCTGGACAGGTCACCTGGACAGGTCGCCAGTCTGTCGCAGGGCAACACAGAGACAGACAGGACAAACAACCATGCACACACACTCTCACACCTAGGGAGAATTTAGAGAGGCCAATTAACCTGACAGTCATGTTTTTGGACTGTGGGAGGAAGCCAGAGTACCCGGAGAGAACCCTCGCATGCACAGGGAGAACATGCAAACTCCATGCAGAAAGACCGGGGCCGGGAATCGAACCCAGAACCTTCTTGCTGCAAGGCAACAGCTCTACCAGCTGTGCCACTGGGCAGCCCACTGTTGATTTATTATTTATCATTAACATTAAATAATATTTAACATCTTTTCACACTGATGTAATTTGGCCCTATAAAAATGGGCCAGATTTGGCACGTGGGTCTTGAGTTTGACAGACATGGTTTATTGAACATTTAAATTCTCATCTTCAGACAGAAGAATGAATATTGTTCCAATTAAAGTATTAAATTACAATTAAAGAAGTTTGACTGTTCAAAGTTTTCACTTTATAGACATCAGCTCTCTCCTGTTTTGCACCAAGAAAACAACATTTGATCCCAGAAGTTTTCTGAACAAATCAGTTTCATATCTCTGGTAAATGAATCTTGGTGGTTTTCTGTCAGCAGTGAGTTGAGATGTCCCTTAATAGGGCATTTTATCTTTAAAATTGAAAATGTTATTTATACTACTGCTCCCATTACAACAAAAATAATCTCTGGAAAATGTAAACCTCCTTGGAAAAACATCGAGTCAGTTAGAAAAGGAAAAAGACAGTGACAGAAAGTAAATTACAAGCACACTTGGACATCTATAAAGACAATCTCAGAATTTTACATTATGAACAGAGAAATGCAAGAGAGTGCTTTGTTTCAATATTATCACAAAGTCCGTCAATAATTCTCATGCTGTTTTCTATTGTTGACAATCCATCCTCTTCTTGGAGGTTTGACAAGATTAAATTATTTACTACTATAAGTTTATCTCTCACAATCTCACATATTTAGGTTCAAAATCAAAAACCCGTTAAATTAGATACAGCTAAATCCAGCTCATATGTTTTACAGTGAACAAGTACAAAGCCACTTAGGTTTTCTATTTCTGTTGCATGTGTTTTCATGTGAAATGCTAGTTGATTATTTAGAGAACGTTAAATGTGTTTTGTTACATTTTTTGTCTGTTGTGGTTGAGGTGCACCAAAGATAAAAATAGCAAACTTCTTTGTAAGAAAAGAAAACATGAAAAATCTCACTGCAGTAGGCAAGGAGGAAGAGGTTTCACAATATTATTCTGAAAGCAACGAGAAAGTAACATTAATGGCCTAATGTCCTGTTGTAGTATTCTCAGCAAACTGCATTAAAGTAGAAAAATGAGGCGTTAAACCTTGTAACAAACTGCATTTGAACCTTTGGAAGCACAGGCCTTTGTGTTTAGAGACAGTAAAGGTTCATATGATCGCTTTCTGATTGTTATTGCTCAAAAAACAGATTTAAAAAAAATCCAATTTCAGCATCTGCAGCTGGGTCACTTCCTGAAAGAAAAGGCCAGCATGTTCGATTCTTCTCCAATAGTAAATTCATGCAGATTATCAGCTCAGTCTGCTGCAGCTTGCTGCCACCCAACACATCCAGTGTGAAATAATGTGAAGCCACTTATAGCCACTCGTACTTCACACATAAATCCTTCCACCAAGCCAGTAAAGTTCTGACAGGAACCGGTTGTGGGTTTATTAAAGACTCTTATGTGACGTTGAAGAGGAGACAGTTGAACATCCCAGTTCAACAGGGGAAATTAATCAAGGAGCCTAAAATTATTTTTATACACCCAATACGTCACATGTTTGATCAATATCAATGTGCTGCTTTGTGATATTTAACAAGATACACATATAAAAAAAATTTAAAAATTTGATCCTTATGTCACCAGAAACAGAACACAACCCCTTTAATTCACCTGGTGTGGAACCAGTTTAGATGTACAACTGCTCTGTTTCAAATTTTATATGGTAGACCAACACCAGTGCATACATAACACTGATTGCCTTGTGAAGTGAAAGGAAACGATACACTGATTGAAATTATTTACCAATACAAATGTAAAATGTTTCAAGTCTTCTGCAGTATCTTTTTTTTTCTAGAATTGCCCTTTTTCTAGCTTTCAGTCTCCAGTAACTGTGACCAGTTTCCCAGTACTTGCTAAAGAAAAGCATCCCCACTACATGGTAGTGCCAACATTGTGTGTCACATTGGGAATTGTGTGCTTAGCTTATTCTGTAGTGCCACACTTAGGGTTTGCATACAGGCCAAAAGGTCAGCTCTGATCTTGACTGACAGACAAGCCACAAATCAAAGAAATTCAACACAATTATAACAATCACTTTAAGGCAGGGGTGTCCAAAGTCGGTCCTCGAGGGCCAGCATCCTGCATGCAACAACAAAAAACAACCCAACCAGAGCAGGGGGGGCCAGAGTCCATGGAAAGAAACACAAATAAAACTAGTCCCAACAAAAGACTCGGTCAGAGAGGAGCCTACTGTGGACAGTCCAGTGGATGGAGTTGAGTCCCTGGAGGTAGGTCCCAGAGCCGGGAACGGCCAGGAAGCGGACCACTGTAGGCTCTCTGGGGGACTCGGAAGGAGCTCTGGGGCCACTAGGTGGCAGCATGGAGTCACTGAAGGCATTAGGGGGCAACAAAGAGTCTCTGGGGACGCTAGGGGGCAGCAAGGAGTCTCAAAGAGGAAACTCAGGAGGAACACAAGACCAACTAACTGGGGCTGAAGACCCACTAACTGGGGCAGGCCACACTGCCAGATGTGCCGCCTGCCAACCTGGACACTTGAAACCCCATAACCATGGGACTATGGGACTGTGGCTAGAGACGAGGAGACTGCGGTGGCTGAAGACAGGCAGGCAGCAACAACGAGAGAAGCTGAGTCCATAGTGATGACAGAAGGAGAGACTGGAGCTGTGGCTGGAGGTGTGGCGGGTGCAGGAGACGTGACTGCACCAGCGACTGGTTCCGGAGACGATGGAGATACTGCAGCGGTGACTGGAGGCGTGGCTGGAGCTGGGGTGGATGCTGGAGATGACAGAGCTGAGTTGGTGGAGCAGAAAAGTGGACTATCAAGCTTTGGAGGTAGAGGGTTTTCCAGCCAAACGACACAAGACGTGTGAGAGCAAGATGACAAGGACCCGTCAAAGACACAGAGACACAGGTGTCATTAAATACACAGAAGGTAATCAAGGGAACGAGACACAGCTGGGAACAATCCAGGAGTAGACAGGAAAACACGGAGACTCAAAAGACACAGAAACCTAAAATAAACACACAGAAAAACCAAATCCTGACAGTAGCAACAACGTCCTCAGCAAGTCAGTGTTCTTAGACCTTCTACTGAGCCATCATTTGATGCAGGTGTGCTAAACCAGGGAGAGAACTAAAACATGCAGGATGCCGGCCCTCGAGGACCAATTTTTTGCACCCTTGCTTTAAAGAGTTAATCATCTAAATTACTAAACTACAACATATTCATGAATTCTTTTTTAACCCTGGTTTTGGTGGCTTTCAGTTTCATTTGGTTCCATGGATGTGAGAAAAGTGGCAGTTAGAGCAAAGAGCCAAATTTGTGCAGTAAAAAACAAGCTGCAGATGCTCTACCAGATATCTCTCACACATCAAATCCCAGCATAGCATATCTGCCATTAAAGGGGTATGCATAAGCAGGCACAGTTGTGTTCAGGTGGTCAACCATTACCTTCGGCTGACTAAAGTCTCTTTCTCCAAGCAATCCACTTCCCATGTGTTTTCAGCTAGCCAAGCTGCACCCTTACAACTAGCGGCATGATGCACTCTGAAGTGGACGGGGTGTCAGAAGTGGTCTGTGCTGTGTATGAAAGATGTGTGAGAATAGGAAGGTCCTGAAAGCACGTGAACATGTAGATGTTGAATGGCTGCTTAGAGCTTTTATTCGCATCAAGCCATTAACTTTACACCATGCATCATTAAAGACCATCCTGTTCTTGGAGCCAAAGATGTCCAGCCAGCAAATATGTGTGCAATTATTCTCAAATGCATCTCATAATGAAATAACTAAAGATTAAAGTTGCTTTCAACATTGAAAACTTTACTATGTTGGGGGCTTGGCGGCAGAAGGTGTCCATGATTTATGCTACAGTAAAAGCTATAACTGTCATCAGCAAATATTTTGGTAGACTTTAGGAAGGAAATTATTCTTACACATCACTGATTGCTGCTTTCCATTAAGCTGAGTCAGTTTTAGGGACTTATGCAGTCTTTCTTATGGAAATGGCATGAAGCCATTATTAATAAAGCTGAAAGACGGATTTTGTGCTCTCGTCTGCTTCACATGCTTTTATTGTCTTTGTGTATCCAGGAGATGTAAATATATATTTTCAAGCTTAAAAAGTCGAATTAGTATGGAGCCCGTAAAGGGACATGGAGAAAAAAAAGAAGAAAGAAATTCCGATTTAGTTTCCCGCAAAATGAAAAAAAAAGTCCATGTCCTCTTAGGGGCTCCGTAAATTAGCCAACAATTCTGCATGATGATCAGAACAAATGATGAAAATTCAACACAACAGAAACAACAAATAGATTTATTTTGTCCAAAATAAAAGTGAGAAGAAAACAAAATGTGTTCTAATTCAGTTAGAGATGAGGGAAGATGAAAAATACTGAATGAATTAAAAAGGGGGCTATTATGTACATGACAAAATAGAGACTTTTAAAAAAAGTTTGGACAAAGCACTTCAATCTCCATTTCTTGAGCAAGATGAACCAGAGCACTTGGCAAACCTTTATGAAATGAGCAGAAGACAAAGCACACAGAGACCAAAGCCCATATTTGTTTGCTCATTTGGTCGCTCTGAGTTGTTGATGTGTGTGTCTACATTCCAGGAATACCCACAGTCTTTCTGCACAGACTCTAGCTGGGATCAGGCAGACACACTTTTGTCTTATTTCAGAGACTGACCTGAGGGGAGTGGAAAATGTGGAATCAGAGAGGGGAAGCAATAAAAAACTGACAGTGTGATTTGTGACTAACAGAATAAGAATGAGAAAACTGACAGTAGGCTTGCAGTAGACAAAGAATCGGATTGGTTTATGCTGCAAATGACGCTCAGAGAGGGCTTGATCAGGGTCAGGACTGGCAAGACAGGTCTTGCAAAAATAGGAAAGGCCATACTTCATACAATACTATCAGATAATTGAATCTGTAAAGAATTGTGCTTCATGTCACCTTTGCATGTCAGAATCAACATGTGAAGCCCATCATCAGCACCACACACAAACATAAACGGGGTCATTATGTGGAACACCATCAGTGAATTACTGAGAGCACTTACTCTTAGTATGTCTGCCATTTAACCAGGGAAATGGGAAAAAGTCACATTATGTGTGGGAAATATTGTAAAGGTATATTTGCCATTAGATTGAAATGCTTTTTTGTTGACATAACTGAAATCATAATATCGTCTGCTAAGCGGCTCATCAGGTTTACGGAAGCCTCCAGCAGTGACGCTGCCTGGTATTTTCATGTGGGGAAGCTTCAGGCTGTCACCAGTGATGGAGCCTGAGTGACGTCTCCTCACACAGGTCCATGGAAATGAACCCCACAATAAATTCATCCCTCTTTTCCCCATAGTGGTTTTACACAATAATTGTTTTTCCACACCCTTCGGCTAGTCGTCAGTGTGGCTGCTTCATCGCCACATGAAATTCATGATAATCCCATTAGTGAGCTGGCTCTAGAGTCCAGATCTTTTGTGAACACTGGGATGTTTTTTAATTTGTTCATTTGTTTTTTTGGGAGGTTGTTGTCACAATTAGGGTTTTCTCATTTACAGCTTTTCCTCCAAATGGTTTCAGATGAGGACTACATATGAGAGTATGCATCTGCTTCAGTATGCACTTTCTCTCTGCATACAGAGATGCATCTAAATAGCTGTGAAGGTGACACTCAGTACATTCATTACACAAAGAGTGAACTGCTTCAAGATTTAGCTAATCTTGAGGATTACAGCTTAAATCTGATGAAAACCCATCAGCTTTTCAGACAATTTGAATGCAACATAAAGAAAAATAAAGGATGTTTTGGGCATATTGTTACATATTGAGGAAAACTGTTGACTAGATGTCCAGCCGGTTAATCATTAACAGACCCCAAAAGTGGCAAAAAATAAGTGTCTGCTCACAGAACACTGACAGTAAAAAATAATTCTTTAGTTCATTTCTTTTTCAAAGTCCCATTTTACAAAAGAGTGTGTGTGAGGACACCCAGTGTTTAATTAGATTTTTCTTAAGTTAAATTGCTTCCTCAACATTTGCAGTTGTAAAATCATTGCATTTTTTTATTGGTGATTCTCCATTCTTGATTGATTTATGGTTTACTGGCTACACAGTGGTGCAGTTTCTAGCCCAGTTGCCTCTCAGCAAGAAGGTCGTGGGTTCGATTCCTGGCCTGGTGTCTTTCTGCATAGAGTTTGCATGTTCTCTCCAGGTACTCCAGCTTCCTCTCACAGTCCAAAAGCATGATTGTTAGTTTAATTGGTCTCTCTAAATTCTCCCTAGGTGTGAGTGTGTGTGTGCACGGTGGGGTGTGCATGGCTGTCTCTGTCTTGCCCTCTGTGTGTGTCTGTGTTGAAGGGCTGGTGACCTGTCCAGGGTGACCCCGCCTCTCACCCAAAATGTTGCTGGAGATAGGCACCAGCACCTCCTGACCCTACGAGGGACAAGGTGCAAGACGAGGGATGGATGGATTTACTGTTTTAATTTATTAGTCAACTATTGCACTTTATAAGTGATAGTAGCTTAGTGAGTTTGTTGATAAAAGTATTTCATCTAGAACGTTGAATTATTTTGTTAGTAAACATGATTTGGCGAGGAATTGTTTATGTTTATTCTGTGTGTAGACCTTGATATTCAACATTAGTGCTGAACTTAATTCTTCATGTATTGTTTAAAGCTACTGTAAGTCTTATCAGACAGACATTCTTGAGAATATAACAACATATATATTAAATATTTGATTAGGGCTGCACAGTGTAGAGCTGTTGCCTTGCAGCAAGAAGGTTCTGTGTTCGATTCCTGACCCAAAGTTTTTTGCATGTTCTCCCTGTGCATGCGTGGGTTCTCTCCGGGTACTCCGGCTTCCTCCCACAGTCCAAAAACATGACTGTCAGGTTAATTGGCCTCTCTAAATTGTCCCTAGGTGTGAGTGTGTGCCTGTTTGTTTGTCTTGTCTGTCTTTGTGTTGCCCTGCGACCTGTCCAGGTGACCCCACCTCCCCCCACCTCCCGACCCCACAAGGGACAAGGGTGTAAGAAAATGGATGTATGGAAATATGTGATTATTATTTCCTGATAATCAGGTGGTACTTTTGTAAGTTTGATATAAATTGTCTTTCTTTTAATAATTCCTTTTGGCATTTATTAAGAGCTATATGTAGCCAAACCACATCTGTTATTGTATTAAAACTGTTGAGTTCCAACAGTGCTGGCTGTAGACTACTGGGCTGGATGGACCTGATGAGGCACGACTGAAAACAAGAGCTGTACAGACATGGCTAAAACCGAACGGATCATCAGACTATAGTGAGGACATGTATTTAGAGTATAAAGGTCCTGGTCACATGTTTCCCCTGGCAGTCAGTGTTCAGTCAGAGTCGCTGCCCACAGTGAGTCGCATAAACAAAAAAAATTAAAAATGGGTCTCAACAACTGTGAAACTAATTGAGACTGCAACAGAAACACTGCTGTGGTTCATTAACATTGCAGACAAAATGTCTTTGGCCACTGCTGGAGGGGCCATTTTACTGTTACACATGAATCTTTTCCTTGTATTCATTTTCAAAGTCAAACACAGGACTGGAAGGTAGCTGTAGCAGTAGGTCAGACAGAGAGTTCATAAATGTTATAACTGAACTTAGAGAGCTGTGTGTCTGCATTCTTGCAAGGAAAATTGCTTACTTCATTTGTCCCTGTGCACATGCACGTTTTATGACCTATTTAAAGAACTTTGACTCACTCAGTGCAGGAATGGTGCTGCCTTTCTCCCCCCTCTACAACTCTGATAAAGTGGGCAGAGAAGGTGGGATGGGCGCAGAGTTTAAAGGTAAATAGCTCATTTTCTGTTGTTCTCACAGTAATAGAATGTAAAACAACACACCTGCATCTAATGAAAATCCCCAACTCTTATTGTGTGTGTGAACTATTTTACAAACTAATTAAGTTATCAGACTCTTTCGTTTGCTCTTGATCGTATTCTGTATGGTTTGATCAGGCTGCTCTTTGAGTCCAACCTGTTTTTATTCTTTTCTTCTCTCAGCTGCTGCAGTGGTTTTTCTTCTTTCAGAGCTGATGCTTGTCTCTTCAGCTTTTTGTTTTTTTCAGAACTGATCACTATGAATGTAATGCGATGAGCGCACAACCAGGCTGAGCTTTCATGTTCTTCTTCTGTCTCTTTTTGTCTGTTTTTCTTGGCATTTGTTTGGAATTAAAACATCTTACACATCTGTCACGTTCAATCATTCATCTTTTTGATGCCTCACATCGCTAAGCAGTTCAGACGTCCCATCAGATTCCAACTTCATTTCTACTTTCAGTTTTTCATCCCTATAATTGGATCAAATGCAGATTTTACAGTAAACTATTTCATTGAATTTTATTTCAGTTCTCCCATCAAGAATACCAGGGAACCTTTGGATTGCTGCTATGTTCAGTAGTCAGAGCTCTGTGAAAGTAACTGAATATCAGGGTTGCCACACTTGGGTTTTAGGAAAATTAGAAATGTATAGGAATAAATCTATCATCGTTTTCCAAACGTCTTCCAGCTCATTTTGAGCCGTTCTCAGGCCAGATTAAATATCAAGTTCCTCCAGCAAGTTCTTGGGCCTGGTCCTAATACTCACACTTCCACTCGTTTCACCTTGTGTCTGTTCAAAGGGTGTGAGTGTGCAGTGTGAGTGTGCAGTGTGGGGGTGAGTGTGAGTGTGCAGTGTGCAGTGTGAGTGTGCAGTGTGAGTGGAGTGTGAGTGTGAGTGTGCAGTGTGAGTGTGCAGTGTGAGTGTGCAGTGTGAGTGTGAGTGTGCAGTGTGGGGGTGAGTGTGCAGTGTGTCCCAATCTTCCACATCCATCTTTAGCCCTGGCCCTTTTGGGTCCTACTGCCGTCCTTCAGCTACGTCCACATCCAGACAGACTTTGGTGAAGTGAATTACCCACAATTCAAGAAAATAGACGTCAGAATGTTTCTTATGAAACTTATTATTACATTTTTAGTCTATAAAAACACAGCCATTCATAGATTCTTTTAGATTCAGATTCAGATTTATTCGTGTCCCGAAAGGGCAATTAATGTTAAAGCAAGTATTAAAACCTAGAAGAAAAAGTGTCAAAGTTAAAAAATAAAAGACAATAAAACATACCAAAAATCAATACATAATGGGAAGACTACAGTAGTGTATAACATTGTCGACCAACAGCTGCTACGAACACTAACAATCAGATGCTAGTCCCCCTCGCACATTTTAGTTCTGTTAGTCTTTTTATTTTCAAAATGTAGCATCCATTTTATATGTGCAGTATGTTTGTCCTTAACTTTATATTTGTTAATACATTAGCCACTTTATACCAAACTAACCCTTAGCTGAATAAAAGACATGATTTTTTTGAGTAACAGCTGAATATGTAATCAATGTATGTAATTAGTGGAATTGCAGGACGAATTGCGGTTAAGACTGTTAAATTTAATGTTAATACAATTTAATGTGTATTTTTTGACAAATCACTATACAATAAAAAGTTGCCATCTTGAAAATATGGCAATATTAACAGAGCAAGCAAGTGTGAAGTATTGAAAGAATTTTCGTATCACTCTGTTGTAGTGAACACATCAAATTTTGCTCTGTACTGTACATTGAAAATCTTTTTTTGTTGCTGTAGTTGTACTTTTTAGCAGCACAAATGCCAAAACAGTGACCACTTGATAGAGGGGCGCAGGGTGCAGTGCAGGTTTTGGGACTGGGCCTCCATCTTAGTCAGGTCTCCTCCCAGTTCGATTGAAGATGTCGGATGGTTTCCTGCCCAAATAACCTCAATTGGTAAATTAGAGACGCAGTGGCTTTTTCCACTTAGAGAAAAAAGTCCCACATAATAACTTTGCACTAAGTATTTCCTGGGATTAACCGCATCTTTTAAAAATAGGACCTGTATGTTAAAACGAAGTAGCCTGAAAGATGTAAAACAAATCATGATCTCAAAAGAGGCTCAGATCTAATGCAATCCTTGAACAGATGACACAGTGAATGACATCTATCAGCAAGTAAGGTCAGAGTTGAAAAGTAATAGACTACCAAAATGGATTAGTACCAGTACCAAAATCCTAATCTGACAAAAACAAAAACTCAAAGGCCTATTTCATATTTGCTGGAACACATAGAAGCACTTGGCCAGTAATACCTTCAATGTGAAATTAAATGTTGCTGCAACTCATAGTAATTCAAATTCTTCCAAGAGTTATTGTAGATAGTGATGGATCTCCTGTAGCGATCTGTAACAACTCAAAGTTCATAACAGTAATGATTTCATATAAACGTCAGTGATGACCTATTTATGGAGAGACGAAGGAGAGAATAGAAGAGTCCAGTAGGACCAGTGAGTTCCCCCTCAGCCTCAGTCTATAGCAGCAGAACTGCAGAGTCAGCTCCGGAAACGGGCTGAAAGCTTCCTTCAGTTCAGCTTTACAGCAAGTGTCCTGTACACAAGTACATACTGAGATTTAATTTTGATAATTTATTGCCTAGACTGCTTGTGGTAATTGATAAACTCCTGATCACTGTACAGATTTTTCTCTTGGCAGGCTGTACTTTGTCCTCTAAGTAGAAAACCTGCCAAGAAGGACCAGCTGGGCTAGAGGCTGGGAAACCTCATGGGACTGACTGAAATGAGGCATTTCCCAAATAATTTAATGCATCAATGCAAAAGAAAAATATTATTTATATGTGTAAAATTCAAAATCCTTAATCCAGAAATAAAAATGAAAAATACTGAATACAAAAGAAATAAAAGTCTGAGATCTGTTTCATTCCTTCCTGTTGTCTCATCATTTTGACTGCTCCAGCCCTCAACCCTTATAAGTAAGATAGGATTATTGTTTGACAAAAGACCCTGCATGTAATGATAAATCACCAGAAGCGATTACATTCCTTTTTAATGCTACCAGCTGGAACAAATCATCATTTTGTTCACACTGGGCTAATTTTGCTGATGTGTTTGGAATTAATGAGTCTGTCACAATAAGTAAAATCACATCATCTGCTCAGGAATTTCCTGTTCCTTAGTCACTTAAAAACAAATGTGGTTCCATTACTGCCAAATAGGATGGGAAAAAGTGTCTGCATGTTTTTAGAACACAATAGTTAGGTATTCAGATTGCCGCTAAACATTCAGGAAGCCTCTCAACAAAAAATGGCCTTACTGTAGGCATCCAGCTGCTCCTCCCACAGCACTTCCTCTGTTTGTTTTCGGGGCTGCTGCAGGTCCACCTATGGAAGCCGTCTGTCTGAAGGTCGCCTGGCTGCTTCTGGAACACGGGCCCTGGGCTCTCCTCAGAGCAGGGAGGGGACGGGTGTTTCCTCACACAATTTCCCTTTCTGTTTCTCCCAGGAAGTAGGAAAAGACAGATTAGAAGTTTTACCATACTAAATCGGGCAAATTTGTCTTCGTATGAAATTGATTTCCATTCTTTTCAAACAAACAAACAAACAAATCTGTCAAGTGTTTAAATCTCAAAATGTCTTCTTGTTCATTCAAAGTACGTTATTTTATTTTTTCAAACAGAATAAAGCATGGCCTTCACTCATTTTTTGTAGCCGTTTCGTTCTGTGGTGTGTATGTGGAGGGGTTGATTTTTTTTTATTATTTGTTTGGACAGACTAAGAAATTAAATTCTGATGTTGCTTGTTTTATGTAACAATTTTATATTGAAATTAGTATGTACAATACTACGGGCTGTCAGGTCCCTGTATGACTGGTGCCAGAGTCTGGTCCGCATTGCCGGCAATAAGTCGGGCTCGTTCCCGGTGAGAGTTGGACTCCGCCAGGGCTGCCCTTTGTCACTGATTCTGTTCATTACTTTTATGGACAGAATTTCTAGGCACAGCCAGGGTGTTGAGGGGATCCGTTTTGGTGGCCTTAGGATCACATCTCTGCTTTTTGCGGATGATGTGGTCCTGTTGGCTTCATCAGGGCGTGATCTGCAGCTCTCACTGGAGCGGTTCGCAGCCGAGTGTGAAGCGGATGAGGATCAGTGCCTCCAAATCCGAGGCCATGGTCTTGAGCCGGAAAAAGGTAGAGTTTCTTCTCCGGGTCAGGGGTTGTCCTGCCCCAAGTGGAGGAGTTTAAGTATCTCAGGATCTTGTTCACGAATGAGGAAAGAAGGGAGCAGGAGATCGACAGGCAGATTGGCACAGCGTCTGCAGTGAAGCGGGGGCTGTACCGGTCCTCGTGGTGAAAGAGAGCTGAGCCAAAAAGCAAAGCTCTCGATTTACCGGTCGATCTACGTTCCTACCCTCATCTATGGTCATGAGCTTTGGGTCATGACCGAAAGAACGAGGTCCCGGATACAAGCGGCCGAAATGGGTTTTCTCCGCAGGGTGGCTGGGCTCTCCCTTAGAGATAGGGTGAGAAGCTCGGTCATCCGGGAGGGACTCAGAGTAGAGCCGCTGCTCCTCCACATCGAGAGGAGCCAGTTGAGGTGGCTCGGGCATCTGGTCAGGATGCCTCCTGGACGCCTCCCTGGTGAGGTGTTCTGGGCACGTCCCACCGGGAGGAGGCCCCGGGGAAGACCCAGGACACGCTGGAGGGACTAGTTCTTGGCCCGGAGCTGGCCCAAGTGGCTGGGGAGAGGGAAGTCTGGGCCTCCCTTCTTAAGCTGCTGCCCCCGCGACCCGATACCGGATAAGGGACAGAAGATGAATGGATGGATGGAGTATGTACAATAATTTTTTTATGCTGAACATAAGCAGGTTTCAAGGTATTTACATAAGATGTGTTGAAACAATTCAAGGTAGGAGACCTAATCAAATCCTGTCACTTTAGGTCTAATAAATATTTATGCAAATACCCATTAGATTGCTAGTAGGGTTATCCATCCAACCCTTGTCCTTTTGTGGGGTCGGGAGGGTTGCTGGTGCCTCTCCAGCAAATGTTCCGGGTGAGAGGCGGGTCACCCTGGACAGGTCGCCAGTCTGTCGCAGGGCAACACAGAGACACACAGGACAAACAAACAAGCACACACACACTCACACCTAGGGACAATTTAGAGAGGCCAATTAACCTGACAGTCATGTTTTTGGACTGTGGGAGGAAGCCAGAGTACCCGGAGAGAACCCACCATGCACAGGAAGAACATGCAGAAAGACCCCGGGCTGGGAATCAAACCCAGAACCTTCTTGCTGCAAGGCAACAGCTCTACCAGCTGCGCCACTGGGCAGCCCATAGTAAGGTTAGGGTAGGGGAATCTTGTCCCTAGTTGCTTTCCATATTGCATCAACTCACCAACAGGGTAAACCTACCTTAAACTCACATTACACTTTTCACAGCAGAATAGAGAGAATTACTGTATACTCTGGAGCATAACATGTCACCAGAATCCAAGGACTAAGCAAAGATTTTGTTCTACACAGTAAGACATTTGAAGGTGGTTTAACTTGAAAATGAAAGTCCAACTTGTGCCTTGAAAATGCAATTTAAATCAACAAGAAAATGGTACTAGTTTTAACTCAGAAATTAAAGTTCATGAAATAAATTTAACAAGAGACAAGTTGTCTAAACATTGCTCATTAAATTTGAATTGTCAGTTTTAACACATGCAACACAGGTTACAAAACATGCCACAAAGCACACTGGGAAATAGTTCCCACTCAGGTCTTTTTCCTCTTTCAGATTTTTTAAGCACTAACCTAGTTTGTTTATGAAACTTTTGGAGGTTTGACAAAATTAATAAAAAGTTAACAAAACCTACTACTGTAAATGAATCTTTCATAAACTCACACATTCAGGTTCTAAATCTAAAACTTGCTCAATTTATTTGACTTAAAGAGTAGAAGATAGTAGACACAACTCAATGCGGCTCAAATGTTTATAGTGCATTGTTTTATTTTTGGATATTTTTTTTGCTATGGCTAAGTGAAGTTTGGTTTTGGAGCCCTCTATTTGTGCTGATAATGTGGATTGCTCATTCACACATTTGCTATAAATGTGTTGCATCTCTGACAGTGCTGTTTACATTATATCTTATATGAATGCAACAGCTGATAGTAATAAAAGTAACAAATACAAAACTAGTATGCACTGGACTTAAGATTAGGGGTGCACCAAATTATCATCCATCCATTTTCCTGCACCCTCTTCCCTTACTGGGGTCGGGAGGGTTGCTGGTGCCTCTCCAGCTAACGGTCCAGGCGAGAGGCGGGGTCACCCTGGACAGGTCGCCAGTCTGTCGCAGGGCAACACAGAGACAGACAGGACAAACAACCATCCACACACACACACACACACACACCTAGGGACAATTTAGAGAGGCCAATTAGCCTGACAGTCATGTTTTTGGACGTGGGAGGAAGCTGGAGTACCCGGAGAGAACCCACCATGCACAGGGAGAACATGCAAACTCCATGCAGAAAGATCAGGGCTGGGAATCGAACCCAGAACCTTCTTGCTGCAAGGCAACAGCTCTACCAGCTGCGCCACTGGGCAGCCACCAAATTATCAGTCAGCTGATTATCAGTCATTTATCTGTGCTGATTCCCTTAACTTTGGGGGATTGGTGATCAGCTGATGTTTACATGTGAAGTCCATCTCATCCCTTAATCTTATCTACCTCAGCAAAGGTTATAAATCAACCTCTGTCCTCTTCTGCTGTACAGTGAGAGGTTTGACTGATAGACCAGCTCACCAGGTCATCCCTCCACCTTTGCAGTTAACATTAGTCTGTTGCCAACTCAGCAACTTTCTTGCTATAGTTAGTGACTTGTCAGATAAAAAAGATTGGTATCAGATCAAATCTGAATTGGCAGGTCAGGCTTTTTAACGATCTGTAATCAACGATCGGCCAGAAAACTGCAATTGGTGTACCAACTGCAGTAGCTGAATACACCCAGCTAGCAAGCAAATGTTCAGACTATGTTTGGCAAACGTGGTCTGAAAGTCAAATGTCAACTGTATTTCATTTCAAACCATGGGATCTGCCTTGTTTGGTAAGGTATTGGTTTCCACATTTATTTCTATCACATTCTGACCAAGCATATGGTCAGAGCATAAAAAGTCACATCATTTGATCCTGGTGTGTTTTTGTGTGTGTGTCACACAGTGCTTCGTCGTGCTTCATCCTGACCATGCGGTGCCATTGTCTCAGACTTTTAATATAAGTTTTGAATGGCCAGAACTATTTTTTGCATGAAGTGTCCTGCTCTTTTTCATTAATGTTGAAGTTTCCTGTGCCACCGAGGTCAACATAACTGATAAGTAGCTAATCAGGAGAGATTGGACCACTTCATTCATAGGCTGAATCGTGGAAGTGGAAAAAAGCAGTTTTGCTTCAGTCCTGCATTTCTATCAAAAGTCAGGCAGAGTGGAGAAGTGGCCAAGCTGTTGGCTAATGAAGAAAAATGATAGGAGGAAGTGAATGTGAATTGGCTTTTTCCTATAATCTGGTACAGCACATCAAACTTTGAGGTTTAGTTTGTTTATTGTACCTTTAAACTTCCAGGTAAAAGAAAATAAATGTATTACTGCTGGTTACTGCCCAGTGTGCAAAGCTTACTGACATTTTCCAACACAACCAGAAGAGGCAGCTGGTAATGGGAGTTCATTTTCCTTTGGGATCAATGAAGTATTTTTGAATTGATTTTTTTTTCCGCAAGTAGAATCTAACTAACAGTAGAATCTACAGGAGGAGTAAGCACTACTTAGATGCACTAGTTAGAAGCACTAGTTTTTGTAAACTAGTTAATGGTTTCTCTTGTGGATGAACAAAAAATCCAAATGTTAAGTCTCATCTACAATAGCACGACGTTTATCCTGTGATTAAGCCTGGGCTGCTGTCAACTCATCAAACACTGTGTGACTTTGTGTAGAATCTGCTGACTAAGCAATCTGACGTTATGGAGGCGTGTCAGAAAAAGCAACCCTGAATTCTTATTTGCAGCCATGAAGGTATCACATCAAACATGGGGAAGAAGGAGTTCTTGTCTGGTCTGATCAAAACTGAACTAAACTTTGACCAAAATGAAAATTGGTATTTGGAAAATGATATGGCAAATGTTCTCATTTCAATCTCACTGAGCTGAAAGTGAGTCTACAAAGTATCATTCAAAGGAGTGAATATAAATACTCACCAGTCTTTTTTTGCAAAAAATGTTGAAGAACAAGGTTTCAGATCAGCAATGATTCACATTCTAACAAAGTTAACTGAGCAGGTGGTTAAACATGTTTCTTCCCATGAAACATGTTTAACAGAGAATGATTAAAGGTACCTGGTTATTTTTTAACTAATTTTAACCAAATAATTTTGGTTTTCTGTTGCATTTGCCACCTAGCTGAAACATTAATCTCCAGGAGGTTAGAAACATAAACTATTCCCTAATCTGAATTAAAAACACATTATATAGAAAGTAAGTTGTCACTTTCAGTTTCAGCTCATTTTCACTATATAATTGTAGTAGGAAATATGTTTGTGCAATGACTGAAAGAAACCGTTACTGTCTTATGTAATTTTGACTAAATTAAGAGACACAACAGAAGGAGACTGGACGCAGCTATAACTTGGCAGATGGAACAGTCATGAGCACGCTTTTCCTGTGATCACACGTCTATTTAGCTTCTATGATTATTGTTCTGTCAGACTGAGGACCAGATGTTAGCTGTGATGCATTTTAATGTTTTGAGAAAGAAAGGATTGCAGGATTCTGCTTGCTCAGCTGAGCTGCTTGGTCCAGAATACTCACACTGTGCTGTTCTTCTTCCCCATCCAGCTCCGATTGTGTTTCTCCTCCATGGTTTCCCTCATGTGGTTATGACGGTGTGTGTTTTATAGAACACCCTGTCATCAGAGCCAGACTGCTGCCCCTGTTTGCATGAGGAAAACCCAAACTATGATGTCAGTCTATTTCCAAATAATAAGATTTACCTTTAAAGTCAGACTTGAGACTTTACCCAGAGCTACTAAGAACTTGTTTTCTACACTTTGCACTGGCTAATCCACATATAATACATCTAAACAGCCTGATTTCCTGTAACATTGACACAATCATATTAAAGAAATGTGATCAGGTAGTTTTAAACAGAACAATTGCCATTGTTCTAATAATTAGAATAAAGGAGCTCCAAATGGATTCAGATTCATTATCAGTATCAAAAGCAAGCAAAATTGACGACCAACTACAAACAATATATTTGGCAGCTTTCTAACCTGGAGCAGATGGAAAGACTTTAACAACAATTTTAAAAAAGCTATTTTTGCTACCCTTCAGTCTGTGAGGTACCATAATTCTCCCCAAGGTAAGACGGTGCAATGCAGATGGATCCGGACTCCATCTATGACTATACAGGCCTCAACTAAACAAGTTCAAGTTCTCAGAAGGGTTGCCAGGAGAAAGTCTCTTCCTCCCAAAAAATGTATGGAGCCGAGGACTTTGTCTACAAAGCTGCACCGGAATGAAAGACTTCTGGTACAAAATTCTCTGAACAGATGAGACCAAAGGAGACCTTCCAGGCTCTAATGCAAAGTTCCACGTTTGGAGAAAACTAAGCACAACATAACAGTCCAGAAGCTCAATACTTTTTCACCTTGAAGTCATCAAGTAGACAGTAGAAGATCTGCAAGCCAAAGTAGCATGGAAGAAGAGTCCATCCGTGTGGCAGTTATCGAGGTCTTAACTCCATCAAAAACAAGACAGTTACTTCAAACACAGGAGAAACATGACATTGCAGTGGTCCAGTCAAAGTTCAGACCTACTGACCTGATGTTGTGCAAAAACCTTCAGGCTTGTGTACATCATAATCCCAGGACATTAAAAAGCAAATGTCTTGTGTTTTGTCCTGTTGTTTACGGCCAGAGTCATATCCGTGTAAATGTAAATCAAAAACAATTGGAAACTCTGACATGAGTCCCGTCAGTTAGGTGAGGCTGTCACCTGCACACGGCACACCAAAATCATTGGTGGGCCTCCATAATGTCTCTGTGCTGCAGCACCTCAAAAGATTATTTGGAATGTTAAAGCAGAACTTGCTCCTTCTGGAACGTACATGCAGCCAGCAATTACATGTACCAGATCGTATGTGCACTTCTGTACCAGAGTCACTTAGGGACCTTGAAAAACTGCTTCATACAGCCAAAGGGTTATTAAAACATCTGTCTGGATCAGAACGTTCACAAAGTTTTACCACCTCCTGCAGGTGGTTAAATTGCACAATGATACTGTGCTAATTGGATTTTCACTGTATGTGAAGCATCATTCCACTGTTGTGTAAATGCAATTTTTTTGGATAAACAAATATTTTTAAAGATGCTGTTTAAACAGAGCATTAGAGAGCTGTGCACAAAGAAAACAGTTACTTCAAGTTATTGTAGCTAAATTTGGTTCTACTAAGATATTGAATTATTAACAATTAGTTTTTTATATTTGTTTGGCTGTTGTTAAACATGCAGTGGCAGACTGGTTCTGTACACATGAGGTTGATTTAAATAATTCTAGGACCTGTAAAAGAACAGATCATATTTGTCATATTCTGGATGAATGAAACCATTCAACTGAAAGATCTTCTCTATGTTCCCATGAATGTGCAAACAATGTAGGGTTAGTGTAGACTCATATCTTTCATTGTTTATCTATGGTTAATGTAAGTGCAGAGGGGCAAAAAATAAGTCAGAAGTAATTCAAAACAATAAGTAAGTAAATAGGCACCCCAACATAATTTTTCTTTTTGTATCTTTGTATCTCATTGTAATAAGTTATTTTGTGTTTTCAGTTACTGTGTACAATTCCACACATAACCGCTAGGGGCGCCTGTTGCGTTGGTGGCATAGAAAAGATTGACCACACAAAAGAAGAAGAAATCTTGTTGAACGTTAAAGGAAGCTCAACGTGTGTGTGTCGGCTTTCTGTTGCATCACACGTCAAAACCCTCAGCACATCCAAGGTTGCAGGGTAACATAAGTAACCATATTTCCACAGTGAATTTAGATTGTCAAGTTAGAATCAGTTGCATTAGAGCTAAGATAGATAGATAGATAGATAGATAGATAGATAGATAGATAGATAGATAGATAGATAGATAGATAGATAGATAGATAGATAGATAGATAGATTAGCAGTTGATTAATTAAATTAAGTATCATTATCTGAAGCACTATAATTGTCTTTAATTTTGATTTGAGAGTGCCTTGAACTTTAACCCAGTTGCTGACAGATGACTATGTTGCAAGCAGGATGCTCTAATTTGGCCGTGATTATTCCTCATATTGTGATTACCCAAAATGAAAGGCACAGTTTGGAGATCCTCTATTTAAATGTTCCAGCTAAAGTTTTCATTGAATAAACAAATGTAGGAAAAAAAACACTTAATCCATTTGATTAGGCAATGATTACTTCATTATGCACAAACGGTGCTGTCAATAAAGCATAATTCTGCAAAGGAAGCATGGTGATCTTTGTTAGCATGCTTCACAACACTGGAGGTCCTGTTTCTGTTTTATTCAATTAATCCACATTCACCATGAAAATGATTATGCCTTTCTATTCCATTATTCATAATTTGGTACAGAAAGAAAACAAATATCTGACTCCTAATCCGATTAAAAATAAACATGATCAAATATGTAAAAGGCTGTATTGTAGTTTGGAAAAGCTGTTCTAACAATGTTTGTGTCTATTGGGACATACAGTAAGTAAATCAGAGGCTTGCTGCTGTGCTAATTTATGCACTTAGACCCCCATTATATCTCCTAGACCAAGCAGTAACCTATGTGTACTGGAGAAATTTCACACCCAGTTCCTTTATTGTCCACAAATAATTAGTTACAAGTTTAATTTGCTAAATAAATCATTGTTTAGCATTAACAGCTTTAGTATCAGATCCACAGCTGGGGCTGCATAATCAAATAAGTTTATTGATATCTTGAAGTCATGTGCACATACTGGACCTGGTTAGCTGAATTAGGACCCACTAGTTTTGTCAGGGAGATTAAGAGCGAGCCATCTTGCCTAATCCCCAAGTCCCACTTTAGCAAGCGAGACGTAATCAGGGCAAGCTAAGGTTGTTTCAGATGAATAGGGAATTCTCTTTACTGCTGTCCTGTAGTTAACAACCTACCATTTGTAACTCCCATTCATTCTTGGACACAAAATGGAAGAAAATACACCGTGAGAATAAAGTGAAATTTCAGATATTTTAAAGTAGGGTTCTGTTCAAATGGATCTTTTGGGACAGTTTGGGCCGGTTTCTGTGCCATGCATATCGCGTTTGTGTGGGTTAGGTTTGTGCGGTTTATGCATGTTGGGGATGTGGCTGTGTTTGTGTGGATCAGGTGAGATGATAGATTTGTGTGTAGCCTCCAATAATATCCTGCCATTTCTCACACAGTGTATTAAAAACACACATGTAGCACTATTACAGAATATTGCTGCTGTGATCCAATATGCAGATGTTTTATTCACCTCAACATGCTTGGTTCTTGAACTCACCTAGCTACTTTTTGAACTGAATCTTGTTAATATCCTGTAAACCATTTTGGGGCACTCATAGAGAATTGATACCTCAACTTATTCCCTGTTGATCCAAAAAAAAATCAACACTGTGACATTGGAGAAGAATCCTGTAATGGTGTGGAAAACACGGTGCATTTATTTAACATAGCACAGAAAGTACAAACTAACCAAACAATGCTGTCATATTTTCTATCCTCATCTCTTACTCTTCTTACCGTTTCCATTTATTCTTGTCAACGGCTCCACCTAATGGTGTGGAGTAGTATTACACAACACAACAAATACCACACTAATACATCAGAACACTGAATGAATAATCCCATTGTTTCCAGTATAGATGTAGTATTTAAAACAGGAATATTTAAAAAGTGACACTTAAAAAGTGAAACTAAGGACTTCATGTTTCAGAAAAAAATTTCCTATTTTCTCCTTACATAACCCAAGTGAGCCGGACCTTAGGTCATAAACTGATGACTGGACATTGTCATTTGCAGAATTCATGCCTCTATCAATTACAGATTTGTCAAGCAAAGCAGTCCCTTAGCATCACACTGCCACCACCAGGCTTAAATGTGGGTTTGTGAGGCCTGCCAAGCTTTCAGTGTTGCTGTCTGGAGGAGTTTTGGGTAAGCTTTTACAGTATTTTGGTAGGCTAATAACTACTGGGAAATTTCATAATGGTTCCATGCTTGTTCATTTCTGGGTAGAGGCTGTCACTGTTAAAGCCCAAGCCTTTGAAAAGACTTTGTATTGGAACCTTTTGATAGTACATCTCACAGAAGAAATCTGGAAGGGGGTTACATACCTTCTCACCTCAGGTGTGTCTGGCACATTTACAACACTTTAAGCATTTTAGAAAACCTTCAGATTGCTTTTGATGACATCTAAGTGATACTATGGCTAAACATTTAATAAAGCCATTAGTGGAAGATAGATCATTCGTACAAAATAAATAACTAACATACAAATATCTATTTTTGCAGTGAACTGAAACTGAACTTCATAAAAAGCCAGAATTCGCACCTTTTGTACAGCACATACAAGAGATTACCTCGATGTGGTCATTATACCTCAACTGAGCTTAAAATGATCCTCAAATCTCCGAGTGATGAGAAATGTAAGCCTGTTAGGGCTCAGGTGTTGTCAAGTTGTCACTTTGACAGGCTTGAATCTAGAATAGCAAGGGGGGGATTGTAGGCATGGATCTCATCTAATTTCTCAGCTGCAGCATTTTAAATGCTGTGAAGACCCACACCGCAGGATTCTGGTTAGGTGCAATCTGTGGTGAATTTTTCAAAGACCTTTTTAGATGTGTCACAGATAAAACTCATGCATACAAAGGCAGTGTGTTTTCAGCTTAGAACCAGAGACATATTTTCACACCAGAAAGCCTAAAGGGGAGATTTTCCTGCTTCTGTGCATCTGGTTAAGAGTTCCTTCAAGATGGGATCGCTGTGCCCTTTTCTGGCAGCAGAATATGTTCTCTTTCATAGGAAGTGTCTATCATGGAGTGCAGTGCTTCAACAGATCCTTTAAGTAAGTATTTCATTATGATATAAACCAAGGAATGCAAATCTGATGGCAGCAGTGAAGAACAGAAAAGATTCTTCGAATCCATGTAATGGATTATTGACTTAGATCCCTGGAAAATACTGCATATGTATGCAGTGATAGGTTGACACGTTTTACACTTAAGCTACCATTACAGCAACAGAACAGCTTCAATGGATCCATACTTTTCTACTTTTCAGTCCCTTTGCTCCAGTTCATTTTGGATTCTGAACAGTGCTGGTAAACCATTTGTTGAAGAGCCCAACACTAAAGATTTTTTTAAAATTAAAGTTAGAAATACAACGATTACTACACCTTACAACCACTTGTGGTGCCATGTTTTCCAGCATTTTGAGCATTTTAGCTTTCAGAGTAATTTATACCACACTCTGAAAGATGCCATACTGCAGACAGACACTGATGAGTGATAGGATCACACTGAATGTACTGCTACACTAGTTTCTGCAAAATGAGATCCAATGCCAATTTCCTCAAGTTTGAACATGAGCTTAGTAAATGCTTTGTATGGAGGAAAACTGACACCACATGTACACCTGAACACATCCTGTCAGAGGCTCCCCTTCCATGGAATGGTCTACGCCAAGACATTATTTATATGTTAGAATGGCCTCATTGAAATCCAGACTTACAAATAATAGACAGACAGACATAAAAATTCCTATTTACAGCCATCCTTCATCCAGTTTAATAGAAATAAAGCTATTTTGCAAATTGCCAAAACTTTCAGTCTTCCCAAAGTAGAAAGTGTTGAAGATTTAACTGAGTAAAAAGATGGTTCAACAAAGTCAGTCTAGGTTGGCTGAATACAAAAAGTAGGCTGTGATCTTCAGGTATTTATTTGGAACTGGACAATTTCATTTTATTTTACTGCTATGAATTACTTTGTGTTGGTTTGTCATATAAAATCCAAATAAAATACACAAAGATTTATGGGTAGAGAAAACACAAATGTCGCACTCAAGAATACTTCAAAGCTGCAGTATGTAACTTTTAGAAGAAAAAATAGTAACATATTTGTTGAAACCGTCACTATGTCATGACAGTATAGTATGAGACAGATTATATGTGAAAAAAATTGAGCTCCTTTGTCTTTTCCCAGTGCTAACTAGAAACAACCAATCAGAACCAGGACAGGAGGGTCAGCACCGTCAGGCATGTCCATTTGCGCGTTTGCCATCCCCACACACTTCTTGCTGCCTGCTATGATACAACTTCTCCCCACCAGGAGAGCCTGTTGTGAATGCTAGGGCTAGTTAGCATGGCCACTAATTATACCAGAAAAACATTGTTCTTGAGTTATTTCTCTACCATTTAGCAGCAAGTACGTGAGCTCACGTACTCTGATTGGTTATTTTTGGTGCATTTCTTCAGACTGTAATAGCCCCTAGTGCAGGTGAAGGACATTGATATTTTATAGATTTTTGTCATCTTATGCTGTTAAGATATGTTGACATTTTGAGCAAATATGTACACAACATATTCTTTATAAAAATGTATTCAAGTAAGAGTAAATATGTATTTTGTAAATCATTACTGACTAACTGATCAGGACACCTAATTTAATATTTAAAATTATGTCAAAAACACAAAAAGTATATAGTTATGTGCAAAATTTGGTATTTTAATGACTAAAACAAGCAAAAGTAATCTACAAATTACATAACTTCAAAATAAAAAAAATGAAGGCATTTTAAATTTTTTTCCACATGTAAATAGTACGGCAGCAGGTAGTGTGTATATATATATATATATATATATATATATATATATACAGTATATATGTTAAAAAAAGTGTTCAGCTTACAAATGATCAGTGCAGTAAGGTGATTATATCACCGCCTGGTCTTAAAGCTAATGGCTATTTATCCATTATTCATATTCATTTAGCTGTTAACAAAACACATAGATATCAGATGTTTATTTTAAATTCTGCTTAATGATGCAAAATAGCCCTTAAGAGGAAATCATTTACTTGTGTGAATATTTAATTATGTAGTTCTGGTAATTTTTCATAATGTGACCAATCAAATTCTGCTCTTCTGACCAGCCTAGGCATCTATTGTCCACAGTTATGTCTGCTAGCTGAAAATCTTCTCTGTTTATAATTCAGTTGATTGCTGCAGTCAGAATCCAGTGTCAAAGTTTGGTTTAATTACACAGAACAGAACAGGTGCTGCACAACCAGAGACAAATCACAGAACCATCAGCCACATTTGCAAAACAACCAACATAATGCGATGGATGTATCTGTCATTTAAAAGACTTGTGCATAATCGTGTTGCGTTGAATAATTTCTTTCAATTACTCATACACTTATGCTCAACAAGAATAGAGGTGTGAGCAGGAAAGCATCAGTTACTGTGTGTGTGTCTTCGCTCGCTGCTGTTCAGTCCCCAGCCTTTACAGTGAAAGGCCAAAAAATGTACATGCACATGCACATTGTATTTACAAATCCTCATTTAGATCTCATTGTTGGCTACAAGCAAGGACTGATATCCAGCAGGAGAGACACCGAGTCACAGAGTCATCAGCCATGAGCATCGGCTGATGCTCATTCTTCTCCTGAGGTAATGAAAGTTTTTCTTGGAGTTTAGATCAATTTCACTTCCTTGTGATCTCAAACTTTTAATCATACAACTTTAAAACATGAACTGAGTGTTAGGCAGCAGCAGAGAAACCTTTGATTAAACTGGATTTGTTCTTGTCAGGGTAAAGAATGATTCCAGGTGCATTTGGCCTCAAGAATCTACTTAAGCCATGGTCAAGGTCCAGGTAGTTTTTGGCAGCTGCAAAGGGCCCACGGCGCCTGGTTGAGGTGTTTTGAGCCTGAGCATTGTCAGTTTCTGATTCCTGTCTGGGAAAGGTAGAGGCAGACATTGCTGTGTTTTTCTTTTTCCTCTGAGCAGGTTCCAACACCTGAAGGTAAACAACATACAGGAGGGCAACGGGGTCAGAGCAGCGTCTGGACTCAGCCTGTCCCTACAGACCAAGCCTGTCAGAACCTGGATCTGGTCTGTCTGGAATGCTGAGAGGAGCTGAGCCACTACAGCACCTGGCCTTGACACCACATCAAGCTCCTGAGCAGGGACTGTCACAGAGGGGGGGTGAGCACCTGCTGCAAATCCTCACTTTTAGCTCTCGCAATCAGATTCCTACTGTTAAAGCCCGAAAATGTGGGAAAACAGGACTGCAAGATGAAACTCTTACCTGATGCTCATATTTATAGTTGAGGGAGGAGTAGAGGCCTCGTTTTGCCAGCTCCCAGCAAAAAGCTCAACCGACTAAAGGAAATACAGAATCCCCAAAATAACTGTCTCATGTCTAGCAGGTTCCCTCCTGCTCTGCAAACTGCTGTGGAGGCAACATCACCCTGCTGCAGATGGAAACTAAAGCCTGGCAAAACGGGAGGCATGAAAGCAGCATTATGACCTTTCACAACTTATTTGAAGAGATTGGTCCAAAGTGTTATTCTAGCCATCAGTGCTTCAGGAAGCTCTGATGTTCAATGGAACTTCTTTACAAACGTGGACTGGAGATGCTGACAGTCATCTGTGCTGCTGCAACACGTTTAGCATTGAGATGTTATTATGGGCTTGATTAGGTTTAGTGATAGGCCACTTCTTTATAGCACAACTTGAACACAACAAGAGTTTTCTCTTGTGCCCAATCAGGTCAGTTTTTGAAGAAGAAATGAACCGAATGAGCAGAGAGAAGAGGCGTTGCCATCCATCACTGTTATTTGCAGATATAGCTTGTGTGTCAGATGTATGGATGTACCAGAAACACACAAAAACGTTGTACAAAAAAAATCCCAAAAAGCAATCAGTGGTTTCAATTTTTAACCAAAACAAATGATACAATTAAAATAATTAAGTCCCAGCCCTATAAAATATATACAAAACATATCAGGGATGTACGGTGAGGATCATAGCTGGCTTGGCACTGAGTCAGCCACAATCAGATTTACAAATACAGACATCTTACATGTTATTGCTATTTTGCACGAGGACAAAAAGACTATTCTTTTACATGTCATCCATGGCCACGGTGCTGCAGCACAGTAATTCTGTTAACCCAATGAAAATTGAAAATGTAAATATTATTCATTTTGTGTTATGCTGCACAGCAAAGGGAAAAACTGGGGCCTCATGGCCCTTACAAAAAAATCCCATGAAATCCCATGAAATCACATGTGACTTTCACATGTGATTTTATGGGATCACATGTGGTTCACATCACTTTTTTTTTTTTTAAACATTATATTTATTAATTTTTGTAACATAAAAAAAGACAAACAAGTGACAGTGACACATTGACATAACATTCACATTCAACAACTTAATCCCCAGAGCAAACAGAACTAAAAAAAAATAATAAAATAAAATAAAACTCAACAGTACACATATCAGAAAACACAGAGAGAAAATAAATAAATGAATAAAAATAAAAAGAACTAAAAAAAACTCAGCAACATGCACTGTTCATCTAGTTTCCTTAGTGTTTCAGGAACTCAGTCAATGGTGACCACATTTCTTCAAATTTCGCTCCCTTTCCTCTGACAATATAAGTGAGTCGCTCCAGAGCCATACATGGTGCCATCTCCTTGACCCAAATAGGATTTGACGGTATGTCCATTTTTTTCCAGTGCAGAGATATTAATCTCCTGGCCTGCAGGAGTCCAAAATCAATCAATTTGAACTGTCTGGAGCTAAAAACACAGTTCCCTGGATAAATACCTAAAACACACATTTTAGCCTCAGTGGGTACATTCATTCCAACAATCTTTGACAAAGTTTGCGTAACTGAGTTCCAGTATTGCTGTAATTTTGGACACATCACTTTTTACATGTGTGAATGATGTGATTATGTGACCCACATGTGGGAAATGGGAATCACATGTGATTTCATAGGATTTTTTTGTAAGAGGGACCAAAACTTACAGTCCCTCTCACACATACTATCAAACCCTCTTACAGAGTTTGATTGCAACGGGAGTTAACTTAAAATCTCAGTTTCTGATTGGTCCCCAGGCAGGAGGCGGGTTTTCATAGACAGAAAAACAGCTGAGCGGCAGCGACCCACCGAGGCGATGAATATTTTAAATAACATGATTAATGCGCCTACAGTAGTGTCAGCATTATCAGAAGTGTTAGACAGAAGCCGACAGCCAGCATCAGAACCCCCATCTATCAATGTGGTAAAGCTCTCCACCTCTTTGGAAATGGCAGTAAAGCCAGCCTGCACTCGATTTTAATGTACGCAAAGGCACAAGTTACGGCGCCCTCCTTTCAAAGTAAAACAAATGTGTGGAAAGAAATCCTGCAAACCACATGTGTGCAATCTTAATCAACACTGGTCATGTAGAGATGGCCCCGTGTCAGGCTGAAGTGAGAGAAGTCTCTGGTAACGTATTGTTTATGGAATCAGAAATATTTTTGCCTTTCAAATGTGACCTTCGTAGTTTGAGTCTGAAAAGTAAAAGAAAATTCTACCTGTTAATAACTTTTCAAGGTCACACAAAAAACGTGATTGTATCTATTCTTTTTAATACAATAGTTATAATTCTTGTTGGAATCTATGGAAGTTTTTACTTGAATCTCTATAAATATTTAGATCTAGGATTCAAATCTATTCATGTTATTAAGAAACTAACTCTTATGTCAGACTTCTTTTCTTACTCTGGGGATTAACCAGCTCTCTGCCAGTCAGTCAGGTTTCCTCTTGGTGACCTGTAGCCTGCAGGTCAGATGTGGGTGTCTGGGTGGCAGCTTTAGTGCTTGGCACTGGACATGCCCCTCAGTCTGAGCTTTTCACATCACTAGTGAACCAATTGTCCTGCAAATCACCAACATGGCAAGGATCATGTTTGAGTAAGAGCTTAGCAGCTCTGGAGGCTTGTCAGCTGCTGCATAAGGACTTATTAGCAACCGAACATGGCTCAGAGAAAAGAATGGTTTTGCTCAGACCTTCTATCCGTATGGCTGCAGAAGGCTCCCAGGCTCAGGCCGTTTCCATGGCGCATAATTATCTTGTCATAATGCAGGCATGTGGGAATGCTGACAGCAAAAGTGTGTAAATGAGACAACTGGCTGTTTTAAACAGTGTTTGGTTATCTTTTCAGTGAGAAGGGGATTGCTTTGAGCCTCAGTCTGTTAAAAACTCAGGAACCGTTTTCTTATCTGACTTCATTTGGAGAAAGCAGAGGAACTTCTGAGCTCCTGCATGTTTAGTTTTTGAATTGATGAACACATTTTTACTTTTCTTCTATCGTCTCCTAGGAACTTTTCTGTGTGCTCGGTCATTTCAATTAGCACTATGTTAAGCTATTTGTGACAATAAATTGATCAGGCCTTCTGATCAATTCACCAAGATTTTGTGACTGTTTTTGTGTTTTTTTGCAATCAAACTCACTGATTTTCTATTTTAGAAATATTTGCAAGGAATTTTGAAATATTTGCTATGTATAAAGGTAAATTTAACTTTGGTTATTCGCCATATCATCCACAAACTATAACTTCACATTAAATAAAACTGAGGAAGAAGGGTAGCAGAAGTTAGAAATGCTGCCACAGATGGGAGTTAGCTTAAACCATAATAATTTGAACTGAGTTTGCAGAAAATATGCAATAAACCCACAATTATGTATAAGTGCAAAAAATGCGGGAATTTGCTGATTTTGACTGCATGTTGTTTTAATGACTTTTGAGTTTTGCATTTTGATGATGTAAAACTAACTGCCTTGCTGATGAAATTCAATGTGCACATTTTATCAGATTGCTTTCGTATGAACTTCAGTGATCACAGAATTATAAAAAACTGGGGGGCTCAGATGGTTACATAGTTTATGTAATTTTTCCTCAAAAAAGAATTTCCTGACTGCTCTGCTATTCACAGGACCAATTCCATAATAAAATCTGTAGAAGACACCATGAGTAATTAAAGACAATTAATCAGCCTACAGGGAGAATCTCCTGCATCTAAAACAATGATGTGACAGCAGTGTAAGAACAAGGCATAAGTCATGATTTCCACAAAGTCATGTTTGTACTTTGCCTCAAATAATATAAAACACACAGCAAACATTTGGAAGAAGGTCAACGTTCTGACCATTTTTGAGATAGAACGGTCAATGTTCTATCTCAAAAAAAAAATTGAGATAGTATCTTGAAACTTTTTCCTTTTTTTTTTTTTTTTTTTACCAGAGTGGCAGAAACAGGCTTCCATAGAATACAGCATCTGCACAGTAAAACAATGTTATTTCAACTCCATGCTGTGGATCAGCTTTTCGTCAGCAGGACCAGGGAAGCTAATCAGGTTGAAGGCCAATCCTAATAGTTGGCTTTAACTGAGGAGACCTGCTCTAGTCTCAAGTCTCTTGCAACTATTTTTAAATGTTGCAAGAGACTTGAGACTGAAGCAGATTTTTACCTCCCAGCAGGAAATCCACCCCAAACATTCTGAATAGGCAGAGCTCAGTTGTAGACCATTGCATAGATCTAAAACTGCTGTCCAAAGATTCCCTATATACAATGTGACTAAGTTTGAGCTAATTAGTTAAAATTGGGACAAACATGTAGATAGGTAGCAATGCACTCTGAAAGAATGTGTTGGCGAATCACACAAAATTCCAGCAATATAAATTTGTCACAAAAATGACAAGACAGCAATTCAAAGCTAGCGAATAGCACCGTAGCTGTGAATATGTCTGGAATTGCTATTTCTAATCTTATTTTCTACTTACAGTAGTTCAGAGATATATCATGAACTTTAAAACCCTCGTACTCTAACACACATCCTGCATCTCCTAAGTGGAGATGCAGGATGTGAAAGTAGATTTTTTATTTATCTACTTTCAAATGAAAATCAGACCATCATCCTAGGTGCAGTTGTTTTATGTGTTCTGCTGTATTTATGTCCTGAAAGCTCATTCTGGGCTGACAAAAGCTGGATTTAGCGGTTTGCTCTGCTGGAACTCACAGAGAATGGAAATGACTTTGTAACTGTCTTTTCGTGGCTCTGAAGGTTGAGATCAGACTCCATCACTAAACCTGAATTTCGTACCTGATTGCTGGCTTTTAGCTGTAAAACTGAATCTATGTGGTGCCTTTAGATCGTTCTTCTTTAGGTTCACAGATAACTTCAGTTTTGCTTCTGTTCAGTTAGAGAATGTTACTCTGTTCTAAGCATCAGTTTAGTGCTTGGATGGGTTCCGAGTGACCTGGTGACGTCGTAGCGTAGAGCTGTGCATCATTAGCATAGTTATGGAAGCTGTCATAACTTGAGCCAGTGAGAGCACATAGATATTGAATAAGAGGGACCCAGATCTGTTCTGTACACTTTCATGAGAAGTTTCCTATTAAACAAAGACATTTCTGTTAAGAAACATCAATTCAGGGGACAAAATATCTGATATATGATGAGATGTCCTGGCCTTGATGAGATGACGCCTTTGAGAAAGAGTCTTGGTTCCCAATAGATGCGGAGAGGGTGTCTGGGGGTGTGGAGGCATCCTGGCCTAGATGAGATAGGCTTCCGATCCAGTAGGTGCAGAAGCGGTGGGGACACCAGGGCTCCAAAAGCAGTCTTATCTCCCACAAGGTGTTGAAGGAATGGGGTCACCGGGATTGTTTTGAGTTGGAAAACCAGTATCAGTTTGTTTGGGGACACTGTGTGCCTGCTGGCTCTGTGCATGTCCTTCTACACGTCTTTGCTCTTACAGTGATCTTATTGTTTACAGTGTCCTGTGTTAGAGGCCTGGAGTTAACAGCATTGAAGAGATTAGCAGTGAAGAGTCGTTCCCAGCTTGCAGAGTGACTCCATCCTTTCGGAAGATGTGATAATGTTCCGAAAAGATTCTCAGGTTATTGATGAAGGTCACTGAGATGGCAGAGAGTTCTTTAATAATCCATTTGTTAATTGTGAGCAATCTGCTATAATGTTCTTCTTCACATCCCACTTTTGGAATTGGACCACATAACTGAAAAAACTTTGATTTTTCAGAATCCCAGATTTCTTTTTGGGCAGATCACTAACTCCAGTATGTTTAATTAGATTCTCAATGTTTGGCCAGTCAGCAGTTAATGGGAGTATTTTCTCTATCAGCCAATGTCATTTATGAAAGCAGGAAACCTTTGTTTTCTTCACTCTACAGAAACTGTTTATTCCATTTGCTGCCCCTGGAGTTTTTGGTGTACATATTGGTTTCTGGGTCACTTTAGGAGGCAGTAGTGTTGATCTTGTACCATACATCTTGTTGATGTTGGGAGGCTGCATGTCCATCATTAGTTCCTGTTGAGAAACAGAAAAGCTGTTTTTCAGTGAGTTTCTAGTTGGAGACATGACGGGATGTGTCATGACTCAAACTGGCTGATGAGTATGATGTGGCACAAATACTGTAAAAGGTAAATTATGTTTGATAGGTCGATTATATCTATCTAAGGTTATAAGCTGCATCCAGATTTGTTTTGACATCTCTTCAAAGGCCAGACAAAGAGTCGGGACAGTTTGCAAGCATTTCTGCCTCTTCACATGCATCAGGCACAGAACGTCCTCATCTGCAGACCAGCTGTCATGGCTGCTCGGCCTTACAGCATCTGTGCATATTCATTTTAAGTTCTGCTAGCTTGTGTATGAGACAGCATTGTTTGGGCTCCTTTCTAGCAGAATAAACATAATATTGGAATATGAGTCTAAATAATTATGATGCAAGGAGAGGTACGAGAGAAAACTTCCACCCTATCACAAGAAGCAGGTATGTTAGGCATTTTTCTAACAAAGTTTCTTGGAATGCAGCATAAAGTGATCAAATCTATGCAGCTCTCTGGAGAGCAGTTGATCAAAGTAGATAGCTGCTCACACTGAGCCGAGTTCTGCTGTAGATCTCTTCCTGGTAAAACGTAGATGTCATTAGACACCATCTCTACATGCACGCTTGGTAAGACAGATTACAGCAAAGTCAATGACTTGATCCAATCAGCCTTTTTACCAGCTGTCATATTAAACCAGATTTTGATCCATTGTATGATAACTATTGTCAGATCAGAATTTATTAAAAGAGAGGTATTTTGTAAAATTTACTTTTTCAAGCTTTACATCATGTTATATTTCTTTATCAAAAACATCCCTGATGTGTTGCTTTTATTTGTTCATGTTTGAGAAATTGTTGAATCTCCCGTGGCAACCATTCAGTGTGTCTAAAAGCTTGTTCTCACAAAGCGCCACCTGTCTCCACACACAGCTCCTTGTTGGACTTGCAGTCTCCAACTAAGCCTCCACCTCACAGAGTAGCCCTCCCTTCTTGCTCCCCCACTCAGCTCCTTCAGACTAGTGACAGCAGCAAGTAGCAAACAGATTCTGGCAGAGCACATTGGCTGAGCTCATCACACAAACTACTTCTCAGTCCAACACACCTAAGAACAGTTGAATATGGCATAATGAGGAGCATTGTTGTGCTGAAGGCGTATTGTCAGACAGAGCAGGAGCTTTTAAAGAGACAAAGGCCCAATTTCAAGGCAATAAATTGCAAAGTCAAATTCCTTTTAAGGCATGTTTGATACAGAGCATTTTTATAATAGCTGAAGGTAAAAGTTACTTGATTGTGCTATAAAATGGCACCATGTGCCTGGAAAAGACATTTTTGTATTTGCCAAAAATACAAACATTTTTGTATAAATAAAATGTATTTAATTTGAGAAAATAATACACTTATTCAAATGTATTATTTGAATAAGTTGAAATAAAGATTAAATTAACTGGATTTACGTGCATGGATCTTTTTCGGTGTTTGGGCATAAAAAAAAAATAAAAATAAAATAAACAGATGACCACTGCTTCCACAATTCTGTTTTAAATCTGTGTTACAGTTTGTATCTGTGGCGGTGAAGGAGAAGGCAGGCAGACCCAGGTTGTAGAAAGTAAATGAAGATTTAACAAAGAATATCAGCTCATACACAATTCAGGAGACGGGCAGCACGCAGAGCGGAAGGCTGAGGCTACACACGGTAGCAACAGAAACAGCACTGAATTAACGACTGGCCGACTCAGGACTAGACAGTTCTACTAAGACTGCTGACGTGATACAAACAACAACAGACAATTGACAAGAGACAGAGACAACAGGTGGACTTAAATACACTGAGGTAATCAGGGGAACTAGACACAGCTGGGAATAATCAAGGGGAAAACAGGACGACACAGAGACTCACAAGAGACATGACCCAGGAAATAAAGACAGAAAACACAGAACCTCACAGAATCATTCTAACATTCTGATAATTAAATATCTAATGCTAACAGCAGCTCATAAAACATCACAAGACATCATTTGTCTTTTTGCTTTTGGATCCAAGGCTGTCTGTGCTTTTAATCAACCTTTACAAAGAGCTGATTTAGTAAATCACTAAAATCACCAAGTAAATACCTACAATTATAAACTTTACATTCAGATTCAGCTATAATCTCTTGACTAACAGTTGCAACTTGGTTTTTAGGGTGAAAATGTCACAGTGATGACTTCTGCTGACAGCAGACATAAATGCAGCCCTATGACACACATGGAATTATGGTAACTGCATGTTTACAAAAAAACTGAGTGATTGGAGCCATGGCAACTGACCACAGGTCTGTTGCCATGGCTGAAGGGGATGAAAGCCTGGAACTGATTTGTTCATCTGATGCATCTTCACAGTCTTGTATCATTGTATGAAAATGACCTGCTGATACTGCATTGTCAAAATAAATAAATATTAAGGTGATTCAGCCGAACAGCTGATTGTTGTTGATTAAATATAGCGAGCCACGCCCATCCACACTCTGGACATTAATTCAATTAAATCTTACTTCCTAGTTTTGTTTACTAAATTACAGACATGCTCATTTTAAAATATTTATTTTAAAAAATTAAAAGAACTCTTTTGAGTGTGTATAATTTTCGTTTAGATGGGGATTTGTTACAGAGTGGTGGCCAATATGGGGATTTTTTTTTAATGAGAGTGATTAGACGATGTACAGCATTTGAAGGTTTTTGTTGTTTGGGGCTTTGTTAAAAACAATTTTTGTTGCATTAAAGGGCATAACTTTTTTTGACATTATGTAAGAAACTTCCCATCAACAAACTGAAGCCGAGGCCCATGGGTCAGATGACAGAGTTTCAGGGAACATTTTAGAGACAGAAGGAACAGATAATGTTCCAAGAGGTGATTCCTGGGTAACCCAAATCCAGTAGGGGAAATAACTTCTTTACTTCGGTCTTTGTATGCGTCTGATGAGGAGAATAATGAAGAGGAGGAAGATGAGATACCAAGTTTCACTCTTGCAGATCTCTCTAGGTTGAAAGACGACTTGGCAACAGTGGTTGAGAAGGTTAGCACTTTAGAGGAGAACTTTCAGGACATTAGTGACCAGTGCCTTAAATTGAGAATGAAATATAAGAACTTATGTAGACCGAAGTGTTGAGGCATTAGAACAGCACATGATTTCAACCCTAAGAGAGTTTGAGGAAAAGTTAGTTCAGTGTTTACAGCGACGAGATGACAGGTGGAAGGCAGAAGTAGAGAAATTGAAGCGCGCCTATCGACTTACTCCTATTCAATGCTGAACGGGATTTAGACCTGTCTGCTGTTCAAAGGACACCTATGCTGCCCCCTCTCCACCTACAGTGCGGGCACCAGCAGTGTTTACTTCAACTTGTCAGAGGCCACCAACATCTCACTCCACTCAACCGGCTTCATATACGCAAAGTGAAGATGGGCAAAGTGCCTGCTCTGGTGACCAAGACCGACCTGCTCCTGGGCTTTCCGAAGAGCTTCCCGCTATACCCTCCAGGAGGGGGGTATCTACCCTGCACATGACTGTTCCACACCCTTCGGGGAGAACAGCAGTAGTTTATGCCAAACCTCCCATCCACATGGACTTTCCCACATTTGGAGGGGCACCAGAGGTAGCAGATGTGCTGAACTTCATTGATCAGTGTGAAACATTCCTGTCTGTGAGACCTCTCTCTGACCCTGAATTAATTGGGGCTTTGACTGGTGTCTTGAAAGGTCCTGCTCACAGTTGGTGGTGTGTGGCCAAAAGTAAAATCCAGAACTGGATGGATTTTAAGGAAGCCTTCTATACTGCATTTCTTCCCCCAGATTACCTCTCAGAGGTGGAAGAAAAACTTCAGGACATGGTGCAGTGCCTGAGAGATTTTGCCTTCTGTGCTTTTGGTGGAAACTGGGTATCTCTGAAGCTGAGCTTGTGAGAAGGATCCTAAATAACTATAATCCTAAACTGGCTGGTTGCCTGTGACTGTGCAGGAGCAAAGGCCTATTGGGGGAAAGTTCACCAACAACAGTCTGAGTAAAAATATCTGGGTCACAACTTTTACCCGAACTTATCAAAACGGGGACAGGTCTGACGGAGGAAGTGGGTGTGGCAGGTGTACGCTGAATGTCGGACAGGTGGAGCTCCACAGATCAGCCGGAGAGACGTAGTCCTTGTGTGGCGGGACCAGTGTGATTAAAATTGGGCACAAAGCTCCACTTGAAAAGTTACCTCCAAGGCACACAGGCCCACTACAGATGAGGCTGGAGACTTTCACACGATTCAATGCTTTATTTAATTCACAATTGCTTTAATAAATGTACCAATTTAAAATCTCTCACAATAAAAGACGTCGATAGCGCAACTCACCAGCAGTGCGAATCAGAAAAGTGACCTAAAAACAGAAACGACAAACAAAACAGCAAAACTAAAGAAAATCGTGCACCAAACCAGAAGAGTACCACCACCCGGAAAGTCCACCACCAACACCACGAGCTGGCCGTTCCTGTCAAAAATAAATAGAAATCACAGTTAAATTACACACTTTTAAGAATGAACAATTGTGCCAGTCAGTCAGTGATAAAATGGTCAACGACAGTTCCAATCAGGAAACCGTCCAGAAGAAACGGCCACACCGTGGATGCCACCCCGAGCGGCACCGGGGGAACCAGTCCGAGCCCCAGCCCAAACCAACAATCCTGGACAGATGGCAGAAATCCGCTTTATGCAGACGGGATGGCGGGAACAGCAGTCAGGACGAAAGGTAGGCGGTGACAGCAGACAACGATGACAGGCGGGACACCAGGACGTCAGCCGGACCAAGGCAACCGAGCAGACAGCGGCCAGGACAACAGGCTGAGCCGGCCGAGGACAAACAGCAGCGGCACAGAGCTCTATTTGTAGTGCCTCTGATGAAACGGAAAATCAGGCAGCCATGAGCAGGTTGAGCCGAGCATTAAGCGCCATAGGATGCAGCTAACGTGCAGCGCCAAACACCGAGGTCTGAACCCGGAGGAACAATGCGATGTCAACAGGTGAGGATGAGCCTTATTTATACTGCCGCCAGCGCCACAGCCAATCAGGTTCCGCACATGTGTGGTGCGTTCAAAGCCTATCGGGCATACTGCCACACTTGGATGGTTTAGGGAAAGCTAAGCTTGACCCACTGCTAAAGGAATTAAAAATACTGCTGGATATAAAGTAAAAGCCACACGGGGCAAGGATCAGACCCGAAACCTGGAGCGACTGGGGCGAAGGACGCTGCAGGCCGGACAAGGAGACCGCCAGGGTATACCAACCCGGTGAGACGGTCCCTTATTTTTCCTTATTTCTTAGAAAGAGACTGTTGGAATATTTGGGCCCCAACTTCATTTTGTGTGTGTGCACAGATCCTTATTGTTTTTACTTTTTGAGCGCAGAATGGCGGACTTTACTTTGGACTACTGTTATTATTGAAAGATCTCATATTGTTTAGTTTCAGAGACTCTGTTTTACATTTGGTTTGGGGTTGTTTATTTGTAAAAAAATATAAGAGGGATGAAAAGGTGATTCAGCTGAACAGCTGATTGTTGTTGATTAAACATAGCGAGCCACGCCCATCCGCACTCTGGAGATGACGTCTCCGATGGTTTTTTGATTTGTATTAATTCAATTAAATCGTACTTCCTAGTTTTGTTTACGTAAATCACAGACATGATAATTTCAAAATATTTCTAAAAATAATTAAAAGAGTTCTTTTGAGCGTGTATAATTTTCGTTTAGACGGGGATTTGTTACAGAGTCACTTCACGGTGAAGTGTGCGCATGTCCGGTGAGTAATCATTCAGAATTTCATCATGTTGTTAAATTATGTAGGTTTCTGAGAGTGTAAACTGTGACAATGTGGAAAATGTTCATGACAGTTTTGGAAAGATTTTTAAAGAGTACTAAGCGGGTTATGAGGCCTTAACATGTATTTGAATAGGGAAAAATTAAACAGTCGCGACTTTGCGGATTTTTATTGCGGGACTTTTTCAGAACCGAACCCCCGCAATAAACGAGGGACCACTGTGACCCATGACAGACTGCTTCAGGTACATAGCATTCCAGCTGTCCCTTCATGTGGATTTGTTGATGTGGCATATTGATCTTTGGCAACATGAGGTTGGGGGCTGGGAATCGAACCCAGAACCTTCTTGCTGCAAGGCAACAGCTCTACCAGCTGTGCCAGTGTGCAGCACTAGCAGTAATGTAGGTACATCTCTAAACAATTTGAAAAAAGCTCAGTGTTTTTCGTCACTCATGTTAGAAAATGGAAACTGATAGTTTCATTGCACATACAGTAAAATATTTCAAGCCTTAATTTCTTGTGATTGTGGCTTACAGATGACAAAAATTCAAAATTTCACATGTATTTCTTTGAAAATAATTTGTACTTTTAATTTAATTAAATTTTTTAACTTAAGTCATATATCTTTGTTATATTTCTGCACAAAAAGCATGATGAATTAACCGTCGCCAGTCTTTTGCACTTAAATATCTTCTCTTTGACATCTCCACCAAGATATCATTCCATTTTACGTATAAATATAAGGTGTATATACATAAAAAAACAATCACTTTGAAGCACAAGCTGCAGGTGGAAAAAGCAGCAGCTGAACACCAGCAGCCCACTGGAGCGTCTCAGCATGTTGGCTGCGGCGGTCAGTATTACCGATACACTATCTGCTGCAGTTGCTCAACTCAGCACTTTGAGCTGACTGGAGCAGTGGAGGCTTTACAGGGAGGCCCACCCGAAGGCCACTGTGCTGTTTCTTAGTGGAAGGCATCTGGTCTGTTTTCTGGGAGATGCTCCTGGCACTGCCGCTGCCTTCTTTGCCAACACGACACTGCAGCATGGCAGCAGGTCACCTCTGCAGGTCCTGGAACATCCGACTGCACACTGAGAGGCTAACAGAGGAGGAGATGTGGGGGCAGGGTGGAGGGGGGTATTCATGCTGCAGCTGAAAAATGTCATGACTTTTCCCACACACTGAATCTATTTTCTGATTAACATAAAAGTAACGTCAGGGAAATCTTTGGAGGATTTTAAGGACATTTCTGTGTTTTAAGTGCAAGCCTCTTGTCTTAAAGTTTTGGGGATATTTGCCAGGTTATTACAATGTCCATGAGATGGAAATCCAGCACTATGGAACTAGAGACTAATACGTTGTTTTATCTACTTTTGAAGTTTGTGAAATGAGATACAATAAAAGAGGGCTATGGATTACTTCATAAATGTTTTCATGTGCAAAAGCATTGTTAGTTTACAATAAAAAAAAATCAGACAAGATCCAGAAATTGTAGAGCTCTGAATTATTTCTTTATGCAGTTCTTCAACATTTCACTCCAGTATCTCAGCATGACATGAATCCAACCCACAGAAAGGAGAGTCTCCCTCTGATCCAAACCACCTTTAAAGCATTGGCTCCTACCAGGTGTAATTAAGGGGTGGAAACATTTACATTTCCAGAAAGAAAAAATACATTTGTAGTAAACTTTATTCCTAGAAAAATATTTACATAATTACAACTAAGGCTAACAACTTCAAAACTAAAACAAAAACAATCTGGGCCCAAACAAACAAGCATCTCCCCACCCTCTCAAACAATGGATTTTCCCAGTGAGGCTGATTGAAAACACCAGGTCCTTGTCAGCACTGCTCATGGGCGCTTCCATGGCAACCCATGACCAGGTGACCTCAAAGAGAAGAGAATGATTACAACAAAATATTAAATAAAGCAAGTTACTTCCTCCAGAAAAAAACCCCAATACATTTACCAGATAAATTGGAATATAGAAAGTACAAAAACAACACCTGTTAGGGAGGGCGTAAATCCCTCACACACATCTTAAAACATAAGGTCTGATCAGTTTCATTACCATATTTCATTTGGGATCCTTTACAGCACTAGCCATAAACTATGTATGGAACAATGTTTTTGCTTTTGTGTTATCAGTTTTTCAAATACAGGTTGAATCGTCTTCTTCACATATTAAATGAAATCACAATTTCAAAACTGTTGTTTAGTATTTGTTCTATGATTTGGTCTGAAACATTTGAGTACAACAAAAACATCAAAAGAAGGAAATACTTTTTTTACAGGACTATGAATCATTTCACTTCTCACTAAGGTTCTTGGAGCTCAAGGGTTCCTTTGAGCATTTCTCTCTGAGTTTGTCCCTGAAATCTGTTGAAATGACTTTCTAATTTGGGTTTCAGCAATTACTAGCATATTTAAAACTGGAGTAATTACAAAACACATGCTTTTCACATACTTCAATCAGTCAAGTTTATTTGTATAGCACATTTCAGCAACAAGGCAGTTCAAAGTGCTTTGCATTAAAAATACAGTCAAATGTGTTGAGGTTGTTGCTATGTTGTGACACTATTTTCCTTTTTGGGTAGCGGGGAAGACAATTAACGTCAGAATTTTTATTATGAATTTATTATTACATTTTTTGTGTAAAGCCACAGAGATTTATAATCATATTTTTAATTAGCTTAATTATAG
Source organism: Phalloptychus januarius (assembly GCA_902982915.1). Taxonomy (NCBI): domain Eukaryota; kingdom Metazoa; phylum Chordata; class Actinopteri; order Cyprinodontiformes; family Poeciliidae; genus Phalloptychus; species Phalloptychus januarius. The sequence goes on from CADWAE010000127.1 coordinate 1,130,180, forward strand.
CAAGATAAATTGCCTTTAAGACTGTTAAAATATATTTTATTGTGACTTGTTGAATACAGTGCAAACTTAGAATTCACAAATGTTTAGTAGAATGAAACTAAAATAATTTCAATACTTAACACATTAAAATGTACTGATGTTCGATTTAACAGGTAAAGAGCTCTTGCAATGATTTTGGAGAGCAAAAATACCTGTACTGTACATGTAGAATTGATTACTTGTGCAGTTTTACTGTTTAGAAGTACAGATGTCTAAATAGACATCCGACCAGTCCGCCATTTTGGATGCCGAAATTGTGGTCCAGAGGTGCATCGTCTCAATTCTCACCTTTTTAGAAGCAAACCTGCACAATTGAATCCTTATGTTCATTTGGCCTGAGTCAACACTTCATAGAGGGGCATAGGATATATTGTAAGTATTGGGATTAAATATGCAGGTGTTGTTGCGCAGCCCCCACCCCCTTTCTCTCCCTTCTTCCTCTTCTGAGAGAGGGAGATGTGCTACCAGCTCTCCGTCTAACGGGTGAATTGAGTTTCCTAAATCTGCTGGGATTTACCCCGTCCAGAACTAACGTAAACTGTTTAAGACACATCAGGGACTAATCAAGGGGAGCAGACAGGACAACACAGGGACTCGCAGATCTCACACACAGAAAACCTCAAATAGAACTCAAATCATAACATTTACTGGTTTTAGCATAGAAAAATTAAAAGATTATAAAATGTTTAACAGTGAAATTTAACATTTTAAGGAGCTGGCAAGTTTACTTTGTAAAAGTTCAAAGAACAATATTCATAGTTAAATTGTTTTGTTACCATAGCAACAATCTGATGCTATGAGTTTAATCTTTGAGTTTTAGCTGTTTATTAATGCATCTTAGTAAGCTATAATTATAATTGACTACTTGATCAATTAAACTAGCTCCCCTCTCCCAGATTTCACTAAATCCATGTTGAAATGCTGATGCTGTGCTGATGTTCTTAGCAGCAAGAGAGGCCCCTACATCAAATTCTGCTCAAGGCCTCATTCAACCTTTGACCGGCCCTGCATGATGAGCTACATCCGCTGCACAGGTCATTTCTGCTGCTGGATGTAGAGGGACAGATGGGAGATTGAATTTATGTGGCTTTAGTAGCTCTAACATTTTGTGTCCATTGAGTTTGTAATAAGCGCCACAGAGACTGTTTTGGTTGCCTAAGGTTAATGGGATGAGTTTTTCTGATCTGGCAGCCGGGCAGAAACTTTGTCTGACTTTAAGTAGACAAATTATTTGGTATGCATTGTGTTGCCACAAAAAATCAAATCAAATCAAAACAAACCAGTGTGTTGCTCGAGTCATGATGTGAGTGCAAAAGCTCCTCCACTGGCTGAATCATCAGCAACACACCGGCTAACCGGGAACTCAAACTTTATAAAGCACAGACAGTCAGCTGAGATGTAAACACACAGGCTGCATAGAATGCTTTGTTCCCAAAGGAATATCAGTCTCCCTACATCAGGGGTGGGCAACTCCAGGCCTCGAGGGCCGGTCTCCTGAAACTTTTAGATGTGTCTCTACTTCAACACACCTGAGTCAAATAATGAGGTCATTAGCAGGACTCTGGAGAACTTGACTGCACTTAGGAGGTGATTCAGCTGTTTGATTCAAGTGTGTTGGACCAGGGAGACATCGAAGAGCTGCAGGACGCCGGCCCTCGAGGACCAGGATTGCCCACCCCTGCCCTACATGCTTAACACACACCTGTAAATGTGCAGCTGTGAACACTGAGTGCAGCTCAATGTGAACATTTTCAGTTCACATTGAGCTGCGCGAGCAAAGCAAATGCGGTGGATTTAATATTGACTCTTACCTTGATAAATTCTACAAAGAAACATGGATCCTCCCACAGGGTTGATATAAATGTCCATATAGACTCACCTTCATGGGCGATCGGCGCCGTGGTAAACTTCAGCGATCAAGCCACAGCGGAAGGAAGTGGCCAATGCACAAAGGCGCCAACGGTCTGATTTTTGTGCGCTCCCTGCTCAATGCATCAACTATTAAAAACTATAAAAACTATAAACGCATCTGTCTTTCAGGAATAATTCTGACCTGCCAATACAATGCTTACCGGAGAAGAGACGCTTGTAGTCTGGCTTATTAAAAAACCTGGTGGGGAGTTGGGGGAACATAAAGCATGGCGGACCCCCAGGACTATGATACACTGGGGGAAACCCTGTAATATGAATCATTCAAGGAAATGTATGATGTTGATTTTCTATAAAGAGCACCCTTATCCAAGTGTTTGCTGTTATACCGTTACTGTTTGTAGGGGACAAACAAGTAGGTTTTATCTTAGGATCTCAATGTACAAGGGGTTGAATACTTTTCAATTTTATTTGTAGAATACCCCAAATTCTTTATCCTATGCGTTACACTCCTCAACTGTGCACCGCTTTGGTATAAAACCTTAATAAAATACATAGATGAATGAAACTGTCAGACTGATTCTTTGTTTATGACTTTTAACAATTATATAGTCTGACCGTTCATGAATGCTAAATATTGGTCATATCATATGTTCCATGAGAAATATCCTTTCTGGAGCATTTTGTTGCAATGACATGTGGCGTCCCCAACAAAACAAATGAAAAATAACAGTGAGATGTGAGGCTGAAAGCTGCAGAGTGAGACAACTGTTTATGGAAAACCAGATTCTCTTTCTCAAGTACTTTAATAGACAAGAACTCGAGTTTTTATTAATGACAAATTTGTCTCTCATTCCCCTGCACACCGGCTGTAAAAGGCACTCTGAGTCCCTGTGACTGACCAGTTACTGGTTTCCTGTGCACACTACAGCAGGAAATAAAGTGCCACCTTATCCTGCGGTGCAGAGTAATCTCAAATCCCACACATATCACACTGCTCCACTCCCACACATGAATGAGTCTTCCACTACTGCCTCCAGGTTTGTTGTTGTGTTGAGAAGTCATGCAGATTCCCCAACAGTGCAGACCAAATCCCTCTACTGTTACACCGTACCCATTTTAGCATCATTTGGTGTTTATCTTGAGAAAAGCAATTAGGACTGATTTGCAGCTCTAACCACAGACAGTGTTTGTAAAATCCCCCTTAATGAGATGTCTTCTTCCCACTGTATATTTATCTAAATTAATCTGATGTAGATGTGTTTTGCTTGTCGAAGTTAAAAGGGTAGAGATAGGAGGAAGAGGGAGGCGTGGCTCAAACCTCTATACTTCAGATCAGGAGTATCGAATGAGAAACATGAACACAATGGAGCAAAAAACAGAGATTTTCATGTTTTCTGTGGCCCTGACATGCACACACATTCTCTGCTCCCTGCCATGCTCAGTCACATGGCAGGTCTTAAGAAAGCAGACACAGGGTCGGCGGAGCGTGAACAATGCTGAAGTTTTACCCAATCCTCCAGCGAGAGGCTGAGGTTCAGGGGCTTTGTCATGCCCTGCTCATCCCCAGGATGCTAGATGGATGTTGGCTTTCTGACAGGCTCCCACACACTCCTATCTCCAGAATACACAACCAGCAGACGTCCATCCAGAGCTCATGTCCATAGCTGCTGCAGATCAGTGAGGCTGCATTTATGCGGGCTGCAATCAATGACGATGTGAACAGTTAATAAGTCAGTGATCAACCTGGACCCAGTCAGCCAGCCTCAGATCAATATGAAATACTCTTGTGTCTGGGCTTACACACAGTCTGCTTCAGTGTAGACACTTACATATTCACATTTTAAATATTGCTTTGCAGAATATTGCTCATTTGTACTTTGCTTCACCCCAGGACTTGGATCTTAATATTTCAAAAGGAAAGCGGTGGTTAAAACACCTTTGAGTAGATCATACCATCAGTATCTGAGGTTTTTACTAACCATTGTAAGCATCCCTTTGAAAAAAATACCTCTGATACAGATAGATTCTCTCACTTTCCATCTTTTAAAAAGATTTTTTGTGGTTCATTGAATTCCAAGGTTAAACTTTTTTTCTTCATCTTTGTTGCTAAAATAAATAGGTCTAGATTGGCAAACTGAAAAAATGGCTGTTATTTCATGAAGCGAAATGCGACGAACAATTACTTATTTACATTGCTATTCTGATTGTGTAAAAACACTTAAACTTGACATCATGATAATCTACAAAGTTTTCAGTAGGCCAGAGTACAAGACAGCATGAAGTCAAAAGCATGGATGCACAAGAACAGACACTCGAGTCAAGAGCAACAAATAGCAGAGTCTACAAAATAGCTAAGTGTTTTGCTGTCCAATAAGAAGGCTGTAAGATGGGGTGTCATGTGACGCAGTGGTTAGAGCAGGCGCTCCTGATACAGGGGCTCAGACTTCTGCACTCTAAAAAGAAATGAGTTGAACCAACATAACTGAATTGCTTCAACTGGTAACAAGTAATTCAATTAAGTTCATTCAACTTAATTTATTAAGTTTAACCAACTCAAGTTAACTTAGTAAATTGAGTTCTATCCAACTCAATCTACTAAGTTTTACAACTTAATTCATTAAGTGCGTTTAACATGACAAATTTAAGTCACTCTTATTCAAATAATTTATTGATTTTTCTAATAAATAATTCAAATCTCTTTGACTTAATTCTGCAGAAAGTCAAGTCAAAAGTTTAAGTTGTTCCAAACTAAAAACCAAAAATATCCAAAATAACATTATCACTCATGTTGTACTTACAGTTAGAACTTTAATTATTTTAAATGTATGTTTTGATATGTTATTTTAGTTTTTCAAAATGCCATACAGTGAAAAAGGAATACAGTAGAGCCATCTTAATTGAATTGCTTCAATTGGTAAGAAGTAATTCAATTAAGTTTATCCAATGTAATTTATTAAGTAGGCTCAACTTGACAAATTTAAGTCAGTCTTACTCAAATCATTTAGTTAACTTCAAATAATCTAGTAAAATAATAAAGCATCTTTGTTTGGCTCAGGCAGCCTTTATTTGACAGTAGTTGGAGAGGAAAGTGGATAATGACAGAGGGGAAGACATGCAACTAAGGTCATGAGGCCGGAATGGAACCTGCAACTGCTGCGCTGTGCACTAAGGAGACATAAGGTCTCCTTATGTGGGTTGTCCTTGACCCGTGATGGTGGTACGCACTCTAAGAAGTGTACTCTAAAAATACACTTTTGAGAGTGAAACAATTAAGTTCATTGCAGCATTGAACATCCATCCATCCATTTTCTGCACTCCCTTGACCCTTAGTGGGTCGGGAGGTGCTGGTGCCTTGCCAGCTAACGTTCGGGGTCAGAGGTGGGGTCACCCTGGACAGGTTGCCGGTCTGTTGCAGGGAGCGGCATGAAATATTAAGTACAATTAAGTTCAATGACGTAGTCATGATTATTGTCATGACTAAGTCTGATGTCATGACACAAGCTTCACCAGGTACAGATCCTGTATCATCCTGCATGGTGGCACAGGGGTTAAGGGAAACCCACATAAGGAGACTTTAGTCCACAACGCTGCTAAGGTCAGTCCAGCATGATGACCTTAGCTGCATATCTCCCATCTCTGTCATTACTCACTTTCTTGTCTACTCTAATTTCCTAATTTTAAGTTAATTGAACACAAAAAAGTAATTTCAATAAACCAAATGAATTAAGTTAGATTCAAAAGTACATTACATGAACTAAAGCCAAGAACACTTCTTAGAGTGTATATGTTCCTTCAGGCAGGGCCGATCCAAGCCTCCATGGGGCCCTTAGCAAAATATGGTTTTGGGGCCCTCTAGTTCTGCTAATAATGTGGACTGGCTGCAAACAGCAGTCAGAGGATTAGATCATTCACACATATGCTATAAAGTTATTGCAGTGCTGTTTACATTAAATCCTTCATGAATGTATCGTCTTGTGGTAGTAAAAGCAACAAAGAAAACTAGTATGCACTGGACTTACGATTAGGGGTGACAACGCCCTGACTACTACAAGTTATTTCTGCTAAATGTACTTATACATGCTTGTAAAATCATGATGTGGAAAGAGTGTGCAGTTTCATTTTTGTGCCTGTGCAGTGTGTTGTTCAAAACCAGACTCCTCACTCAGTGAACATCTTTTAGGGTTTAAAGCACACACTGTGGATCTCAAAACTTGTCTCTCAACTAAAACTTGTGAACAGTAATTTGTACTGAAGAATCTTGTAGGAGCTAAAAAGCAGTAAAAAATTGAGAGATGTGAATTTAGTGCGAGACTATGAAGTTTTTATGAAGTCCTGCCAAAGCTCAACTTTAAATAGTTTTTTTTTTGTTTGTTTGTTCCAAAGATAATCTAAATCGCTATGCAGATGACGCCATACTATTGATTAATAATTAGACATTTTTTCCACAAATCATTTGTAGATGATGCTTTTTTTCTACCCTTGCAGGGAACCTTGTTGAAAAGATTTGTGATGTTTGACTCAATTTGTCTTTCATTTGGGATTTATGCTACCTTTAATAAAAGAAAAGAACCAAAGCTGAACTGGGTTTGCATTATCAAAAATAAGGCTGACTTTATTTTTGCCAGCAGACAAAATGTTTTAATGTTCCAAGCTAAACTAAGTAAACTCGACTCAGTGTGGTTACTAAAACAGTGGTTGATGGTTCTTAAGTTAACCTCTCTTAACGGGTCCCAGAATCTCTAAACTTGATAGAACTGACAATATGAAAATTGAATGCTGAATTTCTTAGTCCCAGTTCGTGCCGATATCCACACTCTCAAAAAGCCAGAATTCCTACCTGCTCTCTCGGGTCTGCTGCAAATCTGCAGGTTTCTTTATGCAGGCCAGATTTTGGTGATGGCGAGGGCAGTTTATGGTAACAGGAACAAGAATACTCCCAGTCAGGGGGTGGCACCAACTACAGGTCAGATCATAAACAGAAGAAAAACCACAAGGAATACAAGAGGAGATTTGCTAATGTCAATAATTGATCTCTCAGTGGCAGTATCCCTTCATCCCTTTCTTCTTTATTATTCTCCATGTAAAAAGAGTAAAAAGAGAACATTATATTAAAAGTTTGTAACTACAACTTATATATCTGATTTGTTCAGGTTAGCCTGTGCTCAGTTCACACTGCAAGATATTTATGCTGAGTTTTCCCTCCCAACAATCTTAAAGTGTCACTGACACAATAAAATGACTGCAAACTCCATTGCATTAAACGTCAGACACTGCAAAGCTGCATGTGGGAGTTACGTTGGGCAAAGCAAGGCGATCTGCACTGGCTGCCAGTTGTAACTAATTGTATTAGCCTAATTGTAAATAGTTTAAATAGTTAGGATTATAATATGCTAGTTTTCACAAGGAGCTGATGCAGCACGACATCAACTGATAATCCCTCTATACTGTACAAGACTATAACATAGGAAAACTATACAGTCATCAGAAGTTGAAAAATCATACTGAAGATGTGGAAATAGGAGGAATGGGAAGGCTGGTTAATGAAAGCCATGATCAGAACATTTGTATGTAAAAGCAAATGCAGGACTTGAGCCAGTTCTTTAAAATAACTGGATTATTTGAATTAAACAAGAATTAGAGATCAATAATTATTATATTTATAGATCTGTTTCTGACCATTCAGGGGTCCATCTCCAACCCTTCAGTGTCGGCTGCTTCTGTGTATTCAGCCTTAGTCGTTTATGGTTTGACTTACCCTGATGATGTCACACGGTGGCGCCGACTTTTGGCCCAGTTATTACAGATGAGAACAGCGACACTCTGTATTTATAGGATTCTGTGAGAAATGTTTATTTTTAAAAGTTTTCACATATACAGAATGAAAGCACAGTAGTTCCTCTTTTTAAATCATGTAAGTGATTTTATTGTGTCAGTGACACCTTAAGGACGTCCAGATTATTGACGGCTCCAGCTGCGTGGCACACAAAGAGTGATCTGGTCTGCTCAGAGGACATCAGGACTGCTCCCATCTAAAATCAAGGATATTCAGCATGTGGTATTTTCTGGTCCCAATATTGAAGCATGTGTTGTGTGGCTGAGCATAAATGACAATGAAGCCTGTTGAATGTGAAGTTTAGCCAATCAGAAAGCAAGGTGAGACAATCTAGAATGCAGAATATAAAATAAATACCAGGACAGACCAGAAAGACGGTTTTTAATTATAGTTCACAAACTATTCCCTGATGAGGCTCTTCCTCATCAGTCATGTTGGTGAGTTGGTGAGTGAAATCAGTTTGTGTGTGGTGTGCTGCTATTGACTCCACACACTGTATGAAAAATGCCTTCTATACCTGCTTTCTAGACTTTTTATGATCATATGTAGGGTCTCTGAGGTTTGGAAAATCACCCAACAGTTGTAAAATCTTGCCACGTGAATATAAATGTCTAAAAAGATATTATGCATAAGTGTCCAAGTGATTTGTCTTGATAGATGATGAAGACGTCTGTTTCTGAAGAGTGCAGCTCTTTTGAACTTTATATCTGTCGCACAGGAGAAAATGTCTTGTGTTTTTTTATTTTAACTTTATTTTTGTTGTACTTTGTGTGTTCAGATTCTGTTAGTTTTTGTTTATTGTCCCCTTTAAGCGCCCAAACACACCGTGCTGAAGGTGGTTGTATAAGGAAGTGGAGCGCAGTAAATGGCCGCCCATAGAGGTGTCAGCAGAGATTGATAAAAGCCAAATAAAAGGAGCTGGGATGGAAGGAGGGCACACACTGATTCTGCAGGCTACAGATCGAGGGGCGAACAGAATCCACACGTCAGTCGCAGTCAGAATACTGGACAGACGGCCCAGTATGGAGAATTAGGGCAGAGCGGTAGTGATGGGCAAAAATGAGGTTTGTAAAAATGAGGAAATGCAATATTGTCACAAAGTTTTCATCAAATTCATGTTTAGTAATAGGAGAATCAATGAAATTATATTTAATTGTCTTATGTTTTAATAATTAAAATGATTTATAGCCAATCTAATCCTGGTATATGTTGAGCATCATTGGTTGTGTTGGGTTTTCTTTTATGTCATAGACTGATTGACAAAGACATTATTTTTAGTGTCTTGGGAGACGCCTGTTGGCGCGTTCACTTTATCCTGGATTAATTGGCTCTGATCCCTTATATTTGGCTACATGCAGAATTTTTGTCTTACAATAGCATTAAATATGTTTCTGCAGACTGATATATCTTTGCTGATCAAACTACAAATAATAGTGGAAATTTAAAGAAGTGAAGCTGTGAAGCATGGCGGTGGCAGCATCATGCTTTGGGGCTGTTTCTCTGCAAAGGGACCAGGACGACTGGTCTGTGTAATGACAGAATGAATGGATCCATGTACTGTGAGATTTTGAGTGCAAACCTCCTTCCATCAGCAAGAGCATTGAAGATGAAACGTGGCTGGGTCTTTCACCATGACAATGATCCCAAGCACACTGCCATGGCAACAAAGGCGTGGCTTCATAAGAAGCATTTCAAGGTCCTGGAGTGGCCTAGTCAGTCCAGATCTCAACCCCATGGAAAACCTTTGGAGGGAGTTGAAAGTCCGTGTTGCTGCTGCCAGCCCCAGAACATCACTGCTTTAGAGGAGATCTGCTTGGAGGAATGGGCCAACATTCCAGCAACGGTGTGAGCCGACCTGGTGAAGACTTACAGAAACTGTTTGACCTCTGACATTGCCAACAAACGATATATTACAAAGTATTGAGATGAACTTTTGTTTTTGACCAAATATTTATTTTCTACCCTTATTTGCAAATAAATTCTTTAAAATTCAGACAATGTGATTTTCAGATTTTTCTTTTTTACATCTACCTAAGATGTCAATTACAGGCCTCTCTCATCTTTTTAAGTGGGAGAACTTGCACAATTGGTAAGACTGACTAAACACTTTGTTCCCCACTGTGCCTGTGTGGTGAAGGATATGAAGCTTGTGTGGCAGAGCCAGGAGGTCAGAGATGTTGTCAACAGACCACCTGGAAGAGCAAACATTTAAAAAAAATACATACATAACAGAACTTGACCCACAGAAATACATTTCCTGAAAATTGGTCCAGAATGTTGTAAACTGTTAGTTATTTGCTTTTATCGACAGCTATTTTCCTTCGTTAATGTAATCTCCTTGTTAATGTCGTCTGATTTGTTGAAATATTTTTAAAAAATATTCAAATATTAATATTTGACTCAGATTAGAGAATAAAGCAAGACACTGACTGTTTACATTTATAGAGCGAGACTAGAAGCTCTTGCTTCCTTTTTGGATTACTGAGAGCTTTTTATTGTCTGCCTCTGAACTCTCCTTTCATGATTTCATCACTTAGCAGAGATTCAACACATTAAAAGACGCCACCATTGTGTTAAATTACACTGAAGTAATGCAGCTTGTCACGGCAGCCTGTCTACTCCATCACCAGTGAGACTTCTGTCTGGGGAGCGCACACAGTTCATTACACTTTTGCCTCCAAAGTGTAAGAAAAGCACAATGATGCCTTGCTTAAGTGTTCCTGTGTTTTCTCTGCCTCTGAGGGTACCGTCCTGCAGCTGACCCTGACCTTCGACCTCCCTGTGCAAGGGAAAAGACAGGAACTCTTAGGGGATCAATAACATCACGTCACACTGTGTCCACTGTGTTGAACAGCTAATTTTTCTTGAGTTAATCTGCCTCCTGACCAGGTGCCAGTTAGACGTTGTTTTCACAGCTGCTGGCAGCTGGTCCTTATCATGAGGTCAGGACACGGTATTGGCTTCCAGCATCACTTCGACTGATAAATATTGGTTTTATCTTTGCAGTTTGAACAAGAAGCAGAAAAAATGTGTGTAACATCATCATGCTCTGGATGTGCTTTCACATAAACAACATTCACCAATTAAAGATCCCCCAAATGTCAGGATCTTTAGTTGGTTCATTTCTGTGTTCTTTAGTTCATTTTCTTTGGTTAAGAATTTCTAATCTAGTAAATAAAGGGAACTAATTTTTATCCCCATCTATGAAGTAAACCAATTCTGAAACAATAAACCTTACATTTTGTCAAATGCCATAATCAAACTCATCAAGATGAATCATCAGACATGCATCAGATATATTCATCAATGTTCCATTTGCTGACAGTCAGAGGCAGCCTTGATTTAAAGGAACTCGGTATTCAACTGCAGTTTTTTATGTTTGTTCCAGATTTGTGGTGAATAGAAGCTGAGTGCCGATGAATGATGATGAAGAGCAGAGCAGAAGAAAAAAGACCTGAGAGGTCTGGACGGTTGTTAGAACAACAGCAGATCTTTAATTTATTGTGCTGCTAAGCTGTTCAGTGACTAACAGTATTTTAAAGTCTATTCTTGCAGTGGAAGGACTTTAGAACTGGTTCATGTGTTCTACCTTCCTGGTTTAAGTGACAATGTAAGCAGCAGCATTCTGGACTAGCTGGATTTTTTAGGCAGACCTGTGAAAACACTGTTGCAGTAATTAGCGTGACTAAAAAGAAATGAATGAGTTTCTGAAGAAAAAGCATGGAAAATACAGTAACAGTATGGTTCATCCACCTGCTGACCTGTCAGAGGACTTCAGGCTCTTTACCAACCTGTTTCATGTCCTGCTTCTTATTTTAATAAGAAGCAAATATCAAACATTATTTAATAAAATAATGTTTGATACTTACTTAATGTTTGTTTCTTTCAAAAGGTTTTTTTGTGACAAATGACAGATATCAGAATTCATGTTGTATTTTACTGAAAATGACTGTTCTGTCAATTTGAATATTCACAAAGGCATTTGACTTTAATGCACTGATGCTCTGTTTGACCTCAGCTGGAATTTTATGATTTACACATTAAACCCAAAGTCAGGCCAACTTACAAAACAAAAGACAAACCTCTCTGGCCCCAACTGGAAATCCAACATGGCTGCTCAGAGGGAGAATTCTGGGGACTAAGGAAAAGCTATGTAGCATATTTGTTATTTAGGAATAGTCTATCTAATATAGAATGCATTGCTAACATAATATTATGGTGCATTCATGTGTGAAATACAGTGCAATGTTGAGTTTTATATTAGCACTGATCAGTGTGTGGCTCGGACCTGAGGGACCTGCTACGTTTTAAGAGCTTGACATGCAGGATGTGACGTTTCCGATGGAACTTGTGGGATGAGGAAACAATCGTTTGCCTTCCTCCAGCTAAGCAACCGGCGACACTCAAAGTTTTGTGCTTGTACAAGTGAGAACAATGTTAAAAATGTTAAATATTTATCGTTGTCACATCATGGGCATTTAATTGTGGATCAGACTTCAGATGCATCATGAAATGATTATATTCATCATGCTGTTTCCAGTGTGGGTTGAACCCAATGTTTTCTTCTTCTTTTGTAGCGTCAACAGCAAGATTTTAATCCATTCCAGCAAAATGTTCTGATCCTTCATCTTTGTTAAAGTTGCTCCACCATTAAAATATGCGCAAAGTTCATAGTGAACCATTGTAATGTGCTTTAGAAATGAGCTAAAAAGGATTGAGAATATATATAACATTAGTCTGGAAAAAAAAGTGTAAATTTGACAAAGAACAAGTAGAAACCCAGTGTGACATTATATGTTGCTTATCACAAACTGGCTCAACTACTTTGTGCTCCACTTATACATTGAACCCATCAGATGATCTTTTCCCTCTATAGTTTCCAGTTATCTTTACTTGCAAATGCCTTTGCATCAGTCTCAACCTGCCTTTATCTCCCTTGGTTAGTCTGTGCAGTGTGTGTGTTTGTGTGCGTGCGGGGGGGTGGGGGTGGAGGGTGGGGGGGGCGTGTGTGTGTGTTTTTTAGGCCACCCCAGCAGGAGAAGTTTCATTAGGCACATTTATCCTGGTGATATCACAAACTCCTTGACCTCTGTGACCCTTTCATCTCCCACATAGGCTAAAAGCAAACTAAAAGCAAACTCTCCTAAAAAAAAACAAGTGATTGGAGCAGATAAAGTTCAAAGCAGGTTTGCTGAAGGTCAAAACCTTTGGCTGTTATTTTTATATCAACTTTATATCAAGTATATATTGGGCTTTTTACTTATTAGACCCTGAATTTGTCTTTATGCAACTGAGAGGACATAAAAAACATTTCCTCATCTCCCAAGGAATAACTTGGTCTATGTGAGGAACTCATTCTGCCGTCGCCCACACACAGTCCTCCAGGAAAACAATATGTGTAAAAGAAGGGCAACATTGTTGTTATTGGAACTGACAGGTGATCATCCTGCAGACTGCACTTCATACTTAACCTGATAGGCTGTGGAGGCTGACTTGGAGCAAAGTGAGAGAAGCAATTTAAAAATGCAGAAGGAAACTATGGAAAACTCTAGATCATAAGTCATCTGTGAATGATTGAAAAAGCTAATGTGCGTTGTGCTGCAGACCCAATATTCAATTAAAAATGGTCCATTTCATCCTTTCATCCTTAGTTGTTGCTCTTTTTGAGGCAACCATGTTCATATGCAGTGGTGGGGCATTAAAGGAACCTGCAAGGCGCCTCGCTACGTTTCTCTGGCTAGTAGATTCACTCATGGAATCTCTATTGTTTGCTAATAAGTGAAACAGTTGTAATTCTCCTTTAATTGATTATGCATCCTCTGGTGACCTCCTGACCTCATCTCTCCTTTAAACTTTTCCTAAAGGAAATCCAGCTTTCTCCTCAAATTATTCTGAGACGCTCCCTGGAGAGTCTGACATTCCAGCCTTTCCATGCCATCATATCTGGAAACAACCATCGCACCAAAGGAGGGGGTTGCACTCAGCATTAAGTTCCCCTCTAGCAGAACTGCAGAAAATGTACACAAGAAAAGCAGGCTGTCCTGTCTCACTTTTTATCAGTTCTACATCTTTTTGTTCATCTCCACTTATCTGCCTTCTAAGCTTGTAAACCACTTTAGTGAAATACCTGATCTCCTCAGACGTTTCAAGCACAGAAAGAAAGGGAAAATGATTTAAGTTTTTGTTTTTACAGATGATTCAGACTGTAAATTAAATCGTCTTGCCTGTCAAACTTCACGGTAAGTTCTTAGTGCATCTGTTTGTACAACAGATTCCACTGTAAAAACAACTGGAATGGATCCTAAAAGATCACATACCTTAGAGCAAACAAACCTTTCTGAAAAATTAAAAGACAAATCTAACAAGTCCTAATAATACATTACTATTTTATAGTGTTTAGGTATGAGTGATGAGTTGTTTCATTTTCAGATTTACTTATTTGAAATGTTTAAATTACCAGCAATGTTTTCAGACAGCCAGGAAAACCAACTGGGAGTCCACCAGCAAAATGAAGGAAAAGAAAAGAAATAAATATTAAGTAGAAATACATAAAACGTAAATGCATATGACTTGGGATTGTCTATTCAATTCGATTTGGTTTATTTATATAGCATCAATTCACAACAACAAAAAAGAACATTTTAATCATATATGCATTCCAATTGATCCGACTCACTAAGCAGTGCAGTAAACCTTAACTGTTACCTTCAAAATGCTTCCATCGAGGGTTTAACCCTCTGCTGCAAGTTGGTGCGGACATATTGTGAGGAAGAGGATGATGGGGGTTAAGGGCTTGATGCACCCACAGATATGCGACTTGAAGGCCTTTATGTGTTAAGAATAAGGCCACGACTTAAATGTGAATCACATTTACAGTCTTATTCATTGAATTAGGATTTCCATCCTGATGAGGTTTGTCAGTACTTTAAATAAACTTTTAGAAGGTACTAAGAGTCATAAATAAGTTAAAACATCAGTCACCCTAATTAATCTATATAATGTCTTTCACTTGATGGAATTGCTAAAAAAATATAACTTTTCAGTCATATTCTCTTTTATGGAATGGGTCTGTACACTTGCCTACAGCTGAAAACGTTACAAAATTCATTAACATTTTTTGTGAGGGATTATCACAACAATATAGTTTCCTGTTATTACCTGATTTTATGAAGTGTTTAAAAAGCAATGCCACCTTTGTTACGCAGGTGGCATCCTATCAGTTCCACGCTGGAATTCAGAGCCTCCTATTCCTTCACATGTTTGCACAAACAGTCTGCATGCCGAGGTGCTTCACTTTATGCACCTGTGTCCAAGGAAGTGATTGGAACACCTGATTCCAACAGTTTGGATGGATGAATAAATACTGTTGGCAATGTACACTCACTGGCCAGTTTATTAGGTACGCCTTGCTAGTACCGGGTTGGTTACCAAACTTATGCAGAAGCTCTCTCTGGCCTGCTGCAGATTCACTCAGCTCAGGATGCTTCAGATACAATGTTTTCCTTGACACAGAATTCCATGATGTTGTAAGATTTGCTAAAGTTCCCAGCCAGCATACCTAGGTGGGTTTGCCCATGTAGGCAGGGCCCTTACATGGGCAAACCCATGTGGGGCCACCATGGAAACTGCGGACAAACCCATGTGGGACCCATATGGGACCCACCTAGATTTGCTGGCTGGGTTGAACTGGGTTCATGTGTCTCATCAGTTGCCTGCACAAGCTGGCAAAACTGGCTAAAGGGACAACCTGACAAAATGTGTGACGTACCAGGTATGTCGACGGCTGCTAAGTATGTTTAACTGGATATTTTACTTTCGATGTAGAGTGATGATTTTCTTACCAAAACATGCATATGTAATATTATTTTAACCTATGCACGTGGTGCATTTCTTTGCTTCTTCTTTACGTTGCATGAGTTAAAGGAATAGGTTTGTATGTACATTTTTCAGTTTTAAGGATTTGTCTGTTTCCCAGAAAATTTTTATCAGATGTGAGTTTAGTTGCTGAAATGAGAGGATTAGCTGCTGTCACTGCTTGAGTTTTGCAGCTAATTTGCAACTGTGGTGGAGAGTCAATATTTACAATGACTGATTTATTCTTTTCCCTACTTCTTTGTTCTGTGTCACAAGTTGATGTCTCTGTCAGATGTTCCTGAATAGAGGCCAGACCTGCCTGTACCTCCCAGTTTGGCAGGAGGTAATAAAGCTCATTGGAGATATAATTATGGAAACATAGAGGTTGTCATGAGGTGCAGAAGCAATAATTGATGCAGGCTTTTTTATCAGGGTATTATCCAATCATCTCTGCTGAATATAGCTTTGCTTTTTATAGTTCTCAGTAGTGACAGGATACACAGATGTATTTACACTACATGGAAAGTCCATTCCATCACCTTTCCTATAAATTATTACGTCTTTCTGGAGAGCTGTATATTTCTTTTACTATGTTTTAAAATTCATAGGCTTTTACTGAAACACAGGAATTATAGCTTGGTGATGGATTCCTCCTTTATTTATTGTGACTTCCTTCGGGCAAAGACTGTAAACATTTTTGCAGTGCATTTGAGCTGTCAGCTCCTAACCTTTTTCACTCATCTCTACCAACAGTTTTTCTTATACTGCAGCTCTAAAAATATCCCAGAGCCATAAGATTTCCAACCCGGACAACCCCCCCGCCCTTCTGAAAGACCTGCTAGTGTAGGTTTGTAACACATGCCATTAGATAGATCTGAGGAAGAGAGAAAACCTGCACCAGGCAGTGTGTGCATGCATGTGAGTGAGTGAAACTAGGATTGGTGTCTTGGATTGAGATATCAGACCATCAAAAAGGCGTTTAGAGGAAAATGTCAGAGAAAAGCAGCTCAATTCGTCCATAGATGGGTTACTGTGGGGCAGCATTAGAGTGGAAATGTGGCTGGGTGGCTTTGGGGCCTTCAAGGAGAGGGATGCTCCCATCAAATGGAACATTGAGGATGATTATTACATGACCAAAAGCATGAAGCTGGAGCTGCTTGAAGTGAAAGGGGGCCAGGGGCCAGAGGATTGGGGTTATGAGGGAGGGGGAGATCACAGAAAGGACTTGGGAGATTGGGAGTGGGCCAATTTAACACATGAGAAGGCACACTTAACACAGGAATCAAACCAAAACGGTTTGATTCTCACAACAGAGCTACATTCCTAGTACTTACTTCCTGTCAAAGTCAGTTGTCTTTCAAGTCTGCACTGAGGTCCAACAGAACCAGCACTGTGGTTCTTCCACAATCTGTTTCTGACTGTCAAATGAACACTTTGACGAGGGCAGTCTCAGTACTGTGTTAACCACGAAAACCAGACTGAAACACTCAAACTCATACGAAAGGCTGAGTCAGTTGGGATCAAACTGGCTCCACTGGAAGAGGTGATGACAGATTGCTGAAGAAGATCAGAGCTATCAGGAACAATGCCTCTCATCCCTTCTACAGTAAGGTGGACAGTCTGAGGAGCAGACATAGGCAACCATTACTGCAGCCCAGATATACTAAGGAACTGTCATTAAGTGGAGTTTTGTAGTGGTGTGGATGGATGTGGCAGGACCCAGGTTATGGTGAAAATGTGATTTAATGATGAAAGCAAGGTGTACAGAAGTCCAGGCAGCACAGGTGAGCAATAAGGCTTGGAGCTCAGACACTGGTAGCAACTGGCAAGACTCAAACAGGCACTGGGAGACAGACTGACATCTGACACATGACAAGGATCCGACAAGGAGCAGGGGTCACAGGTGGGGTTAAATACACAAGGGCTAGTTGGGGAACAGGAGACACAACTGGGAGCAATCAGGACAGACGATGACACAGGAACTAAATTGACACACAGAAAACCAAAACCTCACAGGAACAATCCAGCTAATCTTTTCTGGCTGAGGCTCAGATCTTTTTAATATACACCTATCAGAGTTGTGCATTTTCAATGATTTTTAGTAAAACACTGAGTGATATGTATGGATATTGTTTGTTTTTATTAATAGCCTTATTTATTTATTTAAATTTGTATTTTTTTTCAGTGCTGTGCTGGAAAGAACAAATTTCCTCTTTTGGGATCATTAAAGTAGGATTATCTTCTCTGTCTCTGAAAGCAGTTCTTGTGATGTCCTGCTTGTAGTTTTCCTCACGTCTGTCTTTTTGCAGCAGTGAGTTCAGCTGAGAGGCTCCTGCTCCACTCCCCTCTCTCTACCCATTTTGATTTCCCTGTCATATATTTGCATTTTTTGCTCAAAAGCACCCAAGACATTGTAAGAGCTAATGTCTGTTAGCTAAGAGTGGTGAGCTAATTGGCATATTTTGTTTGGTAGTGATTGTTGTGTTTACCCCATTAGTGATAGAGCATGCAACACTATCGGCCTCGTCACTCTGTTAAAACTTTGGCAGTGTGCTTTAGGCTTGTTGGAAATGCTATTGGGTGAAGACCTTTGAAATCCATTTACTTGCAACAGAATTTCAAAGCTAAATGCTTTGCATGCAGGTGTCTATAGCATGATAACAATAATTTCAACTGATTTGCTTCCATCTGCTCCCTGCATTAGATTGCAGAAAAAGCATTAGAATTACTTTGAGCAGATGCTACCCAAAAACGCTGAACAAACTCCCTTCTAACAAAAGACATGAGCACGTTCTTCAGCCTTCCTGCACTTGGAGAGGAGGATGCAAATGAGCAGGCTGTATCCGGTAAACAAACAAGAGCTGAACAAACCCTCCCTAACTCTGCAATGTTTTCAGGAGCTTCACCTCAGCTGCCTAATGAGCTAGATAATTTGTCTCAAATTTATTTTACAAGATGCTGCCGTGTTTGTGTTCCACACACCACTTCCTTGTGTTTGGATAAGGAAGTGGTGTGCAGTTTTTGAGGAGGAGGCTGTTCATCATTCTGCGCAGCGGCTGGAGACCACTATGAGCCGGACAAACCTCCCCACTCCTGATCATCCCTCTTAAAACATTCGCCTGACTGCAAGCCACATATCTGCCTGCTTTCTGCCAACATGGAAAGCAGGCATTATGTGAACAAGTGGTTTCTTTTTCAGCCTGGATCATGGGTCAATGGCTCTTTCCCTCACTATTTCATGGCAGAGTTGGTGAGACTGAAGTGCTCCTCTAACCTGAGCTCCCCATTCCCACGCATTCTTTGGGCTATTGAATCGTCCAGAGCCTCACAGTTGGCTCCTGTGCTTTTGCAGCATTGTGTTTTACTTTATTGATCCTAACGAGGGGGTGATTTGTGTCATCCCAATAGGCGGAGGGAGCTGTTTGTCCAGATTTATGTGCCGCACCTTCAATGAAAATCCCTTCCCAGTAAAATCTGTAACACCCCTTGCTGTTATCTTATTGAATAACTGTCATGCGTCTTTTGATGACAGAGTTTAGGGCTTTTCATCACTGCAGCTGGAGTCTCGTCAGACAGTCTTGTAAAAGGAAAATCGTAACTTACCAATAAAAGGTGTCACTTGTAACTTTTTTTTATGTGGATATTACGATTTTGACAAAGCATAATATTGAATTGATGGTCTCCCCAGCTGCCCAACACTGGAGGCTTGGAAATCATTCTGAGAAAACCACAAAGGTACTTATATAGTTTTACATCCTGGTGCTTCGGTATAACGCATACCTAAGCAGGAGGATAATACCAGGATAAGTAGTCTACCTGTAATATGATGTTGAAAATGATAACAGAACTGAGAATGGGATCATTCTTATTCATCTGAATTCTTTTGGAAAAAAAATAATTAATTTGAAGAAATGTAGATGTCACAATAAAGCAATTTACTAAGTGTGACCTACTGTTTAAACTATTCTACTATAAAGCTTAGAATAAATTAGAAATCAAATTTTGAATGAAAAATCAATTAAACTCCTGTCCTACCTTCACCTTTCTTTTAGAAAGTCCTGCCTGTCATTGCCTCTGATCTGATTCAAATAGTAAACTCATCCTTTTCATCAGGTGTTTTCTCTCAGGCTTTAAAAACAGAAGTTATGGAAAAAGAACAATCTGGACACAGACTGTGGCAGAACCACAGTGCTGGTTCTATTGGACCTCAGTGCAGCTTTTGACACAGTTGATCAGGACATTAATTACTGAAACGACTGAGATGGGGAGATCTCTCAACTGGTATGACTTTTACAAAAAGAACAGAGATTTCTTTCTCTGTTGTTTTTGTCATTTGCAGTCTATTTGTCATTTAGACTGCTTGTGATGCAGCTTGTTTTCTGCTATGGTGATTTGGTTCAGGAGAAATTTCTGTAAAATGGGTGACTTTTACAAAAAACTTTTTTTGACATCTAAAACATCAAATAATGAAAATCTAGGACTTTTGTATTCACATCCACACTTACTGTAATATTAGTGACTGTCAAACTAAGCCACCGAATGGCTGAATAGGGGAATCATTGTTAACTCGCCAGCTGATCAAAAGGTAAATCCGAGCTGCAGTTAATGGTTTTATTTTCATTAAAATCAACAATCCAAGGCAGAATATCAGTGGATAACAGACACTCATATCCAAAAGCAGCATTAAAAATGAATCTGCGGGTTTTAACAGTGATCAAAGACAAACATTATTCAAGCTTAAAGGGGTTAGCAAAAGGTAGACTTCCCCCATCACTCACTCACTAAATACCCCAGGTGAGCAGCAGGTGATCTTATAGTCACTACCAACAGCACATGATCCAGAGCTACGCCTCCACTACAACTAAGCGGGTGAGGAATTTTTTTGCTGCATTTTTTTTTACATTTGTTTTACATTGCTTTTTATTTCCTGCATGAAAATGAAAAAGATTGCTAACTGTTACCCTCTAAGTAGTACAACAGATAAAAGCATTATTTTCTTTTCCTCCTCCTTCTTGCTCTTCATCATCTGTATTTATAGGGTGGAGGAGCAGTGCTTCTTATTACCTCATTGTGTCTGAATCCCAGCCCCTACCTGCCCAGCCCTCTGCCTCCTAAAGGCATTTGAGTAAACACAGCAGGTTGCTGACATTAAATCCTGACTCTGCTCTGCACCACACCATCTCCCTGGCCCTCTTTCACTCAAGATATATTAGCAAGGGTCCCTTCTCTTCTCACTTTCCCCAAGAATTCACACAGATGCATTTCCCAACAAAAGCAAGCCATTAATCTTGCATCATCTCTTGGAAGGTAACACAATCTCCTTGAAGCTAAGGTGCAACATGCCACGCTGTGATTTAGTATCGACACACGAGGACAAGCAAGAATACTGAGAGACAGCAGCCACTTCACACGCTGTAAAGATCACTAACAAACTGCAAACTGAACACACAGGGCTTTTCAAGGATCTCAGTATTTGGTGACACTTTCACCAGGGGAGTACAAAAAGCAACTTCAAGCCGGTAACATCCCCATATGTCACCATAAACCCCTTCAATCAAGTCATTGTCACCATATATTTCTTGTTTTGTAGTGTGTCTCAATAAATTAGAATATCGAAGTCTATACACTGAGTCAGAGGATCATTAGTCACAGTTTAGTTTTATCAAACATATGATAGCCATTTGTCATCATTCTGCTCTAAAAAATTTTTATATTTTCAATTATATAATTTTTCACTACTTCATGCAAATACATGTACTGATTGTGCGTACACATAATACTGAAACCTCACCATTTTCCTTCAGTTTTCCAGCATCTCTACTTGTGCACTATAACTTCAAGACCCCATGTTTATGCTTCGAGTCACAAATTATTTATAACAATCATGCAAATAAACTAGGACTGTACTGATATTCTGAAAAGAGCCAGTGTTTGCATTGTTTCTGAGGCAGCCTGCATACAGTGTTGTTGGTACAAAGATGAACTGGGAACCTCTGAAAGAGGCTGTAAGGCTTTTGAAAGAAAAACCGAATACTCGAGGGAGACAACGCTACATGTGGATTTAAACTTGGTGGACAAAATACTACAGGAATCCTAAATGGTATCTGAAGACTTGTGCTATTTTTTTCAAAGGTAAGTTACTACAGATATGCATACAGTTCTACCCAACAATCAACTTGTGATGAATTTATTGTAAGCTAGAAGATCCCATATTGTGACGCATATATGTTAAAGTTCACTTGATCGTGCTGTAAGCTCAGTTTGTTTGCGGATGTGCGTCACTGTTGTATGTAGAACATGCTGGGATTTTATGGTGGTGCTGTCAGTAAAATACGTAATTGTTCTTTATTTGGCAATCAAATGTTACTGAAACAGGAAATGTCAAGGCCTCCTTCTCAGTGGTGGAATACCCTTTCTGATATTTTCCAGACTTGACAGAAATGACACAAATTACAGTAGCGCACGACATCGCTCTTTAAACCCGGCCAAAAGAAATGACCCAAAATGCGATCATAGGTTTTTCTTATGCCAAGTTGACCGGCTAAGAAAAACCGACCACCTTGATTTGTCTTATTAGCACCTTCGATAATCCAAAGGCGCTAATGGATTATCATGTGCCAACCGCAAAATTTCCAAACAATATGGAGCTGGAACAACAATCTGTTTCACAATACTCCACTCTTCATTACTTCTTTGGTAACTAGTGGTTACTTCAAAGAAGAAGTAACCAGTAGAAATGGAATCAGACTTATCTGGTAAAGCATTGTTAAACAACGGCGCTAAGCTCTCATCCGCTGCTTGGAGCTTCATCAACTGCTGCCTGGACAAGGACAGCGCGTTCGCATCCAACAAGTCCTTCCCCAAACTTTTCTTTAATGGGACATGTTCGGATTCAGTGTTGCACAGAAAACTATCACTCAAGTCCCAGTCATCTTTGTTTTCCTCTTGTTGACGCTTAAAAGCAGCGCGCATCACTGCGCACGACGTGAATACATCAAGGAACGTACGAGCAAGCGCGTCTGGACAGGTGCGCAACATCGGGACGGATGTAACGTCTGGGGTAACCAATACTCGAGCCCCAGCCAAATCGTTGCCCATGATCATTGAAGCGCCCGCTATAGGAAAACTAGGACGCACCCCAACCACAGCATCACCAGACCACAGGTCAGACTGGACCTTAGAGATAGGGAGAGAATCTAGCCATCCTGGAGGGACTCAGAGTAAAGCCGCAGTTTTTTCACATCGAGAGGAGCCAGTTGTGGTGGCACGGGCATCTGGTTAGGATGCCTCCTAGACATCCTAACTAGGAAGATGAGGAGTTCTGGGCACGTCCCACCAGGAAGAGACCCAGGACACGCTGGAGGGACTATGTTTCTCGGCTGGCCTGGGAACGCCTTGGGATTCCCCCACGAGCTGACCCAAGTGGCTGGGGAGAGGGAAGTCAGGGTTAAACATACACAACCCTCACATAAGTTGGTCTGATAAGTATCCATTGTCATTATTCTCATCTCTGCTATGCTGTTTCACCAGGTCCATCCCCAGCTAATTGTCATGAAGCAGACCCTCCAGATCTGTCAAACATCCCTGCTGATTACCACGACCTCGAACCTGTGTTTAGCAAAACAAAAGCCCTTTCACTTCCACCTCACCAGTCCTACGATTGTTCCATAGATTTATTACCTGGAGCTCCGATACCCTCGAGAGGTTTATATAACATTTCTAATCCAGAACATAAAACATAAAATATATCAAAGACTCCGTAGCTGCAGGTATTATCCATCCGTTTTCTTTTCCTCTGGGTGCAGGTTTCTTTTTTGTGGGTAAGAAGGATGGAACGCTAAGACCCTGTATTGACTATCGTGGTCTTAATCAGATCACTTTCAAACCTGTTCATGGAGCCACAGTTTTTTCTAAACTAGATCTACGCAGCACTCAACACCTCCTCTGTATTAGACAAGGTGATGAGTGAAAAACAGCTTTTAAAACGCCCATTGAGCATTTTGAATACCTGGTCATGCCCTTTGGATTATCTAACGCCCCTGCATGCTTTCAAGCCTTGGTGAATGATGTTTTACGAGACTTTCTGAATATTTTTGTGTCTGTCTATCTCAATGACATTCTCATCTACTCCAAGTCCCTGGCCGACCACAAGCACCATGTCCGCCTCATTCTGCAACGGCTCTTTGAAAACAAGCTTAATGTAAAAAGCTGAAAAGTGCGAATTCCATCAATCATATGTTTCCTTTCTTGGATTTATTCTCGAGGGTGGACAGGTAAGGCCAATGGAGGAAAAGATCAAGCAAGGCGTGGAGTGGTCTACAACTGCAAAGGTTCCTGGGTTTTGTTAACTTTTATTGCTGTTCTTCCGTAATTACAGTCAAACAGCTACACCATTAACTGCCCTCACCTCCACCAAGACTCCTTTCCTGTGGACTCCTAAGGCTGAGGCAGCTTTTAATAAGCCTAAATCTCTTTTCTCCAAAGCACCAGTTTTAGTGCAGCCAGATCCAAGTAAACAGTTCATAGTTAAGTTTGATGCCTCAGACACGGGAGTAGGAGCTGTCCTCTCCCAAATTGATAACAAGAATAATCCGTGTAGTTTCTTTTCACGCAGATTATCCTCATCTGAACACAACTATGATGTAGGTGACCGGGAACTTTTGGCCATCAAGCTAGCCCTGGAGAAGTAGAGGCAATGTTTGGATTGGGCAGAACACCCGGTGCTGGTCTGGACAGATCACAAGGACCTCTCTTACCTACAGTCTGCCAAAAGGTTAAACACACGTCAGTCCCGCTGGTCTCTGTTTTTCTCTAGATTCAATTTGCCCATTTCATATCGTCCAGGTTCCTGGAACATCAAGTCAGATGCACTTTCCCGCTTGTATTCACCTGATGACTCAGAGAAGACCCAGGCCACGATCCTACTGGACTGTTGTACAGTTGCTGCCTGGGAGATAGAAGATTTAATCAAAAAAGCTCAACAATCAGAACCTACTCCCGAGAACTGCCCCACGAACAAGACCTACGTCCCTTCCGAGCCCGCTTTCTTCATTGGATTCACTCTTTGAAGTTCTCTGGACATCCAGATACGAGTCGAACAATATCTCTAACAAATCGCAGGTTTTGGTGGTCATCCATCCCCAACAGTCACATCCAAAAAAATGAAAGAACAGTCTGATGTACCACCGCTTGTTTCTACGTCTGTGGGGATACATTGCCACACACTGGTCAACATGATTCACCTCACCCATGTGTTGGTTATAAAGAGCCACCGAAAAGGGTCTTTGGACACTGATCTTGGTTTGTTCTTTCTTCAGCCATCTTTGGGCCGTGTCTTCAGGGGACTGACCAGAACAGGTCGATGCCATGTGGATGGCTGAGCTGTCAAGTCAACGTGTGACAGTGATGTTACTGTTTGTGCTGACAACAGAGCAGGCTCCTCTGCATTCTTCTTTCAGTTGTTTTTCACTCTTAAGTTTCTGACTCGCTCCTTTCACTCTGTTTACTCTGCATGTACCTGTGCCATAGATGCTAAGGTCTGTCAAGGCCTCAAGGAGTGGAATGCTGCAGAAGAAGTTGTCAAAAAACACATTTTGGTTTTTGTGCTTTAAGTCATCACAAAGGCACATCACTAAATCCCCAGCCATTGCCAAACCACTGCTCTGACCCCTAGTTGCTGAGCCATGGTACACTTCAAATTTGTGCATATAACCTGAGGACACTGCCCTTACCCACACTTTGGGTTTGGGCTTTTTGGTATGTATTGCTTGATTGACAGTTGGCCTTTGAAGGGAATTATTTGCTCATCAATTGATTGGAATTCTTCAGGGTTTGCTGCTGCCAGGAATGTTTCTGAAGTGTACTTAGCACTAGTGCTATTTTGAAGAGTCTGTCTGTTTGCTGACTGGTATAGTTATCCACAAAGTGCAGATAACTCAGAATTTGCTGATATCCATTTACAGACATAGCATCTGCAATTATTCCAAGGCGAAGGTCATCCTCACTGGACCAGAACATCCGTGTCCTAGGATACCGAATGTACCCCATGACCATGTTGATCCCTAGAAAAAGTTGCATTTTTTCGCTTGTCACTGCTAGATTTTCTTTCCCTTTCTGCAGAGCATACATGTTGGTGTTATGCACTATCTCAGCAATGAGATTTAAGGGAAACAAATACCTAAGCAAATCAATTGGTTCTCTTCCATTAACATTCACTCCCCTTTCTCTAAGAAAAGGCGGCAAGTCGCCATTGTTGGAAATGATAATTCAATTATGCTAGTTTTAACTTTAAGCACATGTTTAAATATTCACAGATCAACATTTTGAATAGGACTCAATTTTAAGCTAGATTTAGAGTCATGGCTTAATCAACATAATCTGATCAGTAGAAGATAATTGTACCAGTTCTTAGATCCAAATCAGCCCGTTTTGATATTCTAGGTAAGAGGACGACTCTGAGCCATCAGCCTCCTGCTGTGCGTGGAATGCAGCCAGCATCTGTGCTGGGACAAAAGGAGGGGGTCTGCGTGGAGATAACTGTTTCCTGAACCCATATAAGGGTTGGGGTCCTTTGTAATGTGTTTGTGTAGGAGGACACCTGGAGAGATTCTAGGATCTCACACAGAGGTGTGAAATGCTGCTTCTCTCAGGACCCACCAGCCCAGCAACGACAGTCATAAAACATTTGGAGCATCTTCCCTTTGAAATTTGAAAACTTATTCTAATTAGAGAGCAGGGAACCTCCCAGACTGCATAAATTAGAGAAGAGACACACCTTCCTTTAAAAGTTTCGGAGCTGAAAGAATAGATCAGATCGTTGGGTGCGGCGCCGGCGTTCTCCGGAGACGCGCTGCGTTTCCGTATTGGTCTCTGTATTTGTGCATTTTTCTGTTTCTTTCAGGTGATTGATGTCTGTCTTGTGGTTTTGAGTTTCTGTTGATTCTGGTATGTTATTGGTGTGATTTGATGCATTTGTTTGTCTGAATAAACTCTGGATATGTTTGAATGTTGTGAACTGCCCTTACGCACGGGGAAGCCCTCGACCCGGGAACTAGAGAGGAGACAACGAGCTGCAGGTGTTAATCATTATCCTCTCAATACCATCAAAGTTATTGTCTTGGACTTTCCAGAAATATTTGTGGAGTTGAGTGCAGGCATGGCCCTTGTGAACATTTCTTTGAGCATGCTTTCCTCAGCTCCCTCATCTTACTGACCTCCCTCTGTATCCTGCCGTTCATCATCCTGGCCCTCATCATCTTTAATTTCAGAATCCTGACTGTCTGCATCTCCTTCATCAGCAGCATCTCCTATTTTTCTAGTGTTCTCTGGCAACCACTCCTCATCACTGCTGTCTCTAAACTCGTCAGAGGAAATTTCCTCGACTATTCTATAGTGTTCCTTATTCTTTGCTGCACTTGTGGTCTAAAAGTATGAAAAAATTATAATTTTACTAACACAAACTACAACTGTTCTGCATTAAAAATTACAAATTTAAAACTAACAGATATACACAAAATGAATTTAATTGCAAGTAAAACAGTCATAATGAAAGATAAATCAACCACATGAAAAATATAGTCAGCAATGCATGACGTCCACTGTGACACATGCGTCGAAACTTTGGCACAGACGACAAAATCACTACTAATTACATTTTACAGTGAAAGCAAAGTGTTCGATCAACACAAACATAACAAATTCAAAGTTTTCAAACAATAAAAGGACTAAAAAGGATCTTAAAAGAAACCAGGCAGCAAAATGTTCACTCTCACCATATGTGATATTACCCTTCAGCTGTTTGAGCCAACAGAACGTTTTTTCTTTAAATCAGTGGGAATATTCTACTCTGGATAAATTTAGTCTTCAGTGAGACATTTTACTTATTTTATTATAATAAATGTGGTGGGCAAAACAGCAGATTAAGTATGACTGAAATATTTTCAAATGGATTCCACTCCCCCTCCTTGAGCTCTGGGTCAGACTCCGAGCACTTTTGCAATATGTCTGGCAATATTACTTTTATCTTAATTGTTTATTGAAAAATGACTGCATTGTTTATCAAACCAGATATTCTCAATAAATAAATTTGAAATGTTGCGTGATTTTGTGGGATTTGAGTTTTTAAAAGTGGGGGGCCCACAGCATGTGGTGGACAAGGAAGTTTAGGGCTGGCTGCTTCAGGTGGGCTTTAAATCACTTTTTATTATGATGTGCTTACTGTGAGAGTACAAGAGGAATTGTACGGTTTGTGTGTTTGTTCTCAGAATTATAACCAGTACATTATTTAATATTGTTTTAAAACTTTTCAAATCTTTTTTTGCCGTCTTTCTAACCTGCCCAAACCAGCCCCTTTCTCACTCCAGTTTTTGTATTTTTCTGCTCTGCAGTTTGACCCAAAGCTGACTGATAAGAACTGCAGCGAAACTGGCAAGAATTGACATTGTTATGCGCCAGAGCATCACCGAAGGCATCGAGGAACCCAAGTGATGCCAACCAGAGTCATAATTGGGTTACCAAAACTCATACCGTTTATCTGGTTCAAGCAGTCCAGGACTTAAAATCATTGACCGTCTTCTCACATGGACAACAGACTGCTGTTCTGACGGTCAAATATGTTTACAGATATATGCTGCCTGCTTTCTTAAACTGTAAGATTTTTACTTTGTTGTCATTTTTTATGTTTGTGTACACACATTTTTGGAAATATGACAATGCAAGATAATGAACATAATAGCCATTGAATGCCAAACGTTTAGTGGCATGTTATGATGTAGATTTATCAGACCAAAAATATTCATGAATCAACATTGATTCCTTAACTTTGATTCAATATAAAATCAACATGAAAGAGCATGCAGACCCATATTCAGATGATGGTTGAATCAACACTGATATCATGTCCGTGACTAAATGTTTTTAAAGTCAAGGACAGAAGATTCAGAAGAGAGGTAAATAATACAAAAATAAATTGACATGGAGCATAAGAAGATAGAAAAAAATATATATTTTAGGAAATAGTTGGACAAAAACTATTTTGTTAAAGACAACAAAGATCTCTACAACAAAAAGATATGCTAAGTTATTGTAATATTTGTTTTGCAAATATCAGACCTTCTTTTTTCTCAACAAATACCCAAAGTTAAAATGTATTATAAGGCAGGAAAAGAAACAGTTGAAATGTTGATAGTATTTGTCTTATATACCATCAACATTAGAAGAATGAAATACTACAAATTGTACATCAATGTCCAAATATGACCTCTAATGAATATGTTATGAAGTTGACATTTATTAAGAATGTTATAGACTTAGTTATTGAGTTATTTACATATATATGTAATCTCTCATTTATTAAAGGGGTTTTCCCAAGACCTTACTAAAATAAAACCACTTTAAAAAGTGGTATTTTTTTAAAGTGGGTTCTTGTGTCCGTGTAATTGCTCTTTCCACTGACAAGATCTTTGTGTAAACCAGGCAGACTGGTACACCTGCTGCTGGTTCTGAAGTCATAAGAAGCTGTGGAGTCAGCAACTTCATGGCCAATCATAAGAAATAATAGTATAACGAATAGGAGAGAGGAAATATGGATCAACAGGTTGAGGATTGGACATACTAGTTTAAAAATAATAGGGAAACATCCATCAGGTGATTGTTCTTATTGCGGGGAAAACAGGAGTGTTGATCTATCGTAGAAAATATATTAAAGAGAGGGAGGAATTGGAAAGGGTAATGGGGATTTCAGTAACTATGGCTAATTTATTAGGGAAGCATCAATCACATGACGCAATTCAAGCACTTATTCAATATTTAAAAGATACTAAATTAACAGAGAGGATTTGGTACGCATGTGTGTGAGTGTATAAGTATGTATATAATTTTGTTATTTTAAGATTTGAAGATATATTAAAAAATGTATTTCTGAATTACATCTCCGTCCAGTTGGTGGCGGTAATACCGCACAAACTTTGTGCCAGAAAAAAAGCTGGCAGTTTGTAGAAGAACTTCATGGTCCCACATAGTTCGAGTCGAGCCTGTCATGTTTATGTCCAACATGAACTCTGTGGGATTTATTTCATGCTTCAACTTTCCTATGTTTTTACCTCATTTGCTGGGCAGACTTATGATGTTTTTGGAGTCATGCCTTTGGCTCATCCTCTCTATAGATCTGGCTCCAAGTAAAGTTCCAGACCTCACCGTTTTCTGCTCTCCCTGGCCGTCTCCATCTTCCCTCCTTGGACTCACCAGGCATCAAGCTCCCCCTCTGGTTCACCTTGGACAAAGTAAGAGCTATCACAACTCGCCTTTTCAATCTTATTCCACATCCCAGATCGGAACTAACCTTGCCCATTTCACTGAAGAAGCCGAGTTTTTCTGCCACCTCCTGAATTCCACAAACACTTTCAATTTCTTCTGTAAATACATTACAACAATCTGTGTCATGTCCACATGTGGGTCAAGAAAGTACCTCAAAACATGGCAAAAAGTGGAAATATGAATACTGCAATTCTAGACAAACATCACTGCTTCCATAGACATTGTAGTATCTGTAAAACACAGATTCAATATTTGTTATGTAGAAGAGAGCAGTTTGAGTCATAAGTGGAAGTGGGGGCAGCGATCACACAAGTTATACTGTTAAATTTATTGAAACTTCATGAACGGACAGAGGACTCTATATTATGAATATTTTAAAATGTACAAAGCATAAACCTTTACCAGCAAATATTCAAAGCAAAAATAATATGATGAAGTAAAAATGTAATTGATTTGTGTCTTTTTTTGGATGTATTTGAAATATTTGGTAAAAGACATCTCAGGTAAAAAGTTCATAAAATTTTTTAGCAAATAGTAGGCGGATATGTTCATAATTCTTTCAGCTCATTTTCAATCCTAATTTTTTATTTATCGCATGAACTATTCATGTATAATTAAATTAAAATGTTTTGTGAGCTCACTTTTTACGGTTGGATTACAGATGACTCTTCTTCTTTTCCTTAATTACCCAGAGTTCCCACCCCCACACACTCACACACACCCCACCCCCAGTTCTATCTTTCCAAGTCAGGTCCAGCCTGAATGAAGGAGAAAATAAAGATCTAACTGAGTGCATTCCCTTCGCCATGTCCAGGGAGCGGCCACCCAGAACAACTTGTGATCCTGGGACAAAGCTGACCACAGCAGGTGGCCACATAAAGAACATTTCCTGCAAGAATTAGATCTTATCCCAGGGAAGTGCTATTGAGTCATAGATAATACAGCCCCCACCCCACCATCCTGCTGGGTCCAGAAGTATTTTCATTTCAATTTCTTTACACAACGATGCTTTTCATCTTGACCAGGGTGAGTTGACAATGCTGCTGCTATGAAATAAATGGGAAGCAGCTGAAAGGTAGAATTATCCTCAGGACCAGCAACATTGCTTGGAATGCCCCACTGTTTCTATTCATGTATATTTGTAAGATGTAGCAGAAAAATCCCACATACACGTGAACACGGCAGTCATGCACAGATAGAGACATAAATTCCAGACGGGACTGCCACACATTCACCCCCCCCCACCACCACACCCCACAAGTTTAATCCAAACAGAACTGGTATTTTATCATTTCATCTGTGCAGCTGCATTTTTCCCCCTCCCCTGTTTTCCAGTTGTCTGGGGGGCCACATAAATGATGCATGAGAATGAAAATGTCACCCTCAAAATAAAGAGAAACCAATTTTGCCACCTAGAAAATGGTAATTTGTAACTTTTTCCTCAGTGTTTCCAACTTTTCTGTCAGAGGTCTCCTAGTGAAATGCCAACTCATACAAAAAGCCAAATGCTTCAAAGCATTCAATGAAGGGAAGAATTTATTCACACACATGGTGGATGTCACATGATCAGAGGCCAGCGACTGATCTAAACAGACTCAGATCTCACTGTGTTGCTAATTCTGGATGTCACAATGGGACAGGTACTGGAGACATGACTGTCAAATTTGTGACTTAATAACCTTCGATTTGCTTTTCTAACCTTTGCTTCCATTGGATCTATTTTAGTCTCAAGCCTTATAATCAGATGTGATGACATTCAACTCAAATCAGCAGTTGCTGCATACCAAGGGAAACTGCTACATGGAGAATAAGACCAAAGCAGTGAGATGATCAAGCATGCAGTGAACAAGCCAACAGCTGATTCACATTAGCTAAACCAGTGGCTCCCAACCTTTGGGGGTGAGACGGTTTGTCCTTCATAGAGCTGCAAGATAAATTAAAGGAGTCCTAGGATTACAAACAGATAAGAATGAAAATGTACACTCCTGAATCATGTAGAAGATGTATGTTGTTCTGATACAACTTCACTGTGTTAAATTAAATATTATATTCTCTTCAAGTACTTAAGTTTGAAAAGTTGCTCTCCCTGATTGTGTAACCTATTTGGAGAAACTTAAACTTGCAGGCAATCTGATGCACTTATGTGTGAAGGGATGCAAGACATCTGCTACATTTAAAGGAAATGTGCAAAAACATCTTGCACTCTGTTCAAAACCACTTTATCTAGAATAATTATGAAAGATGAAAGTTTTGGAAATAATCCCCTATTTCAGCAAGTACCTAGGGTCATCTACCCAATAAAAAAATGTTTGTGATTATTTTTTGGCTCTGCTCTGGGATTCACTCAATGACATGAAGAGATTTTTTTAGATATTGTTGGTTTGGTACTCAATGCAAAAGGATTTTGTGCAGAAGCTGTGGGACTTTGACAAAGTGCTGCAGAGAGATGCTCATGAACATAATTAAAAATGGTCTGAATGGAAACAAGTGTCATGATTTGTGGGTGGATGAGGTGAGGGATAACGCAGGCAGCCCCAGGCTGTAGAAGGTAACAGTGATTTAATATCGATAAACAGCTCAAACAGTCCAGGAAGCTGGCAGAGCAGAAAGCTAAAGCTCAGCACCGGCAGCAACCGATCACAGACTGAACAAAACGAGAGCTGGCGTCATCTCAGGACTTCACAGTTCTGCTGCACCGACAGACCTACAACAATTGACTGGGACCCGACAAGGACAACAGGTTTAAATACACCAGGAGGGTAATCAGGGAACGAGACACACCTGGGAACCAATCAAGGGGGAAGAGACTCACAGGGAACAGAACCAAAAATAAACTCACAGAAAACTCATCTGGCTTTCAAACAGCCATAAACATTTATTCACAGTGCATCTTTTATGATTCCTTTGCTTCAGAAGAGTTAGCCTTTTACATGTATAGTGACTTTACTTTGTCACTCTATTATATCTTGTATAAAAAAGTAACTATATTTTAGTTTGCCCAGTGAAATTCTTCAGTTTCATACAACATGCAGAACGCTTATTATAAAACATTTGGATGTTGTAAAAAATGGACCTGGGTTACATGCATGGTTACAGGCCTCAATGCAGAGTGTGGACTACAGCAGGTAGTCTGACCATAGCAGCCTCCTCACCTTTCTCTGGATCATTTGCTGACTAACAGCTGATAATTTGATGTCGCTAACTCACTGGCTGCACACAATTGTTTTGCCAAATGGCTTGAGACAACCTATTTTCAAGTCTCCCATTGTGGCTTAGCTGAACCTTATTCAGAACCTTATTCAACTAAACCACGTAACTGAACAGAATTTCTGATCCACTGTCTTGTCATACCGTTGTTTCAGTGCCAAAATTACTTATAATCACTTGATACATGCATGAGCTCAGGAATCAAAGATACAAAGATGGTGTTGATCTAAAGGCAAGAACTCCAAGATAAAAGGCAACTTTTCGTTTTGCTGGCTAACAGAAATTTCTTCCGGAATTTAAAAAGCTCCATAAAAAAAAGATGACAGAGTGATTTCTACGGAGCCCCTAAGGGGACATGGAGAAAAAAAAAAGGAAAGAAATCCCGACTTTTTTTTTTTTTCCGCGGGATCTGGAGAAACTAAGTCGGGATTTCGTTCCTTTTTTTTTTCTCCATGTCCCCTTAGGGGCTCCGTAGATTTCAGAGGATCAAGACAGCCTCTATTTGAATTTGTCACGTCTTAATGTGTGATGTGTTTGTGTCAGTACAACATTAACGAATACAGAAGAGGTAGGCCCCAGTGGGAGACCTAAGAAATCGCTGATTGGACGACAGCTCGTTTACGTTTTAACCGGAAGTCATTCTGGCTTCAACGTGTTTTTTAAAAACATGAACGTTCTCGGTGATCCAAACCTTACTACTACTATTCAAGAGTATTTTGAGTCAGGGCATAGATATGAGGTGATACTGGACATGGTCCGGACCAACCACCGAGACCTTTTTCACGCTTCCGCGTTTAAATGTGGGGTTTGACAACTTCCGGTGGCTATAGCGTTAGCACTAAAAGGCTAGGAAATGGCTCAGTCTCGGCGCAGTTGTTTTTGTTCAGTCCCTGGTTGTTCATGTGGGACAAGAAAACAGCCATATCTATCGTATCATGCGTTCCCGACGGATCCGGACCAACGAAAGCTACTGCGGACCATGATTATGTGGCACATCCACACGCAGGTAAATGTCAAATTAAGATAGAACATTGTATACATTTGTCATGTAAGACAGTTTCAGTAAAATAACTGTTACTATAATAATGTGATTAGGATCACATAATAATGAAATCATTATTATGAAATTATGTGGTAGTTATGTATTTTGTAGTAGATTACCGCAATTTTGTGGAGACATTAAGTCAATAGCTACATACATACATGCTCAGACTCACAACATGTATTGATCTTCAGAGAAGTGATGTTACATCTATATAATTAATACTTCTTGCAAACCTTATGTTATGCCATTTTATTTTGTGATTTTATAGGTGCACTTGATGAAGCTCTGGATTATATAAAGGAGTTGGAGGACAGACTTCAGAAAGTGGTTTTGTCTGCTGCACTTTTTAGCTGCTACTGTGCTTTTGATGTCCAGATCCGATTCTACACCAAATTTCCATCTGAATGTGTGTTCTGGATCTTCTGGGTGTCCGTTGCACCCTCTGCGTTACGCCTTGTGTACTGGACCAGAGCATGTGCTGAAGCCAGCCCTGCCCGCTGCATGCCTCTGATTGATGAGTTCCTGATGTACTCATTTAGGATAGCAGTGGGCATGAAGGAGCAGCTCATTGCTGACATGTTTCAAGTCAGCATAGCTACTGTCAGCCGAGTGATCATCACCTGGGCCAACTACCTCTTCATTGTGTTCTCTTCCATCAACCTGTGGATTAGTCGTGAGAAGGTAAAAGCTAGTATGCCTCAGAGTCTGAAACGTTACAGAAGTTGCTCTGGAGACGCCATCATCCCTCACAGTCTGAAACGTTCTCTGCCTACAAGAACCACAGCATTCTGAAAGGGCTGATCGGAGTTGCTCCCTGTGGGTTGGTGACATTCATTTCAGCCTTGTACACAGGCTGCATCTCAGACAAAGAAATAACAAAGGTCTGTGGAATTCTTCCTCTGCTTGAGCCGGGAGATGAAGTCATGGCGGATAAAGGCTTCCTCATTCAGGACCTCCTTTATGAAGTTGGAGCCAAACTCACCATTTAGGCATCCTGGCCAGTTCAGCGAGAAAGAGACAGAGGAGACCCAGACCATTGCTCGGCTGCGAATCATTGAAGAGCGAGCAATCGCAAGAGTTAAGTTCTACCACATCTGGGATTCTCCGGTGCCTCTCACTTTAATAGGAACTGTCAATCAAATCCGGCACAACTGTTGTGTTTTGGCAAATTATCAAGGCCCATCTTGTGTTCCAGACTAAATCATTTCTGTATTTTAATTGTTGTAGTGCTATGTAAAAAGTTATTTAAATGTCTTGACTTTAAAAAAATATATTCAATTAAAACACACTTGAGCAGCATACTGTACTCTTTTTTTGTATTTTCTGAAGTTGAATTGCAGGGAAAACATATCAAGTACAATTTACAATATCTAGTAAAAACAAAAAACCCTTAACTATTTTATATTTGTACATCATTAATGGATTTAAATGATGCTGCAAATGAATATATGTCAAATCTGAATGAGAATAGTTGCAAATACTTGGACAACCTTAAGAAGAAGCATTTTAAAAAACAGGTTACAAGACAACTGCAGTTAAAACAATTTTTGTAAATTATGCAACTTCCTTTTAAAGAAATTTGTACTTCTGTGTATTTTTCATGAGTAACATCTATTTACAGTGATTCACAAAGCTTGAGTTTGGATATTTGAAATGCAAAGGAACAAAAAGGGTAAATTACACATTTTATAATTCTTACTGCATTGACATGAACACATTAATGAAGGTGTTGAAATATGCACTTCCTCTGCAAGCATCACGGGAACGGCTAGCAGTAAGTCTTGGTTGTCGAAGTTGTACCCATGCGGGACATCTGGACTGCTCCCTGGTTCTGGCCTCTATTTCATAAGACATTTCCAGTGACACTTGCAGAGACTGAACATGCATAAGTTGACCAAGTGTGGGCATACAACACATACTCGGAAGACTGCAGCATCAAAGGCAGAAAAGGGAAGTCTGGAGCCATGTGGTGCAGAATGATGCCATCAGAGGACTTCTCAGGTGGGCACTGATAAGACATTGGTGAGCCCTGTGGCACAGGTCCAAGTTTGGATGGAACCAGCTCCACATTTGAAAGA
Organism: Phalloptychus januarius; assembly: GCA_902982915.1. Taxonomy (NCBI): domain Eukaryota; kingdom Metazoa; phylum Chordata; class Actinopteri; order Cyprinodontiformes; family Poeciliidae; genus Phalloptychus; species Phalloptychus januarius. The sequence continues at coordinate 1,166,421 of CADWAE010000127.1, forward strand.
CCATCTAGGACAAGAACTACAAGTGGTTGAGACTCCAGCTGGCGTTGTTGTTCTCCTGATGCCAGGATGTCAGAATCTGGAAGCGGTCCTACAAACATCAGTGACAAAATCATAATAATCATAATTAGTTTCAACAAAAGGAAACATAGGTATAAAAAAATAAACCAGTGAAATCAGTGAAAGCTCTGTAAAGTATGGAGTGCAAACATCTTTTCCCCATAGTTTTGTGCTTCCACACCACCACCTCGCTGACAGGTTCAGGATGAAATACACAAAAAGATATGTAAAGCTACAGAACAAAGGGATGGGTGAGCATGTTTTAGGACATAATGGGACTGATTTGGCACAGAGCAGATTTTTACTCAACTTACAAATAAAACTAATTGATAGCAGTTGAGCCTGTCTTTTTTCATTGCCTACAAAAGAAATATTCCAAACGAATTATGAGAGAATTATATTTGACACAAGTAATATTGAGATGACAACAAATTTTATGTGGCAATTATAAAATACAGGTGGGAAAGGAACTTAAATGGCTGTGCGACAATCAAAGGAGGAATAAATTGTCTATATAACTATAGAATTATTTTAAGATCATATGTAGGACAGTATATTTAATTTAGTATGTGATATTCACATACCATAGGACAACGTGTTCCACTCTTTTATTCTGACCTGTGTTCTTGGTCTGTGCCATCTTTGTAATTCGCTTGGCAGTGATCCTTCTGCCAGAGCAGGAGGATCACTTGGCAGCTGGAGTTGGGAGTAGTGTGAAGTCTGCTAAAGAAGTGCAACTACATGACTGCAAAACCATTTACCAGCTGCAGAACTACAGGAATAATCCAATAATTCTGCCGTCTTTTCCAACACCCAGTGATATCTAAAATAGACAAATGTTTTTAGCAACACATATATACATCAATATATATAGCATATTTAGCTTTAAACAAGTAATATATTCTAATTTGAAGGTAAGCTTCAACAGCAACAGAACGAAACACAAACTATGTTGCAACAGAAACAGAAAACACATAGTAACCACTGAAGAAGAAGATGTTAGAATCAGCTCTCCGTCCAGAGCTCCAACGTGAAGGTTCTTCAGCTGTCAAATATGAACAGGACCTTGAACTAACGAACAAGAGCCAACCGGCTTTCTGACTGTTTCAAACCTGCAGCTTGTGCGGTTCCTCATTTTTCTTCATGGATCTGAAGCTTCTAGCTCTGACAACTAATCCTCCCTCGACAATTTATGACACTACAGGCATGCAGAAGTAAAGCATAGTTTCAACATCAAGAGTCATCTAGTAATCATAACTAAGATCTAGCATGCTGTTTTTCATAAACTGTACTGGAAAATACATTTCAGAATGTCAAAATATAATTGAAAAGTTTAAACTATGTATGTCTCCAATATTCTACGTAATTTATCAAACTACGTTAGGCTTTATTACGATGTTTGTGTAGTTCATTGTAGCTAGCGGTTAGCTCGTTGAGCTACGTCTGTTCTTACCTTGATAGCTGTGGATATATTCTTCGTGGAAGAACTTGTATTCTTTTACGTCGGTGGTCAAATTCGCCGCTGCGATTTCCTCCGCATCAGCGAAAGAAAGTGCTGCCAAATTAAGTAAGGATTGCAAAAAGGATCGGAGAAGGAGAGAGATTTTTCAGAGTACTTGAATTACAGTCACAAAAACAAGAAGTGTCCCAGCCCTTTCAGATGCAGCTTCCGGTTCTTGTGAAAAAGCTCCTGGAGTGAGGAGTGCCACTATGAGTTTTTAGTGGACTTATACTGACACTTCGTGGTTGGTCCGGAGCATGTCCAGTATCACCTCATATCTATGCCCTGACTCAAAATACTCTTGAATAGTAGTAGTAAGGTTTGGATCACCGAGAACGTTCATGTTTTTAAAAAACACGTTGAAGCCAGAATGACTTCCGGTTAAAACGTAAACGAGCTGTCGTCCAATCAGCGATTTCTTAGGTCTCCCACTGGGACCTACCTCTTCCGTTTTCGTTAATGTTGTAGTGTTTTGCACCTCAGGGCCACCGTAGTAAAGCGTGTTTTTCTGCCTACATTTGTTTAAAGGCTGTAATAGTGAGGGGCCTAAAAGAGACGCCTTCACTTGCTTCTTGTGAACATAAAATTGATGTAAGTTTGTAAAGGTTTTACCGTCTCTGCTGCAAAGGCCTGGTATCCTGGGTCTTTATGTGGGGAAAACCATCGTCCTAAACATGTCATCACGTGTTTGTGTTTTCTATCAGCACAGTGATGTTTCCAGGATTGATCACGTTTGTCTGTTGAACCATGACAATCAGATGAACTTTTTTGAGGCATACATAACTGAATAACTAAATGCTGACAGAAAACAGAGATGAAACATTAACAGCCGAACTTCAAACTATCCAGCCCAGCTTTATGCAGAGCAGCCTCTGCATGTGTCTCTGATTGTTTCCTTTAATCAGACCTTTACATGTTTATTTGTAGACTGTAGTTAAATAAGATTGCTCATTAGCTTAAATTGACGACAAATCCAGGATAATGGTTGTGTTTGGTCATTTTCCCTTTGGTCATTAAAAGCAGTGTAAACACAGAGTGCCACATTTCTTTTTTGTCAGACCGGTTCCCAAAACCCTTAGCTGTCACATTTCCAAGGAAAGTAGCTCAGCATATTATTTTTTAACCTGGGCTACAACATATTTTGCTACATTGTAATGAACAAGTATTTTCTCTTGTAATGTTTTTAAATAATGCATATCCTCAAAGGTAAATATTAAAGTGAACATTCCAATTCATTTTTTTGAATATTTACATTGTTACATTTGGTTTTATCTTGGTATTGGCGCAGTCGTTTCCTATAATTTCATTGTATTGTTGGCATTTCTTCCCTGCAATGCACTGCTGTTAACAGCTTTGTCTTTCTGTGAGCTTTTTGTAAACTTTGACAGCTTTTGTCCCTGTGGGGTTTTTTGTATCTCCACTAGAGATTTGTACTTAGTTTTTTTTTTTAACCTTGTTTAACCTGGACTTAAAGTCCATTTTTGTTTGGTTAAGTTCTTTGGTTTACAACTCTTTGTGGATTGTGTTTTTTTTAGTACTTTTGGTTGTAGTTGTTTTTTACCGTTGTATTTTGTCAAACCCAAACAATAAACCCCAAACTGTTAAACCCTTAACATCTAAGTTGCTTTAATGCAGTGGCGGGAAGTAACGAAGTACAAGTACTTATTACTGTACTTAAGTACAATTTTCATATACTTAAGTAGATTTAATCATGGATACTTTCTACTTTTACTGCACTACATTTTACAGTAAGCATCTGTACTTTCTACTTCCCTACATTTCTACAAAACCGTTGCGTTACTCGTTATCCAAGTCGCATTGCTTTTTTTCTTTTTTTTTTTTTTTAATGTGAGGTTCAGGGACTTAAAATCCAAGCAATAAAGTGACTGACGTGTGTCTGTCGTCACCCATCGCCTCCCCTTTCACTCCCAGACATGCGCAGTGGTTTCCTCTGAGCGGGAGAAGATGTCTGTCTAATCGCCAGTGATATAATTCGTTAGTTTGAAGCCTTTATAGAAGTAATGTAGGAGGCCTCTTTATTGGTTTCCCAAACAATTTCATTTGGTTCCTTTCAGTGCAGATCACCTGCATCTGTCCCCTGACTCTTTGAACCTTGACCCTTTAATTGCAGCTAGCCTCTTTGCAAATTAAATTAATTTCCTTTGCTTGTATTCGTGATCTTTTTTCTGTCACCATATGTGATTATAACTAAGGGCTACCACCCTGATCAGCTCCCTTTCTCCACAGCAGTATTCAGATGGCTACTGATGCTCCTCTTTCAATGAATACCTCATTTGTCAACAAGAGCCTGAGATATTTCAGCACTTCCACTTGAAGCAGATTCTCATTCCCAACACCAGGTTGGCAGACACTGCTCTCCCTCTGAAGATAATGGCCTCTGACTTGCGGTGTAGCTCAGCTGTGAACTGCTCCAGTGCCTGCTGGAGGTCCTGCTTAATGAGGTCTAAAGGATCATATTATCTTCAGAAAGCAGTATTAAAAGCTAGAACTCCTAACCTGGAAACCCTCTGTCTGTAGGCTGGACTAAGAAGGTCGGTCCATATAAGTTCAGAATACAATTGATGACAAAGAGCACAGGGGTAGATTCTAACCCTAAGGTGAGTTCACCTTATTACTTGCAATACAAGTAAAGTTATTAAACTGGATGTATTCAGCACACAGCCAGAACCGCTTTCTCAAACTCAAAGTAAACCACACAGGACACTTTGAGGGGGAGACCTGGGGGACCTGATTGTGGGACTTCTCCAAATCAATAAAACATAAAATGACTGTTTTGATAAACTCTTACACAAAAAATCAAATATCTCTGATTAATATCAGGCTTCAAGGCCTATCAAGTATCACCAGTAATGCTTTTGTTCTGCAGGACACTGACAGAGACCGTTCCACAGGGGCTGAGAGAACTGATCCATCTGAAGTTAATGGAGGCCAGTCTGTAGGCAGATGCCTCTGTGAAACACAGAGCAAGTATGTAAGCAACGAAGGGCCAACAACATTCAGAAACTGGATGAATCAAAGGAAGATACTCAAGTCTTCAGGCATGCCTTATTTCAGATGCTGTCTCTGACTGACATTGTTTCCTTCTTCACCTCAATTTTTATTCTAGTCATAGCTGCATTTGTTGTCCTTATTGTAAACTTCCATTAAATATACTTGCATCAGCAAATATAAAGAGCAAAAACGTTTCTATTTTTCCATTGGTTCGTGTTTTTATTTTAATTCGGTAGCACTTTGAGATTTATATGTAAAGTGAATTGTAAATGAAATTATTATTATTATTATTTCAGACTTTTAACTTTTAAAAATTCCCTCCAGCTTGAAGAAGATACCAAGGATGCTGTTTGGTTTCACATTTAATTATTTGCAACTTTCATTTTCATCTTGAAGCACATTTCTATGATAAATGTAGTGCATATATTTGCAGGCGACAAATCCACTGTCTCTACAACCAGGTTCACATTTGGACTGAGTGAGTTCATGATGGATGGACCAGGCCAGTGTGGTGGCAGGTAATAAGTGTCCTGTGGGCCATGTGAAGCTTCCCTGATGACATGTTTCCTGCTCAAGTGGCTATCAGTCTTCTTTACTTCACAGACCTTTTCTAAAGATGTTTCCCTTACATCTGTGTGATGAATATGTGATCTACACATCTTACAATGGATGAGCTTTTAAAAGACTCAGAGAACGACTAAAAACTCAGGTTTGTGCAATGCAGGACAAAAGGTTTTTCATTGCAATTTTTTCTTATTTTTGGATATATAATTTTGATTGAAATGCAAATAATCATAATTAATTAACTACAGGCTCTGTAATTAACTCAAGCCAACACAATAGTTTTTAAACAAAAAAAAAAATGAAATACAGGTAAAATAAACGTTCAAAAAAGCTTGTAAATGAAACTGATAGATGAGTTGAATGGTAATAGTAAAGTAATTACTGTATACATATAGTCTTAATCCTTTCCATCCTTACCATAACAGCAAGACGTACATCAGGTATGGAAGACACTATAAATATTAATTCCTCTGGTTCATATGAATACATTAAGAGTTTTCATGACACAAAGGGACATTATGTTCTCTTTGTGTCATTGGACATCTTGTGTAACAGCCAAAGACACTTGCAAGAAGACAAGCAGCTGTCAGCGCTAAACACTCAGAACATGCAGCTTTCCAGCCTGTTGGGTCTGAGTGGAGCTGCCACTGCTTCTTCATCTTAACAAGCCCTTAACTCATGGCACATGAATGGCAAAGCCAGCGTAATCCCTACTCCACTCCTCACAGGTTATTATCATTTTAATCAGTGTTGAAACAAGCAAATAAACAAACACTTCATCCCTTTAGTTGGAAACAATTGTGACAGCCACTCAGAATTCAAATCTGTAAAATGGTAATCTCTTTTCATGGCCGAGGCCCCCTTCCCTTTGTCCTCCGCTGGACTCCCACTGAGATTCATGACATGATTTGAATACGAGACACAGAACTGGCACCTTGCTGCACAGAGGGATGGCACTGATAGATTTAGGCCCAGCAGAGAAGACAGAGTGCAAATGGGGATTTTGTGCATCACTGTTTTAATAAGAGAATATGAAACATCCACAGACAAAGCAACAGGATTCACAACATCACAAATTCAGCAAAAATATAGATGAAGGAAGCAGAAATAACAGAAAAAACTTTCACTGTTCAATGTGTTAACAGTTAATAAACCCAAAAGGATTAAGTTCTGACTCAGGTTTAACACAGCAAAATGATTAGCCTGGCCACGGACTTCCTGTGCAATTACACTGGAAAAAATGTCTTGCTTCCAGCAGTCAGGCTTTCTCCCCTTGGCTCCCGGGACAAAGCCTGACTGGAGACTCAGGTTGCCGCCAGGCACCAATCAGCAAACATTAGAAGAAGTTGCAAACAATGACATCACTTTCTGCGCTGTTGTAGAAATGTAGTCTGCCTGTAATTTTAGCAACAGAGGAAGTGAAGCAGCAGTTCAGTCCATGTCGGTCCCACATATGAAAAATATTTCATTAATATTAAGAGCCGCTTCGTTCGAATCAGCACTTCTTTCTGCCATTTCCTGTAAATAAGAGGCAGCAGTAGCCTTTCATATCTTTGTTTTGATCTTCTAATGACTCCTAAACTTTAGATCTTCTGTTTGCTAATCTTTGCTAGCTGTATTAGGTGGTTGTTTAAAAGTCATCATTGGAGCAGCTTTAGTAAACTAGCTGAAATGCACTATTATTATCAGCTTGTTGCACAGAAACAAAAATACAGTGGTTTGTTTTAGCTGCAGTAACAAGATATAAATTACCCCCATGTGTTTCAAACAGAAGTCATGGACCAAAAGCTGCAAAAATATGTCTAAAAAAACCCTAAAACCATATCCTGCCAAAAAAGAAGAAAACAAACAGGACAGATCAGAAGGACCTGTCAGCTTTGCAGATTATTGATTAGAAGTGAGCTGTCGGTCTGATCTGTTTAATATCTGTGTGTTCAGAGCAAACGCCAGGAGGAAGAGGACATTACAGGCGTCTCAAGTCTTCTGTCAGGCTCTTATTGATGGCTGTGCCACCTCCAGCTTGCTGACTGGAAGAACATCCTTCTGACCGATGTGACAGACAGCTGGCCTGATGCTCCACTGTTCTGCTTTCATTCAGTGGAGCTCAGATTGAACATTGACTGGCAACATCTGCTGGTCTCTTCTCGCTGCTGCAGCATCACAGAATAACCACAACCGTTTTCCAAGTTCTGCCCTTCTTAAAGCACATTGGCTGGGGATAAAAAGAGACTTTTTTTAAGGTTTTATTGGCTCTAGTGGCCTTTATTTATCAGTGAATGGACAGGAAAGAGGGAAATGAGAGAGGGGGAAGACATGCGGCAAAGGTCACCAGGGCGGGAATCGAGCCTGGGACGGCCGCGTCGAGGACTAGGGCCTCCGTTTGTGGGTGTGCTAAACCCCTGCGCCACCACAGCACCCCCCACAAAAAAAAGAGACTTTTGATATAACAGATTTCTTTGGTTATTCATTGAGAGTTCCTAAAGCTTCTAGGAGGTGGAGTTATTGGGCAATTCTCATTACAAGAAGTTTCTGTAATGAGCAGCTTTGTTCAAAAGCATTTAAATTGTCCAACATGTCTTTGACAATTTGGACAAGTGGAGTAGAATAGAAATATTATTTGTTCCCCCCCAGGGGGGAAATTCAGGTGTAACAACAGGACTCTGACATTTAGGATGACAACAAGATTTAAATTTCAAAAATATGAAAACAAACAAAATTAGGAACAATCTACTCTACATTAGATTGTAGCTTAAACCTACTGTGCAGTTACTAGGAACGGGTCTGAGTCGGCCCATCACTTTCAGCAGAGTCAAATAAACAAGGTTTGCTCTTCTCATCCGAAGTGCAGACGTTGCTGAGCTTTCTTCACCAGACCAGAGGTGCAGAGGGACAAGGTCAAAGTTATCTGACCTCTTCCTGACCTGCTCCATGGTGGCATCTTTGTTGAGGAGAGGTGTGTGACTTGGCTGATTTTTCCTGGAATCAACAGTCATTTCTTTTGTTTTGCTGCCAGTCAGGATTAGATCGTTTGCATCCCACCAGTCCTCCAGACGTTTCCCCTCCTCTCTGTAGACCAGTTTGTTGTTGTCCCTGATGAGACCCACCATCGTCGTATTGTCTGCAGACTTAATGACGTGGTTGACCTGAACCTGGCATGGCAGTCATGATTCATCTTCTGTGGCACATAAAGTATTACTTTATGTTCATCTATCAAGTAAAATTCATTGAAGTCTCTGGCAGGTAGTTGTGACAGAAGCATTAGAAAACAATGTGAATGGAAGCTCCCTTTAGAGGGAATTTAAAAGGAAACTGAACAATTAATTCCTAAGGACTCTGGGAAGAGGTCCCAGATAGTCCTGGTTTGCCAGTCCTGAAGCATCTTTGCTTTAAATGGAGCCCAGCATGTCAGTCCAGAGGCAAGTTCCTCTAAATTGGTGCAATAACAGTAGCTGGGTAACACATAAGGTATTTCTCCCATTTAGCTTCTCTTTAGTGGCTTTCTTTATGTTTCAGACTTGAATAAAAATCCCTTGCTCTATATAGAAAGCTGTTGAAGGCCAAGCTCCATGTCTTCAGCATCTCATAAGATTATCCTGATAGAAAACGCTGCTTTCAAACAGAAGTTTTTATTCTTAGCATTTATAGAAGTAAAATGGGAAGTAGAGCCTGTAACACTCACGCTCCTCTCCATCACAGAAGCGTTATATGCACAAGAGTTTTGCATCTAGCTCTAAGAATTATCGAGACAACAGTAAATTAATTATGGCATGCAATATTTGCAACAATACGTACGCAGTTCTAAATGAAACTATATTTAGGGAAACTTGAAATGTGCTGATATGGTGAAGTTTCCATGAAATTGGAACATTTAATTGAAAGAAAAACATAGTTGCCTATCAATTTTCTATTTCTTCAACAAGACCAGAAAATATTACCAAACAGATGGTCCATCTTTGACTGAAACCCTGTGAATCAAACAGTTGAAACCAGATATTTACATACTGTAATGATCATCAGCTAGCCTGCTATCAGGCTTCCATGATCACTCATTTCCAACACAGCAGTGTTGGAAATGTAACTCTGTTTTGATGACACTAAAGATTAACCATCTGTTACGGCCACCAAGGACCCAACATATTTAAGGACACAAGACAATGAAGGTTCAAAAGACATTGTTTTATTCTTCTGTTTTACCTCTCTGTGGAGAAAGAATGAGAATTAAATGTCCTTCAGTTTCCGTGTCCCAAAAACAAACAAATAAAACCCCAAAAGTATTAACAGAAAGGTGGACCTGGTGAGCCGATCAAAAAGAACAAAACGCTACAGCAGGGGGCCGACCCGATACAGGGCCGTCGAAGCCCCTGCTGGTACCGGAACTAAGCAACAAAAATCTAATACAAAAGAAAAAATTGAAAACAGGACAACCGGTCCCACCAGGCCAAAATCACAACGAAACATCCAACAACGGCTAACAAAACTACCGCATGGCAGGCTGGAGGCTGCAAAGCCTGGCGAGGTGACGCACCCTGCGTCAACACGCAACTCGGGTGGAGCTGGGCGGATGGAAGGCGGCTCTCTAGTCGCTTACACCAGCCTATTTATAGACGGACCAACAGCCCACCAATTAACGCAACTAATTACCTAAATAAATGACCAAACGCCATAATCTATTAACAAAAGATAATTTAACTAAAGTTTATAAACAAAGCAATCGGGAAAAATAAATAAACTAATTAGAATGTCCTGAAGCACATAACACCATCACAGACTGGATTGCCAGGAGCGAGTAATGGTCCTTAAGAAAGCCCCAGCAGACCGAAACAGCAATAATATAATACATCAGATACGTAAACAACCTGGCAGAGGCAAATTCAAACATATTGCTGCACCAAGAATGATCTGGTCCACTTCTTCCAAGCAGACCACTTCACTTTTGACACCAACACACACAGCAGCAATAGCTCTTGAGATTATCTTTAGAGTCATCCGGATAACTGAGGCGTCCTTAAAATTGTCAGCCAGAGAAAATCAGGATGAATGTTCTGGTAAAAATCTTGCTGGGCTTCGCTCAGCATAGGTCTAGCTCCTGTCTTTCGCAGCTGTCCTTTTCATCAGTCAACAGTTGATGGTGCTTGCAAAGACCCTCTGAGTTAATGTACTATTTTGCTGGACACAACTAAAATGTTAACTATTGCATTTGAAAACTTGCTATATTTGTCCCACTTAACACCATTTAAAGGAGTTCAATTTCCTCTCCATCATTATCTCTAGTCCATAAGCAATTACAGAAATCCCTGATGGAACCTTACTTGCCTGTCAAGGCTGTGTAGACATGGTGCCATGTCAGTGTTTTTATTCAGGGTGTCAGTGGCTATTGCTCCCTGCTATTAAAATTCTGTTGGTGAAACTGCTGAGGGACATGACACTTTTCAGAGCCTTTCACCCACAGAAGGAAATGGGCATCTGGTGTCACTACAAGCAAACTTACGTTTCAACTTCAGATTGACAGACAGCATATGGTGGAGCCTCAGGTGACTGGGAGCATTTACATGCATATCCGTGTTTATGCTTCCAGTTGCTCTAAGTTCTCTCAATTATGGCAGATTTATTGTAACACAAGTTACTGAAAATAATAGTTTTGTGATACAGTATACATTTTTGGAAAACATAACTTATGGGGACAATCAGTTATGATTTTTAGTTATGTGTTCTCAGAAGTCATATGAATCAGTTGAAACATCTGATTGAAAACAGAACTAAATCAGCCTGTATGATTTTCAAAGGCAATTAATTCCAAAGTTTAGGGGCAGTAACTGAAATGACTCAATCACCTCTCAACCGTCTGCTTGTGTTAGAAACAACCAACAACAACTGATCTTGTTGGACTCTACAGAACAACATTGCCCCGCCTGCAGCGCGGGGTCAAACTCAACCGCTGCATATAAAACGTTCCTCCGTCAGTGTGAGTGGCGGCTTTGGGTTTCAGATATTAGGCTGCAGATTTAGCAGCCATTTTTATTTAAGTGCTTTTAACAAAACATTCATTCCAACCCCATTATTTACTTTTGTTTATATTCAAATTAAAAGGCGCTTATAGACAGAAAGGTCTGATATGAAACATTTAACAAAGGATCTGTCTGCAAAGGCAGAAGGCCAACTTCCATATTCCAGGTGAAAAGCAAAATGTCTTGGTGGATTAAATGTACACTCAGGGGCTCCATGATGGGGATGTAAGACTGAGTGTCTTTATGAAGTGTGATCCAGCCTGTTGCTGCTTTTGCTACTTCAGTTTGGGGCAGTTTTACCATCTATCTTTGGGAGATGCTCTGACATGGAGGCATGTGAAAATAATGGCTAGAAGTCTTTTTAAAATTTCTTGGATATAATATTTTAAAAGCATGTCTATTTCAACAACACTTCTGAAAATGAACCATTTCCTTGGGAAAATGGCCGCTCAATGTGCCACACACATACAGGAGGACAAAGGAGATGATTTTCCTGAACCATATAGCTGCTGAGGTTGAACACACAACACCGTACATGTTCCCCTGATCTAAATGCAGATGAAAACATTTGATGATACACAGAATCCATCCTGTGTATCTGTAGCACAGGATGGATGGCATGAGGTGGCTTTACTAACCTCAAGCTGACCTGTATTGAAAATTGGCAAGAAAAACAGGTTGTTCAAAGAAAACAGTAAAAATGTCCCTGTAGCATTTGACTAAGCATTTCTCAGACTTCAGCTGATGGCTTAATCATTTTTCTTCCAGCATTTTGTTCCTCCTGAGGCCCAAACTCAAACCTCTACCAGGCCATGTATTATAAACTTCGCCTACAAGAAATGATTGCAGGAGGAGTGTGGAAGCAAGCAGGTGTTTGGTTCCACACCTGCTTCTAATTTTCTCTTCTTCCAAATGGTGTGACAAACAAACACTCTTATAGTGGATCAGAAATGGACCATCCCACTATCAGCTTCTCCATATAAAGCTTGGGAGACCTTCATAATCTCTATGATGGCTACTGTTGGGAGGATAATTGTTAAAACCTCCTCTTGTCTCCAGGATCGAGGGTCCCACGTGTGTAAGACTGAAAACACTGACAATCAAATGCATCAAATCACACCAACAGCTCACCAGCATCATCGGGAACTCAAGACCACAAGACAAACATTAATTACCTGAAAGAAGTAGAAAAATGAACAAAGACAAATACGGAGATGCATCACGTCTCCGGAGAGCGCCGTGCGGCCGCACACCAGCAATCTGATTGGATTAGCTCCGAGACTTCTATACGAAGGTGTGTTCTCTTCTCTAATGTATTCAATCTGGGAGGGTTTCTGCTTCCCTGACTCTTATAGGGGTTCAGAAAAAGGTTCTCCTCACACAGACCTTGTTTTATTGTCCCGCTGAGCGACTGACTCCTCTGAATAAACAGATCTTTGCCGTAAACTAAAAGTGACACGGAGGCTGGTGGGGCAAAGCGGGGCAGAGTTCTCTTCTAACCCAGAACATCAAAAAAGCCAATTTGGATATAAGAACTGGCACAATTATCTTCTACTGATCAGATTATGTTGATTGAGCCATGAACCTAAATCTAACTAAAATTGAGGCCTACTCAAGACAATGTTGATCTGTCTAATATTTAAACATGTGTTTAAAGTTAAAACTAGCATCATTGCATTAATATTTCCAACACTATCTGCTTAAATCAAACGAACATATAAATGAAATATATGTATATATGGATGTTTGATAAAAATCCTACTTTTTCACTGCCTCTGCTGCTCTGCATTGGGGCCACCATCAACATTCAATATTACATGACATGAATCATTTCCATTTTTACTTTGTGATTATTCATTGTAGTATGTCACAGAAATCCCTCCTCTATTAATGTTTGTGGCTTAATGGGACAAATGCAGAACAAGGCCAAGAGGAGTAGCTTTTCCTGCAAGACTCTGCAAACCACAGATGAGATAGATTCAGATACGAAGAGAGACTTCATCAACAGGCTGTGTTAGTTTGTGTAGAAGCTATTGTTCTTAGTCAAATAAAAATCATGATTGCACAATAATCTTATCATGGTGTTAAAATGCTATTGTCTCAAACTGGAAATAAACAGGGTGAAATTTTGTTTCTGTTCACTGCTGCTTATGAAAAAAAGGTAACATGGAAAACCATATCTGAACAGATTTCACTGGCCAGCACACTGAATGGGAGTCACCAAGAAACCTTTCCAGCAATTCATCAACACCTCTACAGGTTTTCCTGGCAGTTTTATCGGCAAACATCCTCTCAATATGGTGTTTCACAAAGACTAGTTTAAACAGAAGCACCATGAGTGAAGACATTATACCTGGACGTCTGGCTCATCACAGGGGAAAGGCACTGGTTCTGTCTGAACTCTGGAGGGGATTTTACTATAACAGAATTTTGAACTGACTTGGTTCACAACCCAGAAAACTGCACCGTATTATTTTAAAAGGGCTACACAGGAGTGTAGTTTAGTGTTCCTCTGGGGCAGCTTCATTTCCTGCACTACGGTAAAATGGTGAGAAAGCTTGGTTATTTTTTCATATTAGCTGCAGTCTTAGTTGGAAACAACATCCACCTTCTAGACAGTAATACATCTTTGCCACAGCACACAGCATTACAATCCAGCAAACTGAGCATTCTTGCTCACCTTTCCTGACTTCTGCTTGTGCATAAAGGAAACAAAGGAAGAAGAGATATACACCATGAGAAAAACTGCTGCTGCAAAAATGTCTGAAGAACTGTCCACACATGGCTATTGTGCAATCAATAAAATATTTTTCTGAATCTCTCAGGATATGAATAAATTCTTGGAGAGGAAGAAAAGACTTTTTGGACCATGAAATGTCTGGCAACATTATTCATCTTGCAGTTCATACATAACATCATGGCATTCTTCAGAGAACATGGACTAAAACACATTAAGAAACCCATCAATATACGTCCTGGGGTGAGAGTTAACCCCAGAACTTTAGTGGTTCATAGAGCTTCTTTAATGTGATCAGAGTAACATCTAAACTGTTATTTTATTATCCTTTCAAAAAACACATGCTGCTATGGTTATGCATGAGTTTACATACAGAGTCTACATTTTGTCAAGCAGTAATTGCTCAGGGTTTGGTGTGGTTTCCTTTCTCAAACTGGAGGTTAGGGAATCCTCAAAAGTCAACTTTTTATTGGAACATAGTAGGGGTTCCAATAACCCCTACTGTTAGGGGCATAGCATGAGGATAACTCTAATGCTGATTTTAATTGAACTCTGGTTCATTTGCTTATAGAAAGTTAATGTAATGAAACAAATGTTGCAATTTTGGTCTCCAATGGAGTCGAGTCTACCAGACTATCAGGTGTGAAAATCCCCTCCGTATATAACTTGTGTCAATAAAAACAGAGAAATATTCGGCAAACGTTGGACAATAAATTCTTACTCAGTTTGTTGGGTCAGGGATGATGGTACTAATAAATGTTCACAAAATACCACTTTGAACAGTAAAATGACCTGATCGTACGTCGCTGAATCTCTCACAAAAGGTTAAACCCAGTTAGACAGTAAAACTGCTGTAAAGCAATATAAACAGCCAGTTGGTTGTTTTAATTACTTTAGTCCACAGAATATAGTTTATAGGTTCCCTAAAACAACATTAGCCTTTTATCTGCTTGGCAGCTCACACATGCTGATCATCATTCAAGGTTTGTTTAAATAATCTGTAATAGTGAATATAGAACGACTATGTTTTATGAGGTGATAGACCATGTTGTAAAAAATACTGCTCTTCATACACAAAGTTATTTTACATCTCATTTTCCATCCATAGGGATCTATATGTTCTTCTGAGAACTTGTTTAGGAAGGTCTTCTACAAAGCTTAAGGTTTTTATAGGAATTCTTCAAGTTCAAGTGTGAGGTAAACCACTGCTGGAAGAGAAGATTTGCAGTTTCTCATGCAGATTTGCAAATCTCATGTTGCTTGAGATTTGCTCTGGTGTTACAGCAGAGGGATGGACCAAGAACAGATCTTCAACAGAAGATGGACTGAGGAGTATTTACGTCCTTCTCTTCTGGTCTGTCACAAGTGCAGACAGAGTGTCTGCATGGCATAGCATGAGGATAATGTGGGGTATTTGTATTGTTGAGTAGCAATGCTCACTGCACAGATTTTTCTTACATGTTCAAAAACCTACAATCTGGTTTAACAGAAAAACAAGTTGCGTATGCCATAGTATCAGATGTGCACAAACATTTTTTAAGCTACATTTTCTTAAATGTAAAGATTCTTATTGTGCAAGTCAGTTCTGCTATACCAAGAAATTTAAATGTGAATTTTAAGTTCCAATTATTTCAGTTTCACTCACAAAGCACAAATTAGCATAAGGAATAGTCTGTGTTGTTCATGTAGAACACTTCAAGTGCTCTCAGAACAGAAACTTGCAACAATGGGACAATAAAGCAGAACTAGACTCAGGAATCCCGACAATCTGCCCTGACTGGATGGGCAACAGTAAGAGTGCAAACAAGCAAACCACTTGACACTGAGCTGGTCAGTTCTGCCAGCAGCCACAAACAAAAACATGTTTTTCTGCAAAAATGTACAGGGAGAAAATGAAGGCTCAGAGGGATTCCAGGATCAGTCTAAAAAGAAAGAGAGTGGATTCCTCCTGGATGTCTCGTGGTAGTTTGTGCTAATGGGAAGATCACCTTTTCCTGTAACTTATACCAGGTCGCAACAAATCTCAAATCCTGATGCCTTTCTGGGGTACCCGAGTCATTCCTCTCACTTTCTGTATGTCTTGGTCTTTTTAATAGTAATGACATTAACTGAAAAACATAAAAAGATAAATAAAGAATCAAATGTCAATGCCTTGAAATAAAAGCTTATGTTTTTCAGTGAACGTCACTCCTTTTTAAGTAAAGATAAATAAAAGTCATGTCATTTTTGTGTTGCACATAAAGCCTGCGAGGTTAAACAACACATTTTAGTTTCAGATCTGAATGAGTTTTCTGAAGTCCAGCCCTGGTCCTGGTCCTGTGTGGGCCAGGCTTGCCCCCCCACCAGAGACAGGCCACATGTGAGACGTGACAGTCAGGGCCACCTGTTGAAATAGTAGGTGGCTAATTCTAGAAGTGACTTCAGACTGCCTCTCCATTACCAGCCATCTGACAGGCCACCAGCATCATTCACCCCACCACAGCCTATCTGTCTTGCATGCCCCCAGCCGGTGCGCTGTTATGGCAGTCCCCTTGATTGATAGACTATGTCTACTCAGGGTTAATTTACTCTCTTGAATAATGCATGGAATGATACTACTCCATTCTGCAGCCCATCACAGGGTGGGGATTCTGGGTTTCTGTGCTTCTATAGAATCAAGTCTGTTCTCTACTTTTACCACTCTTGTACTCCTGGAAAAGACAAGAGGATAAAGGCATTTCAAAGAGGAATATTACTTACTTTTTTATTAGTAAACATTATGTACTCAAAATGACTTAATGCTAAGAAGTGTGATTAAAAACTGTTGTTTAGAGGGCTGCCACCTTATCGCGGTGGAGGGGTTTGAGTGTCCCAATGATTCTAGGAACTATGCTGTCTGGGGCTTTACGCCCCTGGGAGGGTCACTCAAGGCAGACAGGTCCTAGGTGAGGGACCAGACAAAGCGCAGCCTGAAGATCCCTGATGATGTACTACAACATTGGACTTGGTGTCGCCCGGACACGGATCACGAGGGCCCCTCCCTGGAGCCAGGCCTGGAGGGGGGGCACGATGGCGAGCACCTGGTGGCCGGGCTTTTGCCCATGGAGCCCGGCTGGGCTCAGCCCGAAGTGAAAAGATGGGTCCTCTGTCCAATGGGCTCACCACCTATGGGAGGGGCCACAGGGGTCGGGTGCAATGTGTGCTGGGTGGTGGCCGAGGGAGGGGGCCCTGGCGGTCCAATCCTTGGTTCAGAAGCTGGCTCTTGGGACGTGGAATGTCACCTCTCTGGTGGGGAAGGAGCCAGAGCTGGTGTGTGAGGCTGAGAGGTTCCGACTAGAAATAGTCGGTCTCACCTCAACGCATGGCTCTGGTTCTGGAACCAGTCTCCTTGAGAGGGGCTGGACATACTTCCACTCTGGAGTTGCCCAAGGTGAGAGGCGCCGGGCAGGAGTGGGCATACTTGTTGCCCCCCATCTCGGCGCCTGTACGTTGGGGTTTATCCCGGTGAGCGAGAGGGTAGCCTCCCTCCGCCTACGGGTGGGGGGACGGGTTCTGACTGTTGTTTGTGCTTACGGGCCGAACAACAGTTCGGCTTACCCACCCTTTTTGGAGTCCTTGGAGGGGGTACTGGAGAGTGCCCCTCCTGGGGACTCCCTTGTTCTGCTGGGGGACTTCAACGCTCATGTGGGCAATGACAGTGAGACCTGGAGGGGCGTGGTTGGGAGGAACAGCACCCCCGATCTGAACCAGAGTGGTGTTTTGTTGTTGGACTTCTGTGCTCGTCATGGATTGTCCATAACGAACACCATGTTCAGGCATAAGAGTGTCCATGTGTGCACTTGGCACCAGGACACCCTAGGCCGGAGTTTGATGATCGACTTTGTCATCGTTTCATCTGATCTGCGGCCGTATGTCTTGGACACTCTGGTGAAGAGAGGGGCGGAGCTCTCCACTGACCACTACCTGGTGGTGAGTTGGCTCTGGTGGTGGGGGAGGATGCCAGTCAGACCTGGCAGGCCCAAACGTGTTGTGAGGGTCTGCTGGGAATGTCTGGCAGAGTCCCCTGTGAGGCGGAGTTTTAACTCCCATCTCCGGCAGAAACTTTGAACACGTTCCTTTAACCCGGAGGAGCTGGAACAAGTATCTGGGGAGAGAGAAGTCTGGGCCTCCCTTCTAAAGCTGCTGCCCCTGCGACCCGACCCCGGATAAGCGGCAGAAGATGAATGGATGGATGGATGTTTAGAGGAGAGACATGAAATGCAAGTCAGGCATATTTAACTGGGGTTGCAAGCAACACCAACAAACATTTACTCACATGTTATTTGGATAAACACAATGCAAATTAGCCAAGTAAAATTAAATACAAATCACATTGCTAAATGACTCCAAAATGTTTTTCCTGAAGACCAAAGAAGACTCAAAGAAAGACTTTGAAATCATGAGTTGTCCATTATGAGGTGAGAATGAAATGGTTCTGGCCTGTTCTGCATCCCCAGAACCAAACATGGAAAAGTAGCATTCAGCTTCTATGCACAACAAATCTGGAACAAACTCCCAGAAAACTGCAAAACAGCTGAAATACTGCATTCCTTCAAATCTAGACTAATTTAATCAGTTTAGATTAAGTGTCTGTCTGGTCAAGTTTTATTTTTCCTCAGGGATGCTCCCACATCAGTGGGGAAAGTCCATTTGTGGAGCCCATACAGACCAGCAACCAGCACCAGGATCAAGAGGGATTTTCCAAAAGACTGATTGAGACATCAGTTCCTTCTTCCTACTAAAACAAGGTACACAGCATAGTGGTAAGCTCCAGATAATGTTAAAATGACAGCAAAGCTAATATGAGACATGAATGCTGTGTGTAATAATGTCATCCTGACCATTGGTTTGATCGTATAATTGAGAGAGAGGGACACAGAGAAAGAGAGGGAGAGAGAGGAAGAGAAAATGGCAGACGTGGTGAGGGTAATTAGGAAAATTAATCTAACATATAATAACAAATAACTAGACATAATGAACCTAACATAACTGCAGTACTGAACCAAAGTAAAACAGAAGCAAGACTGATCTAATCAAAGAAAGAGTCTAAGGAACACAGTATAATAATTAAACTAGAGTCAATGATCAAACCAACATCTATATTCATCATTTTTCTGGATGAGAAGAAATAAGAAATGTATTAAAACCTTGCAAGGTGAGAACAGAAATACAGAGTCACAGGAGTCTGTCCAGTCTGCTCTGACCAACAGTGGATCTGGCTTCCTGTTATAGGTTCTGGTCAGAGAAAAGAACTTGATTGGTCTAGAGGTGTGAGAGCAGCTTGACCGATCTCATGATAAGACTCTGCCGATAACCTGAAGAAGAAGAGGGCTGAGACAAACCTTTATCTTGGCTCTTTTTTCTGGTATTCCTCTTTTCTCTGTCCCTGAAGGATAAGTTATTTTTTTTGCGACATTGTTTTGCTTACTGATATTTCATCAGTGCTTTGCAGGTTTGGATTGCACTGCAGCTCATATTACCGGCAAAGCATGACCTACCACAGCCACTGGGGACCCAAAGAGCAATTTATTTTTTCTTTTTGCCCATATAAATAATGATCTATGCATGATCATATATATATAATTGTAAAAAAAAAAAATCACAATTTTATAATGAGATTGTGTGTTTTTGTTTATATAGTCATATATAAAAAAAAAGGTCAGCTTCACTTAAGGTGACCCCTGGTGACCCCTGGTGACCCCTGGCCCTGAGCAGACATTTAGTTTCCTTTTGCTTTGGGCTGTTATCACAAATACTTTGACATTTAAAAAAAAGCTTCACACTTCAAACAAAATTACTGTAAAAGACCCAAAACATGAGCAGTTAAACACACTTTTCATCACAAGCAATCTTTGCTCTCAATCGGGACTCGTCAAGTTGAGAGGTAGAGTTTATATGGGAAATAAAGTCTACCTCTCATGACTTTATTTCCCATATAAACACTAGTTAACAATGTAAACAGGTGGTTTTGTCACCAGTACTACCAGCTGATGTGTCAGTACTATTACTGACACATCACTACAACTTTTTACGTTAAATTATCTATGAATATTACAGTAAGGTTTTGTCTTCATCAAGAGATACTGTTAAGAAATGAGGCTGAAAAAAATGTAACTATTTGTCTGGTCTCCTTTAACTGCTGAGATGATGCCTTCATGGGGCTGGATAAAGGGCCAGTCTGCCAGGAAGGCTGTGCTTTTTGTCTACCTGTAAGACCAGCAATCTCGTCTGAGTCAGTGTATTGTTGCAGTCTGAGTATCGACATGCTTCAGAAATCAGAACTCTTGAATTGCCGGTTGCTATTTTTACTGTCATTGACAAAGCCAGCCTGCCAGAGGCCTCACTTCCTGTTGAGT
The DNA here is from genome assembly GCA_902982915.1 of Phalloptychus januarius. Taxonomy (NCBI): domain Eukaryota; kingdom Metazoa; phylum Chordata; class Actinopteri; order Cyprinodontiformes; family Poeciliidae; genus Phalloptychus; species Phalloptychus januarius. Next base: position 1,186,671 of record CADWAE010000127.1, read on the forward strand.
GCAAATTAACCACTAGAATCTGAACAATCAGGCCAGCGCTCTGTTGTTTACTCCCCGATATTCTTATATTCCTGCCTGATCTTTTACATGTCTTATATATTTGATACATTCTTTAATAGCAGCCCACCTCTACCTCCGGTTTTGTTTCTCTCTCGCCCTGTTTGAACAATAAACTGGGATTTAGTTTCTAACCAATGAAGAACAGGCTTCAGCAAGATGTCTTCTATTTGTCCAGAGCCATTTTCCATTAGAACAGATACCTTCATGTCCGTCAGCAGAAATATGATGGCTAGGAACAGAGTGAGCAGATCCTGTACACTTCTGAGGAGACGACAGAGGAAAGGTGATGGGCCCCATCTGGGCCACCCAGGCATCTATTTTCATTAAGCCTGTCAAGAGGCAGCTAGCATATTTTGCAAGAGATTTGAACACTTTTTTCTAACCTCAGACCTGCCAGTAAAATATTCACATCTTCTTCTGGGATCAGGTATTAGACTGAACAGACTCATCTCTATTTGTCCTGCTTTGCCCAACGCAAGACTTATCCAGTTTGTCATGGTAGAAAAGTGCAACACTGTTAAATTCTAGGATCCTAGCTGCTTTGTATAATTGTAGTATTATTAGGGTGTGTTTAGTTTCCAAATGATGCAAAAGGAGTAGCAGGAAGATGTGAAAAAGTGAGGGAACGCTTACAGGATAACTACAAGCTTCATCAAAACGGAAAGGTTTAAGACTCATTTTAAAAGAGACAAATTTGTCTCCCATTTTACTTCTAGACGTCGAGTGCTCTGTGAGGAACATATGAAGATATCAGATCTCAGGTGTATGAAGGACAATCCTAAATTCTATTCTGGGTTTAACAGGGAGCCAAGGAAGGGAAGCTAAAATAGGACAAATATTTTATTTACAGATTTTCATGAGAACTTTTGCTGCAGTGTTTGGGACCAGCTGGAGGTTGAAGGTTCAGATAAGGACGTACATTTTCAGGTGAATCCAAATGGAGACTTGTTTTTGTAACAATAAACTTACTGCTAAGAAGCTAAACTTTGATTTTTGTTGCTGCAATATTATTTTGTCATTATTTCTCCTTAAACTTATCCTTGTTACAATCAAGGTTCAATTAAAAAAATCCTAAATAATCCTTAAGACTATAAGGAACACCTTTTTACAGAATATATACCTATGTATTTTCCTTTTTTCAAACTAAGATTCAGGCTTTGTGTAGGAGGGTGTTCTGGTTGTTAAGACAAGATAATGAGCAGCTAAAGAGCTGCGTCAACCTGAGCTCAACAGAGCTGCTGATGCTCTGCTTGTAACCACCAACATCTGTCTAATTACTCATTTGTTTGATGGTGTGATTGTAAAAATGAATAAACTAATGCTCCTTTTGAAGCCATGATGTCAAAAACTCCTTCATTGTCAATTACATTACAAGCTGTTGAGCCAAGCTGATGTGATGATGATGATGATCATTAAAGTGGGGTGGCAGTTCCACTGGCTGCAGCTCTCCTCCTGCTCTGTGCTTGCAGGCCTCCCCGACACTTTATCAACACACTTAGCCCACAGCTCCCCTTCTAATGACTCTCTGCGCTCCAGCTCAAAGTCATCTCGGTAACATGCATGCATTCAGTCCAATTAATTTGCCAAGACTTCACACCACCGCCTCTGCCTGGATATCAGATATGAGCCTTGCTAATTTGAACAATATAGCAAGTGACGCTCCACATGACAGCCGCTTGCAGTTGTTCACGCAAATCTATTGACTGCCTTCACAGCACCGTGGAGGAGTGGGAGCTGAAATTGGAGTGTGATGTGAGGCATTTCTGAAGCACTTCACTGACTTGTCGTGGATAATTCTCAGTTGTTGTTTTATTTCGTTTCTTTTTTAGATGATTTTTTGGTGGCATTTCCGCTCTGCTGGACAATGACAGCAGGAAGTGACAGTCTAGATCACAGAAAGGGAAAGGATGACATGCAACAAAGGTCATGAGGAGGAGACGTGTCATGTACCTCAACAACCCGTCAGGACGTCCCATAAATGCTTATTTCCATCCTTTGGCTTTACACAGATTTTGAACTTTCAGTTCCACTTCATATTACTTTGGACTTTTACTTTTTCTGGTTTTGGGTGGTCTTACTTTTTAACTTTTACTGGATTTTGTTTATGTTTTTCTTTGTAATTAAACTTGAATTTAAAATTCAAACACACACATCGCTTAGTCCAGATTTGGATAAAAATAGATAACATGAGGTTAGCATGAGCAAACAAAACCTCCTTGAGTTATGCAATCAGATGGAACAAAACCAAACTGAAGTCATTATCAAGTCAGCAAGCAGCTTCAGTTGTTACAGCTAAAAACTTGTGATCAGGCCTGAAATCTGGGTGTAGTGATGAACCTTCAGTCACATAAAGACAAATCCAAAGTTGGCCTTCTATCACCAGACGAACATTTCTAGGATTAAAGAGCTAATGACCTAGAGAAACTCAGCTGTGTGTTTATCTTTAGTCACATTGACGACTACAAAAGCATAACCTTCAGTGTATTTTAACCTGTCATTATTTTTGTTTTAATATGGCACTTCAACGTAACGGTTTTTGCTTGTCGGTTGTTTTATTTTTCTTTTAATCATGTAAATCACAACGGATTGCCTTTTTGCTGAAAATGTGCTACACAAATAAAATTGCTTTGCCTTGATATTGACTCCATATCACAGATTTTTACACCAACATTGCTATAAGATCTTTCACCAAGCACCCACTGCTGTGAGCACTGAGCGGTGACCTGGCAGAGCCTTTTGGTTTCATGATGTACTAAATATAATTATATCCTATATGAGTCATGACCAGGACAGTAGCATGCATTTAAATGGATTCACTTGTGCACAGTGTGATGTACCATGCGATAATTTCATGGTTATGACTGTGCTTGAAAACTGTGCATGACAATAGAGCCCCAGGTGTTGGAGCCGAAAATATCAAAACCCTTGTATTCAGTTCATAGCCTTCCCTGATTCAGATGATGCATCACTCCAAGTGCAATTTGCTAACATCAATTGTTATGCTCACCAGTTTGTACCTGAAACTTAAAACAGGCAATTGTTGCATACAGCATTTGCTGATTTTCAAGCTAAATCCAAAGCACAGCAAAAGTCAACACACCATGGAAGCCAGCTGCAGTCAGTATGTATGTAAAGGAAACTGCCAGCTGTACTGTCACTGGATGGAATGAGTTTTGGGCCCTCTAGGACCTGGAATTCTCTTTAACAGGAAAGATACAACAAGTCAGGTATGTCATCTTACGGCAGGGAACAGGCCGTAACAGAAGATGCTTATCTGTCAACATGTTTGCACACAAGCATGAATAGTCATGCCATATAAAAGATTTTTCTGAAAGACAGAAAAAAAGTTAAAGGGATTTGTGGGACCTTGTCAGAGTTTGACTTGGGCTTGTGGGCTGCACCATGATGGAGAGAAAATGTTTCTATGCACTGAAAAAACACAATGCTCAAGAAAGGAAACAGCCATGTTTGTGGAAATTTATTCTCATCTCTCATCTAATCACATCTTTACAAAAGTGAAATCTGACCAAATATCAATTCTGTTGCTTGTATTTGTATTCTATCTTATATGATATGTAATCTCTGTTATAAGAAAGGGTATTATACTCTTAGAATTCGAAACAATACAATGACCAATTGGTCCCAGATATTTCTTACAAGCCCAAATACTAGAAATCAACTAGAATCAACAGTACTCACTATTAATGACATTTCCCTTATGAGTTTGTTACATTTAACACTTACTGCAGGACTTGTTGCTTGCTTCTCATTTTGATCCTAATTTGCATTCAGTTGAAAAAATAAGGTTAATACAACTAACCACATTCTGACAACATTCAAACATTTAATTATGCATAATAAAGACTCACAAATATATTTTTAAAATTGAAGTTGTTATGCCCATTGTTTGAGAAAGCAGTATTTCAATTCAAATTTCCAGAATATATGAAGGACCATTGGTTGCCATTAGTTTAATTTAAGATGGTGTGCGAGTCAAGTATTGGTGTTTTGGCGCGATGTTCTATGGGAAAAGGCTTTTATGTGTTTCAAGTGCTGTTCAATTAGTGTTTTCAGCTTGATAATTGCCTGTAGACCAATGACAAGAGCAAATCAAATCTGAACTATCTGGAGGAGTTCAAGAGTGTTCAGTACCTTTGGCTCTATCTAGCAGACATGGTAGACTTTGCTCTGATTATTGATTCAACTTGGATTATAAACTCGATCTGTTTCCAATATCAAATGGAAAGAAAAGGAAAATAGTTATTGCAGCACTGAAGAGATCCAAGTCTCCCATAAAATGCATTTCAACACCTTGGAAATCAAAACGAGCAAAACTGCTACATTGCTTTCATAGACTTGGCTCCTTTTTCTGTCAAAGGAGCTGGTATTTCAATTATATTTAGCTCTAAGTCTTACTTAAATACGAAGAGTTTGAAACTGGAGTGGCGGAGCGGTACCACTAGTTGGCAGCTCTGTATGGGAGCCGAGAGCAGACGGGCTACTACAGAGCAACTGACAGTGAAGAAAAAAAGTATGTCTTTATTTCTTACCATCTTCAACAAAGAGCCTTTAAAACCACAAAATAAAATCTGAATATTTTTCTAGAAAACTCTGGTGCAGAGCATTAAGTTTAAGTTATGAAACTTCCCAGATATTACATTTTTACATATTTATAGGTGCTCAGCCACCAGGACATGAAAAAAACAGAATTAAAAGTTTAAAGCAACCTAAGTTATAACTTAAATAACACATGATTTGTATTGAGAACCACTGCAATAAACCAATATTTTTGAGGAATTTTATTAAGTGGAGTTACTCATTAAAACTTGTTTTTATTTAGAGCCTTAAGTTTTTTGTAAAGGTGTAGCAGAGATTAGATCTGGACTCGGAGCCAAAGTCAGATCTAAAGAAGATTTGAATCTTAGTTTGACTCTCCGGGTCTCAACAGGTTGTTTACTGAGAAACACAAATTTGATATGCATTGCAACTTATTGCTACTTACTACTCATTTTTCATGGTGCAGCTTGAAAACAATAAAATAATTTTAAACCACATTTTACATTACATTTGACTGCAACTTTTTTGGCCCCCCAAAATTGCTCTTAAGAAATGTCCCTGTTTATGGTGCCCCCCAATAATGAGATGGGATTTCCTCCATTGGGCCCCGTCTATCTATCTCTATGTCCTAAACTTTGGGAACTTAAAATAAAATTTTTTTTTTAAAAGTGCTGGAGAAAATTATGCATTATCTTAGTTTAACTGCTATCATATTTAGAAAATAACCCTCTTCTGCATCCTCTTCAGTTCGGCTTCAGACACAATCATTCAACAGAGACAGCTACACGTTTGCTGCTTGAACAGGTTAAGGTTCACTTGACGGGACAAATCACTGGTACAGTTTTCCTTGACTAAAAAGGGCCTTTGATACAGTAAACCACAATTTACAGATCTCAAAGCTTTCATCATTAAGTTTCTCAGAACAACAATTGTCTTGGTTTCAGTCTTATTTGAAAGATTGTGAACAATGTGTTGTCATTAATAATAGTAAATCATAGTAAGCATATCTTTCCTTTGGCCAGTGTTGTAGTCAAGACCACCTAACCCGAGACCGAGACAAGACCAAGACTTTTAGGGTCCGAGACCGAGTCAAGACCAAGACCAGCGCCCCGCGGTAAAATGTGAAATATGATCAAAATGGCTTCTCAAATTGATCGGAAAGATTCACATTTCCTTAAAAACATTTAAAAATATTAAATACTTAGAGCAGAAATAAATGTAACCAATATTTGCTTCATCTCTCTGCCACAAATCGCAGAAATCTCCTGCCATCCCTAAAAACCTAACGCCCGGGGCGTTTGCCCATATCGCTCATGTCAGAAACCACCACTGTCTGCACCATTAAACATAGCAATTAAGGCAATGCACTAACAGTAAACAATGCTCAACTATGAACACTAACCAAGGAGCAATAAGCAAGAAGTAGCAAGCACAAAGCGCACACTGTGAGTGTTCTCACCCTCTCTCCCGCTGCATGAAGCCAGGCAGCGCACAGTGCTGTAATGTCTGCCACCTTGAACTAAAACAATCAAAGAGCAATGTGCATGCTTTGCGTGGTCTTTTGTTCTTGTGTTTTATTCATTTGCTAATTATAAAAATATCCATATACATAATTAAATAAAATAATAGCTACTGCAGTGTAGGCAGAATAAAAGAACAAAGAACGGCTCCCAGTGACACTCCAGTCCCATCTTTAGTAAAGAGTCGTTCAGAAGAATCGGATTGTTCCTGAATGTCACATCACTATGTTGGAGACTTTTGGACACAGTGTTGTCCCATATTTGCGACAAGTCAGTCAACATATCCGCGCAATAATTCCGTGCAGTGAGTGACAACCTTTTTTCATCATAAATGCAACATAAGTGTCTCTGATCAGCTAGCTTTGCTAACATCATATCAACGGAGCTTACCTTTCTTTGAGCTCCTTTTCTAAGTGATGAAAAAGGTTAGCCGTAGTCCGCACCGTCTTTGAAAGGAAAGTGAAGCTGCTGAATTAGCTGTCACCATCGGATTTCTTGTGATTTTTGGAGCGCAATTCTATTACTGACGATAAGACAGACATCCCAGCCAGCATACCTAGGTGGGCCCCATATGGGGAAAAGGATGGCAGACAATATGGGTCCCACATGGGTTTGTCCGTGGTTTCCATGGTGGCCCCACACAGGTTTACCCATGTAGGGCCACGGCCTACATGAGTCCTACATGGCACTGGCCCTACAATAGTTCAGAATAACATAAAGGATAGATCTCATGCGTGTCACAGAAAAGAAAGTATGTACAAGGGATACATGCTACAGAAGACTAAGAGATATATAATACGATGTATACGTATTATATCAGGAGTTATGCTTCAGAAAAAGGAAATAATATAGCATGTGTGCAACAAACTGGTCAGTTATTATTGTGTTTAGGAGCTCAATACCATCTGATCATCTGCAAAATAACTTGGAGAAGCTGTTGGAATTTTGGAGTTAAACTAACTTTGATAGATGGAACAAGGGGCCTTGGTGAAGTAAAGACTCCATAATAAAAGCATTGATGTACGATGTCATTTCTATTTTATGTATAATGGTATATTTCTGCCCAAATTACCAAAATGTTCAAGACCCACAGTCTGAATTAAGCTGTATTTGTCATCCTCAATAACTAAAGTATTTGCATGGCAAAACATCACCTTCAGTGTGAGAAGGCGGCAGTTTAAAAAAAAAAAAGTTAAAACTAATGTTTGGGGAACAGAGACTATGGCCCCAAATTGGCCTCAATGCACTTGCAGTCCCAAAGCAGCCAAGGTGGGTTATGAATTTCACTAAAGCTGATTGATGCTGATTTCAAACATACCAAACTTTACCACCATCCAGTGATTCCTATTAGGTCTCATTTTACTCATTTGCAAACCAAACAATTAAGTATGTGCTCTATAGAGCCATTAAAAATAAATTCAGGCAGTAAGCAAATAATCTAAGCTCACAGGTCATTGTTGACATCTGCAGACTGCTTTACGTTGCCTTTTTTCTATGACAAGACCAAAGTAATAAATAATTACAGAATAAATAAGAACAGGATTTTAAAATTTAAGAATTCCTTCAGATTTTTATTTGATGGTATTTTGGGTGTTCCCTAAAAGGCTAGACCATGCAAACATAAGCCACTTCATAGGTGAACGGATAGTTGGAGCCAACATTGCTGCTAGATTATGGAACTTCCAAAAGTCATAAAACTTGTCACAATTCACTTCACCTTATGCAATGCACACATCTAAAATATAGACTGACAGGTAGACAAATTGATGGGCATGTAGCGCATAGAATCATTTTTATGGTTCACATGAAACATGCACACTTCTGTCTTCAACCACCCAACCCCCACCTCCCACCCACTTATTATGAGCTCAGAGAATATCATCTAGTTTATCATGCAGACAGATTGTGAGTCGAGGATATTGAGTGTGAGAACAACTTCTTTATAGCACTATGTTGAGATAAAACACCCACACATCGCCTGTTCCTTCTGCTTAAACTAACAGTCTGACAAACAATATATCTGCAGCCAGACTGAGATGTAATGACAGCACAGGCTTCCAAAGCGAAACTCACAGAAAAGACAAGCATTTAAAGGCCATAAGATATAAATTCACCATGCATTCAGATAAATGGTGCTCAGTAACAGATTAAAGTCAGTGCCTTTCGTTGGTGTTTTCAGTAAAGTTAATCACTAGCAGACAAGCTGCTAAAGCAAAGCTATGTGGATCCTGATGTTGAGAGAGAAATAGCCTTGAGTCTGCATTAATTCAACCACTATGAGCTAAGAAACTACAATGTTCTGTCACTAAGTCACAATTTAAACTCTGCATTATACATAAACATCTCAACCAGACGCAGTTCATACAAAGTATTAAGAATTTATGGTGCAGGATCAAGCACCAAGTGGGCCACACGTCAGGATTTTTAGCACCTCGTTAAGAGTCGAGCTCAACATGAATTATGCATGGTGAAATATTGTTTCCTTGAACCGTCTGTGGATTCCTCCACTTTAAACAGACAAATCTGAGAGTCAACAGAGCTGTTACATTTAAGAACAGCTAACAATTATACCAACAGCTCTCCTTGAAAACAGGAGTACATTGACAGTTCAAACCACATGTTTGCATACAGTCTATCAGAAGTCACACAAAGTTTGACTGTGTCTCTATTTGACATTTAGGGTATTTTCACACCTGATTGTCTGGTAGACTTGATTTGATTGGGGACCAAATTGCAACATTTGTTCCATTTTCAGCGGGTGTGATTCTCTTTCCCACTGCATTGTACCAAATAAATGTAATCCTTTGAAAAAACCGTTTCCCAGTTCGGCTGTGGTGGTGCTGCAGAAAACGAGTGATGTCAGATTTTAGTGGTTGTAGGATTTCTCCTTTGTCTTTGGAAAAAGCCAATGAGCCATTTCTCCCACCATCACTAGACTCACATGTTTCTTTTGGTTTGTATTTACCTGCAGAACAGCTGAAGTGTGTTTGAGTGCAATTATGTGTGCTGTAAAGTACCCCATTGGGATTAGGCCCACAACATCTTTGCCAGCAACAAAATGTATGTTTTTGTAGAAAAGCGCCACCTAGTGGACATACTTGAAGATATATGAAAAGTGCTGTTTCAATACAGATTAGAAAATAATTTGAATGTGGCGTGTTTAACTTACCCAGATAGCACACGATGTTAAATCAACGTTGAATTCTAGTCAGATTGGTTGATATTTGGTTGAAGTCGACAACTGATGGTGGATCAACCATGAAACAACCATCAGATTCAAACCGTTGAAACTGTGTCATTGAATCAATGTTCATCTGATCTGATCAACATCTGATCAATGTCAGCTGTTTGCTGCACTCTGGGTCAGAGCATTTTATTATCATGTTTCAAATTAAACACTGTAGAGGATAGTTGGTGCTGATTCCTTTCTGTACATTTTCTTACTTGTTCATAATAATTCTTACTGACTGTTTGTCTGTGATATATTGACACAAAAACATCTACATCTTACTCCAAGGTGTGGATCGGTCCACCCCTGCTGTTTACATGAGTGGGATGGTCCAACATCACAGCGGCTTCACTGCTGGCAAAAGATGATAATTCAACGTTGAATTATCGTCACAAAGATTGCATGTGTCGTTGAGGTCGACAACTGATGGTGGATCAACAATCAACCATCCAATGCTGGCCAATTAACTAGCGTTGAAACTGTCATTGAATTAATGTTGTTTTGTGGTTGAAATCTAATAAATTAAATGCCAGTTGAATCCAGTGTTTTTCAGCACTGGTCCTCCAGGCCCTACAGGTCTTGGGCATTTCCCTAATTCAGCTCAGATGATTTTAATTGACATCTGATTAACAGGGTTTTGTTGAACTGAAAAACACGCAGGTCAGTTTGTCTTGGGGATGAACTAGGAATCTAAATATTCAATCAATGTCAGTTGTTTTTCACAGCCCCCAATCGAACACCCTCTTCTTCAAACACCCCCTCCCCCATTCTCTCCATCCCTCACCTGCCCCCCCCTTTCCACTCTCCTCCCCTCCTCCTTTGGCTCTGGGTGAAACTACTTTTATATTTGGTGAGGGTTAATCACGTTATAATTTAAGCTCTATGTGTGACAACATTGGGTTGTGATTCTGTTCTGTTCATCTTCTTACTTGTCTGTGAATCTTATGACTGACTATTTGTGTCTGATATGTTGACACAAAAACACAACGTAGAATCACTACAAGAGTCAGGTGGTCCACCTCCCCCATTTTACACGACTGGTATGTCCCAACCACATCAACTAATTGCAGCTGGCTCGGTGCAACCTGTTTCTGAATTTAATTATTCAACTCTCAGCACTTTTGTGGTAAGTGTGACCAATCGACTTTTATCTTAGCCTATTTATTAACTAACTGCATTGTGTTGTGCTTATGTTGCAGCTTGGTAGGGAAATAAGCAGTGATGGCCTAGTTGTTGAAAAAGTATCTTTAAATCAGATTTTGATAACTTCTTGAAACCATAACTTAGTGACATACTGCCTACTTCATTTGGAAAGGAGCTAAGTTACTTTTTAATGACCTTAAGCAGCTGCTGACAACAAACCTCCACCACCTGTGAACATTACATAAGAGCTTTGCCAGTTCATTGATGAAGGTCTGACTGGTTAACTAAGTCAGGATGTCATCCGATACGGCTGCTATAAGAAAGTGTAATCTAACTGCTATTAAATCAAAGTATAATGGTGATCACAGCATATGACTGTTTGACTGATATTGTAGTCTACACCTTCTGAACATGTTTGTAGATATGTAGATATGCTGTTTATGAAACATTTCACAATTGTTCAAACAGACCATTTAGCCATTGACCTGCCCAAACTGGGACCAGTACGGTTAATGTGTTTAACATGGAGTGAATATCAGTGCATACATACAGTATCAAAACAAGGTTATGTCTCTGCTGTGTTGCTAAATGACATGATATCCTGCTGCTGTGTAACACTGTGCCTTCTTGTCTCTGATGTAGATTTGCTCGGCTGGCTCTAGTAGGAGGCACCAATTCAGCCAACATGACAAGAACAATGTTGACGACTTCTATAACAAAAACCCTGCAAGTCATTTCAACTGTGCTGGGAACAAACATGGCTGTTCCCAGAGTAAAAAGCCTTTCAAGGACACAATCCTGCATGTTAGGTGAGTTTCCTCCACTGGAAAGGGCTTTACATTTAAATTTTAGGAAATGAGACTGTTGGTGAATCAGAATCTGTGCTGTTATTGTGCCATTTAGTAGATATTTGTAACCCAACTCCAATAACATATTGCATCCTCTGTTTTACAAATACTCAAATTTGTCCATTCATTGCCAGGGTGAATATTTTCATTGGACAGTTTTTGCACAAACCAGAATCTGGACATGGGAGCGGATAACATCCCTCAACAAGGTGAGGAGAGGGGATAAATAGGAAATTGTATGTGATATAAACTCCATCTTTATGAATTTCTTTTGTGTCTTTCAGCTGCTGCTCGCCAGTTTGAGCCAAACGGACCAAACTTACAGCGAAACTGTCATGAAATGGTTTCGCTAAGCGCCAGAGCAGGAGGGAGGCATTGAAAGGCAACCAAAGGGACGACAACAAGAATCACATTAAATAAAATGTTTAAGCAAAATGCTATGTTGCTGTTTTTAAGTCTGTGTGACCACATTTTAGGAATTTAGATATTGTAAGCTAATTTTGAATAACGTAATACCCATCGTCACCAGAATGATGTGTTTAACACCAGTAAAGGAACCTTTAGTGGTATGTTATGATGTGGACCTATCAGACCAAAAGGTGGACATGAATCAATGATTCTTTAACTTAGATTCAATATAAGATCAACCAAAATGTGGAAGAAGATCCACATTGAGATGATGGTTGAATCAACGTTGATATAATGTCAGTTATGGTTGAAACCTTAACGTTGATTCAACATACAAGTCACCGACCACTTTAAACGTTGGTTCAATGTTGATTCAATGTTGTTTAAACCATTCTGTGCTATCTGGGTAACTTTCAGAGATTTTTTACCCTTGCATGTGGAATGCTGTGCAAGATGAGGAATTGTTTGTGATATCTGCTCAAAGAGAAGTAAAGTTTGCCATTCATCAGACTTTGTGTGGATGATGTAAGTATTTCATTTCATTAAGAGATGCACAAGAGCACATTGCGGAACAGTAATGTGTCAGCTAAAATGCAAGCTAACGAATGTCAACAAAGAGAACTGAAACCCATTGGTGGCATATGGCAGTACTCTTTTTCTGGTTTGGGGCACAATTTTCTTTATTTTTGCTGTTATGTTTGCTGTGTTTCTGTTTTTAGGTCTCTCTCCTGATTTGCACTGCCGTTTGAGTTGAGCTATTGGCGTCTATTTTACTGTGAGTGGTTTTAACCTGGTACGTTTATTCTTAAAATAATTGTGCATTAAATAAAAGTATTGAAACGTGTGAGAGTCTCAAGCCTCATCTGTAGCGGGCCTGTATGCCTTGGAGGTAACTTTTTAAAGTGGAGCTATTGTGCCCAATTGTAATCACACTGGTCCCGCCACACACTGAAATGAATAAGCAGCCACTACAATTCCTCTTGATCCAAATATATCCATCCATCTTCTGCCGCTTATTCAGGGTCAGGTCGTGGGGGCAGCAGCCTAAGAAGGGAGGCCCAGACTCCCCTCTCCCCAGCTACGTGTTCCAGCTCCTCCAGGAATCCAGGAATCCCAAGGCGTTCCCAGGCCAGCCGAGAAACATGCTGGTCAAACTTGTTTATTGCCTCCATGGCATCCTTTAAGACATCCTGTCTGATTGTGGTCCTCAGTTCATCTCCCAGGAGTGGAAACAGTTTTGCAAAACACTCAATTCTAAGGTCAATCTCACATCTGGTTTTCACCCACAGTCCAACGGTCAAACGGAATATATGAATCAAGAACTGGAATCCACCTTGTGCTGCTCACGTCCACCAACCCATCTGACAGGAGTTCATTTCTTCCTTGGGTGGAGAATGTTCACAATCCTCATGTTTCCTCAGCCACTGGACTTTCACCTCTTGAAGTTTCCTTCGACTCTCCGTGTACATCCCACACTCCACGTCACTCAGATCAAACCAGTCCTTTCCAACATCCTTGTCAGTCGAAAAAGATGAACGTCTTGCTGAATGTAGGGAGCTGAGTGAGTTAATGAGGAGGTAAAGAGTTATAGTGATTACCTAATGCTAATCTGGTACTTTTAATTGCATTGCTCATTATCTGGCTACTTATCATTTTGCCAGTGCAGCCAAGCAAAAATAAATACTGTTCAGAATCACTACCTGCTTGGAGTTCAGGTAAGTTTCTGCAACATAATAGTGGGTGGTATCCATAGCAACTAGCATTCTTCAGCCTGAAGCAAAATTAGGTGGGTGTTAGAACATGGAAGTAATGTTGTTTTCAGTCATCTATACAGATTGAGTTCTGAAAATATAGCCCTCTTCTATAGCCCACTTTGTTCAAAGACAGTGCTAAAGTACAAGTTTCTCAAAAACATCATCCTGTTCTCTTTATTTCTCATTTCAAGCCATTGTGGCTATTAAACTGCCACAATGGCTTTATATATTGGTATATAATGTTTAGGCTGCTGAAGCATAATGTGAAAACTTTGCTGAAATTAATGCAATTTAAAGCTGAAAATGCTAGTGATATTTAGTGCAACATATAAACAAGTACATAATTGGGTATGCTTTTAAAATGAAGCTAGTTAAAATGTGTTGTTAAAATTGCTATGAACTGGTGAGATCTTTCCAGGTTGTTGCAGAAAACAGGTCATAAAAACCTGGGAGGCATAAGTAATCTTGCATTTTGATTTATTGATGATTATAAAATGAGTAATCTTGTATTTTGATTATCACGTATGGTTATAAAATGAAAGATCATGTGTTTAATTTGAAATTGGGAATCAAAGAATTATTAAAATTGTGAATTGAAAGTTAGTAAATAAATTAAAACAGTTGATTATTAAAAGGAAAAATTATGTCTGAAGAATTAAAATGAAGATGATTGTGTTTAATGATTTAATCATACAGTGTTTATAAAAGTATAAATGAAATAAATCAAACATTGTGTGAGGTGCATTAACATGTGCTTCTCATGCTGTCTTAAAATTAAAAAGTCAGAGTCAGCAATGAGATGAGGCTGAGCGGGAAACAGGAACTCAAAACGGGAACTAGAAAGCCGAGGCAGATTATCGAAGTGAATCCAGATGGTCAGTAGATAAACAACAGGAAAAGGAGAAGTGAACAAGGCGTTGACGATGTAGGAAGGTCAGATGCTTTTCCACGAACACCTAGTGACGCAAGAAGGGTGCTGATTAAGACGCACGAGGGCCATCGAAGAAATCACGTACAGTAGGTCATCACCACATACACAACCATGGGGAAAAAGAGTATAAAAAAGTTGTTCTAAGTTTCCCAGTGCTGAAGTCAAGCCAACATTAAGATGCAGACAGAGAATCAACGGAGGACCGCACCCTGGAACCACAGAGAGGTGAAGACTCCACACTGCTAAGAAGGGAACAAGACCCGATAGCCCACATGGTTCCTGGTTCCTGATTTGACGGCTGTCCTGCACTCAACTCAAAGATCTCCAGTCTGCTGCAGCAGACTTGATGAATGGACAAAGACCCTCGTGTGATAAAGGACTGAGTCACAGGAAGACAACCTGCAGCTCAGCTTTGCTTCTATTCAGAAAAGGATTCTGCCATTAAGGACAAGATCCAAACTAAGGACACCAAAGGCTTATGTTGCTGAGATCATCCACCATCTGGGTCTGAGTTGCTCTGCACCCCAAAGCTTTGCTCAGTTAACCGAATGACAGGGAAATGGTGATAGGAAAGATTGAGTGTGATTTTATATTAAATTTGTGTTTCATTAGTAATTGAAGCCATTGTCATTTACCCCTGCTAAAAGCTTTCTTACTAAAGATGCATTGAAATTCTAATAAGATTGTGGACAGTCGAATTAATCGAGTCATTTACTGCATATGGTTTCTTCTGATTGATGTAAAATCCACGAGCTTGAATCTAGAAATGTGGTGGCTTCAGACGTTTCTTTAGTGATTATAACATAATGACCTTGGGGCTTATGTTGGGCCACTAAAATCGTCTCGTCTGTAACTGACTGTTATTGATAGGGAGAGCTACTGTTAACAAGACTGGTTTTAGGAGCCATGCAGCTGTAAGGGCTACTCAGCTGATCGCTTCATTAACTGAATCTCTCTCGACAGCAGCTTGAATAGATTATCTCCCATGAACCGGTCTTAGGGTAAGACTTGGAGGTTTAGAGATTTTCCGGACCCGTTAGACGAAGAGCTGGTCAGTAGTCAGTCTGTAAGAATTATGAGGAAGTAGGTGTGGCTGGCTATTGCAAAAACAAATGTTAATTTTTAACTAGCCAAAGGTTAACAGCAAACTATGAACCTAGCATGCACTTTCCTTTATGCGCGGTAACATAAATTAAACAGGCCCTGGACCTGTTTGTGTTCAGTAATATGAGTTAACACTGCTGCCTTATTTACATTTTACAAGATTTAAGAATCTGTAAGTGATAATAATTTTACTGCACTCTTGTTTGACAGTGTTGCATTGTTTTTGATACCATTCCTTTCCAAAGCATAAATGGAGGCTAATATAGTAAATAGTGAATGAACTTAATTAAACTGGTTATTTTAAGAAAAACATAAAATTTTTGTTGAATTGTAGTCATTTTTTGACTGTTCATGTTGGCTAGGAAGATAAATCTATTGACACATCAGTGAGAAAATTCTTGTGTATTAGAGAGAAATTGCAGTTATGTGAAAGCTAATTAAAAAACAACAGTTATCAATTTGGGATCTTTCAAACAGTTTCAGCTAATAATAACTGAAGTCAAGATGTGGGTGAAAAGACTAAAACTATCAATCACAAACTTTAAAATGCTGTACAGGCAACTAAACAAGCACAAATTCTGCAAAGCCAGGTTTTGCATCATCACATACATTTTATTTATAATATTCCTGTTCTACTGAGCCAGTTTGTTGTACAATTGGATAAATTTGGTATTAAACTCTTAGAAGAAGATTTATAAAATTGCCGGTTCTTTCAGCTCAGTAGAATGTAATAAAAAAAAAGCTTTGGAACAGTGTGTGTATTCCTGTTTCCTACTTCAAATAAGAAATAACACGGAGTACCAACAGTAACAATATATCTGTGAGCCAAGATGTGCCAGAGTTTTGAAAAGATGTCCACATGTTAAACCTTTAAGTATAAAATAGCAGCAGCTCTGCAAAGAGATGTCTTCATTAAGTCCTATGAAGCCAAAAGTCTGGAACTCATAAGCCGGTGTTTTGCCCCACATCATCTGAGTACATAATTTCACCATTACAAATGAGGTGGGGGGTGAGGGAGCAGCAAAAGAAGACGCACAGCAATTAATAGGCTGGAGCCATTACTTTGTCTCACTGTGACCTTTTCACTGGGGATACAAGAATAACATATGTTCCCTAACAAGAATTCTTTTTCTGCACATTCTGTTTATCTCCTGGGCCTCTTAAAGTTCTTAAAGCCTTTGTTGTTTATGGTGACCCTCAACTTCCCAACCGGCACCTCTCACAGTGTACTTTACTGCTTCATTATGGTGATCAAATAAAATGTGAAGTCAGAACTTCATGACCTTGCTAAATTTAAAATGTGCCCAGATTTGAGCATATGCACATAGGCAGCAAATATAGGGCACAAATTCAAAGTGTACCTCGGTGATTGGAAGTCTCCATATAAATAATTCAGTGACGATGGTACTCAAGCTGGGAACTAAGTAATTAACATGGATTTCAAGTACTGCAATTTTCTGACTGATGTGGTTGCCTAACATGGAACAGAAGTTGAATTTTTCTCTCAAAGACTCAATTACCTCACAAAATGCTTATAGCATAAAATCAGCCATGTCCCCCAATTTCTTTATTTTATTGTCATATACTTTTGGGAATCAGAGATTAAAGAGCACGGATATATTTGCAGACTGCTGAAATGCATACCTGGACTTATGATTTTACTGAGGCACACAGGGAGAAGATCTAATACATTTTTTTACCATGTGCACAATGGCCAAGGCAGAGATTGAAGGCAGAGATTGAAGGCAGAGATTAAAGGCAGAGATTGCTACGATAGTTAGAAAAACTGCTGTGTGATTACTGGATCTCCCGCGGCCACCATGAGGTTGGAACAGCGCTAAGCTGCGACAGCTACTGATGCTTCTTGCAGCTTTAGTTCTTAAGTTTACAATAATGAATATAAGTGTACCATTCTTAAAGCTCATCAGTGAAGATTATTCATTGTTGAATCAGACAGAAGCCCATCATGTTTAAATAAACAGATGATCCAAAACTGCATCTTGAAATCCTATCTAGGAACACCACAAACTGGACTGTTGACAAGGGTCACCCTTACACTGCGAGAGTCAGTAATATTTGTAGAAATATATTTAAACATTTAAAAATTAATGAAATTCCCCAAATAATTGTGTGTGGTTTTAAATACCCTGTTTATTTTCTTTTTCCGCCTTTTTCTGTGGATTTCTTGATGAAGAGTAAGTTCCAAAAAATCAGCTGATGATAGGTGGCTTCATGTTTTTTCATAAAGACTTTGATATTCAAATGAATGTGGTAGGTATAATTATTACAATATGTAAAAGGCTCTTCCTGCATTGCCTGAGATTCATTGCAGGTTGCTACTTTTCTGTTGACCAAACTTTCTACTGACTATTATGGACAGGTGTGTTTGTGGCCATGATTGTTTTTTGTCCAGGCTACACTTCCAAACACATCATCTTTTCCTGCTTGTACTGGTCTCAACCAAACACACTGGCTGTAGCTCTTGGGGGTTTTGTAATTTATCTGCACACTGCACAGGCTGACCCTGGGGTGAATATGCTAAGATATAGACTCCTGGGGGTATTGGCCACTGACTGGAATAGTCTCACTGTGTTGTGATTTGCTTCCCGAAGATCATTCCTCCCTCTCTGGGATTTACTCAACAAACACACCAGAACTCCAAAGAAAGATTCTGTTAAAACACCAGCTTTTATATAGCAGCTCACCTTTACTTATGATCTGTGATTTTTTGCTGTTATTCTATTTTTTTTTACATACAAGGGGTGGGGCACCTTTGTATCTATGAGTGTCTTGTACAATTGTAAATGTTACGCATAAGAAACATACATAAGCAACACTAATGGACAACAAAGCCACTCATCTTGGCCCACTGGGGATTAAGTTTTTGTTCCAAAGAATTATCTGATAGGACAATAGAAAATATATTGTTGTGTTCAAGTTGTGCTAAAAAGTGTTGGCATATGAGCAAAACTATTCTAGCCCTAAAATACACCTGCTCTACATTGTATATAGGCCTGTCACAATAACAAATTTTGCTGAGCCATTAATTGTCTCAAAAAATTATTGCGATAAACGATAATATTTTTTGAAGATCTTTTTACACTGATTTTATGGAAATGATATCATAATGCAAGCGAAATCTTGCCAAAAATAGATTCACATTATTTTCAAAAGAATATGTAACACTGGAACTGGTAAACAAAGAACCAAAAACCAAAATAAAATGAACTCTCATTTTATTTTGATTATTTGGTTATTTATTTTTTTGTCTATGTTAACAAAAAATGCACTGGAATAAAAATTAAATAACATAAAACCAAAGTGGAAATAAAAACTACATTCAACCAAAGATGCAGATTATGAAGTCTGTATACTCAGATTTAGATAGAGAAGATGGCATATCAATCACCTGATGCAATAGTTCACTCCTCCCTGAAGCCCAGTTCACACAACATGATTTATGACAGTCTTACAACGTTAAACATTCTAACATTGTCGCTGCGATTTCGAAACCGATCCTGTAGTGTGTCGTGTTAGGAATGATGGGTCCAGTTGGTAGAACCTCATGGTCGCTCCGATCTACGGGGTTTCCCCGCAGGGAGCGAGAACGCAGCCTGTTGATTGTGACAGGTAGCCAATCAGAAAGCGAGGATTCCCCTCCGTACTTTCCCCTCAGAAAGCAGGGAAGGGAATCCCAAACAGCTGACGGCGCAACCTGGAGAGATGATATGTGGAAACAACATTAATGTTTATTTAACATTTGGTGCAAAGAATATCTAGAGAAATGACCAGGAGAGGAGCTGCAGCCAAACTGCTGCCGCAGTTGATAAACCCGGTAACTTTCCAGCTGTTCATCTTAACGTGACATAAATAGGTTCTAATGATATTCATTCAGTCAGGACTTTACTGACACCAGCCACATGCATTGAAGGTAGATTGTAGTAAAACGTTGATTAATGCCTGGTTTTAAAATGATTTGTAGCCATTATTTTGCGCCCATTGTTGGACAACACCCGCCGCGATGGGCTAGTGTTGGTCTCTCAGGTTTTGAAAATGGGCCGACAATCAGCCGACAGTTCTGAGATCGTGTAGTGTGAGCAGGGCAGCGGGGTGTGAGGAAGGGAGGGTCAGTGGAAAGCACACCGGAGTTCAGCTTTGTCATCCAGTGTTATGGAAAAATGAAGGGAGAAACAATAATGCTGATAAATTAGACAAACTTGATAGCTTTTTTCCAGAGGTGTGACCAAGTCACTGTGTTGCAAGTCTCAAGTAAGTCTCGAGTCCTTGTCCTAAAGTCTGAGTCAAGTCTCAAGTCAAGACAGGCAAAAGTTGAGTTTTTCTAGCAAAATGAAACCACTTGGAGATGGTATTTCAATGACCATCATGCAGCCATTTAGAGATTTATAACTGAAACAACAATAGACTTAATGCACTGATTGCAGTAAACAGTCTAGTTATTGTCAATATCATTTCCCAACATAGAAGTCTTCAAATACACCCATACCTGTCTGTGGAGGCGGGGGAGGGAATATTTATGGGAAAATACTAATACAGGAGCAAAACTGTAGTTTCCCTTATGAATCCACCATCCATCCCTGATGGATCTGGACCCAGTTCATCATTATGATCGGACAGAGAGAAACTCTGTTCCCCGAGTTCAGGTCCAGAACTTGCTTTCTGACCCGTTCACTGTCAACAGGTGTTCTGAAGATCCGTCCTACCTGTGGAGGTTTTGTTGCATGTGTTTTATTTCATGCCAGATTACGGTAAATTTTATTTTATTTATTTTATACCTGGCTTTCATTAAGCTGCTGTATTGCTTCATGATTTGAATTTACTTTGCCGTCTACAATGTCGTTACAAGTTATTGTTTGGCAGTTAATTAGGACAAAATACGTTGTTTTGTGGATTTTTTGTCCCTATCCGTTAAAATATTTTAGTTTAATAAAACTCGTTATTATTAAACCTTGCTAAATAGATGTTGGTAGCGATACTACGTGGGATTGAAGCTGTATAATAGCGGTCTAATATTAATCATATATCATTTCAGTGACCTGCGCAGTTCAGTGACACATTGCGGCTGCGCTGCATTTAATAAACTCTGTCATGCAACGTATTACATAAAAGAGTTGCGGTGATCTGGATTTGTTTAATTTAATTCCAATAAAAACCTGTTTCTTTTGTCTTATACTGTTTTATTCTTATAAACGCCTCTGTATCTAAAATATTTATAACAGGTAGGATATTCTAATAAAAGGATTAGTGCTGCACACTACCTTATTAAACGTAGATTTCTAAGGATCTCCTTGTGGTTTCCTCAATTAGTTCAATGTAGTAAGATGAACTCCTTTAGGGTTCCTCTAAAATTGTTCCAATGTATTAAGCAATAACTCAGCTTCCCTACAGTCCCGTACTAAAATAATGTTATCAGATGATATTAACAA
The DNA here is from genome assembly GCA_902982915.1 of Phalloptychus januarius. Classification (NCBI taxonomy): domain Eukaryota; kingdom Metazoa; phylum Chordata; class Actinopteri; order Cyprinodontiformes; family Poeciliidae; genus Phalloptychus; species Phalloptychus januarius. The sequence goes on from CADWAE010000127.1 coordinate 1,207,669, forward strand.
TAACCCGCTATAGTTTATCTGTTGAAACATGCAGGTAGAAGATTGACGAGTAGCACCCGACTTGATAGGACTTGTGCTTATCGATCCGCGTATACCTGCCAGGTAAGCAAGATGGTGCAAGAACCGGATCCGCTCACTAGTCCACAGGCTTCCTGAGCAACACGGTGAGCATTATTTGTGTTTGAATCACCGGATTTATACAGCTTGACTAAATATACCATATAAGTGAAAGATAAGCGGCATCACCACCGTAAGCCACAGCTGCTAACACCACGTTAGCTAAAGTTAGCTGCTAACACCAATACAGTGTAGCGTTAAAGTTAGCTGCTAACACGCAGTAGCTACACCGTTAGCTAAAGTTAGCTGCTAACACCACTGCGTTAGGCTAACAAGTTAGCTAGTTGCTGAGAGCTGCTATAACCACGTTAGCTAAAGTTAGCTGCTAACAGATCGTTAGCTAAAGTTAGCTGCTAACACGTTGCTAAGTTGTTACCCGTTAGTGATATGTTAGCTGCATACACCAACAAAGTGAGCTAACAGCAGTCTAGTCTACAGAGTAGTAATGGTTAGTCTAATATTATTTCACATTGCTATTTTAAACTCCGTTAGCTAAGTTGCTGTTAACGAGCTAAGCAGTAGCTGCAACACCATAGTAAAGTTAGAACTAAAGTTGCATGTTGCTCGTTTTTCAGTCGATATTCAATGATTGTGAACCAGATGATCAAGCAGGATCGTCCAACTTCTCTTTTTTTCATTTTTAAATCCTGTTCTGATTGGTGAGCTGCAGCTTGCACAAACATCGGAGTCGAGAATCAGGGACGTCTCGCATGTCAATCTAATGAGTAAATGATCAATGGCCACTTTAAGCAATAAGTGATTTCAATTTAAGACTTTGAGTCTCAAGAAGTCAACTGAAGTCAATGTCAGAGCTTCAAGAGTCTCATCTATTTTAGTGACTCGAGTCGTCTGTGCTGCCTGTTTTCTATACATGTTTATATACAGGGGCTGCTCAGTGGCGCAGTTGGTAGAGCTGTTGCCTTGCAGCAAGAAGGTTCTGGGTTCAATTCCCGGCCCCGGTCTTTCTGCATGGAGTTTGCATGTTCTCCCTGTGCATGGTGGGTTCTCTTTGGGCACTCTGGCTTCCTCCCACTGTCCAAAAACATGACTGTCAGGTTAATTGGTCTCTCTAAATTGTCTCTAGGTGTGAGTGTGTGTGTGTGCATGGTTGTTTGTCCTGTGTGCCTCTGTGTTGCCCTGCGACCTGTCCAGGGTGACCCCGCCTCTCGCCCGGAGCGCTAGCTGGAGGGGCATGACATGTCATTAATGTATACAAATAATTTGCTACCCCACAATAACCCTTGAGGAACACCACACACAATATCCAAACATCCAAACAAACTAAAATTTTCCCATCTTCACAAATTTTTTGTTCAGGTAAAATTTCACCCAATTTAGTGCAGTACCCCTGATCCCATATTGTTCCAATTTGCTGAATAAAATGCTGTGATCGATATTATCAAATACGATAATGAATACAAGTACAGCCAATCTGCTGTTATCTATAGAGATAGTAATCACCTCAATAAATGAAGTTAATGTGTTAACTTGAGTTAGGGAGCAGGGCCACTCCCAAACCACACCTCTAATTTTCCATATATAGTCTTAAAAAATGCCATCTGATTTTACAAAAATCCTTTTCTGCACTGTTAAATATAAAAATTATCCACACATTTCTATCCCATCTAAATACAATAGATGAGAGCATCTATTATTTGCAAATTAAATTGTTTTTAATGAAATAAAAATAACATTAGCTGTTGATGTGTGGACAGAGCATTATACGCAAGCAAAGCCTTAAAAACAAAGAACAGTTCTCACCACCGAGTCTTGTTCATGATATAATGCTGTTCAAATGAATCGAATCGCTAGGGAATGACATCAATTCTCTCAGCAGGTAGAACTTAGCTTCCTCCGATCACAGAAGTAGTCTTGGCTCTTGGCGTTGTTTTCTTTCCACTGGTATCGTTGGCTTTTTTTTTTGAGTGGTTTTAAGCTACGTATCCATTATTATTTTTAACATAGTCCTAACTGTGCATGTCACACATTGAGTTCATGTCACAGTAAATAAACGGTTGTTTACATGCAGTAGCTTGTTAGACGGTGCCTGCAGACCACCAGTAGTCGGGGACCAAGGTTTGAGAGAGAATGATATAGATAAAGTCATTCATGCGTTTATCTTTAGTGGCATCAACTCTTCTTCTTGTTGTGGTCTGCTCTGCGTCCCCATAATCAGAACCACATGTGAAGAAGCAGCAAGAACAAACTATTCTACAATACTTCAGCAGTTCTACTTTGTAGAAATTGATGACATAAGTTAGTAAGTCAAACTAACTGTTATTGCAATTAAAACTAGTTAAGTAAAGCAAGATTCAGTGATTGCTACATTAACTTAAGTCAGCTAAGTTGGAGCTCCAAAGTATTTTTAGTTAGTTATACTAAATACAAATTGTTTACATAAATTGTATTATGAAGTTTCACAGCTTCACATTTTAGGATGTAGGCCTTTTCAACTCATCACAAACCAGTTTCACAGCTTCACATGTTTCATGAAACCAGACAAAATGACACAGGAGAGGTGCTTCCAGAGGTAATGGTGCTGCATGGAGTAGAGAGCTAGTAGCAATAGAGTGTATGAGATCAGTGGTAAATCCACTGTAATCTCCTTTTAAGCTGCAGACCTGCTCCACAGAGGCCTCATAAGCAGGAGATGGCCCGTTATGACTGGGCCTTTCATCTGGCCAAAGGAGATTACATCTAAGGAATGTTCCACTCTCACCAGTTCTGTGCAGAGCTCCCACAATGCCTCATTCTAGTCACATCCACTTTAAGGAGATGTCTCACAGTCCTTCAAAAGTAACACATATAATTTGCCTGAGACTTACATTTTCATTGAATTTTAATGTGGTGTTGCTGAACAAGTTAAGATTCCAGAGATGGAGCACTTTATCCTCCCGCTTTCCTGATGTTTGACTGTGGAACAGAGTCTGAACACTCTGACGTAACATTAACATCCCAAGTGAGGATATGCTTCTATTTTCACAGAATCTCTGGATGGATTTGACCACATCTGTTTGGCGAAAGAGAAAATTTCTGAAAAGGCTGGAAACCCCTTGCTAATACATAACACTGCAAACAAATTCTGAATATGTTGTTAAAGGTAATCTTCTAAGGAGACCGATCCAATGTTTTCTCTGTATTTATTGCTGTACAATGGCTGCTGGTAAAGGAAAATAGGTAACACTTTATTTGAAGGGGTGTACATAATGGCACGTTCACACCACATGCATTTTGAGCATCAGGCTTGTGTAGGGTACATTCAATGTCTATGTGGAGGAGCATAGAGGGCCCGTCGCAGCGCGTTTCGCACTTCTAGTACGGAGCTGTTTGAAGCATTTTGAGCATTTGATGAGGTGTGTTGGAGCAAGGAAGCTTCTGAAATGTGCAGGTTTGTAGCTCTCAAGGACTGAAGTTGAGTGACCCTGAGCTCATTTTCCAATTTTAGCCAACATGCAATGTGAAGATTCCTCAGAGAAAATGTCAATTGGGAAGTTATACCAGGATTTCATCAATGTCAAATGTAGTTGCAATTTATATAAAATCTTGCATTTGTGCTTGAAGTAAACAGACCCTTTCCAAAAAAATGTTATTTCATGGAAAAGTTGTTTAATTCCTTTCAAAAAGTTAAACTTTCTTAGGTTATAGATTCAGGAGCCAAAGTTTAAACAATTTCAAGTATTTCTATTGTTTATTGTTACATAATTTGGACTTCCAGCTCTAAAACCCATGAAAACAGGAATTCAAAAAATTTGAATAAATCAGGCCAAATCACTCCCTAGTTTTTGCAGAAAGGAAGATGAAATCTGCATCTCCATACAGATCCTCGACAGAAGGAATCATGAAGTCCTCTAAAACATTCTGGTAGACTGCTGCGGTGAACTTGGATTTAAGAAAGCAGAGTCTACCAATAACTGCAGCGGATATTGTGTCCTAATTCATGACTATGAATATTTCACACTGGACCTCAAGCAGTTTGGGTTCAGTTCCTCACCCGTCCTCCAAACCCTTGGATCTTGATTAAAGAATGAAGGGTAGGGTTAGGGTTGGGGCACCACTGGCCAGTCAAGGAACCCGACAGTTGTCGCCCGTCTCCCAGATGCGACTGAATGTGGTGGTTTCTGAACTGTGACTCCTGATTGAAGAAGATTCTTCAATTTTCTTTGTTTAATAATCTGTTGGAGGCTAGTGCATCTTCTCCTGCCACATTTTGTTATTCCGCTAGACTTTAAATTGACAGGTTTCAACACAACACCCCATGAACATCCAGCCTCCTTAGCTTATGTTGCTTACCCATCCTATGGAGGGTTTCGAGTCTTCCCCATATTGAACCAAACTGAAGCAATTTAGTAATACCTGGGGGTGCTTTGAGTTCAGTAGCTGATTTGTGTGTGATACTCAGTTTACACATTCATGCCCTATAAAATCGAATACAAATTTTTTGAATTCCTGTTTTCATGGATTTTATGAGCTGGAAGCCTAAATTATGTAACAACTAAGAAATACTTGAAATCATTTAAACTGCGGGCCCTGAATCTATAACCTATAAAAGTCTAACTTTTTGAATAGAATTATGGGAAATAAACAACTTCCATCCATCCAATTTCTATACTCCCTTTTTCCCTTAGTGGGGTCAGGAGCTGCTGGTGCCTCCCCAGCTAACGTTCCGGGTGAGAGGCGGGGTCACCCTGGACAGGTCGCCAGTCTGTTGCAGGGCAACACAGAGACATACTCTACTTCCATTGTTCACTTATGAACAATGGAAGTAGAGGCACTAAATTGTCACTAAAGACATTACCAACCCACCCCAAAGTCATCTTCTTCTAGGTTCTACTACAGATTTTGAGATTGTATTGGAGTGGTATTACCATGCACAACTTAAGAGTACAAGCCCTGGAGACATTTTGTCAAGACAGCATCTACTGTCAAAATAAAAGAATGCACCTGACATTAGAGAGATTGTTTTAGAAATCAAGTGTGGACTGAAAGCTACATTATTTTGACACCACAGACAGTTTTACCCAACATACAGCTCTTATCCCAGGGAAGATATGCAGATAAATGCTTTCTGATGTGCTAATTTCTTGGATTTTGATAGGTTAGATTTATGATTCACATCTATACAAAGGCAGCAGAAGAGAGAGCCTGTGGAACTGGGGAATCTCCTGGCCCACAATACTGATGAGCTGGTTTTAATAATAGCAGCAATGATGGAGAGCTGTCACCTATGATGGATGATGCTGAGGGTAAACGGTCAGACAAGTTCCTCCGCCTCACTGTTCATCTGTCTTCACAACAGCTGTTCTGCATCTTGCCAAAGGGAGTACGGGGAGTTGCGTCGCTTAGGGGAAGTAACAAGGGTGTTGCCTGCACCTTGAACATTATTACCAGCTGTTTAAGGATGAGCCAGCTCACCAGGAGCAGCAGGATATCCATCCTGCATGCCTTCAGCGGATGTTCACTGCAGTTTGGCTTAGACTGCTCTTTTGTTTCCAATGAGTTTTGTCTTCATGCAGATGTGATGCAATTTTCATAGCAAATACTGCAAAGAAATCTAAGATGCAGAGTCCAGTCTTTTAAAGACGTGTTTGTCACAATGCCAACTCGTCTCCAGGTTGAATAGGGTTTGAAAACTGTATCAATATAGTCCTTTATTGTAGATTTTAGGTATTCAAAGTCCTTTTCAAAATTCAGATCTGCTGGGTCCAGGTGCCCAGTTCATTCTGTCATGATGTGTTGTTGAAGTGGACCCAAAGCAGCAGGCGAGAAACGCTGTATTGTTGTGAAAATGTACTGAGAACAAAATAAACCTAAATCCAACTTACAAAGGGGAAGTCCAGAGAAGGACAAAAACAATCCAAGACTGGAAACATGAGGAGATCACGGGAGAACATGAGGGAAGTGACGAGACGAACCGGCGAGTTGTGACTGAGATAAAGGAGCTTAGATACTGGGAGGTAGAAGATGGAAACAATGAACCTGGGCTAAAGAACTAACTAACAGGTGGAGTGAGGCTGAGGGGCAGGGAAAAGGTGGCACAGGGAATAACTAGAAGGACTAAACAAAGAAATAACCTAACTAGAATTACTAGCTAGGTTAGGCTAGATAGGCATAGACTCAGACATAAAAGAATAACTAAACCTAGAATAACAAGATAACTGACTTAAGGAAAACAAGAACAAGACAAATCTAACCAAAATAAGTAACATCCGCTAATGGATCTACAGCAGCCATAAAAGGCTAAATTAAAGGAACCAAAAAAATAAAACAGAAACACACAAAATACAAAATCCCATCGCGAAACCCAGAGTCTTGACAGATACAACAGTCTGCTCTTCAATAGGCAAGTGAACGTCGGGGGGGTATTATGTAAAATAGAATATGCATGCTTGTAGCATGCATACAAGAAACAAAGTATTTTTGTTAACTCAGCTCCTCTAGACTAGCAGCAGTAGAACTACAGGCCACTACATATTAACATAGGAACTGCTTCTCAGTTGTACATGGAATCATGGAGGAGCATTATTGTCATGGCATCTTGCATGGAGTTTGCATGTTCCTCCACATGCATGAGTGGGTTCTCTTAGTACCCTGAATCTAAGAGAACCTTGAATCGGTGAGGGAGGTCAGGGCAGAGATGCTGCTCAGCATGTGCTCTCTCACAGAAGGAAGCCTCTAAACGCCTCCATGCAACGCATTGACGATGTCAGGGAGGGAGCAGCAGGAGCAAAATGAGGTCAGATTCATTAGCTGTACATATGTGCTGAGTATTATTTGTCATTTGCTGGCAGACTGGTGTTTGTTTTCACCATCTATTCCCCCAGATTTAGCCATCTGCCCAAGAGACCAGGGAGGATTTTTTCCCCCACCAACATCTTCTCTGTATGCCGGCTGCTGCGTTTTTATTTAACAGTTTTGGAGTTTTAAATGACATGAGATTGCATTGAGCTAAACTAGCTCACTTTTTTTCCCCTCAGCTTGTTGCAAAGTGTCATGCTGAGGCCAGATGTTTAAAGTACAGACAGCAAGGTTCTGAAGTGGCACTCAAGAGAGATGTCTGCATAATTCCTGTAGGCAGATGAAGGGAACCTTTCAGACTGCGCCGCTGTCAATCCGACACCTTTGAAGTGTGCTAGCTTCACACGAAATCCCAAACAAAAAGAAGGTGGAAAAAATACTGCACAGGGATTCACAGAGGGGAAAAGTTGACGTCTGTATTCCACGTTTTAGCGTGTGGTTTTCCTCTCAAAATCCTGCAGCAGGAGTTTTATTTATGAGCCAAATGAGGAGCAGATGCAAGGACAATGCAGGATAGAGAATCCTAAGGTCAACAGTAGAAAGGTTGTGGATATTTAAAAAATATTTAGACGATTGTGTGGAGCAGTGGTTTTGCATGTTATGAGACATTTTTTACGTGGAGAATGAAAAGAAGAGAAGCAGAGAATGGGATATCTAAAATGTTCCCACCCCTTTGTTTAAATGTTAGTTTTTTGGGAAGAGAAGAAGGCCAAACATTTCCATCTTTAAATCTGCTGTGTATAACATTTATAAAAATAAATCTTTTTTGACATGTCTGTTGAATCTGTCACTATGTCGTGACAGTATAGCATGACACAGATAACTGGTGAAAAAAAATGTAGGTCCTCTGCCTTATCACAGTGCTCCTAGTTCTAACTAGAAACAACCAATCAGAGCCAGGTTTTAGCGCTATCAAACACAAGCTCTCCCTGCTCTCCCTGCTCTCCTCCTTCCCATTCTATGAATGCTAAGGCTAATTAGCATGGCCACCGATGATGGCAGACAAACAGATTTTCTGGAACAGTATGTCATTTCTCTGCCATTAGCATGCTGAGCATCACATACATGAATTGATTGGCAGTGCTATGACCCTCCTCTTTGCTCTGATTGGTTGATTTGAGATCAGTCTTTTCAGAGATTATTTGTTTCATATTTTATTGTCATGACATGGTGACAGAGAAGTTAAAAATAGTTTTTAGAAGACGTATATATTGTAACCTTACCTTGACAAATCCCCTCTGCAATTCCACCTACTGGAAGGAAAACAGCAACAAAGAACCTGTTGCACTGTTAAACTCACTTTCTTCCAACTTCCAGTCACTAATAACAGAATCTGATCAAACATACATTTTGGCTGTGTTAGGATTCTCATCAAATTGACATATTTTAGGTAAAGCCCTAGTAAGCAAATGGATTGAAAAAGTTTGAAATATTTTCATCAGGTTTGAGAGCCAATGATTTATGTAGCATGACATGGAGGAACCTGACACTATTGCTTCTTTAGGTAAACAAGTTCATCTTCATTTTGTGGCTCTTGTAGTAATTTACTCAGAAAGATACAGCACAGGAAAGAGGGAACAAAGCCTTGCTGGTGTCAGAGGTCAGAGGAGAATGGCCAGACTGGTTCGAGCTGATAGAATGCCAACAGTAACTCAAGGTTGTACCAACCTCCCAGACCTCTCAGGTCTTCTGGTTCTGATCTACATCACCAGAACCAGAATCAAACATGGAGAAGGATGATGCAGCTTCTATGCACCACAAATCTGGAACAAGCTTTCAGAAACCTGCAAAACTGTCAAAACACTGAGTACCTTTAAATCAGCGTTTCTCTACCGGGTGGTACCGCCCCCCCGGGGCTATCAGAGGACGGCAGGGGGCGCTGGGAGAAATTTTTATAAAAGGGAGGTGCTGAGATTCCTTTGGGGGCCGTTTGCTCCAAGGTAAACTTTACACCTTAAACGCACAACAATACCACTTTAGACTTTGAGCAACTTGCTGAAACTGTATTGTGTGATATTAAGTCACACTTGGCTGTAACTGTATCGCTAGCAGCTCTTCTTCACTTCAGTGTTTCTGTTAGCTACTTGGCGCCGCCAATTAGCTAACAGTAGCTAACTGCTACCAGCAGAAGAACCGCGGTTCTTCTCCTGGTAGCTTCACCGCATCAGATCAGCGTCACACCGGCTGATGACGTTGCAAGAGAGGATAAAACTAATCAAAGAAAATTGAGTGGAAATGCACAAAGAACAAAATAAACTAAGAATCTAAATTAAATACAGAGGAATAAACTGATATGGCAAGACGTTTTGAGCAATAAATAATACAGAGGATTCTATGGCAAGAACAAACAGACACTGTTTTCAGATAAAAGCTAAACTAATACAAAGGTATGTTATATTGGAATATTTCTTCCACTCTGATTGGCTGCTGTTAGGCCGACTGATTTCAAGTTGCATTTCATTACATTTTTCATAGACGCCTGTAAAAATGATTTTTATTCACATGGCTTTTTTGTTCTCTGGGAAATGATTTTTGATGATAAATACAGAAACAATCATATTAAAACATCAACAATAGTGATAGTAATATTAACAATAAAATAATATTCAGTTCAAAGTAGGATTCAATTTCTTATATGGGGGCGGTGAGGGACCTGGATAATGAATCGGGGGGCGCTGGACCTAAAACAGGTCGAGAAACGCTGCTTTAAATCAAGACTGAAAACCCACCTGTAAAGCAACAAATGAGATATTGGCCAACATATTTGATATGTATTGAATTGATGATTTTGATGGTGACACTCATCAAAATGCAATGATTGTTTCTGGTTTTCTCAATTGTTGACTCCATGGTGTCTTTTATGACTTTGTAGTTAGTGGATGATGGATGGATAAACAGTTTCCTTCGGATGGTAACTGTTCCATGAAGTTCCATGAAATTGCTAATCCATGGACCTTTGCTTATCATGCACACAGGAGCACGATCAACTGCAATGACAGCGAAAGTTTTAAGAAAAATATAAAACACATATTTTTATAAATTGGTCATAGTGCAGCTTTAATGAAGTGCAAACATATCCAACCAGGTTATTGCAGGTTTTCTTCCTCCTGTAACAGATTTGTTTGTTTTTTGGTTAAATTTTGACATAGGTTGAAAAATGTTAAAAAGGAACCAGCCTGTTCATACATTCACCATTTGTTCTGGAGTACATGCAATGTTGAGAAAAATTGATTTGGCCAAATTCTACTTTCTGACTGCTCATTGTTTGCAAAGTTAGCAGAAAATCTGGCACTGACTGCTGAGAGGCCTGACATTCAGCACCTGTCTTCAAAATGCCCACAGACGTGACAGGAACAATGAGGAAACAAACCAAGCGACCTTTAACACCCTGCAGAGGCTGTGAGGGCAGAAGAGGGGAAGGGAGCGATGAGCAGGGACAATTCAGTCATTATTCAAATGTAACCTACAGGTGACACCCGCTCAGAGAAAAACGGCCCCCAGGTGCCTGGGAGCCCTGGGGTGTGGTGGTGAAGGGGAGGGTGAATTGTTCTTACTCCACAGTTCTTGACCTCTGGCAGAGAGATCCTCATTTGTTACTCACATCATTTAGCACACACAGGTACATCAGCCTTGGCAACTGCTGTGTAAGGGGCTGTTTTACGGATTTGTTTTTGGCCTTTTGGGAAATTTGAACAATCATCTTTTTAATTACAGCAAATTGTCAGTAAAAAGCCTAAAACCTCACTGAGTTTTTCTAATAAACAAAAAAATGGAACTGCTGGTTGCTTCTAACATGACAAGTTTCCCGATGATGTGGTTTTATTTTTGTTGTTGTGAATTTCACTGTTGGACGTTCCATCACATGCATTGTTTACTTATATTGTGCAATTCCACAACATGTAACCTCTAGGAACTTTAAAGAAGTAATCATATCATCAAACAATGCAATCAAGTTGAGTTTATTTTTCAAATTGATTAGGAAGTCTTCTATCGAAGGAAACCAGCAGATTGCATTGAGTTAAGGACTTACAGTATTCACTCCTCCTGGATGAGTACATGGCAACAATCACTGGTGTTGTTTACTGTAAAGCAATCCCTCATACCATGCATAGCAGCAGTGGAGAGAGAAAAAACTCTCCTTCAACAGGAAGAAACCTCCAGCAGAACAATTGTGAACAACCACCTGCCATTACAAACTGAAGGTTTCAGAAGGCAGAGCAGACAAAAACTGTGGCTCCTTTGTGGCATTATCTAAGCACTGAGTCAATCTTAAAGGCTTCAGGATGAAAGAGAACACATGTCCATGTTAACTTTTGCCTAGCTATGTACAGTGACACTTCAGTTTTCCAACAGCATTCAAACTGGTAACTGCTTGAGCTTTGGTGGTTCCAACTAGTGTTGTCAAATTTACTGAAAGCTCTATACAAGCAATACTAGAAAAATAAACCATTCAAACATACTCATTTGCATCTATATGAATACAAAGGAACCCATTAGCACTTGCTCAATTTGCTGTATTTCCTATGACAGTAGTGCTGCAGTAACAGACACTCAGCTTCTTCCCTCCCTAATGAGCTGTAGGTTTAAATTTGACTAAAATGGCAAGTATACCAGAAAAACACATAGTTCATCAGAGGTATTGTTACTTTTCAGGAAATGCTTAAGGGTCTTGCCCCACTGGTGGACACCTTTCCAATCTCTGGGGGTGACATCGCAGAGGTGGTTACAGTCCCTCGCTGGCAAGGGCCTGGGAGTGGAGGAGATTCGCCCGGAATTCAAGAATTCAACTATTTTTTATTGTCATAGCACCTTTGCTTGTGGTACGAAATTCAAATTATACTCAGGACTCAGGTCCCTGCAATATTGCGTGGACATCGGGGGCAGTTCCTCTGGACTGGCAGACCAGGGTGGTGGTCCCCCTACTCAAAAAGGGGGACCACAAAGTGTGCTCCAAAGACAGATGTTACTTGACTCCAGAGGAATAAAGCTTAATTTCTTCCGATCAGCTTCTTCAGCTTGTATGCCTCATGTGGTTGTAAGTGCATCAGCCAATGTTTCCCTGGGCAACACATGGCCTGTGGAACAAAACAAAGGTCCCCCTCCCCCCACATTTCAATGTACACTTAACCGGACCTAATGAGCCTCAACACAAATTTACTCACATTACCACACATTTAAACTTAATGCTTTATATTAAATACAATTTAACTACTGACCCCCTAAACCAAACAACAACAAAAAAGCAATAAGCCAGACTTAAGATAAGATAATATATTAGGGGTGGGGGGGATTTTGTTTGTCCCTGCATAGCACACAATAAAAATTTAAAATAAAGTAATAAGAATAAACATACAACAATAATAAATAACAATGAGCAGTGAGCAGTCTTAAGGACACACATATCGCTCACCTAAACCTCCCTAACAAGGTCTATTCAGGGTCCTGGAGAGGAGGGTCTATCGGATTCAGGAAGAGCAGTGTGGTTTTCGTCCTGGTCGTGGAATGCTGGACCAGCTCTACACCCTCAGCAGGGTCCTGGAGGGTGTGTGGGAGTTCGCCCAATCACACGGTCTTGGAAAGGGGGCGTTCGACCGTGTCTCTCAGGGAGCTCTGTGGGGATTCTGCAGGAGTAGCTCTCGATCTACCGGTCGATTACATTCCTATCCTCATCTGGTAGAACGCCTTAAAGAAGGCTTCTTTAAGGCTCTAGATGCCTGAACCAGTTGAGGTCGCTCTGGCATCTAGTTGGACGCCTCCCTGGTGAGGTGTTCATCCCGATGGGAGGAGACCGAGGGAAAGACTTGGGAAAAGCTGTAGGGTCAATGTTTCTTGGCTGGCCTGGAAACTCCTTTGGAGAGCAGCTGGCTAAGTGGCTGGGGAGAGGGAAGTCTGAGCCTCATTATTTAGGCTGCTACCCCTGCGACCAGACCCCGGATTAACAGAAGAGGATGGATGGGTGGACAACCTAGTTACTAAACATACTGACCAATTTCCTTTCAACTTAGGCCAGAATTTGGATCAGATGTGAACACAACTGAGTTTTCCAAATGGACAATGATTCCATCCATGATATAGAATTCATAAAGCAGGCTTACATTAACCTTCTTGACCAATACAACCAAACTGAAAATATATAGACTGTGCAAATAGATGGCATCAGTGCTAGGAAACCACATTTCGTAGAACAAAAAATATCCATATATCCAACCAGAATTATGCCAGAAACCTGCTGATGTAAAAAGCATCTAATGCAAGTGGAATTTGCCAAAAAAATATTAAACCATATTTTATTGAGAGTTTGTTTGGATCTTTGAGCCTGTAGTTATTTATGAGCCTATTTAAATTCACAATAAAATCAAACCTGTACAACCAAGTTATTTTTATTGTGAAATTTGCTGCATCATCAGGCGGGTCAGTAAAAAACAATTTAAATTGCCAGTTTTCTGTCATATTTATGAAAGTGATGAGTGCATGTAAACGTTTGACCACCATTGTTAGTATTCAACAAATAAACTGGACAGTAGCTGTACGTTTAGTGATACTTCTACAGTTGCGGTCTTGACTGGTCTTGAAATAAAATCCCAAGTCCTCAGCACCCGAGACAAGACCGAGCCCAAATGCTGTCGAGTCCAAGACGAGACCGGTTTCGAGTACTACATCACTGCTATTCAATAGTGATTTTGTATGAGAATAGGTAGAAGTTTAATACATTTCTTACTGACTTTAAGTGTATGTTACAGTTTCCTTAAGTGAAAAAGAAAACCTATATTGAGTTAGAACAGGTCCATCGTAGGCGCTCAGTGTGTTTCTGTTTTAACACAGATTTAAATCTCTGGAGTAGTTCCTCTGCATGTCATCAATTTGTGCACATTCCTGCTAATGACCCATTCATTTAATCAGTTGTGTTGACTTTGCAAAACAACCGGAATTTGCTGGAGAGTTTTGTGGACTAAAGTTTAACAGCACTGTGTTCAGACTTCTTTACACCCAGATTATCCCAATATTAAAAGATCCTATGATAACTCTCCAACACCGTGCAAAAGCTGCATGATTTTCTGGCAGCTTTGTATTGTGTTGAAGCATCATGGAGTTTTAGAGCTGTGAGACAGACGGGACAAATGAGTTACATTATACCAGACAAATCTATCTACATGTGTCTTGAAAATAAGTGACATGTACTGCACAGCATCAACATCTGGTGATGTGTGATGTTTGCTTCTTTGAAATAAGCAGGGGACCATTTTACTTCAATCTCTGCATTGTTCTACTGCAGTGTATAGAGGAGAGACAGAAATGAGAGTTCCATGTGAGAACATGAAATAATGATGAAAAACACGGGGAGTCATCAGGGGGTAAAATGCCCATCGGCTCAAAGATTATATCACCATCCAGTTGTTTTACTCAAAAATGTATATAGAATGCCTGAATGACAGATGGATTAATTGCCTTCACACTAATACCCCGTTCAAGTCAAACGGTGCATCGGGGAAGCTTGTGTAGAGGAGATTTGTTTAATGGTGTTACCTACAGAATGTTGATGTCACCAACTTTCCAACAACTTGAACTTTTGATATCATGTCTGTGCAAAGCAAATGTAGCTTTGTTAATCTGTGCACATTACTAAGCCATAACAGCATCACTCAACCAACTTACGTTCTTTACCTTTTGGTTCAACTTAAAATATCTAATGGGCATTTTTGGTCCAATTCAAAGTAAAAAGGGCAAAGCAAGTAAAAGAAGAATGATATGCATCTTTTGGATTATTTTATAACTAGAATTCTTAAAAGTGTGGCCTGTGTTTGCAGTCACACTGGCTCATGGAATCAGTTACACTTTGTCAGATTGGGTGGAGGGTGTCTGTGAACATCATTTTTTAGGTATTGTCACTGATTATCACTTACTCTAGATTTAGGACTAAACCAATCCACTGTAGCTCTGGCTGAATGTTTTACTATCAATTTCCTTATCCAGGATTGGCCTAGATTTAGCACCATTCAAAGAAAATCATGCCCATCGCATCGTGCTGGGACTGCTGTGTTCCACTATAGGACTGATGTGAGGGATGTGCAGGTGTTGGCTTACTGCTACTTACAACCTTCTATATGTAGACCAAAATGTTTTTCTTAGTCCCACATGACCCACAAGACGTTGCTCTTCTCAAACATGAAGAGCAACGTCTTGCTGTTTGAGGTGTCCCCTACTACAAACATGACCTCTTAAGGCCTTCCTCGCTGTAGTAGTGCTTGGTTGTGCACCTCTTTTTTAATTTTGTGTGCCACCTGTAGTTCAAATTAAGTTTAAACCCCTTCTCGTTATTTCTAATTAATTATATTGTGGGTTTGAGTGTTTTATATTTCTTTTAGGGTTGCATGTGATGAAACCAAAGAGCAGGTTCAATGCCAATGGAACTGCCCAACACTTTTCCATCTCCAAACAACCTTATATGTAGCTAAATCTATCTGGGCACATTTCTCACATGTAAGCTTGTCTGGAATTGTTTTAACACTTGCTTGGCATGTGTGGGCGTCCCTGGCAGGGCTGGTACCTCAAGGATGTCAGATAACAAGCTAAGTATAAATGTAGTGTAACCCACACTCCAGCATATCTGCTAGTGTGCACATCCAAATGCTTGTGCCCTCCAATGAAGCAATGAAACTTTTCTTTGAGTAATTATTAAGACTCTGTCTCATTTATTTTTGATCACAGAATTTAGAAGGTGTTCTTAGAGAGTAGATTTACCTGGTACCCTTTATGGCAGCTCATTTTTGGAGTATGCTGCACCAAAGAACATGTCAAGTAGTCCTGTGGCTCGCTTCATGCACACTCCACACCGACTTTCAAAAGCATGACTATAAGTAAGCCTTTACAAAACTCGGGAGGAGCAGGACTGTGCACCGTGTATGTCAAATATGACATTAAATAAATTTGACATCGTGATCTTTTGCTTTGAAATTGGGCCTCTTTATCTCTTAAAAAATTCAAAGTTTTTCAGAAAATCTACCTTCAAGAAGGCATCACAACATTGCTCCTCTAATAACCCTTTGATAATGTTTTTGTTCCTCCAATACTTGGTGGAACATGCATTGCACATGTTCCACCAAGTATTTGTTCATTTCTGCTGGCTAGTATGAAGGAACTGAGTGGAGACGTTGCGAGGAGGGCTGCTTCAGGGGCTTAGAACCTGCAGCTTCATCCTCAACACTGTGGGGCCCTCGGTCCCTGCGCTGAATCGTTGCAACAGGAGATTAGAGGTTTTCTCGTACAAGCTTGAAAAAAATCAATGCAACAATCCAGAGATATGTTTAATGAGAGAATAACATAACATGTTGCAAAGATCAAAAAAGTTGATTTTATGTAATTCTGACCCTTCAGAAAAAAGGCTCTTGGTTGCTTCTGTGTGAAAAGCTGTTGCTCAAATGAAGTAGAAATCTCTGGGTTTCTTGGTGGTTTCAATGAACTTTGGGTTTTGAGGATTGATCTTGAGTCTCAGTTTTGTGGTAAAAGCAACAACTAACATGGAACTGGAAAACCTAACTAGATATGTTACATATTTATTATAAAGCAAACCAAAGCAAATAGTCAACCAGAGGAGACGTATGCTAGAGCGCTCATGTAAATAATAAAGTGAGTAAAAATGATCTACTTTGAAACCTCAGAAAACTGTTCATTGCTACAGTGGAGATAACAAAAAGGTAATGTAAGGTAAGGTCATTTTATCTATGTAGCACATTTTCAGCAACAAGGCAATTCAAAAGACCAGTTAAAGTCAAACAGTCAGAGTTGTACCAATGTGAGACGAGTCTGACCTGAAAGAAGTGGGAAAGGTACATCAAACCACATCCTCTGTGATCTTAATCCTCTGTCCCACAACCCAGACACAACGTAAATCCTGTAAGTAATGAAATGGACCTATAACACACACTCGTCCCAGAATAAAGAAATCAGGATTATGGTTTATCCTGCTTTTCTGTCTGACGGCTCCCTGCACAGACACTGAGATTCTTCTTTCAGCAGACAAAAACAGAGAATGAACATTTTACAGTGTTATCCATAGATTAGCCTGTTATTCCTCCAGCATGAAACATTTATTAGGAAGCAGCATGAAATGACAGAGGAGGTGAAGTGGATTAGAAAGGACTAATAAAACTAAAGGTTTGGTTTGAAGAACAATTGGACGAATATGAAGGGATTGTATTTGGGATCATGTGGGAAGTCCTGCAATCTGAGGCCTGGGAGAATCAACAACATTTTTCCACATGTCACTTGTCATATATCCAGTGAAATATCTTCAGATGGAAGGACAGATGGATGGAAGAGTAGCGAAGGTGTGAGCGATAAATTCTAATTAGTTGCTTATTTTTTGCATTTTTAAATTGAATCCAATAAGAAAAACAAAACAATAAGCTGTATTTATAATAAAACAAAAATGTGTAAATGTAAATGTTCAGTATGATCCGACAGTGGTGTTATTTTCTGAAGACAAGGAATAAAATTCTCTGGAATAAAAAAGCAAACAGTCATTTCTTCTGTAAGAGTGAATATCAAAGAACTGGGCTTCAGCATGAAGAAAAACAAATGCTTGCATAACAAACCCAGGGCAATTTGTACATTATCACAGAAAGGCACTTGCATTAGTTTGAACAACCCAATTCAACATATATGCAATCTCGCCAGTGGCAATTTATTCATAATCTATTATTTTTATTCAAGTGCCTAACAAGATCTCCACTCAGAATATAAAGAGCTCCCATTAAATCTTGCAATATGTCTTCCCCTCCTGCACTCACGTTGGACAGTCTGATGCACATTTTTATGAATGAGGGTTGTATAAAACACTGTCCTTTGACTTCTAAAGGATTTTTAAGAGGCTGATGTCAGAATCAACCATGAAATGCAGACAAAGTGTTCAAGTCTGAGTGTTTCTTCAGTAAGCTTTGGGAGTCCAAGAAAAATCTTTTTTTTTTCTGGTTGCATCACCATTTAGGTCCAGTGATTTCAAATTTAACTTTATTTAATCTGTAATTTAATTTACTTAATTTGTACAAAGCTATGACTCAACCAGGGTTTCTGGGTCTCTAAGAAAACTTTCACATACTAAAATCCTTCCCTTTCATTAGACAGCAGCTGGATGAACAAAGTAAAACATAACTAAGACAGTGACATTGTAGGAACCTTGTCTGGACTTCTTGTGATGAGCCTGCTGGGCAGATTGTTGGGTCTGGGTGACTCATTGCATTGTCAGGGAGGTGCCGCTGATGCGGTGATGGGAGCCCAGAGGGCGTACTGAGTGACTGCGTTGAGAAATTGACAGCAAACTGCAAGGCAGGTTCATGAGTCACTAGGTCAGCTGGAGAGAGAGTGCTCAAATGTCAGAGCAGATCAGTAACATATCCAGACTGAGGATGAAACAGGAAGTGCAGGAACAATGACCGTCTACAGGCTGTGATAACTTTCCACCAACACCATCAGATAAAGGAAAGTTTCACCAGATCTCTGCAAGAAAAAAAAAACAGATCCAACTTTAAGTTTTCTGATTCAGAAAGACGCTTCACATCTTACTTGGATATGTTGCCATTCCAGCTTATGAAGAAAACAACAGCATTGAGTTAAATAAAGAGAATGTGTAAAATAGTAGGGATGGTCAAGCAATGTCTTCTGGTTTGTATTTACAAATCTACAGTTCAAAACAGGCTCTTTACAAACATTGCATTAAAAAAAGATACATTCCTTTATTTTTCTGACTGACTAAATCATTTTCTGCTTTGGCTCATTTAAAATAATTGGAAACATTTCTAGGGATCTGCTCTGTTGTACACTCAAGCTAACAACAATATTCTGTGAAATTCAGCTTTCAAAACAAAAATGTAAGGCATTAGATTTTTGTTTTTCCAGATTATATTACAAGTTATAAGCAGACTCCACAGGGGAATCTGAATATTGAAAATGAGCCATGCAATGATTCATGGGGGACACAAAAAAATGCATTTGGAAAAGAACTGGTGAAAAGAAAAGAAAATTAGGAGGCATATCAGAAAACAATGCTCATTTTTACTATTATAAAAGGAAAATTAGAACATCTAAGTAGGACAGATCCATATGGATTATCTGAAAAAAGTCAATCTCACAACATTTCAACAAATAACTAAATCCTAAAATTATCAAGAGAAAATGTATTAAGGTCTGCAGTGTGCCACATAAAATAAGATGGATACGCTTTCAGAAGTAATAGAAAATCACTAAGAGCAGGGTTTGATGTTAAATTGGCCTTTTAGCTGTGAAAACTACAATCATGGATTATGTTTTGTTTTCTGTTTTCTTTTGACAAAAGGGGGAGATATTCTAAAATGCCACCTGAATTTTAGGATTGAGGGTGGAAGCACTGTGCTGCCTCCCACTTAAGGTGGAAGCAGAAGGTTAGGGTTAGGGTTGTGCCCAAGGTTTGGATGCACATTGGAAGCTCTGTACTTTAATTGAATTTTTTCTGTTTTTCAAACTTTCATTCCTGACTTTTTGGAGGAAAAATAACTTTTTTATGCACGATGTAGTTTGACTTATTTTGGGGAATATTTCTTTTATATTTTTGTTATTTTACACGTGGCACAATTTTAGAATTGTCGCCGGACTTTCAAAAGCCTTACAGACACCACACACAAGCTAATTGTACCGTGTGTGGTGTCCAGCCACACAGAGGGAGCAACACACCACACGCAAACTGATTTCACTTTCACTGGAGAAGTAGCGTCATTAACTGGAAATTCCAAACAACCATTTGTAGTCCAGATTGACCACAAACATCTGTCCTACATTCAGTTTGCCAAAAGGTTACCCCCATGCCATGCTCTTTGATCATTGTTTTTCTTGAGATTCAGCTTAATCTTAATTTACAGACCAGACTCCAAGAACCTGAAGCCAGATGCTCATCAGTTTGAACTTGAGGCTTCGTGTGTGACTGCTACTCGCTCCTGGAAGATTGAGCAGCTGGTGAGGAAGGCTCAACAAGAACAACCCATCCCAGTGGATTGTCCTTCCAACTGTTCCAGAAAGCACTCATCCAAAGGTGCTCCAGAGGGTCCTTGCTTCTAAATTTGCCTGCCGTCAGGGAGTCCAATGAACTCTCACCTTATTGCAGCGATATTTCTGGTGGCCATTTATGGCTTGAGACATCTACCATTACGTTTCCTCCTGCACCATCTGTAATCAAGTAAAATCTAGCAACAACCTTGTGGTTACTTGTACCCTGTGCCTTTCCCCCGGAAGACGGAAGACCCTGGTCACACATTGTAATGGACTTTATTATGGGTATGGGTAACACAAGTTCAAAAGTACTTGTGTTATTTTACCCATTGTTAACCGGTTATCAAAATCTGACCATTTTGTAGTACTACCCAAGTTGCCTAAAGTTTTCTTTGCCTTCTGAAGCCTGCTAACCTTCTGGTACACCATGTGGTCTTTCTACATGGCATCCCACTGGGCATAGCTACGGACCACGGGCCCCCGTTCATATCCAGGGTCTAGCATGCCTTCTGTCAAGCTCCGCCAAATTGGAATGATAACCTGTTGAATGTGTCAGGTAGCCAATCAGAAAGCTCAGTGACAAGCACGGTGGTGAATCCCAAACAATAGCTGACATGGTGCAAAGGAGAGTCTGGTGCACAGTCTTGTTAATATGTGGAGACATGTTTGTTCAACATTTTATGCAAAGAACAGAAATTAGTTTGAGCAAAATTACTAATGCAGTTGATGTACCCACTAACTTTTCAGCCCTCCATCATTAACTTGACATAAGTTGGTTATAAGTTGGTTTATTGTTCCATGTTTTGTTTGAGAGACATTTAAAATTTAAAGAATAAACTAGAATGGGAAGGGAAACGGAAATGAGCAGCACTGAGGCCTACCAGCAGGGGGAGGGCAGTCCCCCTGGAGGCTTTGCCCCACCACCTTTGCCCTGGACACAAGAAATAAGGGGGTCATACAAAGCAAATAAAAAAAGAAATATTTAGACAAGTACTAAAATGAGGTTATCCCAACTTCAGACATATACATCATTAAAAACCAAAAAACCAAAACGCTTCGAGGCTTGTGTCATCTTGCTGAAAACCACGTGACTGGCAACAAACGATGCCTCGCATTACCTGGGTCATGTGACTGCTTCATTTTGCGCTTGGTCGCGCATCAGAGGAGAATATTTGTCTTCAGTGGCCAAAATAAAATGAAGATTGACCAACATATTTGATGTGTTTTGATGATGGCACTCATCAAAATGTAATGTTTGTTTTTTTATGACTTTATATTTTTGTGATTTCATAATGTAAATCTCTTTGATTTGCATTGTTCCTGAAATGTGCCTCACAAATAAATTCAATGGATTGTCTGAAATGGAGCCACCAAGAGGAAAATCTCTGGCATCTGGGAATACTTTGAGATGATCGCTCACAATAAAATTCTTCTTAAATAAAAATATTTAACCTTCTCACCTTCTTTAAATTTCCACTATTATTTGTAGTGAGTGACAAGGCTGTTACAGTTTCACCAGCAGATGTCACTAGTGAGTGCATCAAGTAATGAACCTTTTTGCAAAGCAAAGGGTTGGAAAGCTTCATGAGGCTTCATTTGCCCATCACTACTCCAGTGCAAGCAAGAGACTCCAGTTTCTAAAGTCACAAACAATTTGACTTAAACTGTAAAGTCAGATCTTATACAGGAGAAACAATACTTACTTAAGTTAGAATAACCACTGCAAACCAACCAAGCAACATTCATGCTGAAGCATGACCATCTCTAGACATAAAAAACAGGCGAAAGAGTCTCCTTTTATGCGCCACCTCCCTGTTGGGAGTTAATTGGATGCCAGGTGTCCTCAGTCCTAGAGGGCAGGCTTCATCCTGCTACACTTTGTTCACATAGATTTTAACATTTCTGGACTTATCTGTTATTTTGTGCCCATTGTTTTCAATTTAAACATCAAAATAGCAAAACTTAGTCATATAATTTAGCTAAACAGAACATAAAATCTAAAGACAGTGTAACAACTGCTAACATCAGAAACATGAACAACTCACCTCCATATTGATACGCAGCAAAAAAACTGCTGTCTGAACTTTTTTATCCAACGCCTTTTTGTCTTGTCATGTTTCTTTACTCTAAATTCACATATGTTATGGGGGGTTTATGGGATGTTCTGTCTGGAATGTTGTTGAGTGAAATCAGTCCATGTGGTGTTTGCTGCTCCTACCATGTGGCTCGACACCACGCGCTATGATCAAACCTGTTATGCCTAAGATTTTTTATTGGCCCTATGGTATGGGTTCTGATAAAATATGCACAACACATTGTGAGAAAGTCTTAAGCAATAACAAATGATGAGTCTTTAGACCCTTCCAATAACATATCCAACCAGAATATTAACACTGCTACATACACAACTCACACCTACACCACCTCCCAGCCTGGACTGCAACCAGAACGCTAGCACATCCAGCTACGGAAACGTAAGCCAACACACCCACCCACACACCCCGACGCTAAAACATCCAGAGGACTAGAACAGATACACATATGTATTTATATAATGTGTTAGTGCAGCAAGCTGTACTGTTGTGGTTCCCAGCATGCTGACCTTTGTATTTTTCAAGTTGATTTGTCAAACAGGAATAAGTCATGACATTAAATATTGCACTATGCAGATATAATTGATGGTTCACATGTTCCACCCGTTATTCACTTCCCAACTGTGCTTTCTGAGAGAAAATGAAAGAGCAAGTTCAGATGCTGTGAAAGCAATTAGGATTCAGATTAGTGGGGATTCTGCAGAGCTGGTTCCCTGAGTCTCTGTAATTTAAAAATGTTTACAAACTAGGTTGACCATAATCAGACATGATACATGTCAGAATTAACATACACTTCTATAAAAGATGCCATATTCACAGGGCCGGATTTAGGAGGGTGTGGGCCCCTACTTAATCATCATTATACAGTTGTGTATATATATATTTTTTTTTCCCCTTGGGAGGTCGGCGTTTGGCCGTCACTTACTTCTGGAACTGATCCTATCCAAACCTTATCTAGCAACAAGGTCACAACAATCAACCACCATGAGGCTGATGGACAGTCCCAACCACCAGGTCGTCTCTCCATGCCCGGTTTACAGCAGTCGCTCCATGATTCACAACGTTTTGCTATATTTTTCCACACAAACGCACAAAAAAACTTCAGCAAGTCAGATTTTTAAAGATCAGTAATTGGCCAGAAATTTACTAACGGTGCAGCTTTAATGAATGTAAAGATCATTACTACAAACAAAATATACTTAGTAGTTATTAAAGAAATACTTGAACATCTTGAATATGTCTATTCAACAGAGCATTTGACAATGTTCTCTATCCATCCTCTATGAATAATATTTATTTATCCTTCATTTCTATCTTTATCTTTCTCTCTCCCTCTTTCAATTTTTACCAACTGTATCTTTCTCTGTTATTATCAGGTTTATTTCCTTATCAACTTCAGACAGTCAGGTTATTTCCCCTCTGAGAGCCAAACCTGGTCAAAACGATTATTCAGTGATGACTGGACTGTAGCTGCTGTCAGGGCAGGGCAGGAAGCGCGAGCTCATTAGGACAGTTCCTCCGCCGCTGCTAGCTGGAAGCTAAAGCTAGTTCCGACGCTGCTAGCTGGAAGCTAAAGCTAGTTCCGACGCTGCTAGCTGGAAGCTAAAACTAGTTCCGCTTTTTAACTTCGCATTGAGCGAGCAGAGCAGTCTTATGACTTTTCTGTGACTTTAGCTGTTTTCTTTCTCTTTGAATTTTTCTGTACTTTTTCCAGTTTCAAAGCTTCCCTGACTTTTAGCATCGTTTCAAATACAAACAGCCGCGGTGGATGGAGGAGAACTCAGCTGTGTTTGGATGGACTCACCACTTGGAGCTAGCTTTCAAAATGCGACATGGAGAAGAATCGTTTCCGGTGTTTGTAAGGATGTTCCGATGCTTTCAAATTAACACCCATATTTTCTGCTTCTTGCTCAGCCCAGTAAGCTGTTTTTATCCAAAGCGCAGGATCAGTCCTGTACGGATTATCCGTGGTCATCGCTCCACCTGGAGAAGAAGTTCGCCCTGCCGCCGCCTCTGAGTCCAGGTCTTGAGAAGAGGAGAGGGACAACGATGGTTCTGTTCCGTGTCCAATATGAGTTTTAAAAAACCCTGACAGCTTGGATATTTTCTTCATCACCTCTCGGTCGCGCTCTTCTCTTTCTTTCGTTCCTGCGCTCCGCTGTCATTCATTTTGTTGGCGCCATCGTGAGAAATCTCTCCCTGAAGCTCCGCCCCAAAGCGTAAGAAGCGTCCAATTTGGACCAATAAGAATCAAGCTTTCATGATGGACGTTTGCCAGAACAAATCAGACAGTTTTTTCAACAACACCGCCAAAATCGGACTTTATTCATTCACAAAAATACAAAGCATCTTTCGGGGGCCCGGCTGCAGCCCCGGTAAGCCCCTGCGAAAATCCGGCCTTGCATATTCATGATGCCATCACCAACATAAATACATATTAAAAATCCAACATACAAAAGTTCAGCGGTCAATGTTTCTCAAAAAAGTGGAAGAATACTACAGTAAATGATGAATAAATACTGTTCTTTTATCATCCTAATTCTGTAAATATATCAACTCAAATCAAATTTTATTTGTATAGCACATTTCAGCAGCAAGGCATTTCAAGGTGCTTTACGTCATAACAAACAAAAACACAAAGTCATGCAAGAGAGAATGAACAATCAAAGCATTGCATTAAGTCAAATGTCATCATTATATTCATAATTAATTATGTTTCAAATGCAACTCTAAACAGTCAAAAAATACCCATCACACAGTAGCTAAAAAAATATAGTTTTTTTTACTACTTTACCTTTTCTTTTTTTTACCATAAGTAATCCTAGTGACTCAAAATCTCTTTTGCCAGGGAATCCTGACCCTGCCAGCAACACAATTGCTCCAAATTATTTTGATGTTTGTTTAAAGCAGAGGTACCCGAACTTTTTGCAAATCTGTCAAATTGAAAGTAGGTGTTTATAATATGTAAACTTGATTAGTGTTACATATTATTAATGTCATAGTAAAAATAATTGGAGTTTTATGGTCTTGGATTCACACTAAATTAAAAGTTTAGATTTTGTGTTGCCTCCATCTGTTTTTAAGGCCTTTGGCTCAATGAAAAATAACATAGTTTCATGTTTATTTGTCTATATTTGTGTATGGTTTCCATTTGCAACAATTTTGGTTTGAAAAAAGAAATACAATTTTATTTCAGTAATATGTTTTTGCTTTTTTTTTTTTACACAAAAATTCTAAATACTTTTTCAAAGCACTGTAAGTTAATAGTGAAAGACGCTCCTCTGCTAGAAGATATAGTGACATAAGCAAAAATGTAGAATTGTTTGACCAGATATGCAAGGAAACAACAACAACAATTGTCTTTACCACAATTCTTTCCAATATAAGTCCTTTTTTTAAAACTGGTTTCCACTAAGGTAGCAATCATTTGCTGGCTCAGACCACTAGCAAAGGAGAAAAGCCAAAAGTAAAATGAACAAAATCATAACGTCTCTACTTTGAATGCGCTTTCTGTGTGTTTGATCAATCAGAGCAGTGGAAGCAGTTCATTTTAACAGCATGGCAGTCTAGTTAGAGAGGAATTCTTACTTACACCTTAGCAAGTTGGGACATAATTTCCTGCACAGCTCATAGCAGACATGTGAAGTTAGTTCTTCTGTAATGCATGAGTGCATTTGAAGCATGACCATCCTCCTACAATATTGTCAGTAATCACTAATGAAGACTGCGTCTGAAACAAAAGGTCATAGAGATCTTTGTGCCTGGAACTGTTGTGTGTTCAGTTACAGCAGCTTCCCCCTCCAGAAAGCAACTTTCAGATAGAGAAGTTCTGATGTTAATGTTGTTAAACTTGTGGTATGCAATTAATTAAACATTAATTATCACCAAAGAAGTATGTCTTCCTTGACATAGCAGTGGTATAATTGCTACCAGGAGAAGGCCCCGGCATTGCACAGCGCCGCCTGGAGGAGAGAGGACGTAAAGGAAGACATTCTTCATTCATGTAAATCTGCACTAGCTTGGGGCTGGATGCAGTGTGGAGCAGAGGATTTCAAGTTAGAAGTATCCCAAGGTCGTACTCCCTCAGAATAAAAATGAAAACCAGTTTGCAGAATGCAAGTTTTCCTTATATATTATACAATAAAATTGAGTTGCTTATGCTGTAAAACAGGATTCAGTTACA
Organism: Phalloptychus januarius; assembly: GCA_902982915.1. Taxonomy (NCBI): domain Eukaryota; kingdom Metazoa; phylum Chordata; class Actinopteri; order Cyprinodontiformes; family Poeciliidae; genus Phalloptychus; species Phalloptychus januarius. Next base: position 1,233,871 of record CADWAE010000127.1, read on the forward strand.
GTAAAAGGAAAAGCTATACTATGTTCAAAGGCTATGGTTTTAAGACTAGGGACATAGAACAAATGACTTGCTCTTCTTAACAGGTTCAGATATTCTATAAACCAAACAAAAAACATTTTGCAGACTTGTCTTTATTAAACAAATAAAAGGACAAAGTTGAAATCTGTTGTGAAAAGCCTTGCCACTCTCAGGTTCTTAATTAACTGAATGACAGTAAATGCAGCAAGCTGTGGCCCTATAAAAGTACAGGTTTTTCTAGTCGGTAGAGCATGCAGGTGTTAACTCCATGCCACATGGGAAAGACATGGCCTTTTAAACTGAACTTGGTTGTATTGGTAGGATTGTATCGGTTACAATCCAATACAATCCTACTGTACTGGAACTAACTGAATGTGCATTTGGTTTCATGAGGCTTCATGGTAGAACAGTTAGTAGCACCATTACCAGTGTTTCTCAATTATTTTCTGTCACGACCCCCTAGGGATCTTCATTTTTTTCATGACCCCCAGCCCCTGTGCACAGCACCCTTCCCTCCCCAGAATTGAAATATCATAACGAAAGTTCATATTTCATAATTTATCTGTACAAACCACTGGCTCCAGCATTGTATGACCTTAATATCAAAACTGCTGTTTTATTGTTCTAAGTCTCAAAATAATTTTCTAAATCAGATTACATGAATCAGTAACATTTAATCAAGACGACTGAAAGACAAAAAGTGTTGGGATCCAGGGTGTGGGATGGCTTTTCCTGTTTCTTCCACCAGAGGGCGCCCTGAGGTTGTTTTCATTGGAGCGCGTGTTCTGTGACTTCTGATCAGCACACCTGCCACCAATCCTTTCATCTGGAGGACTACATTTGGAGGGAGCTGCCGATACATCTTCGCCAGAGTGTTAGCCAGTAGTGGTACAAGCTCAACCTAGAGCGACTCTCTGACTGACCCAAGTTCCTGCTCTGAACTTCTCCCTGTTTCTCCTCCTCAGGTGTTTCCTTGTGATGCCTAGGCATTTCCTATTAAGAAGCCAGGACAATTGGCTTCCTGAACTCTCTCCTCCTGACGCCATGGACTATACCCACTGGTTGCTCCAACTCCCAGAGCCTCTCAGCTGCTTACTTACATCGGACCTTTCAGTTGGCAGCTCCTGTCAGAAGCAAGGCTCCCTCGTTCCAGATCTTACATGTCCGCCCTGCAATGCAGCCTCAGACCACCAGCCACCATCCTCGTCTAACATCTAAATGTTTTAGCGCATCAGAAGCAAATTTTGTGCCCCAGAGCTTTGAAATGATTAAACAGTTTTTATTTAATAGTACCAGACTTGCTGAGCGGGTCATGTTACACATCACTCTATCAAAGCTTTTTAAGTTAATGACTTTCTTCTGCCAATATTTAGACTATCCTGCTAATACGACTTGGTTCTAGTAGTATTACGACTGTATTATTGTATGTGAACATTTTTATCTCTTAGTCCGACTTGCTTTACTGACCTTCCACTGTCAGACTTCTCCATCATATCAAATCTATGACGGTAGATATACAGTATCTAGATTTCATCCACGCTTGTATCCTTCACTCAGTTTTTTTTTCTTCTTCTGCTCCGTTTACAATCGTTCTGTGTAGCTACTTCTGCTGGCTTGAACAGGCAGCCTGTTGATTAGTTTGAACACTGCTGCCACCTAGTGACCGGAGGCTGGCTTATCAGTTAACATGAATAAAGACAGTTTTAAAGTCCTGCTTCTCGCGCCCCACTATTTGAGAAGTACTGCCTTACCATCCTGAATCAGAATCCTGGCCTGGGGTCGTTCTGCATGGCGTTTTCATTTTTCTCTCCAGGTACTTTCGAACAGTCAGACACATGACAGTCAGCTTTCTGGATCAGTTGCAGTTTGATTACTTTTTTAGGCAGGCCTGGTAAAGATACTGTTTCATTGCAGTAATCAATGCAACAGTATCTGATATTTTATAGGGCAACCATTGAGTCTATTCTGAGATATGACATTACTGGATGGTTTACAAATATTACTTTTAAATTTAAAACCCAAATTCAAAGTCTGGTGAAGATGGCAAGCAAGATCTTTAACACAATGGGCCTCTCTTCTCCACAACACCTGTTTGATCAGGCTATTATCAAGCAAGGTCAATACATCTGGTCTGACAGGTCACATGTGCTCGCATCAGAATATGCTCTTATGAATTCAGGAGAAGGTTCAGGGTCCCCTGTGCAAATATAACCATCTGAAACATTCATTTGTACCTCTCTCCATCAGGCTGATGGAGACTAGAGGCACCTGGACAGAGTAATAGGAGGTCCAGACAGAGATCAAGATTAGAGGATGTATTGTATGGGAATGGAAATGGTTATGGGGATGTTCAGCCGATCTGACATTTGTGCTTTTATATATTTTTTGTTTTTATGTATTTATTTATGGTTACTTTCCTTTTGGATGTGCTGTTCTTATTTTATTTGCAGTTTTTGCCCCTGCTTTCTGGAACAAATTCTGCCATGGAAGTGTAATAAATTATCTTATCCTTAAATTCATGGATGAGTTTCTCTTGATGTTTCCGGGACATTAGTCCTTAAACCTGGAAATATTTTTTCCAGAATTTAAGGTGATAGAAGGCCAACTTTGTAACTGTCTTTAGTTACAAAGATCCGGTTCTTAGCAGTTTGCCACCAGTGCAGAGCTCACTTATTAATGCTTGCGGGAGTGCCTGCAGCTGTACGGCAGTACAAACTGAGATTGTCTTTAGTTACAACTGTAACTAAAGACAGTTGTAACTAAACTGTCTTTAGTTACAAAGACAGTTACAAAGACTCAGGTCAGAGTCCATCACTATTCCCAGGTTTCGCGCTAATCGCTGGTTTTTAGTTGTAATAACTGAAGCTGTTCATTGACTCTCGATTTAGGTCCAAAGATAATAACTTCAGTTTTGTTTCTGTTTAGCTGGAGGAAGTGATGGCACATCCACAGGTTGTATCTGTTCAGTGCTTGGAGGGAGTTAATGATAATCACTTTCACTTCTTCCCTCACCGCCTGCTCAGTTCTTTACCCCACACACTGTAAAACATTTGAAGGTGGTTTAACTTGGAACTGCTCCCTTGAAAATGCAAGTCAAGTCAACGAGAAAATTATTTTGTTTTTAACTCAGAAATCAAAGTTCATGAAGTCGATTTAAGAAAACGAAACAAGTGTCTAAAAATGTATATTTTTTAAGTTCTGATACCTCATTAAAATTTTTTTAACAATTTATTTTATTTTATTCTGTATTGAAATCCAATATTTAGCACATTAAGTGGCAAGCATCAATTTCCAGTAATCTTTGAATCTTTGAACAGTGATCTTTGATCTTAATCTTTGAACAATCCCAAAAGATATGAGCTTGACAACAAAACAAATCAGTTAAACAAGAACATCTGAACGATTCAGAGTCTTTCCTCCAGTGATCAATGGAACATAAAGAACAGGCTACACACAGAAAATAAAGGGAAGATCTTCCTCACGCAGCGTTTGCATCTCAACAGACATGTTAAACATACACACAGAATAAACCTGTGTATTTACATCAATTTTACTTGCTACAATGTCAATTTCAAGCATGTTATCAAAGAGTTCCACCTTTTCTTAAATAAATCAGCAGACATGTTTAGCTTTGCTGTTATTTTCTCCACTGTGTAAAAGCTCACCTTTCTCTCTTTCTCCATTGATTTATAGCAGGGGGTGAAGGTTTATACCAATATACTGTTATCATTTTTTTGCTACAGTACAAGGATTCCAAACAGGTTCCGTTTTCCTTTACCTAACAAATCACTCGGGAGTTCTCCCACAACCAACACAAGGGGGTCCAGTCAATAGAAATGTGTAGAATATTTGAAATATTTAGAAATATCCTCTCTAATTCCTTCCCAAATTGTTTTAATCTTTGAACAATCCCAAAAGATATGAGTGTGATCTCCAACTAGTCCACATTGTCTCAGCACAAATTTGATTTAGCTTCATCAAATCTTAAAAGAATCATGGTGTTCTGAAATATCTAACGATTATTTTCCAATTAAATTCTTTCCATGTTGGACTGTTAGTCAGTTTATGTCCATTTTCACACCAGCTCCCACTCTTGATCCTCAATCACAACGTTCATTTCTACTTCCCACCTTTCCTTTATCCCAGGCCCCCCGACATACATGACTGGAAACATTTATATAGATTTGACACGGTTTTATCCGATTGCTTTTCTTTAGTGATCTTGATAAAGAACATTTCTAAATCAGTGGGTCGAGATTTAAGAAGAGACCATTCAGTATGGGACAAAAGGTAACTTCTCAACTGCAAATATCTGTAAACGTCAGATGAAGTCAACCCATACTTCTCCTGAATCTGACCAGATGATTTCAGAATCTCCCCTTCAAATAGAGCATCAATAAAAATTGAACTCTTATTTTGCCAGATTCGAAATCCTGAATCATGTTGCCCTGGTAAAAAATAAGCATGCTTAAAGTCTTTTGTGTACTTTTCATCCATATATTTGTAATTTTGTACTTGTTCCAGATTTCAATTGAGCACAATGTGTAGGCCTGTAGTGAAAATTTAGGGCATGAGCTTTGTTCCATTGTCAACCAAGTTGTTTCTTTGTTCTGTATTAGCCAATCCACAGTTGCACACAGCTGTGCTGCCCAATAATATAGTTGTAGATTTGGTAGGTTAAGATCTCTGTAAGTCTTATTGCTGGTCAGCTGTGTCAATTTTATTCTGGCCTTTCTTTTCTGCCAAATAAAGGTAGAAATCGATTTTTGCTTTTTTTTTAACTTGTTGTTGGAATCCAAAGAGGAAGGGGCATAAACAAATCCAGCAATCTGGGGAGAATATTCATTCCAACAAAGGATAGCGGTAAAAATTTCCTTCTTTCTAAATCCCTTTGAAATTGATCCAATAGCTTCCCATAATTTGCCTTGTACAATTTGGAAACATCCATAGTAATATTGATTCCCAAATATGGAAACCTGACCAGTGACCAGTTGAAATGAACTATTTTGGATAATTCTGAGGGTCAGGTCCCTCTTATCATCATGGCCTCCGATTTTGATTGATTTACTTGGTATCCTGAGACAAAACTGAAGTCTTTGAAGCATTTTAAAATATTTGGTATAGAGATTATTGGGTCTCTAATATACAATATGACATCATCAGCATACAGTGACAACTTCTGGGTCCTAATTTGAGCTGATATACCTAAGATTGGTGGATCTGTCCTAATTAAGTCTGCCAAAGGTTCTATACTGATAGCAAACAAGATTGGTGATAGGCAGCATCCTTGGCATGTTCCTCTTTTTACAGGAAAGTTTTCTGACAAAAAAACATTAAGACGTACTCTAGAAGTTGGATTGGAATACAGTACCCTAACCCCCCTCCATCCCTGGGTGGAGTGGGATCTCCACCGAGGGATAGGGTTAAATCTACATTATAAGTAAAATGTTGAAGGAATATTCTTCAGAGGTTATGTTCAAATTGCACACATTGTAATTGTATTTCCCTGTTTTTGCCTGCCAGGAACAGTTGAACTGGAGGGTGAACTGATTCTTGCCAAGCTGTCTTGCTTGACAGCTTGGCAAGAATAAACACTGCATGGAAATAGAAGCAGCCATCTACAGACTTGGTGAACATCTGCCTTTTCCATCACAGGTGCCATATCTGACTTTAATCTGACTTGGGCAGTCAGATTAAATCAATCTGTGGGTCACCTGCACTGTAAACATTTGAGCCGCATTGAGTTGTGTCTACTATCTTCTACTCTTTAAGTCAAATAAATTGACCAAGTTTTAGATTTAGAACCTGAATGTGTGAGTTTATGAAAGATTCATTTACAGTATTAGGTTTTGTTAACTTTATATTAATTTTGTCAAACCTCCAAAAGTTTCATAAACAAACTAGGTTAGTGCTTAAAAAATCTGAAAGAAGAAAAAGACCTGAGTGCAGACAAAGGTTGCTGTCGACCCAGGAAACCATCTAGGTGTTCCTTCCCAGCCCAGAGACCAGAGGCTGGCCTGTTAACCCCTCTTTCCTTAACAATAGACAAACGGCAAGACCATCTGTGTTGGGCTCCACAGAATCCTTAGTGCATAACGATCACGGACTCGCACCTACGGCCCAATCATGCCTCTTTTCTTCCTATTGAGAAACACCCAGAGCCAAAGGACCCTGTTTATCTGTCCACTGTTCACTTCTGCTCCAGCTGAGGAAAGGCAGAACGATTGGTGAAGAGAATCGAAGGATCTGCTTTGCTGATGCCTTCTCCTATTGCAAAAGTGCGGCCATAAAACTTATTACGTTTGTCTGTGGTTCTTTTATGAAGGTTAAAAAAATATCCATCAGTAATGTTCTAGGTCACTAGAAAAGTATGTTTGCATGCTTGGATCCAAAAAAATCAAGAAGGAGTTTTAGATAAGGAATAACAACTCAAGAGTAATCACCCAGGCTGTTTGAAATGGACCAGCTGTGGACTAATTAGGGGAAATCTTCATAAACTTCACTGCGACCTGCAAAGGAAGAACGTCATGGTCAAAATATCCAAATACTCACCAACAGAGATGAAATAAAAGAAAAAGTCTTAGAATCATTAAAAGGTGAAAGATTGCAGATATTTAGTGAGATCTTGGAAGTTCTGTTGTAACTGTCGAAGTTGTAATAAATCTGAATAAATTCAGAGGTTCTGAATAAATCTCCTCCTGGTTGGTCTGATTGGAGCAGTGAGAAATATGAGTCCTGCATGTTTTTGTATATTCCATTCCACTTTTCATTCCCCAAAAATATCTAATGTCCTCATGCTGTGCAGAGTTCCCATCCTACTTTGGTGATCGTTATAATGCTCCTTTCTTCCTTCCTCCATTTAATTTCCAATTTGTTCTTCCAGCCATGATCAATGCCCTTTGGTCAGCCTCAAGTTATCAGAAGGAAACATCAATGTGTAAGTGTATGACCACATACTGACCAGCACCATCTCTGTCTGGTTTGGAACATGTAACATGTCTGACTGGCAATGAGTGGCTACAGCCGAGGGAATCATCTGGTCTGAGCTTCCGTCCATCCATGACATCTCTTGCAGTTGCTGCATGTTAGTTTTCCATTATACTGCATTTTGCATGTAGACCAAGTATTTCGATTCTGCAACCTTCCAACCAGAGATTCTTTGGACAGGACTTCCTGATCAACTTCAGCTAATCACCATCATTAAATATTAGTAATAAATATGCATCTGTTTCCAAAGTGGGTGGAGGATTTCTGTAGTTTCATTCCTTGAAACAATCATGAGAGAATTTACTCATCAATATTTGAAGCTGAAATCCCAATAGCTTCAAATGGGGCATTTCAGCTTCAGCTCTTTCAGCATTCAGGGATTTTTCAGTATCATTCTTTCTTTAAAAGAATAAGGCTGAGGATTTTTGAAATGTTGATTATGCTCAAAGACATTCTGAAACAAACTGAATCTATACTAATACTAGCTATGATGGCTACTGTTGGGAGGATAATTGTTAAAACCTCCTCTTGTCTCCAGGATCGAGGGTCCCACGTGTGTAAGACTGAAAACACTGACAATCAAATGCATCAAATCACACCAACAGCTTACCAGCATCATCGGGAACTCAAGACCACAAGACAAACATTAATTACCTGAAAGAAGTAGAAAAATGGACAAAGACAAATACGGAGATGCATCACGTCTCCGGAGAGCGCCGTGCGGCCGCACACCAGCAATCTGATTGGATTAGCTCCGAGACTTCTATACGAAGGTGTGTTCTCTTCTCTAATGTATTCAATCTGGGAGGGTTTCTGCTTCCCTGACTCTTATAGGGGTTCAGAAAAAGGTTCTCCTCACACAGACCTTGTTTTATTGTCCCGCTGAGCGACTGACTCCTCTGAATAAACAGATCTTTGCCGTAAACTAAAAGTGACACGGAGGCTGGTGGGGCAAAGCGGGGCAGAGTTCTCTTCTAACCCAGAACATCAAAAAAGCCAATTTGGATATAAGAACTGGCACAATTATCTTCTACTGATCAGATTATGTTGATTGAGCCATGAACCTAAATCTAACTAAAATTGAGGCCTACTCAAGACAATGTTGATCTGTCTAATATTTAAACATGTGTTTAAAGTTAAAACTAGCATCATTGCATTAATATTTCCAACATTACCTAATGCCAATATATCACATTAAGCTTGTTCACAAGCATATGCCACTGCATACGTTCAAAGGTGGGCAGTGCCGATTTATGTCTGAAATGTTGCTAAATATAGCAAGAAAGTTGCAGAGTTGGCAAGAGAGGGCTCACTGTTAACTACAAAGGGACAGACATGACCTGGTGGACCCATCTGTCAGTCAAACATCTCTCACTGCAGAGAGGTTTGCAGTGAGAGAGGACAGCAATCAGAGGACAGCGGCTGATTTTTAAACCTTTTTCTGAGGTAGATAACGTCAGGGGATAAGATCGGGTTCACTTTTAAGTTTCAGCCGATCACTGATCCCCCAGAAGTAAGGAAATCGGCAATGATTAATCAGCTGGCCGTCAAATGTATCCTTATGTTATACATGCATGTAGGATATAACGCAAACATCACTGAGATGCAATAAGTTTGGCAGGTGTGTGAACGATTTAATCCCCTGATTACTGATTGCAGCCAGTCCACATTATTAGCAGAAATAGAGGGCCCCAAAACCAAATTTTGTTTAGGCATGGGCTGATCCTGGCCTCATTTACCAGAGTAGAAGAGGAGCCAGTTGCCATTCCTCTGGCACCTGAGTATTTGTCCATTATGGTTCTTCAAGCCGCCAGTGTGTGTTCCTCTGCCTCCTACAGGTTTGCCTCTTGTGGTTTCTTCACAAACTCCCTGCTGCTTCCTGGATTCACTCCTCGTGCCTTCAAGTCTCTGGTTCAATCCCCATGGCTGGCAATGTTGCTCTTCTCTGGCTCCACTCTGTTTCAGTGTTCCTGTCTGCTTTTTTCTAAAACAAAGGAAAAAATGCCATCCATCCATCCATTCATTTTCCTGCACCCTTGTCCCTTACTGGGGTCGGGAGGGTTGCTGGTGCCTCTCCAGCTATCGTTCCAGGCGAGAGGCGGGTCACCCTGGACAGGTCGCCAGTCTGTCGCAGGGCAACACAGAGACACACAGGACAAACAACCATGCACACACACACTCACACCTAGGGACAATCTAGAGAGCCAATTAACCTGACAGTCATGTTTTTGGACTGTGGGGAGGAAGCCGGAGTACCCGGAGAGAACCCTCGCATGCACAGGGAGAACATGGAGACTCCATGCAGAAAGACTGGGGCCAGGAATCGAACCCAGAACCTTCTTGCTGCAAGGCAACAGCTCTACCAGCTGCACCACTGGGCAGAAAAAAATGCCCATTTCATTATTAATTTTGTTCAATGAACTTGGACAAGGGGTTAGGAAGATGGATGGATGGATGGATGGATTTTTTTTACTTTTTCCGTCTGCCTTTTGAGAGTGTTCTGCATGTGGGTTAAAAGTATACTTTTAATCAAAACCAAAACTCTAAGACGAGTTTATTTGCAACTTTATACAACTATGCTTCTCTTTAGGAGTGTTAAGAATACCAGCCTTGTGACATCACAGGACGTTTGTGTGTATAATTAGGATAAATTACATGCCCCTTATGTGACCTCAGAGCATGAAAGTGAAACAAATTAAAAAACCCTCGCCGAATTTTATAGCCTGTAATCATAAGTTTACTTAGTGAGTGTCTGAACCTAATATCTACTTTTTAATATATGTAAGCAGGAAATTCACTCTCATGGTTATATTCTGTAGCTTAATCCACTGATTAACAAAGCACTTTTGTTTTAAGAGAAACGTTGGTGGCTTGATATAAGGATAAGCTCTGTAATGAACACCATGTTTATGTTCTCAATGCAGCTTCAAAAATGTTGTTTTCAAGTTTTGAGAGTTTGCTTGTGGATAGGAATGAGAATATTTGATCTCTAAGTCAAATAAAAATAATTGTGAACAGCAGTTTCAGTCTGGTGGTTTTGGCCTTGACTCGCCACCTGATTGGTCTTTGAGCTGAAAGTCCTCAGAAAACCAATAAGGCCCTAACTTATAAAAGGACATTCACAAATAATTTCTTAGCAAAAGCAAGTGTCAGTAAATACATTTACATCAAACAGACTTTCAACAACAGTTTAATATTCAAAGTTGGATGTTAATGATTAAAGCATTGTTGGGCAATTATGGCTTCATGGGTCACATGTGGAGTGCCAGGGAAAAAGCCTGAACTTAACTTTGCATAATATTAATTGCCTTTCTGTATTAAAAGCAGTAAGTGGCATTGTTTTGACAGGCTGGTAAATCTGGTAACATTTTATATTCTGAACAAATAATGATACATAGAGGTTGTTTCTGGTAATCCAATCAAATTACCAAATGAAATGTAAAATACCACTAATAACTTATAATAGCAGTCATTATTTCCACCCTAAAACACATTTTGAATATTTTATACCATTGGAAAGTGTTGGGTTTTTGGGATGTTTTTAGTTGTACTGGGGTTTGATTTATTGATTCTAGTGTAATTATTATTGTATTCCTAGTCTCTTTCTTTGAGTGCATCAGCATTGTCTCTGTTTTACTTTAACTCTGTTCTTTCTTAGTGATTCAAGTTTATTGTTTGTTTTTGCATCTAGTTATTTAAAGTTACTCCATCCATCCATCTATCCATCCATCCATCCATCCATCCATCCATCCATCCATCCATTTTCCTGCACCCTGGTCCCTCACTGGGGTCGGGGGGGTTGCTGGTGCCTCTCCAGCTATCATTTTGGGCGAGAGGCGGGGTCACCCTGGAGAGGTCGCCAGTCTGTCGCAGTATTTAAAGTTACTCTAGTTGTATTATGTTCCTCATGACTAGTCGTTCTTTAGTGTTGGGTTCATTTCTCCCTGTGTACTCGCCCCCATGCCTCTCTCTCTCTCTGCCTTCTGCACGTTCCCCTCAGTCCTTCAGTCAGTTAGCTCGTCCATCCAGGCCCGTTGTTCTGGTATTCACTCTCCCAGTACTCATGAAGCATTTAACACATTGCCAAAACTGCGGCAAAGTAATGATACTGTGTCACTAAATCCTGACACCTGCTGGACCTTAAAAGTGCTTACAGGCGACCGAGTTGACAATGTCAACTGACACTGATTTGATGACATAGTATATAGAATAGTATATTTTAAGTTATTGTGTTTGATATTGTATTATTTCACAAGTATTAATGCAAATTCACTCATCATGCAGATTTTACACAGACCTGCAATTTCCACCAGTTATAGCAATTCTTCCACACATCTGACCAATCATCTAAATGTTTTATTTTCTTCTTTTCTGACCAATCACTGCAACTCAGCTAAATTTTTACCAATCCCGATAGCCTCCTTCTAAGAGATGCCTGTTTCACAACATCTCTTGAAAGACAAACCTGCAACTTAAAAGCATTTGTGATGCTAAATGGAAACATTTGATATTTTTTTGGCAGAAAACATTTAGAGCTGGTCTGTAGGATTTGCTTCTACTGCATAGTACATGTTATGAAGTACACACATTTGACCAATATGTCATTTGCACTTGGCAACTAAGGATATGGTTTTATTTTTGTTAAGGGTGCAAGCAGGTACTTGAAAACGTTTAAATATTAACTTTACTTATTAACAATGTTTAAAATTCTGTCTTTTTATGGAAAGTTCTGTGCAGCAATTTCAACTTTGCTGTAAGACCATGTCATGTCAAAAATGAAGCGTAAAAACTAAACACTCACCTCATTTTTTTGAAAAAGGTACTGCAAAATCTTTCATTTTGTGATTGTGTGCAACAATCACAAAAAGCATTGCAACATCCTAGAGAACAAACAGCATCATAAAGACCAAAGAACATGGCAGACAGGTCAGAGAGGAAGTATCAACGTTTTCAAAGTTTTGATAATTTTGCCAACAAATTCTCTGTCTCTCTGAAGATTGAGTATTTCCCTGCTGGAAAGTTCAGATAACATTGCTGTCCACCTAAACTGACAGTCCAGGCAAAGAAAGCATTAATCAGAGATGAAGACAAGAGTCTAATAATAATTTGGGAGGACCTGCAGAAATTCCTTTGCATGTAGCAAAAGGGTAAGAATTGCTGAAACTGACAGAAATGCTGTTCAAGAATGATCAGAATTTCTTGAACTTGCACATTTTGTACACAGACAAAATCCATCCATCCTTCTGCTCATAGCTGTAGCTGCAGGAAAAGGCAGTTCTAGAAAGAATTGATTCATGGGGCCCAAGATCAACACTCCACACTTTTCAGATGATTTATTAAAATTGATGTGTAAATTTTCTTTGCACTTCATAATTATGCACCACTTTGTCTATTAGGGAGCAAAAATCAAATAATACACATTGAAATATGCAGTTATAATGTGAAATAACTCTTTCCTTAAATTCTGCAAGATATAAGTTATCCACAGTCCAAATGTGACAAGTCTTATGTTGAATCTGGATTATCTGCTCATTCTGGTTGTGTGTCCATGTGTCTGTGATGCTGTGGAACAATCTCACCGTTTGTTTCCAGGGTACTGAGGCATCAGAGCAGCTGGGCTTCGTCTCACCGGCTCGCTGATCCTCTGCGTTGACTTTGTGTTAGGATCTTAATTCCAGCCAACACCACAGAGCTTCATTTCTTAAGGATGAATTATTATTTGGCATTCTGGACCCACAAGGCAGGAATATTCTGAGCAGGTTGCTGTAAATCCCCTTTGAGCGAAGCACTGACTTTAATTCATTTGGAAAACTGATAAAAGGCTGAGATGGAGGAAGGCTGGGTGAAATTCACTGCTGTCAATTATAGGCATTAAGGTGGATAAGGACTGCACTTGTCAGCCATGAATTAGCATTTAATAATACTTTAATGAAGGAACCACTGAAGATGAAGCTATAAATATAGTAATGAGAGTGTTAGGTTAGGGAGGGGATCTTTGGATATCGTCACCGTCCCTCATTGAGGAGTAACAGATTCCTGTAACTGACAGGATTTGGACTCTTTTCTGGACATCAAACACCACTGGACAACGATGAAGCCATTTTTGAAAAAGTTCCTCACACAAAACAACTTTCAAGTTTTTCTTTTGCTTTTCAGAGATTACAAACAAGAGAGAAAATGTGATGTGTGAAATGTGTGTGTGCACAAAGTCCAAAGCTGTGACAGCCTCCGCTTGGGTTTCTGACAGCTGACGTTGCAGCGAGCCGGGAATGTGCAACATCTCCCAGTCGCCGACATCATCCGCTGACACGCCGTGCATCTTAAAACAAAGACATAAGTTCTGGGGTCACATAGGGGTCACAGTTTGTTAGATTTGTTTTATTCATTCAGGCACCTTGATTATTTCAGATTGTTCTCCCACAGTGAAAGAGAAGCCAACTGTATATTTACAGGTGAGGTTTTTCAGTTCTACTCTCTGGATATTTGGTTTTCAGTTGCATCATAACATTATAAAATCATTTAATGTGAGAATAAAAGCTGGTGCAAAGAGAGCAAAATAAAATGCAACTGTTCCAGGATTCGCTTTGATCACTGTCTGCATTTTAGACATGACTAATCACTCCTTTGGAAATGAATCAGACTTTTAAGTTAACTGCGATTACCCTCATCTTAGGAAACCGTGAGAAAATTGCAAACACATTTAATCTTCCTTTCTTATCAAAAATTCTTGAAAACATAGTTGATCCTCGAGTTTGTGAGCATCTAAACTGAAATGTTTTAGAGTTCATCTGGGCCCATTTATTTTAATATGCTGCCACTATCTGGTATTAAATGTTCTCTAATACGTTTTAGTTGTCATCTTTCTAACCACACAGGTTTTATGGACTGTCCATCCCTGTCCAGTGTTTATCTCAGGTCACTGAGCATCTCTCCAGCAATTTTTTGGTTTTAAACATTAAATTGTTTGTAATAAGACTTTTATTAATTTGCATCCTAAAATCGTAACCAAATCCAAAAAAAATCTACACGTCACATTTGGCTCCTCATACATCAGAGTATCAGAACATATTTCCTGTTCTTTTTATTTAAAAGTGATTTTTCCAGGTGCTGTGGTGGCGCAGGGGCAAAGCACAACCCACATATGGAGGCCTCATGCCGTCAGTCGCAGGTTCGATTCCCAGCCTGCTGACATTTGCTGTGTGTCTTCCTCATTTCCCTATTTCCTGTCAAGTTACTTTCAAATAAAGGCCACTAGAGCCAAAAAATCCTTAAAAAATAGTGATTTTTCCAAAATGACCTTATTTAACTTTATGTCACATTGTAATGTCTTTCCCTCATCATAAACATACCTGCAGGGATGCTTTTATGTATTTTTGAGGACTCCTTGCATCTCCCATGACAACCATTAAGGGTGTTTAAGCACAACGCTCTGCCTACTGCCATCAAGCTCCTCCTGGGAGCTGCAGGCCTCCATCCTGCTGGTCAGCAGCTTCTTGAAAAGACATGAGCTCAATTGCAATGTGTCAGATAATGCTATGATGAAAATTCCAATTTATTTTAATTTATTTTTGACATATATAGTATTTTTTGAAATGACTGACAGACACTTAACTTAGATACTTGATAGAGTTTTAAAAACAGAGTAGAATAGAAACTTTATGATTTTATGTCCATGTGACTCTCCTCACTAGATCTAGTAACTACCCTCATTTCACCCTGGCCTTCTACTCTCCATATAATAGTTCTCAGTGGATACATTTTTTGTCAGTGGAAAAGTGAATGGTCTGGCTCCTGATTATTTGTGTGCACATTTTGTCTTAATTTCTTCAGGAAGCTCACAACAGTTTCATTAAGGCTCCCAGAGGCTGAGAGCGAAGCCAAAAGGAGAGATGCATGTTTCAAACAGTGCAGTTCTCTAACCCACCCACAGAACAGGCTCATACAGAAAGTCTAGTTTCACAAGTTCATGCATAGCTGTTAAAATAACCTTCAACCTTCTGCTTCGAGATAAGTGAGTCAGAAAGATCAGGTTTGAAGTTTTGCCATAATAATTCCTCACTTGTTTTTTCTGTTTTTGGTCATGTAATTAACACAGCAGAATGGAAAACTTTAAACAGAATCAAAAGTAAAAAGAAAAGAAAACGTAACAAAAAAGCAAAACATAAGGTGAACAAATCAATTCAAAGTCTGCATTGTTTCTCCTCAGTGGTCTGCAGTCTTTGACCCCTGCATACAGTAGAGCAGAGGTTGTCATGACGCCCATCCATGGAGGGAAGGTTCTGAGGCGATAGGTGACAAAGCCAACAGGCTGAAACCAGGACGTCCTCTTCTGAGGAAAATATTCACTAAGATCCAAAACATTTGTAACTCTATTAAAGAATGAAAAACTCAACAAATTCATAACCCAACAAAAATAATAGTCTCAGTAATTATTGTTTCAGCAAAGTGTTGAGCAATTCTGTGAGTTTCGGTTCCATAAAAAAGTACAAATAAAAAAAGGAAGTTAAAAACAGACTGACTAGCAGAGCAGGAGTTTAAATGAGCTCCTCAGCCACCGCCGTGTTCAGAGAGCGCTTACTAATAAAGGCAAAATGAATAACATGGATTTTACTTTAGTAACTCATCATTACTGTTTTTTCCTAACCTGCCTAAATAGTCAGTTTAATAATATTGTATGAAGTACATTTAAAATACAATTTCTCTTTAAAGGTACAGTATATATGTGAGAATCTTTGTCAACTCTGTTAAAATACAATTTTTTCCTTTAAGTTAGGAAAAGAATCGTATGTTCTTTTCCCACAGCTACAAATAGCATGGAATGATGTCACTTCCCTTTATTGATGAAGAAAAAATAAAGGGATATGTATATTTTTTAAATATTTACTAAATTATAATGGTGTTCAATACCACCTACATTTTTACTCTACACTGTAATAATGTTAATGGTACATTTTATACCTAAAATAATTATTGTTCTTAATTTTTTAATATAATTAAACACAAATAATTCTATTAAGTTTGTTATGTAATTTTAAGTGAATGTCAATCTAAATTAGACAGTTTATATAATAAAATATAATTTAGTCTGTTGGAATTATTTTTCAAATATTGAAGCCTGATATTGTAGCTCTTATGTTGTTTTGTTTTTCTTTACTTATTACTTTTATTATTGTTAACATTAAACATGTATTTTTCTTGTATTATTTTTCTTTTTCTTTTCATCAACTCACTATGTTTCTTTTTTACAGCAGTTTTAAACCTGTTTCTAAATTGCTCTATAAATAAATTTGACATTGTGCAGAGGAAAATGTATCGTTTTCATTTTTTCTGTTTGTTGCTGAATTGTAACCCCAGATGTAAAATATCAGCTGGAAATTTTCAGTTAAATATTTTTTACACAAAATCTTCAAAAATATGACAAATGAAGCTACATCTTTGATTACAAACATAAAACTGCTTTCATAAGTGTGCACTATAAATTGGATTGAAAAATGTAAAATTCACTGTTCTGCTTTGTGCTGTTTTCCATGTCATTCCAACTTTTTCATCGCTTTAAAGTTCTGCTTGGTTGCCAAAGGACCCCAAACTGAATTATTAAGAATTACCAAAACATTGAGAGCTGAGCAGAAACATCCAGTCTTAAGAAATCCAGAGTGAAGGCGGTTCAAACCAAGGACAACCTGTTTTATCAGCACATTCCAGCTTTGATGCTCCCTGAACTTCAACCATGTTTATTCTGAAGAGGAGAAGGAAGAAGAGGAGGAAGAGGAAGAAGAGAAGAAAGAAGAGCAGGAGGAGGAAGAGGAACAAGAGGATGAAGAGGAGGAGGAAGAAGTGTGGAAGATGGGGAAAAAGAGGAGGAGAATGAGGTGGAGGAGGAAGAGGAAGAGGAAGAGGCTGTCCTGTTCTACTTCTTAATCCACCCAATTTAAGTGTCCCTCTATTTAAAGAGTGATCTGACTTGGCGATTTAAAAGATTAGTCACTTTTTAAAAAGGTAACATTTGATAAAATTGTTCTTTTCATAACTCTCCATCGAGGAGCAAACATCTCAAGAAGCTCTTGAAGGAAAGAGAAATGCACCAGAGGCGGCTGGAATGTGTTGGTGAATCACAGTTAGAGGAAGGAAATGCCAAGATCAGAAACTTTATTTTAATCACACGTCAAATAAATACGAGTAAAAAATGCAGGAAAGTCGCTACAAATAAGCCGTAGGACTACAGAGACTACTGCATATATTTATGTTAAGCATCAGTATTTGAAAACACATTTTCATCTCCACCTTTAACAGAAATACACTAATAACCAGTCACTTATCACTATATTATACACTCAGAAATATTTAACTATTAAGATTTATGTAATTTTATTACATGACAAATTCCCATTTACTTTTTTTTATAAGTTTAACATGAACCATGAAATTATGTAAGGTTTTACATGATGCATATCGAGCATATTTATTTACATGCATAATCCTTCAGTTTATGTATTTAGTATTATTAAAGTATATTAGTATAGTTTACTAAATTAATGTGTATTTATTTCAGATACATAAAGTAATTTGTTTGAATCACATAATTGTCAGGTTATCTATTCAAAATAAATAGCAAATATTTCTTCAATTATATGTAATTTATGATTATGTAATAAACCAAATTAATCAAATGCAATTAGAATCCATTTGATTAATGTGATAAATTATGATGATGCATAAGACCAATCAGACCATGTTCTTGATTCAATAGCTTTATTAACATTAAAACCCAGCATTAAACACGTCAAAGATATGAAATAAGATCAACCATGCATGCATGGCTGACATGCTACAGGTAATGGAGAACTCCCACACCTTCCACCAACATCAGGTAAGTGTCCATTACCTGGATCATCAGGACCATCATCATCTGCTCGGACAGTGTAGCTGTCCATGGTTTTCTCTGCAATATCTGCCTTAGCTGAGCCTCTCTGGATTCAATGTCTTGGAATAGAAAGAGAACAGAATGATGGGCTTTGTGACCCTAACCTTGACCTCCAAAATTTAGCTCCTCCTTAGGCCAACTGAGTTAATTTGAAGATATTTCTGTAAAGCACTGGATATGTACATTCATGAGAATAAGATGGATGCAAGTTCAAGGTAACACTGACCTTACGACCTCTGATCACCTCTTAAAAGTCTGGAAAAAAAGAAAAAAGTCATAAGGAAGCATTTTGTGTTTTTGTAAACATGAAATTATACACATCATGCAATCAAAATGTACATTTTTCTATCAAGACGACAATTACTAACTGATTACTATACTTTACAGTAACTCAGGCTAGGCTATCATCCATCCATCCATCCATCCATCCATTTTCTATACTCCCTTGTCTCCCTCACTGGGGTCAGGAGGTGCTGGTGCCTCTCCAGCTACCGTTTCGGGTGAAAGGCAGGGCCACCCTGGACAGGTCGCCAGTCTGTCACAGGGCAACACAGAGACAAACAAACATACACACACACACACACTCACACCTAGGGACAATTTAGAGAGGCCAATTAACCTGACAGTCATGTTTTTGGAGTGTGGGGGGAAGCCGGAGTACCCGGAGAGAACCCACCATGCATAGGGAGAACATGCAAACTCCATGCAGAAAGATCAGGGCTGGGAATCGAACCCAGAACCTTCTTGCTGCAAGGCAACAGCTCTACCAGCTGCGCCACTGGGCAGACTCAGGCTATCACAAAAAATGAAATTTCACAAAAATGAAATCTGGAAATACACCTGGCCCAGACGAGTTTCCCATACAGTGTTTTTTATTTTATTTTTTATAATGAGTCCCTTTACTGCTAACAGTTGTTAAGGAGATGTTAGACTAAAGGCCTCTACCTGAGACTATGACACAAACAATTATTTCATTGATACTTAAAAAATCTAAAGATCCCTAGCTCTGTGAGTCACATCGTCCAATTAGTTTGCTATGTTGTGATTATAAGATTTTGGTAAAGGTCCTCGCTGGCAGGTTCCGAGATGTTCTTCCCAAACGTATTCACCCAGACCAGACGGGCTTTGTTAGGGCCAGGCAGATATCCAGTAATTTTAATGTAACCCACCAGCGACATGATGTTGAACCTGAATTAGTAATATCCTGTCACAAGGCGACTTTTTACGGCTGGATTTTACAGTGCAGATGAAAAGTTGAAGCAGCAGCAGGTGGAAACTGCAGCCTTAAATAGTCCCAGCTGTGACGAACCAAACCACCTTTAATTCACAGGGGCTCTCCATTCAGCAATCTCCACCTATTTTAATAAAATACTTTTTACCAAATACACACATTTCCGTTTACCTTTTTATAAATATTTAATATTTTATCATTACACCAACATGAAACACCACAAAATCTCATAACCCCCCCAACTTTTCTCTCCCAGAACCTATAAATGGTGTCTGGATCCCCAGGCAGCATTTGTCCAAACAGCCTGGAGAGACACAGAAAAGGCAGGTGAGTCACTTCATATTAGCACTCCACACTCAACAGATTATGCACAAACATTTGCTCCATTTAACCCATCAATGGCTCCTTGCTCTGAGTAACAATTATTCTCTCTTCACAGGCAACCACCTCACTTCTCAATGAGGAGCAGCTGTGCAGAGCCCAGAACAAAAGGCTACATGCTAATTGCTAAAAATATTCAATAAATAAGGTTAAAACTTCACGTGTGCAGACCGTTATTTATGTGCTAAATAAAGTGCAAAAAGTGCTTTATAATAAAAATAGTCCCAGTCATGAAGACCTCTTGATTACAATCCCTTGACGCCCAAAAGGCATTTGACGGAATTGAATATGATTTTTTGTTTACTACACTCAAAAAATGTGAGTTTTTGAGTGTAGACCCCGATAGGGTCACTCAAGGCAGACAGGTCCTAGGTGAGGGACCAGACAATGGGCAGCCTGAAGATCCCTTATGATGTTTAAGAACTTTGGATTTGGTGTTCTCTCGCCCAGACACGGGTCACCAGGGCCCCACTCTGGAACTAGGCCTGGAGGGGGGGTACGATGGCGAGCGCCTGGTGGCCGGTGTTAATTTGGGATAGGTTCGAAGGTCTTGGCGGCAAACAGGATGGTGTATCGGTCAGGTCCAGGAAAGAGGACATGAGGCTTGAACTTAACGGTGGATGTGAGCTGATTTATTTAGAGTGATACTCAGTGTTGCCAGCAGTCTGTAATGATAAATGAATTACTATTAGATCAATAATTACAACAATACAGGTTCAACTCACCCAAACTCAAACAAATATGTAAGAAGAAATAAACTCAACCATACATATATGTACATAAATCTACAACATAGACAAATAGCTCAGGGTACATAAAGAGTACATCCTTAGGTACTACTTAAGTAAACAAACCCAATAACAGAAAGTCTTCTGGTTCAATTTAACATAAAACACACAATGGCGCCCTCATGCGGCCAGGTACCATCCCTGCACAATGACGGCCACTGGCAGCGCTTACTCTGTGTTACATTATCTGCTGCGGTAACCCGAAGAGAATAACAGAAGCAGCTGAGCTACAAGTACAAATAACGTGATATAAGCAAACCTACAACAGCTGAGCAGGCTAAACGGAACTCCCTGCTACCAGAGCGCCCCACAGTATCACATGCTCGCTCCCCCTCCGTAACTTACAATCGTAATAAACAGAATCTAGGTTAAACAAACAAACAGAACGTGAATGCGCTAACTTACTTTTCGTCATCAACTTAACACTCGGAGCATCAATTCTCCGGACTACGCCATGAATGTGGTCCCACGTGTTGAAGGAAGGTAGCGAGCACAACCGGAAATATACTATTTTACCCTCAGGCTTATGTCACTTCCCAGACTAACCTCCACCAGCACTTCAAAATAAAATACCTAAATACCAGCCTTTTATACAGCCGGGCTTTTTACCCTTGGATCCCGGCCAGGCTCAGCCCAAAGAGGAAACATGGGTGCCCCCTCCCATGGGCACCCATGTGCCACCCATGTCCCATGGGAGGCCCTGGGGCCTCCCATGGCCCATCACACATTGCTGGGACCCTGGCGGTTGCAGAAGCTGGCTCTTGGGACGTGGAATGTCACCTCTCTGGTGGGGAAGGAGCTGGAGCCAGTATGTGAAGTTGAGAGGCTCCGGCTAGAAATAATCTTCCACTTTGCAGTTGCCCGCGGTGAGAGGCGTCGGGCAGGAGTGGGCATACTTGTTGCCCCCCATCTCGGCGCCTCTACATTGGGGTTTACCCCTGTGTGCGAGAGGGTAGCCTCCCTCCGCCTACGGGTGGGGGGACGGTACTGACTGTTGTTTGCGCTTACGGGCCAAACAGCAGTTCAGATTACCCACCATTTTTGGAGTCCTTGGAGGGGGTCCCGGAGAGTGCCCCTCCTGGGGACTCCCTTGTTCTCCTGGGGGACTTCAACACTCAGGTGGGCAATGGTATTGAGACGTGGAAGGGCGTGGTTTGGAGGAACGGCCCCCCTGATCTGAGCCCAAGTGGTTTTTGTTGTTGGACTTCTGTGGCCGATAGAAGGAGTCCTATCGGGCCTTTTTGGCCTGTGGGACTCCAGCAGCAGCTGACGGGTACCAGCGGGCGAAGCGGCATGCGGCTCGGGTGGTTGCTGAGGCTAAAACTCGGGCGTGGGAGGAGTTCGGAGAGGCCATGGAGAAAGACTTCCGCATGGCTTTGAGGCGATTCTGGTCCACCATCCTGCGTCTCAAGAGGGGGAAGCAGTGCAGCACCAACACTGTGTATAGTGGGGATGGTGTGCTGCTGACCTCGACTCGGGACGTTGTGGGCCGGTGGGCAGAGTACTTCGAAGACCTCCTCAATCCCACCAACATGCCTTCCTTTGAGGAAGCTGAGCCTGGGGACTCTGGGTCGGGCTCTCCAATCTCTGGGGACGAGGTCGCTGAGGTGGTTAAAAAGCTCCTCGGTGCCAGGGCCCCGGGGGTGGATGAGATCCGGCCGGAGTTCCTTAAGGCTCTGGATGTTGTGTTGGCTGATGCGACTCTGCAGCATTGAATGGACATCGGGGGCAGTTCCCCTGGATTGGCAGACTGGGGTGGTGGTCCCCCTGTTCAAAAAGGGGGACCGGAGGGTGTGCTCCAATTACAGGGGGGTCACACTCTTAAGCCTCCCTGGCAAGGTCTATTCGGGGGTCCTGGAGAGGAGGGTCCATTGGATAGTCGAACGTCAGATTCAGAAAGAGCATTGTGGTTTTCGTCCTGGTCGTGGAACACTGGACCAGCTCTACACCCTCAGCAGGGTCCTGGAGGGTGCGTGGGAGTTCGCCCAACCGGTCTACATGTGTTTTGTGGACTTGGAGAAGGCGTTCGACCGCGTCCCTCGGGGAGTTCTGTGGGGGTCTCTCTGCGAGTATGGGGTACTGGGCCCTTTGATACGAGCTGTCAGGTCCCTGTACGACCGGTGCCAGAGTCTGGTCCGCATTGCCGGCAGTAAGTCGGACTCGTTCCCGGTGAGAGTTGGACTCCGCCAGGGCTGCCCTTTGTCACCGATTCTATTCATTACTTTTATGGACAGAATTTCTAGGCGCAGCCAGGGTGTTGAGGGGATCCGTTTTGGTGGCCTTAGGATCACATCTCTGCTTTTTGCGGATGATGTGGTCCTGTTGGCTTCATCAGGGCGTGATCTGTAGCTCTCACTGGAGCGGTTCACAGCCGAGTGTGAAGCGGCCTGGATGGGGATCAGTGCCTCCAAATCCGAGGCCATGGTCTTGAGCCGGAAAAGGGTAGAGTGCCTTCTCCGGGTCGGGGGCTGTCCTGCTCCAAGTGGAGGAGTTTAGTATCTCAGGATCTTGTTCACGAATGAGGGAAGAAGGGAGCGGGAGATCGACAGGCAGATTGGTGCAGCGTCTGCAGTGAAGCGGCGCTGGGTACAGGATGCCTCCTGTACCCTGGTGAGGAGTTCCGGTCCCACCGGGGGGAGGGGAAGACCCAGGACACGCTGGAGGGACAATGTTTCTCGGCTGGCCTGGGAACGCCTTGGAATTCCTGGAGGAGTTGGAGCAAGTGGCTGGTGAGAGGAAAGTCTGGGCCTCCCTTCTTAAGCTGCTGACCCCGTGACCCGACCCCGGATAAACGGCAGAAGATGGATGGATGGGAAAATGGAAAAAAAAATGTATTAATTTATTTTTACTCATTTATTTATTTATTTATTTGTTTATTTTTTATTTATTTATCAGAGCGCTATTTTCCAGTGAAACACATGTAGACCCACACTGTGGACTCATCTTCAATGGATATATAAAGAAATATTCTGGTTTATTTTTTTAGTTTAAATAATTCATAACGCAAAGGAAGGACTTTTTAAAAAAAACTCAAATTGTAGGTTCTTGACACACAGGAAGTGAAGATGAGGGGTTCCCTCCCTCCCAGCATGGATGTTCCATGAGGCAGATCCCTGCTCTGGGACAGAATATAGCGCTGACGTACATCACAGCGTATGTTTTTGTGCATCTCATAAGATCTTAGCTAGAAATTATATATAAAAACTTCAATGCTATCAGCTGCCATTAAAGGCAAGGAGAAAAAAAACTTAAACGCATGCAAGTAGTCACTCAGAGACATACAAACCTTTCCATCTGCATGCACAAAAACATCAAGGCTGAGTGCACACATTGAGCATAACACTGTGAAGCTTTCGCTCGTAGCATCTGGTTTCATCTGCTGAGAGAATGTCACAGCATGAGGCTGAAATGTTTTCAGATGTTTACAAATTGAGATATCGAGAAGAGAAAACCTGACAGCTGATCCAGGAGGGATGTGCGGGCGCAAACAGGAATGAGGGAAGTTTGGCACACAGGACAAGCCTCTCAGGAAACATCATGATCTCTTTTTCTGCCTCTCAATCCCTCCAAAACAGATTCCATAAATATATGATGGGACCTTGAAGAAGGAGAGGGAGAAAGTCAAACATCGCCTCTGTCTGAAAGTTACTATTTGAAAGCATCAGTAGTCAGGACTGTGATGCACATGAACACACTCCTGATCAGTGCAGGGCAGTACTTTCAATCTCCTGGTTGTGAATTGAAACATGCAGCACCTGGAAAGCTTGTCTGCTGCTGGAACTCCAAGCTTTTCCTTTCCCTCCCAGACTCAGCCCCAGTTTTTGGGAATCAATTAAAGCTGGAGCCATCACCGCACCGTGTTCAGCGGATTAGTCGGTCACTTGCTCAGAGGCGTTTAGCTCTGCCTGTTCTCACTGCTTTACTTGCTGAAACAGGCTTATTTACACACAGACAATATGAAGCAGATACAACAGATGGCAAGTGTAGAACGCAGAGGAGCACACTCACCTGACAGTCTGATTCCAGGTCCAGACCCTGAACTGGACTGTCCCTGAACAATTAGGACAGCGCTGCCTTCCAAGCTTTTCAGCTGAGTCTGTTTGAGGTCAGGTCACAGTTTTAAATGCTGCCGTTATGGACATAAACCCGCTGGTATTTTGGGCTCCAATGGTTTATTTCAACTGGCTGGAATGATTATATAATGGCATCTAAGTAGAACAATTAGGTTTGATTCCTATGTGTGATTTCTCAAATCTACACAAGATTAAAATGATCCGTCTGTCCGTCCATTTTCTTCTGCTTATGTAGTCGGGTCATAAGGTCAGCAGCCTAAGAAGGGAGGCCCATACTTCCCTCTGGTCCCAAGCCTCCAGATCGGCGCCCTGCAGCTCGGCGCTTGCAGCTCGGCACCTGCAGCTCGGCGCCTGCAGCTCGGCGCTTCCAGCTCGGCGCATGTGGCTGGAGGGAGGCGCATGTTTTTCTTCCAGTGAACCCATTCTGAACTGTCCAAGGTCACATCCACTGAACCCATTCTGAACTGTCCAAGGTCACAGCTGCAGCCAGAGCTGTGAGAAAACTGTCCTCTTTGTTAAGCTGATGGAAAGTCCCATGTTTACATAACTGGTGAATATTAAAAATGATGTACCTTTTATCTTGTCTTCACTGTTGGACTAGCTGAGAGGCTCAATGGTCATTTCTTTTCTCTCACCCTTGAAAGAAGTAATAATTAAAATGCATTTTGATTGATTGATTCAGTGTTTCATCTCCAAATAATTAATCTCCAAGACATGTGCTATATTCAAATTATTAATTCAATTGAGTTTAACACTAAAAAAATGAACATAAGTCACATTTACTTTCACATGGTGTGTTCAAGTTGTGCTATAAAGAAGTGGCCTATCACTAAACCTAATCAAGCCCATAATAACATCTCAATGCTAAACGTGTTGCAGCAGCACAGATGACTGTCAGCATCTCCAGTCCACGTTTGTAAAGAAGTTCCATTGAACATCAGAGCTTCCTGAAGCACTGATGGCTAGAATAACACTTTGGACCAATCAGATGGTTGAAGAACAGATTAAAAGCAACAAATATCTTTATATTGAGCTCATATGTCTGTTTTTTCATTAATTTAGCATCAAAGACGGTTTTTGAATTGAAAATGTTGCTTATTTTGACAATATAGTTTTCAACGAATTGTGACTAATTTATGACAGATCTTACAATTCTATGAAAACATTTTATGGAGTCCCATCACTAGTACAACACGAGTAGGTCGGTAACCTTTAGTTCCTACTGGTTACCGACCTACAACCTCTCTATGGTTAATCAGATTTCTGTAATTTGCTTTCAGTGCCAAAACATCTCCAGACATTTCGATTTTACAATTTCTGTTCCTTGATTGCACACCTCTTATGTTTTGGACCTAGGGACGAACAGCCCCATGTCCAAAACGTGGTGAGACAAGACTGAAAACCGAAAGCAGGGTGGTTAAACATTTGGTCAAATATAAATTGCTCCCTAAAACAAACTTTTCTGTCACTGCATGTCTGAAATACTTCTTCTTCTTCTGTTGATCAGTATTGAGAGTGCTGTTGTTGGAGTGTGAAATTCTAAATGAGCCTCATTTTAGATTAAACCTCCATCCAAGAGAAAATCCCAGGGGGATAGAAATAGATTGAATCTGTTTTCAACCCTCTGCTCATCTTTGCCTTCGGAGGCAAACTACCCAACTGTGTTTTGCAGTCAGCAAACTGTTTGAGTGAAGACAGACAGCTCTCTCCTGTGTCTCTGCTCTTAATCTCACCTTGACAACCAGACAGTTCACCTTATCAGTAATGCCCCAGTCCGCCATGTGATTATGCACTACCCTGGCCAGATTGTCAGATGGGTAAGTGGAAGGGAAATGCTCCATTCCAATTAACACAATGCAAACTGGGCAACACCCTGTCACACGGCCAACATTTCACCTGAAACAAAAATGATGTCGAGGTTCACACAAAGTTGCTATTAGTGATGCAAAAGTTGTCAGATCTTGTGCAAACATTATACAAACCTTATTGTAATCTGCCATCTCAAAATACTCCCTGATATGAGAGGTTTTTCTCTTTTTTGACAGCTCCATTTCAACCACTGCTGATGAAAACTGCTCTGCTGACGCTACCAAACCACGTACTACAACCCACAAAGCAACAGGCTTCGTAGAGCTTTTATTTTGAAAAACGATGTGCAAAATGAAGCAATGGCGTGGCAGATGTAATGCGAGGCCTCGTTGGTTGTTGATCACGTGATTTTTATACTAAATACAGCAAAACCTTTTAAATTGTAAACGCTGGTTGCTTGTCAGCTTCATCAGCTATGCAGATGAGAGGTCGCCTTTAGAGGTCAGTCGCCTGGACGGTCACCTGGCAACACAAACAGGATGAACACCAATGCACACACACACTCACACCTAGGGAGAATTTAGAGAGAACAATTAACCTGCAGACGACCTGAGTGCAGACAAAGGTTGCTGTTGACCCAGGAAACCATCTAGGTGTTCCTTCCCAGCCCAGAGACCCGAGGCTGGCCTGTTAACAACCCATCTTTCCTTAACAATAGACAAACGGCAAGACCATCTGTGTTGGGCTCCACAGAATCCTTAGTGCATAACGATCACGGACTCGCACCTACGGCCCAATCATGCCTCTTTTCTTCCTGTTGAGAAACACCCAGAG
The DNA here is from genome assembly GCA_902982915.1 of Phalloptychus januarius. NCBI lineage: Eukaryota > Metazoa > Chordata > Actinopteri > Cyprinodontiformes > Poeciliidae > Phalloptychus > Phalloptychus januarius. Next base: position 1,260,913 of record CADWAE010000127.1, read on the forward strand.
CCAAAGGACCCTGTTTATCTGTCCACTGTTCACTTCTGCTCCAGCTGAGGAAAGGCAGAACGATTGGTGAAGAGAATCGAAGGATCCGCTTTGCTGATGCCTTCTCCTATTGCAAAAGTGCGGCCATAAAACTTATTATGTTTGTCTGTGGTTCTTTTATGAAGGTTAAAAAAATATCCATCATGCTGTGTCCACAATGCATTTAAAGCACAAATTATTTGAAGAATTTTGAGGTTTACTAAACTTTTGAAACACACTATATATAAAATGACATATATTTTGGGATATATAAACACACACATTATTGTTTAATACATTGCAATACATGGAAACTGGCTATCATTTATATATTTTGCAATAAATTTCAATATGTTTCAAGAATATATAATAATCCATTTTTGTTTATAATGCCTATTTCTATGTCATATTCAAATCTTACTTGGCACATTCACATGCTGATGACAGGATTGCAGCTGCCTCGGGGAAGGCTGACAGAAGTGAGTCTGCAGTTATGCACCAATGGCCCTTCAGTGGCCCTTCAGTGGCCCTTCAATGGCCCTTCTGACCAACACCAGCAGGCCGCTGGAGAGAAAAGTTTAGCCCAGGCACCAACGACAAGGGCAGGCAGACCAGCAACTGCAGGAAAAACTCCCACTGTTGAATCATCAACATATATTGATTTGTATTCATATTTACAACATATATTATATTAGAAAATAAAATAGAATATATTCTGATATATTTTCAGTAATACATTGGTATATTTTCCTTTTGTAAAGGATGATTTGATGCAATCTGATGAGTTTCCTTAGATACAAAATACCTAAACCAGTTTGAATGAACTGAACTTGATGCTGTGTTTGATAACTAGGATCAGTTGGATTGTTTGTGAGATTGAATTAAGATGCTTACATGGCATCTTAAGGCCTAATAATTCAGTCTTACTGGGAATAACTGACTCAACCGTGAAAATATAAAAGGTAGAATAGAAATGAACTCTCAACTAAAAGTTCTACATATACATTACACTTCTGCTGGATGCTGTTTGGATGCTACTGTGAATGCTTGTTTGAATCTGAGCCGTTCTTTCTGCAAATAAAATAAAAGCAATACTAGCCATTAAAAGCCTGGCTACCCATGTCAGTCTGTAAGCGTCAGTAATCACTGACCTAGTGCGCAACACACACAGACTCATGCTTGAACAAATTAACTTCAGGAAGTAGCCATTTCTCCACAATCTGATTGCAACATCTTCCAAACAGACGCTGGAGTGGCTGATATCACTAATGGAAGTAAGTACCTGTTAGTGTCGATATTCTGCCACACTCACCAGGGATCCTGCTCACATTATAGGGACGTGGGTGGCTGGGGACTGTTGATAACAAGCTTCTGGTGACATGCCGTCACATTCTGAAGCTGTAGCTGAGATCAGTGGGGTCAGACACAGAACACTAACCGAGAGGCGGCCATTAGGCTGACAGCTGAGCAACCATATGAAGCCCTCAACTGCAGTCCACCTACCACCTGGCTCACTCTGGAGAATCAAATCTCACTTTATATGAGTCATGTGTGTACTTGAACTTGAACTTGAACTGCACTTCCCCTACGCTTCCCCTGCGCTTCCCCTGCGCTTCCCCTACGCTTCCCCCCCTGCGCTTCCCCTGCGCTTCCCTGCGCTTCCCCTACGCTTCCCCCTACGCTCCCTGCGCTCCTCGCTTCACCTGCGCTCCCCTCGCTCCCTATGTTCCCCTGCGCTCCCCCTGCGTTTCCCCTGCGTTTCCCCTGCGTTTCCCCTACGCTCCAACACCTGGATGTTATTACTCACATTACTGTTTTGAGTTCTTTGTTTTTTGTCGCTTCCTCTGTTCGCACTGACTGCATTCTCAGTTTAGTTTTAGCTGTTTGGTTATCTGGGATAGGGCCAGATCTTTAATAAAGCCGATAATTCTGCTTTCACCTCTCGACTGGTTTACCTGCATTCCCCCTTATACCTAAACCTGACAATGCTGCACTGATGAAACAATATGTCAGCAATTTATTTATTATCGCCCTCTCCATGGGCTGCCATCCTGCCGTGGTGGAGGGGTTTGACTGTCTCAGTGATCCCAGTAGCTCTGCTGTCAGGGGCTTTATGCCCCTGGTAGGGTCACCCAAGGCAGACAGGTCCTAGGGGAAGAACCAGACAAAGCGCAGCCCAAAGACCCCTTATGACAAAGAAGAACTTAGGAAGCCATTTTCCAAGTCACAGGGACCCAACGCTGGAGCACACTGCCGAGTACCTGGGGACCGGGCTCTTACTCAGCCCGAAGAGGCAACGTGGGCCCCCCTTCCCATGGGCTCACCACCGGTGGGAGGGGCCAAAGGGGTCAGGTGCAATGTGTGGTGGTCAAGGGTGGGGTTGCAGAAGTTGGCTCTTGGGACGTGGAATGTCTGGTGGGGAAGAAACCTGAGCTGGTGAGGTTCTGGCTACAAATAGCCTCACCAAACAACATGGAGGCTGAGGAACTCAGAGTCATTATGAGGGCAGCCAGACTTGTTTATTTAGCTAAATATTATTGGTGAGGGGCACAAGCAGGCCTCCTGACATGCAGATAAAAATAAATCAAAAATGTAACTTTTTTTTTGGGGGGGGGAAACCCTCAAAAAGGGCTTTAGGGGCATCAAGGATAAAAGGGGTCGGGGTTTATTCCCCCATCGCCCCTGTATGTGCCTACAGTATAAAGACAGGAAAGGGACAGCACCTTGTGGACTAGGAAATGAAGTCCAACATAAAAAAGAAGAAAATAAATACAAAGAAATAAATAAACTAGAATCACTAAGGACTGAAATAGTGAAACAGAAACAAGGCTCATCTAATCCAAAGAGATGAGGAAACAGAATTAAATCCCAAAACAACTCAAACAATCCAGGATCCTAGCAAAAAGTGGATGGTACCAAAAGATCTACTGAGTGACAACTGCAGCTTAATGTAGCAAATAGTGTTTGTCAGAATATTAATGAAACACCCGTCATTATTAATATTCTAATATCTTTTGAAAGGTGACATGATTCAACAAACTGGTGTTTGAAATGATCTTTATAAACTAACATCCTTAAATTCCCTCTTTTTCTTCTACAGCAATGATGTGATTTTAGTTGAATGAAGTTACTTGCAGCTCTGGCAGCAAAATAAAGCGGACTGTTTTGTTTTTGCTTTGTCATGAAATTGTTGATATAGAAATTAGATTTCAGTAGGGGATGCACAATCTGGCAACATATCGTTGGGATTTAAGTTTTTCTGTGTGTTTATGTCAAGCTTCTTTAGTTTTCTGTGTTGTGTGCAGTCCCTGTGTTGTCCTGTCTGCCCCTGATTGTTCCCAGCTGTGTCTCGTTCTGTGATTACCCCCCTGTACGTTTAAGTCCACCTGTTGTCTCTGGCTGTTTCGAGTCCTGGTTGAATATTGTATCTATCTATTTGTCTAGTCGTGTCAAATCGGCCGTCAGATGTTTTTTCTGTTTTCTAGTTGCTACCAGTTTCGAGCGCTAGCCTTCTGCTCTACTGTGCTGCCTGGATCTGGAATAATTTATGTACTTCATCATTAAAACAATAATTTTCATCATTCCAACCTGGGTCCTCAGCATCTGCCTCGCCTCCACTACCACAAATCCTGACACGTGTGCTCTATATGGAATTTGTTTCAGAAGCACCAGGTAAACGACACTGTTGTGTAAAACATTTAAAAAAGGCATCAGCATCATCATCATCTGCCTGGATCTTACTTCCAGGGAAAAGAGTCAGGGAAAGTTGAGTTCCTTCTTGCTCCGTTCTCATTAATGTCAATTTCATACTGCCAGTCCCAGGGCGATGCTCTCCTAAATGTGTGTCAAGAACATGTTGGCATTCTGAATCCACTTCCAGACATCAAAAGGCTCCACAGATGAGGCGACTTTCATCCACTCTGTGCTGTGAACTCTTACCCTCATGCTCTTTTGACCTTAAAATGTTGTGGATGTGTAAAGTGTGTTTAATGCAAATAAAAGTTTTACATGTGACAAGAATTCCCTCTAAAACACACATAAAGGCAGTGTGTTTTAGAAGCAGTGACACCACTGTTTGCAAATGAGGGAGAAAGTTGCTTTGTTATTTTTCATATTGCTGATATATGGCATCAGTTACTGCTCATGAATTTAATGCAACGAATGGAAATGTTTCCACTCAGGGTGAAATTCCGGTCATGGATAACATGTGACTCACCCTCCTCCACCCCTCCAGATCTGGATAGTGAAATAAAGTCCTCACCAGCCTTCTCCTGCTGCTTCTCCCTGTCTCTGTGTCCCTTTTTCAGCCCAAATTCTGACAGCACATTCTGAGGTGCCATCTCCAACTTGGTTGCCATGGCCACAGTGAAGTAGTGTTTTTGCTTGTTGCTCTTTGGAGCTGTCATTTATCTTGTCAGAGAAAGGTATGACTAGCTGGTGAGGTGGGGGCTGACGGGTGAACGCCATCATCCCACCCCCAGCGGACCGTACGTCATACAGCAGACAAAACAATCTGAATCTGGAGTCATCCTTCAGACTCCAGATTCAGCCAGACTGAAGCTCCAAGCGTTTGTTGTGGGGTGTTCTTAGAAGAGACATGCCATCTGGTAATCATTCGTTTTCAAGGAGCAAGCAAGCCAACCTGAGCTGCAGACAAGAGCTGCAGTCTGGCAAAAACAGCAAGAAGCCTGTTTTCGCTGGCTGGGCTGAGCTGCCGGGCAACAAAATAGCAACAACCCATATCAATTAAGAGTCTAATATTTAATCGGATCATACTGTATCATTGTCATCATGTGGGAACGATGCGAAGCAAATGTAGTCTATGTTTTCCCCAGTATGTATAAAGTTGCTGTTTTTGTTGCTGGAGGTCTGTGCTGATCTGAGACTGTAATTTTTAAACAGCAAATTTACTGCTGTTTTATTAAATAAGACCCAAAATCTGACTGTTTAACCTCCACAGCAACTTGGCTGCAGACTGTTTTAGAGATCAAAAATGCTCAGATGGGTTAACTCTACATAATTTTTTGATACTAGCACCTCCTAGAGATCTAGAATTGTAAAACTCAGAGCTATCAAGGCAAAAAATAAAAACTCAGTAGCTGCTGGTAGGCCCCTTCACACAGGGGCCCCTATAAATGGTTGAATTATAACACAGACCATAGATATAAAACTTTAGCATTCATTTATTGACAATAACAATGCTATTGAACTTTATTTAAAGCATTCAGTAGAGATTAAATAAAAAATAAATTGTATATTTAGGACATTCTTGATAGTTTGATTGTTATGTTACCATGGCTACAATATGGTGCTATCTGTAAGCTTTGTGTTTGGGTTTGTTCACAAATGCATCACAACAAATAATAGCCAAGTGATTGATTTAAGCTCAGCCAATTAACCTTGGCCCCCTCTCACAGACTTCACTAAATCTGAATTGAAACACTGCTAGTGATGCTGATATTTTTTAGTAGGAGGAGGTCTGGGGCCTAAAATCATGATTCTTCCTAAAGCCCTTAATACCCTGGGCCGGCCCTGCATGAAGAACTAGCCGCTGTGCTGCTTGATGCGAAAGACCAATAGGGAGACTTTATTTACAAGGCAATAGAAGGAACAGACCTTCAGACCAGACTGACTGTTGAGCCACAGAGGCTGTTTTGGTTGCCCGGGTTTTATGGGTTGGGTTTTTCACATCGCCGCTCTTCATTGTCAGCTAGACGGCCCTGTTGTTTTGGGACATCTTGATTTATCTAATTGTTTCATGTTTTGCTTTATGCTGCGGTCCAAATTATTACTACAGTATTTTAGCTAATATTTATGTAATATTATAATCCAAAGTTGGCCTTCTATCACCAGACGAACATTTCTAGGATTAAAGAGCTAATGACCTAGAGAAACTCAGCTGTGTGTTTATCTTTAGTCACATTGACGACTACAAAAGCATAACCTTCAGTGTATTTTAACCTGTCATTATTTTTGTTTTAATATGGCACTTCAACGTAACGGTTTTTGCTTGTCGGTTGTTTTATTTTTCTTTTAATCATGTAAATCACAACGGATTGCCTTTTTGCTGAAAATGTGCTACACAAATAAAATTGCTTTGCCTTGATATTGACTCCATATCACAGATTTTTACACCAACATTGCTATAAGATCTTTCACCAAGCACCCACTGCTGTGAGCACTGAGCGGTGACCTGGCAGAGCCTTTTGGTTTCATGATGTACTAAATATAATTATATCCTATATGAGTCATGACCAGGACAGTAGCATGCATTTAAATGGATTCACTTGTGCACAGTGTGATGTACCATGCGATAATTTCATGGTTATGACTGTGCTTGAAAACTGTGCATGACAATAGAGCCCCAGGTGTTGGAGCCGAAAATATCAAAACCCTTGTATTCAGTTCATAGCCTTCCTGATTCAGATGATGCATCACTCCAAGTGCAATTTGCTAACATCAATTGTTATGCTCACCAGTTTGTACCTGAAACTTAAAACAGGCAATTGTTGCATACAGCATTTGCTGATTTTCAAGCTAAATCCAAAGCACAGCAAAAGTCAACACACCATGGAAGCCAGCTGCAGTCAGTATGTATGTAAAGGAAACTGCCAGCTGTACTGTCACTGGATGGAATGAGTTTTGGGCCCTCTAGGACCTGGAATTCTCTTTAACAGGAAAGATACAACAAGTCAGGTATGTCATCTTACGGCAGGAACAGGCCGTAACAGAAGATGCTTATCTGTCAACATGTTTGCACACAAGCATGAATAGTCATGCCATATAAAAGATTTTTCTGAAAGACAGAAAAAAAGTTAAAGGGATTTGTGGGACCTTGTCAGAGTTTGACTTGGGCTTGTGGGCTGCACCATGATGGAGAGAAAATGTTTCTATGCACTGAAAAAACACAATGCTCAAGAAAGGAAACAGCCATGTTTGTGGAAATTTATTCTCATCTCTCATCTAATCACATCTTTACAAAAGTGAAATCTGACCAAATATCAATTCTGTTGCTTGTATTTGTATTCTATCTTATATGATATGTAATCTCTGTTATAAGAAAGGGTATTATACTCTTAGAATTCGAAACAATACAATGACCAATTGGTCCCAGATATTTCTTACAAGCCCAAACACTAGAAATCAACTAGAATCAACAGTACTCACTATTAATGACATTTCCCTTATGAGTTTGTTACCATTTAACACTTACTGCAGGACTTGTTGCTTGCTTCTCATTTTGATCCTAATTTGCATTCAGTTGAAAAAATAAGGTTAATACAACTAACCACATTCTGACAACATTCAAACATTTAATTATGCATAATAAAGACTCACAAATATATTTTTAAAATTGAAGTTGTTATGCCCATTGTTTGAGAAAGCAGTATTTCAATTCAAATTTCCAGAATATATGAAGGACCATTGGTTGCCATTAGTTTAATTTAAGATGGTGTGCGAGTCAAGTATTGGTGTTTTGGCGCGATGTTCTATGGGAAAAGGCTTTTTTATGTGTTTCAAGTGCTGTTCAATTAGTGTTTTCAGCTTGATAATTGCCTGTAGACCAATGACAAGAGCAAATCAAATCTGAACTATCTGGAGGAGTTCAAGAGTGTTCAGTACCTTTGGCTCTATCTAGCAGACATGGTAGACTTTGCTCTGATTATTGATTCAACTTGGATTATAAACTCGATCTGTTTCCAATATCAAATGGAAAGAAAAGGAAAATAGTTATTGCAGCACTGAAGAGATCCAAGTCTCCCATAAAATGCATTTCAACACCTTGGAAATCAAAACGAGCAAAACTGCTACATTGCTTTCATAGACTTGGCTCCTTTTTTCTGTCAAAGGAGCTGGTATTTCAATTATATTTAGCTCTAAGTCTTACTTAAATACGAAGAGTTTGAAACTGGAGTGGCGGAGCGGTACCACTAGTTGGCAGCTCTGTATGGGAGCCGAGAGCAGACGGGCTACTACAGAGCAACTGACAGTGAAGAAAAAAAGTATGTCTTTATTTCTTACCATCTTCAACAAAGAGCCTTTAAAACCACAAAATAAAATCTGAATATTTTTCTAGAAAACTCTGGTGCAGAGCATTAAGTTTAAGTTATGAAACTTCCCAGATATTACATTTTTACATATTTATAGGTGCTCAGCCACCAGGACATGAAAAAAACAGAATTAAAAGTTTAAAGCAACCTAAGTTATAACTTAAATAACACATGATTTGTATTGAGAACCACTGCAATAAACCAATATTTTTGAGGAATTTTATTAAGTGGAGTTACTCATTAAAACTTGTTTTTATTTAGAGCCTTAAGTTTTTTGTAAAGGTGTAGCAGAGATTAGATCTGGACTCGGAGCCAAAGTCAGATCTAAAGAAGATTTGAATCTTAGTTTGACTCTCCGGGTCTCAACAGGTTGTTTACTGAGAAACACAAATTTGATATGCATTGCAACTTATTGCTACTTACTACTCATTTTTCATGGTGCAGCTTGAACACGAACACACAAAAGTACTGTAACTTTGCCAACCCCCCCTGACCCCCAAAATTTATTTTCAAAAATGACCCTGTCGATGTGCGCATTACCACAAGGTAGGACGGATTTACGGGTAGCACAGATAAACAGAACACTGGCTCTCTGAAAACAGCTGACATTCCCATTGCCAGTGATTTGGTACAAACCTTTTAAATTTCCTTCCACAAACTTCCCCCAGTAGTTGGTGGATTTCTGGTCTGTTCCTCGTGACAGAACTGGTGGAACAAAGTCAGGTTTGTCCGTCTCACCCACACGCACCTTTTCAGATCTTCCCACAACTTCTCTACAGGACTGGGATCAAGACTTTGTGATGACCACACCAAAGTGAATTTGTTGTTCTTCAGTCATTTTGTAACCACTTTGACAGAATGCTTAGGATCCCACGTATTAACTTCCTGGCTGTCTTCAGATATTGCTTCAATATTTCCACATAATGTTCTTCCTTCATGATGAAATCTATTGGACGAAGTGCACCAGATGTTCCTGCAGCAAATCAGCATCAAAACATGACGCTACCACCCTCATACTTCACTGTTAGGATGGTGAAAGCATCTCCGCTTATCCTTCAAAGGTAACAATGGTCAATAAGACCAAGCAGTTCCACTTTACTTTCATCACTCTACAAGACACATTGAAAAAATGAAGGTATTTGTCCCTGTGTGCCTTTGCAAACTTCAATCTGGCTTTTTATGTTTCTTTGGAAGTAAAGGTTTCTTTCCCGCCGACTGGTCTTTCAGCCCATCATCCTAGTACAGGACAGTTTCGCTGTGGATAATGACACTGCCAGCATCTTCACTATTTCTCTGGCTTTTAGTTAAAGCTCAATCTGCATGATCACAGCAAACTCTTTTTTTGTGCATTAATAAGTTGCATGGCAGGCTTGATCAAATGTAGTGAAGTCAAACAATGTCCACTGTACTGCAGGGGTCGTGCTGCACCTGTAATGATGAAGCTTACAATTACACTAATATTAAACCATAGAACCATAGAATACACATCTTCACACACATCACTACCAATGTAGCACAGGTTAGGGTTAGTATTATTCAACTAAAAGCACAAGGACAAAAGCCCACAAAAAGGATATATCTAGTCCTGATTCACGCTGTTGATGCTAAACAAAGTGACTTGCTTGTTTACAGTATAACGTCTGGTCACAACATTGCAAACTGAAGTCATTTACAAAGATGTCTGCAAGCTGCCATGTAAACTTAAAACATGAAGTAATGGATATTCATGTTTGTTGGTGGATCCAAATGCAGCAGGCTTCAAATATTTGTGGAATATTTAATGAAAAAATTGTAGAATAAAAAAACTACAAAACTCACAAGAAAACAAGGAATCGGAAAAAAGAACACAAACCATAAATCCAGGAAGAGTAGATGGCAGGAAACATACAGGAAAAATAAAGTGAAGTAATGAGAGAATTTGTCAAGGAGTAACAGAGAATAAAGTGCTTAAATACTCATTACCTAATGAGTTGTAGGTGTGAGAAGAGAGAAGGACTGGGGATGAGGAAATAAATCTAACACAAAAGAACAACTAAAGAAACACAATGAAACTAGAGTAACTAAGAATCACTAGAGTCAAGAAATAAGTATAACTAGAAACACTAAGTAGAACTGAAGTGAAATAGAAACAGGAGATCTGTGATTAGATCAGGACTTTGGAAGGCAGAATAATGAAACTGGGACAAATAAATCAAACAACTAAACAACTCTGGATCCTATCAAGAGCAGCTTAAGGAAAGCCAGTTATAAAATAAATTAAACTTACTGTCATCTTTGACAAAATAAAACAGACATGGATGTATCTTACTGATACATCCATGCAGAGGTAGGATGTATCGATAACAAGTCTGCTGAGTAAGCAGCCTGTGACATAACATCGGTGTGTGAATGCACATTGCTGCCACGTAGAATGGATGGATGGGCAGCACAGGCTGCCAGAACAGCTGCTGTTATTTGAGAGCTGATAAAAGCTGAAATGAATCTCTCATCAGCATAAGATAAACATATTTATCCTTATGTTTAATTTGAGTTGAAGATTAAAATATCTGATCATTATATGTTCAGCACAAGAAGATTAAATAAACTGATTTTCATTTAATAATCAGTTATGTTCTACTTTTGGACCATAAACTCATTTGACTGAGTATTTGTAGCATCAATACTCCTTTGCATCTCCGCTCTGCTACAGAACAGACTCAGCAGGAATTACTAACCCAGTGTAGTCCATGATACAGAGTATATTGTTTGGTTTTGGAAGTAGAGAACTTCAGTATTTGACATGATGCCTCTCATGTCCTTTAACACTGGCTTTAGTACACATATATCATGCATGTTTCTCAGAGGTTGCTAAAGTAATCCTATTTCTTTCAGGAAGTAATCTGAATGTTTTAGAATGGCCAAACCAAAAACCCAGTGTGATTCTGAAACAAGACCTAAAGGAGGAGTTCAAGCGTTGGGTGATGAAAATGAGAATGTTCTACCACCATCTGGAACTCATTAAACATGAATCAGCAAAATACCATCCGAAACGTGGAAAAGATGCTCAGCAGCTAAACAGAATAATTGCTATTATCCCATTAAAAGATTTTTCATTATTTATTGAGAAGGATGTAAATATATTTTGATATTTCATTTTGAAATGTAAAGAAGTACAAAAATGTTTTGCTTCTTTTCTGTTGCTTTATCGTCTTTTGATAGATGCTTATCTCCTACCAGATTAAACATCTTGCATTTAAATCATTTTTTAATGAAAACCTGCCAGGGGTGACAATTGTGTTGAACTGTGTTGTTTTGTGGTTTTTCGACATGAGAATATGTCTCTGGGAATAACAGTTTGATGCAACCACATCTGTCGCTGATCACAACTTTAAAAAATGCACCAAAAGCTTGAAAAGAGGAGAAACTGTCTCAAGTAGACGTAAAGTTGAGTCTGTGGCAACATCACACTGATGTAGCTGAAGAAAGTCACAGTAAAAATATTAAGACATCTTTTAAAAGTAAAGAAACAAAAATGAAAAGCAGTTAATGCATAGTAGCATCTTAAAACTAGCAGCTTTCCATCAGTACATTTTTAATGGGGGCAGGAGAGAAGGAAGCAACGTTTAATCAGCATCTACCAACTCGTGTTAGATGTGAATTTCCACTGTGAAAGAGCCTCACACCAGGATATCTTATGAGCCGATTTGTCTGAGCCTCCTATTAAAAAGCCCCCCGAACACCCCGTTGAATTACTCCCATTTCCTGACCCTGATTTCTGAGTCTGCTGCTATGATTAGCGTTCCCAGTGGAAGAGCCTCAGATGCAGACAGGCTGCAGTTGGCAAACAAGGCCCTCTGGTTTTCAGTGCTCCTAAGAGCCAGCTGATCCCCGTTGGATGCAGAAATAGAAATTTCAATATATTTCTAATTGTAGCTGGTTCTGGGTATGTGAGCTGAGAATAAGAGCTGCTCTCCATAGCGCTCAGAAATCATAATGAGGAGGAAAATAATGACTGGGACTGGGATATTTTTATTTTTGTCCTTGAAACAAATGTTGCATTTACAAGTTTCTCTTCACAAACTGCTTTTTAACATGTTTCTTGTAGAAACTTGTGTCCTTGTTTAAACTAAGTGAGACCATATGTTCTCAAAGGCAGACTGGGCTTATATGATGAACAACAAATATCTCAGGATGCATTTTAATCAGTGCTTCCATGAAATTATTTCTTATTATTTTAATGTAAACAATCTGTGTTTCTTGTTTTTCTCTGCTCTCCTGCACGATGGTGGTTCAAAATTATTTGTATACTGACTGGAGTAAATCAAACAGAGACATCATGTAGTGACAGCATTTAGGCTAACATTAGCATTTTGGCTAATTTTAGCTTACACACTAATTGCAACATACAGAATGGCACAAGCCCATGTTGGTCAACATGCTTGTGAGCCTTCATATTCTGTGGAGTACATTGCAGCTTTCTTTAGCATTGATGCTAATCTTTAGCATCACAACGCTGGGTCCCAACCGATGAGCACACTTTGGCAGACATGGGTTAAATTTCTTCAGGAATTTTCTAGTATTTAATTTATTGCTGAACAGGTGAAAACATTTTTGGCCCAAGTGACAAAAAGTAGTGCTGCTCTTACTTTAGTTTAATTTTAGCCTGGTCTGCCAGCTCTGACCAAATCTGCTGTACTGCCTGTAAACTCATCACACGCACGCGCACATGCACACATGAGGCATACATGTATATACATGCATATATCCACATCATGTATATATATATATATATATATATATACATGTATATATATACATCATGTATATACATCATGAAGATCCCAAGTACTGACTGTAAATCAATTACAATTCTGCTTTCAGCTCCACAATTTGCATTCTCTAATATTTGCCAACACTCCTTAGAATTGTCAGTTTCAAACCATAAGTAAAAACTGTTCAAGTCGTTTGCTTTTGCGTCCTCATTTCGTGCAGCCAGGGCCTTCCGCTTTGAAGCCATGCCGTTCTCAGCAGCTGATTGAGAACCAACACCAGCCCTGTCCCCTTCCTTGAAGGCAGATTTTTTCCTGGCAATGCATTCCCTTATTACCTTTGTTATAGATCGTTTGTTATTTTGATACCTCTTCACTGTCTTATGGGGTATAATAGAGTCCACACAGAAGGAAATGTAGGCAGTGATACAGTTGAGATTTGAATCCAATAAAAATACTTCCCAGTTTGTACTAAGAAAGCAGCATCTCAACTCCTCCATTTTGTTCTGGGGCCACACCTTCACCTGGAGGAGCTCAGGCTTATTTGATCACAAACGGAGCAACGTGCAGGGAGTAAATGAAGTACATTTGACCTGAATTGCCAAGAGGTGGTCTAGCATTAGCTGAATATGCGTCTTTAATATTGCCACACTGCACAGTGGTGCAGTTGGTAGAGCTGTTGCCTTGCAGCAAGAAGGTTCTGGGTTCGATTCCCGGCCTCGGTCTTTCTGCATGGAGTCTCCATGTTCTCCCTGTGCATGGTGGGTTCTCTCTGGGTACTCCAGCTTCCTCCCACAGTCCAAAAACATGACTGTCAGGTTAATTGGCCTCTCTAAATTGTCCCTAGGTGTGAGTGTGTGTGTGCATGTTTGTTTGTCCTGTGTGTCTCTGTGTTGCCCTACAACAGACTGGCGACCTGTCCAGCGTGACCCCGCCTCTCATCCAGAACGCTAGCTGGAGATAGACACCAGCACCTCCTGACCCCACTAAGGGACAAGGGAATATAGAAAATGGATACATGGTGAGCTTATAGCCATTCATGGCATTTCACTAAGGGAAATATCTAGCATTCCAATAAAATCTGAAATTAAATACTTAACCAAATACTATACTAATATACTAATACTATAACCAAAAACCAAGAATCAACCTTAACTATTGAAAACCAGATTAAAGAATATAAATCTAAACTTAACTCATGGCTCCAACGAGGTCTTTCTATTTTAGGACAAATTTACTTATCAAAAATGGAAAGTTGGTCAAAATTAATTTATTCAGTCTGCAGCACTGCTGTCCCAAACAACTTAACTAAAACCGTTAACCAAATGAACATGAACTTTATTTGGAGGAACAGGCCGCACTACCTACAGAAAAGTTATATGGTCAAAGAAATCAAAGATGGCGTCTGAAAGTAACTGACTTTGAGTGTCTAAAACTTCTAGCTGATTTCAATATACATCAATTAAACCATCAGAGTTTCATAACCAGCTGTTACTCTACTGGAAGATGCTCTGTGTGCATAACTACTCACCACAATGCTCTATCATATGGAATAACAGATTCATATTACATCGCAATAAATCTTTATTTTACAAAGATTGGATGGAGAAGAATATACAGAATATACAGTTAATGGATGCTAATGGTTGCATGTTAAACTACAAACAATTCTGTGCAAAGAATCAATTCTTTCCCCCAAAGGTTGAATAATTTACCAGATTATAAAATTCCTTACCAAAACAATTTATTAATCAGATTAAAAATATAATAACACATCATCCGATGACCCCACAATTACCCAATTTATCTATTAATGGAACATCATTCACTTACCCAAAATTCAATAACCACACAATTAGAATCTGTCTAAACAAAACTTTATTCTCTGGGAAAATAAATAAAAATAATATTCTTTGTAAATAAAACAAAAAATCAATTGAAAGGTTAAGAACTCTTTATTTAAAACTTCCCACACAACCGAAAGCTAAAGAAACACACTTTAAAGTTTTAAATGCAATTTACCCCTCAAAAGAACTACTAATAAATCACTTTAATACTGACAACAATAAATGCTCATCTGTGAAAGTTATGCAGAAACGATGGACCATCAAATCAAACCAAAATATTTTGGAATCCATTAGAAACATGGATCACACCAAAAATTGCACTTCCTGGATCTATTCTAGAGATATGGTAACTTTTGGAGTGTTATTGAAAACAAAACAACAGAACTCTGTTGTAACCTAATATTTTGTTTGACAAAGTTCTTTATTCATGAACAGAGTGGTGAGATCATCCCCAGTTTTTACAAATGTTTTCATCTGAATTCCAATTGTATTTGAAATTGAAACATACGGAGACCTGATTGAATTATTAATGGATTGCCCACTAATACATGTTAATCCTAACAAGTGGATCCCCTTGTTGCTAATTTTAGTTAATTTATTATTATTATTATTTTCTTTATCAATATTACTTAGTATTTCCACTTTGAAATCTGCATCTACTATGCCCTCTACAGAGTTATAATGTTGTAATTGCCTATCTTGTTTGTGCTTAGTTTAAATGAAGTTTTTTTTAAAACATGATGCAAGCAACTGTCTGCTGTCGCCCCCTGCTGGCCCTGGAGGAGGAATACTGCAAGTCAGTCATTCAGAACAATATGCTTGATTTCCTTTGATAGAAAATATTCAGAGTAAGCATTAAACTTAGTTTGAATATTGGATTAAGCTTAATCCACTGATTGATAACTAGGATCAATTGCATTGCATGAATGATTGAATTAAAATGATTTTTTGTGAAGTGTCTGATACATTTGTTGTGAATTGGTGTTACAGAAATAAACTGAAGTAAACTGAAGAACCTAACTGCTTCACTTGGATTTATTCATTACTGTTCATTTCACATTGAATGTAACTATTTTCTCTTATATGACAGCTACAAGTTAAAGCTTTGTTTATTATGTTAACACATTTATAATGTTGGACAAAGTGAATTAAAATTTCCTGAACTAAGGGATATATATATATATGGATATACACTAAATGTTGTTTTGACTTTAAGCTATCACTGTGGAAACATGTATGAAATCTGTGTCCATCCAAAAGTGAAGTAATGAGATAGTTTTGATAGTTTTGCAGAATGTAATTCATCAGTAACTCAGAGGATAATGTTTAATGGGCTAATTTGTAAGAACCTATTTCAATAAAGCCAAACCTATAAAGGGTTCGTTTTTATCGCAATCTTCTCTACCTGGAATCAGTGCTGCACTGTCGCTTTTTCCACAGTTATCTGATTATTTGTTCCTGTTTGTCAGCACATTATAACCATCTATAAAATCAGTTTGGATACAGAAACCTTTTAAAAAATGTCAAGGTTAGTTAGATATTAATCAAGGAATTACTGTCTGATAACACCTGAAAATAATTGTTAGAACCAATTAAAAAGTTTTGAAAAATCTAAATACCGTTATTCCAGCATTGGTTAGCATGAGTTAGCATTGTAAAAGGACAAAGATCAATCTCTGAAGTTAGTTACAGAGATTAATCAGTGTGATTAATGAGCAAATGGGCATTTAGGCTGTATTAGCATTCATTCAAAGCATTCATTCAAAGCATTCATTCAAAGCTGGTCTCTTTCTTTACTCCACACCTGATAATTGTCCATGTGATGTTACAGCTCAACCTAAAACACATCAAGATGAACAGGCGTTCCCACGACAGTTGATATATGACAGAGATTGTTTGCCCAGAAACACAGCAGAAGTATTACTATTGAATTTGATTTATTGTGCTGCACTCTGAGCATGTTTGAGAACCCAGAAACGATGCACACTTTTACAGATCTGCTTTTCTGCTCCATGCAATGATCCAACAGTGTCAGTCATTCTCCTGAATTATGCTGTAAATATTTTGACATGCTTGCAGCTGTAAAGAAAGCACAAGTTGTGTGCAATGTGGGCCACAAACAAGCCAGCTGCTGTTCCTGCTGATTTTTTTCTTTTTTGCCCCCCAATATGCTGTGGACTATAGAGAAACATGTTCTTCAACTCTACCTCAGCTACTTGTCAGGAAGCTATTCTCCTGGGGGAAGACGGAGAGATGGTTGTCATAGCTGCAGGCTGGAGACCGCATGGCTGACAAGTGGAAGGAATCTCCCATTTCCTGCCTGAATCCATCGGCCTTTGATCGAGGTTGTGATGCTGCTCGTTACAAACTGCACTTAAATATTTAAAGAGGCCATCCCTGACTTTTGATGTGCAGACTTTAATGCAAATCACGCAGGAGATGCAGCTCCCAGCAAGCTCCGCATTACTTTATTCTTCAAAGCCGACATTTTTTCTTCCCAGTATTTTTAGTAAATTGAAAACTGAACTCTTCAACCTCCCTTTGAGGTTTCCTGCAGCCCTCTGAGCAGGGCGGGGAGTCAGCCCCTCTACCCCCACCATGCAAAGCCGTATGAACTACTCTGTTGGGTAAACATGTAATGTGGTTCCAGTGTAGACACAAGAAAAAGACCCTCACTGCACCACCCACGCCTGTTGGCTCTCCTCACTTTAATAGGACCTTATTATTGCAGTAATAAAATGCAGAGTTATGCTGGTTGCTATTATTGGACTGTTTTGTTCTTCCTCTGTTATTTTATAACAAATGATTCATGTAATTAAAGAGAGGACCATATGACTGATAATCAAGTGATGGACCCACCAGATCTTTCTGGTTTAAAGAAGCAAGCAAATATAAAACAAAGATTTATGTCTGTATGTCATAGAAACGTTTCAAAACATGTCTCCCTTTTTTGACATTACATGTCCCTACAGAACTGACACAATTTCCTACAGATTGATTGTGGATGAACCAACATTTTCTTCACCTGAATCAAAATAAAACTCTAATGAAATTGTTTGGACAAAAGAACCTTATTAGTAGGCCTGATAAAATGTGTGGCTCCATCGCTCCTTTTTAATCAATCTTCTATTAGGAATATTTGTGTCATTTTTGACAATTGTCTGATTTTGAATAAGCAAGTGATGAAGTCATGAAGTCCAACTTTTTTCTTTTGTGGCTTCTAGTAAAGGTTAAATGTAGCTCCTGTATCAAAGACTTTGAGAAACTTATTCATGCCTTCATTACGACATGCTTAGATTACTGCAACTCATCATATAAAAAATTAAACAAAAATGTGGAACAATAATCTTTACAGGACGCCAGATGATTGAAAACGCTGCAGGTAGACTCCTAACTTGGACTAGGACATCACCAGCCTCAGCTTACCAAAACTACTAACTATTATCAATGCTCTCTGTGCTTTGAAGGCAATATTATGACAGTAAAAATGGTGAATTTGAACAGCATTTCCTCTCCTCCCCGGCTTCACAATGATGCTGTTTTTCTTTTCTGAAAGTGTCCATCTGGTCTGGAGTGTGAACCGGAGCTAATGCCGTTCACTAATAGATCGATTTTACATCGTGCTTCTGAAAATGGACAGGGAAAAGGCAGCTTCCGTGTTTTAGTTAAAAAACTGAAAACAGATCATATTCGGAGAGACATGAATAAACCTGATTCATTCAGTGTTAAGGACAAGTATTGTTTGTGTTGTAGAACCTCTGTGACTAAAAAGTCAAAGTTTGATGTTTTGAGGCATGAACACATTATTTACTACTTTGTTAAACAACATTACATTAAGTTCCAATATGAGGATTTCTTTTTATTCTTTGCCATTTTAACAAAATAGTCAAAGTTTATTAAGGCTAACCCTCTCCTGTATGCTGTAACCAAAGGCTCATTCGTTCCCAATCAGCTCGCTGGTGAGCTGGATGGCCCGACTCAAACAACCGGCAGGACATTTCTTTTAGCAAAACTATTTATTTGGGTCGGAGAGAACACACACCTGAACTTCAAGCTTTTCTCACCACGCTAAAACAAATCTGAGCCAGGGCCGCAGTCATGCATAAACAAGAGCCCTCAAAGTGCTGCCACATTTTTACGCATTGATACCAGAAGGGAGGGAAAACAACATGACTCTGAGCGCTCCTGCTTCTGTTTTTGACAGTTAGCCTGCAGCTGCATGTGTCAACCATACAGGATGTGTAGAGTGGAGCGAGCTGGAGCTGAGCACACGCCTATACCACACTTACAGGGCAGGTTATTCTCAGCATAATCATCTCATTCTCAATTCTGAAAATTTTCCTGGGTCACCATTTACATAGGTCACCTTAAGTGCACAAGTCACAACTTCACAGGGGAAATTATATTACAACTCAATCCTGAAATTAAGAATTTGACCCTCATTAAGTGGGGCTACAGAATGGTGCAGTTCCTGTCCGGATTCTATTAACAGTCCCACATCAAGCCAGACAAAAGCCTGAAAGGAGATGAAAATGGTTCCTTGAAACAGAAGGAGTCAAAAGCAGCTTAGTGAGAGTAATTACAAGTATTGATTCCCAGCCCCAATAACAGAGGGAAAATCTGACCCTTGCATACTTTGTTGCTTTCCTATTAATTCCCTCTCAGTGTTTGCTTTTCCACAATATAAATGATTCATGAAGCAGTCGCCAAGCATTAGGAAGGAGCTTATTTTTATTGTCTCTGTTTACTTACTGTGAGAAATGGGGCAAATAATGTATAGCCTGAGCAAAAAATATGAAATGACTGAGGTTGAAGGATGTTCAGTCAGTTGTTTTTATTTGTAAAAACAAGTGACTGAACAACAATACAGAAACAAACATCTATTTTAACAGTACTACATTCTGGTTCCTTGTTAGCTCACTAAAAAGGAACATGCTACAAAGATATAAGTGTAAAGATTTATTGCAGGAAGGGGAGGAAAGGATGAATGAGCTTGACTTGGTCATCTGGTGAGAAAGCTGGTGAGCTTGGGAGATGAAGACTCAGCATTGGGTTATGGTCTTAAGGAAAATTTGTTCCATTTTATTTTCAAGAGGCCACATTGGGTTCCCAGGCAGAGCCTGCAACATCTTGATATGGGCTGACTAAGAGTAACAACTGAGTCTAGACTTTGCTCACGAGGGTGTGCAACATGGATATGCAACATGGATAGGCAACATGGATATGCAACATGGATATGCAACATGGATATGCAACATGGATATGCAACATGGATATGCAACATGGATATGCAACATGGTGTGCAACATGGATATGCAACATGGATATGCAACATGGTGTGCAACATGGATATGCAACATGGATATGCAACATGGATATGCAACATGGATATGCAACATGGATATGCAACATGGATGTGCATATTGGTTATGGTCTTTCAAGTTACAGGTTGATCTGGTTGTCAGTCAGGTGTTTACTGCAAGATCCTCTTTGCAGTCGGAAAACAGAATAAAAGCAAAAATCAGAATGATGCACTGGATGAACATCATAAAAACTCAACCTTGACTTAAGTGTATGTTTCACCTTTGTTAACCTCCACACAAGCATACATGGATCTGGAAGTTCAACTATACAGGATGTATAGAGTGGAGCTGAGCACACTCCTATACCAACTTATAGGGCAGGTTATTCTCAGCATAATCATCTCATTCGCAATTCTGAGAATGAAAACTGAGAATGTTGTCATTTCTGACTGAAAATTCAGAAGTTCTTAAACCTTTTTTTGCTGTAGACTGGTGTGATCCTCTCTGCAACCAAATCAAAACGTCAGATGAAGACCTGTTGTTTAAGAGAACTTTCTGTCTTCATCTGTTGGGAACCGGGCTTTGGCTCTTTGTAGAGGGGTTTTCTGTTTGCCTGCTGCTTCCCTCTCCATCCACTAGATGGCCCCTAGAGGCTGCAACACTTTGGAGGCACAGAGTATATGAGGTGCAGGCTTCCAGCACTTTGTTGCCTGAGTGTTTGCTAATTATGGTACTCTGCACCCCTCTGAGTTTGCTCTCTGTGTTTTCTCTGAAATGACTTCTAGTAATATATTTTTGTTGCCTCTCTCTGAGGTGTTTCCTTGGAATTACCCATGTGAAGGCCGAGGTCCTGGCTTTCTGGTTATCTCCCGTCATGACGCTGTGGATTGTTACCCACTGGTTGCCCGTGTTCCTGGCCTTCTGAATTTCTCTAATTCTACCTGAAGTTCTGCTTTCCGACAACCTCAAACTCACCATCTCTTTCTCATTGTTCTTCAGAATACAGATGACCCTGGTTGCCCGTTTCAAGGACAAGAACCACACAGTCCCACTTTTCATAATTGTTAAAATAAACTTTATCTGATCTGTTCTGCTGGTGGTGTTCTGTATCTGGGTAAAGAGACTGGGAGCCATCAAGACATCATCCTTCCATTGTCCCTTTGGGGAGAAATATGTTTCTCTTTACAACTTTTGATTTTTGACCACTCATTCAGGATAGATGACACAAGACAAACTCGATGCAGAAAGAGTATGGTCTAGTAGCACTGTCCAACAACAGAAACAATACCAAAAAATTCAAAAACAAAGGGCTAATTATTTAAAAAGTGAACAACCCTTATTTGGAGTGTATATACCAGTGATGTAGTACTCCAAACCGGTCTTGGTCTCGGACTCGACTGCATTTGGTCTCGGTCTTGTCTCGGGCGCTGAGGACTCGGGATTTTATTTCAAGACCAGTCAAGACCGCAACTGTAGAAATATCACTAAACTTACAGCTACTGTCCAGTTTATTTGTTAACATCTCTGTTTTCAGGGGATGCAAAACGCACTGATTAAAATCCAAAGAATAATGTGACTTACCAATTATGTGTTTCTGTTATCCCCCCCTCTTGACTCGGTCTTGATCTTGACTTGGTCTCAGACCCTGAAAGTCTTGGTTTTGTCTTGGTCTCGGGTTAGGTGGTCTTGACTACAGCACTGGTATATAGCCATCAATTACAAAGGTTTCAGCTTTATCTTATGTCATGTTCATGATGAGTCATTTCCTCATCAAAACACGTTTGAGACATCCTTGAATCTCCATGGCAACCATTCAGTGGTGCTTCTCATGCAATGCACCTCCAATTTACACAAAGCTCCGTCTTGGATTTGCGTTGTGCAGTGTTCAAATGCATTAATTTATTAACATTACTTGTAATACCAAATGCATCATTTAAGACAAGCTTCTCATAAATGATGGAGGCATTGGCTGTTGGAGTTTGCCCGGCAATTGGTGGCTTGCCAGTTCGATTCCTGGTCTACCTTTGAGATTTCAATTTGAAAGGTCATTAGACATTAAATTGATCACCAAAAAAGCTCAAGAAACCAAAATATCACACCAGAATTCTATCCTTTGTAAAAAAAAACAACAAAAAAAAACTTTTGTAGCCTGGTTTATGGTTTTACAGCGTAAATATAAATATCAGCAAAATTTGTAATTTTGGTCGATTAGTACTGTTAATGTTGGGTACTGGAGTTTTGGCCTTGTAGGGAGCTGTTTTTTCCACCAGGAGGAGCCATGAGGTTGCTGTCTGGTGGAGGGCGGTTCCCGCACACCTGTGTGTGATCGGCGTCACCAACGGCAGCATAAGAGGAGGGGTGGCCGGTCCTCCAGTGCCTGAGTGTTACTCAATTATAGTACTCTGACCCCTCTGACTCCTCTGACTCCTCTGACCCCTCTGACCCTCTGAGCATTTCTCTGTGTTCCCTGCAACCTGAACTTTCCTCTAACCTCCTCGCAGGTTTCCTGCCAAAGAGAATATTTCTGTTGCCCAAGATCATCAGATCCACATCCAAGAACCTCTGCTGGAAATTCATCTGGATCCCATCTGTGACTCCAGATGGGATCCACTCCTCGATCTCCAGACTGTGTAGTCCATCGTAATCGGCGTAATCAGCTTTGTCTCAGAACAAAATCACACATTACACCAAACATTGATCTGTTCAAAAATAACCTTTATTGATCTGATTTCTCCATTTCCTGTTTGAGTTCTGCATGTGGGTCAAGCGAGGAGCAACAATATAACAGCTCATTTTAGGGTAATTAACTGCTGGCAATATTATAGTGTTTTTCTATTAATTTTACCATTTCTAACGTGTTTTCTGCATTTTATAACTGTCAAAATTACTAGAAATATATGTTTATTGAGTTATGGTAATTCCATGTATTTTCTGCAGTAATATAATGCTTTGGATGTTACAGTCAATAACGGTTGGTATTTTACCAATTTTTGCCGTAAATTTACTGATCTGTTTTGCAGTGTTGACTTTCGGTAATTCCATGTATTTTCTATGGCAATAAAATGTTTTGGATATTATGCTCAGTAACTATTATGGAATACACTGCAAAAAAACTCAGAACATTTATGGTAAAATTTTACCATAAATGTTTTTTTTGCAGTGTATTCCATAATAGTTATGGGATGAGGACAATGCAAAGCAAAGACAGCCTTTGTTTTACCTAAATGCTGTGGTTGAGGGGCTGCTGCTCCTGCTGCTGCTTAAGACTGTAGACATTAGAAAAAGCAAAGGAGATATGGTTCCTCATTAAACAAGAGCTATTCAATTATGACATGTCTTAAATTTCATTTGTGTCTCACTAAAAAAAACCCTAATAATTAACTTATTGACCACTTGCAGATTGCTGTGAAGATCAAAAAAGCTCAGAGGGGCTACTAGCTGCTTTTCTATAATATTCTTCGTTCCCCAAAGATTCAGGCTTTTAAAATGGAGAGATAACATATACTTATGAACTCCTCTGCTTCTCAAAATCTACAGAAACTACATCATGTGTTTGTCTTTAGTTGCATTGACTCTGTAACAGAGTTCTCACAGCTCTGCCTAAAAAGTCAGACAGCTGTGCCCATTATCACTAAAACTTGGAAAACATCCTGTCATATAAATTGACATCAACAGCAGGCCTACAGTTTCCCTTACAAAAAGTATATTTAAAAAAAACAATTGTTGGCCATATTTGAATAGTGTGAGGCCTGGTTCTGCTCCTCCTCTCCATAGTTAAGAAACAGTCGACACACCGCTTGCTCATCACTTCACAATGTGCATCTCTGAGGTCAGAGGCTAAAAGTCATGTATCTCGCAGCCAGAATTTATTTATCCCGTTTAGTTTTATAAACAGCTACATGCTATTGTTGAAGCGCACAGCCAGGCCTCCGCACAATCAAAGGCAGCGTCAAGGAGGAAAGGGAAAGGAGTTGGTGCTCAAGCCCCTGTTTGTCTGCTCAGCCCTGCAAACAATAACGCAGCATCTTTATATAATGACACATTGCTAAATAATACTAAACAATGTTAACGGCACTCTTACAGTTTTCTTAAGATGGTTTGCCATCGTTAGGAGGGTTATGCTGTGGCATGGGACACCTTGAGTTTCTTTCACTGAAACTAAGGAGACAAGTTCAACTCCTGAAAATCAGCCAAGCACCATATTTGGGTTAGGGAAATGCAAACCCTGGAGGTCTGTAGCTATTGAGTCAGCAGAAGCTTAGTGATCAATAAATACCATGTGCCTCAGCATTTTTTGATATGAGTGGTGTTCCGATAACAGTATTGGGCCGATGCTGTGGCTGCCATCGGCGGCAGTTATACATTTCGGGTTAATTTTATGGTTTTACGTTAAAGCAGTGTAAAGTATTTTGTGTTTATTGAAGATTGTATGGATGTTGTCAGAGTGGAACCAGTGTTTGTGTTGTTTCTTTGGGGACATATTTTTGGTTACACGCCGCAGACAGAGGGCAGCATGTTTGTTTTATTTAATTGGCCTTGATGAGGCGTGCAACGTGGAAGAACCCTTTCAGGTTGAAGAGGCCAATGAGGTACGCATTTTCTGCATTTTGTTTTGTATAGTAATAAAATATTTGTTTTAAGTATTTGTTGAGTTTAGTAGCCACTGTTTAAAGGTAACATAATGTCTTTGTTTTTGTAAGCTAAGCCATTTTATTTTAAATGTTTGCTGTGAAATAGTTGTTTATTTATCTCTGTAAATATGTATTTTGTTGTATAGTTCTCACGGCATGGTCAATAAATGCCAGTAACCATCGAAGAACGCCTTGTGTCCGTTGTCTACCTGGAGGGAGTTATAGATGCAGTAGTACTTGTAAAAGCAAACCAACACCACTGTTCTAGATTTCCCTCCTGTGCTGCCCTGCGGTGCAACGCAAAGGAAAAACCAGGTGGTGGCGGTAAAACTCCAAAATATGCTGTCATTATCTACTTTCACCCACCAGTTTTTAATAATGGTGATGACGTTTAATTGCTTTTCATTTTCATTCTGTGTAATTAATAGTCAACAAGCTGAACAGATAATCCACATGGTGTCATCATCAAGCTGAATACTTTAACTTTTTCTCTACACTAATGTAGTTTGGGAAAATGTAACATTTCATCAACTGAAGTGATCAGAAGTCAAAGGTCACCTGATCCTGAACACACTGCCCTCAGCAATGGTTCAGCTGCACCTCTTCTTTAAAACGGAAAGTTTTTTTTATCTTCTTTCTGATTTTATTTGAGTAATAGTGGTATTTTAATTAAATAATATTGTTTTATTTTTTTCTTAATGTTATAGTATTGCTGTTTTATTTGTGTTGTTTTTCCACTCTTTGTCACCCAAGAACAATTTTACCACATGTGATATTATTAATTTTTGTTGGATTTGATTTGGTTGTTTTTCCCACAATATGATTTCAATATGTCTCTGGAAAACATTTATTTTGCTTTATTTCTGTTGTCACTGGTAGAAAAGTTCTTCATCTCCAAGTTTTTCTTCTGTCCTCATAATTTGGCTTAGAAAATAAAACCTGGTTCAAGATATTAAATAGAAGATAGAAAAAGTCAGGCGTGAAAAAATAACCAGCACGAAAATATAAGGTTGTAGAGAATTGTGTATTGAAAAATACAAAAAATTGCAACAATGTAGATGTTTTTTAGTGAAAAAGTGCTACAGTGTAAAGAAAAAAAAGAAAAAAATGCACTAATTGCTCTACCCCATGGCCTCCTTACCTGCTTGGGTTACCCTGCTTCTATTATTGTATTGCTGCTCTGGAGAAAATAGTCCAAAGGGGAGAAGGAACATTATTTTTTTGAGGGAAAAAGTTTTGAAGAAGAATTTGAGAAGAATAACCCACATCTCATCAAAGACAATGGCAAAATGGAAATTTCTCATGACATTATTGGGAAATCAAGCAAAGATATAAATAAATAATGCCTACCAAATATTTTGAAATAGTTTAAAATATTTACAAAGCAAAAAACAGTAAATACATTTTAATGAAGTAATATATTTAATATTTTTTGTGGTGGACTCTGCCACCTCCTGGCCTGTACAAGTAACTACATTTGGCTGAAATCCTCTGAATCTGTAATCGTTTCTGTTTTGCAACACTGCAGCGACACATTCAATCTCTCCCAAAGGCATAATTTGATGTGATAAAAAGAAGTGCAGGAATGCTGTTCTTTTATAATTCCAAAGTATTGTTCCAATACGTTTTGTAGATACTGTGATAAGTTCATACTATGTTTAATGAAGGTCATAATCTTATTTTGTAATCTCATTTTGATCCATGCCACTTCATGATGCAATCTGACACATGAGGATAGCTTTTTTTTTCTTTTTTTAAAACCATTTAAACAAATTTGTTGATTCTGTTGTTCCTGGACTACCAACCAATCCAGGTCATGGCCTCACACATCACAACACAGCTGGGTCAGCCTATATCTTCAAATTCAAAACCAATTCAATTCAAAATTACTTTATTGATCCCAAAATCAAAAAATGAGAACAATTAGACATGTCTCTGCTCTGCAGTTTCATTTCTTTCAAAGAAGCAATTCCAATTAAAAGCACACCAGGCCAGTTAAACCCTAACCCAAGGACACAAACGATGGGTGGAGCAGGAATCGAACCAACGAGTTTGTAAAACATTGAGGCAAAAACAGGATGAACTCCTACTCCATGTGAATTACATGTGACTTATATTACATTGTAGTTGCTAGTGAACAACCACTTTGGCTTAAAGACTATAAGGTCCTAAGTTCTTCCTTTTAGCAAGCAGATACAATGTTGTTTTCACATTCTTGTAGGAAACAAAAAATGATTATTGTTAATCAGTTGAAGAGTATTATAAGTTCATCTGCTTGAGGTCACAGGGTGAAGTGCTTGCTGCCATGGAGACAGGCATGTTTACTCACAGGCTTGATTACCATTCCAAGAGGCAGCCTCACAATGCTTATTCACTGTGGAAATGTGACCTAGATTTTGTCAGAGAAGCTGTGCTTTGAAGTTTGAAATTAGACCAGGGAACTTTTATTCTTCCTTTTAGAAGGAAGGACCTTATCAAACACATTTTTCCCCACTTAATTCTAAATATCAAAGCTTTTGAAGACTCAATTAGCCACATCTTGACTGTTGTCACAACACTGCAGGGCTCTTCGATTTAATAGAGGTACAAGGGCCCCTGACATAAACAAGCTTCTGAAGTTGTTTCACACAGCAGCATATTTCATGTATTCCTCCTTCTTGTTTGTTAAGTGCTGCTGCTGCTGCTCTGTGAATGTCATAACATGGCAACATAAACCGTGAAATATTTTGTGGCTGGGAGCTGCATAAAACCAATTTGTTAAAGGTAGAGCCGGGCAGACAGATCTAAGCTCAGGAGGGTGAAAGGAAAGCCCAGCATGAATATTTTCAAGTTGTTTGTGCAAATAATCTTTTCTGAATTCTGTAGTTACATCAAAACATATTTGAAAAACTTTTATATCAAAATATGACTATGAATACATCTTAAAATTCAATTCAAAAGTACTTTATTAATCCCAAGGGGAAATTAAATGTTAATTCTTCAAATAATTATGTTGCGTCTCTTGCAAGATGCATGTCCAATAGTTTTCAATAGTTTCGAAAGTCTGAAGTCAAAACAATCCCGTCAAATTTTACCAACTTTTATGTTAATAAATGAAATTAATATGTCAGTTAAGAGTCTAACGGCCTCATCCATAAAGCGTGGGTGTGCACAAAAAATATGCATATTTTACGCGCAAGTCAGCATGTATAAAAATGAACTTTGCGTCAAAGTTTGCGTAAATATACGCACACTGTGCGGCAGCCAGGCAAACTTTTTCTGTTGACAATATCAAACTACAAAGCGTCAGAAATCTGGCGACATTCAGTTATTTAGACCAAGAAGCATCAAACCCTATGTTCTTTCATGATTTTAATATTTTATTGTTTAGACGTAAACGATGAAACTGAGCCGCATTTTTCGTCAAACAACAACCTAACACGCACACAAAATAAAGAAATTAAAAATGAAAGTATGTGAAAACCTCACCTGAATGTAATCAGTACTTTTCCACAGTTTGTCTCATAAAGAGTGGTCTGCGCATGAAATGCATCTATGGGGTCATTTCATTCTGACTGAAAAGAAAACAGGATTGGATCAGCAGATGAACTCCAGACAGGTTTGATTATTTTTAAGGTGATCAAGGTGTGCATAATCACACGTATTCAAGTAGCTGCACGAAGGTGAGCAGCGTAAATGGAAGGATTCAGAGCGATTGATCATATTGACCAGCTGAGAAATGTTGATGATGGTTTATTAGCGTTTAGATTGCCCGGACTGATCATCCTGGATCTATGAGCAGAACTTAAAGAAGGAGCCGTGCGGTACCGGTACCGGTACCGGTCCAGCTGCAGTCATCCTTCAGTGGAGCAGAATGCGCCTTTATGGACAAAAAACATCTCTACTCTGTAAATGTCCAACTTATACACATGATTCTACTACTTAGGAGAAATGTCCGCTTTCCCACTCAGTGGTTCTCTGTCTGTCTTTAAATCCCGCCTGAAAGCTGCTGTCCAATCAGGCAACCTCCTCCTTTAACTCGCGCGCCACAATCCAAGACATGCGCAGTGTTGATCTCAGAGCGGGAGAACATGTCCGTCTGATCGTCCGCAATAAGCGCTGAGCATCAGGGAGTCATTTCTCACGATGTAAATATGGCAGTGGAGTACAGGAAAGAAAAAGAGCGCGACAGAGAGCTGATGAAGAAAATATCCAAGCTAACAGAATTTTTTAAAACCTCATATTGGACATGGAACAGAACTATAATTCTTCTCTGCTTCTCAAAACGTTAGCCTGCTAAGGTACCACCAGAACCGGGAGCGCTGTCTGATCTGCGTCCAAACAGGCTAATTTATCCCGCAACCACTGCGGCTGTGTTTGGCCTTCATGTGTATTTAACGATGCGTTGAAACGGGATTCCTGACCGGAAACCCGCAACAGAACGACTGAAAGAGCAAGAAAACAGAAATGAGCAAGAAAACTGCTGCTTCTGTAGCAATCAACATGTCAAAAACTGAAAACTGAATAAGTAACTTCTATGTAATGAATCCTTGTCATGGCAAACTTTGTATTTTTCAATTACATGATTCTGATTCCACTGCTGTTCCTGAGTTGGTTGGCATAAATGCGTGTCCTACTGACTTTACACATAGATGATGTGTCTTTAATATAGCAAAACATTTTTTAGGTCTGTTTGGTGAATAGGGTGACCATCACAATTACTGGATTCTATAAAAGGATTCAAGAGAGAGCAAAGCGAATTTCTCTTTTATATTGGCCAATAATTTCATTTAATTAATTGTCACTGTAGGGGCCATGTTTAAAATTTAACAAACGTTGACTCCTGTGTTTTATGATATATTTCATCCTATTTGATGATTTTTTTTTTATATTGCCACGTTCTACGAACAAATGATGCAATTTGTTCAGGAAAAAAATGTAGAAAAACGGGTGGTTGTATTTTTTTCTTTTTCTCAGTCTGTCAGCTTAACATCACACGCGGACTCGTTGCCATGGCAACAAGCAAAGATTAGTTCAAGTGCATCAGGTATCAACAATACAAAACCACAAAAACATTTCCCACACAAAAGTGAGTAAAAACACCAAACAGAACATTCTGTCAGTTGCAGGTTTATGTTTTTAAATTTTTGTTTTGAATCATTAGGAAGTGATGCCCTGAGCACTAGCAGTAATTGATTAGCTAACTTAAACACAGTCAGCTCTCCTGATTATCTGTCAGAAAATCTATGTGGGTCGCTTTGTTTTAGTGTTAATTGAACCGAAATACTCAGAACAGCTTGACTGTCCCCATCAGGTCAAAGTTGGAGGGGACAGCCTATGAGGCAAACTATGTACTAAGTAACGTGTTGATGACCTCATTGTTTATGACATTTCTTCTCTGTCAGGTTTACATATGTGTCCCCTCCAATGATAAACTCTTTCCTACACCCAGGTGTCCCTCTGACAGAAGTCACTGGCAGCTCATTGTTTATGGACTCAGAAAGATTTTTTTGCCTGTCAATGTCACCAATTTTTATTGAGCTTTCATATATGTATTTACAGGACTTTTTTCACATAATATATTTTAATTTATTTTCAGATACATAATTTCCTTTTGCAAATGCATAAACACAAAGCTTTAAACTTTTATAGTCACTTGGAAGAAACTTAAGGCGTGAATCAAACATTTACCGCAGGTGCGCTTTTATTTTGAAGGGCGCCGTAACGCCTTGTTCCGTCGCGCATCGTCAAAATCGAGTGGGGGCTGGCTTTACTGCAGTTCTAAAAAATATTTTTATGGGACGGATATATATATATATATCCCCTCAAACTTAAATTAAAAATACTAGACTAATTTAACTTTTATATATTTTAATTAATTAAAATGAACCTGCATGATATATTTTACATCGTTTTGTTTCTTCTCTCCAACAGAGGCTCCTGAGCAATTCATTTTGCTCATTCATTCATGTGTTACGGTTTCATCCGGAAGTGTTGCACGCTGTCGGCTCTCCACTGGCAGCTTGGAGTTCAACTTTTGCCTCCATATGGAGAACTTGCAGCCATTAACGTCTCAGTAAGCAGACTTTGAGGGTAGCAGAGGGAGAACGGTGTGCTTGTTTCTGCGGTTCCCTCCGAGCAGAGGCGCAGCGGAGCGGCAGCAGAGCCCGGTCCCGGTCGCGGTCTCGGTCCCGCCCCCGCTGTCTGTCCGTCAGTGTCACCGTCACATACTCAGTACTGTACAGCCGCGCGCGACTTTTAGCTCCCGAGTGCTTCTTTTTTTCTCCCTGCCACCCTCGCAGCTTCAGCACCGCGACAATGTCCGGATACTTCAGCCTGTCGGACTGCGACGTCATCGGCTTCGACCTGGACCACACGCTGTGCCGCTACCATCTGAAGGAGACCTCCAGGGTGAGTCCCGCTCTGCTGGTGCCCAGAGAGCGGCTGCTGGGACGCGTGTCTGTCGGAGCGCTGGGGGCGGCTGTGCTTTGATGCGTGTGCGTGGTGAAGCGACACTGCAACTGCTGCAGTCACTTTGCGTGACTCACAGGTTGGAGCGTTGGCGTCTCGTGTATGGGTGACTTTGAATCCACCTTAGGCCGAGCTGGAGCCCGAACCTAACCCTCTGTGATGAGGCGTTTGCTGATATTTTGACTCCTGCAGAGAACAGCTGGAACATCGCAGGTTCTGTTTGTGGCCTATGGTTTAACCAGGCCTGGGGTCCATTTTCACCCTGTTTCGCACAGATTCTGGTGCATCTTGTTTGCATTTTGTGGAAAGACAATGATGCCAAATAGACCTTCTCAGTGACATCCTTGAAAATGTCCCCAATGCATGAGAAATAGAATTTGTAAGATGACCATTTTTGCCTAGAAAGGATCATATCGACTCATTCACTGTATGCAAGCTCAGAATGTAATAAGTAGGTCTGGACTGGAGTTATCATGTATTTATTTTGATACTTCTTCTGCACATTGTTTTGCTCTTTAATCACTCATATGAACAACTTCTCACATTCAGGAAGAGCATTGTGGTTTTCGTCCTGGCTGTGGAACACTGGACCAGCTCTCCACCCTCAGCAGGCTCCTGGAGGGTGCGTGGGAGTTCGCCCAACTGGTCTACATGTGTTTTGTGGACTCGGAGAAGGTGTTCGACTGCGTCCTGTGGGGGGTCCTCCGGGAGTACGGGGTTCCGGGCCCTTTTATACGAGCTGTCCAGTGAGAGTTGGACTCCGCCAGGGCTGCCCTTTGTCACTGATTCTGTTCATTACTTTCATGGACAGAATTTCTAGGCGCAGCCAGGGTGTTGAGGGGATCCGTTTTGGTGGCCTTAGGATCACATCTCTGCTTTTTGCAGATGATGTGGTCCTGTTGGCTTCATCAGGGCGTGATCTGTAGCTCTCACTGGAGCGGTTCGCAGCCGAGTGTGAAGCGGCCGGGATGGGAATCAGTGCCTCCAAATCCGAGGCCATGGTCTTGAGCTAGAAAAAGGTAGAGTTTCTTCTCCGGGTCAGGGGTTGTCCTGCCCCAAGTGGAGGAGTTTAGTATCTCAGGATCTTGTTCACGAATGAGGGAAGAAGGGAACGGGAGATCGACAGGCAGATTGGCGCAGCGTCTGCAGTGAAGCGGGCGCTGTACCGGTCCGTCGTGGTGAAGAGAGAGCTGAGCCAAAAAGCAAAGCTCTCGATTTACCGGTCGATCTACGTTCCTACCCTCATCTATGGTCATAAGCTTTGGATCATGACCGAAAGAACGAGGTCCTGGATACAGGCGGCCGAAATGGGTTTCCTCTGTAGGGTGGCTGGGCTCTCCCTTGGAGAGAGAAGCTCAGTCATCTGGGAGGGACTCAGAGTAGAGCCGCTGCTCCTCCTCATCAAGAGGAGCCAGTGGAGGTGGCTCGGGCCTCACCAGGGTCAGGATGCCTCCTGTACCCTGGTGAGGAGTTCCGGTCCCACCGGGGGGAGGGGAAGACACAGGACACGCTGGAGGGACAATGTCCCGAGGCCTGGGAACGCCTCGGGATTTCCCCAGATTCTTCCCAGCTGGCCCAAGTGGCTGGGGAGAGGGAAGTCTGGGCCTCCCTTCTTAGGCTGCTGACCCCGCGACCCCACTCCGGATAAGCGGAAGAAAATGGATGGATGGATGGATTGAGCAACTCCTGCAAGCTGATTTTCAGATGTTAAAATAACTGTTGACGTCAGATTCAGCAACTATCAGTGCGTTAAAGGCCAGTATCATGTAAAATCAACTTTACATCATGTTATGATGTTATTCCCTCATCAAAAACATGCCTGGCGTGTTAATAGGATTCTTTCATGCATGTTTGAGAAATCCTTTAGTCTCCTATAGCAGCCATTTAGCTGTAAAAAAAACCGGCTGGCTGGACCTACGTACTATCTTCAAGGTGCAGCTCTTCCTTGGATGTGCAGTTTCCAAGCTTCCACCTCACAGAGCAACCCTCCTCTGTGAGAGTTGAGTGGCTCCCCAACTTAGCTCTGTCAGACTAGCCAGCAGCAATTAGCAAACACCCAGTGGAACTGTGCTTCTGATGAGCTTATTATACAAGTTACTTTTCAGTGCAAAACAGCTACTATCACATAGCATTCTTCTACAGAGAACACTGCAGAAAGTTTTAATCAATTATTCTTCTCCTCCCTGCCTTTATTCTGTTACCTTGCAGATGAGTTGGTAGATAACGTCCATTCTAAAATTTCAGACATCATTGATTCCGTTGCTCCCATTAAAGTGACGATTATGAGTTTGTGTTGATTTCAGCGGTTTATGAGGAGTTTTCGACTAAACAGGAGACAAGGTCGCCGTACTTGAAAAATACTCCTCCTGTTTCATTGTCCTGTACGTCAAGGCATGGCTCTAAAAACAAAAAAAGGTCATAAAATATTCAAAATAACTTTACAAAATAAGTGTCACAAAATAGTACACTAGTATGTAACAAATAAATGACAATAAAATCAATCTTGAATAAATAAACAAAAAGGTAAAAATACATTTTTCAAAATAATTTGTTTCATTATTTCAATAACATCATGTTGTTATTGATGTATTTTATAAAATATTTATTAATAACAGTATTTATTTCTTTTGAATGAAAAGGTTCTCCATTGCAAGGCATTACTGTGCCCTCCTTTATGAGTGCTTTTCAAAGATAAAATCGCACCTTCAGTTCAGGTTTGATTCACACTTTAAGTTGCTTTCCAGCAGCTATTAATGTTTTAAGTCTTCAAAGGAGGGCACTGTAATGTCTTGTGCCGTCGTCAGCTGGAGGGACGATGTTTCTCGGCTGGCCTGGGAACGCCTTGAGATTCCCCCGGAGGAGCTGGACCAAAAGGCTCGGGAAAAGGAATTCTGGGCCTCCATAATTAGGCTGCCACCCCTAAGTGTCACAAAATAGTACGGATAATCAGAAAAAGACGGATGGGTGGGCATTAAATCTGAATCAAACTCTTTGATTTTGTAATGTGATAAAAGGTTAAAGAAACGTTTAAGAAGCATGAATGCTTTTGTAAAGGAATTCATTAGCCTTACAAGTGCATTTTTGCACAAGTCTGAAGTGTTTTCATTCAAAAGTCAACTTTATTGTACACTTCAGTCCCCACATGTCATCTTATGCTAAAAGACGAGATGTTTAGAAATCGTGTAATCATCGCCCGGCTGAAAGCGAAAACTAGGAGCTTGCCAGTTTTATTCCTACCTCGGACTAAGACGTGATAAAAATGTCATGATAAAAATGATAGAGTGGTGTTGTCAGCTGCTTTAAAGAATTGTGTTGTTCCATTCTGGGGTACATATTCGTATTACATTTATTTATTTCAAGACTGTGCTGTCCACTTTCTGACTTCCTCTTTCTTGTGTTTACAGCTCATCTATGAGAGCTTTGCCAGATATCTGGTGGAGCACAAGGGATATGACAAGGACCTCCTGAATCTGACACCTGCTACCTGGGATTTCTGGTGAGTGTCCTCTTGCAGAGGTTTTTAGCTTGCAGGGGAACCTGGCACACACGTATAGAAAACCAGATGGATTTCAAGATTACAGGTGCATTTCAGTTCATAGATTCACCACACAGGGTGGCACAGCCCAAGATTCCTTTCAATTAGATTTAGGGATGCACAATATTTAGACACAAACATCGGTATCAGCCAATAGCAGTCCTTTTGTAACATTTTTGTACAGGTCTGAAAAATAAAATGGAGCCGATATTAACAACCGATATTTATTTCCATGTTGTTGCTTTTTGTTTCTGGACGGGAAGGGAGGGCAGGTCATGTGGTATGTGTTTGGTCATGTGACAGTGATGCAGCGAAGTATTGTGGGGAGTTTACCTGAAGCAGAGAAGCAGTGGTGATGTCAGTGGAACATAATATATACAATATCAGCTTTTGATATTGCAGAGGTTTTGGAAATGTTCATATTGGTGCATTTCTAGTTAAATTAGATGATTCAAATCTAAAGCTCTGTTACTTAAAGAATTTGAATATTATATACATTTAGATTTAGTTTTTCTATATTGCAGCAGTTTACAACAACTGCAGGTTCAAGGCACATTACAAGACAGACAGGATTATTTAAACACAGAAATAGTATGTAGAGCTCGTCTGGTGCTTGTTTGTCTCAAGTCACACAATGGCCACCACAGGAAATGTAAAGCCCCCTGATCCAGCTGTCGAATTATTCAAATCCTGTTTAAATGTGTTTAATAAAATTAATAGATCCTTTTGTTACCTGGGTCTAACATAATGTTTTTAAAGTAAGTGTTGGCTGACTACATTATGCACAAAGGAAAAACAGCCGTCATGTTTGAATGGCTGTCGAATCAGTCGAATGAAAAATGTGTTTATGTTCAGTATTTGAAAATAGTGTTTCAAACCCTTAAAGCTTTTTTGTTACAATTTTCTGAACAATCACACAGAAAATTAGCCAATAACAAAATTTAGGTGACTTACACAAAGATAATTATGTCAAAAACAATTTTTTCCACACATTTGGAGCCAGATGGTGAAAATGCTCACCTTTTCCACATATAAAAATGATGTTGTTAACAAAGTAGGATGTATGAAATGGTTCATATAGTTTTCATCACCATTTGGGAAAAATATTTTTTTTGCTCTTTTACTTGTTTTAGTTGGAAATATTTTGAAATACTGTGCTGACAACTTTTTTTTTTCATTTGCACTTTAAAGAATAGGGTGAATACACACAGACGCATCTACTGATGCCGAAGTAGAACTGATTCACTTTCTGAATGGAGTTTAGTTTGGTTTCTCCTCAGACTATTATGTAGTCTCAGGTGTAAGCAAATTTACTGCTATTCAGTAAATTTGCTTACAATTTAGTCCTTTAATAAATAATGGCAATAATTATCATCATTTGATAAAAGAATAAAAAATAATCAAGTCTCTAGAACATAAAACATAATATATTGATATATCTGCTAAACACCTGCAAAATGCTCATATAATCTTGTACAATAACCAAACTTCCTACAAATAGCAACATACTACTGTCTATGAGATGTCTGCTCGATCATCTCCTAGACGACCTAGCAGCTGACGATGAAAAGCTGCTTTTGTGGCAGCTTTTCCTGACAGATCCCTTCATATGTCCAAACAGCAGCATTAACAATCTTTTTATTCACTCCTAGTTTGTCTGTGTGTGTTTTTGATTCTTGCAGGATCCTGACTGTAGTCGTCCTCCTAGTTTACATTTTAGTAGAAAAGCCAATATGCTGCCATGTTGCTGCCACCATCCGATGACAGATCTAGACAAGTGTTCAGCTATTTTTGTTTCCTTGCATTATTTGTGTTCATTTCTTGTAAAACCAGATCACTAACTGTTTTTGGATTGTTAAAATCATATTCCTAAATCAAAAATGCCCAAAATATTGAAAGATGTTCATAGTAATGAGATGATACCTTAAATCTCAGCTTGTTCCTATTTTTAAATTGGCATTTTGTTTCCAGTTTTAAGGGGTTGGTGGTGGATTTGGAGGATGGAAACATTGTGAAGTTGGCTGAAGATGGCACTGTTTTAAGGTACGCTTATTTGTCATAAAATGTATGCATAGTTCCCAGTGAATTTTGAAAAGTATTTCTGGATGTTTCTTGCTTTAATAGGGCAACACATGGAACCAACGACCTCAGCACAGAAGAACTCCTGAAACATTATGGGCCAAAACGGGAGTGGAAGCACTTCAATAACCTAAACTCATCCTTCACAAGATCAGGTGGGATGGTTATGTCATAATGTATCTTTGAATGAAGGTCCGTCAGTATGTGACCCACAGCTTTCCTGTCAAACCTTAGATGTTCTATCGTTCACCTCAGTCATAGACGTTTCTGCTTCCA
Organism: Phalloptychus januarius; assembly: GCA_902982915.1. Classification (NCBI taxonomy): domain Eukaryota; kingdom Metazoa; phylum Chordata; class Actinopteri; order Cyprinodontiformes; family Poeciliidae; genus Phalloptychus; species Phalloptychus januarius. The sequence goes on from CADWAE010000127.1 coordinate 1,297,851, forward strand.
CAAGCTTGTCTTCAATCAAATCAGGACATGCTGCTGCTCCCTTTTCCTCCCCCTCCCACTTTTCTGCATCTAGAAGTCAGGTGAAGCGGCAGCTGAAGGCTGAGCCAGAATAAGTCTGCAGGTCCACATGGTGTCAGCCCAAGAGTCCTGAAGGCCTGTGCAGAGCAGCTCTGTGAGATTATGCAGCACCTCTTCAACCTCAGCTTAACACAAGAGAAGGTTTTGGTTTTGTGGAAGATATCCTACCTGGTTCCAGTACGAAAGAAAACTCACCCATCAGTCGTCAATGACTACAGACCTGTTGCCTTCACATCCTTCATCATGAAGGTCTTGGAGAGACTCCTGTTGGCCCACCTGAGTAAGCAGTGAAGCACATCTCAGGACCCCTGTAGTTTGCTTACTGTTGTGGAGTTGGAGCTGAAGACGCTGTCATGCGCTTGCTTCAAGAAACTCACCATCATCTGGGCAAAGCAGGCGGCACTGTGAGGATCATGTTCTTTGATTTCTCCAGTGCATTTAACACAATCCAGCCTGATCTGCTCTGTGAGAAACGCCATACAAAACAGGTGGAGGCCTCAACAATCACCTGGATCTGATTACCTCACAAACAGACCACAGTTTGTGAGACTGAAGGACTGTGTGTTTAACAAGGTGGCCAGCAACACAGGAGCACCATAATTTCTTTTCACTTTAGACTTCCAGCACAAGCCCAACTCAGATGACTCTGCAGTTGTTGGTTGGATCAGAGATGGACAAGAAGCTTTGTGTCTTTGTGTGGGAACAGTCGTCTTATCTTGAATGTAAACAAAACAAAGGACAAGGTTGTAGATTGTAGGAATATAAATACCTTGGAGTTCATCTGGACAACAGACTGGACACAAACAGAGAAGCCAATGATAAGAAGGGACAGAGGAGACTTTACTTCTTGAGGAAGCTAAGATCCTTCCAGGTTTGCAGCAAGATGCTGCAGATGTTCTATCAGTCTGTTGTTGAAAGCACCATCTCTTCTTCATCTGTTGGGGCAGCAGCATCAGAACCAGGGACTTAAACAACTTGATAAAAAGTCTGGTTCTGTTCTGGGGACGAATGTAGAACCTGTGGAGATGATGATGCAAAGATGGATTCTTTATAAAATCAAGAAAATTATAGACAACCCTGGCCATGCTCTTCATAAGACTATCTTATGAAAACAGAGTGTCTTCAGTCAGAGGCTTCTTCAAATTCACTGCAATAAAGACTGCTACAAGATATCTTTCCAACCAACAGCCATCACTATCTACAATAACTCTTTGAAGAATTTGAATTAATATGAGTTACACAACATTTAATTTCTCTTTGGAGTAAAGTATTTTTGAATGACTTGGAATGGAATAACTTTAATTGTTACTTGTGTATTTTTTGCAGCAAAATACTACTTCTATGACAATTACTTTGATCTTCCTGGGGCTCTGCTCTGCGGAAAAGTTGTGGACATGTTACACAAGGTAATTTGGGTTTTAATAACTCTAGGGATTTATATCTGTAGATCCATTTTTTAAGAACAAATCTGAATAGCTTTGTATTTTTGTTCCTATTTTTAACAGCGGGGAAATGAGGTGAACTCCAACTTTTGGAAAGACATGTTGGCTGCCATTGACCACAATTACAATACATCTGCATTCAAAGGTACCCAGTTTATCTTAAGCATACTCATAGTTCAATTAATGACAAAAGAGGAAACAAACTCAAAGATATTTTTTCAAAGTCGTACTTTTATTCCTTGTTTTTCTCAGTAAGTGGTACATAACTTAACACATCCAATGGGATATAGTTACAAAAAAGCAGTTTGAAATTCTCCTCCAATGTTCTGTTCGTAGTCACAGTGCTGGTGTACATGTGCTGATCTGTGATAACATATATTAGATCAGTTTTGCATATCTTTGTTTGTAAATTTAAAGGAAATCCTTAAGCAAACAGGAATAAAAAAAACACAAATAAAAAAGTATCTGTAAATGTTCCAGGAAACTGTAGAGCACCACTTAAGAAATCTTCCAATATCATTCTATTTGTAAGGCACAGAGTGAATGGGGAACAAGGATACGTTTGAGGCCTAAATCTTTAGGAAAATGGTATCTCGGTTCATTGAGTAAATTTAACCCTTGTCGCTTTGAGTGAGGTTGGTAAATGGTAAACAGATTCACAATCTTTATTTCAATTTGTGTAAACTGATCTATTTCTCTGAGCAGTTTAATGTTGTTTTTTGTAAGGTTTTGAGGTTTACAGGGATTCATTAAATCACGTTGAGGCGATCAAGAATCCAGAGAACCCACAGTGAACATTGTCAGCAGCAAATATACCATTGCTCTCCTCATCGGGAACTTGGACATAGACTCTGTCCCCTGGGTGCAGCATAAAAACAGCACTGCCTGCCATCTGATCCAAGAAGCCCTTGTTGTATTCATCATAGATGAAAACCGTAGGCTCCTCGTTTTTGTAGAGGGCCACCAATGCATTTGCACCATTGACATGCACGTGGAAGCTAAAATAGTAAAGACCTGGGATCTGACAGGTGAACACACCACTATGGGGGTCATAGTGGTTCTCTCCATTGTAAAGAACCTGGTTGAATGCAATAGGGCTTCCAGCAGGGGGGTAGGCCATGGTCAGCACTGCACTAAAGGCAGACATGGGAGCCTTCATCACTTCGTGAGGCATCACAACCTCGTGGGACTTGATTGGCATGCTCTTTTCATGGTGGTAAACCATCTCTCCTGGGGGACCAGGTGGACCAGGAGGACCAGCAGGACCAGGGAGACCATCATGGCCTCTCTGACCTGGAGGTCCTGGGGGACCCATAGGACCAGAAATTCCCTTAGCTGTCAGGCCTGCTGGACCAGGTGGACCTGGGAGACCTGGGTGTCCCTTAAGTCCAGGGGGGCCTGATGGACCAGGGGGCCCAACTGGTCCTGATTCTCCTGGCAGTCCAGGTTCACCGCTTTTACCCGGTGCCCCTGGGGCCCCTGTGTGTCCTTTAAGTCCAGGTACACCATTTGCACCAGGACTTCCTGGAGGGCCACCATGGCCTTGTGAACCCTTTGGACCCTGCGCTCCATTATGGCCTGGAACTCCTGGGGGACCTACTGCACCAGGAACACCTGGTTTTCCAGAAAAGCCTTGTGCTCCCTGCTCACCCTTGGATCCTCTTGGCCGCTGGACACCTGAAATCCTCTTGCACCCTGTGGACCAGCTGGGCCAATAGGACCAGGAGAACCTGGTTGACCAGTAAATCCAGTTGGGCCTGGCTCTCCTTTCTGACCAGTGGTTCCTGGACTTCCTGGAGCTCCCCTGGATCCTGGAATTCCGGGTTCACCAGTCTTCCAACACCTGGCATGCCAGGGGAGCCAGGTTGACCAGCAGGTCCCTGTGGACCTTTGGGTCCCATAGGCCCTGGTGTACCTGGGGTACCATTCTGGCCTGGTTTTCCTGGTGCTCCTACACCTGGAGGTCCAGTGTGACCCTTAAGACCTGGCAAACCCATTGGCCCAGGGGCACCGTCCCTTCCTGGCATTCCAGCCTTACCAGGTTCTCCTGGATAACCAGGGGAACCAGGCGTGCCAACTCCAGGTTTGCCAGGCATGCCAGATGGGCCCATTGGCCCAGTTCCACCTGGTGGACCATGGGCCCCGGGAACACCAATGCCTCTCTCTCCTTTTGGACCAGGAACACCAGGGATACCAGGGTGCCCCTTCAAACCAGGTTCTCCTCTGTGACCCATTGGACCCGGAAGCCCTGCTGGTCCAGGTTTTCCAACAGCTGAAAGTCCAGCAGGTCCAGGGGTTCCAGGTGTACCGGGGGCACCTCTTGGTCCCATTGGTCCAGTTGCACCGTTTAATCCTCTTTCACCAGGTGCACCAGGGATTCCGGGTTTTCCAGGAGCACCTGGGGTACCAGGTTTTCCAGCCTGAGAGAGGCCAGGGGCTCCAGGTGGTCCTGGTGGGCCTCGAGGTCCGGTGTGTCCAATACCCCTCTCTCCAGGAGGTCCAGATGGTCCCATTGGTCCTGGCTCACCTGGAGGTCCTGGAGGACCTTGTGGTCCTGCAACAGCTAAAGAATAAACGAAAAACAACAAGGCATTAGTCTGGTGGTACACCAATTCTTCCTGTTTTGTTTTCATCCTTTGAATATTTTGTGCAATATTTCATTACACAAAATAAACATGGTGATAATAAAAGAATCACCAACCACTTTGTCCAAGGAATTAATCTGGTCAAATGGAGATATATTTTGCGGGTCTTTTCATGTGTCGAAACCTTTGACTTTTAGTGAAACAACTACAGCACATCTTGAGAAAAACACCACTCCCTATGATTATGAAGAGGGTTGTGATGATGGCTGTATTTTTCTTCACCCCACAACCTTCATAGGAAAGCTGATATCACCAACCAGCTCACAAGTTCTTGTCTATTGCAGCTCCATGCACCTGCACTGAAAATATAGCTGCTTTCCCTCAGCACCAGCATCACTTGCTTACTGCTCTCACCACAAGTCGCAGGTACATGCACTAAGCTCACACATCTAATATTGTCCTGTAAATTGTTTACCATAAAACTGAAAATCATAATGTGACAGATCTTACTTTCATTCTATTTTCTGTTTAAATATATGAGCTCAGTTTTTAAACAAGTGAGATCTTGGGAGCTAAAGAAAAAGTATCCAATTAAAGCCGTGTAAATCAAATAAAATATTTTACCTCATTAATATATAAATAGTCAAAAAGGAATTTAATGTTTGTTGAATTAAAAAGTTAATGTTCTACTCTGACTTTACAACTATTATGCCAATAAGCTTTAAGATTTGGATAGGTAACCGTCTGCATTCGTGAAAACTGCAAAAATATTCTACTTATCAGTAAATCAGAATTGGCAGAACAGTTTGTCATTGTGGCAGAGAGTCTTTTGAAACAGGGTTTAGTGAAGAAATCACTCTGACAGGGCTGTCATTTTCCAGCCACATGACGACTGCTGCCTGAATCCTCTCAGAAGATGTTTACGCCAGAAACGGAGCTCCTGGCAGGCAGTAATACCACAAACTGAAGGTGATGATACTGGCCCCAGTGACTGACCTGGACCTGGACTTAGAACTTTACTGACTTGGGAACAATGACTACTCTCCTGTGTACTTTTAGTGTCAGGCCTTTATGTCTCAGCTAATCTGCCATAGTTACAAAGAATTCTGATTTTTAAACAAGACAAAACATTTATTAGACTCAACTTATGATATCATTTCTTTAAGTTTGTGTTGGGATTTGGAGACAATGAGACCTTTGGGTGGAGCAGACCTGCATCTGTTTTGTCGATTGGTCTAGTCCAAGCCCTCAGGCTTTATTTGCAGTTATGTTCTTCTAGAGACTTATAGTCAAACCACATCAACAGCTCTGTAAGTGCTGTACACAACTTTTGAATCATTAACTTAAGTGATAAAATATATTATTAGACATCTAACAAGCAGTTGCGTCATAGCGACTGCTGCTTGTTCTTTTGTTCTTTATTTTATTGCTTTACCAAAAACTGCAGCTCCCTTGTTGTCAGTCTTTTTATTCTTGGCACAAAAACTCTCTAACAGCCTTACCCCACCTAGCAGGTGTAACACAGGAGCTGAGTTGATCTGCTAGGTGGGCCTTAATAACGTCGGGTGGCACAGACATGTAGGAGCCAACAGTCTGACTCGGTGTGAATAGGAAGTGTTTTACTGAATGCTAATTGTGTTTGGGGTGACGGTATTAATGAGGATAATGATTTGATTTTACAGCTTTTTGAGAACTTCTATGGACGAGAAGTGTTTTTTCTGGGTTTGGTTGGGTTTAAGAAGTTAGGGTCTGAATTACACTTTAATGTGGCTGCACTGATTAGTCCAGCAGTAAGGTGCTTTCATAAAGACCTAGTGGAATTCTTGGGCTTTGGTCTTCCATGCTTTTAATGGAGAGAAGAAGCTTAAGTTCTTCAGTGAACTTTCTGAAGACATATTTAGAACTACTTGCTCACAAGTTCATCATTCTTAACTTTTCTTTTCATAATGGTTCTACTTGATTAGATTTGCCAAACCCAGCATGGAGCAGATGGAGCCTGAAATGAGCTCAGGGTCACTTGCATTGTCCACTAAGCTTGACCTGTGATGACTCGTCTAAGAACTTTTCTTTTGCAGCACAATTATTGATTTGTTGATTGTAGCAATGCCATAGCAATACCATCCACTCAACAGCTATTTCAAGCACTACAGTGTGATAAACTTCTGCAAGGGTGAATAAAAAGTGCAAGAATTGAAGTGACTCACAGTGACTCTTCACGGGGTAGGGGACCTTTGTCACTTTAGGCGCATAGTATCTTTCGGGGGTTCCCTCGGCCAAGGCCAGGAGGACAAAAAGGAGGCTTGTTACCCTCAAGTCCATCTTGTGAAGCTAAACCTGAACATACAAATAGGAGAGAAAGTAAACAAATTAGAGGTGTGTTGATTTCTGCTGCATATTTCATGTTTTATATCAATCAGCATAGATGGACTAAGAAATTGTAACTGCAGTGTTAAAGGTGTTCCCCAAACAGTGGCAGCAAGTCCACATCAGGTATTTCATAAACCAGCCAAGCCTTGAAAATGTGTCTCTGTTTGAGCTCTGAAAATATTGTTAAGGTTGCCTTCTGGCGGATGCTGAGCACATATGTCAGCAAGCATTGCACAGTAATGCTTCTACTTCTGTAAACTCAAACACATGCTTCATCAAACTTACTCTACCTCCAACCATGAGCCGTCCTTGGGTTCAAAGCCTGCCTGCAACTGGGAGTCTCCCTCACCAACGTGCAACGACCTGAAAGCAAGGCCAACTTACCGTGAAGGTTTACGCTCCAAAGAAACAAGTAGTGGGGTGGGGGGTAGTGGTGTCAGAAGGCTGCTGTCCCAGCACTGTACTTGTATATCCTTAGACGTAGAGTGGGTCTGCCAGGGTGAGTGGCAGCTGCTACTTCCCAACACGCTGGGCTCAAGGTTTTTATACTGAGCTGCTCTCCGGCATCATGGAATCATCTACCTCACATGGAAGACCCTCCCTGCTCTGATGTCATCTTTAATGATGGGTGCTATGTCCCAAAGAGGCCTGTCACTTCAGAGTGAAGGTTCTCCCTCTCCCATCTTCCCTCCCTCCTTCCTCTGCCTGCTGCCTGGATCTCTCTGCCTATGTGGAGTAGCGGGGGGAGATTCTCCTATTATTTGTCTTGATCTCTGCTGCTGTTCATCTGGCTTTCAGTCTCATTTGACTGGTTGTCCACATCAGATCCAGGCTTCATTAAAGTCCTCTATTTGCAGGCTGGATTGACTTAGAATTCCAGCTTTTTTCCTTCTAAATGCACAAACTGTTTTATTTTTGTTGTGTTACAACAGGCCCTTATTGACCAAGTGGTCTGTCTCAGGATGTTTTTCTGGAAAATTAAAGACTGTGAGAGTCTGACACTGTTTTCCTCTTGTCTGAAGACTCAGCAGGATAAAAACCCACAGTAAACATCTTTTCCCCACATACTATTTTTTCCAGGTTTGCTTTAATCACATATTTTGACCTGTAATTTCAAAAATTGATCTTTCTAGCTGTGCTTGTGGAGACAGTCGAATGAACTATATACATGCTTGAATTTCCCATCAAAAGGCCTGCTTTGCTGTGCTAGTCCTTTCTCTGACTAGTCTGTGCAGAGGGATGCAGGGAAGAACAGTTCAATGTTCAGACACTAGGAGGCAGAAGTGAGGTTTTGCCAGAAGCTCCTCTGCTTCATCCTGATGACAACTCGAAGTGTAGCTCACAGAGGCGTCTGAATATCTCTTTACATGAAATTCGATCTTATGCGTATAATAAAAGAGCAAAAAAAACTGAAATAAATTTAAGAAGCAGGGTTTTTGATAAATAATTTTAAGCTCTGTATACATCATCAGCTGCTTCAAACTAAAGTGTGTTTATGGTTTTAAGAATCAGATCAGAGGATGAAACTGAATTGGCTCCACTGTATTTTCTGGCTCTTTTGATTTCCTGTCAGCCCAATCACTAAGTCCCGGTCCCAATACTCACACTGCCGTCTACACCCCTCTGTGAAGTGTGGACTCTGTCAAAGTGCATATAAGGTTTGAGTGCGCTGTTTACAAACATGCTAAATTTGACAGTTGTGCCCGTTACCTCTTTGACATTCAAAATGGTGGGACTGGTCACTGGGCTGCTAGAAAGTACAACTACAGTAACAAGAAACAACAAAATTAATTTAAAATATACAGCATAGGTATTTTTGCATTCCAAAGTTATTGCTGAAGATATTTGACTATCGAAATGTGTTTTATGACTTGTTGAATACAGAGCTAAATTTGATAACTACAGAACAAAATTCGATGAATCGCACATACTCAGTGAAGTGAAACAAAAATTATTTAAATACTTTACATTTGAAAACTAATTATTTTCTCTTCTTCTGAGACAGGAAAAGCTATTCTGTGAACATTATATTTCAAAGATGGCAAAAAGTACACATTAAAATGTGCTAACGTTCAATTGAACAATTTTAAAGAAAATTCTCCCTGCAATTCGGCAGCTGTGTCACCATGATGCCGCTGTTACTCAAAAGAAAAAAAACATTTTATGTGGCTAAAAGTTAGTTTGATATGAGGTGGAGCTAATGTGCTAACAAAGACCAAGTGAAGGACATACATATTAAAAAAATAGAAACAAAGGGCCTGATGCTACATTTAAAAAAATAAAATGACTAATGGAATTAAAATGTCCTTCTTCAAATAAACTATGAATGTTTATAGTTTATAAATGTGGTGACTTATAGAGCAAAAATTTGACTGGAAATTTATAAGGAAGACTGACATCAATTTTAATCCCCTCTGCCTGGAGAAGTAAACATTTGTTTAAAAATCATCATAATATCTCTAAAGAAAATAAGAACCAACTACCTTTCTATTCCACTCCCACAAAAAAGATATTAATTTTATAATTATTAAGTCCTTACAGTTTTCCCTGCAATGACTTTCTACATTAGAAATTCAAACTGAATATCAATTCCAGTGCATTTTGTGACTGAGATTTTGAGACAATATGAAGTTTCAATTGGAACTTCATATCCAACTTTTTCGTAACTGTGCGCCTTCTCATACGATTTTCTTTGAAATTTCTATAAAGGTGGAAGAAAATGTCCATAATTCTGCCTCTTAACTCAAAATGTCACATGCAGGACTGAATTGTGGATAACACGGTTCGCCCAAGTTGGCAGGGATGCAGACTTGGCATAAGTACAGGAACCCAAAAGAAGCGGGGCGAAGGGTGGATGTAGGGAATTAGGATGTTTGAAGGACAACAAGGGTCAGTGACCTCCTCAGTGGAGCAAAAAGAACCAGGAAGGAAGAAAAACCAAAACACTAAAACATGCTTGGTGCAGGTAATACCATTTATTAACTATTCACTGTTAGAACTTAAGCTCATATCCTAACACCACCTAGGTTCGTTTTTATTATTAAACAAAGTTATTTTTGCTTCCTAGAAAATGTAAATGTCTATAAAAAAATAAAGGACTTTGTGTGATAAGTATCATTCAGCTATAGGAAAAATGTCTGACTTTTCCACCAAACCATAACAGAAGATGGTGCAATACTGTTCAGAGTATGTAGTGTGTTCTTGGAAAGTTCAGTGGAAGGGGAAAAATGACTTGGCTGTCTTTCCTCTGCCTAAATCCCTCAGAATGTCATTTGGTTCTTTATTGGAGTTCAGTGAAATTATTCAGCGTTCTATTGGACGCATCGCGATATATGTTATGATTTATTGCCCAGCCCTAGAGTATCTAAAATAAATAATGTCTGTTAAAATTAAATCAGAAATTCTCATAAATTAGGTTAAAATCTCCTCTCATTTTAACAACAGCTGGCCACATACTGACCAGCTGTTACGGGTCAGTATGTGGTCTCACACATACTGACCAGTAACGGCGTATAAAGTGCTTAGGCTCCATTTGGTGACATAATTTGTGGCTAATAGATTATTACCAAACTAATAGATGGGTTATTGCTCATCTGTATTGTGTAAAAGCCAGAACTGGCCCAGATCTGCTTTTGGAAGCCTTTTCCTCTTCTTAACTGCATCATTTACTCTGCTACCAATTTGGCAGCCGCAGATGAACACTTACTGAGCCGTACTTGGTAAACTCTGAATGAAATGACAGAGTAGGCTGGGGGGTGGAGTCGACATTTAACAATTTTCTCAGCTGCAGATACGGCACCACTTCTCACCATGAAAGTGGCTGTGACCACAGTGTGGCATCAGCAGGTTTCATTTCCCCCAGCCATTTTTTTAAAATCTGTTCTTGGCATGTCAGAATTATTACCTCTGCATCTATATCTGCCTATCGTGAGGTTTAATGTAAACGGATACTTAGTTTCACATACCGTTTTTGGGCTAGTGCTTGCTTTGCATGGCAAGATGCAGTCGGTGCACATAAACATGTAATTAGGGCTGGAGATGAACCGTGCAGAATGTTTCTCTGACACGACGATGTGGAATCTCCAAGCCTCCAGCTCCTGGTGTGGGTCAGGCTGGGTGATATTCCTGGGAAGGGTCCACCGCTCTAACCATTGTTTTGCTCCTCCAAACAGCTGAACATGCTGCAGTTTCACTACAGACGTGACATAATGCTCCTTCAGACACTTTAATGAACCCTAATGATGATTGAACTTGAGTTGCAAGACGCCCAGCCTCTGTTTTCTGCTCTACATGTCAAATATTCATCAAATGTCTTTTCCATGTGTAATAAATGACTAAACATGACCATCTAGCTGCTTTTTTTTAACCTTAGCATAATGTTTTCATTTAAACATGAAGGCCTTTTTCTAGTGTTTTTACACTTTTGCTAAAAAAGGTACATAGTGGACTACTACTCCTGCCAAACTATGTCTTTATGACAACTATTCAAGCTTTTCTCCTCCTTTTGTGGTCATACTTGTGATTTTCTTTGCCTGTTGTGACTTTTTCACCACTCTTTGAATGGGGGCTATATTTTGAAGTTGTACTGCAGGCAGCCTCATGTGAACGACTACATATGATGAAATTTGTGTCATGTCAGACTGTAAAATCACGGGTGGTCTTATCGTAAGTGTGCTTTTTTATCTAAACATAACATAAAACATAAAACCTTAAACTTTTCCCATAGTGTGCTTATGCAATTATTGGTTCAGTTTTTTTTTTCAGTTATCTATGTTTTTTTTTTACTTTTTCATACTTATATTTAGGAGCTATATGTATAGAATAAATATGAGAGCCACTACAAATAGGCCACACACTTTAATTTTTTGTTGGACCGACGTTAGCTTTGGTTAGCATTTGTTGTGGCGTTGTGGTCACCAGATTTATTTCCACTCACTGTGCCATTCATTTTTCTACCAGGATCTCACATTAAAGATGGAGGATTCTTAATGAGAGGATGAGGTTGAGGCCCGGACACCTTGGAGGCCGTTCTGTGTGAAAAAGTGCCATTTTCCCTGAACCACTATTTTACCATTTGAACCCAATGACTCCCAGAATTGTCATGTTCTGGCATGAACTAAATTCCTTAATGGAATGGCCTGGTCCTTCAGTATATTCAGGTGACCTCATAATGATACCAATAATTAACTTTTGAAATCTTTAAAAATGTACTTTACCTCATTTACTTTTCCTTCTTCTCTTGCTGAGGACTTTGTCATTTTGACTGAACACCACAAAGACGTTAGCAGTGCATCTTTGAAAGGATTGAAGTTAAATGATGGATCAGCTGGGATTTAGCCAGCATGTTGTGGCTTGTTTATGGTTTATGTAACCACCAGTAAAGCTACTGGTGGTTACTTTACTTACTGCTGCTGACTAGAAACATCTCCCACGCCCTATAGTTGAGCTGACACTTCAAGAACTAAAAGTTATTTATTCAGTGCGATTGAAGCATTGTGGAAACCCTACGACTTGAGCCTTGGTCTTTTCTCTTTTTGCCTTCACTTTGACTTGATTTGGTCCAAGAGGTTTGAGGATGCCCTGCAGCCAGAGTGAAAGAGGAAATAATTGCAGGTTAATGAGCTGTAGCCTGTAAAGGAAAGCAGGAAGCAGTAGCTAAAGATAGCGTGTTTGAGTTGGGAAGTGACAGATGGTTAGATTTTGCGTTTTAATAAACCCAATGTGCCACAAAAAGGCATGTTGAACTTTATGAATGGAAAGACTAAAGTTGGACCTCCTGGCTGCAATGGGTGCAATTATGGGGACTCAGAGACAAAAATCATGGTCGGAAGCTTGACTAACTTGAGGCCATGTGAAATTCAACATAGGACCCAAAAAGCTTTTCTTGCGTTCTTTTGGTCTAAGTGAGTCATTATAAAATTATAATCCAGGTGAAACCAGAATGAAAAGCTCCAGATGTTGAACTCTCAAGTTACCAAATCAGATTTTGCTGTGATTTTAGGATTTATTTTAGGAGGAGGTAATGAGTGCTAATTATCTTAATCAAAGCAGGAGTGCCATAAAGACCTTTTCATTTTTCCAGCTCCTCCCACTCCAGTGTAAATTCCTCCAGCTAAGACTAGATGTTACACTGTGTCTCTCTCACATCAGATTTCTCAGCCTATGTTACGAAGAAAAGCCAACACAAGGCTGAAGGTTGCCGAACAAGTCAAAAATATATAGAAATTAATGAAGCTATTTGGCATATAACTGAAAAGTGGGAATTTGTTTATTTATATTACATTTCTACAAATTTTCTATGACTCTGGCTTATATGGAAGAGTAGCATAGAAAGTCCTAATGTAAAGCCAATATGCACAGAGCATGTAAAAGACACAATGAACATGTGGAAGAGGGCGCTTTGGGAGGTGTAACCAAAACTGTTTGGCCTACATAGAAATCACTGTGGGGCAGGAAACACTCAATCTCCATGCAAAGCAAGATGGAGGCATTATCATGGTGTGGTGATTCTTTCTTTTTCAGCAGCCAGCAGGAATTTATGAAAAGATTCATGGATTCACAGAGCTTACCCCTTGTTTTGAGTCAGCCACTAGAAATATTAGCAAATGGCTTCTTGAAGAACAAGATACTTGAAGTCTTTTGACGCCATGTGTCTTTAGTTGCTATTAAAAATGACATGTTTTTTCACATAGTTAAAAGTATTGTGGTTTGAGTATACTGTGTTTTCTCTTGCAGGGCGTGGTTCAGATGCTGCTGTTAGTGATGCTATGAAACTGACAATATGGTGACATGGCAATGAGAAAAAGTATTTCCTGCCTTACAAATTCCATCTGTTTTTGATTTTTCTTTAGTCAAGCGTAATGTTTCTTATCATCAAACTAATTATCAGGCAAAAATTATATGAAAGTAAATAGAAAAAGTTTGAAATATAGATTTTATTTAATAAGGGGAAAAATTGACCCAAATAAACCTGGTCTTAGGGGAAAAAGTGATTATTCCTCTTGATAAATCATAAATTAGCTGAGAATAATCTACTTTTTTGAAAAGCTAAGCTCAATGTCACAAGTCATATTCACATTATTTTGTAGAATCAAAATGTCTTGAACCTGTCAGACAATGACATAGGACAGAAATCTTACAAAGCAGCACATCATATGATTGAAAAACAAAGTCCTTGATTTCTAAGCATTATCAAGTCATTTCTAAAGCTTTGGGACTCCAGTAAACCCACACTGAGAAACATTCTCTACTAATTGAGGAAACCTGTAGCAGTGGAGAACCGTCCCAGCAGTGACCTGATCAATGTCACACCAATGTCAACATTGACAACATTTTCTTCAATGGATTGTTTATAAAATGAAAGCACTTTATCTCTGCATCAGCAAATACACAAATTTAAATTGCGCAAAAATATTGTGTGGTTATGAAAATAAATAGTCAGAGATTTCCCCAGAGTATAAAAGGGGCACCAGGCTTTATTGGCCTGCTGGGTCTAGGAGGCCATAAGCAGCTGTTAGTTCATTTATGCCTTGGGTCAGCTGTATATGCAATCAGCATTATATAGTGTTTTAGATCCACTGGCTCATTACCTAATTGGGATTTAACAGATGTGCAAAGTACTGGTGTTTACTTCACTATATTTTCCATTAGTTGTTATTAAACGGATCCATGTTTAGTTGTAACAGTAGACTTTATTTGAGAAATATTTATTTTAAATCTGAAATGTTTGGCTTCTACAAATTGAAATAAAATGCTGACACATGGACATCGCCATGTTGTTAAAGCTGCAATCCATTCTAGGTTAATTTCTTATGCTAGGTCTGATTGCGCTAGGTCTGTCCAGCCAAACAGCGATGAGTAACGTTAAGCTTTTCCAGTTTGATCTGGTACGTGTTGAAATTGATGGGAATGTAGAAATCACAAGATGAGGAGACTCAGACAGTAGGAAAGGAAAGAGTTAACTGCAGAAGCTGGTGTTTGCTTTACATATGAAAGAACGAATGGCGTGTACCTCTGGTCGATCTGTGTGATCCAGTAAATAGTTCACATGCCGGTCTTCGGTCCGTTATGGGTCTTCTGTCCGTGGTTTCACATTCACAACCAGTGACAGTAGCAGTAGCCTCATTACCATTTAAAACAGCTTCCAGCATTGACTGTCTCTGACGTTTCTTCCAGCGTTTTTCACTTTTGAGCCAACGGCAGGCTTCAGATGTTTTGTCCAGAGGTGGGGACTCGAGTCACATGACTTGGACTCGAGTCACTAAAATCACGACTTGAGACTTGACTTGAAAAAATGCTCAAGGACTCGGACTTGACTTTGACACCATTGACTTGGGACTTGACTCGACTTGAAGCTGTTTACTGAAAAGACTTGATGTTTTACTCAAAGTCTTAAAATTGAAATCACATTATTTATAAAGTGGCCCCATTGATTCATTTCACTCATTAGTATTGACATGCGCAGAACGTCCCTCTGTTTCTCCACTCCGTATGTTTGTGTGCGTAGCTGCAGCTCAACCAATCAGATCAACAGGATTTAAAAATAACGGGGGAAAAAACGAAAGACGAAAAAACTCTGGTAGCAGATCTGCTGCTGTGAGTCATTTCTTTGGTTCATCAATCATGAAATATCCAACTAAAAACGGAGCAACATGTAAAACCTGCATGACCAGGATCTCAGATTCAGCTTCCAACTGTTGGGCATTTGAAGTTACACAAAGAACTAGTGTTGTGTTAGAAACTCTGGGTTGCAGTGGCGCTGCCCCTTATCTTCCACTCAAGGCCGGCGCAAGGCAAAGCAAACTAAGCAGCCGCTTATGGCCCCAAGGAGGCTTGAGAGCAAAGACTTGAGACTTACTTGAGACTTGCAACACAGTGACTTGGTCCCACCTCTGGCTTTGTGGGTAAAATCTTTTGGGACGGCATTTTGTTTTAGCTTGCGAAGGTTACTACCAACTGTTAGCTTCTTCATCAATTTTGCTAGTACAAATAACTTAAAGTCTTCTTAAGAGAAATGCTGAGAGCACAAGTGTAGGTCTTTCAGAAGTTTGTCAGCTCTTTCCCACTAAGTTTTTTTTTCATATGGGAAGTAATTCACACAGCTCACTATTTTTTTTTTATTACAGCTAACAGGACACAGTGTGGCATTGTCTCAATTTATACCAGTCAAATGTGATAAACAACAATTCTGGTAAAGTTAGCCTATCTGTATTTACTCTGCAGATTCCATTATAGAGTGGTCCAAACTGCATCATCAATCCAGCATGCATTGCGCAGGTGAAAAAATTGATCTCGGTCAGTTGTGTTTGGTAAGACCTTTTGTAAACGTCTTGCTAGCAGCGTGGAGATCATTTTCAGAGCTGAATTTAGCCAACTAATCGGCCTAAAGTTCTCACATTTATTTGCAGATCTGCCTGGTTTTGGCAAAAGGATAATCATTCATTGAGGGAGGGAAATAAATTGAACTGAAAATGTCTTTAAACGTATGTAATAATGGGGTCAAAAGTTGTCTTTAAAGGTCTTATATAAATCTATTGGAAGACCGTCTGGTCCTGCTCTTTTCCCTGATTTCATGTTGTCAATGGCTTGCCCTAACTCTTCTTTCGTAATTTCTAGATTCAAGCTGTCCTTGTCTTTCTCTGAAAATTTAGGTGTATTTAAATATTTTTGAAATTGATTTTTGTTTTCTAATTTTATGCTTATTTGTGCTTTCTACAATTATTCATAGTAGTTCTTAAAGGCTGCATTATTTCTTGGGGATCTTGCCAAATTTGTTCATTTGAGATACAGATGTGATTGGTTGTTTAGTTTCTAACTGTTTTATTTGCCATGCCAGTAACTTGCCTGCTTTGTCGCCCTGTTCATAGAATGTTTGCCTGAGTCGCAAAAGACTTGATGCAGCTCTTGAAGCTGAATATTTATCATATTCTGCTCTGAAAATCAATAAATCCTTTTCTAGTTGTTGGTCGTTTTCCTTATTTACTTTAGCTTGTGTTACTCTTATTTTATCTTCCAATTATATTCTGGCTTTTTCAGTTTGTTTTAGATCCTGTATTACTAATAATATGTCCTCTATGGAAGGCCTTTAGTGCTTCCCATTTTGTACATGCTGTTGTTTCTGTACTATTTATTTGAAAAGATTTGTCAATTTGTTTCCCTAAATATTTCACAAAGTTTTCGTCTTGTAACCATTTATGTTGGAACTGCCATCTTGGCGGGTCTCTCTTTAATTTATCATCCTCACAAACCAAATAACGTGGCGCCGATCTGAAATCACAATACTGTCATAGGAGCAATCTTGAATTCTGAACTGCAACTCTGTAGAAATGAAAAAGAAGTCTATTCTGGAGTGGGTTTTGAAAGTACTTGAATAACAGGAGTATGCTTTGCTAGCTGCGTTTTTCTCTCTCCATACACCCAGCAAGTTCAGCTCCTTCATCATTCTAGGAATTGCAGCTATTATGCGACTGATCTATTCCGGTTGATCTGTCCATGTTTGGATTTAATGTACAATTAGCCCCCCCCCTTCCACCGCCCCCATTATGTGCGAACCTTTACGTGTTGATAGAGTGAGGAATAAATCATTGTCAAATTTACTGCCATCCACATTAGGGCCATATATATTAGTTAAAATTAGCGATTCTGACAGGGAGCCTTGAAGTATTAGGTACCTTTCTCTTTTCTCTTTAATAATGTTTTTAATTTGCAGTGGCTCCGATTCATGTATTAGAGTCATAACTCCTCTAGAATGCGATGTGAATGATGCAGTATATGTATTGCCCCTCCACCTCCTCCTCACCTTAAGTTGATGCGTTCTCTGAAGAAACACAAGTTTAGAGTTCATTTCTTTCAATCTATTTATGACTTGTTTGACTTTTTGGAGGCGTTGATCTGCAGAGATTTATTTCATAGATCTCTGCAGATCTAGGAAATAAAATAACATTTTACAATTAGAAGAATACAATAACAAAAGCAGTGGATTGCTTAATATTACAGAAATGTGAGACACAACAAAACTGGACGTTAGAATGCACATTCAACACACAGAACATGAACATCTCCTTCTTCCAAGTCTCTTCTCCAAACATCCATTACGTAACCAATCCACAACTAGTGAGGGTCAGTAGAACCACTCTTAGCTTATTCTGCAAGAAATTCCCCCGTTGCTGCTAAAAACTATTTTGACCCCTGCCCACTAATATTGAAAAACATTTTAAAGGACAACTTCACACTTAATGGTTATTGTTACAAAAATGAGGAACATAGATAAGCATCATACTTGGGAACATAAATATATAACAAACCAAACCAAATCAAATGCACTGCAGTGCAAAAGGTTAATCCATTGCGAATCGGATCGGATGAAACGTTTTCCTCAGCTGGTGAAACCCGGTGGCCGGGTCGGCGAGAAGAGACCCGTTGTTCCTGGTAGAAGATGTCCTTTTTCCGTTGTGCGGCTTGAAGGGCGGCTTGCTTTTCTCGGTAGTTGAGGAACTTCATTATCAGGGCTTTCGGTTGGGTAGTGTTGTGCGCTCTCGGGCCTAATCTGTGAGCGCTGCCGCGTCTCGCTCCTCAATGCTTCGTGTATCCACTTCTCCAAAAAAGCACATAAGTCTGGACCCTCAGCACCTTCTGGCAAATTCACAAGCCTTAAGTTATTCAAGCGAAACCTTGTGTCCAAGTCCATGAGTTTGTCTTCCATCGATTTGTTTTTAGCACTGCAAGGCGCTGACGTTAGCTTGTGGGTTAGCCACCTCGTCCAAATATGGTCCTCCGCTCCCAATATATGTTCATTATAGTCTTTCATCTCCTGTTTCATATGTCACACCATCAAGTTTCAAGAAAAACTCATTAATGATCCCAGGGCGGCCAGGTTTTGATCAGACTTGCTATTTTCTGAGTCGCTTTTCCCTTCTTGTGCAGCCATGTTTTTGTTAGCTTCTCCCTGCATATTATATATCATAATATGCATTAAACGCACAGTGAAAAACTGTCTTGGCACTACAGCAAAAGCTAACGTCCACGGTCTTCCTTATCTTCTCTCTTGGAGATTCAGCCAATCAATGCCAAGTGTTTTCCAAGAACCAGCAAATAGCTTATCAAGTAGCATTGCACTTACATGTTTCAGCTTTTCAAGCTGAATTTTCTTTCAAATTCTTTATATAAGCTCTATGAAAAAATTCATGAAGAGCAAAACTTTCTGCAAATAATTTAAAGTTGCATTCAACAGAAAAATCTGTGTATATCTTAGTCTTTCTCAAACCGTGGTCCCTGGACCACTGGTGGTCCACAAGGTTCTGCATGTTTGTTTGCCGTGACGTGAGCTCAAAGTGCGATGGATGCAGCTAGTTTAGCAAAGGATTGCATTTTAAAATAACAATGGTTTAAAACAGGACAATTAAAAGAAAAGTTGAAGATACTGGTGGAAAGGAAACAACTCCAGGATTTCTGAGATGATCTGAGGAAGCCAAGTCACACCTGCTGAAAGTGTTGCTGCTGTTGACAAGTGATCTGATTCTTTTGAACAGCTCTAAGCTGTGAACGGTGGGACTCAAGTCTGAGAACTGTTCTTTGTTTGTGCCACTGTTTGCGTGCTTATAATGCTCTGCTCACTTATCAGCTGCTGTTGTTATTTTTTATTAATTGAATTGAATAGATAAATAAATAAATGGGTGAATATTTTTTATATTTACTGGTGCAACAGAGGCTGCGATGGACTGGCGACCTCTCGCGCTTTGACCTCGACAGACAGGCATCATTACCTCTCTTGATTTTACTAAGGATTAGGGAGGAAGAAAATGGATGGTACAAAATCGGATTGTTGTTTCTGCCAAAGCAACTCAAAGTATTATGCTCTAATTGTGCTAGTACAATTAGTACTAAATGTTATTAATGCACACAGCACTTGTGGTAAAGGGCAACTTATTTTTTTTATTTCAATGTGTTTGCCATCATTGGGAAGCTTAGAAACCAAACTTTCACAATATGTAAATAACTCAAAATGCCCCATGACAAAAGTGAGCTAAGAGACTAATATTTTCATTTCAGGTTCAGTATATTTAGATGTTGTGTTATTTGTGGAGCAATTTCATGTTGAGAGGTCCATGACTGTTTGTTAAAATGTTTAAGTGGTCCTTGGCCTGAAAAAGTTAGAAAAATATTGGTGTAGCTGATTCCATGAATAAGCAGGGGTCTACTGTTCACACAAAAAAAGAAACAATAAAAATAACACAATGTTGGACTCCAGAATAGTCTATATGGAGGTCCAATCTGAACCGGTAGCGGTTATGTACGTGTTTTAAATGGGTTCCTGGCTTTCCTTCTAATCTTATTTGGCATTACTGAGACCCATAACATGGTACATTTCCATCATAGGTCTGACTAGGCTGGACACGACTTGTGATATTTGTGCAGCTTTACAATGTGACACTTTACAAGGGTGCTGCTAGTCACTCACACATTCTGTGAGTCAAACCCAGGACTAGGAACCTGTTTGGACTAGGAACAGGATTTGTTGTACAGAGTTTAATGTTTCCACAATTTTACTGAAATGTAAAACGGTTATCCAGGCTATGAGTGTTTTCTTTGTTTTCAAAGCCAAAAATATCAGTAGAGAGAAATCCACACGCAGCTCTGAATCACAACAGAAAATGGTCAAATAAAGGTCAGTGATAATGGCATGTGTTGTGCAGAAGACCTTCAGCCATCACAATAAAACTCTTGTTTTGTCTGTTGTAGAAAAGGTTCATAGCCGAACCACCTCCCATGCATTCCCCTGATCCAGAGTGTCTCTGGGATGCACAGCACAACCAGCTGCCAACTCACTATGGAGGCGGCGTTAGCGGTGAAAGGTGTTGGAGGCCAAACCCAAAGTCTTAACAGCTCCAGTGCTATTATGTGTGTGTTTTTGTGGAAGAAGTGTTTACCAAATTACGCAGGGCTCAGAATAATTATGGAGCACTCAGACAAAAATGGAAAGCAGCTGGCAAAGAAATTCACATTTTGTTGCATCAAAAAAAATATATAAAAAATTTAGAGACTCGGCAAAGGAATAAATTTTAATTTCTGGTTAAAGGGTGGAGTCACAGCAGCCCATCAATGAACAGGCAGTGTGTTTCCTGTTGTTTAGCCGAGTTATGCAGAACTCCCCAGACTGTAGGGAAGATTCTCCAAACATTCTTTATCAGATAAAGATGTTTCTGGGAGGAGATGTTTCTTTGGCCTGCATGTGCTGAATGTGACAGAGTCACAAAAAAACCATTTGGATCAGAGCAGAAGAAGTAAACAGGTCGTTCTTTCTTTAAAACCTAGAAAATAAACCACCTAACAACCGATGCTTCTGTTTTTACAATTGGCTCCCTTCATTTGCTGCTGAAGCAGATTCTGTGCTTTGTGAAAGAATTCAGCCTCCTTGAATCTGGCATTTTATCTCACGACAAACACAATTTTTATTGTATTTTAATGCAGGGTACTTGCACATAAAAAAAATTCTTTTAACAAGAGTCTGGATGAGAAGAAATAAGAAATTTATTAAAACCTTGCAAGGTGAGAACAGAAATACAGAGTGACGGGAGTCTGTCCAGTCTGCTCTGACCAACACTGGATCTGGCTTCCTGTTATAGGTTCTGGTCAGAGAAGAGAGACTTGATTGGACAATAGGTCTGAATCACTGATCATTATGTATCAAGGATTCTGTGGAGCCCAACACAGATGGTCTGGCCATTTGTCTATTGTTAGGGAAAGAGGGTTGTTAAAAGGCAGCTGCACCGTCTCTGTGCTGGGGGAGGAACACCTAGATGGTAACCCTGCTGCTATATGGCCCTATAGGAGTCTATAGGAGAGCAGCTTAACCAATATCCTGATAAGATCACACAGACACAATCTAAAGCACAGAAGGGGTGAGAAGCACATTATAAAATTTTTCATTACACTGGGCTGGAAAGAGTCTTCTTGAACCATTGCTGACAGAGTGGCAGGAATGTGTATGGAAGTGCATTTTCTCTCCAACTCCAGCAAAAACCCAACGAGAACAAATGAGGTTATGAATAGTTCTTATCTCACTTGCTGGGTAAATATCTCTGGTTTACTTGGACCACAGTTGATTAGTAGATTGTGTAAATGGATGTGAAGCTGCTTTCAATGAAAGCCATTACAGCCATTAGGACCTTAAATGGGGCCTGCCGTAAACTCACTTTAGGAAAATTGCAGAGAACTGTTTCTTTCATTTGGGCTACTACATCCCAGGAAAGTTAACATCTGGATTTAGACATACGTCTTCAGATGTCCATCGGTTTCATTGGCACTGTTGTGAAATGTTTGAAACATTCCTCTTCTTTCTGACTCGTATTCCTTTATTTCATTATCAGTCCTTCAGGCTCTACAGTTTTACAAGTTCATTTTTTTAATCACTATTTATAAAAGTGATGTTGACTTGCAAATGTTTATTTACCATCTAATAAATATAAATTTCTTTATTTGAAGTTGAAATGTACAAGATGGGTAACTAAGCCCTTGAAGCTGCAATAAATGATTTATAAAAACAACCTATTTTATACATTCTTCAAAGGTTTACGTATGTTGTGACAGTAAATGATGTAACAGATGAAAAGAAGGAACTCCTTTGCCTCCTCCCTGCAGTCCTACTAGCATCTGCTGAAATACAGACAGCAGATCAGAGCCATGAGGAGGGTCTTGGTGTTGTCAATCACTCTCGAGTATGCACTGCTTACTGTGCTAATTATAGGGAGACAACTTACCATTATAGAAAAACTTTATCCGTAGTCATTGGTGGACATGCTAACTAGCCTGAACATTGACAGCAGGCTCCGGCTCGGCCCTGTTCGGCTCGGCTCGGGCTCGGCTCGGCCCGTTGGCTCGGCCGGCCCGGCTCGGCCCTTTCGGCTCGGCCGTTCGGTTCGGCCCGGCTCGGCCCGGCCTGGCTCGTGGGTGACACAAGCTTTGCTCCTGTTCACTGATTGGCTGTGGGCATGGTCAGACATAGCAGCAAAGAGGGAAGGAAAGGGAACGGCGCAACATTTCCTTCTCTCTTTGTTGCTACATCTGACCACGCCCACTCTGAAGCAGGACCTAGAAAGCCGGTGGAAACGCCCGCAAAGTGAGCCGAGTGGAGCCGAGCCGGTGCAAAAGGGGCATAAGTGTGAAGCAGAAAAATCAAATCCCTCAATCCTCAGGTTCATTGTTTCGGGACAGAACTGACTGGTATTTAGACATGTTCATGAATTGATCTGCCTTTGCAAATAGTCTAGTTACATGAGAACAAAACTAATCCAGGCTATGATTCTGATATTACTATATTTAGCTGTGAATCGTGTGCTCTTTTGAATCTTTTTTCATCCTCGTACTAAACTGGCCAGATCATTAATTTCCTGATGAGGCCTTTTCCCCTCTAGCGTGGTAGAAAGCGGCACCTTGTTCTACACTTGAATATTGCTGGTCTGGTCTGGAACTAGCAAGCAATGATTAAGAAATGATTGCTTTCTGGGGGCCCAGTTTCTGTTGAAGTTTTACATTTTACCCAACCTCCCACATTTGGCTGTGACGTATTTAATGCATCAGTTCAAAGAAGCTTACCACAAATTGTGTGCGCTGTAAATCACCCTGTAGGGAGGAGGGCATGTTGTCAGCAGTAAAATGTATTAAACATTAAACCTTTTGCTTCAACTTCAATTGCACAATATGTGGCAGTGTGGGCAACGCGGCCTGAACCGCTTTGTTCACGTCCTCCTGCTAAAAATACAGCTAAACTGTATTTTGTGCATAACGCTGAACTGCGTTAATCTAAAGTAACGCAGAAAATCGACATCATCATTCACAACTCCTCCTTCTGTTACCTGATTGGTCCAGTTAAAGTTCAGCCGAAGAAATCCTGATGATGGGAGAAATCACAGTTAGAGCATTGAAACGAGTCGGGAATCGAGTCGATTTGCAGAGGAAGGAAATGGTCTTAGAGAAAATTCTTGATTTATTCTCTAGTCAGACAGAAAATAAATCACTTTGAGCAAATTGCTCTTTTTACTAAATAGCCTTTCTAAAAAAACAACTCCAATGTATGTTATGATCTAAACCCCTGATCCTCAAGATCTACTGTCCTGCAGGTTTTAGAAATAATAGTGCTCCGATGCATCTGAATCAAGTTTGGTAAAGGCCTGATAACGAGCCATTCAGGACCAGGCTGGAGGACATAAGATCCTGAGGACCAGGGTGTAGGGTCCGGGCTCTGGGCTCCAGGCTCCGGGCTCCGGTCTCTGGGCTCCAGGGTCCGGGCTCCAGGGCTGGAGGACGATGATGTATGGTGTCATGGTCTCTCTGGACAGCTTGCGATGTAGTATTACTATTGTATAGTCCTTGTACTTCTTAGCATTTTACCTCCCAACCTCATTTAACCCAACACTCAAATTATATATTTTTATATATATGTGTGTGTGGGGGGGAAGGGCGGGGGTGTGTGTGTGGGGGGGTGTGTGTGGGTGTGTGTGTTTACAGCCAGATTCTAACACAAACCTGAGCAACTCTGCACCGCAGCAGGTCTCCTTCGCTGCTGCACAGGTGTAAACAGGCGCCAGCATCTCAGCGCTCATGTTACGTTTAAAGTCGTCTCTGAAAAATGGGTTACGACGTTTATACAACAATTAAACATTTTTAACTGCTGAAAAAAGTGACAGAAGGCACAGATATGGGAAGTGCAGAAGCTTTTACTGTATCTAATCGATAAAGGAATAACAGAAGAAACAGAATAACAGCTTCCAGTCCAGGGGAGGCACAGCTGACATGCCGCCAGACCTGCTGTGATTGTAGCATTTTTAATATAAAAAACATGGCGGTCGTCTGGGCTTAACAAGGTTTCTGTGGGAGACCCTGCATCTCAACCCCACAGTCAGCTTAGAAGGCCTTGTCAAGCAAGGAGCATGCACATGGCCCTCTTGCATGTTGACATAGCAACTGTATCCATGTTTTTTCTGGCTATATAAAGGTTTAAAATGGACAATTAAGTCATCCGTGCCACAAGCCACTGGTCTAAATTAGTGTGCAAACTGGCAAGTTGAGCTAATTTGATGGTTTTGTTTGCAGTTTAATTCAGCCGCAGCACAGCCTTTGAAATCCAACAAATGTTGACTTTAAAAGGACTGCTAAGAACTTCCATGTGGGTCCCATCCAGCCTTATTGCTTTGTTCCAGCCACCTTTAAATGTTAGTCATCACATAAGTTACCACTTTTAATGTCAGCTACTATTATATTAGCATGAGCAGTTTAAGTTAGCTTAAGGACTGCTATATTTGTTTGTTACACATAGCGTGTATTCATAGTCCTTCAGCCATCCAGCATGTTGTCGCATTATAAACAATTCATTTTATCGGAATTGTATGTAACAACGACACAAAGTCGGACATAACTGCGAAGTGAATAGAAAAGGATACATTGTTTTCAACAAGTGTGCCTTATATTTAGCTTGTCACAATCTCTACTTCAAAATGAATGCTAAATAGTGTAAAGGAGCACTCATAAATGAGTACTTATTTCCTGAGTTTTGGGAGTTTCAGACAATACCTACATGTGAAATTGACTAAATTTTGTGCTTTTCAATCTAACCTCAAAATTATTGAGGTAAATTCAAAGCTGTACATATTTTTCATAGCTTGTAATTCTCTTGGAATGGCAACTTTTTGTCTTGTAGTTGCTGCCAATTAGCCACAACTCCCTTCAAAAATAGAAAAAATTTGTATCCACTGATTTGCTCTACCTCTGCAGGGATCTAAACATTAGCCTCTGCCCCCTTGTGCTCTGCCATTACAGAGGACAGACCCCTGTACCAGGTCACATCTACATGTATGCAGTAAATAATAGTCACACCACTATTGCTAATTTTGCGACTTTGTCACTATATTTAGGGACAAAATGAATTGGTATTGGCAGGTCAAGCCTTTTAAAAATCTGTGATTGACCTGAAAACTGCGATCCCTTCGTTCCTAACGTAGAGTACCTCCAGCTCAATCAGACTGAATCAAGAACACTGTCTGGACTTGATTAAGTAAGGGTGTGAATATTTCCAATGTCTTTGTAACTGATGTCGTAGAATTGTTTTTATCAGGGAATGAGAATCAATTTCAACAATAAGAGAAAGATCAATCTTTGCCTTTAAGTGTCCTTATTCAAAGGCCTGTCTCACTGAACACAGTCAGGAGAACTGTTCAAGAGCCCTGAACACACATTACATATAGTCACAGCAAAGAAAAGGCACACCCAAAGTCTGATCTAATCTATTGCCAGATAGACCACAAAGACAGTCCTTACCCCCACCTCTTGCAACTGCCCCTCACTTCATTGGAGGGAAAAGTTTTAGCTGAGACTTTCTGTTGGAGACCCCCACTTCTACATGTCTGGCAGGAAATGAGAGCCGATAAGGATTCCAATAGAAACTTCTAGTTCTTCTTTGTCAGTCACTCAGAGTCGCAGCTGTCATGGAAGAAATGACTTTAGCTCGAGTCTGGATGAGAAAAAATAAGAACTTTATTAAAACCTTGCAACGTGAGAACAGAAATACAGAGTCACAGGAGTCAGTCAGTCTGCTCTGGCTAACAGTGGATTCTGGTTTCCTTTTCTAGGTTCCGGTCAGCCAATCATATAGCAGCAAATTGTCACCATCTCTGGGTGTTCTTCTTCACCATCGTCCAGTCAGCGGAGTTCAGTCAATGCAAAGGGGTCTGCAGAGATCAAAATACCATGTTAAGTCCAAAATCATTCCTTTCGCTTCCTTTTTTTTAAAGTGGCAGTATGACAAGAGGCAGAGACATTCTCAAAGGGAACAAAATCAAGTTTTGAAGAGTGAATTGGGAGTGTCAGTCCTGGAAATGCAAATCAGTTCTAGAGCAGCAGCACAGCAGTCAGGGACCCCATGTTCAGGTGTGGGGCCAAGTGTAGCAACATTCGAAACGACGCTTACAAGTGATGTTAGTGATGTCCAAGAGGACAGTTATGCATCTGAGCCAATGCATTGCCAAATGATGAGGTTTTCTGCTTCTAAAGCTGAATGAACAACAAGAGTGAGCAGACTGCAACCAACAAGAAGGGAGAGAAACTGGAAGGCAGGCAGGTTTCAAAAATCATTTGAAACCATGTCTGTTAGTTGCATTAGATCTTCTTTAGGGGAACCCACGTAAAGGGGCTGAGAACAAATGTATGGCACATTTTTTAGACTTATTCATCCATCCATCCATCCATCTTCTGCCGCTTATCCGGGGCCGGGTCGCGAGGGTAGCAGCTTAAGAAGGGAGGCCCAGACTTTCCCTCTCCCCAGATACTTGGGCCACCTCCTCCAGGAATCCCGAGGCGTTCCCAGGCCAGCTGAGAAACATCGTCCCTCCACGTGGGGACGATGTTTTTCCCCACGCTGGAGCCCGGGTCCTCCTCCCGGTGGGATGTGCCCGGAACGCCTCACCAGGGAGGCGTCCTGACCAGGAGGCATCCTGACCAGGAGGCATCCTGACCAGGCTCGAGAGGAGCCTGACCTCAACTGGCTCCTCTCGACGCGGAGAAGCAGCGGCTCTACTCTGAGTCCCCTCCGGATGACTGATCCGGATCACCCTATCTCTAAGGGAGAGCCCAGCCACCCTACGGAGGAAACCCATTTCGGCCGCTTGTATCTGGGACCTTGTTCTTTCGGTCATGACCCAAAGCTCATGACCATAGATGAGGGTAGGAACGTAGATCGGTGATGAGCCTCCAATGGGCTCACCACCTATGGGAGGGGCCACAGGGGTTGGGTGCATTGTGTGCTGGGTGGTGGCCGAGGGAGGGGAACCTGGCGGTCCGATCCTCGGTTGCAGAAGCTGGCTCTTGGGACGTGGAATGTCACCTCACTGGTGGGGAAGGCCATGGTCTTGAGCCGCAAAAGGGTAGAGTGCCTTCTCCGGGTTGGGGGTGATGTCCTGCCCCAAGTGGAGGAGTTTAAGTATCTCGAGACTTATTCATAATTTTCTTTTCAGATTTATGCTGCATTTTGTGTTGATCTGTTACATCCTGAAGAATTACATTTAATATTTGTGGCTGTAATCTGGATAGGTACATGGGGTCGGATTACTTCTTGCAAGGTAAATAATGGTCTCAACAATTTACATGAATAACCAGGAATATCATGCTCACACACACAATGGTCAAATGAAACTGTTGATGCATGTAAATACCGGCTCATTCCTGGGAGACACAGCTGATTAGAATGGAGACGTGTGCAGTTAGATGTATGTTTGTTTAGGGGTGCATTCAGGAAAGCCCTGCCCTCCTCATGTAAACACCATGAGTCCATGTGTGACATATACAAGCCAGTTTATCTCTGCTGGGGTCAATGGCACTGTGTTTCCATCTATAAATGATCTGTTAGCTGTTTTTGTCGGTTTTGTTTCTCCGGCACAGCTTTGCTGATGTATACATTGGTTGTGCAGGAAGACGTCAGTGATTAGGGTGGAGATGTATACTGTTATGACTGGCTTTCTAAATGACGTTGCATCACTGGCTCTGCTTTGATCTGGTCTGATCTCTTTTCAGATCGGCTAAACGTGCTCTGGCCACAACAATAACAGTTAAAAGCCATTCTGTACAGTCACAAACAAACAATGCAAATCTAGTTAACTGTTCTTTTGATTTTGATCAAAATGTTGGAAAACATCAATGGGCACAGTAGCATCTCATTCAAGATTAACTTGTGTTGCAACTATATTCTGCACATTAAAAATTGATCAACATATTTGAGACATGACTTCAGTCCTAGTGCTAAAATAAATGAATGCTGTCTGTTTTATGGGGTTTTATGTCATAGAGTTGCAAAAAGTAGTACATAACTGGGAAGTTTCTATTTACCTTGTCATTGGGGCATTTTAAATGTTTTTTATTTGAAATTTTTTTTTAAATATCTGAACAGTTATTCAATAATATATCCAGCCATCCATTTTCTGCACTCCATGTGCCTTAGTGGGATCGGGAGGTGCTGGTGCCTGTCCCCAGCTAACGTTCGGGGCGAGAGGTGGGGTCACCCTGGACAGGTCGCCAGTCTGTCGCAGGGAAACACAGAGACACACAGGACAAACAACCAGGCACACAAACACTCACACCTAGGGACAATTTAGAGAGGCCTCAATAATTTATCAAAGAGCAAAATGATTTAACAAGAAATATGTTGATAGTTTGTTACAAAAATGTTAATGGTGGTGACATTTCATTTTTCTTTTTACTTAGTGCCACCGTTTTACACCCACACACTCCCATCTTGTTTCTGTCCAGTTCATACTTATGTGTGTAACCTTCATGCATCAGTTTCTTTTATGCATCAGGTATTTTGATGAACTGGAACTAGAAACTATCAAAAACTCTTTGGAGTGAGTAATGTTGTGCGTCAGGTTGGGCTTCTTTCACCTGCCCTGTTTACTTGTACATGGACAACTTGTCAAAAGAAATGAACCTCTGTAAAACTGGATGCATGATCGGTGATACCCTGGTCAATCACTTTATGTATGCTGATGACCTGGCTGACCTCTCACCCAGCAGTGCTGGTTTCCAGCAGTTAATGAATATCTGCTCTGATTATGGGTTGAGATATGATGTGCAGTATAATGCTAAGAAAACTGTTGTGCTAATATGTAGGACTAAAGCAGACAAACAACTCTGTTTCCCTGACTTTTTTTGTCAAGGCAAAAGTTACATGTTTGTTCTACAGCTAAATTACATCACAGACCAGCTCTGTGACGATGATGACATTTATCGGCATGTTTTACGCCCAGGCAAACATTCTGGGGAGGAAGTTTCACATGTGCACTGATGATGTAAAAATAAGTCTGTTTAAAACTTACTGTACATCCTTGTATGCAGCTCCTTTATGGTGTAAATTTAAAAAAGCTAGCATGCAGAAGCTTAAGGTTGCTTTTAATGACTCCCTGAGAATTTTGCTTCAGAAACCCAGGTCCAGCAGTGCAAATGAAATGTTTTGTAATGCGCA
This sequence comes from Phalloptychus januarius, assembly GCA_902982915.1. Taxonomy (NCBI): domain Eukaryota; kingdom Metazoa; phylum Chordata; class Actinopteri; order Cyprinodontiformes; family Poeciliidae; genus Phalloptychus; species Phalloptychus januarius. Next base: position 1,327,322 of record CADWAE010000127.1, read on the forward strand.
TGTCAGAACGTTCCAGGCACTCATGAGACATTTGATATACAAGTTTATGTGTCGTTTGTGCGGCTCCATGAACATGTTATTGTGATGTTTTCACATCCCTCTGTTAGTGCGCTAAGATATCAGTCAGCGCTGTGGAAACATTGGTATGCAAGACTTTTATAAGATTTTTTTTTTGTATGTGTTGTGTGTTATGCTTTTGTGGAATAAAGTACTTATTGCTATATTCAAGTAATAAGCACTTTATTACTTGAATAAAGTAATCTGAATCTCAATCTGACATGTTTGTTTGAAAGTCTTTTTTGTCATAATGTCTGCATTGACTGTGGTTCTGATCCGTTTACTCCAGTCAACTGCAATGTGACATGAAATATGACTTCTGATAGGAACAGAACAAGTTTGACTAAACCTTTTGCATATTATGAAAAAATGATTTGTCTTCATCAGTTCCCAGGCAAATGGTTCCCTTTCCTCCCTATGAAAAGTATTAGAACATGAACTGTTTAACCTTGAATATTCTAGTTTGATTTCTCGTCAGATTTGTCCTGTCAGGAAAATGTTTTGCTGCCTCCTGTTACCTGGGGCAGTTGAGGCTACTGGTTGCTAATATATATAATATGAGTTGCTGTGCAGAGAGCATCCAAACCTTGAAGTCGCCTGTGGAAGATAAATCAGCAAAATAGTGAAGCAGAAAAGGACTTATCCTTCAGGGAGAGAGAAAAGAAAGATGAAGAATAGCGAAAAGTCAAGATCAAGGTTGTTTTCATGTGTCTTGATAATGTAATGTTTATCAGAAAGATTTGTGGAGCTGCTAATTGAAAAATAGCCTGATGGCGACCTGGACCGGTCCAGTTCATCAGCCAAACATTTATGCTACAATGTTTGTATTTGCGTGAAGCTGATCATTAACTTTAAATGTGTTGATTCTTGTGGTTGGCTCTGTACATTACTGAGGTTATTTGCCTTCAAAACGTGTTTGATAACCTTTGACCACAATAATTAAAACTTCTCAATGTTTCACATTGTCTAGCAAAATGTTTTTACATCAGGCTCCATGGGAACTGCATTAATATATCAATACTCTAAGCTGCAGTTGGCTATATGTTGTTTGCTGCTGAACCTGATCATCAAGTTTAGACACCTAGCATGTTACTGTTTACATACGGAAATCTCATGCATGTGATTAAAAGGCTAAAAAGCTGTTCTTTTACATGCTGCTCTGCCGCTGTAGAAAAATTCTGTTGGAAATGTAGATATTATTTTATGAGTTCTGTACTCCACAGCAAAGGGAGAAGCTAAAGTACAACTCAAAACCACTTCTTTCTCGCCCTCTGTGTCGGCCAAGCTACACACACACACAACTTGGGGGTGTATGCGTGTGTCTCCTTTCTGAGGGGAAAGCACAGAGGGGAATCCGCGCTTTCTGATTGGCTACCTGTCACATTCAACAGGCTGCTTCTCACTCCCTGTTGGGGAAACCCTGTAGGCATCTTCTGCTGTTTTGGTTGAGCAAAGTAGGAGGGTCGACCCATCCAAGATGGCCGCCGGATTTCCTGCACCGGAGCAGCCAATGCGGGGTCGACTCTTACATTATGTCTGTGGTGAGGGTTATATCAAACTTTTTTCATCACTTAGAAAAGGAGCTCAAAGAAAGGTAAGCTCCGTTGATATGATGTTAGCAAAGCTAGCTGATCAGAGACACTTATGTTGCATTTATGATGAAAAAAGGTTGTCACTCACTGCACAGAATTATTGCGCGGATATGTTGACTGACTTGTCGCAAATATGGGACAACACTGTGTCCAAAAGTCTGCAACATAGTGATGTGACATTCAGGAACAATCCGATTCTTCTGAACGACTCTTTACTAAAGATGGGACTGGAGTGTCACTGGGAGCCGTTCTTTGTTCTTTTATTCTGCCTACACTGCAGTAGCTATTATTTTATTTAATTATGTATATGGATATTTTTATAATTAGCAAATGAATAAAACACAAGAACAAAAGACCACGCAAAGCATGCACATTGCTCTTTGATTGTTTTAGTTCAAGGTGGCAGACATTACAGCACTGTGCGCTGCCTGGCTTCATGCAGCGGGAGAGAGGGTGAGAACACTCACAGTGTGCGCTTTGTGCTTGCTACTTCTTGCTTATTGCTCCTTGGTTAGTGTTCATAGTTGAGCATTGTTTACTGTTAGCGCATTGCCTTAATTGCTATGTTTAATGGTGCAGACAGTGGTGGTTTCTGACATGAGCGATATGGGCAAACGCCCCGGGCGTTAGGTTTTTAGGGATGGCAGGAGATTTCTGCGATTTGTGGCAGAGAGATGAAGCAAATATTGGTTACATTTATTTCTGCTCTAAGTATTTAATATTTTTTAAATGTTTTTAAGGAAATGTGAATCTTTCCGATCAATTTGAGAAGCCATTTTGATCATATTTCACATTTTACCGCGGGGCGCTGGTCTTGGTCTTGACTTCCCTCAGTCTTGGTCTTTAATTTTTAGCTGTTGTTATTACACCAAAGAAAAATGTATTTAATCAAAGTATGTCATGAATATGTATGTATTCCATCGTAAGTAGGACTGCACCGATTGCAGTTTTCTGGCCGATCGCAGGGGATCTATGTTTAAAAAGTCTTAACTACCGATTTTTATTTTGGTTGATAGCATTTTTTTTTCAGATCTGTTGCTAAATAAAGCAAGAATGTAGCTGAGGCAACAGTGGGGTGAATTTTGTTACCTGCAATCATGCAGACATAACCTGGTGGGCCGTCTGTCTGTCAAACCTCTCTCACAGAAGAGGACAAGAGGACAGTGGGTGATGTTTGAAACCTTTTCCCGAGATAGATAAGATTGGCTTCATATGCAAGTATTGACCAATCACTGATTTCCCAAAGCTCAGAAAATCAGCATAGATAAATTGGTGTCCTATAAATACATGCATATAAGAAATAATGTAAACAGTACTGTCAGAAATGTAATAACTTTATAACATTATGTGTGAATGATCTAATCCTCTGACTGCTGATTACAGCAATCCACTTGATTAGCAGAACTAGAGGGCCCCAAAACCAGATTTTGCTTAGCGCCCCTTGGACGTTTGGATCGGCCCTGCTAGCATGTTCATTTACGCAAAATTGATTGCAGTATAAACATGGCGATGTCCATTTAACAATATTTTATTTCAAGTTATTCAAAACCAACAGCCTCAGTATTTTACTGTATTGGTTTTACATCCAAAATAAATATTTCTCAAATAAAGTCTATCATTTAATCGGGATCCCTTTAAGAAAGTTTTCTGAATAACCTGGTTGTTAGTCTGGGTTCACACTATAACCCTCTTCTACTGCAATAAGAAACGATCTGAATATGTACATCAAATCTGGAGGCAGTTTGCGGCTGGTTAACATCGTCAGAAAGAAGACGGAGTGAAAATGAAGAAGTCTAAACGATAAGCAGCCGCATCAAAGATTACATAGCAGAAGTCTATGCATATCTGTTTTATAATACTTAAGGAGTTTGAATATATCTAACATAGCAAATGAAAGTAGAAATGACTGTGTGATTGACGTCCTTACAGGGGGATTCCAACCCAGGTGATGAAATCCATCTGGAAGGGACTTGTTATGAGGTTTTGCACATTTTGCTCTCTGCGCTGTTTTGACATTGTTCACAGAGTCAGCAGAAAGCTGCAATTGTGATTATGTTCAGTATATTTAAGTTCAATTTAGCTTGTGTATTTTTGTCTAAAACATGAAGGCATATTTAGGAATCAGCACATTTTCAGTTTATTTACAGTGCTTCTGCATTCATTAAGGTATTTGAAGATGATCATTCTGAGTTCAGGCCTTGAAGTATAAATCCACACAGTTTTCTTAAGATAGCTCTGACTAAATATAACTCTGGTGTAGTATAATGACAGATTGCACTGTCCCACACGTTTTCTCTGAGGGGAGAGTGACTGTGCAGCTGGCGTCACTGTCCCCCACAGTGATCTGTGCATAGTTATCCAAAAACCACTGTCTGTTTTTTTTTTGTGTTTCCTTCAGCTGCCATTGTTCTAGATGTTGCCATTTTCTTTGAGCACTGTAGTGTCACTTCACGATGTTGGAGACTTTTATTCTCTATGCTAAGATATTACACAAGTCATAAACATCAAAAAATGATAAATGTAACGTAGAGTGGACAGGCCCTGCTTTTTGTAGCCAGCACTGACCAGAAAGACGTTAGAATTGGCTCCAAGTGCCTGCAGTGTGTTTTTGACTCGGATCCTGTAATGAACCACACTGGTCATGAACCTCTTTTAGCAACACGGTACTCACAATACGTGTCGCTAAGAAAATTAGGTTGGTGTCATAAAATGTAATAATATTGAAATCGCATACCTTATGATTGTGCTTGTGATGTTTACATGTCCAAAAAAAGAGGAATAATATACAAGCTGTAGTGCAATAAAATGTCATGTAAATTACATGAAGTTAGCAGCCACTGTTGCAGCTGGTGGTGACATCCACCAAATGGACCAGCCAAAATCCTAATAATAGACGTTCCTACAGTGCTGTGAGATACAACAGAGTATGAGTGATGTTGTGATACTTGTCAGTGTGTTCTCCACTGGAAAACAGTTTGCAGGCAGAAAAACAATTGAGTCGCATTAAGACCTCGATTATCCAGTGGCAGCGAGACGGGGAAAAAAATTAGGTCAATATGACAAATGTAAATGAACAGATTTGAAAATGTCTCTACTTTCTCTAAGATCTCTTCAAAACTTTTCTTTGTAGGTGAAGAAACATTCAAGAATATATTGATTGTGATTTAAAGGTCACCAAAATATGTTGCATCTCAAGAGGAACCTGTGCTAAACAGTGGAGAGTGTCCAGGCAGATGAAGTTGTGATCCACCTGTGTCTGAACGTTGTGATGAAGCAGTCAAAGTTAGCGGCGGTTAGCGGCGGTTAGCGCGTTGCGGCGGTTACGCGGTAGGGCGTTAGCGGCGGTTGGGTTATTCACGTTTCGCGTTATTCGACTTCTCATGCAAAGCCAGAGCTCGTACTGAACTATATACACAGGAGAAAAGTACGGTGAGTTACCGCCGTACCTCGTTCACTGATGACATGAAGGTGAGATCTTACTCTGATACAAGTATCACAAAGAGAAAAGAATAACCCAAGTTGATACTTACCCTCAGAACCTCTGTTTCAACGTCAGCACATAAAGGTGAGTCTTAACGATAAACTGGGTTCCTGTAAGTCAACAAGAAAAGGAATTGGACCCACTTAAGTGGTGATTATTTACATCCTTGCACGTCTGTTTCGACTGACATGTTCTCAAATTTACAATAAGGAAAACCCGTTTGTAGTATGAATTTACATCTTGCTCATCTGATATCATGCTCAAATGAAACGAATTCGTCTTGCTAATCTATTGTAAGCCACATAATTTTGTTTGCAGCTTAGGAACGACTCCAGGCAGACGCAGCGCTGCAACTTGCTCATTTGACAATATTCTTACAACTCAAGTTTTCCTGGCAAACCAGTGAAACAATATTATCTCAAAAACGTTGGCAGCAAGTGAATATTATTTTTTGAGAGAATAAAATAAACTGGTCCAAAAAATAAAAAATAAATGAAAACACTAATTGAACTCGTACCAGCGTTAGCCCCACCCACTAGACCTTCTGCCCCGACAGAAATCCCATATTTTTACGCATTATTGATTCTCAATTAACCGACATCTAGTGCTTTGAGAAGCAGATCCAAATTAACTGGTGGCACTTTCAGAATCTCAGCTTGAGTGAAAATTTTAACCCAATTCTGCTGCAAAAGTATTTTAGAGAATAGTTTTTTCAGCATTGCCTCTTGCAGTTGAGTTTTAGGGTAACTTGATGAAAAGAATAAATAAGTTTTAAATTAGTAGTAAATAAGGTTAAATTAGTAGGAAAAAAACCAACAATAAGGAAGAAAAGACACTGTCATAGATCTGCAGTATCCGTGTCTTCTGTAAATGAGTTAGGAAGTAAAGTATGTTATAAAAACAGTGTTTTAAAAAAATGACTGTTATTTCAGTGGATATCTAATTGAAATATACAATATGAGGGTGATATAAAAAATAACAGCCAGTTGATCTTTTTAAACACTTTAATTTAAATCTCATAGCTCTTCAACATTTATGTCGGCTTTCAGGGATTAATCTTTGCTTTGAACTCTGGGTTTGGCATCTTGAGATCAATTTGAATGTGAAGAACCACCTTCACATTCTTCTAGACGTCTGTCGGGATTATTAGCTTAATTATGCTAGTGTTAACTTTAACCACATGTTTCAATATTAGACAAATCAACATTGTTTTGATAGGCCTAAACTTAGGCTAAATTTAGATTCATAGTTCAATCAACATGATCTGATCAGTAGAATATTTTTCTTAAACAGTGAACAATGATTTAATTAAAATAGTTTATACTGTAGTTTTCCATATTAAATTACAGCCCTGGTCAGCATGTAAGTCATACCTTCATTTGAATATGTCTTAGTTCATTATAATCCAAGAAGTACAAGATTAATTAGAAAATGTGTGTAACGGAGGTCTTGATAGTTTAAACTGGGCCTGTGTGTCATCATAAGCAGTTTGGCAGGCAGTTGTATGGGACTCTGCAAATTGATATGGACAGGGTCAAAAGAGCCTGATAGTGTGTAGCTTCGTCTTTCTGTGAACTCAGTAGAGTTTACAGAGTCGTAAAATTAGTGGCGCTCTGAGGGCAGAGTTCCCTCCTTGTTTAAATTAGAAAACTGAAAAAACTCTGTCTCCACTGGAAGGAGACAACCATCCTTTTATTTTGAAAAGAAACAGGCTTCTACAGGGTTGTACATCATTAGGAAACCATGCTCAGCTAGCTTAAAAATGATGTCCTCTCTCCACCAGTCAGTCAGCCCTGCTAATCCACATATAGAGCAGGAAGACCAGGCCTCCTCAGGACTGTGGGGTCAGATCGCTGGGGGTTTCCCCAGGCGCTCTCCAGGGGCTGGGGTCCCCCTGAAAATGCTTCTCCTTATTTGTCTTTGTATTTTTCCTACTTTTCTTATTGTCTCTCAGGTAATTAATGTCTTCTATGTGGTTTTTAGATCTCTGATGATTATGATGAGCTGTTGGTGTCTTTTATGCATTTGATTGTTTGAATAAACTCTGAATGATTGTGACGTTGAACAGCATGGTTTTCAGATTCGCTTTTACTCATGACATCACGGAGACGAGCGACGACGAGCAACAGGTTTAATATTTTCTCTCAGCGTGTCTAAACTGTCCCACCTTGAGAAAGAGACGACTTTCCACACTATCACATAGGGATCTTTTTTGAAATAATAAGTAAGGCCGATTTTATCTTGTGCTGTTTTCCTACATTCTTATATTGTTAAGAAGGAATTTAAAGTTATCATTTCATTGCCTTTTCAACAAAAAGTTCCCAAGATGCATGTAATGTTCAAAACCTTATAGAAACCTGTAGTATTCACACAGTTATGAAAGATAAAATGCTCTCATTTCCCATAAAATTATTACTTGCAGCCATTCTGATTGAATCGAGCTTGAAGATAATAATCTACAGAAACTTTATACTTATTTCTCATCAAATCTAGAAATCTAAACCAGTAGAAACAGATTTTCTAAACTCGAAGCAAAGAAATCCAAAGTAATGTGAAAAATAGGAGGGGAAACTTCATAACTAAATGCATTTTTGTTCAACAACTAATCCAACTGACTCCTCTGGTTGCTGAGCGCTTTTACATTTCTGTTATCACAAGTGTAACATCTTTTTTCTTCTGTCACTTTAAAAAGACTAAAAAATGTGCAGAGTGAAAGACATGATGCAGCAATTTGTGGTGTGTGTGCTAAAAATGGAAGTCCAGACGGAACAGCCCAGCCAGTGGTTCCACGTGGTCCAGACAGGTGCTGCAAAATGCTATATTGTCTGGACGCAATACAAGACGGAACACAGGCGATTATAGTTTCCCTTTAGAGATTCGGCACAAGCTTTGTGGTAAAAAAGATTGATGCTTCTTATGTAGAATGAGAAAATCGTCGAGTTATCTCTTTTTGGTTTTTACTTTCCCAGTTGTTGTTTCCCAAAGTGATTCAGTGTTGAGCGGAAAAATGTTCTGCTCTTCGTCATTTTGGTGTGGCTGTTTGTGAAAAGCTCTCGTGCCTCAACCTGATTTGTGTGAAAGGGTGAACTGCTGCCAGTTGTGGTAGGTTCACTAAATGTGCTCAGCGTTCTGGCTGCCCAGGCTTGGTGCCTCTGGGCCCCGAGGGCCTCTGGGTCAGTCCTACATTCACAGCCAGGCACATGGCACTGCAGCCTCCACATGCAAAAACAAACACTGCAGCGGTTTACATCGTGACTTGTTGAAATGTGTCTCCAGTGATATAACAGCTGAAAGGACGGACCGCCTGCATTCAATCGGAACAGGAGGGCTGGGTGAGGACTTTGTGTTTCTGTCTAACCCAGATCAAATATTCTGGATAATTCTCTGACTGTACTTACTGTAATTCTACTTCAGGATTACTGTAATTTTATCATGTTAAAAATGTAATAAAATCCCGGTAACCATCCATAAAACTACCATGAAATTACAGTAAAACTGTAATGGAATGACAGTAAGGCTACTGTAAGAAAAATTACAGGAAGTTTACTGTAATTTTTTTACTGTAAAAATTACACTAACTGGCTGGCAACCCTGCCAGTAAGTTACTGGCAGCAGTTACTTACTGACTTTTAACTTTACAGTGACAGTTAAAAGTCACTGTAAATTCTACAGTGACTTTTAACTGTAGCTTTATTATATTGTGAATGTTCCTCATGTCCAGTCATTTCTTAGTGTGCTACTTTCTCTCAGGTCTGGATCAAATACTCGCCCTGCTGCCTTTGTTTCACTCTTGTGTGATTATGTGATGACTTTGAGTGCATAGTGTGTCCCAATTCTCTGCAGCAGTTTTTTGACTCGCCTCCCTCTGGACACTGTTTTCACACTTTGGCTAAGCCCACATCCAGGCATACTCAGCTGTACTTTTTACCCACAATGCATTGCTGCATGTGAAATTTTGAGTAACAAATCATTTGACATGATAAACTCAACAGAAAAGAAGAATGAATAAAAGTAGAAAATTTCTGAAGAAATTTAACCGGGGCCTGCCAAAGTGTGCCCATCGGTTTGAACCCAGCGACCTGATGCTAAAAATTAGCATCAATGCTAAGCTTAGCTACAGTATAGTACAGTAACAGTGCTTGGGTTAAATCAGTTACAAAAAAGCCCAAAAATTACCTGATTTGAAAAATGTTCAGGCTTTTATTTAGAAATTTTCAGTGACCTGATAGAAACAGATAATAAAGGCAGTATTATTTGCACCGCCTGCAGCAGTGCACTGGCCTGAGAGGGAATATTCAGGCTTTTATTTAGAAATTTTCAATAAGCTTAATTTTAAATGACCAAACTAATGCCATCTGTAACAGTGGTAGGGTTAGACCAGATATATAACGCCCAAAACAGCAATTGCCTCCATCCATCCATCCATCTTCTGCCACTTATCCGGTGTCGGGTCGTGGGAGTAGCTGCTTAAGAAGGGAGGCCCAGATTTCCCTCTCCTCAGCCACTTGTTCCAGCTCCTCCGGGGGAATCCCGAGGATTTCCCAAGCCAGCCGAGAAACATAGTCCCTCCAGCGTGCCTGGGTCTTCCCCGGAGCCTCCTCCCGGTGGGACGTGCCCGGAACACCTCACCAGGGAGGCATCCAGGAGGCATCCTGACCAGATGCCCGAGCCTCAACTGGCTCCTCTCGACACGGAGGAGCAGCGGCTCCACTCTGAGTCCCTCCCGGATGACGGAGGGACGCAGCGTCCGCTTCACTGCAGACGCTGCACCAATCCGCCTGTCGATCTCCTGCTCCCTTCTTCCCTCATTCGTGAACAAGATCCCGAGATACTTAAACTCCTCCACTTGGGGCAGGACAACCCCCGACCCGGAGAAGAAACTCTACCGTTTTCTAGCTCAAGACCATGGCCTTGGATTTGGAGACACTGATCCCCATCCCGGCCGCTTCACACTCGGCTGTGAACCGCAGATCACGCTCTGATGAAGCCAACAGGACCACATCATCCGCAAAAAGCAGAGATGCGATCCTAAGGCCACCAAAACGGATCCCCTCAAAACCCTGGCTGTGCCTAGAAATTCTGTCCATAAAAGTAATGAACAGAATCGGTGAGAAAGGGCAGCCCTGGCGGAGTCCAACTCTCACCGGAAACGAGTCTGACTTACTGCCGGCAATGCGGACCAGACTCTGGCACCGGTTGTACAGGGACCTGACAGCCCATATCAAAGGGCCCGGTACCCCATACTCCCGGAGAACCCCTCACAGGACTCCCACCACGAGGTCCATGGCGATCTCCAAGTCCACAAAACACATGTAGACCGGTTGGGCGAACTCCCACGCACCCTCCAGGACCCTGCTGAGGGTGTAGAGCTGGTCCAGTGTTCCACGACCAGGACGAAAACCACAATGCTCTTCCTGAATCCGAGGTTCGACTATCCGACGGACCCTCCTCTCCAGGACCCCCAAATAGACTTTGCCAGTGAGGCTTAAGAGTGTGACCCCCCTGTAATTGGAGCACACCCTCTGGTCCCCCTTTTTGAACAGGTGGACCACCACCCCAGTCTGCCAATCCAGGGGAACTGCCCCCGATGTCCATGCAATGCTGCAGAGTCGCATCAGCCAACACAACATCCAGAGCCTTAAGGAACTCCGGCCGGATCTCATCCACCCCCGGGGCCCTGGCACCGAGGAGCTTTTTAACCACCTCAGCGACCTCGTCCCCAGAGATTGGAGAGCCCGACCCAAAGTCCCCAGGCTCGGCTTCCTCAATGGAAGGCATGTTGGTGGGATTGAGGAGGTCTTTGAAGTACTCTGCCCACCGGCCCACAACGTCCCGAGTCGAGGTCAGCAGCACACCATCCCCACAATACACAGTGTTGGTGCTGCACTGCTTCCCCCTCTTGAGACGCCGGATGGCGGACCAGGATCGCCTCGAAGCCGCGCGGACGTCTTTCTCCATGGCCTCTCCGAACTCCTCCCACGCCCGAGTTTTTGCCTCAGCAACCACCCGCGCCGCATGCCGCTTCGCCTGCCGGTACCCGTCAGCTGCTTCCGGAGTCCCACAGGCCAAAAAGGCCCGATAGGACTCCTTCTTCAGCCTGACAGCATCCCTCACTGAATGTGTCCACCAACGGGTTCGAGGGTTGCCGCCACGACAGACACCAACAACCTTGCGGCCACAGGTCCGATGGGCCGCCTCGACAATGGAGGCACGGAACATGGTCCACTCAGACTCAATGTCCCCCACCTCCCCCGGAACGTGTTCAAAGTTCTGCCGGAGATGGGAGTTAAAGCTCCGCCTCACAGGGGATTCCGCCAGACGTTCCCAGCAGACCCTCACAACACGTTTGGGCCTGCCAGGTCTGACCGGCATCTTCCCCCACCACCGGAGCCAACTCACCACCAGGTAGTGGTCAGTGGCCAAGTGTCCAAGACATACGGCCGCAGATAAGATGAAACGATGACAAAGTCGATCATCAAACTCCGGCCTAGGGTGTCCTGGTGCCAAGTGCACACATGGACACTCTTATGCCTGAACATGGTGTTCGTTATGGACAATCCATGACGAGCACAGAAGTCCAACAACATAACACCACTCTGGTTCAGATCGGGGGGGCTGTTCCTCCCAACCACGCCCCTAAAGGTCTCACTGTCATTGCCCACATGAGCGTTGAAGTCTTCCAGCAGAACAAGGGAGTCCCCAGGAGGGGCACTCTCCAGTACCCCCTCCAAGGACTCCAAAAAAGGGTGGGTAATCCGAACTGTTGTTCGGCCCGTAAGCACAAACAACAGTCAGAACCCGTCCCCCCACCCATAGGCGGAAGGAGGCTACCCTCTCGCTCACCGGGGTAAACCCCAACGTACAGGCGCCGAGATGGGGGGCAACAAGTATGCCCACTCCTGCCCGGCGCCTCTCACCTTGGGCAACTCCAGAGTGGAAGTATGTCCAGCCCCTCTCAAGGAGACTGGTTCCAGAACCCGAGCCATGCGTCGAGGTGAGACCGACTATTTCTAGTCGGAACCTCTCAGCCTCACACACCACCTCCGGCTCCTTCCCCACGGCTCTTGGGACATTCCACGTCCCAAGAGCCAGCTTCTGTAACCGAGGATCAGACCGCCAAGGCCCCCTCCCTCGGCCACCACCCAGCACGCAATGCACCCGACCCCTATGGCCCCTCCCATAGGTGGTGAGCCCATTGGAGGGGGGACCCATGCATTCCTTTCGGGCTGAGCCCGACGGGCTCCATGGGCAAAAGCCCGGCCACCAGGCGCTCGCCATCGTGCCCCCCCTCCAGGCCTGGCTCCAGGGAGGGGCCCTCGTGATCCGTGTCCGGGCGACACCAAGTCCAATGTTGTTACTCGTCATAGGGGTCTTCAGGCCGCGCTTTGTCTGGTCCCTCACCTAGGACCTTTCTGCCTTGGGTGACCCTACCAGGGGCGTAAAGCCCCAGACAGCATAGCTCCTAGAATCATTGGGACACTCAAACCCCTCCACCGCGATAAGGTGGCAGCCCAAGGAGAGGCAATTACCAGATGTGAAAAATCTGAAGGCTTTTATTTTGAAATTTTCAGTAAGCTTTATTGTTTCCACTCCTGTTTTTTCCTTTTTTCAGTTGTTTTTTAAGTGCTAACCTAAAAACTCTAGTTTATTGAACTTTTGGAGGTTTGACAAAATTAATAAAAAGTTAACACAAGCTGTAAGTTTATCTTTCACAGACTCACCATGTAGGTTCAAAATCTAAAACTTGCTAAATGTATTTGACTTAAAGAGTAGAAGATTGTAGACACAACCAAATATGGCTCAAATGTTATACAGTGTAATGTCAACACCCCCACTTGCTCATATTTAGTTATATTTGGTTTCAACCAAATGACATTTTTGATACATTAAACACAAACATTTCATATTCCTCAAGTTAATCTTTGTTGCTCGTTTGGTTAGAGCAACTCCAACCATTTGTAGTTGGACAGTACTCCAGAAAAAACTCTTTTTTCATTTACTACTGATCTGATGAAATTATATTTAATATCAACATGCTTACATTTTTGCCTGTACACAAGAATTTTATCTAACCGAATGGAGCCCTGATTGTCCTTGTAGACCTTGGCTAAAATACACATGAAAGTGCGTTCCCTTCTTTTCATGCTGCCAGTAGTTCCACATGGATACAAAGCTTTTGAAATGGGTCAGTGTGATTGGCTTATAGATAAGTTACCCCAATGTAGGATTCATTCATGATTGGCTGAAACAAGGAAGCTATCTGATTGGTTGCTCATCATTCCCTGTTTAAAAAAAAGACGCTATTTGGGGGTTCTGTGGTGGCCTAGGGGTTCAGCACAGCCCACACGAGGAGGCCTCAGTTCTCAACGCGGCCATTGTAGGTTTGATTCCCGGCCTGGTGGCCTGTTGTCTTCCCTCGCTCTCGTTACTCTACTTTCCTGTCATAGCACTTTTACATAAAGGCCACTAGAGCTGAAAAAGAAAAAAGATATTTGTGGATTGAGATGTCAGGGGAGTCTGAAAATTATCTCAAATTCAGCCCAACCCACTGGCCAGAAGCAGCTTATAAATCAAGATATATTTGTGTTTGCATTAAAATACAAGTGAGAATCTTGTTCTGTGCATTTATGGATCTGGTGGATTTGTAAACCTTGATCTGTGAATTAGGAGACTGTTTTAGCTCCGTAATTCTGCCAATGTTATGCTCAGAGATATTACTCATAATACCAGCTTCTCTGAGCATAACAACTAAGAACTTGTTTTTCTCGATACATAGTAACAATTTTTGATCAAAAGGGTAAGAAAAATCTATTGGTTATCAAAAATTACAAAGCAGAATGTGGTAGATTGTAAAAGTGAGAATTGGTTTGAATTGATTGGAATTCAGATCAATTCTAATTAGAATTCCAGTCACTTCAGTGAACTGTGCTTTGCCCCTTCCAGCCATGTTTGTGGGTGGCAAATTCCCACTGCAGGAGAAAAGTGCTGATCTGTTTCTGTTTACACTCTCATACTCTGATATGGGATTTGACACTCAGCGTTTCCTCTTTCAGCTGACCTTCCTGGCTGAGCGTAATGAGGCAGGACAAGTTCTCAGACCAGGAGCCACACTTTAACTCAGGGTCAATCTTTGGCTTCACCCACTTTTTTGTTTAGCTGAAAAGCTAATGATCTGTTGACAGCATTAGGACTTCATAGAAATGTTTACATGTGAAACATTTATTTACTTGTCTTTTCCTTTCTGGGAGCTGAGGGCCCCTAGTGGAGGCCTGGGAAGATTGCTTGTGTTTGTCGTCATCTTCTGGTTGGAACCGTCGCTGCACTTCTCAGGGCTCAGTGGAGCTTTTATATTCCATGAAGTACATCTGCGTTCTGCCTCTAGAAGGCAGCATGTGAGCACTTTTCATAATTAGCACATGACTGTAAAGCTGAAAAAACAACTCAACAGGTTTTAATTAAGAATTGCAATGGAGTTGATGGCAATATTTTAATCAAAAGACTATTAATAAAAAAGTGCCACTTTTCAGTGTTGTCACTTTTATTAACACAAAATATTGTGATAAATTTGAAGTTCATATTGCCCATCTTCAGCCTGACTTTTCCAAATTACTACCAGGTCTTCAGAAGCATTTTGTTTGAGGTGCTTTGGACCCAAGTCTGGACTAAAGCATCTGGCTAGAATCAAGCCAACATTCTGGTCCCACTTATAAGTCCCACTTATAATGGGCGGTGTGAATCTGCCACAACCACACACACGCACACGCACACAAATGTGTGTAATTCTACTCTTGTTAGAATTACACATTTGTAATTCTATTACAAATGTTATACATTAACAATAAATGCCTTGTTAGGCATTTATCCCTAAGCCTACCTAAAACTTACTTCATATCACACGACTAAACCTTAACGTCGAACCCTACACAAGGGGCTACACCACACTGGGCTTCACCTCAGAACCCCATTGGTCGGCAGAAGATTATTAAATATACCAAAGAAGGTGCATTTCCAGTTTCGCGACTGATGGCGCAAGATGTGTGAGAGGAAGCTCCTGCAAATCGTTTTTCTACAAGGAACATTTGGACTTTTTCATTGACTTTTTATCTGTCTTCACGATCTTACAACGGCTCTACTACAACTTAATATGCCTTCAAAACACCAAAATAACGAGCAATATGGCAAATACGCGGCGATGCAATGTCCCCTGTCTACAGGGCCAAAAATGATCATGTCTGGTGATCATGTCTGGAGATCATGTCTGGGATCATGTGGTGATCATGTCTGGTGATCATGTCTGGTGATCATGTCTGGAGATCATGTCTGGTGATCATGTCTGGAGATCATGTCTGGAGATCATGTCTGGTGATCATGTCTTGCAGTCATGACCTGGTGGGCAGGTCTGTCATTTGCTCAGCACTGAAGGCAAATGAGGACAGTGTCTGATTTTCAGAGCTTTGAGGAGGTAGAGAAGATCAATGGATGAGATTGGTCCTGTGTTCCATTGGTGCATTTTTAATTCTAGCTAATATCTTCTATGAAATTGTCTGTGCGTATATGAGCTTACTGTAGATAACCAGAAACTGATTTGTCCTGATTTGATTGCTGGACTCTCCTCAGAGTATGAAGCAGTCATGACCAATCTCAGTTGGTTAACTGGAAAGAAATCAAACTTACATATGTGCCTTGCTTACTCACTCAGTTGTCTTACTAAATGTGTCTCCCTACAGAGGATGCAGGGACTTACTTCCCAAGTATAAAGAAGGATCCAGCCCGTTACTTGCAGCCCTGCTCAGATTCTGTGAAGACCTGGCTGCACAGCATGAAGACTGCTGGGAAGATCCTCATCCTCATCACCAGCTCCCACAGTGACTACTGCAAGCTCGTCTGTGAATTCATCCTGGGGTAAGAGAGTGAACCCGTCTTTCACTCTGGGCTGATACCAACCCTGGAGGTCTGTGATGTGTCAACTCTTACATGTCATTATTGTACTTTGTATTGGCTCACTTGTTGTGTTCATTTAAGTTGAAGCCGTAGAGTATCTACATTCTCCTGTTATTTGACAGTAGATGGAGCTCTGGAGGAGCTCTGGAGGAGCTCTGGAGGAGCTCTGTTAGTTTCTGGTGATACTGATATTCTTTCACTCTCAAGAAAATAAAAGCTGTGAGTCATTCAAATAGTCAGGGTTAAAATCAATCACTTTTCCACTGACGGATTCTGGCTGCTGATAAAGGACAATGAAATAATCTTGATTTTTTTTTTGTTGTATAAAAAAATATATTTGTATGCAAATAACTTGTGCAAATAGTTTGTGCTTCAAAACTGCTTCAGTTTTATCCAGTTTTCCAAACTTGATACCAAAGGGATGTTGGAGGTAAAACTGGATATTCCCTCTCCAACTGAACACACACACAAGCTGCATCAAACTGAGTTCAGAGTTTTCAGTTAAATTCCCAGAAGAGTTCCTAGTTCCCACAGCTGACAGAATTCAAAGAATCCAGTATTTTTTAAATATCTCCAACAATCTTTATTAGCACTTCATTATTAGCACTTCTTCTTATTGGGGCCACTACTATGGAAAGTAAAAGGAGCTGTGTAGAAATAATATTGAATTGAAGAAGAAATCACAAGAATTTTATGGAGTGAGCTGTGAATATCTACATTATACAATGGAGAAGATGAGCAGGGCCGGACTGAGGAAGGCGTGGGCCCCTGGGCTTGAGCCAGTGTGCGGTGTGGGCCCCATACGGTAATCAGCCACTGTCTCCTATGGCTCTACCATGAGAGAGGGATAATGGGCAGGCCCAGCCACCAGGTCAACTCTCCATTTGCATGGTTTACAACAGTCACCCCAAGTGAGGGACCTTTTCGCTATATTATGGACAAACACAAAATCAGTAAATATGGTTTTTTTAATGATCGGCCAGAAAATTGCAATCAGTGCACCTTTTTGATCTGTCTGCAGAACTGGTGTAATCAATGCAAAGACCATTACTACGGACAAAATGCATTTAGTAGTTAGTAAAAAAGTTCTCCAACATCTTGAATATGTCTACATACTCAACAATGTTTTTTATTCACTCTGTATTTATTTATCCATCATTTCTATCTTTTTATCTGTCTCCCTTTCTTTTTCAATTTTTACCAACTGGATCTTTTTCTCTATTTATCAGCTTTATTTCCTTACCAAACTCAGTAAGGGTGAGTATTTCCCCTCTGACAGCCAAACCTGGTCAAAACTTTTATTTGATGATGCCGGGATTTCAGTTGCACTTCAGGGCAAAGCATGACGCACTTGAGCCATTTTCTCTTTGGACTGTTGCCTGTTGGACAGTTCCTCCCGCATCAGCAGCTAGCTGGAGGCTAACGGTGCGTTCATACCAAACGCGTTTTTAGCGTCAGGCGCGTCTGGTTTACATTCAAAGTCTCTGAGGCTTTGAATGTAACGCTCATCAGCGTCCAACGCTGAGGAGCGTTGGAGGCTCCAAACGCTCTCCCCTCGATGCGATCCCCTCAAGCTGACAAGCTGAAATATAAGCAATATTGCTGCAAATTTTTCCACAATAAATGCTAAAAACTTTATACTCTGTTAAAAACTAAATGGAAGAAGCTGAAAAGTAACTAATGCTTACAGTTGTAAAATGTCTTACTGTATTAAGTGTAAAAATGCACATCACAGTGAATCATTTGCACTTTTGTCTTTCAGTCGTCTTGATTAAATGTTACTGATTGATGTAATCTGATTTTGGAAATTATTTTGAGACTTACAACATTAGAACAGCAGTTTTGATGATAAGATCATACAATGCTGGAGCCAGTGGTTTGTACAGATAAATGATGAAATTTGAACTTTCGCTATAGTATTTCAAGTCTGGGGAGGGAAGGGTGCTGTGCACAGGGGTCATGAAAAAAATGGTGATAATAATTGAGAAACACTGGTCTAACACCACTGTTAGATTCATGTATGTTAGTGACTGGACACGCCTTTAATTCAAGGATCCCACAAGGATTGAGATTGCTTATCTTTGCTCTAGACACCCGAGTGTGAGTCTCTTCTCTGTTTTGCCACTGCTGTGGATGACCCTACTTGGGCCAATTCAAGGACCTCACATGAACTTGCTGTTTCATGTGCTTCTGATACTGTCGTGAGCATGTGCCAATGAGTACGCAGCCTGTAGCAGTTACTCCTTCTCGTGTTTTGAGTCATAATCTTTTTTCTTTACTCTAGAGATACTTTTTTCCTCTGCCAAGTAGCAACTTGTTTACACCAGCGATCAGTTGAGTGCAATGAAACCGGGAGGCAACCATGAGGACAGTGAGGAGGTCACTGTCACACTCAGGGCCGGCCCTAGCCTTCATGGGGCCCTAAGCGAAATTTGGTTTTGGGGCCCTCTAGTTCTGCTAACAATGTGGCCTGGCTGCAGTCAGCAGCCCGACCATTAGATTATTAGATCATCACAAACCTGGTATAAACCTACTGCATCTCCCAGCTGTTTGATTATATACATGTATAATACTGGATACATTTATTGGCCAACTGATTTATCCACCAGTTGATTTCTGGGCGCCGATTTCCTTCATTTTGGGGGATCGTGATCTGCTGACACATGTGAAGTCCATCTTATCCCCTAATCTTATTTTGATCAGCAAAGGTTTATAAATCAGCCTCTGTCCTCTCTCTGCTCTGCAGAGAGAGGTTTGACTGACAGACGGCCCAACAGGTCATGTCTGCATGTTTGCACTTAATATTCACCCCACAGTGACTTTCTTACTATATTTAACATTTTAGACAAAAGAAATTCATATCATCCATCCATCCATTTTCTACACTCCCTTGTCCCTTAGTGGGCTCGGGAGCTGCTGGTGCCTCTCCCCAGCTAACGTTCCGGGCGAGAGGCGGGGTCACCTTGGACAGGTCGCTGGTCTGTCACAGAAAATTCATATCAGCAAAAATCCAAATCAGCAGGTCAGGCTTTATAAAGATCGGTAACCAGGGATGTCGGCCGGAAAACTGCAATCGGTGCAGCCAAACTTAAGATGGAATAAATACACACATATTCTTGACATTCTGTGATTAAATACATTTCTCTTAAGCATTACACCAATAGCTAAAAATCTGTCTTCCCTGAGAATGTGGACCGGTACCGGTACTGGACTGATTCTGAGCGGGGTTTCCCCCAGAAACCTTGCTAAGCCCAGGCGGTCCACCGTGTTTTTGTATTAAAATATGTTATGCATAAATAACATATTTTAATACAGGGAATGCATAAATATTACCAGTGAAACGCTATCTAAACCCATAACCACAAATCAAAAAATCCAACTAAAATCAATTATTTGTACTTTTGTTAAATCCAAATTAGGAGATTTAATGCAATGTTGCTAATGTGGCTTTAGTAGCTCTTCCATTTCGTGTCTGTTGAGATTTTAATAGGGGCCGCAGAAACTGTTGCTCTGTGGGTTTATGGGACGAGTTTCAGCTGTGCGCATTAACTCTGTCTGACTAAGTGGACAAAGTATTTTTTATGGTTCGATGCATTGTGTAACCTGAAAAATAATACTAAAAATAATAAGAAAACAATATAAAACCAGTGTGATGCATTACAAACAGGAGAGCGCTAAAGCTCCAGCCTTCGCAACATAGACATAAACTTTATCAGCACAGACAAGCGGGGCAGCGTGTTGAGATGGAAAAGCGGCAAAAAATTGTTTGTCTACAAATAAATCATTCTCAACGCTCCTCTGAAAGTCACTACAAGTTCTTCCTGCGGTTCACGTAGAGCTGTGCAACCAGAGCTAAGTCGGTGGGTTTAAACTCCGACCTTGATCATAAAATCTGGAAAGAAACATAAATCCTCACAGGGTTGATGGGAATATCCATACAGGGCAGCCTGTGTCCTGATCGAGTGAAAGGAGGCACGCACAATCTGCGCGGAGGCAACACCAGTGTGACTGGTTCGGCTTTAAATGCATAAACTATAAACATATCTTCTATAAACATATTTTCTATAAACATATCTTTTCGGATTAAATCTGTTCCGCCAGCGAAACAGAGCAACGCAATCCGGCTTTAAATAAATAAAAATAAATCATCTCCACCCTAAGCGGCTGCTTAGTTTGCTTATGCCGTGGGCCGGCCTGGTCACACTACAAGGATGTTTTGAGGCCAGTGACTGGCAGGCTCTCTGTGAGCCGAGTAAGGAGGACATAGGTGAGCTCAGACAACAGGAAAACACCAGAGCGGCTTGGAGCTGGATGAGGACTATCTCCCTTCTAAGGTTTATGTCTAATAGATGTCGGGTTGAAGGTCTAGATACCTCCTTACCCACAAAAACTTTTAGGAAATGCCTCCATTGAGAGGCTTCTTGTGTAGAAAAAGTTTTTTTTAATGATTCACACTAAGAAATGTGCTCTGCTTCATTACTTTGTTTCAACAGTCCCTTGACCTTGCGGTCTAGTTCTTCATGCTTTTCATTAGGAACAAAGGCAAGTGAGACTGTTCGGTTTTTTGCTGCTATTGTACTCAGTGTATTTCAGCAAAACTTGTTTTTTGTCTTGATGTCACAGGAAGGACTTTGAGCAGCTGTTTGACGTCATCATCACAAACGCCCTGAAGCCTGGGTTCTTTTCCTTGATGCCCCATCAGAGGCCCTTTAGGACCCTTAGTGAGTAGCAATGTATTCATCCGTTTACCTGCATCGCAGTAACATTAACAGTGAGCTCATTCTCAACCCCTGCCAGACTAAAAAATTGTGAGTTGATGTCACTTTTCAACATGGAGAAAGTTTCCTATTTGGAAATGGGACCTTTGCAGGCCAGACTTGCAGGATGGCGCTGTCTTCTATAATATCAGAGATCTCCTGTTTTTAATTTCCTTTGAAATCTGTGATATCTTCAACTTTAGGAAGGAGTTCCACTCTCGGCATGTTTGGATGTCTCTCCTTTATTTATTTCAGCACAACTCACAGTTCAGCTTTCTGTGTACTTCTAAATATGTTCCTTAGTTGCATCTTTTGGGGTCTGCTACTACCTCTAGTGGTGTGGGGGTGGTAACACAACTGACTAACATGAATACATCATTAAACCAGCATACCACAAAATCTTTATTATTATTATTTGCAGCATTACTGGCACTGCACTATAAAAGATCAATTATCTCGTAAAACTCTGTACTTTCTTAATTGTCTAAAGGACATAAATTGGATTATACGACCTAAATCAGCTCTACAGTGAGCTGGACCTCCTGAAACTGGGTCCAGTTTTCATCAATGGCCAACCTGTTGAAACTTTGGCCAATTTTAAATACCTTGGGTTATTTCTGGACAGTCAGCTCAAGTTTCCTCAAAACACTGACTATATTTTTAATATTCACAGAAACTCTGTCTTTTAAGAAAACTCGGTCTTAGTCTGCAAACTCTAGAGCTTGTGGAGGCACTTGTTGAGTGTTTTAACTTTTCGTTCAAGACAAACTTTTAAGAATTGTTTCAATGGCAGGTAAAATAGTGGTGAAATCACAAAAACTCTGTCTCAAATGTTTGCTGAAAGAACGTGGATATGGCAAAGAATATTTGAACAGATAGCACCTGTCCTTTTTTTGTCAGTTTGAACCTTTGCGATTATGAAGACATAATTGTGTCCCTGTGGCAACTAAGAACATCTATAAGAAGTCATTTATTCACAGTGCAATTAAATGACAGCATTTACCTATGGCAGTGTTTTATTCTATGCACAAATTGTTGATATTGTGATTGCATGAATATCTTTGGCTCTACAACTATTTTGTAGTTTTAGAGCCAAAAACTCGCCAGAGAAAATTGAGATTTTGCTGGAGGCCGGAAAGACTCTTCTTTTCCTTACATCCTTACATCCACAGATGTGCTGCTGTGTAGAACAATCCCAGTAACTAAATGAAACCTGGAAATGAAGGTATTATTAATTTAGTGCAGTTTGCCACAGAAAAGGAAAAATAAAGCAGGAAAATCATTGAAGAATAATTCAAAACCATTTTTTCTTGCTGCGGTTTAGTATACAAACATCTCCCACACAAACATTTGACAGTATTATGTTTTTAGGCTTGACGTTTATTTTATTTTGCACTCCAAAACCGAGGGGAGTGATATTTCCTATAATAGAAGCAGTATGCAATTTTGGTTTTATTATTTTGAAATCTTTAATTCTGGTCATTGTTAAAACATAATATACCATAATGTATTTACAACTAATCTATTCAGACTGCTACATCAGATCTTTGCCTGACAAGGCTGTTGGCAAAGAATATCATCAATAAAAATGTTTTAAATTCGATGGAATTCTAGTTTATATTTTATTTTGGTTATGGACAAGATTTTGCACATTAAGAAATCAATTTAAAGAATTTTTTAAAGTATATACAGGTACTGGTAATAAAATTAGAATATCATGAAACAGTTGGTTTATGTCATCAACTCCAGTCACAAACTGAAGCTTGTATATTTCATTTGTTACGCAAACTGATATATTTCAACTGTTTCTTTTAATGTTTATAACTCACAACTAATGAAAACTCCAAACTCAGTATCTCAGAAATTTAGATTTCTTAAGACCAATGTAAAGAAAGGATTTTGTTTAGAAATGTTGGAAAACTGAAAAGCATGAACATGAAAAATATGAACATATACTGAACTTAGTAGGGCTTCTTTTCCCCAGATTACTGCATCAACTTGGTGCTTCATAGAATAGATCAGTCTGTGGCACTGCTCAGGTCTTCTGAGAGCCCAAGTTGCTCTGGTGGTGACCGTCAGCTCTTCTGAATTGCTGCCATGTCTGTCATGGTTTTTGAAAGGCTTTTGGTCCACATGCAGAACGCTTGAGAGGCAGGGAGAAAAGGTAAATGCAATTTATTGAACAAATAATGAAATATGTGCCTGGTCTAAGAGCCGGGGTTTTTGGGATGGACAGGATCACTGGGGAACGAGTAGATGGCAGATAAAACTGAGACAACTTCTTACTTGTATGCTGTAGACGAGTCCGCAGGGGCATATTAGGTTTCGGGACTGGAGTGCTGCTGGGAGGGTGACAGAGGAGTCCATGAAGGTGAGTGAGAAAATGACATAGCCTTTGTCAGGCAGGAGCTGCAGCATGATGGTTGTGGTGGAGGGTGGACAGGTGAACAGTGCGGGCTTGTGGAAAAAGAGCTTGAGCTGCCAGTCATGGAACATGACACCAAAGACCTTGATGGAGAATCCTGGAGGCTTGGAATATGACCAGAGCGACACTGGGAGAGAGTCACGATGAGTACCTTTGATCAAAATGGAAGTGCAAGGAATCCACAAAGAACGTAGGAAACACAGAGCAATAACTCTGGCACTTGGAGTACCACTGCAGGTTAACACTCAGACACCGATGGACTGACTACCCACTCCTCTTAAAACCTGGTTAAAGGCATGAAAAGATCTGCAGGTGTGTGTGACAATCAGCTGGACATTCTTCCAGTTACAGCAGCTCCAGGGCGCCATCTCGTTGTGGAACTGAGGAAGTGAAGGAGGAAGAAAAACAACCATACAGCACCCAAAACCCCAGTTTCGGGTCTTTCCTTTCACAATGCCCCAGAGATTTTCTATGGAGTTAAAGTCAGGTGATTTTGCTGGCCAGTTAAGAACAGGAATGCCCTGGACCTTAAACCAGGTACTGGTAGCTTTGACACTGTGTGCAGGTGCTAAGTCCTGTTGGAAAATTAAATCTGCATCTCCATAAAGCTGGTCAGCAGCAGGAAGCATGAAGTGCTGTAAAACTTCCTGGTCGATGGCGCGTTGACCTTGGACCTTGGAAAACACAAGGATCAACACCAGCAGATGGCATGGCACCCCAAGCCGTCACTGGACCTCACGTGAGTGCAGCTACGCTTTTACATCTCGACACGCTGCCCAGCGTCTGGTCCTGTCTTCCCTGTACAGTTTATGTCTGTGGTCCCGGTTGGCCGGTGTGTTAGTGATTAAAGAACCAGCAAGAACCCCGTCATGCAGGTTAGGGTCAGGGTTAGGGCACCTGCTCGCTCGGGGTTATAATCCATATTCACTCTGTAATCACCTCGACGGTTCGAAGGATCGATTTGTTACCTTGCTGTTTGCACATCTGGGGTTCAGAACAGCTGCACTGAGGGGGTTGACTTTGGGGCCCCCAAGTCGACAGCCATCTAATGCTCTGATCCTAAATGCTTGATCCAATCTGAAACTAAATGACTGTATCCTCCAGGTTTTGTCTTTTGGTTGCATGTCTTAAAACGGAAACGTTCAGCAACTAATAAGGGTTTGGTTTCATAGACTTCTTTCAAAATGTCCACAATCTCGCCAAAAGTCTGATCTTTTGGTTTTTCAGGCTGTACTAAGTTTTATAAAAGTCCATATGCTTTAGAAGAGATCAACAACATGGCGGACATGATCTTCAATATGAGGACGGAGGGACGGGATGATGCCAGCATGCATTATGTTCATTCACTGCGTTGATTCCCGATGGCTCAATGGCTGGTTGTCTCATGCACTGACTCTGAGTGAAAGAGAATAACTTGAATTTATTTATTTGTATATATTTTAAATTTTACATTTATTTCCAGAGACACTTCAAAATGTCTCTGGGTGTTGATCAGAACTCTTCAGGCACATTCTGATATCCATGATGAGGAAAAAGATGCAACTGTGTAAGTATCTAATATTTTAGAATGTTGGTGATATTTAATGCTTAAATATTGTTTATGAACATAATGTGATTATGCTATTTATTTACAATGCACAAAAATGTTTTCCAGTTGCCAGTCATCCAGACAGTGGTCAAGAAAGAAGCAGGTAAGATTTATTGAATCTCTGGATGTCATGATTCCTAGAATGATTCAAGTATCATGGCGGTACATATGTGTTACTGTGTGTGACGAAGGAGCCAATTTCTGTCGCTAATTTGGACAAAAAAGCTTTGAATGGCTGGAAAAAGTGAGAGTTCATCTATTAAAGTGACTCAATATGAATACATAAACTGAAAACAGGAGTATAGGCATTATTTTCATAAGTGTCTTTGTGGACCTACTGCTTTATTAAAATGAATATCATTTCAGATTTTTGTATAATTTTTTTCCAAGTTGACTGTGAGCTATTATTGTTACAGGTTAGTTACAAGATCAGAAAAATAAATGTTAGGGATGCACAACTTAGAAAATTTGGGCCAGTATTGATATACAGTATTAATACTGCTGTATTAACCAATATTTTATCAATTTAATAATAAAGCAAGACACTTATAAAACAAAGCTCTACTCCTGTTTTTAATTTATATTGTCATATTCAGTCAACTTAATAGATGAACTCTCCCTTTGCCCAGCCCTTTATAACGTTGGTTACGTATTGTAACCCCAGGTTCTCTGAGCATAGGCTTCGGCCTTTAAGGCTATCGTTAGTGGGTTTATCCCTAGCGCAGCACAGCACTGAAAAAAGCTGCGTCCACGCCCACCTAGGTCTGTATAAATAACGGTCAGACCGGACAAAAGGCTTTTCCTTCAGCTAATAAGGAACCAGTGAGACCCACAGCTTACAGGGCTGCGTCTGTACTCATAGAATCTGGGGTTACAGTACGTAACCAACGTTCTATTTTGTATAGGCTTCACCCTTTAAAGCCTTCGCTAGTGTGTTAACGGCAAAGCAGGATGCAGTCTATGTCTCACTTGGTCCATCAGAAGCTTCTGCTCACATATAACTAAATAATCAACACTCTCAGCCTAGAGTGCGTAATTCCGCACTCCCGGCCTCCTATGCAGCAGAAGACCAGAGGAGAATAGGTTCTGGTCAGGAAGGTTGAGATAAACAGACCTGCTGCTGGGAACAGAAACAACGAACGTTACGAACTGTAACATTTAACGATGATCAGAACACGTAGCCTGTTATACAGCAGTTTTAATGGTGCTGAAAGCTAAATTTCTGTCCATCAGCTGCTGGAGAAGTGACAGCATGCAGCCTAAAGGGCATGAAATGGGCTCCACGCCCTCTCCCGCGCACCAGCGTTGAAAGGCTGGCCACTTCGAAGCATATAATGCTGTGTGGTAGAAGCGACTCGTGCACCCTGAATGGTGCGCACCACATCCTGCGGGAGACTGGGCCTCTCCAGACGCTTCCGTTCAGCCGCCAGACCCGGAGACGCTGGCCTATCTCTGGGTGGCTCCTGATCTTTCCCCCAGCCTGGAGGAGCACATCCCCCTCCATGGCAGCTTCCACGGTCAACCTGACACCAGCTGCTGCAGACTGGGAAGCCAAGCCACGTTCCTGCACTCGGGTGCCACCAGAATTATTGACAGCAGTTCCTCCCGAACTCAGTCCAGGAGCCGTGGAATCAATGGAACTGGGGGAAAAGCATAAAGGAGCATTTTTGGCCAGGGGCTGTGAGCGAAGGCGTGCCCACCTAATGGTGGGTCGTAGGTGTACCTGTATAAATACAACTGCCTCGCACTTTGCCTCTGTTCGCTCTGAACTGGCCACTAGGCAGTAGCTCTGGGAGGAAAAAGTTGTTGTACTCTTTGCATCGCACATTTTTTAATTGTTCATTTTAATAACGCCTATTGGTCCCCTTGGAAATAATAAAAACTTGGACATCAATCAATGAAATCATGCCTGGTATGGCATGTTATCTGCCCATTTCATATCCTGCTTTGGCACAAACTACACATCATATGCTAAATTCTGTGTACAGTGTTTTCCATTTTTTCTTTCTTTAAAGTTGTTTTATTTTCTGAACGAATGTATTAATGTACTGCGACAGACCGGCGACCTGTCCAGGGTGACCCCGCCTCTCGCCCGGCCGACCCCACTAAGGGGCAAGGGTGTTAGAAGATGGATGGATGGATGGATGGATGGATGGATGGATGGATGGATGGATGGATGGATGGATGGATGGATGGATTGATTGATTGATTGATTGATTGATTGATTGATTGATTATAAGCTGGGAGTTGCCACAAAATTTCACTGTAGTTTCATAATGACAACAAAGATGCCTGTAGCTCATAATGATTGTCTGTTCCTTGTTAACAGCTGATGGAGGAAGGCAGAGAGTACTGGCAGCAGAGGAGGATGGGACCTATGAGGGGGAGTAAGGATGGACGTTGGTGAGGTGGAGACCCCAAATTCCCCCAGCCAGGAGCTCAGTGGCCTCAGGTCTACACTACAGGAGAGACGTCGGGCCTTCAACGCAGCACAAAGTTGGATCATGTTTGGACAAAAGAAAACCACAAGATTGTCCAGAAGTGGACAAGCATATACGACTTATTTTGTGTAGAAACAACAAAAAACTAATTAAATAAAAAGAAATAAAGAAAAAAAAATCCTGTGACTCTATATTCCTCATATATGAACATGTTGCATATAAGCAATATCATGTGAATACATTTTACATGACATTGCTGCATTAAAAATGGGAAAAAATATAAAGGTATTTTTTTAAACAGATTTTAATACAGCATTAAAAATATTGATTAGGGCGGGCTTTATTTATAAAGATGTGTGCTGTCCAATGGAACACATCAACTAACCAATCAGATGTCAGTGATGTATTGTGATGTTAACACCTCCCGCCAGCCACCTCCCACCTCCACCCTCCACTTATGGGATTCCGCAATGGACAGTTTTTGACTCCCCTGAGTGACAATGAGCCGTCGCTAGCCGTGCAGTAATATCTATACGCTAAGTTGTGACATTATTAGATACACTTGGCTTGTACTGTGTTGAATCCCTTTCTGTTTCAGGACAGTCTTGAGTCTTTAGGGGCATTCTCTGTAAATCAGAGAGAGGGTTGCGGATGAAAATGCCAGTTCGTATTTCTAGAAGAGAGTACTGACTAGTTCAAATTCACTTAATTCCCCTCAATTTCTTATTTTCACACTAACTGAGCATCATCACATCTAACAAAAGTCTAAATGCTTTGACTTGCAGTGTTGTGCATAGCTAATTTGCTGTTTTTTTATGAAACAACTGAATAGGTGAACATCATAAAGCTGCCAATGAGATAATGTCTGTGAAACCTCACATTTAAAAATCATCAGTTCACCTCAAATATTCAATATTACATTATTTTCAATACTTCTAGTGGCACTCCTCCAGGACATGGCGATGTTGCTAAGTTGATGTGACGACAAAGTCTCACAAATACATTAGTTCACTGTTCAAATGCTGCAATTGGAGATGAGGCGTCAGAAATTGTTGTCACATGCAACTCAAATCTAACGTCGTCTTTTAGCATCTTGAATCTCACTAAATATTTAATTCCAGAATGACATAAGAGTTTGCTTAATGAAGCTAAAGTCTGTTCTGTTGTCTGCTCCTACAGTAAATGATGTGGAAGAACCAGAGGGGCTTCCATCTCTAGACAAGCCCGGCTGGTACTCCCAGGGCAACTGGCCTCACCTCCACGAGCTGCTCAAGACCATTACAGGAAAAGCAGAACCCAAGGTAAGCTGTTGACTTTTACAGGAGCAAGCTGCCAGGCATGTAGTAGAAAAGTATCTCCAACTCACTTTGAGGTTGACTCAAAACTTCAGTCTCTGGCAGAGAATAAAAGGAATGAGAACTGTGTGATAAATCAACTCAGAGAGATTCACACAAGGATGTTGAAGTGGAGAAACGTGGCTCTTGGACAGACTGTTGAAAGGGCAGATCTTCTCCAGTATGCTGGGAATTTATTCCCTGTGGAGTCTCAATCTTGCAACATACTATTTGTAACGTGAAACACAGGACAACTATGGGTTTCATATCTTTTGACAGATATCCTTTTGAGTTGATTTAGTAAAATTATTTTTTTGTACAATCTAAAGACTTTTAAACATGACCATCTCTACAACAACAACTACAAACTGATATTTCCAGTGGATTGTATGTTGTTCTCTTGTGTCCCTTCAGGTGGGAACATCTTTTACATTTTGTTTCAAAACTATTTTCTTAGCTGAAAAAAATCCTTGTTTTTGGTGCCTGCAAAGATCCAACCCAATTATTGTGGTAAACTGAGTTGATCTTTCTATAAAATGCAACTTATTATGCAATCAGTTGTGTAATTTTGCCAAACTTTAAAGGGTACATATCTTGCAAAATTCTCTTTCTTTTGTGTATTTTGAGTGCCTTGGAGTGCAACAAGATTGAAACGTATTGTTTGCCTGTGCTGCATAGATATGTATATTCTCTTTGGGTTATATTTTTCAGTCTTCCATAACATTTTTCTTGGCTATGACATGACCCTATTTACTGTGGAACTGCTAAACAATGTCATGATTCTTGCTAATCAGCTCTGTGAATCCGCCATTTTTTTCCTCGCAGCAATTTTGTAGTCCAAGTTCAGTCATGCCGACTTTGCAAGTAGACAACTCAAAATATTTGGTTCTAGGGTGTACTAACATGAATCCTTACATCATCCCTCGGTTTCAGAGCCTCTTTGAAGTGTCTGGTTAAAAGTTCTTTTTCTTGGGACTGTAGCACATTATTGGGGAAACTCAGTTTGCACTGAGCACTTAAGGACGAGTGCTTCAACAACCTCTGCCAGTATCGAGGGATTTTCCAAAACACTTCGTCTGATTGAGGCATCACTTCCTTTTCTCTACTGACACGAGGTATACAGCAAAGTGGTAAGCTCCAATTAATGTGGATGCTACTGCAGTGCTAGCTTTTAGCTGCCTTCTGGAGGACGTAAGTGTACTGCATATTTTGCTTTTTTTATTTTTGTCTTGGGAAGCAAATGCATTCAGTGATGTTCTGGGGCCTCATGCATAAAAGACTGTGCAGTTTCCACACTAAAACCTGGCATGCAGAAAAATTTAGAAAAGTGCGGCCCCCCCCAAAAAAATCGGATGTATAAAGCCGTGCGCACGCACGTGGCCGCGCACCTTTCCTTTATAAATCCTAATTTGCGGGAAATTGCGGGCAGCTGCTGGTTCACCTGTCGCCACCCATAAATACATATTTAAAATAAATTAGTATAAATACCCGGAAGTCTGCCACCACGCGAAGCAATAACCATGGCAACGTCCTTGTTTGTAACAGTACAAATATTTCTAATAATAATCTATCTATATATATATTTTATTCAAAAGGTGCTTTCAGGACACATGAGGTCAGCTCACAAAAATAAAAATAATACAGAAAGAAAATCCCCCCAAAAATTAAATAAAGAAATCGTGCAAATGCCCGTTTGAACAGCAGCTTTCAGGCGGGATTTAAAGACAGACTGCGAGTCAGAGTCCTTTGAGTGGGAAAGCGGACATTTCTCCTAAGTAGTAGAATCATGTGTATAAGTTGGACATTTACAGAGTAGAGATGTTTTTTGTCCATAAAGGCGCATTCTGCTCCACTGAAGGATGACTGCAGCTGGACCGGTACCGGTACCGGTACCGCACGGCTCCTTCTTTAAGTTCTGCTCATAGATCCAGGATGATCAGTCCGGGCAATCTAAACGCTAATAAACCATCATCAACATTTCTCAGCTGGTCAATATGATCAATCGCTCTGAATCCTTCCATTTACGCTGCTCACCTTCGTGCAGCTACTTGAATACGTGTGATTATGCACACCTTGATCACCTTAAAAATAATCAAACCTGTCTGGAGTTCATCTGCTGATCCAATCCTGTTTTCTTTTCAGTCAGAATGAAATGACCCCATAGATGCATTTCATGCGCAGACCACTCTTTATGAGACAAACTGTGGAAAAGTACTGATTACATTCAGGTGAGGTTTTCACATACTTTCATTTTTAATTTCTTTATTTTGTGTGCGTGTTAGGTTGTTTGAGGAAAAATGCGGTTCAGTCTCATCGTTTATAAAATATAAAAATCATAAAAAATCACCGGGTCTGAAACTTTTTGGTCTAAATAACTGAATGTTGTCAGATTTCAGTGTATTTAGGTGAGTTTGAAGTTTTGAAGCGAACTTTGAAGTTTGATATTGTCAACAGAAAAAGTTTGTTGGCTGTTGCACATTTTCACTCCAGCAAAAGTGTGCGATATTTACGCAAGCAACTCTATGTTGTAGGTACAGTAATAATAGAGTAATAACTCCATTGGATGTATTTATTTGAATGTTTGGTTCTGCAGGTTTATCTTCTTCATTCTCCTGCTCTGTGTCAGACTCAGACTCCAACATGTAAGGTTGGATGGTCAAGTTTTCTGTTGTTGGCATCTTTAATAAACTTTGGAATACAAAGTTTTTCTGGCAGTAGATCATCTTATTACTGCTATCAAACTACAAAAATTAACAGAACGGGCGGAGTGGAGCGCTCTGCGACCTGAAGTGGGGCGGGGCACGAAATGTCTCATTAAAAACGCATCAAAACGAGTTGCTCTAAAATGCACCTCAAAATAGCGTAAACAGGGGATCTGCGGATCTACAGCAGACCAAAGCATTGCACTTCTACTTTATATGCGCCTTAAGTGAAGGATTTACATGTGAAAGGAGGTCCTCACAGAGATACAGAAGACATGGGAATCTAACTTCATGTTAGCCTCATGTGCGTGTTTTTGGAGGGAGGGGTTTGCCTTATTTTGGCTCACTCCGATCTTAGCCAGCTATTGCAGCAGAGCATGTGGAAAAGAAAACATTTAAATGTAGCTCAGTGATGTGTGACTTATGCAAACAGAACAGACAAGCCAAAAACCTCATTACAATAGTAGGCAGATGCAAACCTGCTCAGACTGAGCTGGCACAACTTGTCATCATATACATCCCTTCCTCCTTTCACTGCCCCTCCCCTCAGCTCTTTGCTCAAAGCCCCCTTTGTTCTCGGCCATGTGGAGAAAACTCTCATGGAATCTGATGTCAACCTGCACTTAGATCTTCTTTAAACAGTCCTCTGGGGTGACCCAAGCTCTCTGTGTTTTCACTTCTCTCCACTTTAACCTTTCTACTGTCCCTTCAAGACAGAAGGGTGGGCTGAATAGAGGCATTGAGGGAAGATTAGGATACTCGCAGCACAGAGCCCCTTGCCAGACCTGCAGTGACCCCTGCCATTCTAGGGGTGGACATGCTGATGACATGGCCTCAAGGGTCTAATCAAGGATAGCTTTCTCTTAGAAAGTTGACAGAACTTTAACAGGAAATGGATAAACCTTGTTCATTTCGTAATTGGCATCATTATTATTGTCAGCTTATAGAACGGTTAATTGGGGACCATAGTATAAAACCTTTGTTCTAATCTTTCAGTAACTGAGTGCAGCTTTCATCTCATTTTCAAAGCCTCTCTGTTGGCATGACAGGTATGGATTATTGGTGTTCTGTTCATCAACAACATTCTGAAGAGCTCCAGCAAGAATTTCAAAGCCTGCATACATATAGGCGACATTTGAGTAGACAAACATGCTATGACTAAAACATTCTGAAAGGAGAAATCTGTAAGCATTATGTTTGAGAGACAAACTAAAGCAAAGTAGACAAATAAAGAAAAAAAAAAACATTGGATAAAGGAGTGGGACGGCAAAGCAGCAGCTCTATTTGCTGCACTGTGAGATGGAGATGAGTTGTTCTGTTTTTTTGTCCCTAGCTGTGCTTAGATTGTTTTCTGCTCTGTCCTTTCGTTAAGCTTCACAAGCTAATTATAGGAAGTTTTTGCTGTTTTAATGTTTGCAATTACATTGAGAACAATGGGCACAAAATAATAGATAAAAGTCCAGGTAACTAATTTTAAAACCAGACAGTAAATGTTTTACTAGTCACAATTACTGAAATGCATCTGGCTAGGGTCAGTGGTCAAGGCTGAATGACTAAAATATTGTTATAACAAACCAACCTATGCCGTGTGAAATAGCTGGAACGATACTGGGTCCATCAACTGCATTAGCAATTTTGCTCTAACTCCTCTCCTTGTCATTTCTGTTCTTGTTCCTTGCATGAAAAGTTGAATTAACATTCACATTGTTTCCACATATCAACAACACAGTCCTCCACCACCAATGTCCACCGGACTCTCAGCTGTTCTCTGTTTGGACCTCCCCCCCATGCTTAGTCACAGTTCTTTCTGATTGCCTGCTTGTAGAAATGCGGGATACATACTGTACACTGTATACATGATACAGTGTACAGTATTTGCATACTGTGGGAATGCAAATGTGATGTGAAAATCGATGCACTTTAATGAGAAGTTGAGACTGAGTTCATCTTCCAGAACAACAAAAACACAAAAGATGCTGCTGATGCAGATGGTCACAGCATTTTCATGTTCAGCATTTTTTCATAGCACATTTCAGCAACAAGAGAGTTCAAAATTCCAACCCTAACCCAGAACCAGAAGACCTGAAAGGTCTGGAGGGTTCACAAGTCTTTATTGTGTTTTGGGCTGTTCAGTGATTTATAAACTAACAATGTTTCAAAGTCTATTCATTGAGCTGCAGGGAGTCAGTGAAGGACTTTAGAACTCAGCAATGTGATCTATGTTCCTGGTTTTAGTGAGAACATGAACAGCTGTTTTCTGGATCAGTTGCAGCTGATTGATTTTTTTATAGACCTATAAAGACACTGTTGCAGTAAATAATAAGATTACAAATAAATATGTGGATGAGTCTCTTTAGATCTCTCTAGGGTTAGGGTTAGTTCTTTAAACCTGGAAATGTTCTTCAGGTAATTGAAGGCGGACTTTGTAACTATTTATGAATTTCTGAAGGTTTAGGTCTGAGTTCATCACTATCCAAGAATGAGTGAAAAATTCCTTCTCCAGATGTGTAAAGCTGCTAGAGACGAACCCCAAAAGACAAAAGTGTTGAGTCAAGAGGACTTGATACAGATGCACGCCATCATTTGGTTTTCTAAAGGAAATTTTTCCACTTCACTAGTATATTTACCTTTATTCAAACTTTAGATTGTAACATGATAAAATGTGAAGCTATTCAAAAGGTGTGAATAGTTTTGCAAGGTTCTCATCCTGGAGACATTGTTGTGGTTCCTGTTACTTGCTGCTGAGAGCAGGATCCCCGTGAGACAGCTGAAATGAAACTGCTTTGTCCTTCTGAATCTGTAGGTGGCGTATTTCGGAGATAGCATGAGGTCAGACATATTCCCTGCCACCACCTTTGGGAAGTGGGAGACTGTGATGATAGTGGAAGAAATGGAGGGAGAGGGCGTTCCGAAGAGCGACGCAGCGTTGTCCAACAAGACCCAGGTGGAGCCGCAGGAGAAAAGGGGAAAATTTGAGGTAAGTTTGATGACTGAGGAAGCTGTTTCCATTTAGCAACCATTGTTCTTCCAGACCCTGCCCTCTGTTTGAAAATCTCCATAAAATGAATGTTGCTGAAAATGTGTAAAATAATTGGAAATGAGTCATGTAGAAGGGAACTTTTGCAGAGCGCAGCCTTTTGTGTCACACAGCAGCGGATGATATTAATCAGCAGAGCTCCGATTTGCAGAACTCTGCGTCCACCACATTTGTGACAAGTCAGCACAAATGTGGTGGATGAAGGCTTGAGTTTCCTATTTTTCATCTGTGTCACAGTCTTATGTGTCACTGTGTGTCTAATTTAGAGAGGAAGTCACATTGAGCTCCATCAGGTTTGACCCAATTGGGCGTCTGTTTCATGAGAGAAATGCAGCCGCAGCACATTGGGCAACACCAGCATTCCCCTTTAAGATGTGTGATTTTTGTGTTACAGTTGCATAACCTGGCTCTGAAAACAAAAAAAATTCAACCTTTTCACAACAACATTTAGTTGGGCAGGAAAAAAAATGTAACAGCAGAAAACATGTTACATATGGTGGAGGATCAGTGAGGCTGAGATCCTCTTTCTATTGCATGTGGGAATCTAGTTAGAGCAAATTGCACAACGAATTTCTTGAAATATCAGGAGATTTTAGTACAAATCAGGTAAACTGGAAAGAGAATTACCAATGAGTCGTCTCTGGGTCTTTTACAGGATAATAAATTAATCGATTAAGGAATCAATCAATTAAGTTTGTTTGTATAGCACATTTCAGCAATAAGGCAGTTCAAAGTGCTTTACATCATAAAAACACACAAAGTACAAAGTTGTAGAAAGGACAGTCAACAATTGTCAAGTGCAGCCAAAAAATGTTGATAGTTTCATTGATTATGTTTCAAAAGCAACTCTGAACAGGTTATATTGAAAAGCATTCAGTGTTTCAGCTGTTTTGCAGTTTTCTGGGAGTTTGTTCAGGATTTGTGGTGCAAAGAAGCTGAATGCTGCTTCCCCATATTTGGTTCTGATTCTGGGGACACGAAGCAGACCAGAACCAGAACCAGAAGATCTCAGTGGTCTGGAAGGTTAATACAACAGCAGATCTTTAATGTAACGTGGTACCAACACAGCCGTTCAGTGATTTATGAGCTAACAGCAGTATTTTAAAGTCTATTCTCTTAGCTACAGGGTGCCAGTGGAAGGATTTTAGAACTATGTGATGTGCTCTATATTCCTGGTTTTAGTGAAAGCACAAGCATCAGCATTCTGGGTCAGCTACAGCTGGCTAATTTTTTTAGGCAGACCTGTAAAGGCACTGTTGCAGTAATCAATGCAAGTACAGATAAATGCGTGGATGCGTTTCTCTGGATCTTGCTGAGACATTAGTCCTCCAATCCTGCTAGAAGGCCGACTTCTATCAGGATTGGAGGACTAATGTCCTATCTTTATGTGGTACTGAAGGTTCAGGTCAGAGTTTCCTCGAGGAAAATTGATCTGCCTCGAAGCTTCATTAATTTATGTTTTAGTAAATAGCGCACCGTGTTCCAGCCGGGACATTACTTGGTTGCTCTCACTTTCGCCTCTGAGCTAAGTGTTAGCGGCATAATGTCCAATTTTCAAGTTCGGCCGTGGGGATTTTATTGATTGATGATAATGCCCCGTTGTTTTCGGGGGACCAGTAATCATTCTTAAAATGCCTGGCGCGATGCCTGCAGTCCGGCAGCCTGCAGTCCGGCAGCCTTTCTCCTCCGGTAGCTGCTGGTTCAGAGCGCTGGAGGATTTCTACAGGTGAGCAGATGGACTGAACACGGCGGGCGGCCGAGTAGTTGATGCTCAGAGAGTAAGTGCAGCTTTACAGACCAACCGCACAATACATTTCATATCACCCGGTCTGAACAAACGGCTGGTGGAGCGCATCGTACTGGCTGGTCGATGGCTTTCTGAGTGTGACGAACGAAGGTGCTGTACATATCCCGTATTGCTCCCCCCCGGTTCTTACATTTGCCCTGTTGACCCTGGTCTATTTCCTTTTCCTTCCCTCCACCCCTCATCTTACGTTCGTTTGTTTGCCTTCCCCCAACTCCAGGTGACATTCCCTGTATTCTCAAACCCAAAGCTAGGCAGGTATGGAGCAAGGTGAGAATTCATCTATTAAACTCACTGAAGATGAAAACATAAGCTAAAAGCTGGAGTAGACATTTTTTATCAGCATACAGCCTGCCTCTGTATTATTAAATTGAATATAATTTCAGATCTTTGTATA
Organism: Phalloptychus januarius; assembly: GCA_902982915.1. NCBI lineage: Eukaryota > Metazoa > Chordata > Actinopteri > Cyprinodontiformes > Poeciliidae > Phalloptychus > Phalloptychus januarius. The sequence continues at coordinate 1,363,878 of CADWAE010000127.1, forward strand.
ACTTTTCTTCAGGTTAACTTAGACAGTGATCTATTATTGATACAAGTTTATTTACTAAACTACAAAAACGTAATTGTTAGGATGCTCAAATATGAAAAATTGGACTGATATTGATATTGGATAATAACACTGGTGTTATGTGAGATTTACCAATATTTCATTTTATCAATTTTTATCCGATAACTCGATTACTAAAATATTAATTTACAACAGCCCCAGTAATAACTGAACATGTTCATTGACTAGAGTGTTGCTCTTTAGGTCCAAAAAACTTCAGTTTCAGATAGTTGTGGCATATTGTGGAGAATTGAACCATTCTCTATGCTAAGTTCTTGATGTATGAAGTTGAAAGAAAGTCAGTGTGTTGAACTCATGAATTTCATTTATTAATTCCAGTATACAGCTGGTTCATTTGTCATGCTAGCTTTAGGATTTAGCAGGACAAAATGGCAACAAACAACACTTGGTAACTTCCTTTGTTAGCCTCTGTCTAAGCTACGTCCTCATTCCCTAGTGTGTCATATCCTTTAACCCTAGCTCTCATTTGCATTTCCTAACATGTCATTTCCTCTAGCTTTAGCTTAGCAACTAGCTAAAAGAGATAGAAGGAAAACACAATATCCACACATTTATCTGTTCTAAGCATTTGTTCAGTGCTTGGATGGATTCAGAGTCATCTGGAGACATCGTCATGTAGAGCTGTGTATCATCTGCATAATTATGGTGGCTAATCTTATTTCCTGTCATAATCTGAGTTAGTGAGCATATAAATATTAAACAAAAGGGGTCCCAGGATTGGACCTTGGGGTACCCCACATGTGACTTCTGTCTGTAACTTCCCATCGGTAATGAGAAGTTACAGATTAAATCAAAGAAATCCCTTTCTGTAAGATTTGAACCAGTTGAGCACGAAGCCTGAGATTCTTGCCCGACTCTCCAGTTGTTTAAGTAACATGTCCTGATCAACTGTGTCAAATGCTCCAACAAGCGAGGTCTGTGGATCTTCCACAGTCTGTGTTTGTATGGATGTCATTGAACACTTTGATGAGGGCAATCACAGTACTGCGGTAACCACGGAAACCAGACTGAAAGACATGAAAGCGGTTGGTTATAGTTAGGAAAATATTTAAATGGTGAAACAGCTTTTTCAATAACTTTGCTGATGAATGGGAGGTTGGAGGTCGGCCTGTAATTCTGAAGCAGTGATTTGTCCAGATTGTTCTTTTTCGTCAGTGGTTTGATAACTTCTGTTTTTAAAGCCTGAGAGAAAACACCTGGTGAAAAGGATGAGTTTACTATTTGAATCAGATCAGAGGCAATGACAGGCAGGACTTTCTAAAAGAAAGGTGAGGGTAGGACATCCAGACAGCAGGGAGAGGAGCTTTATTGATTTGTAATATCTTCTGAGCTTTAATACTTAGTTGAAATTTACTGATTTTTTTCTGCATTTATTATGCTTAGGCATAGTATTGGTACTGAATTTGCTGTTGATGTGCAGATTAATCCTGTAATCTTTTATATTTTTTCTTTAAAGAAGTCGGGAAATCCATTGAAGACCCTGTTAGGGTTTCAGGTTTACCAAAGGGTTTTTGAGTCTGTCAGTTGTTGCAGATAAAGCTCAAGGATTGTTCATGTTTTTATGATTTCTGCAAAGAAAGTTTCCCTTGCATGTTTTAGTGCTACGCAGTCTTTCTTTGTAAATTTCATTAAAAAATTGTGAAGTCGAGTTTTACACTATTTACTTTCAGAAAAGTGTTCTTGCAGATCTACCTGTTTGCACATTTGTCCATGCAGACTTGTTCCTAAAAGACACAGCCTGCACTTTAATGGGAGCGATGGAATCAATGATACCGGAATTTTAGAATGGAAGTTATCTACCAACTCGTTAACATGGTGGTGACATGAGGGCGGGGGGGCTGAAAGAGTAGACTTAATGAAAAGTTTCTGTTTATTGTCTGTGAAAGAACATTTTATGATACTAGCTGTTTTGCTAAGTGAGTCAATGGAGATTGTACTTTCAAAGATAACTGTGAAAATTGTTTATAGCCTTTTACCTTAATAACCAGATATTCAAAAGAGGTCAAATGACCCAAAAAGATTTGATTGCAATTTATTTCTGAAGCAATTAAAAGCTTGCTGTCAGTGTTGGTGTCAGAACATTTCCTGCAGCCATATTTTTCAACTCCTGTTTCCATGCTATTTCAGAATTGGTCTCTATGGCAACATAACACGTGAACCTTTGGCTCTTGGTTCTCCCACTGAGTCTGTGTTATGCAACTGTTAAATTAAATTAGACGCTTTGTGCAAAAACAATTTTTTTAAATGCAGATAACAGTAATTGAGTTTTTAAAACGCCACATCCTGCTATCTCCATGTTTGTTAATCATCACTTGAGTATATTCCTGTAAAAGATATTTATATTATGTGGTGTACAGGAGAATTTGCAGAAATAATAATTCCTGGGTAACAACCCAATGCGGGTTCTGAGTTGATGACAGCTTGAAGTCTGTGCTCGTTGGAATTCTGAGCTCCCTTAAACATGGCTGAACTTGTCTGAAAATGAGTTTCCAAACAAAGTAGTGCAGTTTGGTTTGTGTGTGAAATGTCTCTGCAGGAGCAAGGCATGAAGTCACCCTCTGCCGTGTCTAACCAGTGGGGGTCCTACTTTGTTGACATGCACAATAGCGGAGGGGGCGACGAGGGGCTCCAGAAGCTGACTTGGTGCTGTCACTGTATTCACACATACAGCACCATGGCTATCCCCAGTGTGGAGCACATAGCAGGTAGGTGGGGTAAAAACATACCAAACGAGATTTCCTTTGAAAATTCAAGTGTGAATGCTCAAAGCTGAATGCTCGAAGCTGAATGCTCGAAGCTGAATGCTCGAAGCTGAATGCTTTTGGTGAAAATAGCAAAAGTATTTGAAGCCAACTGCTGAAGACTTGCAGAAAGGTAAGAACTAGTCCATGCAGTGTGAAAAACCCAGGTAAAAACCTAAATTAGCTAAAGAGCTAAAACTAGCTAAAATACTAATGATAGCATGGAGGATACCACTGGCATCCTGGGTTTCAGTAATATATTCCATGCAGTGTAAAGGAAACACTCATGTAAAACCTCAAATTTGAAAAGGACAGAAACGTTGCTGGAAACAGTGGCTGAATGAAATCCAAACCTCTAATATGGTTCCTGAGATATGGACATTTGTTTGGAGACATTGTTTGGCACGGTGACAACAAAAAACATGACACATGCAGAACGAAAAAAAGCAATGTCAAAAGGTCAAATTATTCTCTGGTGTTAAACAGCATAAAAGCTGTTAAACTGCCCAACTGCCTTGTTTCCTGCATGATAGCCTGAAACTGGATGATTGATTGCCATTAATAAGCAGGACCAGCCACAGCATAGAGCAGTTTCCCCCATTTCTATAGAAAAATTCATAAAAAGCTGACTATTATAAAAGGTTATGAAGGTTATGAATACCAACAGATATAGCCGGCATTAGGAGAGCAGGTTGAATAGTAGAAAAGTTGAATGGTGGAAATGGCACAAAGTATGCAGGAGAAGAAGAGCAGCGAAATTTACGGAGCAACCACAAAATTTTCTAACCCTTAATCTTCATTATTATTGAAGATTATTATTATTAGTGTGAATGCTTACAGCATTACAGCATTCACACTAATAATAAAGAAGATAAATATTACAAAATGTTTTATTCCATTTGAAGCTAATTACAGCCACCACTGGTGTCCATTCTGACAACTTTTAGAATGGTTACAGACAGATTAAGACATACAGGTAGGCCAGTGTTCTGACTATCTGTGCTACCTCGTCAGATTTTCCTACCGTAGCGCGGATCGATAGCTCGGTCTATCTGTCGGTGCTACGCGTCCAAAACTGTCACCGTCATGTTTCCAAACAGAAACTATTGCGGGTTGTTAATGTTAAATATCATCTGATAACATTATTTGAGTAATAAAAAATGTTATTACTCAAATAACATTATTGTAGTGGAAGCTTAGGAGTTATTGTTAGCTTAGCATTGGAACAATACGACGAAACCACAAGAAGATCACGTCCTTCATCTGAATATCCTAACCGTTTAAATGAAAAGTTGTAGATGTATTCAGCACTAATCCTTTTATTAGAATATCCTACCTCTTAAAAATATTTAAATACAGAGGCGTTTATAAGAATAAAACCGAATCAGACTGGAGGAACGGGTTTTTATTGGAATTAAATTAAACACAGACCAATACAGATCACCACAAATATTTTGCACATTAATGCATTGATGACAGAGTTTATTAAATGCAGCGCAGCAATAATGTGTCACTGAACTGCGCAGGGCACTGAAATGATATGATGAATATACACTAATATTACACAGCTTCAATCCCATGTATTATCGCTACCAACATCTATTTAGCAAGGCTTAATAATAAAGAGTGTTATTAAACTAAAATATCTTAAAGTATAGGGACAAAAAAGCCCAGAAAACATTGTAAATTGTCTTGATTAACTGCCAAACAATAACTTGTAACGACATTGCAGAAAACAAACTAAAGCCATTTATGAATCTATTTACAAGCTGCTGTCATATAAACTAAAAACAATAAGTTATACAGCAGCTTAATGAAAGCCAGGTATAAAATACATTAAATAAAGCTGACTGTAATCTGCCATGACATAAAACACAGGAAACCAAACTTCCACAGTATTTACGGGTAGCACAGATCTTCAGAACACGGGTCATGATAACCTTTGTGTTTGTGCAGCACTTTACATTAGCAATTGGCTAATGCTGGGGCATGCTGTAGGCCGTCAAAGAAACCACAAATTACACTTGGAAAAACTAACACAAAATGTTCCTGTTAGATGTTTCTAAAATCAACTTATTGACTTGCAGGTACCAACTGCAGCCTGTGTGTAGAAAATAAAGGAATAGATGCTTCATGTTTATTAATTCTTCATCTAAAGACCTTTCTTTGCTTTCTCTTTTTATGTTAAATGTGATTGATTTGGTTCCTCTCACTCAAAAAAGGGACAAATATATGTTTAGTGTGTCAGAAATCTATAAAATGATCAGATTACCTTTGATTTTCTTCCACTAGAGCAGAATAAATGCTACTTCTTGTAAATCTGTCCATCCGGTAGGAAGACGCAGGATGAGATCTCGTAGCGTTGTGTGTCAAAGATCCAGTGGTTGAAATCAAAACCTCACACAGCCACATAAAACATTCCCATCATTCTGTTCCAACGCAGAAACATTCACACACATCAAAGCAGTAACTGAACCAGACGCAGATGTGAAGCCGCAGATAAACCTGGTGCTGCAGTGCTGCTGTCCGGCAGCGATGTTTATTGATACTACCTCATGAACTCAATCTATATGAAAATTCACGCAGGACATATTTCAGTTTCACGTGAATAGTGTAATGTCACTTTACAGCTGAGATATAACTAAGTCCTACCTATGCTGGACTGAACATTTACTGCATGTGCACAACACAAAGTGCATTTTTCTATCAAATTTTGAACTGCTAATCAATAACCAATTATTAATCTATTAATCTGGAGCAAGCCAGCCAGTCAATCACCTTGTTTTTCTTCTGTCTAGATCTTCCTCTGGATTACAAGTTCCCCAGGTTTTCCCCAGACAAGCCCTGCACTGTGGGCTACTACCCGAAGCCTCCAGACTCTGTCTTGAAGAGGTGTGAGAGTCTGTCATAAAAACAAGATGTTGTGGTAGAAAACAGAATAATAAGGAAGAGAAAAAGAAGTCCTCCTCGACCCCTCTGCCTCAGAAGAGGAATGTGCCTCTGTTTTTTTGCTTGTAGTTTTCCAGTCGACCCTGATATTGCAGGTGTGTCACTCATCACCATTCAGACAAACCATGTGAATGTAAGCCACAGTAACTCTGTAATGACAACTACATCCGAAAGCTGTTTTGTGGTTCAGTGTCCCAAATCGATGAAAGTACAAGAAACACAGTGTGTGCTGGGGTGTGTGGGGGTGTGTGTGTGTGTGTGTGTGTGTATTCCTGTCTTGTTTTGAACAGGTGATCCCTCCCAGCTGCTCTAAAATAAGGTCAACTTCTGCTTGTCTCTCTTCCCGTGAACTGATTACCTCAGTAACAAGTTCTGCTGTATGCTACACTGGAGGACTCAAACCTTCACATCACACTGTTTTTGTGAAGTTGTCTCTTTTAATGATGGTTTTTATTTGAGTAACTTCTAGATGTGGTGAAAACTTTCTCTGTGGATGTTGCTGTTGCCACACAATGGGCACAATGCTTTCCTGTTTTGTGTCAGGTGTTCATGTCTGAACATGAACATGAACATGAACGCCTGTTCATGTTCATGTTTATATTGAAAGTCAGAATGTCCTCAGTGTTATTTTAAGGGTGACATGCTTTTTGGATGCTTATTTAGATGTGGACCATGCGTACTTTATTCATGTGTGCACTGAAACATGCTTTAACCGACCTTTGAATGGTTATTATGTCCATTTGCATTAAGTCTTGCCATAAAACTCTAAGAACACTCAAGTCTGCAGAAGTATTCTGGTATTTTGGTTGTGCTGTTAAGAATTATTGAGATTAATCTTCACCACATGGAGTTTGGAAATGATTAGCATGACTTGTGGTTAAGCCTGAACTATATAGTTGATCAATAAGCACATGATGGAGTTTATGTCCACAGATCCAAAGGAACTGTGGATCTGTGGACATAGATCATAGATCTATGTCGTTTGGTTTGGTTGGTTCTCTGAACCCAGATTCTAAACACCTGAACTGTTTGGGTGTATAAACAGTCAAAGGCCCTTTTTGGTTTAAGGAACCCCTCATTCCTTTTGAGGATCACTTCAGTCTTTTCTGCCAGGTAAATCAGGGAAAATCACAAGAATATATGTGAACATGCCAATGGAATTGTGCAACTAAAGGAACATGCCAGCATTGACATGCCAAAAATAAGTGTTTACTCAACAAGTCCTGACCTCCAAGCTAGTTGTCCACATGCAGTCAGTTCTTCAAGTACAGAGTCAGGTATATAATCCTCCAGATGTTATTATCTGCATCAGATACTGATGGTGAACTCATTTCTCTGATTAACAGACAGGGCACTGTGCACAGTAGCACTGCTCTTATTGCAGCCCCAGACATCACAGTCAGGCAGTTAAAATACTGACTGAAGACATCGTTACAAGCACTTGATGGAGTTTGTACTCTGTACGATACTCGTGTCTAATTTCCTTCATGTACTCTTTAGTCATCTATGAAGGTCTTGTATAACATGCCAGTTCAGTTCATCGGAATTTATATGAGTTACAACAACATTCAATTTCCCTTTGGGGATCAATAAAGTATTGTTGAATTGAATTTGAATTTGAACTGTTTGTAATGCCCCACCTAACTCAGGACTTAGGAACCATTTTGTCCCTTAATCAAGGAACAAGGCGTGCCAGAATAAAATGGACTGGCATGTTGGTTGCTTTATTTCACAGCTATCCTGAAATGAGGGACTCTGATGTACACTGGCAAAGACAAAGGCCAGTGAGGTGTGCAACACAAGAAAATCTAATGACCGCTGACAATTCACTGCCATGCTGTTAATCATTCAAACCTACTGTGCCAAAAATGAAATGATTTGGTGTCATCAGTTCACTAGGGCCTTATGGTTTTGTTTGCTCTATTGGTTCCGCTTAGTATATTCCAGTATTTGTGAAAATATGGGTTACATTCCCAGAACACAGACAGTAAATCATTCTGATCAGTAAATGACAAGAATGTTGGGAGAGTCCCCTCAAAATGGAAATCATCTCGCAATTGAAGGGACCAGATTTTTGCTTCTGAACAGTCAGCATCATGGATGTCAGATTGGTCATCCCATGTGAATTGTTAGTTGTACTGTGTGTTTTTTTGCTTCCAGTTGTTGTGATTGTACCTGTACATCTTTCATCTGACATGTGAATTATTTTCACATTTGCCTTATGTTGATCTTATTTGTGGTCTTAGATCTTGAAAAGGCAGAGGAAATTTATTTCTGTGTTTAGGTGTTAAGGTTTTGCCAACTGAATAAAATGTTCTGTGATTTTTACAATCTAGTTTGTTTTTGTTCTACAGACAGAATCAGTTTTATTTGGACGAATCAGTCACATCCATCCATCCATTTCCTGCACCCTTGTCCCTTAGTGGGGTCAGGAGCTGCTGGTGCCTCCCCAGCTAACGTTCCGGGCGACAGGCGGGGTCACCCTGGACAGGTCCCCAGTCTGTCGCAGGGCAACACACAGGACAAACAACCATGCACACACACACCTAGGGACAATTTAGAGCAGTGGTTCCCAAAGTGTGGGGCATGACCCCTCGGGCAGGGCAGTGCCATTGCAGGGGGAGCGCGATGGATGAGAAAAAAAACCTAAAGGAGTTTTTTATGTTTTATCCCTGTTTTGCACAGAGGCTTTTTTTAAATGTATTGATGAAAGCAAAGTTGAATATTGTTACAAATAAAAAAAGAAATATGTTTGAAATAACCCTGACAACAAAGAAAACTCTTCTACAGTATAGAAATTTAAAAAACAGTTACATAAAAGTGTTTGACTGTAAAGATGGTTTGTAGTTTGTTCTGTTGCAACCTGAAGTGTGAAATAAACTTCAGTGGAGTTTGAAAACAAAATATGTGTTTAGGTTCATGTCTGGTTGACGATGTGTGTGAACAGTTGATTTTTTTTTTCTTTTTTGGGGGGGATTTTATTCTAATCCATATGGGGCCCCAGAAGAAAATCTTTGGGAACCACTCATTTGGAGAGGCCAATTAACCTGACAGTCATGTTTTTGGACTGTGGGAGGAAGCCAGAGTACCCGGAGAGAACCCACACATGCACAGGGAGAACATGCAAACTCCATGCAGAAGTTTGCACGAGGCGGCAGGACCTTCTTCCCGCAAGGCAACTGCACTACCAACTGCGCCACTGTGCAGCCCAGTCACATCCTATATAGCAAAATAAAGTGAATCAATGTTGAAACAAAATTAGGCATGAACATTGAATTCACACTGAAGCCTCACATTGAAACGATATTGAAAGTGGTCTGTGACTTAACTGACACTATATCAATGTTGATTCAACCATCATCTGAATGTGGATCTACTTGTACATTTGGGTTGATTTTATATATCAAAGTTAAGAATCAATGTCAATAGGTCTACAGTGTAGACTCTACACCATAACATACCATTAAAAGTTCAACATTCCTTCATACTGTGGAATAATTGATCTCCCCACTCTAAAAAGACTCTAGCACTCTTATTTTAAATCCCAACTGAAACTCCTCAACCAGTATTTTCTCTTTGATTCATCTCTAAATTTTCTATTTTGTTTTTTTATTTTATGTGTTCTGCTTTTAACTTTACTGCTTTTATTCTTTGAAAAAGTGATTGCATGCCTAAAAGGCACCTTCTATATTTTATTATTTGTTGTAGTTTGAAAACAGACTCAAGCATAGACCCTTGCCTGCCTTAGAGAAGGAGGTTGGTCAGAGGGCTGGTGTGGGATAGAGGTGAGGTGAGGGTGCTATGATGGTGTAATGACTGCACCTGCTGGCAAGGAGGAGGATGCACTGAGGAGAGCACTGGGGCATAGTAGATTGATGGTGATGGGTGTAGCATAATGCTAAATCCATTGAAAAAGTTATTTCGTTCATTAGCTCCGTCTTTATCTCCTCCCTGTGTGCTAGTCCAAGCTTTGTGCCCTATAATGGTTCTGAAACCATGCAGACATCACTCAAGCAGTTCTCCCTCAGTTTCTGCTTCACTTTCCTCCTGTAGCTGACTTTTGCCTCCCTCATGCAATATTTCATATCCCTTAGTGCTGGCGTTACCTTCTCCTTATCTTTAGTCCTGAAGGCTGCCTTCTTCTGGTCAAAGACCACCTTGACTCCTTGTGTTACCCATGGTTTATTATTTGGGCAACATCGGACCGTCTCGTTCTCCAACACGTCTACACAGAAATTAAGATCATCTGTGAAACAGTGAGTCATCCCCTCGTGGTCCTCGTCTTGAGCTCCCAGCAGCACATCCCAGTTTGTTATGTTGAAACAGTCTCTCAGGGCCTCCTCTGCTTCAGAAGTCCATCTTCTAATGCAGCAAGTGGAGACCCCCTGTCTTTGTACCAGTGGCATGTACTGGGGCTGGATGTACACCGGGTTGTGGTCTGACTTGCCCAGTGGAGGAAGGGCAAACAGCCTTATATCTATCTTTTGCCATCTGTGCAGTAAATCAATTATCCTGTTTTTCCTGATGGATCAATTGACAACCAGGATGACAATATGCAATTATATGGTTATTCATATCTAACCATGGTTAGTAGCCCCTCTCTTTCCTCTCCTGCCTCCTCTACACTTTACGGCTGATCAGTTCTGAGGACACTTCGGCCCTGAAAAGTCACAGGACCCGACAGATTATCCCCTCGGATTCTCAACATCTGTGCTACTGAGCTCAGAGAACAATTGCAACAAATCTTCAACCTGAGCCTGCAACTTGTGAGCGTGCCTTCACTCTGGAAGATATCGTGCATCATTCCTGTCCCTAAGAAGAGCAGGCCCAGTGAGCTGAATAACTTCAGACCGGTGGTACTCACATCGCATCTGATGAAGACTCTGGAGGGGCTCTTCCTCAACCACCTCTGAATACAGGTAAAGGTGAAGACCCTCTGCAGTTTGCCTACAGGGCAGAGGTCGGAGTGGAGGATGCCATTGTCTACCTCCTACATTGACCCCCCTTGCACCTGGACAAGGGAAGTGGCAACATCAGGATCCTCTTCCTGGATTTTTTGAGTGCCTTTAATATGGTTCAGCTCCCTGCACTTCTGGAAAAATGTACCAGAATGAGAGTGGACTCCTGCCTGGTCACCTGGATTTCCAGCTACCTTATCAACAGACAACTGTTTGTCAGGATGAAGAACACTCTGACATTGTGGTCAGCAACATTGGAACCCCACAGGGGCGGTGCTGTCACCCATCCTCTTCACCCTGTGCACCTCAGACTTCTGTTGTAACTCTGAAACATCTCATTCAGAAGTGAGATGGTGACATCATGGGGTGCATCAAAGACAGCGAAGAGGAGTGTCTTTTAGTGACAGATAAAAATAGTTGCTTAAGCTCATTATAAACAGCTAACATTGTGTCACATACGATAAAATGAACAAATAATTCATGATGTGCAAAGGGAAATGAAACAGCTAACTTACACATTCAAAAGTAATAACTGCCAATCTTAAATTCAGCCCCCAGTCACATCCTACATAGGACTCCTTTGCTGTGATGGTCAGGAGTTGGACCGACTCTGCGACCTCTGACCCACTTGCACCACCTGATGCTCCACGGCGTCGTCTTCTCCCCGCCTGTCATTGTTTGTGTAAATCCCTCATCAGAGGCCGTTGACTCCATGTCAAAATTGTAGTTGTAAAACCATCCATCCATCCATTTTCTATACACCCTTGTCCCTTACTGGGGTCAGGAGCTGCTGGTGCCTCCCCAGCTAATGTTCTGGGCGAGACAGGTGACCTGGACAGGTGACCCCGCCTCTCGCCCAGAACATTAGCTGGGCAACAACCATCCACACACACTCACACCTAAGGACAATCTAGAGAGGCCAATTAACCTGACAGTCATGTTTTTGGACTGTGGGAGGAAGCCGGAGTACCCAGAGAGAACCAACCATGCACAGGGAGAACATGCAAACTCCATGCAGAAAGACCGGGAATCGAACCCAGAACCTTCTTGCTGCAAGGCAACAGCTCTACCAGCTGCGCCACCGGGCAGCCCTAGTTGTAAAACATACAAAAAATGCAAAAAATGTAAACTGCCCATTAAGTGTCTTGACATCTTGTCTTGGTACCTTATCCAAACCTTATCTAACATTGAGTAATTACACACTGCAGCTGCTTTTATGATAGCTTACTAGCTATTTATAACTTACAAAAAGAATGCAACATTAAAATATTAACTGACTATTTTTAAAGTGTAAAGCATGATGTTAATACCTGCAAATGCCAAAGCTGTTTGTACTCTGTGGTGGAGCCTTGTTTATAGTCTGCATGTGAACACTAGTCTTCTCTGTGCCTGAGAGGCTGTGGAGGGAGGGAGAGAGAGCAAGGCGGTGTATGCAGTGTGGAGAAATAAAATCTAATAGGTATATTCATGCTTGAACATCAATGGTTCATTGAATCTCTCAACAGGAGTCACATTTGTTTCACAATTATTCAACCAAAAAAAAACGATTTAAAAAAATAAAATTGTGATCAAAACTTTTGGAACTGTTTTGATGTTTTTAAATAAAAAAAATCAATACGTCTTCCCTCATCCAGGGGAAGATGATAGACTCTTGCCATTGTTAGATAGAGTAACCATATAATTGCATATTGTCAATCCTGGTTAACAATATCCATCCATCCATCCATCCATCTTCTTCCACTTATCCTTACACGCTGGGGAAGACCTCCAGCGTGTTCTGCGTGTCCTGGGTCTTCCCCGGGGACTCCTCCTCTCCTCCAGCGGCCGCAGAGCCCAGGAGCGGCCAGGCTAATGCTGAGGCATCAGGGTGAGGCCAGCGTGCTGAGAGCCCAGGCATTCCTCTGTCTGACAAGACGGACACAAACCAATGGAACCATTTGAAGACATCTTTGCTGTCAGATCGTGTTACTATCAAGGAATCTGATTGTCCTTTATTTAAACAGCCCAGATTAGAGGCGAACGAACCAACACGCCTCTGGACCCGGGGACATTAACGGCACCTTTGTTCGTCACACTCAGAAAGTCATCGACCAGCCATGTCCGATGCGCTCCCACTGGTTTGTTCAGACCGCGATATGAAATGTATTGCGCGGATCGTCCTACAGTTGCACTGTGAACATCGGCTCGTCGGCCGCCCGCCGTGTTCAGCCCATCTGCTCACCTGTATCAATAAAGGTGAGCAGCTAAATGATAAAACATAAATGAACAAAGCTTCCAGGCAGGAACATTTTAATAATCCAGGAGTTTTAATAATGGAGGTATTCGAATCCTTCAGCTTTCTCACAAATGCTCTGTCGACACAAACATATTTCTTAAATGTTACGGCTTTAAGTTGTAGTGATAAAGCAAGAAACAACCAGCAATAATATTGCTCAGACCAAGTCATATTTATAACTTGCATAATAAACACAGATTCAAGTGAACTTCTATGAAGTCATCAAGTGAATGTTTGTTATAGAAGATTTGGGATGTTTTGATCAAGTCCATTTGAGCAGCACGGAATGAATGGCTCAGAGGAAGTGAGCAGCTTTAGCTGGGAGGAGGGCTCCCACTCTCCTCCATCAGGTCTTCACGAAGCCTCTCTCCCCTGCTGCCCCTCCTCGTTCCCCGGCACTAAGCCCCCCCCCCCTCAGACTTTCCTTCACTCTAGAACTTTGGATCGTTTCCGAACCAAATCAGCGCCGATCCAACCTACCTATCGGTGATCCAGCTGCAGTCGCATCTGGAGCGACGGCGGAACATGGTTTTCAGGTCTTGGCCTTCCTTCTGACAGGTAAGTTGAGCAAGTTCTCCTGCCGGAGGCTCTTCTGGTCGACGGCAGCAGCTGCCTGCTGTGGATGCGGCTCACCGGATCCACGAATCTCTGCCTAATGCTGGCTTGATTCGCGTGAGAAGTTGGTTCGAAACTGAAAAGTTACGGGGAGAGATAAAGGTGTGAGATGTTCAAAAGAGCCTCAGAAAGGAGGGAGCAAGAAGGGGAAAGTTGGAGAAAGGAAAGGTGGCGAGACGGGGCGGAAGGAACGGAACGGCTTCCCGGGGAACAAGTCGTTCTGTTTGGAGCCTTTCGGGTCCGCGGTGGAACCGGAGGACCGGGCCGAAATCACGATGATGGAAAGCCAACCGGCTTTCCATCATCGTGATTTCGGCGGTTTTAGTGATTCAGTTCATAAACAGAGCTGCAGGAATCCCACTTCTAATGAGCAACATGGAAACCCGAATAAGTCCAGTTTCATTATTACTCACTCGACTTGTTTTTGCATTAATATATATTAATATGTTTTGTTTCCGTGTTTAGTAAAGCAGATTGAAAAATGTACATGTCACTCAGTTACAGATAAATAATAATGATGATGATAATAATAATGTTCATTTAAAAATAGAGCATATCTTTAATACAGTTAGTGTATTAAAGATATTAATGTAGTAAAAATGTAAAATCACAAAGAATTACACAGAATCTTTAAAAACGTTTTTCAAAAATAAACTCAGGATAAAATGTTTCAAGAAGGGAAAGATTTTTGCACCAAATTGAAGAAATGAATTTCAAAGTAGATGAAACGTACGTGCTTTGTAGAGCATGCGCAGTACAGACAAAGGCTGCATCATCAATAAAACCGTCTCTTTACTGACAGGAAGACGGACGACGGTCCCCTGCCACACAAATCTAAAATAAATGAAAAATAAATATATTTGGGAGCACCAAAGTCTGTTTTTGAGTAAAATAAAGTAATTGGATGTTCTACACTGAAAAAAGAAAATAGCTGAACCATCTTAATTGAATGGCTTCAATTGGTAACAAGTAATTCAATTAACTTAATTTATTAAGTTTGATGAACTTGACAAATTTAAATCAGTTTTACTTAAATTATTTAGTTTACTTCAAGTAAAGAAGCAAACAAATAGATATTTTTAAAGTTGTGTTTTTTTGGCTCATGGGATCTTTATTTTAGAATAGTTAGACAGGAAGTGAAAAATCAGGAAGACAAAGGTCATCAGGCCGGGATTGAACCTACGACAGCCACGTCAAGGACAGATGCCTCCTGATATGAGTTATGTGAAGTAAAAAGTTCCTTTTTATCTATGTTAACAAACATCATTTTTTTAGAAGCAGCTGTTGAATTAGCTGCTTCTTAATTGCTTGTCAATGCACTGAAGATGAGAATCCAACCCCAACTCAACAGAAGTGTGTTCATTTGTCACAAGTGAAGTAGGTTTAACAAACCTACTTTGTCAAACTCAATTACTTGGATAAACTTAAATTGATTCCTTGTGACCCCTTAATGCAACATATTTAAGTAGAATCAACTGGTTCCTTTTTTCAGTGCAGTCAAGTACTCCTAGATATTCCAGCTTCCTAAACTGCATTTTCTTTAGAATATTTTGGTCAAGTTTATTTGTATATGACATCTTCAGCAACTAGACAGTTCAAATTGCTTTATATCATAAAAACATCCATCCATCCATTTTCCTGCACCCTTGTCCCTCACTGGGGTCGGGAGCTGCTGGTTCCTCTCCAGCTAACGTTCTGGGTGAGAGGCGGTGTCACCGTGGACAGGTCTCCAGTCTGTTGCAGGGCAACACAGAGACATACAGGACAAACAACCATGCACACACACACTCACACCTAGGGACAATCTAGAGAGGCCAATTAACCTGACAGTCATGTTTTTGGACTGTGGGAGGAAGCCAGAGTACCCGGAGAGAACCCACGCATGCACAGGGAGAACATGCAAACTCCATGCAGAAAGACCGGGGCCGGGAATCGAACCCGAACCTTCTTGCTGCAGCCCATCATAAAAACAACATATTGTAATTTATTATGAAACAAGCAATAAACATTACATTTTGTCAAATGCCATCAGCAAAGTCATCAAGCAAATACACGTCTGCTTCTCCATATTTGGATAGTAGTTCTGGATATTTCGATGTTCTGACTGGAAAAATTGGTGAATTTCACCTTTTTTGTTCTGTTTTTAATATTAATATCTAGATACAGTTCTAGTGCTAGTTGTTTTCCTTTTTTCACTGTCAGAATCAACACGCTGTCATAGCTCTACATTGAGTGTGGTTTCATTAGGCTCTTTTGACCTTTTGTGCTCTTGCACTTTTTGTTGTTTTGGCATGGATCAGTTGATGCCTTTCTATTACTGCTTTGACTAAAACAAAAAGGAATTCATTTTTAAAGTTATACTCAAGGTCTACTTGAAGAAAATCTTCTGTTAGGCTCTGATTTGAGAACATAGATTGGAAACAGGTATGAAATAAAAGTAGGAATGAATGAAATGACAATGTTTAGGTGTGAAATGGGGGATTGACTCAGTTGGAACCTTGTGCAATATTATAGTCTTCCATTCCCTCTCAAAAATTCTGAGAACATATGCTTTGCACATTCATCGTTAACAGAGTAACAAAGCTCAAGATACATATTTGAGGCCGCATTATCAGTATAGAAGCACATTTAAAATCGAATTGTTTTTCAGCTCAAACTTTAGCAATTTGCAAAGATTTGCGTCCACAGCAATGTGGATAGGGCTTTTTTATTCTTTTACATCTGTAAAAGTGGCTGCAAGTGAACTATCAGTGGTATTTTCTGAATATAAGTCTAACATTCAAATATGTTGGTTTGTAAGGGCAAATCTTGAACCATTTAAAAGATATAGAATTGACAGAAAATTTCCAGTTTTAATAACGAGACTAAATCTCAACATCTACAGGGACAAATGTAACTAATTTTTAGTGACCTAATTTGAGATCTGGCCAGTCATTTTAACTCGGGGTGATTACCCTCCCAGTGATACTTCAGTGTGATAAATTAGTCCGCACTCTTCAGCCTCATGCTCACCACAGAGGAATGTAACCTCCCTCTTCAGGGGTCAAATGTCAAATTAGCTGAGGAGGAATACCAGCTTTACATGTCATCCTATATTTTTGACGTGTAATGGGATTCCTGAGTCCTATCTTAAAATCATTTGGATCCCATCTGAACTTTTCCACTGAGCCAAAACTTGAAATAAGTCATATAATTTACTGGCCAGTTCTGAGCAGAACTATTGGGCCATTGTGAAGCTGTAGGGTTTGACTCAAAGCTTGTTTGTCTTAACAGAAAAATGTATCTGCAGGCATTTATGGCGCAGCTCAGTAATGGCAGATATGAGTATGGAAAGCCTGCATCATCAGGCTACAGCTGGGTCTCATTATTCAAGGAATGCAGGGCTTTTGTACGAAAACTCTGGCTGGCCTTCCCTAATCCTCTTTTCTCCCTCTCAGCTGAACTCCTACAGCAATGCAGCAGTCTCCTTTCTGATGAGACGATGAGAACCCACACCCGTGGGGCCCCCACAGTCTTCTTCATAAGTCTGCTGTGGCCCCTGCTCGCTCCAGTTCACGCAGCTGAAGTGGACCCTGCCGGGGGAATTCCCTTCATGGGAGGCAACTATGACAGTCATCCCATGTTGTACTTCAGCCGTGGGGATGTGGAGAAGCTACAGTACGCAGCGGCAGGAACTCATCGGCAGATGGCCAGGAGGATCCGGGAGGCCGGGGAGACCATGCTGGAGCACCCAGAGGAGTACCTTCCCCCTTGGAGCCCCACAGAGTTCACCGCCCGCTGGAATGAGGTCTATGGCAACAATTTGGGCGTGCTGTCCATGTTCTGCCTGCTGTACCCGCACAGGGCCGGGGCCCTCGACCTGGCCAAGGACTACATGGAGAGGATGGCGGCTCAGCCTAGTTGGTAGATTTTCTGTTTTAATTTACTTACAACAATGAAATGTGAATTGATGTATAAAGGTGCGGTAAATCTGAAAGTGAATGTTAAATGGTATCCACCTTCTTTCCTTGTAATTACCCAGTAATTCAATAATAAGCAGTTGTAGTTTCTCAGCACCACACGCTGAGACGCCTTCTGATTCTTCAAGACCAGCTGGCACATACGCAACAGTAAACTCGTCCAACTCCTTTTCGGGTTCATGACGGTTGCTGGCCGTCTGCTGTTGATATACAACTAACCACTTATCACTGTAGTTTGGGCTTAGCATTAGGGTTAGTGGAAAGGTTACGGGGCACTGGATACGTTGGATGTAAAGGCTAGGGTTATGTTTTGATGTTAAAGCATTAGAGTAAAGAATGTCTGCTTCAGGAAAGGGTTGGAAGTGGTGGACCTGATGAACATGTCTTCTCCACAGTCTCCAGGGTGTTCCCATGTGCTTCTGTGGGCAGAACTCTAGTAAAGCTTCTTTTTGGGCAGATAAAGTTGTAGTTCAGGAAATATGTTGAGCAGCTGTTTGCTGCACATCCCCTCCCCCACTCCTCCAGGGAGAGGAAATGAAATGTTCAGATGTGAGCAGAATAGTCTGAGGTGGGTAGAGTAAATGGTAAATTAATTTTTGGGTAGAGTACAAAACTTTTTACTCAAATTGGAATAGCATTACTTCAACATATTTTTGCTGAAGTAAAAGTAAAAAGTAGCCGTTCAAGAAATGACTCAAGTAAGAGTAAAAGAGCATTTGGCAAAAAGTCAAGCACTCATGTACTGAGTAACTGATGAAAGGATCAATTATATTATATTTAAAACATGCATAATCAAATGCATCAAAATATAAAGCTAAGTGGAAATTTTGCTATTTGAAGGACCAAAAGAACAATAAATTCATATAAGTAACAAAAATAACAGAATAAGCCTGTCATGATGTTTTCTGATTTTCGAACCCACATGCAGATCAAAACAGACAACAGGGGAATGGTTTGTAAATTTATTAAGAAAGAAGTGATATTAATGACTGGTCCAAGGGGGTATGTGGCTCGGCGCTGGCTTCTCTGGGTGTCTGGGCACAGGGAGACAGAAAGGTGAACACAAGTCCGGCGGAAACGTCAGTGGCGACTGAAAGGTCCGTTCTTACTTGAGAATGGTTTAGTCAGACTTGGGGGAGAGGACCGGAGTATGGGGCTTGCTGGCTGGGGAGATGGAGCGGGCGAGAGAGGCTGCTGCGGAGGGCGGACTGGTTGGCTTGAGATCCAGCGAAGGAGGAGTGTGGGGAACAGCTGCCGACCAGGAGATCCGAGGAGGACGAGGAACTGGAGAAAAAAGGCACAAACAAGGAATCACTAGGAGGTTATACACAGAGAGCACAAGAGAGTCTGACTGGGCCTGGAGTACCATTACTGGCTAACGCTCTGGCGCTGAAGTGTCGGCAGCTCTCCACTCATATACTCCTCCAGCTGATTGGATGAGCAGCAGGTGTGCTGGGTCCCAGTACAATGGTCACGCCCCCCAGGATGACTCAGCCTCTGCCGCTCCCTCTGGTGGAGAAAACCCAAAAAACCACCCCAACATTACCCCCCCCCCTCAATGACCGCCACCTGGCGGTCCAGCAGAGCCTGAAGGGAGGGAAGAACGGTAGTCAGAGATCAGGGAAGGATCCAAAATAAATGAACTGGGAACCCACGAACGCTCCTCCGGCCCGTAGCCCTCCCAGTCGACGAGTATGCCATCCGCGACCTCGCCGACAGAGTAAGCTGGGTGGCCAGCCACGTCCCGGGCGGGAGGAGGGGGCTTGGCCGGAGGGCACAATGAACTGGTCAGCACAGGCTTTAGTTGGGAGACATGAAAGGTAGGGTGGATACGGCAGACGGAGACGGACAGCTGACGGACGGATTGATTATTTTCTCTATTTCGTAGGGGACAATGAAACGAGGAGACAGTTTCTTAGACATGGCTTTCAACGAAATGTCTCTGGTTGACAACCAAACCTTCTGGCCGGGAGTGTAAGGTGGGGCAGGTCTCCGTCTCCTGTCCGCAAAACGACGGTTCTGTTGAGCAGTTCTATTGAGTGCGGAGATTGTCCGGTTCCAGATAGTTCGACAGCGGCGAATATGATGCTGGACTGAAGTGACAGAGATATCCCTCTCGTCAGTGGGGAACAGTGGAGGTTGGTACCCTAACGAGATTTCAAAAGGAGAGAGACCGGTGGCAGTGGAAACGTGAGAATTGTGTGCGTACTCAACCCAGGTGAGGAACTTGCTCCAGTCCATAGGATTCGTTGAAGTGAGGCATCTGAGAGTGGATTCCAGCTCCTGATTCATACATTCCGTCTGCCCATTTGACTGTGGGTGATAACCTGAGGTCAAAGAAACTTTAGCATCTAGAGAAGCACAAAATTGCCTCCAGACTTGAGAGGTAAACTGCGGTCCACGGTCAGATAAAATCTCTTGCGGGATGCCATGAAGACAGAAAACATGTTTTATAAGGAGCTGTGCCGTCTGAAAGGCTGATGGAAGTTTCCTTAAAGGGATTAAATGACAAGACTTAGAAAAACGGTCTACAATGGTGCAAATGGTGGTCATACCCCTTGAATTAGGCAGACCGGTAATGAAATCAATGGCTATGTGCGACCAGGGGCGCTTAGGTATGGATAAAGGGTGCAGGAGACCGGATGGAGGTAAATGGGAGGATTTGTTTCGTGCACAGACTGGACAGGCTAAGACATAATCTTTAACATCCTTATGGATGGACGGCCACCAAAACCTACGGGAAATAAGTGC
The DNA here is from genome assembly GCA_902982915.1 of Phalloptychus januarius. NCBI lineage: Eukaryota > Metazoa > Chordata > Actinopteri > Cyprinodontiformes > Poeciliidae > Phalloptychus > Phalloptychus januarius. Next base: position 1,384,204 of record CADWAE010000127.1, read on the forward strand.
AATGGTTCGACTAACCCCTGGGTGAGCTGAGAATTTGGCTGTATGCATCCAGTTGATTAAACGGCCTCTGACGGTTGTGGGGACATACATCCTACTGGCGGGACCGGTGCCTGGGTCGGGTTCAGACCTCGGGGCCGGCCGAACGAGATCTTCAATCTCCCAGGTCACCGAGGCTATGGAACAGCTGGGAGGGAGGATGGAGGCCGGAGTCTTTTCTCCATCATCTGAGGAATACAACCTGGATAATGCATCTGGTTTTATATTGCGAGAGCCAGGACGGTAGGAGATTGACAGGTTAAAACGTGAAAAGAACAGGGACCAACGGGACTGGCGGGGGTTAAGTCTCTTAGCTGCTCGAAGGTAGGCCAGGTTCTTATGATCTGTCCAGACCAGGACTGGTTGGACAGCACCCTCTAACCAGTGTCGCCACTCCTGGAGAGCCAGTTTTATGGCCAGCAGTTCACGGTCACCGACATCATAATTTCTCTCCGCTGAAGACAATCTGCGAGAGAAGAAGGCACAAGGATGAGTTTTATGGTCCAGATCTGAGAGTTGTGAAAGAACGGCCCCAACCCTAGAATGAGATGCGTCTACTTCCACTATGAATTGTTTGGCTGGATCAGGTTGGATCAGAATGGGTGCTTTGGCGAACAGAGCTTTGAGATGGTTGAAAGCGGCATCTGCTTCTGAGGTCCAGGTGAAAGGGGTCTTAACTGAAGTTAGGGCTGTTAATGGCAGAGCAGTCTGACTGTAGTTTCTTATGAACCTGCGATAGAAATTAGCAAAACCAAGGAATCTCTGCAACTGTTTCCGTGTCTCAGGGGTAGGCCAATCCAGCACCGCTCTGATTTTCTCCTCTGTGGGTCTTATCTGTCCTCCCTCCAGAATAAAACCCAAGAAAGAGACGGATGATTTATGGAACTCGCATTTCTCAGCCTTCACAAAGAGCTTGTTCTCTAGGAGGCGCTGGAGGACAAGACGGACATGCTTTTTGTGCTCCGGGAGATTTCTAGAATAGATCAAAATGTCGTCTAGGTACACAAAGACAAAAACATTCAGGAAATCTCTGAGGACATCATTAATGAGAGCCTGAAAACATGCAGGAGCATTTGACAGGCCGAAAGGCATGACCAGGTATTCGAACTGACCTAAGGGAGTCTTAAATGCAGTTTTCCACTCATCTCCCTCACGTATGCGGAGAAGATGATAAGCATTTCTTAGGTCTAACTTTGTAAACACGGTGGTTCCGTGTACAGGTTCAAACGCCGAGGACAGGAGGGGGAGTGGGTATTTGTTCTTTACCGTTATTTGGTTTAGCCCTCGGTAATCAATACATGGACGGAGTGTCCCATCCTTCTTCCCCACGAAGAAGAAGCCGGCACCTAATGGTGACGAGGAGGGACGAACTATGCCGGCATCTAGGGACTCTTTTATGTATTTCTCCAAAGTTTCTCTTTCCGGTTGGGAGATGTTGTATAAACGACTACTGGGTAAAGGTGCGCCAGGGAGGAGCTCAATGGAGCAATCATACGGTCGGTGTGGAGGCAGTGAAAGTGCTTTTGACTTACTGAAAACCGGGGCCAGGTCGTGATAATCTGCCGGGATGGAGGAGAGATCTGGTGGGTCCGCTTCATGCGGACTTGCCGGTGGAGGACCTGGGGGAATGGCTGAAAGGAGACAGGTGGAGTGACAATTTACTGACCAAGACTCAATCTTCCTTTCTGTCCAGTTGATTTGTGGGTTATGTGTTTGTAACCAGTCGAAACCAAGAATAATGGGTGAGCTGGCCGCTGGAAAAACATAAAATGAGATTGTCTCCCGGTGATTGCCTGAAACGAGCAGATGCAGCGGTTTGGTTAGATGCATTATCTGTGGGAGTGCCTTGCCATCCAACGCGGAAACACGGAGCGGAGTGGGGAGCTGGATTGTCTCTATGGCCATTTGCTCGACAAGATTTGAGTCGATCAGGCTTAGTTCGCAACCTGAATCGATCATAGCAGACAGCGTAATGGTTTGGTTCTTTACTAACAAGGTGGTCGGTAGCAGTAGGCGAGGATTGTTCTCTTTAATTAAATGATCCGCCAGCTCCCTCGCTTCTAGCGGCGGATCCCTGCGTTTCCCTGCACTGGACAGTTAGCAACGAAGTGCCCGGACTCTCCGCAGTAAATGCAGAGTTTAGACTTTATACGTCTCTGTCTCTCTTCGGGTGTGAGGCGCGTGTGGCCAACCTGCATGGGTTCTGGTTCGGAGGGGTTCGGCTGTGGAGAAACGGCTGGGTTATCTGATCTGTCCATCATCACGGTCCTTACTAAAGGACTCCTCCTGTTCGCCTCCCGGGTTCTGGCCCGTATTCTATTGTCCAGGCGGATCGTTAACTTATTAACTCGTCTAGACTGTCGGGTTCGTCTAGAACTGCCAATTCGTCCTTGATCGATTCGTTTAAGGCGTTATAATAGGCCCCCTTTAATGCGGAGGGATTCCAATCAGAGGCGGCAGCTTTGATCCGGAAGTCTATAGCGAAATCTGCTACAGTTTTCTGCCCCTGACGAATCTTGAATAAATCCCTCGAGTCTGCAGATCTATCCGGGTCTTGATTAAATGTTTGTTTAAATTCTTTCAGGAATTCATCAAACGTGCATCCGTAGCTCGAGGGAGAGGTAAATCTGGCTTCCGCCCAGTCGAGGGTGCGACCAGACAGCTGGGAGATAATGAAAGAAATTTTCGCCCCATCATGGGGAAAACTTTGCGGGCTATGGTTAAAAATGATCGAGCACTGTAGCAGGAAACCCCTGCACTTACTCACATCTCCAGTGAATCTCTCAGGGTTGGTCAGCCGGTATTCTGAAAACGAGGAGTGGATTAGAGAATCTGACCTGGAGGGAGCTGGTTGAACGGCTGTCGGTGCTGCGGCTGGAGCGGAGACTGGAGCAGGATCCTGTTGGCGAGAGCTCCGCAAAAAGTCAGCGATTTCCAAGAGTGTGCGGTTACTCTCTGCTTGTTGATCACTTAGTTCCCGTAACGCTTGATCATGATTCTGAATCCGAGTATGTTGTTCTGCTAGTGTTTGTCTGATTGAATCTGCTGGGTTCATCGGTTGGCCAGAGCGTTCTGTCATGATGTTTTCTGATTTTCGAACCCACATGCAGATCAAAACAGACAACAGGGGAATGGTTTGTAAATTTATTAAGAAAGAAGTGATATTAGTGACTGGTCCAAGGGGGTGTGTGGCTCGGCGCTGGCTTCTCTGGGTGTCTGGGCACAGGGAGACAGAAAGGTGAACACAAGTCCGGCGGAAACGTCAGTGGCGACTGAAAGGTCCGTTCTTACTTGAGAATGGTTTAGTCAGACTTGGGGGAGAGGACCGGAGTATGGGGCTTGCTGGCTGGGGAGATGGAGCGGGCGAGAGAGGCTGCTGCGGAGGGCGGACTGGTTGGCTTGAGATCCAGCGAAGGAGGAGTGTGGGGAACAGCTGCCGACCAGGAGATCCGAGGAGGACGAGGAACTGGAGAAAAAAGGCACAAACAAGGAATCACTAGGAGGTTATACACAGAGAGCACAAGAGAGTCTGACTGGGCCTGGAGTACCATTACTGGCTAACGCTCTGGCGCTGAAGTGTCGGCAGCTCTCCACTCATATACTCCTCCAGCTGATTGGATGAGCAGCAGGTGTGCTGGGTCCCAGTATGATGGTCACGCCCCCCAGGATGACTCAGCCTCTGCCGCTCCCTCTGGTGGAGAAAACCCAAAAAACCACCCCAACTCCAGATCCCAACAAAGCCAAAATATTTATTTTTTCCAATTCAGTTTCTTTCAATATAAAACTTATGCAACTTGAGCAAAAACTGCCTGGTGAATTTTTGGTTAAAATATGTTTGTTATTCATTCAGTGGGTAGAGAATTGCAAACGTTTACTCAAGAAGGAATAGCAATACTTCATAATACAATTACTCAAGGAAAGCAAAAAGTACAGCGTAATAATAATACTCCTAAAAGTTATTTTAAAAAATGTAGAGGAAATGTAGTTGAGTAAATGTGACCCATCTCTGTGAATAGTCAAGACTGAGTTTCAGGTTCCAGGACGACTTCACATGACTCTGATTCCTGTTTATAGTCCAGGAAGTGATATAACACAGTAATACATGACAGCTTCTCGAACAAATATGCAGGCCATCAAGGCTTGGAATGACTTTCAGTGAGGACTTGTTTTCCTTTTACAGGCCTGACTATTTTGGAATAACTGTGCTGGGAAAAGTCGTCCTTTTAGAACCTGATGAAGTTCTTTGAATCAGAAATACAAATGTTTAAGTGTTTAAATACAACTGAGTTGCAAATGCTACTGGCATTTGTAAGCAGAACAACCCCTATTGTCTCAGTGCAAGTTGGGAGTAGAGTGGTACTACTCAATATTTTCCTCTCAACAAAATGTTACACTGCAACTAACCCCGGCGCTTTACCTTGCACCTGGTCTAAATGCTTAGGTTAGAAACTGGACCTTTTACTAAGCACAGACTTGATCATCTGAGCGCATGTCGAGAATATTTCCACAATTTCTGTATTTTCAGCTGTTCTCTGCCTGTTTTCAAAGATTGTTGAACTCTAGAGGCAAATGCAATTATGTTGGAAAGATATAGGCTTTGCTGTGAGTGAGCCAAAGAAAATCTGCATGAATCTGGGAGTTTTTCTTTGAGCCCACTATTTATATAAACAATATACATTCAAGAAATTGTGATTTAACTGGCGTATTACTGAAAGAACTCATTGACAGCCATGTCTGAGCATGGTTTGTTATTTGTGCTGTTCAAGACTGAAGTCTGCAGTAGTTGTTTATTCAGTCACCTCCAAAAAGACATTCTGCATAAAACAGGGAAGTTTTGGGTTGAGTTCCTCGTTACACCTTCACTGCACAGACAATAGTTCTAGCAACTGTTTTTCTAAGAAAATCTAATGGCGACAGCTTCATAACGTGTGCTGTCATATTGGTTTTTATCTTGCCGTGTTTGTTTGTATGAGAACATGAAACATATTTTGTGGAACATCAAGTTCTGTCACAATTTTTGAATAGGTGTTCTGCTTTTGAATGAAAGGTGGAGATTCAACAAAGTGACAGTCTACTCACTTTGCTGTGAGTAGACTGTCTTGGTTTTTTCCTTTTATTCTGGAGGATCTACAAACAATTGGGAGGGAAGTACAGTGATGTATGAGCGCCCCCAAGTGGTCAAACAGGTATTGGAACAATTAATCAGAAAATAACTCAATTAGAGTTGTTCCAAGCTTTCAGCGTGCTGTGGCGATTGAACCGCCACAGCATGCATGAGTTAAATATGAGTTACTGTTTAACTCATCGTACTGCATGAGTTAAAGCAGTGCTATTGGGGCGTGGCAAATTGTTAGGGGAGGCGGAAAGCAGGACTTTATAACTGTCTTTATTCATGTTAACTGATAAGCCAGCCTCCGGTCACTAGGTGGCAGCAGTGTTCAAACTAATCAACAGGCTGCCTGTTCAAGCCAGCAGAAGTAGCTACACAGAACGATTGTAAACGGAGCAGAAGAAGAAAAAAAAACTGAGTGAAGGATACAAGCGTGGATGAAATCTAGATACTGTATATCTACCGTCATAGATTTGATATGATGGAGAAGTCTGACAGTGGAAGGTCAGTAAAGCAAGTCGGACTAAGAGATAAAAATGTTCACATACAATAATACAGTCGTAATACTACTAGAACCAAGTCGTATTAGCAGGATAGTCTAAATATTGGCAGAAGAAAGTCATTAATTAACTTAAAAAGCTTTGATAGAGTGATGTGTAACATGACCCGCTCAGCAAGTCTGGTACTATTAAATAAAAATTGTTTAAGCCCAAAGTCCTGGGCTGAAAACTTACTTCTGATTTGCTAAAGCTTTTAGTATTGACTCATTTGTTAAACCAATACCAACCATGACCTCATATTCCCCAGTTTAGCGCAGTGTGGTGAAAAGTGAAAAGTCTTTTTTTATTGTTGATGCAAAATGTTATGGATTCATCTCTTCTCATCAGACAAGCTGGAACATAAGCAATATTGTGGCAAATAAATGTTAAAAACTATATGCCTTGTGAAAAACTAAGCTGAAGAAGTTGACAAGTTGCCAACATTATTTACAGTTGTAAAGATTTTGCTGTGATAAATCTAAAAATGCACATTCCAGTGAATGATGTGCATCTTTTCTCTTCCAAACTGAGTCGTCTTGATTAAATGTTACTGATTCGCTTAATAAACTGATTTTGGAAATTATTTTGAGGCAATAAAACAGCAGTTTTGATAATAAGGTCATACGATGATGGAGCCAGATTGTACAGATAAAGTATTAAATATGAACAGATTTGAAATAATATTTCAATTTTGGGGAGGGAAGGGCACTAGAGGGGTTTGAAAAAAATGATGATCCCTCAGAGGGGGCATGACAGAAAATAATTGAGAAACACTGAGGTAAAGTAAATTACAGGAATATGTATATAGAACCATATAACCTATTGTTCTATTCTTCATTTAAATTTGTAAATATGTGGCAATGGAGAATTTGGAGAAGCAGAGCACCAGAGATAAGGAAACAGAATGTGATATCTTTTAGTCTGTCAAAAGTCAAACTGAAAACTTTTGGTAGCACTATATTTAAAGGGGTGTGCATAAGACTGATGTAAGACCTGTTAGGAACATGAAGGATTCTTCATGAATGCTTAGGACTTTTGTCATTAAGTTTCATTCTGTAAATAATGACACTTTAAGAGCAAAAGTTCACACATTTAATGGACCTTTAATGCAAGTTTTAATGCAACGTTGCATTTAAAGTGTTATTATTTTCCAGATGACATGTCGTGACAACATACCCCTTGAAAGAAAGTGTTACCAAACTTTTTGACCATCATTCTCACAATGAAGCATGGCAGAGGCAATATCACTGTGCATTTCTTTGGGAATTCTAGTTAAAGAAATCTGCCATAGGGAAGAAATGATGAATACAGAAAAACTCAAAAAATGTTTGAGTTGTGCAATCTCAAACATTTGCACACTCTTTTCCCTTTGAAAAGGAAAGTTTCAGGAAATCCACATAAAATTGGTCAGATCAACTGACTTAAAAATGACTAAGCTGTTGAATATTTGTCTGTCTTTATTAATATTAGACAAAAAAAGGCTGAAAACAAAACAAAATTCAGGATTATTGTTTGAAATAATGTTTTCTGGATTCTTGGTTGCTTGTGGTTAATGGATCATTTGAATTTGGTTAGTCGTTTACGTGCTCTGTACCATGTTTCTTGTTGATGCTGCGAAAGTTTACATGGTTGTAAAAAAACAGAGGGAACTGGTCTGATGTCTGGCCAAGCCTCTGATGTTTTGCTGTCAACAGTATTTTTCTCTGCACTTGAACTCGCCAGGACAGAAACATGCCTGTTGCTCCAGACTTTCTAACACAGGGCAACATGTGAGTTTAAACTGAACCATAAATTACAAAAACTCTGGACATAGATTATCCACATGTAAGAGAAGTTTAACTCTAACCTAAACTACAAGTCTGTTCCCCATTAGAGGATTCTCAAGAGCTCAAACTTTTGTTGTCGTTGCTTTGATGCAGGAGGTTCAGACAGAGTCACAGTGGTGAGATTTCCATGCCATTTTTCACAGAATCAGAGCAGGAAAGAAAAGCCACTGAACACGTGCTTTCACAATGTAACAGCACAGCAAATTTCCCCTTGGCTACACTTTATTACGGTCACTAAACCTCTTAAAGTGGCTCCAAGATCCGTCAGCTGTGGTATTCATGACCTCCAATTATGTCTGCAGCTACTCCAACAAGCATGTTTTATTGAGAGGCTCAATTCTGGGACAGATTACTCTGTGTTTCTCTTGCTCGTTTTCTAAACGGTCTAAGCAAACATGCAGGAGTGAGGTTTTGTGTGCCTTAGCACACTTTGATTTACAGTTTCGACAGTGACTCGGCAGGCTTTGTCTGTCTTTGCCATATGGGCAAACTGAGACAATAAATCTGAGCTGCACTCAAGTTTTCTGAAACTCCATCTGCCCTCTGCCAGAGTGCTGAGCTGTGTAGAAAGGTTGAGAGTCATACAGATTTATTAAGACTTTGAAGTGACTGATTGTTGTAATAAATCCAATAGAAGTTACATATGTGTTTTTGAGTGTTTCTTTCTGACATGCTGAATGTGGTCCAAAGCTTGACTGATGGTGATGGTTTGGAGTGGGGTTAGTGTCATCAATTGTTGTATTGAGGTAGTGAGGATGGATGCAGTGGACACAGGTAGTTGAGTAAATGATGGTTTTAATGATGACCAATGCTTAAAGTCCAGGTAGCACAGGTGAACAATAAAGCCAGGAGCTTAGACACTGGTAGCATCTGGAACCAAAACACGAAGAGAAAAAGGTAGGGACAAGACACGACTCACGACCGCTATGACACGACACAACAAGGACCCGACGGGGAAACGGAAACACAGGTGGGATAGAATACACAAAGGAGCAGTCAGGGAAACGAGACACTGAAGACAATCAAGGGGAAGACAGGACAATACAGACACTCAATTAACTAGAAACATACACAAAAAACTAAATCCTACAGTAAGTATCTCGAGAGTATCTTGTTCATAGGTCTAAACTTTTAATGTTCTGTTTCTTGTGAGCCATTCTTTCTAACTGGAGAAACCAGACCATCACCAAATTGCTCCCTAATTGCTTGAAGATGTGTGGATTTCAGTCTTTATTCATGGCTGTGTTACTGGACAGTTCTTGCTGAGTTTGTGACACCACAATAATCTGCCCTTAGAGAAAAGAAAAATAAGTTAATAAAATGCAAATTTATTGTTTTTGTATTATGAAACTTACAAGAAGGTCTTGTACGTACGTGTTGAGTGAATGATAGTCCACGGGGAAAAAAAACATCTGGGTCGTGATTGAACCGGAACTGATAAAAACAGACATTCAGGAAAAAGCGAGGGAAGTGGGTGTGGCAAGTACACGGCGGGTAAGAGACGCCAAGGACGGTCCGGAGGAGCTCCATGTTCTCCATGAAGAAACAGAGGCTTGGGAGGGAGATTAACGATTGACCCTGAGCTAAAGTCATATAAAGGTCTTCAGGAAGCCACACGGAGTTTGGACCGGGACCGGAGGCCGGGAACAACTAGGCGGAGGACGCTCCAGGCCGAACAAAGGAGAACGCTCGGGTAACGCCAGCCCGGTGAGACGTAGCTTTATTTTTCCTTTATTTCATTTTTTAGAGACATTTGGATTATTTGGGCTCCACCGACATTGTTCTTGAGTACTCGGATCCCTACTTCTTTTTGACTTTTTGACAGCGGAAAGACGGATTATATTTTTTTCTTCGGATTATTATCATTTTCGCACAAACTCAAATTATTGTGTTTCAGAGACTGAGGTTTATGGTTTTGTTTGGGGTGGGAGTGTTTATTTGTAATGTGGAATGACTGACTAAAAGTATTGAAGGGTTTGCAGCGTAACAGCTGATTGTGTGGATTAAAAATAGCGGGACACGCCCACCCGCCCACCTGAGTTAAAGTGTCCCTTCATAAGGTGAGTTAACTAAATACTCGGTATTGATAAAAAATATGAAAAGAACTTCCTTGAGCATGTGCATTTTTCATTAGACGGAATTTGTTACAAGTTGATTTCTCTTGCCTTTTCTTTTCTACCAAAGGAACTTTCCTTTGACTTAACACGGAGTTAAAAAAAAGATTTCTGAAATGGAAATTTGTGTCTACTGAAAGATATGTCTAAGTACTGGGCTCCTTTGGCAAGAATTACTGCATCAATGCAGCTATTCAAGTCCAATGGTACCATGGTCACTGGCAAGGTAGCAAGTCCTGCTGGAAAATGACTTGTCATCACTGGCTTGTCTGCAGAAGAAAGCATGAGGTGCTTTAGATATTTCTCTTATCTGTGCTGACAGTTAAAACCCAGTGGACCATCCCCAGGAAAAATCTAAGAATCTGACTGTAGCTGCAGTCTTCTTCTTGTGAATCTCATATGAAACTCCTAAGTGGGCTTTTCCTGGGAATGTCTTGAAGGACACATTTTTCCCTGGTGCTTGTCTGGCCATTTCTGCTCTGCTTTTGCTTCCACTCAAAGTTTGATAAATGCATTTGAACAGAGGACTGTGTGAACAACCAGCTTCTTTGGAACCCTTTTTTTTTTTAACTTGAATTAAAAATAAATGATAAATTATTTTTGAAGCACCAGCGTCTGATCCCTAAGGAAAGATTCAGAGAAAACCCGAAGAAAAGAAAAGACCTACATAATATCATGAGCCATGTAAATCCAAGACTCAGTTTGATCCACTGAGTCAGATAATGTTTATATGAGGTCACTACTTTCATAGATGGCCACATCTCATGCTCATTTCTTTTAATCACCCTGCACAGAATGATTATACAACACCTCATGCTTCTTATCACCAGGCGGGCATGTTTGAAATTCCATCACCTCAGCACTCTTGGAGTCTAGCCTGTATGAAGGAAAAGAAATTCTGCTCACTCTGCACTTTGATTCTCTCTTTGTGTCTTTATTGGTGCAGCTGTGGGGTGAAAATGCTTCTTAAAGTGTTTTTGCTTTCAATGTGATAATTGATGGTAAATTTGACCTGTTTATGTCAAATTGTTTGCAAAGACTTTATTGAAAGAAGGCAAAACTTGCTGACCTCACTGTGTTCTTGCTTCTTGTATGTCTGACAGTTATCTTCCATCTTTCTTCTGTGTGGCCTACAGGTTGGTGAAGGACGCCCCGTGGGATGAAGTTCCGTTGGCACACTCGCTCGTTGGATTTGCCACAGCCTACGATTTCCTGTATGAGTACTTGAACAAAGGCCAACAGGAGCGCTTCCTGCATGTGATAGGCAATGCATCTCGCTTGATGTACGAGAAGTCCTATGTACGTGGCTGGGGGTTCCAGTACCTGCACAATCATCAGCCCACAAACTGTGTGGCTCTGCTCACCGGAAGCCTGGTCTACATGACCCAAGGTGGGTGCCCACCCTGAAGGGTTCCCTGCCTTTTTCTAGTCACCCCACAGCATCTTCCAAGTCACAACTGCCCTTCTTAGGTGTTTCAACCAGTCCTTGATCAGTTTATTAGTGTGTTTTAGGTCATTGGTATGCCACAGGGTCCAGTTCTGCTTCAGCTTCAATTTTGTTTTTCACATGTTCTCATGTTTTCCTCAAGTTCAAGTATTAAAGAATACTATAATATCACAATTATGGACAGGTCCCTAACCATCACGTTTCCACCTCCATGCTTCTAACAGCTGGTATCAGGTCTTTTCTTCTGGAATAGCGAGTTTATTTAATGCCAGACGTCCTCTGAACCTCAAAACGTAAAGGAATCAATCAAAACAAGGGAAAGGTTTGAAGGAAGAACAACAACAAAAAAGATTCTCCTCCAATGTTCTTCTGTTGGATAGAAAAATAAAAGTCTTCTTTTGAGTAATTTTACAATACACAAAAACACTTTTTGGTCATTTTTTTCTTAGAATAGGATAGAATATGCTTCAATAAGCAAGGGTAAATTGCTTATTTATTGAGAAACTGCATCCATCCAAAGAGCAAAATATTAGTGAGTGTTAGTAAGCATTAATATAACCCTTTTTTATATAACATTTATAACTCGTGTAAAATTACAAGTACCTTATTTTTCGGACTATAAGCCGCTAGTTTTCCCCACGCTTTGAATCTTGTGGCTTGTAGTCCGGTGCGGCTTGTCTGTGGATTTTTCTTCAGCCGCCAGGGGGCTCTCTAGCAGGAAGTGAATTATTGGAAGTCAAAATTGGAAATCAAAGAAGAAAGCGCTAACTTTCATTCACAACAAGCACATGGTAGCAGCAGGAGAAATGTTTTCAAACTCATATGCGCTCATCATGGAAACCACACGAAGAAGTTCATATGATGCAGCTTTTAAGTTGAGGGCTATTAACGATCTGGCAGAAAAGGAGCGAAATAGAGCCGCTGCACCTAAGCTCTGCGTGAATGAATCCACGGTTCGGGGTTGGAGACGCAGGGCTGCGTCCTTAACAGCAGATTTATGAAGTTAAATAGCAGCATTCCGCCCGGCTGCGGCGGCCTGTAGTAAGATGCACTAAATAGTCCAGAAATAAATGAAATATGACCTAAATACAGAATAAATTAAAGGTCCACGAAGTGGCTTACAAAATAAAAGTGTCACAAAATAAAACACCATTATGAAATAAATAAACAATGAAATAATTACATAAATAAATCTTGAAAATAAACAAATAAAACGGTGATTGATAAAATAAGCTCCCCATTAAAAATATTTTAATTTACATTTATTTTGCTTTTATTTTACGGTGACATGTATTTATTTAATGGAGTATTATTAATTAGTTATCAATAACAGTATTTATGAATGAATGAAACTTTTTCATGTTTCTGTTTGGTGCACATTTTCTGTAAATGTTAAACCGTGCCATCTGTTTCTGATCGAACAGAAATTGACTTTCATATCAACAGTAAAAGGAGCCTGCTTCAATATTAATATTTTAGGGGTTTTGAGAACTTTTTTTGCATCTTGTGGTCTGCTCTTGGTGTGAACTCACTTAGGTAGCCAGACTTGCAAACTTACCAAGAGCAACAGATTTTAATTCTTTTTTAATCTGATATACCAATATAGTTTTTGCCAGAAGGTGCAGACAGCTCTTTGGATCTAACTGTGCTGTTCACTCACTTCAGCAGTCAGGAACTTAAATAGTCGAGTCTGAGTAAGAGAATATACACCTGTGTGCAGTTTTAGCCACTTTGAAGTGGGAATAAATGTGGAATAAATGTGGCTTTGATGTAACATTATCAGAAATTGTACTTTTTATTACATTTAGCAGAAAATTAAAAAAGTATTTTACTCTGCTGCAACATGCTTTGGTCAAAATATAGTTGTATTACAGTAACTAAGTTTAGTAGGAGTGTAGTGATACAATCATCTCACGATACGATATATATCACGATATTTCACAAAAGATACGATTCAATACACTTTTGTGATTTTCTGAAAGATTTTAGAGGGACGGAGTGATTTTGGTGACATTTTGTGTTCCATAGATTTAATTAAATGAAAACTGATGAAAAGCACCAACTACACAATACCTGACTCTGATTGGACAGAGACTTAGAGTCCATAGCTGGACAACATGAATCGAAGATGTGGTGAGAAAATTAGTTTCTGTCATTTAATTTATGTGGATTTGACAAAAACCTCAAAGTTTCAATAGTGATCCAGGAGCTGAGTGGGGAGATTATCAGCCTCTGTAGACTCTCAATATGCAAATGATTGCACACATTTTTTTCTTTTGGACACACTGTGATTGTATTTTGGACCTTCAGTCACCAGAAAAACAAAACCCGATTAGGAAAAATGTCAATTCTTTCCACTGTGAAACGCTCAAATATGCATAACAAATGTTTTTTTATAATTTAGAATGACAATGTGTACTGTACATTTCTTAAGCTGATGTAAAAATATTGCAAGCAACACAATTTTATAACATTAGCATGAAAGTGAAGGCAATTCCTCATTCGTTTGTATGCAATTATTGACAAAACATCATAGGTTAAAACAAGATGCCAAAAAATGAATAATTGTGTGTTGGGGTGAGGGGGATAAAAAAAGGTCTTTTGGACTATGGGGAAAAAGCTTTTCTACCTTCTTTCCCGGAGTTAGCCGTGGCTGTAAGCTGCTTACTACTAGCTGCTGGGGGAGTGACTCTGCCTCACCCCACAGTGATTGACTCCTTGCAGCTGCACAGCGCCGCCTTTCCACCGCTTGGATCTCTGAGTAGCTGCCTCTCAGACTGCCAGGATCTCATCGTATTCTCAGTCTCTGATACTGTTGGTCAGTTGCTAATAAAAATGATCGATCCGCCATCGTCATCATGGCGGATCGATCATGGCGTTCTAAAGTTTTTCAGATAACATGCTCTATCTTTCTGGTGTTAGTGAGAACATCAGCAGCAGCGTTCTGGATCAGCTGCAGCTGGAGGACTGATTTTTAAGGCAGACTTGTGAAGACCCTGCTGCAGTAATCAGTGCGATTAAAGATGAACACATGAATGAGTTTCTCTAAATCTTGCTGAGACATTAGTCCTGTAATCCAAGAAATGTTCTTCAAATGATAGAAGGCCGACTTTGTAACTGTCTTTATGTAACTGAAGGTTCAGGCGAGAGTCCATCAGTATTCCCAGGTTTCGGGCTGATCGCTAGTTTTTCTTTGCAATAACTGAAGCTGTTCATTGACTCTAGATCGTTTCTCTTTAGGTCCGAAGATAATAACTTCAGTTTTGTTTGTTTGGGGGCTAAAATCCTATTTATAGTTTTCCACAAAATCACATAAATTAGTAACGTTTTCTTTTTGTACAGTTGTAACCATTAAACAGTCTCCCCTTCAGTTCAACCTTATAAATGGAGACACATTGTTGATGTTACTGTTATAAAATAACTTGCAATTAAGTATTAGCAAAGATCAATGTAATTTTCACAGGTGGCAGAGTGTTGTTGTTAGCAGCTGCTGAAAGTAACTAAACAGTTACTTTTAATGTAACTTTGTTACTTTCCAAATTAAGTAATCAGTAATCTGACTAAAGTTACTTTTTCAAAGTAACTATGCCATCACTGAACACAACCAGTTATAAGTCACAGATTAGTTTCTTTGGCTGTGGTTCAATGAAAAATTAGATCCAATTACAGCTCTTAGGTTTCTATTTAAAGCCATCAACTGAAGGTTTGGAAATCTTTCCCACAGATGTTGTCCAGGAAAAGGTTTACATTTTTACTTTGTAGTTAATATATAGGTTGATTCCATAAGATATGAAGGCTGAGAAAGAGCCTGACGGTTAAAACAAATGTGATTATTAGACTGGAAATTTATGAAACACTAACTTAATTTTGCAACAAACGCTAAAATTAGTTAACATTGCAAAGTGACAGCAGGCAGAAAAATGTAGCATGCAGTGGAGGGAGAGTGTTCCTCAGAATACAGATCTCTGAGAAGCTCACCTGGTCAAAGATGTACATTGCAACAGAGACTTGATTTTTGACAAAACACGGCCACCTACTAGCAGCCCCCGCCCCAGCTATTGACCTAACCCTGGCAGCCCCTCTGGCCCCCTGCACTAAATATCTCTGAAACCCAGAAAAATGACAAAACGTTGACAGTGTAGTTCTGTTTCACCCTCACAGCTGAAACAAAACTGTAGTTAGGAGCAAAGCTTAGCTTAGTTGTTTAATAGTCAATAAAAATCTGATCTGACTGAAGAACTGTCACTATGACTACCGTTGAAACTCAGACATCCTGATGTAATGTGTTCTAGGTTACCTTCAGGAAGCCTACCTGTGGACAAAGCAAGTTTTATCCATCATGGAGAAGTCTATGGTCCTTCTGCAGGACGTGACAGATGGTTCACTTTATGAGGGTGTGGCCTATGGGACCTACACCACCCGTTCCCTATTCCAGTACATGTTTCTGGTGCAGCGCCACTTTGCCATCGGCCACTTCAGCCATCCTTGGCTACTGAAGCACTTTGCCTTCCTCTACAGGACCATCCTACCAGGTAACTGGGTGAAAATCTGAAATCATTTTAGAATTTATTCTAATATGTAACAATGCACCCTGAGAAAAGTTTTCATGC
Organism: Phalloptychus januarius; assembly: GCA_902982915.1. Classification (NCBI taxonomy): domain Eukaryota; kingdom Metazoa; phylum Chordata; class Actinopteri; order Cyprinodontiformes; family Poeciliidae; genus Phalloptychus; species Phalloptychus januarius. The sequence goes on from CADWAE010000127.1 coordinate 1,399,886, forward strand.
TTCTACAATGTCGGTGAAGATTTCATGTGATAGACCAACAAACCGTAGGGTATAGTATATATACATTTTTGGTAACAGAAATATGTGGATGTATCTCTTTTTAGTGCTGTAACGACAACTCATTTGTGGCATTTCTCCACCAGCATTCACATTTGCTCCATCTTCTTTACAAAACAGTTCATTGTGAATGGTTGGAGAAGCTCTCTAAATCTTGCAAAAGATTCTGAATTGGATTTATGTCTGGACTTTGGTTGAGCCATTTTAGCATATGAATATCATTATATCTAAGCCATTCCTAAAAGACTAAAACATCTAATGAGGTTGTCAGTATCACAGGAGCACCACAGGGACCTGTACTCTCATCATTCCTTTTCACTCTGCAAGTGTTAGACTTTGTGTAAATGAAACGTTCTGTCATCTGCAGTCAGAGATGGTGGGTACAATGAGCTGGTGGACTGCTTTGTGGAGGGGTCTCTAGTCTGCTCCTGGTCTGATTCACATTTGCATTTGAACTGCACCAGAGTTCACGTCAACGAACTGAGACCTAGGGTTTTAGGTGGACATGGTTCGCTTTTTTGGTCCGGATCAGAGTTTGATTTTGCATTCACACAACTTCAAACAAACCAAACTTTCTAGGCAAACGAACTGGAGTTTGAGATGCTTAGTTCTAATAATTAGATTTTTTGTTTGTTTGTTTGTATGTAGATAAATCTTGAAGGCAGATTGCAGGCGTCTCTGTTCTGAGCATTTCACTCATGGAGCAGATTTATTTCTAAAAGGTTTATAGTTTATGCATTTAAAGCTGGAGAGCGGACCAATCACACAGCTGGCGCCTCTGGGCGTCGCCTCGCTGCTTTATTAAGTTAACCTTAGCGGGAATCCCAGGCGCCTCCTTTCACTCGAACTGGACACAGGCTGACCTGTATGGATATTTACATGTAAATATTTCTTTGGAGAACTCTATATCAAGGTAAGAGTTTTAAACGACGCGCGTTAGCTCTGGTGGCGCAGCTCTATGTGAACCCTCAAACTTGAGCAACCACAACAGTTTCTGTGATTCTGATTAAAAACTCAATAGACACGAAATGGAAGAGATACTAAAGCCACACTCGCAACAGTAAACTAAATCTCCCGTTTGTTACGCGTCTCTGCGCAGTGCAGCGAATTTAACTCATCATGCAGGGCCGGTCCAAGGCTGGATGAGGCCTGGAGCAAAATTTTAATTTAGCAGCCCCTCTTGCTGCTAAAAACATCAGCACCTCTAACAGCTTTTGTGTTAGATTTAGTGAAATCTGGAAGAGGGGGAGTAGTTTAATTGGCTAACCTAAAGAGCAATAAATAATAATTGCAGTTTACTAATTTGTATTATGAACAAACAGAACTAAAACTAAAAGATTAAACTTGCAGCATCTGATTGTTGCTGTGGTAACAAACCAGTCTAACTATGAATATTGTTCTTTGAACTTTTACAAAGTAAACTGACCAGCTCCTTAAAATCTTACATTTAAATTTTAAACAATAAATAGTTTAATTTATGTATGCTGAAACTATCAAATCAAATTCAGCCGCATTGATCATTTCAATAAACAAGTGTTACATTTGTGTATCTGTGGTCTATGTTAGCATTTGCCTCATACTAATTATTTATGGGTCCCTGAAGCCCTGAGGGGCCTGATGGAGCCTCTGACTTAATTTCATTTTACAAAAGTGCAAATAATTTATATTCATTTCAATTGTATTTTTTGATTAGTTGTTTTTAAGACTAGTTGTCGGTTTAAATAGTTCCACTGGTGATGTTTTCGCATAACATATAATTACCCATTAATATTTTTACTTTTCTTGACTACTTGACATCTTTTGTGCCCAGAGGCGCCAGCTGTGTGATTGGTCCGTTGTCCGGCTTTAAATGCATAAACTATAAACCTTTTACAAATAAATCTGCTCCATGAGTGAAACGCTCAGAACAGAGACGCTTGTGATCCGGCTCAAAGATTTATCTAATAAAGTAAAAGAAAATAACAAATGTCCAATTATTAATTTTTCTAAAAATAAAAAGAAGCGATGTTTAGCCTGGCGGGGGGCCCAGCAAAGCATGGCGGGCCGCCAGGCTTATAATACACTGGGGAAAACCCTGCTGATAGGCTTTTGTGTATTTCTTCTACTTTCGCTGTTGCTTATTGCATTCATACTTTGTGAGGATGTGGGTTTTTGTGTGTATTTATTAGTTAGGTTAGTCCCAGTACTGTTAGTTTAGTCCCTAAGCTGGAAACAGCCCCTTATTGTTTCCGGCTGTCTCTCGTTCTCCTGATTATCCCCTGTGTATTTAACTTCACCTGCTCTTTGTTTCCCTGCTGGATCCTAATCATTGTGTTTTTGTCATTGTTGCCTCTACCTGAGTTTGTGTTCAGTCCTTGTTGCTCACCTGTTTTTCTGCCGTTTTGTTTCTTGAGGAACTACATTAAACACATTATTCCACTTTATATCCTGGGTCTGATTGCTGCCTCAGTCCTCATCCACAAACTATGGATGACATACTGGTTTCCCAGACAAATGATTGACTCCAATTATAAGCGTTAGTTATTATAACTGGTTTCAAAGAATGCTGAAACCAGTTATAAAACCCAGAAAACATGGGTTTTCTGACATAATTGCAAAGTACAGAATAGTGTGAACAAAATCACACTTGTGACCACCCACTGTATATTTTCTAAGGAGCCCTTGGCAGATCACTGTTGTAATTTACAAAGCCACATATCGTTTAAAGAGATGTTTAAATTCACTTTTTTTCCTCTTTGCCTTTTTGTTTTGCCTGAAGTTTTCTCTGTTTTAATCCTCCCACCAGGATTTCAGCGGACTGTGGCCATCGCAGATTCTAACTACAACTGGTTCTACGGGCCAGAGAGCCAGCTGGTCTTCTTGGATCGCTATGTGTTGCGCAATGGCAGTGGGAATTGGCTGGCAGATCTGATTAATCAAAACAGGATTACAGAAGGGCCAGGCCAGGCTGGAAAGGGCCAGCGGTGGTGCACGCTGCACACGGAGTTCATTTGGTAAGCCGCTGAATTTTGTTTTAGGGTTTACTGGTGGTGTGGCTCGCATGTCTATGCTTGTCCTCTTTCAGGTGCTGATAATGCCCATGCTTTAGAAACTGAGCACTACTGTTTGGAATAAATGCTTAGATGAAATTCTATGATGTATTCTTTCCCAGACATTCTACTATTCAAAATACCAAAGAAAACATACTTAACATTCAAAGGAATGACTGTATCACATTTCATATTAAAGAAAATATTGAGGTCACACCAAAATGTTTTACTGAAGGTGCATTGCCAGAAAAGGTGGGTTAATGTTTCTTGTGTAAAATTTGAAGGGACAATAACCATGGGTGTCTGAACAGGTCTGAATTACCAACACATGACTCTTGAAACTTGGCATAGTGGACATGAGCTCTATCTGCAGTTGATATGGGAAATTTCAAACCTGCTGGAATATCTTGGAAAACAACAGCAAATTCTTTAGGGATCACAAGAAAGTTATATTTAGAAAGCAATTCAGCGTAATTAAATCTCGCTAAACAATTGTTTTATAAATAGAATATCATTATCCACCCAGTTCTTAAAAAAGAAGGATTTATGCTTGAAGCAAACATATTGGTTATTCCAAATAAAACAGTTATTAGGGGAAATAACATAAAAGTAGTTGTTTTTGTTGAAGCTAGATAAATTAACAGGGATTTTTCTATTTTGGAGTTACATTTCAATAAAAAGTCGAGGCCACCCAAGGATTTAAAAACTTGTGTAGGAATCCAATGCCACATTGAATTTGGATTTTTTAAAATATCTTTTGATCCGCTTAACTTTGAAAGTAGAATGTATGGTATTAAAGTCCAGAACATTGAAACCATCTGAACGTAGTCTATTGATCATAACATTCTTTCTAATAAGATTGGACTTTTTTCCAAATAAAATCAAAAAGTATTTGATCAATTTTGGTGCAAAGGCTGTGCTGGACACCAAGGGCTGAACTGGCATAGACAAGACGAGAAAGACCTTCAGTTTTAACTAGCAGGACTCGACCAGTGGCAGTCCGGTCTCTCTGTAGCAATAGATTAAATCTTTGTTTGAAAAGAGGGTATAATTGGATCAAAGTTTTTGTTAGTTCTTGTTGTTTGATCTTTAACTATAGCAATCCCAAAATATTAACTTCAGACTTCACAGGAATTCCTGACAAAGATAATTCATTACAGATCTAGATTGGAAGAAGTTCACCTTTAGATAAGTTTAAGACCACAGGCTACTGAGAATGCAACATTCATCTGAGAGACCTATTTGTAAGAACAGAGTTGTATCATCAGCTAGTTGACTCAATAGTGTAGCTTTTCCTGTAACTGAGATGCCTTGAAGATCATTATTTTTAATAAAAGTAGCTAAGATTTGCATAGGGAGAAGAAACAAAAGGTTTGATACAGGGCGTCCCTGACAAATCCCACTTTTTAAAAAAAATCTTTTGGTAGTTCCATGAGGTAATTATATTGAGCTATTTCCATAAGTATAAAGAGTGCGGATTGATTTTGGAAAATTCTCTCCTAAACTAACTAGGGCTAGAACTCATGTTCTATCGAGTCAAAAGCTGTTAGCTGAAACCATTTCTTGATAGTCTGAGATATTAGGAACCAACTTAATGTTATCAATAATATACCCTCCAGCCATAAAGCCATTCTGAGATTCCTCTACAACTAAGGACTTTTTCTTTTTTTTTTTTTGCCAAACAACTCACTAAAATTTTATAATCCCTGTTACGTAAAGAGATAGGACGCCAATTATCCAAAATTAATGCATCCTTCTGCTACTTCGTCAGCCAGAGTTGACGCACTCGGCCTTGCAACGATCTAAAAGACTCGTCCGTAGAAGTTGGGCAACAAAAACAGTTTCTGTGGCGCTTATTAAAAATTTATATGCATGAAATATAAGAGCTACTAAGGCCACATTAGCAGCATTAAATTAAATATCCCATCTGTTGTACATCTCACCGTGAAGTTAGAGAAGTCACTGGTGATGTATTGTTTATGGAATCAGAAAGATTTTTTTTGTCAAATGTCACCAATTTCGATTGAGGTTACACATATGTGGTTTGCAGGACTTTTTTCCTCACACAATTTATTTTCAGATACATAATTTCCTTTAGCAAATAAATTAACGCAAAGCTTTAAACTTTTATAGCCGCCAGTGTCTGTTGTTGCGCAGATAGCTAGCCACGCCTTCCTTCCATTTTGACTAACTACTGCCCCAGTTCTCCATCTAACGGGTCCGGAAAATCTTATAAACCCCAGAGTATTACCCTAAGTCAGGTTAAAAGATAATCATCTAAACTGGGTCCGAGAAAGATTCAATCTAGCGTTTAACTACCTCCTTCCAGGAGCTATGACCCTTTTCAGATGATGAGATGATCGTCTGAGTAGCCCCGCAGCCGCATGACCTCAAAACCCGCTCCTGTTAACGGCAGCTCTTCCTCTTAATAACAACTTGCACTTGTTACCGGCTAGATTAATTTTAGTAGCTAGGTATAAGCCCCAGGGTCACTATTCTAAAATCACCAAAGAAACTTCTAAAGCCTCCAAGTTTCTAAAATCATGCCCATTAATTTTGCAAAACTGCACAAGCAATACATGATTTTTGCAATCTTTGATAAGAAAATCTCATTAACATGTTAACATAATATTTCTGTGCTATAAAATGACTTAAAGCCAAACTGAAGGACTTCTAAAACCGAAAGTTGTTGAGATTTTCCATCAGCTGAATTTGAACTGGAACAGGAAATTGTTTGGCTGTTTAACTGAATCGCTTTCAAGGTTTCCAGAAAACCCAAAAGTAAAATGATGGAATTGTTTTTTGTTGTTGTTTTGGAATTCATGAATGCCTAATATCTCAAATAGATCAATGATTTGAAACTAGAGCAAACTAGATTATAAACTAGAAAATAAAAAGGCAGATTCAGGTTTTTATCGAGACCTGAGAATAAGGAAAGAATTCCAAAGTTCTCCATACATATCTGTCATTAATCCCAATGTGTACATTTAAAAGCCACTAACAAGTCCTGCAGCTGAAGGAAGCTAAAGGCCCAGAGGTCAGCGTCAGAGGCAGGTCCAGGCTGGAGACTGGAGGTGTCCTTCGGAAGTTCTGGTCTGCAGAGGCTGCAGAGAGGGATTTGCCTGGCACTAAGATGCCTAAACCTTAAGATTTAATGCTTAAACCATGAGGAGAGAAAGGGGAGTCGTGGACAGAGGAGCTTCCCACAAAGGATTCTGCTGGAAGCTAAAAGGAACTGCAGCAGCGCAGGGCATTGATGCTTTCTCTACAAACATAGAACTCTGTTCTGAGTTTCTGTGTTCAGAGACTCGGAACACTTTTTTATATATATATATATTTCTCTGTAATCCCTTCTCATGTGCTAGTTGTGCATAATAATTCTTACAACTTAACTTAGGACACTGATATAAGCAAGAGTTCACTCAGTTCTGTAAAGTTGGGACTTTTTGGTTAGATTTGGGTTTACTGGGTTGACATGAGTTTTATGTCAAGTTACAAACAACACAGACTTTAAAAGTGGCTAAAGATGTCTTTTTGGTATGGTTTACATTCTTTTCCCTATCTGATTATTGCTTCGTCTTTGTGATGCAGGTACGACCCTGGCCTGATCCCCAAACCCCCTGCTGATTTCGGAACATCTCAGCTGCACTACTTCGAGGACTGGGGTGTGGTGACCTATGGCGGTGCTTTGCCTTCTGGCACCAACAGCTCCTTTCTGTCCTTCAAGTCTGGGAAACTAGGGGGACGTGCCATTTTTGACATCGTTCACAATAACAAGTACAAAGAGTGGATCAAAGGCTGGAGGAACTTCAACGCTGGTCATGAGCACCCAGATCAGAACTCTTTCACCTTTGCACCCAACGGTGTCCCGTTCATCACAGAGGCACTGTATGGACCTAAGTACACTTTGTTAAACAATGTGGCATTGTTTGGCTCAACCCTATCTGGGAGCTGCTTTAAACCTTGGGTTGGACAAGTAACAGAAGCCTGTGACTCTAAGTGGTTAAAGTACAAGGTGGGCCTTGCAGCCGATGCCCAGGGCAGAGTGGAAGCTGCTATAGAGAGAGAGGGGATGGTCTTCATTCGTGGCGAAGGACATTCAGCTTATAACCCAGAACTGAAAATCAGGAACTTCCAGAGGAACTTGCTGCTTCTTCACCCACAGCTCCTGCTCATGGTTGACCACATCCACCTGGACCCAGGGAGTCCAACCAGGGCCATGAGTTCCTTCTTTCACAACACAGAGCTTCCATTTCACAGTACGAAAGTAGATGGTGTTCATGGAGCGTTTGTAACACATGGGAAGGAGAACTATAAGATGTTTTGGATGGATGACACAAACTCCAGTAACAAAGGGATGGCGGGTTACTGGAGTTACCCTCGAGGCTATCCCTATAATGGCTCCAATTATGTGAATGTAACAATGCCACTGAGGTACCCGCACACCCGGGTGGCCTATATTTTCTTTGGACCAGGCTTGGATGTACAGAGCTTCAGCTTACGTGGGGATGATCAGCGGGTGGACATTTACCTCTCCACTAAAGACCATACCTACACCATCTACCTTCTGACAGGGGAGGTCACCAGCAAGCCTGTGTTCGCCGTAGTGCTGCTGGACCACAAAAGGATTGTGTTTGAGAGAGCAGCAGCTGTTGTAGACAGCTTCCCTGTGGAAGTTGAAGAATACGCCAATGTGATGGAGGACAATCTCCAGCATGTCAAACCTGTCTTCCAGCAGATGGAAAGACATATCCTGGGACGAGTCCTCAACACTGCCAGCTTCCGTAGGACCGCTGAGCACCTCCTCCAATTCTCTGACAAGAAGAAGACAGAGGAGGTCATTAAGAAGATGTTTGCTATGTCCAAGAAACAGAACAAGGACAAGGGGGGAAAGAGGTTAAACCTCGGAGAGAAGCTGTCCGAGAGTTTGCCTGACATTTTTGCACAAATTGAGGTCAACGAAAAGAATGAGAGACAGAGGATATCAAAGCGTACATATGAGGACAGTCCAGAGGAAGGGGATGCAGACTCAAGAGCCTTCGTGGATTATCCAGCTGGTCACAGGATCAGGAAGGGGGGCTTAGTTAAAGGCCGCAGGTTTAAGGAGGTTCACATTGTGGCCACAGCAAGGAGTGAGGGGGTCTCTGGTAACCCCTCCTACATTAGACTGTTCCTGCTTATGAACACTACTACCTTCTTCCTACTGCTGGCTGTTCTGCTTACTCGATTTCAGAGGGGGCGGAGCCTGCACACGCAGTGGTGCTTTTACACCATTGTTTTGATCGACTGCTTCATCCTGCTGTACCTTTACTCATCGTGTTCTCACACACAGTGCTGACATCCTGACCCCCTATGCATGGCAGGATGTCCTGTCTGTTCAGGCTGAACTGAAAACACATTCCTCTTTGCACCACATCTGATAGCAAAACATTAAGGCCACTGTTTAGAAAAGTTCACCTTTTATAAAAAGTTCATTTGTAATTGTCCAAGAAAACAACCAAAATGACATAAAAAGACAGAGCACTAAATGTATCGATGTAGTATATTCTTGGTCCACTCAACTTTTAATTCTACATTTTCTTCTTGATTTCCACCCTCTGAATATCAGTCTTTCTTCTAAGAACGTCTTATAATTCTCCTTGTAATAAAATTAGTAAGCTTTTAACATTTGTTGCTTTTTTTTTATCAAGTAAAGATACATGCTTATCTCACCCGTGACATGACTGCAGTGGACACCCATAATATTCACAGTTCTATATTTGGAGATTCACCAAATTATTTGGATATGTTGAATATGCGCCAAATAATTTTACTCAAAGTAAAATGCAGCTTTGCAAGCTGCAGAATTACTTCACACACTTGGCTGTTGCTCGGAAAGCAGGCAATCCAGGAGTGCCGTTTGTTTTCCTCGACACTGATTGGCTGTACCCCCAAGGGTTAAAGGTCGTTTACCTTTTGGGGTGGACAGCAGCACAAACTGCATAAAGTGATTTACAGGGAAAAACAACCAGAACATTAAAAGACATAAAATACAAAATGATCACAAATCCAACATCAGACAAAGAAAACATTTTAAAAGCCTATTAAACTAACAAAGACAACTTATCTTACCAGCATGTTCTTTTACGTAATTAAAAGTAAAAGGACATCATTTTCAATTGTCCTTTTGGACATAATTGATTTTAATTATGTCCTTTAAACAAAAGGATATAATTAAAATAAAGCCATTTGGGTCAGAAGATCGTTCAAAAACAGGGTCTTCAACAAGCAGGAATCAGGAAGACACTAGATGTCAGCGTCTGCTAGCACCTCACTGAAACTAACGGCAGCATTCACTATAATTATCAATGTATTTTAAGATGTATATTCTGTTTGAACTATGCACATAGTGGAACTGAAACTGTGTTAACAGTTGAAAAGATTTTTGTTCATTGTATATGTAATTAACGGTACAGATCAAGTAAAGCACAAAACAGAAAAAATCTAAATAATTCTGAAAGGGGCAGAGAGGTGTCTTGGTATTAAGGACATATCTTGGGATCACATAAATAAGAGACTAGGAGCAGAAGGACAAAAACTGATCATCTTACAATGGAACGGATTTATTCAATAAAGGATTTATTCAAGAATTTAAAGATCTAGATATCATATGCATTCAAGAAACTTGGCTTAAACCAAATCTCGGTTTTGTTATTAAAGGATTTGAAAGCATTAGAAGAGACAGAGGGAGGATCAGGAAGAGGATGCGTAACATTCAGAAAACAGGGAATTCAGTTCAGATTATTGGCTAAAGGAAGAGAGTTAGAATATATTGTTATTGAAATTTGGACAGTAAATGGGAGATTTTAAATAATCCATGTTAAAGACTTTCAATAGATTTAATGAGGGAACTTGGGGAATATTTAGAGGGCATTTGGTGTGGGAACTTTAATGGTTACAGCTCATTATGGAGTCATCATAATGATCAAAACAGGGATATAATAGAAGAAATAATGGATGTAAAAAAATGTGGTATGCCTAAATGATGGAAGTGGAACCAGAATTAATGTTAAAGAAAATAGAGAGTCAGCAATTGATTTAACATTAGTTTCAATTCTCTAGCAGGTGTTTGTTTGTGGCAATCTTCAATAAAACAACTTTATAAGTGATTTAATGATCACTTTATTTCAGTGCTATTATGACTGAAATAAAGTTAAATATATGGAGGTATTGTACAAAAGGGATAAAGAAATGGTGTTTTAGGTCCAGATCGGGAAACCTTTAGGAATATAGTGAAATAAAAATGCAAAAAGTGGTTATGAATAGTAGTATTAATGATTGAAATGTTTCTATATGTATTGCTATATTAAAAGCAGCTAATCAGGCTATAAGGAAGAAAGGCGAGAAGGAGGGACAAAAAAATGGGGAAGGAAAGCAGGTTGGTGCCTGGTGGACATCAGAATATACTGAAATTATCAAGACACAAAATAAAGCTTTCAAATTATTAAAAAGAAATCACAATTTTCAGAATCTGAATGAATACAAGAAATTGCAAGCAAATGTAAGAAGAATAACTACTTTTATTAAAATTCATAATTCTGAAAATATTGGTGAAAAAGGAAAAAGAAGGAAGAGAAAGGCCAATTTTAGAGAACAAGGATTTATTACAGCAAATAGAAAATACAAGAGATCAACTGAATATGTCATTTACAATAACAGAACTTAAAAAATATAAGTTATCAGCTCTAGAAAAACATCAAATTTGTTCTGTTATGGTTAATAATTTAAGTGAATCTTTTAAAAATATTTTATTACAAATGTGTAACAGAATATGGGAGAATGGGGAATTGCCAAAAAGTTGGAAGGAAGCAGTGATTATTCCAACCTAAAAACCAGGAAAAGATGAGTCAAAACCATAAAATTATCAAAAAATAACATCCAAATTATGTAAAATAATAGAGAGAATAATAAATGAAAGATTCATATATGGAAAATAAGGAACTTATATTGTCTTATCAGTGGTTTCAGGAGAGGGAGAGGCACAGTGGATCCAGTTTTATGTTTAGAGCATGAAATTAGAAAGGCTCAAGTGAATGAAGAATGTTGTGGTATTTTTTTGATATTGAGAGAACATATGATATGATATTAATCAAAATTAGAAGAATGGATATAAATGGTCATATGTTTAGATGGATTGAAAATTTTCTAGAAGAGAAAATTTAGGGAAGGATTATTCTGAGAGTTTGAATATAGAAAATGGGAGCACAGGGAAGTATAGTAAGTCCGTTATTATTTTCAGTGGTAGTTAATGATATGTTTCAGGAAGTAGAGGGTGGAATGGGATTTTCACCGTTTGTTGATGAAGGAGTGATATGGAAAAGAGGAAGAAATTTAGACTTTACTGTAAAGAAGCTTCAAGGAGCAATTTTAGCTGTAGAAAAATGCTCATATAAATGTGGTTTTAAACTTTCTGTAGAGAAACAATTTACATTTCTTGGGATGTGGTTTGATGAAAGAATGACATGGGTGTGCACATTAAGAAAATAATCGATAAATGTAGGAAAGTGTTAAATATAATCAGGTGTTTAGTTGGAACAAAGTGGGGAGCTGATAGAAATTTAATAAAAGCAATTTATATTGGGTTAATTCGGTTAGTCTTGGATTATGGATGTATAGTTTATAACTCAGCAGCAGATATAAACCGCCATAAGTTGAATACTACCAAATATCAGGCTTTAAGAATATGTACTGGTGCTTTTATAACACCTTCAACAGCAGCATTACAGGTTGAAATGGGAGAAATGCCTCTTAAAGTTAGAAGGGATCAATTATCTTTAAACTACTGGTCAAATTCACAGGGACAAAGAAACAATCATCCAACATTAGAGGTGCTTAAACCTGCCTGGGAAAAGGAAAAGAGACAATTAGAGTATTTTGGATGGATAATAAACTCTAAAGTTAATGACATTCCATTTAAATCAATTTGATATATGTCACACAGTTCCATCACCTGCAGGACCACCTTGGATGCTTCCTGATGCTGAAGTTGATTTTTCATTTTTAGAAAAGAAGAATAAAGATGCATTTCACATTACGAAAAAATATATAGTACAAGAATACAAGTTCGATTCCCGGCCCCGGTCTTTCTGCATGGAGTTTGCATGTTCTCCCTGTGCATGCGTGGGTTCTCTCCAGGTACTCCGGCTTCCTCCCTCAGTCCAAAAACATGACTATTAGGTTAATTGGCCTCTCTAAATTGTCCCTAGGTGTGTGTGTGGGGGGAGGGGGGTGTGTGGGTGTGGGTGTGTGTGTGTGTGTGCATGGTTGTTTGTCCTGTGTGTCTCTGTGTTGCCCTGCGACAGACTGGCGACCTGTCCAGGTGACCTGTCCAGGGTGACCCCGCCTCTCACCCGAAACGATAGCTGGAGAGGCACCAGCACCTCCTGACCCCAATAAGGGACAAGGGTGCAGGAAAATGGATGGATGGGTAGCATTTATTGTGCTTCAGTTTCAAATCAAAGTAGGGAAAAGGGTCAGTGATGGAGTCTCTGTGTATACAGGGGAAATGTTTGCTTTGCTTCTATTTAGCAGTTCAGTGGGTGGAAGAGGTAAGACCATTAAAATCAATCATCTGCTCAGATTCTAGTTCTTCATTAGTCAGTTTGCCAAATAATCACTCAGACAGCAGACCAAATAGATTAATTGAAATACTTTGTAGCCTTTATGTGCCATCTTATTAATGTTACAGTGGCATTGATATTAGGTTCTGTTGGGTATCAGCACACGAAGGTGTGAAAAGCAATGAAAACGCAGATAAAAGAGCAAAAAGGGCTTTATAGGGGCAATTAGGATTTCAATTCCTTTTGGGAAAGGGGAAAATAAATCACTTATTAAGAATAAAGAAATAAAAATAGGCAAAAAGGTGGAATGAAGATGAGAAAGGAAAAAGACTATATAAAGTATAAAAGTCAGTATTAATTAGAAATCTTACTGAGAGAAACAGATGGGAAGAAATAATAATGATCAGATTAAGAGTGGATCATACCTATTTAAATGATATTTAAGAGGAAGGAAAAATAATGATAAATTTGAAGGATGTGGAGGGAAAGAAAATGTAGAACATGAGTTGAATTATAAAACATATGAACCTGAAAGGGAGAAATTGGGAAGAATGGTTTGAAGGACAAGTCAAGAATGGAGTCTTAAAGGAATATTGGGAAATTAAGGAAAGATCATGAATATTTATAGATTAAGAAAAAGCATTATTTATTATTCTTCAAAATACAACATTAAAAAATAGAATTTGACAGATGTAAAGTAGTGTTGCTATATACTCGTGTACAGTAGGTGGCGGTATGCACCTTATGGTTGCTTGCGATCCGCCATAATAGAAGGGAAGAAGTAGAAGCAGTAGCGGTTTCGGGACACCAGCAGCATGGGGGCTCGACTCGCGCGGATGTTCCGGAACTATAACGTGGAGGACCGCGCGCTGCGAGAGATCTCCAAAGACAAGCCGAGGTCAGCACCCCGCCACGCGGCCACAGCGCCGCCGTCCGCCGAGGGTGAGAGGCTGAGCTGCTTGTGTGACCTCAGGGTCAGAGCCATTGTGGCTGTTTGCTAACCTGCTTCGGGTTATGCGTGTAACTGCTTTGTTCTGTGTTATAGCCGCGGAGTCGGTGATGAAGAAGAATGAGTCGCTGCTGGATCGTCTCAGGTCCGTGTATGTAGAGTCCACGAATCCCACAGCAGCTCCAGAGGTCAGCCTGAGTCCTATCTGTCCCTCAGGGTGTCTGTCTTTGTCCCTGTGTCTGTCTCTGCTGAATGACAGCAGGACCTCAGAATGTCTCCGTTGTGTCCTCTGTCAGACCAGGCTGAGCAGAACTGGGTTCAATGTGTTTTATTGGTGTCGATAGTTGGTAGGTCTGTTTATTAACAAAATAATCAGGTGATTCTAATATTTTTCTACACATTGAAATCCTAAAAATGAAGCTGAAGCGTATATCTACTTATGAAGCCCACTTTACCCTGACACCCCTAATTAAAGTCCAGTGTAACAAAAAGCCTCAGAAGTCATGTGAAGTCAGGACTAATTCAGCTTGGCCTGTATGCATAGACCTATGTGCAACAGAAAACTAACACTGCACATCACGTTGAGCAAACCATCGTTACTGTAAAGCATGGTAGTGGCAGCATCATGCTTTGGAGTGCTTTTATTTTGAAAGCTCAGTGAAGGGAAGAAGAATGGAGATGCACACGAGAAGTCTCAAAGAAAGCAGGCTATTGGAGGGTGCAGAGGGTTGAAGAATGGGTCAAAGACTCAGCCTCCAGCAGAACAATGATCCTGAACATCCACTCAGTGCATCAGTGGAAGGGCTCAGGTCAAATCATGTGCTTGTAGTAAAATGGCCTAGTTAAAGCACAGAGGTAAATTCAACGAATTATTTTTGACAAATTGTTGCAGATACGATCCAATTTGACTAATTTCTGTGTTGCTAAGAAGAAATCTGCTAAATTGTTTGGCCTTTGGATGTGCAAAGCTGGTAGAGACACACGGCGCACGGACAGCTGGAATAAATAGAAGTTCTGTTCAGATCTGATTTGTTTGGGCCAAAGCACACCACATTTTTTATGTTACGTGTAAAACATAAACATCCATCCTCCTACACCCTTGTCCCTTACTGGGGTCGGGAGGGTTGCTAGTGCCTCTCCAGCTACCATTCCAGGCGAGAGGCGGGTCACCCTGGACAGGTCACCAGTCTGTCGCAGGGCAACACAGAGACAGACAGGACAAACAACCATCCACACACACACACACACCTAGGGACAATCTAGAGAGGCCAATTAACCTGACAGTCATGTTTTTGGACTGTGGGAGGAAGCCGGAGTACCCGGAGAGAACCCACGCATGCCCAGGGAGAACATGGAGACTCCATGCAGAAAGACCGGGGCCGGGAATAGAACCCAGAACCTTCTTGCTGCAAGGCAACAGCTCTACCAACTGCACCACTGGGCAGCTCAACATAAACATATATATATATTTTTTTTTTTCCACATCAAAATTATGCTAAAGATTATGGTTGGGAGTTTAATGCATTCATTTGAAATAATCAAAAGCATAGATTGTAATATGTTAAACTTTTTATTGCAAGTAATTGAATTATTTGGAATATAATTTCCTCCTTTTTAATTTATTGTGTCCAGGTTACTTAAAAATTGAGCTTTATTTATTTAAGCTTATTGTTACAATCAAATTTTTTAACCTGAAGGAAAGTTAATTGTTACAAATGCAAATGTCAATTTGGGGCAATATTGATTCATACTTTATGGCAGTAATTACAAATATTTTATTTTATCAAATATTTTATTTGACTACTTGATTAACTGTCTGAATAATCAATAATTACTTGGCTACTAAAATAATTGTTAACAGTTATTCACCAAATGCCTGCTGTGTGGTTTTCCCAGTTTTCAGGTGGTGCGTCTGCAGGTGGAGAAGCAGACCGGAGGCCCCTCAGAGTCACTTTACCAGGCAGCGTGTCGGGCCTGCCAGAACTCACAGATGTTCCTAAAGGGAAGCTGGCCCTTGCCGAGGCTCTCAAGGCTCTCGGCAGCCACCAGCACCAGCCTCGGACCTGGTCGGCGGAAAAGATTGCTCAGGAATATTGCCTGGAATTAAAAGACACAAAATCTGTGGTCAAATTCTTTATCCCTTTCAAGGTTGAGATCATCCCTCCAAAGAGTAGAACTGCCAAGCAAATAAAGGCTTCCTAAGAATGGAGCAGCTTTTACCTCACTTATTTCTGTTCCACTATGTTAGAGTGCAGCTTTTCCGTGGTTTAAGGGATGTTAAACCATGGAACGATAGAACATTTGTAATATGAATAGATGAAAAAAACACAGATATTAATCACAGTGATCTGATCAAGAAAAGTCCATGCAGACGACATTCTCTTCTTCTGTTGGTTGTTCACGGCTCCCCGTCACGCAAAGTACAGATGCACAAAACAAATGTTTTGGTTTTTTTACAGTGAAGACCTGCAGATTTTAATTTCTATTTACGAATCATAAATGACAAAGTACCTTGTACTCTTTGTGCATTCATTTCTAAATTTTACTCAAAAGAAGTAGAACTAGATGGATTTATTATTTGCCAAAATAATAAATGTTATTTATCCAAAGTTATGCTAATGATTAAATGAGTAGATCTATTATTTATTTCTTTTTGTTTAGGGCCTCCTGCTGCTGTGGTCGAACTACACCAATACTCACAGTGCCCCTCTACAAACTGTGTACTCAATCAAAGGGAACACAAGTGTTCAAAAATTTGAGAATTGGGACATTATGCCGTTGTGTCGCAACGTGGTGGGACTGTTCACTGCTTTGGCACGTGGACTGCTAAAAGTACAACAAAAATCCATTCTAAATGTACAGTGTTTTAGCTTTCCAACGTCATTGCTAGAGATATTTAGCTGTTCAAATGCTTTGCTAAGAATTGTTGAATGCAGAGCAAAATGTGATGTAATCGCAACAATTTCAGTACTTTACACTTGAAAGCTGATTTTTTTTCTTAGTTTTTTTTGTTTAAATTTGGTTTAAATTTTCCACCAAAAAATGTAATTATTCCTCAAGCTTATTTATTCAAATATGACAAATAATGTTTTATAAATGTAAACATGCTAAGGTTCTGGCTCAAAGTTGCAATTTTTTTTTGAATATTAAATTTTTAATGGACCTGACCCAGAACTTTGTCAACACCATCTGACAAAAATAAATATTAAATGATTTTTTAATTGACCTATTAGTGATATTTTTAACCAGTTTTAAAGAAAAATGTTTCTCAGAAACAGAAAAAATATGATTTAAAACCAAAAACAACATAAAGTCCATCTGACAGAGTTGACAGAACTGAAGGTGGGGATAAACTAGAGTAAAATGAAATACTTGGTACATGTGAAGTAATGCCATTTATGTAAAATACATTCAAATGAATTAACTGCATATTTAAGTGAGATTTGTCAACACTCTCACTGTCAGTTAAAAACTCTGATGGAGTTGATGAAATGCCAAACTACCTCCATTTATATGCTGCTGTTCTGAAGGCGGCCATGTTGCAGCTCATCAGGTCCATAAAATATTTACACTGAAGCAAAATTAAGCATTTATTTCACAAGATGTAGTAAATTGTCAGTTATGGAGTTGACACATTATGGTTGTGATGAACAACTTGGGAATAAAACAAGAAAAAACTAAAGGCTAACATAAGCTAACCGGAGCTGCTAGACCTCTTAGCAAAGGAAGAAACAGGAAGAGGTCATGGGGTCCTCAGAAGTTCTGGTGCCCCCAGTAATGCCTGATTTATTTACATTCTTTTTATGTCTGATGGTATTGACAAAAACTTGGGACAAATTTCAATTGAGTTGGAAAACATATAAAAAAAATGTTTAATTAAATTTATTGATACTTTTATAATTATTTATTTGAATACTTATACTTAATTGTTTAAATATATTATCTAAGTATTCCTTTATTTGTTTTAAGCTATTATAATGTATTGAGTTCTGCTCCAGGACAGGGGCTTTTACAGACACCCACCACCTACTGCAAAGTTTAAAATTAAAAATATTCAGCAACACCAGGAAAACATACATTGTTGTGCTGACATGGCCCAGATTAGTTTAGTCAGATATTTGAAAAAGTTATGTTTTGTGTATATTTTATTTAAATGTTCTCCTTTATCCATAGGACCTGTTTTGTCCCAATTCTCAAGAATCACTGAATTATTTCATCCTCTGGCTAAGTTTTTACTCACAAATACCGCTTTCTAATAATCACCCCCATTTTTAAAGTGAAATCATTTTATTTAGATGCCTAAATAAGTCCAATCTTCCTGTCAACATGTTATAGCTTAATTTAAGATTTGAACGTCATCTTGCATTTCTTACATTTTGTTTGACTTTCTTCATAGTTAGTTTGTGACTATTCTTTTTTATTTCTTCTTTTTTCTGCTGACCCTGTCTTTGAATTTTCAATAAAGACCAAGAAAACCAAAAAACATTGCCATCAGGTTGCGTTTTAACTCAAAACGACAGATGCAGCAATTAATTGTGGGTAATACACTTCGCTCAAGTCCACATGCATCACAAAAAACTCTTAAGTTAACTACACAGAGTGTTTCTGGAAATACTGCTGCTGTGGTCCAACTATACCAATACCAATACTTATTCTGGTTTTTCAGAATAAGATAAGAAAACTCTTTCCAATTAGATTTTGCTTTTATATTGTTATGAAAAGTTGCTTGAGTTAAGACAAGCTATTTAGCTTATGTTGAATATGTACGCAGTAAAACAAACCAAACTTACTAAGCTGTGATTAACTACCCCCAAAAAGCTGAGCTGACACACCTTGGCTTGATTACCGTTTTGTCAAATCCAAAACAAAATCTGACTTGTTTTGGATTTAACATGGTTGTCGACCATGTTGTCCCTGGTTGACAACATGAAGCTCACCCTTGAGCTTTTTGAGACTCAAGGGTCTCAAAAACCTTATCATGCTCTAATCTAGAAAGAAATTCAACAACAGATGAGGATGGACACCCTGGACGGGTCCCACCTCTCACCGCTTGAGAGAGCCATGCCTCCACCTTAGAGACTGAAGCTTCAAAAGATCCTGAAGATAAGAAGGGACCAACCAATTTAAAATGTTATACGTTGTTAAAATAATCTTAAACTCTATCCAATATGAAACAGGAGCAAGTGTAAAGAGGGCAATATTGGCCTTATATGGTCAGGCTTCAGGTATTTCCTTTCCAAATTCTCCCCAATCCTTATGTGTTTTTGCTTGGGTCTCATTTATGTCAAGAGGTATTTTTCACTCATAGACTAATAAAGTTTTACCACAAGACTGCACAACGACCAGATCTTAAAGGTGGTATATTATGTAAAATGAACTTTTTTTTATCTTTATCATGCATGTTTGAGGAATCCTTGAATCTCCCATGGCAACCATTCAGGGTGCCTAAACGCTTGCTAAAACAAGCGTTTAGGTCTATTTCCACAAAGTTAATCCTTGGCAAAGCTGCAGTCTCTAGCTGAGCTTATGCCTCACAGAGCAGCCCCACCCCCACTCCACCCTTAGCTCTTCCACACTAGTGGCAGCAGCAATAACCAAACACTTGATGGAACTGCTAGTCTTTTGAGCTCATCACTATTTCTCAATCAGCACTTCATTTTGTGATGAAGTGCTGAGTGCAGAAAAGAACAGGAGCTTCTTAAAGGGACAGAGGTCAAATTTCAGGTAAGTTTCATCCACTCATCCATCCATCCATTTTCTTCCGATTATCTGGGGTCGGGTCGCGGAGCTAGCACCTTAAGAAGGGAGGTCTCATATACAGCATTTTTTTTATAACAACTGAAAATCAGACTTA
This sequence comes from Phalloptychus januarius, assembly GCA_902982915.1. Classification (NCBI taxonomy): domain Eukaryota; kingdom Metazoa; phylum Chordata; class Actinopteri; order Cyprinodontiformes; family Poeciliidae; genus Phalloptychus; species Phalloptychus januarius. The sequence continues at coordinate 1,419,374 of CADWAE010000127.1, forward strand.
CTTGATTGTGCTAATAGCACTTGCCTGGAAAATACATGATACTGTGCCTTTAAATAAGTGTTTATGGATGAGTTAACTTGTTGTTGGTCACAATCAAAATGGTGATGAATGTCAAACAGAGCAGACCAGCCGGGATTAAAAATTCTTTAAGCCGCGGCAGGTAGAAATAATGAGCGGACTTTTATTTTGAAAGCCCAGGCAGGAGGTGGTCGTGTCTGGCCTTCCTGCGCAGCTCTCCCCTCAATGAAGAGTAGCTTTGGAAGAGCCGGAGCTGCTAACAGCTTTTAGCTTCAGAAAACATCTGGAGGGTTGAACACGGAGGAAAACCGCGGTGAAAAAAATCTGCATTGCTCTTTGAAAACAAGGAAAAACGGCGCTGGTGGAAATAAAGCCAGTGAGGATCTCACGTTTCATCCGTGTAGGTGGTTTCATCAGCGGCTGTCGCGCCGTTGATGAAGCAGGTTGATATCAGGCTGGGATTCCCAGAGGGATCCGCCGAAGCAGAACATCTGGTTAGGGATCTTCATATACACCGAGGCCGGACGGAAAGCCTGGCCGCTCGGATGCTCCTCTTGGACGGCCGATCTTCCACCCGGGAGTCGCTTCTGAGTTTCACCATGGGAGGAAGCAGCAGCAGGTAATCATCTGGAACACGCTGAACTCGGTCAGATAATAGTGGCGGAATCAGATCATCCATGTTTGGTGGAATAAAGCTGCTCTCGTTGCTATGGCTGCCCACGCCAGCCTCCCAGCTGGATGGAGGTGAATGGACAGCAGGCCTGGTCTCCAGGCTCCGGGGAGACAATGCTTCTGCTTCTGCTTCCCCTCAGCCTCTAAAAGGCTTTTAAAAACCCAGAAGCTCTTCTGTATTCACTGTAGAGTGCATCATTCTGATATTCACATTAACATCATATAACATCAAATGATAAATGTGAGTTACAATGGCAGGATGCGCTGCGGCTTGTTAACTTGTTTTATCTGAGCGTTTTGCTTCCAGAACGTCTCACACTGTTCAAATTATTTAAACTACAACCTTTTAGGATCTCTATGATTAACGGTTTAATGATCACTGTTTTGTGACTGACTATAAATTAGTCTTTTAAATCTGAACTTTTTCCTTATATGGCCTATTATAAAAGGGCAATATCGTGTGTGTGGGGGTGTGTGTGTGTGTGTGGTGGGGGGAGGTTAAGGCACATAGTGCTATTTTATAGCATAATCAAGGAACTGTTATCTTGATGTATGATAAAAATGCAGAATATATTAAATATGACTAAATAGACATCTTTCTGATTTAATGCCTCGGGTCTATCAACATTTTAACCCTTTTACCAGCATTGCACTGAGAAGTAACTTGCATAATGAGCTCAGCAGATGTGCAGTTCCTTCTGGTGTTTGCTAATTGTTCCAGGCTAGTCTGAAGAAGTGGAGTGAGGCAGCCAGAGAGGAAGGCTGCTCTGTGAGACCGGAGGTTGGAAACTTGACGCTTGCAAAGTGCAACTCTTACTCTGAACCGGTCGAACCTGTTGTACTTTTATCGGCTCGTTTGTGGCCACAGAGGTTTGGAAAATCGGCCGACAATCCTAAAATCATGTCGTGTGAATCAGGCTTAAAACTCATAAGCTCCACTCCTCTCCTCTGGTCTTGCCCTGCCCTAATGCTCTCTGACTCTGGTCGCTATGGTAACACATCCTTTCAAAATAAGATACAGATGCGGCAAAAAAACTAACATTTTACTTTAATAAAAATTTTAACTTCGATAACGACAAATCAATGGGAGCCCTGATCTTGTTTCTCTGCAACAAGACGCTCCCACCTGGGAGTGATGGGAGACAACCACACCTGAAGTGTTGCTTATGCACAGGGTGCCTGGACTCTACGTGGCGAAGCAGTTTGAAGCTTCATTGCCTCATCAGCGAGCCGGTCGCCTCATGCAGAGTGGGCTTGGAATGTGGGAGTCGCCTATGTGTCCGGGATAAATCCATCCTCATGTCTCTTCCCTGGGCCTTTTCCCCTTTGCAAAGAAACTTTCCAAAGATCTGTTTCTTACTCATTTGCTGCTTATGGGATCAATGTTGGCACGCAAGACGTAACCAAGAGAATCTGGTTCAAGGATTTTCTAAATAAAAGATCCTCCAGACTCAGATAATACATAAAACTGAAATATTTAATTATTTCTTGTGCGGCCCGGTGTATGCTTATGAACAAAATTGGACACTTGCCAGGGGCAGCACCATGGTGTGGGGATGATTTTCTTCAGCAAGAACAGAGAATTAGGTAAGGGTTAATGATAAGATGATGGAGCTAAATTCAAAATAGGAAAACCTGAGAGACTGAGGGAAGAGGTTCATCAGGTAGCCCAGGGGTCTGAAACCTGTGGTTCCAAACAGCCTCCATTGGTTTCTGTCACACTCCACTGTGTGAAATGATCTAACCCTCTGAAAAACTTATGAAGAAGCAACTTCATTCTTCACGAAATGTTAACAAAAATGGAGCGGCATATTGAGAGGATAATGATTAACAACCTGTAGCTCGTTGTCTCCTCTCTAGTTCCCGGGTCGAGGGCTTCCCCGTGCGTAAGGGCAGTTCACAACATTCAAACATATCCAGAGTTTATTCAGACAAACAAATGCATCAAATCACACCTACAACATACCAGAATCAACAGAAACTCAAAACCACAAGACAGACATCAATCACCTGAAAGAAACAGAAAAATAGACAAATACAGAGACCAATACCGAGACGCTCCGGAGAGCGCTGGCGCCACCGCGCCCAGCGATCTGATTAATTCTTTCAGGTCCGAAACTTTTAAAGGAAGGTGTGTTCTCTTCTCTAATTTATGCAGTCTGGGAGGTTCCTGCTCTCTAATTAGAATAAGTTTTCAAATTTCAAAGGGAAGATACTCCAAATGTTTATGACTGTGTTGCTGGGCTGATGAATGTTGATTGTCCCGAGACAACCAACTTTCCACACTTTTGTGTGAGATCCTACAATCTCTCTTCAGGTTTCTACATAACAAAAGGCCCCAACCCTTATATGGGTTCAGGAAACAGTTATCTCCATGCAGGCTGTCCCAGCACAGATGCTGGCTGCATTCCAAGCACAGCAGGAGGCTGATGGCTCAGAGTCGTCCTCTTACCTAGAATATCAAAACGAGCTGATTTGGATCTAAGAACTGGTACAATTATCTTCCACTGATCAGATTATGTTGATTAAGCCATGACTCTAAATCTAGCTTAAAATTGAGTCCTATTCAAGATAATGTTGATCTGTGTAATATTTAAACATGTGCTTAAAGTTAAAACTAGCATAATTGAATTATCATTTCCAACAGGCATCAGATACACTGCAGAATTTCAGCTGCCGGCAAGTAGGGTTGGTACCTTTGACACTTGAATTGATACGGTACCAATATCCAGTACCTGGGAATCGGTGTCAGTACGGGCATAATTTGCATCACATTTTGAAAAGCATTTTGAAAATACTTTTGCTTACATTTTCATTTTGAAAGCAGGACTTCATGTCTTTCTTCTCAAAACTTGTAACGCTTGTACTCACCACTTCCCATCACACTCAGTCTCTGCTCGGACTCTCAGTAGCACACTTTCATTTTACTAGCCGAGAGGTTGCCAGGCGACTGTGCCAAAGGCGTTTTCAAAAGCAAGCAGATTGTTAACAGCTAATGATATTTGTTCACCCAACCAAAGATAACATAGTCACTACATGATATCTATCTATCCATCGATCGATCGATCTGTCTATAGACCAATCTATAGAGCAGTGTGGTTCTTGTTGTGGTCGTGGAACACTGGACCAGCTCTACACCCTCAGCAGAATTCTGGAGGGTGCATGAGAGTTCGCCAGCTAGTCTACATGTGTTTTGTGGACTTGAAGAAGGCTTTCGACCGTGTCCCTGTCGAAGTGTGAATTGTGATTTGAGGCAGATATTTACCTTGAGGAATTTTAATAATCAAGGTACTCAAAACATTTGAGGAAATGTGATAGATATGGTGGAGCAAGGTTGTTCAAGCAAACAACAAATATTTTTTATATTGAAAACAAATTTTAAAAAATCTTAAAATGTATTTTGTAGTTGACAGGTACCCAGTGAAGGTACGCTAGGATGCAATCGATGTGCTGTTGCCTGTGGGTCTGAGCTAACCGACAAGCAGCAGAGTTCTGCACAAGCTGCAGGTGGGCAATAGAGGTCTGGCTAATGCCTGCAAATAGTCAATTTCAAACTGTAAAAAGCATAGATTAATTTCAGGTCTTGCTAAGATTGATTTCCCCTTTGCTATTTGGTGAAGATGTTTAGGTTTACAAACCCCAAAAAATTTTGATCCACAAGTGTAAAAGTAGAATTTTAAGTATACAACATAATTCAGCAGTGTGTATAAAACAATGCATAAATGTGTACCTAAACATTCACACGTGTAAATAGTTTCTCAAAATTGTTTCAAACTGAACAAGTTGTAATATATGATGCATACAAATCGCCAAATACGCAAGAATCGCCAGCTGGGGACGGATTGATCGACACAAGTGCACGGATTAGCTTACCTGTTCTTTTGAGATGTTCTTACCACATCGGATGAGAAGGACCTCACTGCATCACTGCAAACAGGAAGGCGTGGGGACAGACCAGGGGCCTCATGCATAAAAGAGTGCACAGTTTTCACACTAAAACTTGGCGTACAGATAAATTTAGAAAAGTATGGCGCACAAAAAAATCCAGATGTATAAAGCCGTGGGCACGCATGTGGCTGCGCACCTTTACTTTATACATCTGAATTTGCGGGAAGCAGAGCACAGCTGCTGGTAAGTTCAGGCAATCTAAACGCTAATAAACCATCATGAACATTCCCAGCAGATCAATATGACCTCTGATCAAACTCTCCATCTGAATCCTTCCAGTGGTGATGTTCTCCATCAGAGCCAAAGCGCTCCTCAGTTATGCGGCTCACCTTTGCACAGCTATATACGTGTGTGATTGTATGGACACCTTTATTACCTCCTGTTTTCCATTTTCAGTGACATAAATGCATTTCGTGCACTTTGGCGCACAGACCGACGCATCACATGTTTATGAGGCAAAAACTGAGGAAAGGTACTATTTACATTGGAGTGAGGTTTTCACATCGTTTTATTTTTATTTTCTTGATTTTGGGTGTGTGTTAGTTTATTGTCTGAGGATAAATGTTCTATTATGTCATGGCTTCCCACACTTGAAAAGAAGGACTTCAGGATTTCACTCAAACCTTTTTTATTTTCACCAGTGAGTGTGAAATAGTGAAGAGGTGAAAAACCTACAAAAACACATACAACATTTTTTAACAAACATTTTAAACATTTGATTTAAAGTTAATTTATCTTACCGACCAATTCAATTTTTAACCTTACACATGCATTTCTTCAACAATTTTAACCATGAATTTAAGTATTAAATTATTGAACTCAGAGTTTGGTTTAATTAAACAATTCAAAACCTTTTTAGAATTAATCCTAACATTTTAGTATTGTTTTCCATCTCAGTTTTAAAATTCCCATGTCGTTTTTATCAAACGTAAAACCAAAATCAAAATTTGCATTTTAATTGAGTTCAGTGGCAGGCTTACCGGTAGTCCTTGTTTAATTTAAGTCCTTTCCCATGACATGCCTGCTGGAGGCTGTTTGCCTTCCTCAGCTCTGATGCAAAACCAGGCAAATGGCTGGTGGGTTCCTTATATGACCTGAGTTCAGGGTGTTGTTGATTGAACCAGATTTTTTCCACGTGCTAAGAAGTGCTGCAGAGTGGTACACTAATGTGTGTGTGTGGGGGTGCACACGCAGATGTGTGTTCATGCACACACATCTGAACTCATGAGCAGCTCTGCGCAACAGTTTTATTGATTACATTTAAACAATAAAATATTAAAATCGTGAGAAAAACATTGGGTTTGATGCTTCTTGGTCTAAGTAGCAATGAATGTAGTCAGATTTCAGTGTATTTTTGTATTTTGCAAACTTTGATGCAAAGTTCATTTTTATACATGCTGACTTGTGCGTAAAATATGGCGCTGGAAGTATTTTGTTTGTGCAACACTTTGTACGTGAGGCTCCAGATGTCAGTCCCACGCCATCTTTGGAAATGACACCATTGCACTCTGGAAGTGAAGGGGGCGCTAGTCATGATTAAAACATCATTTAGAAACATAATATATTTCTAAATGTAGTAGTTTGTTGGTTTTTATTCTCTTATTATTAGTAGTAGTATTAAAGCTTCAGACTATTTTTACAGCAAGTAGGGAAAGTTGCCAGATGCAAGAGAATATGTTAGGAGCAGAAAGCAAGCTGCTTTCAAGCAGCCCCCTAAACCTAACGTCCAGCAAGAATGCCAACATGCTAGGTCAGTTAAAGATTTGGAACTTCAAAGTTCCTCATTCACATATAAATTAGATTCAGAGGTTATTTTCCATATTGAAAGTGTAAAAAGGTGGCCAATCAAATACAGAAGTGGAGAAGCAAGAATGATCTTTACAGACATCATTAAGTGCTAGAAAACAAACTGACAATGCATTACATTTACAAAGTTCTGGCAAAACAGTATAATCCTCTGGGTTTCATTACACCTATTACCACAAGAGCAATAATAGACACTTAAGGGACAAGTACAGGAAGTGGTATGACCCTCATTTGCCTAAAGACGTCCTTAAGGCATGATACCAATGGGAAAAAGAGCTGGAGCATCGGCCCAAGCACCTTGGTTACCCATTCCAAGGTGCTACAATAGCACTGAAATACATATGCAGAAGCCGCATAGAGTATGAATGCTGCAGAAATATATTTTAAACGTATTCCAGACACACGGAATGTACATGTGTCAAGAACAAACCAAGCTTTACTGTTCTGAACAACAGGTCCACCAAGAGTCCAGGGAACTCTTACCAAGAGTTCACCAAGTTTTACCGAATCATTTTTTTGGGAAAAAACATTCCAGAATTTACAACACGTTATTAATTCTGTTGTGTGAAAGTAACTGGGAATCGTTCTGCTTCCAGCCATGCTGGGTTGCTAGAATTGTGCAGTTAAAAAGAGAGAAATATTCAACAGTAGCATGGCATCTACAGCTTGTCTTAGCCCTTCTTAGCTCACGTCATTTTATGCATTAACATAAAATTGAATGTTTTGTATCTAACGAACCTACGTTTATGAGTGAACAAGTTTAAATAGTCTTCCATCTTTTTCACTATGTGTATTTCTGTTTTTCTGCAGATTCACATCGGTTTAATTACCTATAAAAAGCCTCTTTAAATAAATCTGAAATATGCTTCATGATCTGATTCATGTGTTCTGTTTGGTCTATGTTTGAATTCTAGGATTCTACAGCTGTGAAGATGACACCATGACATTAGGGGGAACATATGGATCTCCAGCTCCATATTTCTCCTGATGATGCACACTCACTTTGGGAAGGAAGGCTTCACTCCACTGTACCCCTTCCAGAACTGTGGGACATTAGCACACTTCTCCACTGCGTCATGAGGGTTCTAACCCATCAGAGACTGTGCTGATGGAGGACGTCTCCATGGCGAACACGTCCCTGGGCTCTGGGTCCGTGCCGCAGCCAGTCGCCCCGACGGCGAAGTCCTCAGCAATTGCCCCAGGCCTCGGCCTACCTCTGCAGATCTTCTTCAGCCTCGTCATGGCAACCATCCTACTGGTGGCCCTTGCAGGAAATGTGGTGGTGTGCCTGATGGTGTACCAGAGATCTGCCATGCGCTCCGCCATCAACATCCTCCTGGCCAACCTGGCATTTGCAGACATGATGCTGGCCATCCTCAACATGCCGTTCGCTTTAGTCACTGTTATGACCACCACCTGGATCTTTGGGAACACTTTCTGCCGGGTGTCTGCCATGCTCTTTTGGTTGTTTGTGATTGAAGGTGGAGCTATTTTGCTTATAATAAGCATTGACAGATTTCTGATTATTGTCCAGAAACAAGACAAGCTCAGCCCACAGAGAGCCAAGCTGCTCATTGTGATCACCTGGATGCTCTCTTCGGTTTTCTCCTCCCCTCTGGCTGTAGGCTCCCCTCGCCTGCAAATCCCCCCCAGAGCCCCTCAGTGTGTTTTTGGTTACAGCGCTGACCCAGGATATCATGCTTACGTCTTGATCCTCATGCTAGTTTTCTTCTTCATACCTTTTCTAGTCATGCTGTGCACATTCATGGGGATCCTGAACACCATCCGCCACAACGGCATCCGCATCCACAGCCACCCAGACAGCATGTGTCTGAGCCAGGCCAGCAAGCTGGGCCTGCTCAGTCTCCAGAAGCCCTTCCAGATGAACATAGACATGAGCTTCAAGACCCGGGCCTTCACCACCATCCTCATTCTCTTCTCCGTATTTACAGTGTGTTGGGCGCCCTTTACTGCCTACAGTCTGGTGACTACCTTCAGTTTTGGCTTTTACCACAAAGACAGCTTTTTCCAAATCAGCACGTGGCTCCTGTGGTTGTGCTACCTCAAATCCGCCCTGAACCCTCTCATCTACTACTGGAGGATCAAAAAGTTCCGAGATGCCTGTCTCGATCTGATGCCCAAATACTTCAAGTTTCTTCCTCAGCTGCCGGGCAACACCAAGAGACGCATCCAGCCCAGTGCTGTGTATGTATGTGGAGAGCATCGCTCTGTGGTTTAAAGAGAAAATCCACTCTTATAATATTGTCAGAAACCCCACTTTGAATCCAGGTAACTTGCATTTGAGGTTGTTTGGTTCTTTATTTCTCTCAGTAGAAGCTCAGGCTGAAAGTAGCACTTTTTTGATAAGCGAGGGGCTGAGTTGGTATAAGTAGCTGCTGAAGGGACAGACTCCTAGATCCCTGGAAGATCTGTTTGAAGATCTGAGGAGTGTTCTCATGTGCAGTGTAATATGAGAACACTGCACATACCAAGAGGTCTAGGGATGCACGCATGTCTGATATTAATACTGCTATTATGGGTGTTAACTGATACTTACAGATATTTTATATATTATATGTATTTCCGTACACTTTTGATACTGTGTAAAAGCGACCTCACAACCTACATTGCTCTTTTACTTTAAACTCCCCTGTAATCTTTTACTGCATCACTGTCGAGTAAATACCACATCGCCATCATGGTCCCCCTCTTGAAACACATGCCAAACAGCAACAAGACAGAAGGAAACGTCGCTCTTTTACATTTTTCAGCATCTCTATGTTTTTTCTAGAAAGCATTAACTGAATCTCAAATTTTTTTCTGAAACATTTTTGATATTTTGATTCCGATAGTGTTTGCTACCTAAACCTAAAATGGAGATGGTGGTAGAAGTTCGTCCTGCAAGCGGTGGTTTGCCCATTCAAGTCCCACTCTGTCCACTTCTGTCAATGAGTTCTTGGCCAGATAGTTCACCAGCATTGTTTGCTGATGGTGTTCAGTGGTGCATGGCAGTCTCTGTAAGTGTGCCCTAGGGCAACTGTGGCTAGCCGTCACCACTGTCTGAATAGGTGATTGTCTGAATGTAGTGTGAAGTGCTTTGGTGTCCTCTGGACTTCATACTATACAAGTACAGGTCATATATGAGAGTCTTTACCAAAGCACCCACAATGCTGTGCTTCTGTCAGTCACCACCATCCAGCCTGTTTCCTTTTTGAAACAAGCTTCTCATCCTAAACAACTGCAGTTTTCAATGACTCCTCATCAGGAGTTGCAGCTTGCAATTAATCCCATCACATCAGAACCTGCTGTTTACAGGCTGTGGGTACAGATGGATGTAGTTGGAGAACGTTATCAGACATAAGTCAACTCATCATAACTGTGATGTCATCATTGGCAACCAGTCTGTTGCTTGGTGACTGAACACTAAGAAGTGATATTCAGACCCAAACATGTCCTTCGAGATTAAAATTTCTGCCATTCATTTCTACAAATGCAATCAAACTTTAAAATGGAATATAAAAAAAAACTTCATCACAGTGCTTTAGATGTGATTTGCAGTGCAGAGTGTTTGGATGTTGGAGAATCTTATGTTTATGTTGTTAGGCACACAACTGGTGCTGAAGAAGAAGCACCAGTTGCTTCTTCTTCAACTGAAGATCATAAATCCCCACTGTTGGGGTCTGAGTCATTTCCTTCAGGTTTGAAGGAGAAAATATCAAATCAGGTAAAGAGCAGGTTATTCACACTACAAAATTCTAAATTTGACTGTGGTCTGTGTGGTTTAAAGCCTCCCATATACCCACAGTGGTGGTGACAATGCTAGGACTTTGTCTATAAAATCGGTGGGTTGCCAGTGTTCTGACTATCTGTGCTACCTCGTCAGATTTTCCTACCGTAGCGCGGATCGATAGCTCGGTCTATCTGTCGGTGCTACGCGTCCAAAACTGTCACCGTCATGTTTCCAAACAGAAACTATTGCGGGTTGTTAATGTTAAATATCATCTGATAACATTATTTGAGTAATAAAAAATGTTATTACTCAAATAACATTATTGTAGTGGAAGCTTAGGAGTTATTGTTAGCTTAGCATTGGAACAATACGACGAAACCACAAGAAGATCACGTCCTTCATCTGAATATCCTAACCGTTTAAATGAAAAGTTGTAGATGTATTCAGCACTAATCCTTTTATTAGAATATCCTACCTCTTAAAAATATTTAGATACAGAGGCGTTTATAAGAATAAAACCGAATCAGACTGGAGGAACGGGTTTTTATTGGAATTAAATTAAACACAGACCAATACAGATCACCACAAATATTTTGCACATTAATACATTGATGACAGAGTTTATTAAATGCAGCGCAGCAATAATGTGTCACTGAACTGCGCAGGGCACTGAAATGATATGATGAATATACACTAATATTACACAGCTTCAATCCCATGTATTATCGCTACCAACATCTATTTAGCAAGGCTTAATAATAAAGAGTGTTATTAAACTAAAATATTTTAAAGTATAGGGACAAAAAAGCCCAGAAAACATTGTAAATTGTCGATTAACTGCCAAACAATAACTTGTAACGACATTGCAGAAAACAAACTAAACCATTTATGAATCTATTTACAAGCTGCTGTCATATAAACTAAAAACAATAAGTTATACAGCAGCTTAATGAAAGCCAGGTATAAAATACATTAAATAAAGCTTACTGTAATCTGCCATGAAATAAAACACATGAAGCAAAACTTCCACAGGTAGGACGGATTTATAAGAAATCTGCTGAGTAAGCAGTATGTGACGTAGCATCGACGTGCGCATGTGCATTACCACAATGTAAGAAGGATTTACCTCCCTTGTGGTAGGTAAATCCTACCACAAGACGATTCCTGTGGTAGGACCTGCTCTTCCTACCAGGAGGACAGGTGATCTTCAGAACACCTGTTCAAGTTGCTCTGCTACTCAGATCTTCAGAGCATGTGTGTTATTCTGTCCGTCTTTGTGTTGTTGGGCAAGGCACTTTACTCACCTTGCCTGCTAATGGTGGTCAGATGATGTTTAATTTGATTTTAAACAAAGGCAACTCAACATAGTTGGGTTTTTAGCCTTGATTTGAAGGAACTCTGTGTTTTAACAGTTGTTCAGTTTTGATCTTCAATGGTCCTAAAATGTCATTGGTTTTAAACAGTGCCTGGTTGTGGCCTTAACATTGCGTAGTAGATGTTAAGGTTCTGCTACCAAGTGTTCAGAAATAACCTGCCTTCCATCTTCATGCAGGATTTATAATTATGTTCACATCTCCCATTGAAGTTGTTCTCTCCCCCAGTCCTAAATCTTGAAGGTCGCTATTGGTGAAAATGAAAGTGTTGGTTGCATTTTGAGTCTGAATATGCATTTGAAATTATTCCCAGCTTGAATAATCGATCAACCATTAAAATCATCTTGAATCAAAAACACTTCCACCTTCAGTGGCTGCTTTTGTATAAGAAGGTTTTATTCTAGTAAGATTGAGTTTGAGTCATGTACAGGTTTAGGGTCTAAGATACATTTGATCCAAAGTTGCATTAAAACGTAAGTAGCTATATGAGACTTTGGCCAAAATGAAGCAGTATGTCCACAGGCATAGGAACTGTGGAGTCTTCTCTCTGAGGGTGTATTCAGACCAGCCCAGGATTAGAGTCCTGAATCAGACTGAAGGTCTGAATGCCAATTTGAATTCCATACCCGACTTAAAAACCGAACTCTGGTCCTCCTGAAAACCTTGGTCTCGATCCGGTTGAAGTGAACACTAAAACGGTAGAAAACCTTTCTGAATGCAACCTGACTAGAGAAGGTAACTACAGTGCAGGACATTCCGGTCATATATTACTCGCTGCTCTGCAGGTTAACGAAGATGTTGTGTGTGTTGTCATATCAATGGGTGTGCGTGCCGACACTAAGCAAGGAAAAGCAGAATATAAATGGTTTAAAGTTGTTTCACCCATTTATCAGCTTAAATCCCCGTTGCTGTGGCGATCTGCAGCTGCTGTCATTTTTAAGCCTTTAATAAATTACAAAAACTGAACTTCTTGCCTCATTTGTTTGAACATAATCATCAAATAGGATGTAGGAATTTGCTCAGTCGTCTCTTGCACCTTGATAGAAACCAAACTGTTTATAGATTTACAAACATCAGCAATTTTCTCAGCTTTAATTTAAGCCATGTAAGAATAAATGGGCTGCGATCATTTTTCTGATTCCTGCTCGTCACGCATTGGTTTAGTGGACAGAGTCACCGCGTTGCACACCTGCAGGAGTGTCGCTAGCATTAGCATTACCGACGCCAACCCAGTAATATACATCAATGAAGAAATCCTACAACCGCTAAAATCTGACACCGTTCTGTTTTTCTTTACATTTTGTGAAAAAGGAAGTTGCGATGGCCTTCTTCAGAGGTTTTGTGTCGATTCCTTCAGTAGTTATTGGTGCAGCGTCCCTAGAGGCGATGAAAGGAACAGGTTTTTCAGCTAGTTTTAGTCGTTTGACACAGTGCAGTGTGAATGCAAATTTGAATTCTGGAAATGTAACAAATGTTGCAATTTTAGTCCCCAAACAAACCGAGTCCACCGGACTATCCAGTCTGAATGCACCCTTGAACGAATTTACACAGCTGGAATTAGACAAAAGTAGAATGAAGCGTTGTAGGGGTGTTATAAACAATAATTTTACTATTTGAGTATTGTATCCATTATTAAGCCAGTCAGAATAAAAATTTGATAAAATAAAATATTGGCAAATACTGCTGTAACAGTAAGATCGATATCAGTTATCAACAATTGGCCCAAATTTATATATTTGTGCATTTATAGCAATTACTTTTCAGTAGCTTAAAAAATTATAACAGCTGACTAATTTAACTTTGACAAAATTTCTCCCAAAATTTTAAATTATATTCAGTTTAAATGAAAGCAGCAGGCTCACAAAGACACTTATAAAAATGTCTGTTATCTTCAGTCAATGTAATAGATGAAGTCTCCCTTTGTCCAACCTTCTAGCTGTTGTGTCCAAGTACATGACGGGATTTGGCACCTTTTGTTAAACACAGAAAAATGGATGTGGCCACCCATTAGTTGTGACTGGAATGGTAGTAAATGTATTTTCTGATTTATCCGTAAAGCTACACTTACGCTAAGCATCAGCTACAGGAGCTTGCTGAGTTCTGTCTATCTGCATCGGTCTTTGCTCCACGTGCTCTGAACAGCCACGAGGCAAAAGAACTGCTGTCATACTCCATGCCAGTCATTTTCAGGATGCTCTTTTTTGTCCCAAAAAACACTAAAAGCCGGACTTTATCATCAATCAATTAAATCCCCTTGGATATCTCGGAAAAACTTGAAAATTGGAGCTTATGCTGCTAGCATAACCTGAACAAGTCAAAGCTGGAAGTGAGAACGCTATGCCACAAAAATAATCACCTGTCTGTAACACGCTGCGCTAAATAGTAAAACATAACTTAAAGCTTCGAGGCAGGGAATGTGCCTCGAGGAATTTTAATAATCAAGATACTGAAAACATTCGAGTACCTCAAATGATTTGTGACAGGTTTGATCACTTTCTTCTCCACATCTCAGCTTCTCTGGGGACCAGCATTTAAAAAGTTGATTTTTACGAAAAGTAAATGAAAACACTTTGCTGAACCAGTAATGCACTGAATGACTTGTACTCTATGAGAGTAATGTTTGGAAAGTAAAGGAGAGGCTGACTTTTTATTGACCCTGCCTGTTTCATTGCACTGAAAAGAGTCGATGGTGAGGAAACAGAGTGTACAATAGTGTGGATTTGTTTTTTGAAGCATGCAAATGAACAGCTGAAGTGCCACAGCTCATTTCAAATGTATATTTGTATTTTAATGGTTTCATTGTGCCTATTAATTAGTCTGTTGCCAGTCAGAATGCTGCTATTATCTGGTGAAAATGTGCAATTATGATGTACTGTACTGTTGAATGTAATAAAGACGTAGACATTTCTTACATTGGTAAACCGTCTTCAGTGATTTTTTTGCTTGTTTTTCTGCTTCCGTGTGTCTGTGCAGTCTAGGCATCTGAATTTTTTTATGTAGTAATTGAGATTGTTGAACTTATATGGTTTTATATCTTCGGCTGCTATCATTTGTATTTTTCATATCATAATTACTTTCAGATAGTCTAAAAATAAAAAAAGGCAATGTGGCCCCAAAAGGACAGTTCCAGTCTAAATGAGTGCAGACCCACAGCGGACGAATGGTCCTGAATATACGGGAAGCAGTATGTTCTGGTTTGATGCAGCATTTAATTTCACATTTGTGTTCAAATTTGATACGGATTGTTAGGTAGCTGTACAACCGGAGTCAGAGTCTGGTGCGCATTGCAGGTATGCAATGCCGGTCTGCAAGTGTAAGTCGGAGTCGGACTCGATACTGGTGAAAGCTGCCCTTTGTCACTGATTCTGTTCATAACTTTTGTAGACAGAATTTCTAGCTGCAGCGAAGGTGTTGAGGGGATCCGTTTTGGTGGCTTTGGAATCGCATCTCTGCTTTTTGCAGATTATGTGGTCCTACTGGCTTCATCAGGCCGTGATACACAACCTTCGCTGGAGAGGTTCGCAGTCGAGTGTGAAGCGGATGGGATGAGAATCTGTGTCCCCAAGTGTGAGGCCATGGTCTTGAACCGGAAAAGGGTAGAGTGTCTTTTTCGGGTCGGGTCATGAATTGTCATGATAGACACACTGTCATATCTGAGGTATATAGTGTGGATGCTCATACTAAAATAAAAATAATTTCATTAGAAAGAGTCTGTAACTGTAACAGTGAAAAGAAAATGTGGATATTTTCATGTTTCTTTAGTGGAAAGTATTTTTCACAATGATAAAAAGAAAAAAATCTTTCATTGAATAGCAAAGCTAACAGTCCCCACAATTTGGACAGTTTTGGCTGGTTTAAACATCAGTAGCTCCTGCGGGCTCTGCACCTCTCACCGCGGAATCTGCGCCTCCTGGAGAACAAACTATTCGTCAAAGCCGAAAAATGTGAGTTTCCCCGACCATCTGTAATTTTTCTGGGATTCGTTCTTGAGGATGGACAGGTAATACCTACGGAGGAGAAGATCAAAGCGGTATTAGAATGGCCCACACCCGAAACTTGAAAACAGCTCCAGAGATTCTTAGGAACTTCTACAGACTGTTTATTAGAAACTATAGTGAAACGGCATAACCACTAACTGCTCTGACTTCTACCAAAACACCTTATGTCTGGTCTCCGGAGGCAGATGCAGCATTCATCCGCTTAAAGACTCTTTTTGCCAACGCACCCATCCTCATTCAACCTGATCCCACTAAGCAGTTCATCCTGGAAATAGACGCATCCGACTCTGGAGTCGGAGCCGTACTCTCTCAGTTCTCAGACCATGACCATAAGACTCACCTAGGTGCTTTTTTTTCTCGCAGATTGTCCCCTACTGCAAGAAACTGCGGTGTTGGGGATCATGAACTGCTAGCCATCAAGTTGACCTTGGAGGAGTGGAGGCACTGGTTGGAGGGCACTGATCACCCCGTGCTGGTCTGGACAGATCACAAAAGCTTGTCATACCTTCAATCATCTAATAGACTGAACCCCCGTCAATCCCATTGGTCATTGTTTTTCTCTCAATTTAACCTGTCCATTACTTACCGTCCAGGATCCAGAAATCCAAAACCAGACGCTCTATCCAGATTGTATTCCTAAAATGATTCCGAGAAGTCTCCGGCCTCTATCCTGTCCCCCAGCTGTTTTGTAGAAGTTTTTACCTGGGAAATAGAAGATTTGATTCGGCAAGCACAGCAGTCAGAACCAAACCCAGGTACTGGACCCACCAATAAAACATACGTGCCCACTTCCATCAGAGCCCGTGTAATTAACTAGATGCATTCAGCAAAATTTTCAGGCCATCCTGGCATAGGTTGAACGGTAGCCATCATTTCCCGTCGTTTCTGGTGGCCTTCCATTCATCAAGGAATATGTACTCACTTGTTTCATTTGTGCCTGGAATAAGTCATCTCATCAACATCCGTCTGGTCTGTTACAGCCATTACCCATGCCCAAACGTCCATTGTGACATTGCCATTGTTTTTCCAAATCATGTCATTTAATCCCTCTGAGAAAACTCCCTTCAGCTTTTGAAACTGCACAGCTCATAGTGAAACATGTATCCAGATTACATGAAATCCCTCAAAAATTCTCTCTGACCGAGGACCTCAGTTTTCAGCTCAGGTTTAGAAACATTTTTGTTCTACCCTTGAGGCAAAAGTATCACTCACCTCTGGTTATCACCCTAAGTCTAATGGACAATCCGAGTGGATGAATCAAGAATTAGAGTCAACCCTCAGATCTGTTACGTCCTCCAATCCAGCCGACTGGAGCCATTATCTCCCCTGGGTAGAGTACGCACATAACTCTCACATTTCATCTGCCACTGGTCTGTCTCCTTTCGAGGTCTCTCTGGGATATAAGCCTCCATTGTTCCCTGCTGATGAAAAGGAGATTTCTGTTACTTCCGTCCAACACCACATTCGCCATTGTAGGACCATTTGGAATAACGCAGTCATCGCTCTCAACCATACCATCGAACAAAACCAACGTGTTGTCAACAGAAAAAGAAGATCCGCTCCACTGCATACAGAGGGTTTGGCTTTCCACAAAGGACATCCCATTGAAATCTAAGTCTAAGAAATTATCTCCTCATTACATTGGTCCATATGAAATTGAAACTGTCATCAAACCTTCTGCAGTCCGTCTTCGTCTCCCAGCCTCCCTTTGTGTTCATCCCACTTTCCATGTCTCCCAGGTCAAACCCGTCCAGACCAATTCATTGTGCCCTCCTTCTGAGCCCCCTCCTCCCGCCTGAGATATTGATGGGCATTCTGCCTACTCTGTCCGCTGGATCGTGGACTCCCGTTGGCGAGGCCGCAGGTGGCAGTATGTCGTCGATAGGAAGGGCTACGGCCCGGAGGACTGTAAAATAAAAATATCTAGTCTTCACATGGATTTTCAAGCAGTTCATGTTTTCAATTGAAATGAAAAATGAAAAAAAAAACAAAAATAGACTTGTTTTTTTGTTTTTTGTTTATTAAACCAAAATCGGAAATCGGATAAGGGCTCAGCTCGGCTTGTTATCCGAATTCCCATTTAGTGCACAAAACGGAAAAGGAAAAAACGGATAACGAGCTTTGAATTTCGATTTTTCATGATTTCATTTTTGACAAGTGGTCTAACCCTGAAGTTCTCTCTGCCCTGCACACTTTGTACACTCGTCCGAAGCAGCAATTAGTACAAGTATAATTAATTTCATTATCATACCTTCACAGAGTTTACATTCTAACTTTGTTTTGTATTCAACGCTAAAGTTGGCTTTTGAATGTAGCTTCCGATTCATTAAATGGTTATGGGGCTAGTCCACCCAATTTTTCACAACCCAACCTTGAAAGTCTTTAATCTGCCTTAGTTCAAGAACTACAATTCAATGCGCTCAAACTGTGACACAAACATTCTGCCAGCCATTCAAACTCTACAGTTTTTTAAGTTTTTCTTTTATGAATAGCATTAGCATACCAGTTGTAAGAGCTATATGAATTAAATAAGTAATTATGTACGTGACACGCGGCTTTGGTGGGTGTGTCAAGGTGGGCGTGACCGTCACCAGGTATGAATGGCAGGTTACTGGCTTTGTGTGTATCAGGAAGTTTGGTGCGCAGGGTCGTCATGATTATATTGCCTTATCGAATTATGTTAGCTCTTCTGCATTATTGACTTGGTCAGTCTGTGTCTCAGTCCTTGTCTCAACATTCACAAGCAAGCAAATCTAAAAACATAAATCGACCATTGATTGAACAAAGAACTGACCTGGAGTTGGAGTTGAAACTCCAGACAGAAAACATTCCCAGAGTTTAACCCAGTGCTGGCTTCTACCACCACAAATTTTTGCAGCACACAAACACCCATGGAGATTATCCAAAAGATACAATAAAAATGTAGCTATTTCCCATAGCTACCAAGTAGGAAAAATTTGAAATAATCCGTTATGTTATGATATTATTAAAAATCTTGATTTTGGCTTAATAAACAAAAAAAAAACAAGTCTATTTTTCAAACAATAAAACAAACTGCCTGAAAATACACAGACCCTTCACAACAGAGCTTACCTGCCTATCCAATTTCAGACAACTGTCAAAAATGACACCAAGATTCCTAATAGCAGCAAGGGGACCAAGAATTTTATCTTCTATTTATAAGACTCTTTTGTACAAACAAAATAACTTGAGTTTATGTAGATTTAAGTGAAGAAAATGTTGGTTCATCCATTGGCTAACTTCTGTTAAGAAAGTAGAGAATCATCTTTGCGTAGTTTCTTGAGGAGCTTTTCATCAGCAAAAAAGTGAAAAGAGATATTAAATTTCTTAAAAATATATCCATGGTGAAAATATCCTGCACTTTTCCTATCAATCAATGCCTGGCTGAATGTGAATAACCTGTGTGATTTGCTAAAAAGAGACAGCAATAGTTGAACTTAGTTTGATTTGCATCTAACTTGTAATTTGAAAGGATGGGTGCTTTTAATAATTTCCTCGTTGGGACTCATTATGCAGCCAGCAGAGAGTAATGAGCATGTCCAGAGCTTTAAAGCTCACTTTAATCAGCACACTGAAGAGCATTACTAGACAGCAGGAACTTGTGGATGTCTCCAGAGGATGCATTATGACAGTGAATGCAGTCATGTAAACCATACAGATGAAGTCAGACTCTTATATATCGCTACTTTCTGATAGGATGTTCTTTGTTTAACATATGACTGAATCTTTTTCTGTTTGGCTTTTTGAGAGAAATAGAGAATTCCAACTGTGATAGCATACCACCTGTGCAACAAGGCGTGAAATTTCTTCTCTCTCCACAGTCAACTTTCAACTGTAGTATAGAAAATGGAATGACAACAACTTAGCCATGAATTTGTAGGCTACGTAAACTATGCAGAAAGTTGAAGACCTCTTCACACTATGCACTTCAGTAATCACTACAGACCTCCAAATTTCATGTGACCTTCAGATTAACTCAAGAACAATGCACAGAGAGCTTCAGAAAATGGGTTTCCATCCAAGCTATACATCACCAAGTGCAATGCAAAGCATCAGATGCAGTGGTGTAAAGCACACTGCCATTGGACTCTAGAACAGTGTTACTCTGCTTTCTCTGGAGTAAAATATCACATTTCTCTATCTGACAAGTCTGAGTTTGGAGGTTGCCAGTACCTGTCTGGCTGCATTGTGCCAAGTGTGAAGTCTGGCACAATGGAGTGGGGTTGTTTTTTCAGGAGCTGGGTTTGGCCCCTTAGTTTCAGTGAAAGGAACTCTGAATGCTGCAGCATACCAACTCATTTTGAACAATTACATGCTCCCAACTTTGTGGGAACATTTTGGAACTGGTCTCTTCCTTTTCCAACATGACAAAGCAAGGTGGATGACAGAGTATGGCGTGGATGAACTTGACTGGCTCGTACAGATTCCTGACCTCAATCTGATAGAACCTTTGAGATCATTTAGAGCAGAGACTGAGAACCAGGCCTTCTCATCCAACATCAGTATGTGACCTCACTAATGTGCTTCTGGAAGAATGGTCAAAAAATGTCCTTACCATAAGGGTAAAGAAAGGTCATTTCATTTACTGTATGTAGCACATTTCCAGCAACAAGGCAGTTCAAAGTGCTTTACATGTAGGAAATACAAATAAAACTAAAAGTAAAACAAGAAGAAAAAGTACAAAACTAAATCTTGGTCCTCCAAGAATAAGAATAAATAGTCCTACTATAAACTAATAGGAGTTTCTCCAGATCTTAAGTTTGTTCTGAATTAACCAAAAGAAAGAAAGTACAAAACTCAATATTGCTTGTGGAAGCAATATTGAGTTGTGTACTACCTGTGGAGGTATGGAGGAATTTCTCTGCCATAATCCAAAATGTGGCTTCAAATCGCACTTCTCTTATCAACTGGGTTCAGACCACAAAGGCAAAGATAAAGAACAAAGGCAAAGAAGAACTGGTGCCTTCCTTCCATGAGGTCAGCTCACCTACATCTCAACGGACAGAAAGACCATAAGACAAGGTGAAGGCAGCTTCAGAGCAGCAAGACAAGAAGACCGCAACATTCATGAAGAAGTCACCCTAAGACCCTAGACCAGCTGCTCTAAATCAGTAATGTTCCTGCCAGCACCAGGTCTGTGTGACCTCACCATCCAAGCAGAGACAAAAGCTCATCAGACCTGTAGGGACGCCTGCCCTCTTCCATCAGCACTGTGAGCCTCCTCCTGCAACACCAGGCCAGTTCTGGGGTTCACACTCTGTCCATCTCTCCCAAAGGTTCCCTTTTTAGTTTTCAGTGTCGGCATTAGGGAAAGATAGCCTAGGTTGATTTTATTTATTTGATTATTTCTGCTACTGTATTAAAGCTGTACTGACCCTTGCAAAATGCCTTACTAATAAAATAATTAGCATTGAGAAAAATCTAAAAGATGCTGTGAATGTTCAATTAATGAGTCTCCTCAAAGTTCTTTGATGGTTGTAAAATAGCTATGAAGTTTGATTCTGGAGAGGAAAAGGTGGAAAATGGTTTACAGGTTGCTTTAGCCCAAATGTAAAACAACATTCTTGGGACTCACCTGAGTCACTAAAACCAACCTGGTTCAGTAACAAGTGCACATTGTAATAAAGAGAAAGTGCGACCGTTAACAGGTGTAACCTGTGGAACTAGTTGGCTGCAGGCTGCTCAGTCTGGCTAATTCACAGGGGGGCGAAGGGTGGGGCCTCTGGATGGAGGTCGTCAGAAACCAGGCGAGTCTTTCTTGATACCAGCGTAAACAGTTTACGTTAGTTCTGGACAGGGTAAATCCCAGCAGTTTTAGGGAACTCAATTCACCCGTTAGACGGAGAGCTGGTAGCACATCTCCCCCTCTCAGAAGAGGAAGAAGGGAGAGAAAGGGGGTGGGGGCTGCGCAACAACAGCACACATTTTCAATCTGAAAGTAGGATTTCATGTCTTTTGTTCTCAAAACATTCAATACTTTTTATTTTGAAAGCAGGCTGCACAGTGCCGCAGTTGGTATCACTGTTGCCTTGTAGCAAGAAGGAAGGTTCTGGGTTCGATTCCCGGCCCCGGTCTTTCTGCTTGGAGTTTGCATGTTCTCCCTGTGCGTGGTGGGTTCTCTCCAGGTACTCCGGCTTCCTCCCACAGTCCAAAAGCATGACTGTCAGGTCAATTGGTTTCTCTAAATTCTCCCTAGGTCTCTCTCTGTGTGTGTGTGTGTGCATGGTTGTTTGTCCTGTGTGTTTCTGTGTTGCCCTGCGGCAGACTGGCGGCCTGTCCAGGGTGTACCCTGCCTCTCGCCCAGAACATTAGCTGGAATTAGGCACCAGCAAACATCCCAACCCCATCAAGGGACAAGGGTGTACAGAAAATGAACAGACGGACGGACTCAAAACTTCTTCTGGCTCTGCTCAGAGCGAATCTTCGCTTCCAAACTCTCTGCTCGCTTGGTGGAAATATTTTGCCATAATCCAAGAGCACACAATTTAATTTTGAAAGCCGGACTTCCTGTCTTTCTTCTCACAACTTCTTCTCACGCTCAGACTTAGTCTCTGCTCGCTTTTGGAAATCTCTCAGTCAATAAAATGAAAGCATTGTACTGGGTGCCTTGTGCCTGTGTGGCTACGATCATTTGTAGCGACCTGTGCCACCCACTGGATGAAGGGAGAAACAACGGCTTCAGCTTTTTGCTCCATGTTACACTAAGCATCCGCCAGCAGTGTGTTTCTGATTACTAACAGCCTTCTGATCTTAGGCAGGAGTTTGTTCATCCAACCAACTCCCTACAACCAGTGGCTACTATCTAAACTAACGGGAGTTTATCTATGTCATGCTTCAATATTAAAAGTATAAGGCTGTTGGTCTAAAGTAATAAGTAGTACTCCACAATTTCTGAAAGTGATCAAGTAAACAGACAGGCAGGGCAAAGAAATTATACATCAAGAAGGACATGCAGCAACATTCAAACATGAGCCAGTAAAGGCAGTGTGGTCAGGGAGTGAGTATCTGTGGCCATGAGATGTGTTTGCAGTAGGTCCGTGATCACTTCTCGCAGGCACAGTCTCTGATTATAGGAGCAAATCTTTGAAGCGTCCAGTCTGAAGACATCCTTGAAATGCCTTCAAGCATGACATGAAGGATGATATGGCTTCATGTTATCCTTGAGGCATGAAGACATGTCTCGAGAGAGGAAAGAAAGTCTTTGTTTACATATCATCCAAGAGATTTGAGATAGTAAGCAGCGAAGTCCACAGAGGAGCCAATACAGACAGACAATATTCTTCTACCGAGTGCATCTCTGTTAATTCCAATCATCTAAATTAGTATGGATGGAAGTTGCCAGGCCAAACTGGCAACTTCTCCGAGATCGATTCCATCCCACAGGGCCTGCAGATGGCCTGCGAAACAGGGCGTCTTCCAAATGTTTAAATATTGAATTGAGGTGTCCGCCAGCTCCAAACAACAGAAATCCTGTTATGAATCCACATAAATACAGGTCGTCCACCTCAGCACCACCTCGTGAGAGGGGTTTACCACCTGGTGACACATCCCTCTGTGTGACCATGTGAGGAAGACCCTCCAGGAAATCAAACCTCCTAAGGATGCAGGGACTGTGCACATCAACTAATGTGCCCAGTTGATGTGCACAGTCCCTCTGAAGTGTTGGTGGACATCTTCAGCACCTGTCTCTGGCATCTTAAAACATGTTTAAAGACCCCACTATTGTCCCTGTCCTCAAGTGCTCTATAGTGACAGACCTTTCACTTCATCATGACCTTAACATCGGTCGACATAAAGTGCTTCAAGATGCTAGTCAAGACCCACATCCATGATGTCCATGATCCGCTTTATTTGGATTCAGTCTGATGTCTCTGCGTGCTCCTCAGCCTGAGGGAAAAGGCTGGAACAGACTGTGTGCATAATGGGTGGAGTCCTTCATGATGTGGAACTCCTGCATCATGATGTTTAGAGGTCTGAAGTCTCCTCCTAGAGGGACTGAAGAGTTTCCTTGTCCCTTCTGAAATCCACTACCTTAGTCTTCTTCATGTTGAAGCAAAAGTTATTTTCTGCACCAGGTGTTACAACCTTCTCTCTGTATTTGGGCTCGTGATGCACTATATGACATCACAAGCCCAGATGTTGGGTGTTTTGCCAAGCAGTTATATGTCAGAGTGAAGAGGAGGGGGCTTAGCATGCAGCCCTGTGGCAATTCAGGGTAAAGCGATGGAAGCTCTTCCTTCCATCTCTCAAGGAGGAAGCAGACTTCGGACCTCGACACATCATGATGCAGAAGTTCCACATCATGAAGGACTCCACCTGTTCTACACACAGTCTATTCCAGCTCCTTCCCTTAGGCTGAGGAGCATCCAGGCTTTCAACAACCAGGCTGAAAAACCTGCAGCTGAACTGCAGAGTCCTGAACTCAAGCTGCACTTGATTCAGCTACATTTTACTTTTTAAAAATGTATTAATTTACTTACACACGGTATATGTGTGTAAAAAAACACAAACACACATATACCTAACATGCATATATTTATATGTATATGTCTAAATAATAAATATTCATTATTTGGAATTATTGATCTGGGACCTGAGTTCGAATTTTGTACCACAAGCAACCATTGTGTATTGACAAACCATTTCAAAACGGTATGACAATAAAATTCTTTGCATTTTGAATACATTTTTGTATGGTTATGTCTATATGGCAGGAATAATGTATATTCCTGTAATAATTTACTATGATTTCCAGTTTTTCATCAAAGGAATTGATGGGTATTTTTTGAACCTTCATAAAAGAACCACAGAGAATGTAATAAGTTTTATGGCCACGCTTTTGCCAAAGGAGAATGCATCAGCACAGAGGCTCCTCCAAGCCCTTCCACCAAGCGTTCTGCCCTTCCTTAGCTGGAGCTCTGTGGACCTTTTATTCAGTCAGGAAGAGTGTGAACAGAAAAACAGGGTCCTTTGGCTCTGGGTGTTTCTCAACAGGAAGAAAAGAGGCATGATTTGGCCGTAGGTGCGAGTCCGTGATCGTTATGCACTAAGGATTCTGTGGAGCCCAACACAGATGGTCTTGCCGTTTGTCTATTGTTAAGGAAAGAGGGGTTAACAGGCCAGCCTCTGGTCTCTGGGCTGGGAAGGAACACCTAGATGGTTTCCTGGGTCGACAGCAACCTTTGTCTGCACTCAGGTCGTCTGCAGACAGGTAGTCTGGCTCAAGAGGGGGAATAATCAAATGAATGTTGATTAAGGAAATATATGACATGTACACATATACAAATGATAATAATATAAAAATCCCTAACAGGAATGAGAGCAATCCATGAAATGACAGGGAACAGAAAAGCTGAGCAGAATGGTTTTATATTGAACAATGTGTTCCACATTAGAAAATGTATTAGGAAGAAAAAGCTTCAGATGTTAATTCAATGTAATGTAGTTAAGTTCCGTGATGACAGCCGAAGCAGCTTTGCCAACACAAAGCCCAGCTTCCCATGTGACTGCAGCATGTTCTGTGAGGAGGCAGACAAGCTGCATCCATGGAGGAGGAAGAGCAGGTACTTAGCAGGGCTTTGCATCTGTCAGGTCATCATACAAAGAGCACGTGCTCAAGATTGCCATGGAAACAAGTTTCTCCTGTCAGAGGCCAGTTTCTTTTTTTACTTGTCTCTTATGGTTTCTTCTTTGACACCCAGTGAAAAATGTCTGAGGAATTTCAATTTAAAAAGGATGAGTGGATTAAAAACAGAGCCACCTACTCTCAGAAGATGATTCACATATAAAATAAATCTGCCACTGACCTCCACTTCTCATATGCATTCATATTCTTCTGTTGGTTAGTTTTTTGTTTGTTTCTCTAGGTCCTGGAAACAAAGAGATGAGCAACACACTCTGATCCTCCATTATGAAATGATCAAACCTACTTAGTGGCGCAGCTGGTAGAGCTGTTGCCTTGCAGCAAGAAGGTTCTGGGTTCGATTCCCAGCCCCAGTCTTTCTGCATGGAGTTTGCATGTTCTCCCTGTGCATGCGGGCATTTTCTCTGGGTACTCCGGCTTCCTCCCACAGTCCAAAAACATGACTGTCAGGTTAATTGGCCTCTCTAAATTGTCCCTAGGTGTGAGTATGTGTGTCTCTGTGTTGCCCTGCAACAGACTGGCGACCTGTCCAGGATGACCCGCCTCTCGCCCAGAACAGTTAGCTGGAGAGGCACCAGCAACTCTCCCGACCCCAGTAAGGGACAAAGGTGCAGGAAAATGGATGGATGGAAAATTGGTTTAAAAAGTTTCTAACTAAGGACTCAATGACCTGCAGTACTCACTTCTCCAGAACTTGTGCTTCATGAAGGCGTCAATGGTACAGGATTTAGGTTTAAATCCTGTCTGACAAATTCCAGTTTCCTCATGTGATCTGCAACTCTTCTTCACAGTCCAGGATTACTTGTGGCGTACCACAGCACTCTGTGCTCGGACCACTTCTCTTTGCTATATTTGGACATTCTCTTTGTTTCCAAATGGAAAAATCATCAGAGAGAATGGGATCAGTGTTCACTTATACTGATGATACTCAGCTACACATCTATTGTAAATGAATCTGTTCTCCTCATGGACTTCATTTATAAGTAAATGTAAGAGATGGCAATAATAATCTTTTGCTTAGTTTTTACTGAAATGTATGTGCTACGGTTTGCATGTGTAAACAATGCAGAAAAGAAACAACCCACAAACTGCTGGGTTAGATTAAATAAACATCATAACAACAGACTGAATTTTCTGTTCTTTGTGTGGGAAATAATTGAGTATTTTTCCTGAAACATAAAGTGATGCTGTTGTCAGTAGCTATGCAACAAATCTGTGTGTAGCTTAGCCGACACAGAGGGTGAGAAAGAAGTGGCTTTGAGTTGTACTTTTCCCTTTGCTGTGGAACATCACACTAAATTAATAATGCCTACATTTCCACATTTCATTGAGTGAACGGAATTGTTCTACGGCGGCAGCGCGGCTTTGGATGGCATGTAAAAGAATAGTCTTTTTGCCCTCCATCATTGTGCGCATGCACGAAATTTCTCTATGTAAACAAGAACATACAAGGTGTGTAAATCTGATTATGATTAAGTTAATGCCTCACCAGCTAAGAACCTCACCGCACATCACTATATAACATATATATATTTTTTAATTCCCTTCTCGCCCTTTGCGGGTGGTCACTTTCACCCTCTGAGCTCAGGTCCTCTACCAAAGGCCTGGAAGCTTCAGGGCTCTGCAAGTTGGCCCACATGCAAACAAGGTCTTCCAGAGAACCTTGCTCTCTGGAAGTTGTTGTTTTAAAAAATAACAAATTTAAGCAAGAATTCAGTAAAAAGAAGATAAACAGTCAAAATAGTCTGTTTACATGTTGGGTTCTGTCACTTTAAGAATGAACAATATCATACAGTTGGTAGCTCAAAACCAGGTGTGAAATATAGATATCTATATATATATTTTTTTTTGGTTCTGCCTGAGGTCATTTAGGGTTAGGGTAGGTTCTTTTATTTAGAAGAATGCTGTCAATGAAATAAGAGCGACAATGAGCGCTTCCGCTACCAGCCGTTACTGCGCCAAATTACCGTTGGCTTTCTGTGTCAGGAATGCTCACTGTGCTCTATACGCCCACTGGTGGCGAACCGCCGCAACTGCAGCCCAACACATCAAACAAACAAGAAAAACAGAAATCCCCAAACAAAGCAAGAACAGGGAGGGTCGCAACCATCTCCAATGTTCACCCGCTGACTCACTCCCTCCCGGGTTAGGCTGTGTTTCCACTCCTGGTTAAGTTACCTGCTATTTAGATTTTAATTTATTTTACCTGAATCCACGGCAATGGGTTTTCTGTTTTAGGCACCTGTTTGTGTTGTTTTGGGAGCTGCAGTGCTTTGGACACTGTGCTGTTTTGTCTTGTCTTGCCGGTGTTTGTTTGGGCCCCTCTCTGCGAAACCTGTTGCTGTGTGGGCCAGGCT
This sequence comes from Phalloptychus januarius, assembly GCA_902982915.1. NCBI lineage: Eukaryota > Metazoa > Chordata > Actinopteri > Cyprinodontiformes > Poeciliidae > Phalloptychus > Phalloptychus januarius. Next base: position 1,446,940 of record CADWAE010000127.1, read on the forward strand.
CTGCTCCTCTGGCCCCATTGAAGGGATTCTGAAGCTGGACGACAATGATTTGTTCCATTGCTTGGGGGTTTTTCTTTTATATTTTGTCTTTGTTGTACATTATTGAATTTACTAATTTGTTTGCTTTTTTTGTTTGATTTATTAATTTGCTTTCTTTTGCACTGCATGTTTTCTTTGGAATAATTAAGAATTGTCCTTTATCTCACATGTCCATTTTTTTTTAGGGACCGGGTAGTAGGCCGGAAGACATCTTTCAAAAAAGATAAATCCAACTTCTGCCGCTTTCCGGGGTCAGGTTGCGGGGATAGCAGCTTAAGAAGGGAGGCCCAGACTTCCCTCTCCCCAGCCACTTGTTCCAGCTCCTTCAGGGGAATCCCGAGGCGTTCCCAGGCCAGCCGAGAAATATAGTCCCTGCAGCGTGTCCTGTGTCTCACCCGGGGCCTCCCGGTGGGACCTGAACACCTCAACAGGGAGGCGTCCAGGAGGCATCCTGACCAGATGCTTCCTGAACATAAAACGATCAATGTTTTAAGAAAAATTCTGTGTGCAAGTCAATTTGTGTTCTGGTGCATCTTGTTTATCCTTTTAAAAAGATTTCCACCTGCTGGTCACAATAGCATATTGGCAGCTCCCCTTCAGTTACCAATGTCATGTTGGTGACTGGAGCCTGTTATGAATTGTATGGCAAGCCATTTTAACATAAATTCGGTTTTACCACCCTTACATTCCAGATATCTTAAATTATTTTATGACTAGACGTTTTAGCGATTTAAGTTATCTCTAATTATATTTTAACTAGTCGAAATGACATCAGATTTACCATTGACTTGTATGGAGACTTCAATTCAACATAACTACAATGAATTATTAACTATCTGAAATACACATTTCAGATATCTACAATTAAATTATCCATCCATCCATTTTCCTGCACCTTTGTCCCTCACTGGGGTCAGGAGGTGCTGGTGCCTCTCCAGCTATCGTTCCAGGCGAGAGGCGGGTCACCCTGGACAGGTCACCAGTCTGTCGCAGGGCAACACAGAGACACACAGGACAAACAACCATGCACACACACACACACACACACACAGGGAGAATTTAGAGAAACCAATTAACCTCACAGTCATGTTTTTGGTCTGTGGGAGGAAGCCGGAGTACCCAGAGAAAATGCCCGCATGCACAGGGAGAACATGCAAACTCCATGCAGAAAGACCGGGGCCGGGAATCAAACCCAGAACCTTCTTGCTGCAAGGCAACAGCTCTACCAGCTGCGCCACTGGGCAGCCCCCAGTAAAACTATTAATCTATAAACCAATAGACAGGTCTATATAAAGATATAATCCATATTTCTATTCCATATTTGTATGGCATTAAAAGGTTCTGGGACTTTTGTTTTTCCACTGAAAGCTCTTGTTTACACAGTACAAAGAGCTTACTCTGATGTCCCATCAGAAATACTCTGATGTCCCATTCTCCTGAAGGCAACACAGAGCTGCAGCACAATAAACTCACAGAAACACTGGAGAGAAGAAGAGTTATGATTAACGTAGTTGCAGTTCTATCCATGTTTTAATGTTGCAGAGCTCAGTCTTTTGCAAATAGTTCAAAGTTTAAACTGGTATTGTTGAACATCTTTTATCTAGTCATTTTGTGCAAGATTTAACAACAGAAAATTGTACAGAACAAGAATACTTTTTCCACTCTGATTGGCTTAGTTCACACAAAGTTGCTATTAGTGATGCAAAAGTTGTCAGATCTTGTGCAAACATTATACAAACCTTATTGTAATCTGCCATCTCAAAATACTCCCTGATATGAGAGGTTTTTCTCTTTTTTGACAGCTCCATTTCAACCACTGCTGATGAAAACTGCTCTGCTGACGCGCTACCAAACCACGTACTACAACCCACAAAGCAACAGGCTTCGTAGAGCTTTTATTTTGAAAAACGATGTGCAAAATGAAGCAATGGCGTGGCAGATGTAATGCGAGGCCTCGTTGGTTGTTGATCACGTGATTTTGCTCAATATGACAAGCTTCGAAGCGGGGCTTCATCGGACACGCCCCCTTTTTACTCGCTACACACTCGAAGCCTGGATGCGGATGTCCCATCATTATTGCCGTCCTACGTCACTGTACGTTGACGTGTTGCTTTGGAGCACGGCTGTTCTTCCGTTAGCGAACTCCGCTGGACAGGTGAGGTGAAGCGCTGACAGCGGATTGTCATCGTGCCTTTTAGCGGAATAATGGCCGCTGATTGGGAGGAGATTCGCCGGCTGGCCGCGGACTTTCAGCGGGCTCAGTTTGCGGACACAGTACAGAGGTGAGACCATTAGCCCGAATGCTAACATGAGCTAACTCAGCTGGGGCAGCTCACTGTGGGGACTAGTTTGTTCAAGTTTGTACATGTGAAGAAAACCTTGGCGGTGTTGGTTTCTAAAGCCTCTACTGTGTTTCTAAACCGTTTGTAGGTTGTCGGAGAGGAACTGCATAGAAATCATCACAAAGCTGGTTCAGGACAGGAAGTTGGATGTGGTGCACACTCTGGATGGGAAGGAGTACATCACTCCAGCTCAGATCAGCAGGGAAATCCGGGACGAGCTGTATGTCCATGGAGGTCGGTACAACATAAAACTAGATCAGCCTGTTGGAACTACAGATGGTTATATTTGAGTTTTTCCTGCAGGAAGAATCAACATTGTGGATCTGCAGCAGGTTTGTTCCCATTCAGTGACCCTCCATCTCCATCTTGTTGTAGAGATGCTGTTTAAATGATACTTCCTTTAGATCATCAACGTGGACTGGGTCCATGTGGAAAACAGAGCCAGTGACATTACTAAGTCAGATAAAGGGGTCCAGCTGGTCCTGGGACAGCTCATTAATGAGTAAGTACAAGCAGAGGATAACTTCCATCCAATCAGCTTTCTGTTAGGAGATGATTCATTTATGTAATCAATTAACCAAAATTGATTACATATTAATATGGTAACGTCCCGGCCCTAATTGTTTGATGTTTTTTAAAGGTTGTATTTGCTCTAGAGGCCTTGATTTGAAAGTGATTCGGCAGTCAGCAGCATGATTGTGGCTTTTGGACTTCAGGATACAGAATATGAGAGAGGGAGAAGACATGCGGCAAAAGTCATAAGGCCGGGACTCGAACCTGGGACGGCCATGTCAAGAACTAAGACCTTTATATATAGGTTGTGGTTTATCCTTGCGCCACACAGCACCCCCCTTATTTGACATTTTAAATAACTTTTTAAGATGCATAAATTGATTTTATATCTCTAGATTTGAGCATACCATATGTTGAAGGTAAAATTCTGAATACTAAACAAGTCGCATTTTGTTTCATTTCCAATAGAAATGTATTAGAAGTCTCATCTAATCCTGCTCTTACTCCCCTGGTGGGACACCTGGTTGACCTCCTAACAGAATGAGGAGGATAATAAACCTGAGAGGCAGAGGCTGCATGCATTGAGCTGTTTTCTGTGTCCTGTGCAGCGCCTACCTGAACCGTCTGGCTGAGGAGGTGAACGACAAACTGCAAGAGGCCGGTTTGATCAGCATAGCAGAGCTGTGTAAAAGCTATGACCTCCCAGGAGACTTCCTAACTGAGGTGAGTCACCTCATGATGATCTATGCTTTGCCCCAGGCTCAGACATGCAGCCACAGTGGAGTTATTGCTGAGCCAAGCATTGGAGGGTAAAAACCCCATCAGGATTGTTTTTTGTCATTTCAGGAAGTGTTGAAACGCCTGGGAAAACTCATCGAGGGAGAGATGGACCAGTACAACAGAGGAGTGGTCTTCACTAGAGCTTTTGTTGCACGTCACAAAGCCAGAATCAGAGGCCTGTTCAGCGGAATCACAAGGTACAACTGAATACTCCCATCAAATGTTTCCTGTGCAGAACAAAGGTGGCTTGCTGCCACAGAAACGTTGTGTGCACGTCACCATTTTCACCAAACATTCTTAGAACTTTGGATATCAGTCTGGTGATGTTGTGCTCTGCAGACCAATACCCGTCAGCAGCACGATTGCAGCATTTGGATTTCAGGAACACCTTCTGTACAGTAAGGAGACTTTACATTGACTGTTTTATGTCATTTAAGGAGGCAGTATTATGTATAATTAACTTTTTTGAGCTTTCCATCTTGTATTGAAATGTTGCTTTGATTCTTTTATGCATGTTTGAGAAATAATTTATTCTGCTGTGGCAACCATTCACCTGTGCAAAACCCGGGTGGGCCTAGCCCCGCCTTCTTGGAGCAGTTTCTAGGCTTCCGAGCTTCTACCACACAGAGCAGCCCTCCTCTGGGACTTCCCCACTCAGCTCCTACAGACTAGTCATCAGCAATTACCAAACACCTGGTGAAACTGCACATCTGCTGAGTGCAATGTTAAATTACCAAGTCAAATTTCTGTGGTTGTGCTTAAAAGAAATGTTAGCATTTCTTTACCAAATGAAAGTAATACAATTTCTTGATCAAGCTACAAAATGGCATTATGTAGCTCGATCAAAATACATAAGACTCCCCCATTAAGTTGGTCTTTTGTTTTTGTGGATTCTGATTTGTGCATTTTTATCCCAGCTGTTTTGGAGGAACTGGTGAACAGTGGACGTCTGAAGGGAAGCGTAGTGGGAGGACGACAGGACAAGGCTGTATACATCCCTGACATCTACGCCAGAACGCAGAATGCCTGGGTGGACTCCTTCCTCCAACAGAACGGATACCTAGGTCTTTGTTTACTTTTGTTACTGGAGAAATACACTAGATCAGAGGTGCTCAAGTCCAATCCTCCACCCTGCATCCACCCTGTGTGAGTCAAAAGGCTGACTTCCCACACTAGAAGTAACTCAGCTTTGAAGAGACCTGCGAGTAAGCTATTCATTTGATCAAGGGGTTTTCGAAAAGGAATACATGGCAGTTCTTGCGGTCTGGGCTTCAGGATCCCAAGGCAAAAACATGATTTGCTTCAGCTTTGCTTTATGACATCAGCTGTTTGCAACAAAAGGGGGAAAAAGATCTCTTTCTGTAGAACCTTGAAATATCTTTTAACTGGTCATCTAACCCTTTCCTTACAGCATTTTGTGACAAAGGGAAAATTAATTATTTCCCATTTAGATTACTAGATTATCACTCTCTTCCATTCTCAACCCTCCATGCATCAGTTTAAAAATGTTCCTCCTTAGAAGAGGTTCTAAATGACCCAAGCATATATACAGTCTCTCTATGTGTGTGTCTATGTATATATAATATATATGTACAGTGTGGAATAATGTCTTTAGTCAGTCACCAATTGTGCAAGTTTTCCCACTTAAAAAGATGAGAGGCCTGTAATTGACATCATAGGTCAGAGGTCAACTAAGAGAGACAAAATGTCCTTTGACTTTGACCCCAGCTTTCTGCAGGTCATTCACTCGGTCCCCTGTGTGGTTCTGGGATTTTGCTCACCATTCTTGTGATCATTCTGACCCCACAGGCTGAGATCTGGAGCCCCTGATGGAGGGAGGTTAGCAGTGGTCTTGTAGGTCTTCCATTTCCTGATTATCGCTCCCACAGTAGATTTCTTCACACCAAGCTGCTTGCCTGTTGCAGATTCAGTCTCCCAGCCTGGTGCAGGTCTACATTTCTGTTTCTGGTCCTTCCACAGTCTTTGGTCTTCACCATAGTGGAACTTGGAGTGTGACTGTCTGAGGTTGTGGACAGGTGTTTTTTATACTGTTAACAAGTTCAAACAGGAGCCATTGATGCAGGTAATGAGTGGAGAATAGAGGAGCCTCTGAAGGAAGAAGCTACAGGTTTGTGACAGCCAGAAATCTGGCTTGTTTCTAGGAGACCAAATACTTATTTTCCACCATTATTTGCAAATAAAATTAGAATGAGACAATGTGATTTTCTGAATTTCTTTTTCTCATTTTGTCTCTCATAGTTGAGGTCTACCTATGATGTCAATTACAGGCCTCTCTCATGTTTTTAAGTGGGAGAACTTGTACAATTGGTGACTGACTAAATACTTTTCCCCCACTGTATATGTGTGTGTGTGTGTGTATATACATATATACACACACACACACATAATGTGTGTGTATACATATATACACACACACACATTATGTGTGTGTATACACATTATCGGCCCCCTTTTCAACTTTTTGCCGCTTTTCAGGCTTCAAACATAAAGATCTAAAATGTTTATTATTTTGTGAAGAATCGACAGGTGGGACACAATCGTGAGGTGGAATGAAATTATTGGAAATTTTAACTAATAAAAAAACTGCAAAGTGGGGCATGCAATATTATTCGGCTTCTTTACTTTCTGTGCAGCAAACTCACTCCAGAACTTCAGTAAGGATTCTTGAATGATCTAACGTTGTCTTAAATGACTAATGGTGATAAATAGAATCCACCTGTGTGTAATCAAGTCCTATATAAATGCACCTTTCTGTCATCGTCTCAGGGTTGTGTTTAAAGCGCAGAGAGCATCATGAAGACCAAGGAACACACCACTCAGATACTATTGTGGAGAAGTTTAAAGCCGGATTTGGACGCAAAAAGATTTCCCAAGCTTTAAACATCTCAAGGAGCGCTGAGCAAGCGATCATATTGAAATGGAAGGAGTATCAGACCTAACCCTCCCACAGGCCAAAAAGGCCCGATAGGACTCCTCCTTCAGCCTGACAGCATCCCTCACCGAAGGTGTCCACCAACGGGTTCGAGGGTTGCCGCCACGACAGGCACCAACAACCTTGCGGCCACAGCTCCAATGGGCCGCCTGGACAATGGAGGCACGGAACATGGTCCACTCAGACTCAATGTCCCCCTCTTCCCCCGGAACGTGTTCAAAGTTCTGCCGGAGATGGGAGTTAAAGCTCCGCCTCACAGGAGACTCCGCCAGACGTTCCCAGCAGACCCTCACAACACGTTTGGGCCTGCCAGGTCTGACCGGCATCCTCCCCCACCACCAGAGCCAACTCACCACCAGGTAGTGGTCAGTGGAGAGTTCCGCCCTCTCTTCACCCGAGTGTCCAAGACATACGGCCGCAGATCAGATGAAACGATGACAAAGTCGATCATCGAACTGCGGCCTAGGGTGTCCTGGTGCCAAGTGCACACATGGACACTCTTATGCCTGAACATGGTGTTTGTTATGGACAATCCATGACGAGCACAGAAGTCCAACAACAAAACACCACTCTGGTTCAGATCGGGGGGGCTGTTCCTCCCAACCACGCCCCTCCAGGTCTCACTGTCATTGCCCACATGAGCGTTGAAATCCCCCAGCAGAACAAGGGAGTCCCCAGGAGGGGCACTCTCCAGTACCCCCTCCAAAGACTCCAAAAAGGGTGGGTAATCCGAACTGCTGTTCGGCCCATAAGCACAAACAACAGTCAGAACCCCCCGATAGGCGGAAGGAGACAGGCGCCGAGATGGGGGGCAACAAGTATGCCCACTCCTGCCCGGCGCCTCTCACCTTGGGCAACTCCAGAGTGGAAGTATGTCCAGCCCCTCTCAAGGAGACTGGTTCCAGAACCAGAGCCATGCGTTGAGGTGAGACCGACTATTTCTAGTCGGAACCTCTCGGCCTCACACACCAGCTCTGGCTCCTTCCTCACCTGAGAGGTGACATTCCACGTCCAAGAGCCAGCTTCTGCAACCAAGGATTGGACCGCCAGCGCCCCCTCCCTCGGCCACCACCCAGCACACATTGCATCCGACCCCTGTGGCTCCTCCCAAAGGTGGTGAGCCCATTGGAGGCGATGTATTCCCTTCGGGCTGAGCCCGGCTGGGCTCCATGGGCAAAAGCCCGGCCACCAGGCGCTCGCCATCGTGCCCCCCCTCCAGGCCTGGCTCCAGTGGCTCCAGGGAGGGGCCCGAGTGACCCGCGTCCACGCGAGGGAACACCAAGTCCAAAGTTCTTTTCCTTCATCAGGGGTCTTCAGGCTGCGCTTTGTCTGGCCCCTCACCAAGGACCTTTCTGCCTTGGGTGACCCTCCCAGGGGCGTAAAGCCCCAGACAGCATAGCTCCTAGAATCATTGGGACACTCAAACCCCTCCACCACGATAAGGTGGCAGCCCAAGGAGAGAAAAAAAAAGAGCTTATTTTTGTAAACGTTACATACTCTGATTTTAGGAAATGGATGGAATAATTCATTTGATGCTTACATCTCCAGTTTTATTAACAATTCAACATTCATAAATATCAGATTTGGGAGGTTCACATTTTATGCTTCACTTTCATCAGTTTTACAGCCGAATGCTCATTGAATTCACAGCCTCTCACCTCCAACTTACATCTTGTGTGCAGTCTGCTGGTGGCTTGAGTCTAGAGCAAATTATGCAAACTATGCAAACCATAATTAACCATTAATGATGCACCTGAAATGATCTTTTAATCATTCAAAAGGATGTTTTAAGATCTGCTGCTGTCAGTAGATGTCAAGGTTTTGCATCAGGGGTAAAAAAAAATTTCAGCTGCTTTTAGCTTCCTTCTCTAGAACTGTTCTGTTCTTCCGCACCAGCTTCATGTTCTCCTATGTTATGTATCTGCTGCTGTCTTCAGCTTGAAGCATCTTCTCCTTTTCTTTCTGCAGAGTTCGATGCGCTGCTCCGTCTCGGGATCCCTGACCCGTCCAGCTACATCAAGAAGCGCTTCAGATCCAGCAAGCTGCTGTTCCTGCGCACCACCTGCGTGGGTCAGGCTCTGGTGGACCAGGTGGAGGCCTCTGTGGAGGAAGCTGTTAACTCTGCCACATGGACCGACCTCCAGGTGCTCAGCTCAGATCACCATGATAATCTCTTTCACCTCGCTTCAATTAGACGTGTGGACATGAATGTCAAGGAGGGAAAGTGGGTTCCTCAGCTTGATTTGGTTTATTTATTTGAATATTATGCACCGTTATGGTGCCCAGCATACATACATAGACTGACAAGACACTAACCATTCAGCTGAAAAGGTGTCATTAAATAGGCAACTAATGTGCTATAGATAACCAAAGCAGATCAGTTTTTATTTTGCATTTTGATCAACATATTATTTCTCAAATTCTAACGGTAAAATATAAAATGAAATTTATCCTCAACCACATAAAATTCACAAAACTCCCATAAATGTTCTTCTGACAACCGCCTTTGAATCTTCCCACTTCACTCACCAGAGGCAGCGTGATGTTCCTAATGGACACTTAGAGACAGACCTCTGTCTTTATGTTGAAAGTGGCAGTATTGTGTAAAATCCACTTTTTGAGCTCTACATCTCATTATAATGTTATTCTTCAATGAAGTGTTGCTTTGATTCTTTCATTCATATATAATAAATCTCTTGTGGCAACCATTTAGCTGTGGGGAAAAATACCTGGATGGACCTCGGCCCATCTTTGAGATGCAGCTCCTCCAGAGCTACAGTTTCCAAGGTGTTGAGTTTTCTAACTGAGCAGCCCTCCCCTGCGACTCCTGCACTCAGCACCGCCAGACTAGCCAGCAGCAATTTTCAAACACCTGGTGGAACTCCACATGTGCTGACTTCATTATAGGAGATACTGTTCAGTAAAATGCTGTTAAAAAAACGCCGTTAAAGAGGAGCCATCTTGTGGTGACTTCCCGAAGGCAGAGTTTCAGAAAGACCAGAAGTCTTAAAAGAGCAAGGGGCCCAATTTCAAGGCATTAAATTACCAAGTACTCAAGTTATATTTGATATATATAGCTTTTTTTTTTAACAACCGAAGGTTGTTATATCCCTTCCTGCTGCTCAGGAAGTGGTAGTGCCGTTTTATAGCACTATGTGCTTGGAAAACACATAATGCTGCCCATTTTACTTAACCATCTCATGTTGAAACGCATCCTTAATCTGATTGCAAGTTTTAAGTTTGGGTTTTCTGCCAATCTTGTGCCACCACTGATCTGGATACATCTTGAACATACATTGTTTAATTAAATCAAAGGATAGATTAACCCTATAAATATTATGTAAATCTCAACGGGAAGAGCTAGAAATTCCTTTTCCATGAATGTCTAGTTCTCATTGGGCTTTCTGGTCGTGTTCCAGTCAGTCTTGCCCAGCTGTCTTTCCATGGAGGACATGGGGATGCTCATTAACCAGGCTCTGAGGAACACCAATGTCCAGTCGCAGGCCAGTCTTCTCGGGGGCACTGTGGTGGTCAGTGAGAAGTTCATTGGCATCTGCCAGGCACTATTTGAAGACGCCATGCAGCAGAAAGCTCAGAAGGTACAGTTTCCTGTCCGTGGTTCCCCCCTCTGTGGAGAATTCTTTTGCTGAGCCAGCATGATTTCTGATTTCTCCTTCTCTGCTGCTCAGGAAGTGAAGAACAACCCAGTGTTCCTGATAACAGAGGAGGACTTGAAGCAGGCGTCCGCTCTGGCCGAGAGCGCTGCTCCGTCCAAGAAGGAGAGAAGGGATGCTGAGCGCAGGAGGAAGGCTGCAGGTCCGTCTGCTTCAGTAGTGGCAGGATCTATGCGAGTGTTGGGCTTTAACTTGTTGTCTTCCAGAGGGTAGTGGCAGCGCCAAAGCTGGTGGGGGGGGCAATGCCAGGGAGATCCGCATCCACAAGGCCAAGAAGAAGGGCAGGAGGGAGGAGGACAGCGATGAGGAGACGGGATCATCACAGCAGAGTATGTGGCACCATTTTCTTCACCAGAATGTAACAGAAGCTGTATTTCTACAAATATGTGCACATTTTTGTCTATGTTCTGCTGAAAAAAAGCTATTTCTCAATAATGGTGTTTCCATTAAATAAGGAGTTAAAGTGAAATAACCCATGCTCACATGATAAGTCATTAAAAAACAATGCAGCGACTGATCCAAACAGTGATGGGAGATATGTTCTTAATTCAGCCATGGCACTGGGGCTCATCTATCGGCCAGTCAGAAGAGACAACGGCGTCTCATTCAGGCGTTGGAGTGGCTGCCTATGCTGCGTTTTTGGGTAAATTGTAGTCTGATTTTACAGAAGAGTTTTGAATACTGCAGCTGGATAGAGCTGCACACAACAAAAACAAACCCTTATCCTCTTACAGCTTCCTGCCAGCCATCACATCCAGCTGTTTATCACATAAGTGTCATGCAAAAATATATTTCCGTTGTAGTTTTGTGAAATACATCTATTTCGATACGGCCAAAAAATTTTTATCAGGTGAGGTGATAAAAAGTGTTGCTTTATCAAGAAAAGTATTGCTTTTTTTTTCCAAAATCAGTGTCTCCATTCGACAAATTTGTATTGGCGGTTTCAATTTAGCAATTCTACATTTAATAGAGACACAGCTTGTGTCTCTGGATGTACATTAAAGTTGCTCACTGAGCTATACTGTCAACCCGGGAGTTTTCCAGTGAGGCTCATCAGTGTGTTGAACTCTACCAAGGTCGCAACAGGCCAGCCGAGGCTCCCTTCATGACCCAGGAGGAGATCGCTGCTATTCTGGAGGACAGACTAAACGACTGTCCTGAAGACATCCTGTCTGAACTGGCCGAGCTGCTGGTCAGGTAACTTATCACGTCTGTCTCAGCTCACTTTCTCCTCACCCAGCAGTCAGTGAGGAGACGGTCTCTGTCTCTGCAGGCCTCTAACCAAAGCTTACCAGGACGTCCTGAGGACCGTCTTTATGTCCTCCAACAGCTCGCCTTCAGCGGCCTGCAAGAAGAAGAGCATGAGGGATCTCCAGGAGGAGATCAGCAACCTGTACAACAACATACGGCTGTTTGAGAGGGGCACCAAACTATTCTCAGGTCTGCCTGCTGCACTCTTAGTCTGACATACAGCTGAATCAGTGCGGCATGCATGCAGCAGATCACATAGTTTATCAGGTCTGAAATATGACGTAATAATTTTAGTATTATTTAGGACTAAATAACAATTGAAAAAAATGAAATATGAATAGAAAAATGTTTGAGTTTCCTTTTCTAAAGGATTAAAAAGAAAGTTTCTACAAAATGTATGTGCTTAATAAGTCCATTAGATTTGGTATCTCATAAATTCATTTAAATATTTTTAGTCATCAGTATTCTGGTGCTTGAATTTCTTTTGAGAAAAATACACCTTTAAAAATAGTCAAAATATTATATCTAACCCTAACCCCTTTGACCACTGGCTTTCCTTAAATCATGGTTTTAAACTTGTCCTGTGGTTTTTAACTGACTGTTATCCAAAGTAATTCAGACAACAAACTTAGTTAGAATTGAAATAACTTTTTAAATATTTAAAATAACATTTGGAAAATATTAACTTGCCCAAGGTGTGCCTTAAATTCTGATCATATGTTGGTTGGTTCAGATTCTAAAAAAAAAAACATGTGAACAAGCCCTTTACTCTGCTGAATTAGTACCATGTTTATTCCTAATTTGATAAGAGGATCATTTTAAAGGTTGACGTTCTGTTTAGATTAAGTGTTTCAAAAATCTAGAAAATTGAAGTTTTGTGGAGTCAGCATCAGGTTGCAGTTCTGAGTCTCATTGGTACAGATGAAACTCAGATCCAGATCAACAAGCACATCCTGAAGACCTTGTGCACTGACGTGACCAACATTCTGGTGAACTTCCTGGCTGCTGACCTGATGATGTCAGTCGACAACCCCAGCACCATCACGACTGAGGTCTGCTTCTGAGAATCCCACTGAAACCAGCCACGGTTCTGAAGGGTCTGATGATTCTGACTGTTCCTGTGTTGCTTCAGGTCAGAGTGAAGATTCTGGGCAAACTGTCAGAAGAGACCAGAGGTCCTCTCATGAAGCTGCACAACTGCCTCAATGGCAAGGTGAGCTGTGAACTGGAAGGTGGGACTCCTGAGGAAACCGTAAGTCAGCGGTGCCCAAAGTCAGTCCTCAAGGGCCGGCATCCTGCATGTTTTAGTTCTCTACCTGGATCAAATGGTGGCTCATTAGAAGGCCTACAAGGGTGGACAGTCCTGGTCCTCAAGGGGCCTGCAACTCTTAGATGTCTCCCTGGTCCAACATACTTGAATCCAGTAGCTGAATCACTTCCTAAGTACAGCCAAGTTCTCCAGAGTCCTGCTAAAGACCTTCTTATTTGACTCAGGTGTGTTGAAGTAGAGACACGTCTAAAAGTTGTAGGAGACCATCCTTTGAGGCCTGGAGTTGCCCACCCCTTCAAGAAGAACATTGACACGCTGATGCTGAAAAGGTCGTTACTACCATCAGACCCAAGGAGAAAAATAAAAGTCATCATCCCTTTGGGACCGACTTTCGGCATCACTGCTGTAGGTGGAACAAGTTGGGCCTCAGAGTGGCTGTCAGCCTGCTGGCTGATCTCAAGAGGTTCAAATGATCTGATGTGGTTGTTCGGATCTGGAAACAAACGTTCCAGATGTCTTATTTTGTATTAAATAAATAAGACATCAGTTTATTCGACTGTCAATTTGTTTCTATTATAGGCTTTTCACCGGGTACTCCGACTTCCGGCTGTTTTTCCATTACAAATGTGCACTAAACTAAACCCCTCAACTATGAAAACAACAATGTCAACAAAGGAATATGTGGCTGTTATACTTGTCAATATTCTGGCAATGTTGAAAAAACCCCACATAATTGCAGAGTTTCCAATAAATAAGCAGCATAATTAAAATCACATGAGTTTGTTGACGTAATAACTCATTAAAAAAAACATGCCGCGCCATTGACCTCCAACCAATGGAGGTTGGTTGGAGGTCAATGTGCTACTGCACATTGAGTAGCAGTACTCAATGTGCTAAAGGACTAGATGGCATATAATATCCAGAAGACCGAATTCATCTACTGGAGCTGCTGTCAGTAATCAATGAAAACAAAACAAAGAATAACTGCTTTCAATACAATATATTTTAAAAAAGGAAAATTAAGTGAACATCACACAAACATACATAGAACCCAAAAAAAATAAATACAAAATATATATATACACAGTACTGCAGTAGCTCTTCCAATGCACAAAAGCCCTAAATTTCCCCGGTCAGCACAGAGTCTGACTGACACATTTGAGAAGTCCATGGTTAAATTTGTCCAGAAATGCGAGGTGAAAAATGTCCAAGTGCAGTTTGTTTCCAATGGAGAAGAGATGACTAATGGATTGTGTGTCTGTATGGTGAGATGGAGGAAAATACTACAGACCTTCAGCCTCCTACCAGCCCAGTTGGATTGAAGTTCAGGTTCTCCTGGCCCCAGCCAGTTGTCAGAAGTTCGCCATCCTTTAACCCTTAAAAAGGGACGCCTGGCCAATTCCATATGTAGTTCAGTGCATAACAACTTGATGGCTCCAAGATCACTGGATGTTCAGATCTGTAGCTCCTTTGTCTCCAGCTCTCCCCCGCACACCTGACTGGGAAAGCTGGAGCAGGCCTGAATAACAATTTCAGGTGCAGATGATTGGCTGAATGCACTGTGTGACTGACTGTAACTCTAACCAATGGAGCAGCAGAGGCGGGACTAAGGGCACTTTTACCATTAAGGGCAGGTTTACCCTGGGTTACACGTTTCCACCAGTAGTAACATCTGGTTGTTGATCAGTGACTCATGATGTGAGATGTGAAACAAGTGTTTCCATTGCAGTTTTGCAACTTCTCTGTTGTCTTGATTGATTGGCAACTTCTTCAGAGTGAACCCCAGCCAATGGGCTGGAGGCCTACCTCCTGCCCAATGGCTGCTGGAGATAGGCCTCTTGATATGTTTGCAGCTCAACGTTTCTTTAAGGTTTTAGCACTGATTCTGAAATCTCTTCCTGTTTATTCTAGGCAATGGAAGACTTCCTGAGCAGCTTGGAAGCCTCTGCAGAGGTTTGCGGCTTCATGGTCAAGAAAGGAGACAAGAAGAAGGAAAGGTAATAGGAGCAGTGGTTTACTACCCAGGATCTGAATTGTATCTGCATGTTTTCACAAATCACAGGTGTGTTAATGCATGCAGACAGGCGCAGTTCCTGCACCGCCAGGCCCTGACAGAGCAGCTGAAGGAGGCAGAGGACCCAGCGCTGGTGCTGCACCTGACCAGTGTGCTGCTGTTCCAGGCCTCCACCCACTACATGCTACATGCGCCGGGCCGCTGCGTCCCACAGGTTATCGGCACATTGACGGGCCGCATCCCACCGGTATGTCCAGCACGGATCACTACAGATCCACAAATATCCAGCAGCTGATTGTGTGCGTTTGTTTCCAGGAGCAGCAGCAGCTGCTGTCTGCCTACCAGGGCCTGGTGGTGAAGCAGCTGGTGTATCAGAACCAGAGCAGGAAGCAGGAGGAGGAAGATGGTGATGAGGAGGAAGAAGCCAGGAAAGTCCGGCCCAGCTGCTGACACTGACACCCCAGGTGAAGCAGCTGGTGCTGTCCCAGAGGAAGACATCTGTCAACGAAGACTGAAGAAAAAAAAAATCCTCCTTCCTGCTCCTGCTTCAAAATGGAGTCAGACAGTAATCCTGCATGTCATGAGTTATAAATGTGGGAATCCTTTCAAATCATGAAGTAAAATTCCTCTGTGGGATGAGTCCAGTAAACACAACATTAACATTGAAGTTCTCAGTGATTTTCATAATAAAACTGCTTCTTATTTCCTCCTGTGATCAGTTCATTTCGCCCTCAGTGAATCATTTCTCAGCAGGCTGAGCCAAACCACAGGATTGCTGTCGTGTTACAAAAAGCATGCAGCAGGAGCAGACTGAACCTGCTGCAGATCATAGGCTGCAGATGCAGCCTATGAATTTTATGACTAGCTAAAATTGGGCATATCGACCCGTTTGAGATAAAAAGTTGGAGCAGAAACCCTGACCATTTACCTCATTTGACATTCCCAGACATATCTGCAGACCTGGTCTGTGCTTACACCGCGAATCAGTTCAAGAATTCTAAGTCAATGGAGGCACATGTCCAGTTAAGAATGGCTGGGTTCATGATTTGGACATTTTTACCCCCCCACCCCCAACTCCTCCGCCCCCTGATTGCAAATACTTTGTGGTTCGGACAAAGGTAAGTTCTGAGCTCCTTAATTTTATATAGAAAGGAGGAAAAAAAGAAGAAGAAATCCCGGCTTATTTTCTCAAGATCCCGACTTAGATTGTAGAGATACTCTGAGATGAAAAAAAAAGTCGGGATTTCTTTTTTTCTCTCCATGTCCCCTTAGGGGCTCCGTATAAACTGAACGTGAGTACACCAGCAAAATCATAGCAAAAAATTACAACATAACATTATGACATAACACCAACAAAACGAATTTAGACACTCGCCAGAATGGAAATGTCTGGAGCAAACTTTCAGGTATCTGCAGATGTTGGAGAATGTAACGTCAGGACGCCTCACCGCTGATAGCCAGGCCATTCGTCTCCTTTTCGTTATTTCCGATATGTTAGCTCCGATAGGTTAGCCCTCTCGCCTTGTTTCCAGGCAGGAAAACAGTGAAAACAAAGTCCTTTTTCCATCTTTTTACCATTGTGGCCGTGTGACCGGACATTGCACCCAATAACACAGCAAGTCAGCACCATTGCTAAATTATTTTTAAGTAACCGAGATTCAAAATATCTGAGACAGTCGTTTTGCCGGTTATGTTTATAACCTCACAAGATGGCGCTGATATCCCTCCTTCTTCAAGAGTGACGTAACGTTCCAAAGCTCTATAGAAAGTTATTAATTTGGATTAAAAAAATTGCTCTGTATATAATAATATTGTAATGGTATAGGCCTGTCGCGATAAACGATAAGTCAATTAATCGGACATAAAAAAACTATCGAGTTTCTCCCTTCATTTTTCCATAACACTGGATGACAAAGCTGAACTCCGGTGTGCTTTCCACTGACCCTCCCTTCCTCACACCCCGCTGCCCTGCTCACACTACACGATCTCAGAACTGTCGGCTGATTGTCGGCCCATTTTCAAAACCTGAGAGACCAACACTAGCCCATCGCGGCGGGTGTTGTCCAACAATGGGCGCAAAATAATGGCTACAAATCATTTTAAAACCAGGCATTAATCAACGTTTTACTACAATCTACCTTCAATGCATGTGGCTGGTGTCAGTAAAGTCCTGACTGAATGAATATCATTAGAACCTATTTATGTCACGTTAGATGAACAGCTGGAAAGTTACCGGGTTTATCAACTGCGGCAGCAGTTTGGCTGCAGCTCCTCTCCTGGTCATTTCTCTAGATATTCTTTGCACCAAATGTTAAATAAACATTAATGTTGTTTCCACATATCATCTCTCCAGGTTGCGCCGTCAGCTGTTTGGGATTCCCTTCCCTGCTTTCTGAGGGGAAAGTACGGAGGGGAATCCTCGCTTTCTGATTGGCTACCTGTCACAATCAACAGGCTGCGTTCTCGCTCCCTGCGGGGAAACCCCGTAGATCGGAGCGACCATGAGGTTCTATCAACTGGACCCATCATTCCTAACACGACACACTACAGGATCGGTTTCGAAATCGCAGCGACAATGTTAGAATGTTTAACGTTGTAAGACTGTCATAAATCATGTTGTGTGAACTGGGCTTCAGGGAGGAGTGAACTATTGCATCAGGTGATTGATATGCCATCTTCTCTATCTAAATCTGAGTATACAGACTTCATAATCTGCATCTTTGGTTGAATGTAGTTTTTATTTCCACTTTGGTTTTATGTTATTTAATTTTTATTCAAGTGCATTTTTTGTTAACATAGACAAAAAAATAAATAACCAAATAATCAAAATAAAATGAGAGTTCATTTTATTTTGGTTTTTGGTTCTTTGTTTACCAGTTCCAGTGTTACATATTCTTTTGAAAATAATGTGAATATATTTTTGGCAAGATTTCGCTTGCATTATGATGTCATTTCCATAAAATCAGTGTAAAAAGATCTTCAAAAAATATTATCGTTTATCGCAATAATTTTTTGAGACAATCACTCAGCAAAATTTGTTATAGTGATAGGCCTAGTAATGGATATTTTTTGTCCATAGGAACAACATGATGTGAATATGAGACGCGCCCTCATCCTTCGTGCACTTCCTGCATATCAGCGTGAAGATGCCTCCAAGTTCTTCAAGACCTCTAACGTAAGTGTACTAGCTTCACTATCAATCCCTTTGCCTGGATATTCAGTCAACTTAAACATATGACATCACTTAAAGAACTCTAGGAGAACCAGAAAGCAGATTATGTGAAAACTCAGAAATTCCAAACAGGTTCATTTGGTCTACACGAGATTATACTTAAAAGTTTTATTTTTGATCAGACCAGTGCTGTTTGTTAGTACCTTGACATGTTTTGATTACTTCCTGCAATCTTTATTAGAAGTCACGTGGTGTTACTGACGTGTCTGCCAGCTGATTTTAACCCTGCAATAAATCAGCTTACAGACACATCACCGTAACATGAAGATTGCAGGAAGTAATCGAAACACGTGCTGAAACAAACAGCACTGGTCTGATCAAAAATACAATTTTAACTATACTCTGAACTTTCAGTTGATTTTTTGTCCCTCCAGAAAATGTTTGCTTCCTGTTTTCTCCCATGTTGCCATGGTGAATCACGATATCGGAGCTCCATTGATGGTGGCTTTTTACTAATCGTCAGGCACGAGCTCAACTTTGTTGAACCTCCTTTCTGGAATAGGATCTGTTTATGGAGTTTACTTGTTATTCTGCAATTTGACATGTAGAAATGACATAAATTAAAAGGTAAGTGTAAATTCCACTAAACAGAGTATGCTAACAGATAAGTGTGAAACTAACCTAAGATGTAAGCATACGCAAAGACAATTGGTTAAACATGTAGCTAAGTTGCAGTCTAAGTCCAAAGTGCTAAGTGACAGTAATGTCTAGACATCATCATCATGATTTGTATCCTTGAGGGACTGAACTCATTCTTGTATTTGTGTTTTGTAGTCAGCAGATGGTCCAGACTTCACTGACACTCCGGTGGCTCTTCTGACAGTCGTCACAGATGACACTACTGATGCAGCCCAGATCAGCCCTGAGAGCATCTGTGTGGGGGACGAAATACTTGAGTGGCCCCACAATCTGGCTGACTCATTTCTCCTGCTCTTTGGGTACATCTATGTGCTAGACCTACAGTACCCAACAAATCAAGTTTTGATGTGTCTTGAGGACAACAAACCACTGAAAGGGCGTCTCCTGACGCTGAAGAATGAATCACTCAGAATTGACTATTTGTTGAAGTGAGTATTGAGGAAGTGTTTTTTTTTTCCTTCTGCCTCAGATTTAACACATTGATTGTTAGTATTGGTGCATTGCTCAAAGTTTATACACTGAATAACTTGTGGGAAACGACTGTTCATTTCTTGCACTGTACATGTTTAATGTTCTGTTGGCTCATGCAACAGAATATTAAACATGTTAAACATTAAACATGTTCTTTTTAACATGTTTAATGTTAAACAGAACATGTTTAACATTAAACACCTTGATGCACTACCTGATGTTGCCAGTTGAAGTGCAGTACAGTAGAAACAAGAACTTTATTTGAATGTTTTGTTTTTTTAAGTTGCAGTAAGTGCCAAAATGTTTTTAAACAATGTTAAATGGCTCCACATTTTAATAGGTGTCGTTGAGGATGGATTATACTTATAATCTAGAATTTTATCATGAATCCTTTCCAAGTTTTTATCATAGGTGCTGGAGTCATCTCCTTTTCCATCCATCCATTTTCCTACACCCTTGTCCCTTACTGGGGTCGGGAGGGTTGCTGGTGCCTATCTCCAGCTACCGCTTCAGGCGAGAGGCGGGTCACCCTGGACAGGTCGCCAGTCTGTCGCAGGGCAACACAGAGACAGACAGGACAAACAACCATGCACACACACACTCACACCTAGGGACAATTTAGAGAGGCCAATTAACCTGACAGTCATGTTTTTGGACTGTGGGAGGAAGCCAGAGTACCCGGAGAGAACCCTCGCATGCACAGGGAGAACATGCAAACTCCATGCAGAAAGACCGGGGCCGGGAATCGAACCCAGAACCTTCTTGCTGCAAGGCAACAGCTCTACCAGCTGCGCCACTGGGCAGCCCATCTCCTTTTCCATTTATTTTAATTGATGAGAAGCACTTTGTTTTGACTGATTCTCGCCTTTTAAAAAGCACATTGTACTGAATAAAAAAAATTTGTTAAATTGTCACTTTGGTGTCACTACAGTATTTCATTATTGGGTTAATTTTGAGTGCATGTTCATAAGTCAGATCATAAGTTGAGTAATATATAAAAATTTCAGTCTATTTCAAGCATTATATGAATAGAACATATTGAAAAACTTTAGTGTTTTTCAAGAATTATATGAGTTTAAAATATATAAAATGTTAATTGAAGTACTCCTTAATCATAAATTGAGAAATATCAATATTTATAAGATAACTTTGAGGTAATTTAAAACAACTGCAAATATAATTTTTATTTGATGTAAACTTAAAACATTTAAAAACATCAATAAAATATGTAATCTGTTACACAATAATTTTTGAGTTTTGTGAACTTATTATTGTTTTCAGTGTAGATAGCATTGGAAATATTAATTCAATGATGCTAGTTTTAACTTTAAACACATGTCTAATTAAAGCCACAAGCGGCAATGGAGACCCGAGCAGCAAAGCGTGCGCCACCGCCTACGATCTCGCCAACGCCGACGCTTCAGCGCCGTTCCCTAAAATTGTGTTTAGCCAGTAGCCAGCATTGCAGAGTTAAGCATCATGTCATTTTATGTCAGTTGGCAAAGGTTTTAACCAATGGGAATCACAGAGTAAAAGTAGGAGATCGAGCACAAAAAACAGGTAATTTCCTGTTACAGGGGGCCAGGGCTAAGGTGATGTCATAAATTGACCACGTGAAAGTGATCAGGGCCGGTCTATAATGAGACATGGAATGTTTGATGCAGTTCTGACCTTGTCTGTGGAAGTTATTGCGCCTTGATGTTTTATGTCGAATAGTCAAAGTTTGACACTTAGCCAAACTAAGTGTTGGCTAAGTGTCAACATCAACGATGTTGACACTTCATCGTTGAAGCATCAAAGCATCAAAGTACGAGATGCTTTGATGTACGAGATACATCAAAGCATCTTGTACATGCTTTGATGTACGAGAAATGTTTTGATAACTTTTGGCCTACGATGTCTCAAGTGTGTGCTGAGTGATTTTGAAGTCTGTAGGTCAAACGCTGTAAGAGGAGTTTGATCAGATACGACGTCAATAAAATGGACATGGTGGTGAATTTGATCCAAGATGCCTGACTTCCTGTTGGGTTTGGACCATGGCTCCAAGAGACTTTTTTGTAGGTCCTGACAAGATACACATGTGTACCAAGTTTCATAATTGTGGGATAAAGCATGTTTTGGGGCTAAGTCTTTGAAATATTCTAGGAGGTGCTATGGAGGGATCAGGCCACTCCCACAAAATATTACACTATATTCCTGTCTGGGGCTGGGTAAGGAAGGATCTCTGTGAGTTTGATGCATCTAGGCCGAAACATGTGGAATCAGGAGCCAAACGTATGGCAGCGCCATCACGTCTCTCTCAAATACGGAGAGAAGTGATGCATCTCCGTATTTGTCTTTGTCCATTTTTCTACTTCTTTCAGGTAATTAATGTTTGTCTTGTGGTCTTGAGTTCCCGATGATGCTGGTAAGCTGTTGGTGTGATTTGATGCATTTGATTGTCAGTGTTTTCAGTCTTACACACGTGGGACCCTCGATCCTGGAGACAAGAGGAGGCAACAAGCTAAAGGTTTTAACAATTATCTTCTCAACAATAGATAGATGGATGGCTGATTGGCTTTTGGAAATGAGAAGAGGGGGAAAAAAAAATTCACGCTATTATTTTTTGACCTGAGCAGAAATGATCTGCTCTGGGCAAAGTGTGAGTGCGTATTTGGTCCAGACCCATAAACAGAAATGTTAGAAATGTTCCTGACGCCATTAGAAAGAAAACATTGTGAAAATACAGAAATCTCATTTAAGTTTTAGAGTTACCGTTGGGGTTTGGGTTAGGGTTCCCGCAGGACTCCCTGCCCTTGCCCTGTGCACGGGCACTCTCTGCTGGTGGTCCCATCCGAGGCCTACCTCTCATTTAGACCCCTGGGGATCCATGTGTCCAATCTGTTAATCCAGATTCTCTTAGCCGTTCTCCTCTGTCCTGAGGACCAGGTTGGGTTGCATTCCAGCACCGAGGCTGAGAGGGCTTCCCAACCATGGCTAATGAGGTGCTGTACAAGAGGTAGATGTTAATTTGGCAGGTTTTGCAGGTAATCAAATAAATGCAGTTTTTCAATTTGGGTTTTCCAGATCGTTCTAATTTTTAAATTGTATTGTCGAATTTGTTTTGTACCCAGTGCAGCTGTTGGAATAATCCCCCCTGACCTTTGGATTTTTCAAAGGTCTTATCTCGGCGCGGACGAGGAAATCCCTCAGGTTTTTGTTTCTTTTGTAGGCCGCAATTATTCTGTGTTTTGGGAGCAAAGAAGTTTCTGATTGGAATTTAGTAAAATTGTGTTTGATATTATAGATGAATTGTTCTGCCGAGGAGGAGAAGGTGGTTATAAGGGGGATCATCGGAGATGAATCAGGGGGTCTGGACTCAAGGAATCTCTTTCTGCATGCCCTCAAGAAAGATCTGGAATATCCTCTCTTACCAAGAGCAGAAAACAGGGTCCTAGTTGCCTCCTTCAAAGTCTGTTTTCTGTGTACAAATCCTGTGGAATCTGAGGAGTTGTGATTTTATGAGACCAGCATATGTATGTCTGGGATGATAGCTGGTCTTGAATAATAGGGCATGTGTGTCAGTGGCCTTGAAGAATACTTTGATGTCCAATCTGTGTGTGGTTTCAAAATTTGGCCCTTTGTAGGTGGTGGTGTCCAAAAAATCGACCGCTTTAACGCTGGTCGTGGACTTTACCGTGATAGATGGGTTATGTGTATTCAAGTGCTGGAGGAATTCCTGGAATCATCCAGGTACCGGTAGTAGTGCAGCGGTGCCTTCCTGCACGTACTGAGGGCTCCGGCCTCCCAATCTGCCATAAAAATGTTGGCATAAGCCGGAGCAAATTTTTTACCCATAGCGGTACCTTTGATTTGGAGGAAAAATTGGTCATCGAACACAAAATCGTTGCGTTTCAGATTGATTTCTAATAATTGGAGGAGTTCTTTGTCTGGTCTTTTTGAATTTGGGTACTTTAGGAGAATGTTTTTAACCGAATTAATGCCCTCCTCAATGTCAATGTTTGTGTACAGGCTGTCGATGCCAATTGTGAAGAGGAGGGACTCTTTGGGCAAGGTGAGTAATTTGATCTTTTCAATAAAGTCATATGTGTCTTTGATGTAACTTTGGTGCCGAATTGAGAGTGGGGTCAAATAAAAATCAATTAACTCCGCCGTGTGGTACGTTTCGCTGCCAGAGTCAGACACTATCGGTCGGCCGGGAGGTATTTCATGGACCTTGCTGCACTTCTCCGGCTCCTTGTGGATCTTGGGGAGTAAATAGAATCTTCTGATCCGAGGTTCAGAAGAGCCCAACAGGTAGGTTTTCTGTTTAGAATTTATGAATTTCTTTTTTTGCTGGTTGTCTAGGATTTTGGTGATAATTGGGATTGTTTCCTTATAAATTGGTTGTTCTAATTTTCTGTAATATGTGCTGTTATAAAGCTGTTTGTGCCCCTCCCACACATATTGCTCTCTGTCCATTATTACAATAGAGCTGCCCTTATCGGCCGGTTTGACTATAATATTTTGGTTTGTCATGAGTTCTTTTAGTGCCTTAATTTATTCTGAATTTAGGTTGGGTCTACTTTTGATTATTTGGAACTTGTTGTCCAGATATTCCAAATCATTATTAATCAGGTCCAAAACCTGAGGAGGGAGGGAGCACATTGGAGGAGACCAGTCTGACTCTGGCATGAAAGGTGGGATGTTATTAATAGTGTTCTCCTGGTCTTTGTAATAGATGGCCAATTTGATCCTCCTGTGGTACTTTTGCATATCATACCTGACCTGTGCTTTGATCTGCTTGGGGTAGATGTTGTATTCACTCGGGATAAAGGTAAGGCCTCTGTTTAAAAGTGAACACTGTGCACCTGACAGGATGAAAGTTTTAGACAGATTATGTACATTTCTATTTACAGTGTGAGAAGGACCCTCCTTCCAAGTCCGGCTCTTGGGGCTATCTAATTTAACCACTCACTCCAGCGGTTGAGCATGTGGGCTGCCGTGGACTTGGTCCAGTGGACGTGGTCTCCAGCCACCGTGAAGAGCTGTCCGTCCAGAGTCAGGATGAAGCGGCTCAGCTGGGCGATGCGCTGGTTCAGGTAGGTGAGGGTCACCTGTTCCCGTGTGGAAGTAGCTGCGAGAAGTTAGTGATGGGCACAAAAACCTCGGGATTGGGGCATCTGACCCTCACCACCTTCAGAGCCGCTCTCATCTCAGCAACTGCCGCTCTGCTGTGCCTCTGTGCCCGGTTATTCAGGCCGACAGAGATGATGAGGCGCTCCACGTGCTTCATCTCACCCGCTTTCTGAAATAAGTGCGTGAAGTGCCTCCACCGGGCCCCCGGGTAACTCTCAACCTGCAAATCTGGGTTATCAATGGCTGGCAGTTTGGCTACATTAGAGTCACCCAGAATTGCTAATTTTTTATTTAGGTGGAGGGACCAGTCCCGGAGTTTGTTCATGGACCTCGTGTTTCAAAGTGCCATTTACCTGTGGTGGCGCTGCAGGTTCTGTGGTGGAGGCCAGGTCCACTGGAGTCGACTTGGCTTTCGAGCTGAAGTTCAGCCGGCGTTGTGTGCTCCCCCGAAGCCTGTGTCCCAGAGGGAGAAGCCTCAGCTTCAGGGGACTCTGAAGCCAGACCTTCGCTAGGCTGCAGGTTCGAGGGCGCAGGTTGACTAAGACCCGAACCTGTGGTTGGGTCCCAGAAGGTTGGAGAGAAGGACGAAAAGAAAGCAGGGGGAACGGAGGGAGGAGGAGGAGGTGCTGCCTCTGAAGAGGCCCCGTGGTCATCCCGTCCGGCTGTGGAGGAGCTGGAGCTGCAGCTGGGCTCCCTTTGGCTGGCTGAAGCTGCTGTCAGCGTTGGCCAGGCCGGCGATGGACGAGGAGAGGTCCGTGGTGCTGTCATCGGGGCTGGGTGAGTGCTGTCTCTGCTTCTTGGTCTTTGAGTGCATTGTGGAAGAGGGGTGACATCATCAGCCGCTGCAGGTGGTGGCGGCGGTGTGGCTGTCAGGTCCTCCTGCTCTGACTCGGGTGATTACCAGCCGGTTCTGGTTGACTCGGTCATTGTGGCCACAGAGGGGCTCCTCAGACCGGAGCACAGGGAGGGAGGGAGTGCCAGGGGGTGAGCGGAAGAAGAGGAGGAGGGAGGGGAGGGTAGTGGGAGGGAGTGAAAGGAGCCCTCTAGGTCGTCCTCAGTCTCCGCTGACTGATCCCTCCGTTCAGGGTGTCTTGGAGGGGAAGAGGAGGAGGAGGAGGATGGGGAGGGCCCAGCTGTCTCCCTCTCTTCCCCCGTTTGTGTCCCGGTTTTGGAGGAGCCCGAGTCCCTCTCTACAGTGACTAGGAACAGTTGTGCCTCGTCCACCGTCTGTGGGCTGAAGCGTCTCCCCAAGTTGCGCTTGGCCCACTTTACAGCGACCTCCAGGGGGGCTAGAAGGTCGCCGCCCAGCGTCAGCAGCTCGCGTTTCTCGGCGCAGCACACCTCCATGTAGTGCTGCCGGAGAATCGTGACGGTCGTGTAGGCCCAGTTCCTGGCGTTGCCATCAATCAAGTCCAATGTTTTTGGGCTCGGATGGGCCGGTTTAATTGAAGTGGCCAGGTTCTGGGCGATCCGCTGGATCGCAGGCGGATTCCGGGTGCCATCCTAAACATTTTTTAAGTGTTGCGTAGCTTTTTACAATCTGTGTTAGGATCTAACCTTCACCGCAAAGTGCGGGTCCTCAGATTGCTGTTGCTGATTAGCGCAGTTTGGGCCGTTATTTGCACGTGCTTCAGCGCCCTTTCCTCAGCCGGATCATCCACATTCTTCTCCGCTGGACGGGCTAATGAAAAATGTCAAAGAAAATAAAGAGAAAAAAAAATCTTTTTTTGGCCGTGTGGCCTTTTAATAACAATTAATAAAATAAAATAAAACTATTTACAAAGGATAGAAAACAGCAAAATCACGACGTTTCGGTGGCATTCCACCTTCATCAAATCTGTCAAATCTGGTCTGTCCCAACGGATGATCCAAGTTGACACTTTTTATACACACGGGATGTTTCCACTTTACGAATTTCCTGTCAGAGGGCCCTGATTGGTCAAGCCCCTAACAGGGGTTCCCTGCCCGTTGTTGGAAATGATAATTCAATTATGCTAGTTTTAACTTTAAGCACATGTTTAAATATTACACATATCAACATTATCTTGAATAGGACTCAATTTTAAGTTAGATTTAGAGTCATGGCTTAATCAACATAATCTGATCAGTAGAAGATAATTGTACCAGTTCTTAGATCCAAATCAGCTCGTTTTGATATTCTAGGTAAGAGGACGGCTCTGAGCCATCAGCCTCCTGCTGTGCTTGGAAAGCAGCCAGCATCTGTGCTGGGACAGCCTGCATGGAGATGACTGTTTCCTGAACCCATATAAGGGTTGGGGCCTTTTGTTATGTCAGTGTTTCTCAATTCCAGTCCTCACGCCCCCCTGCCCTGCATGTTTTAGGTGTTTCCTTGCTGCCACACACCTGGATTGAATATTTGGGCGATTAACAGTACTGCAGTACTTGATGGTCATGCAATCATTTGAATCAGCTGTTCTGGAATAGAGGAACATCTAAAACGTGCAGAGCAGGGGGGCCTGAGGACTGGAATTGAGAAACACTGTGTTCTGTGGACACCTGAAGAGAGATAGGATCTCACACAAAAGTGGGGAATGTCGCTTCTCTCAGGACCCACCAGCCCAGCAACGACAGTCATAAAACATTTAGAGCATCTTCCCTTTGAAATTTGGAACTTATTCTAATTAGAGAGCAGGAACCTCCCAGACTGCATAAATTAGAGAAGAGAACACACCTTCCTATAAAAGTTTCAGGCCTGAAAGAATTAATCAGATCGTTGGGCGCGGCGGCGCCGGTGCATTTTTCTGTTTCTTTCAGGTGATTGATGTCTGTCTTGTGGTTTTGAGTTTCTGAGTATTCTGGTGTGTTATTGGTGTGATTTGATGGATTTGCTTGTCTGAATAAACTCTGGATATGTTTGAAGTAGAACAGTGGGACAGCCTGTTGCCCGGCAGAATTCACATACAGTACACACACATACATGGCAGAAAACAGGGAGTGCTCCAGCAAGCGGAAAATAAAAATAAAAAAATTTTTTTTAAGAAAAAAAAAATATATACATATTTACAGGGATTTATAGGTGTATTCTTAAAATTATATACAAACATTTATTATCCTCTGAAACCCAGATTATGTCATTTGTAAGGCCCCATAGGATCCCCTAATGGGGGGAGAAATCTGTCAGGAAAATTACATTTCAGACTGACATTTAAAATTAAAAAAAAAAAAAAAAAATTCAAATTCTTCAGTGGATGGAGGCTGCTGATTGGCCAATCCATTGGAGGACATCCTCTCTTGGGGTGTGTCGGGATTGGGAGAGGGGGGGAAAATTGGGGGAAAAAAATTGCTACAGAGAGAGAGAGAGAGGGAGAGGGGGGAGAGAGAGGGCGTTCAGGAGGATGGCCCGAGCACCAGTGCGCGCTGGGACCCGGGACTACACCGTTCCCTGCTGGACACTCCCCGCATAACCATTTTTAACCAAACAAAACAACATTAATGATACAGTACACATCAGGAATATTTACAATATTTACAAAAGTACAAGGCATACTGGGCCGAGTGAATGCCCTTTTCCATTTTTGGTCGTCCCAAGGCTGACCAGTGTAAAATTTGTTAATTGCCAACTAATTTGGAACTAATTTGGGTGTTTAATAAAATAATTTTAATTTAGTTTTATACAGTGAGAATTAGAGTGAGGTGATCTGAATGGGGTGGGGGGTTAAATCAGCCCTATATTACTGCTCAGTGTCTTTGTATGTGGTGCACAGTGTCCAGAGGCCTTTTATTGTACAATTTGGTTAGGGTTGGGCTTGGGTTTGGGTTCAGGGTCGAGGGTCAGGGACCCAAGAAATTGAATCCCATTCCCCCGGACCCTTTACCCTCTTCCCTCCCCCAGTTTTGCACAGGCACGTCCCACAAGGAGCATCCCCAGTGGAGCCTCTCTCTCATTAAGACCCCTAGGGATCAGTGTATCCAGTCTTTCAGCCCTTCTCCTCTGGGCTGAAGACCAGGCCGGGTTGCATTCCAGCATTAAGGCTGAAACTGCATCCCACCCATGGCCTAGGAAGTGCTTCACTAAGGGTACATGTGTTTTTTTGTTTTTGAATATTATATCTATGTTGGGTGAAACGGGTAAGGAGGCTGTTACCCGTCTCACCCACATACTGGATTTTACAAATTCGACAGGTTATTAAATGTTGCGCAGAGCTGCTCATGAGTTCAGGTGTGGCTGCATGAGCACACATCTGTGTGTGCACACACACACACATCAGTGTGCCACTCTGCAGCACTTCTTAGCAGGTGGAAGGGATCTGGCTCAATTAACCACACCCTCAACTCAGGTTACATAAAGAACTCACCTACCATTTGCCTGGGTTTTTTCAGCTGAGCTGAGGAGGGCAAACACAGCCTCCAGCCTGCATGTCGTGGAAAAGGGCTTAAATTAAGCAAGGACTACCGGTAAGCCTGCCACTGAACTCAATTGAAAAGCAAATGTTGATTTTGGTTCTTATGTTTGGGGAAAAAAAGACATGGAAAACAATACTGGAATGTTTGGAATTGTTTAATTAAACAGAACTCTGAGTTAGATAATTTAACACTTAAAATGTGTGATTGAAATTGTTTAAAACATTTACATGTAAGGTTAAAAATGAATTGATCATTAAGATAAATTAACCTTAATGCATATGTCTAAAATATTTGTTAAAGAAATGGTGTATGTGTTTTGTAGGTTTTTCACCTTTTCACTCTTTCACATTCACTGGTGAAAATAAAAAAGGGTCTGAGTGAAATCCTGAAGTCTGAAGTCCTCCTTTTTCAAGTGTGGGAAGCCACGACAAAATAGAGCACTTGACATTAAATAAACACAATTTTTTGATTTGGGGTTTCCGGATTGGTCTGATTTGAAAATTGTGTTTTTGATTCTGTTCTTTACCCAGTGAAGCTGCTTGAAGAATCCACCCTGACCTTTGACCTTTGGTGTCTTCAAAGGTTTGACCTCAGCACAGATGAGGATATCCCTCAGGTTTTTATTCCTTTTGTAGGCCGCAGTTATTCTATAATTTGGAAGTAAAGAAGAGTCCGATTGGAATTTAGTAAAATTCTATTTGATATTGTAAACAAAGCGCCCTGCTGAGGAGGAGAATGTTGTGATCATCGGTGATGCATCAGGGGGTCTGGATTCAAGGAAGTTCTTCCTGCATGCTCTCAGGAAGGATCTGGAATATCCTCTCTTAGTAAGAGCAGAAAACAGAGTCCTAGTTGCCTCCTCAAAGTCTGCTTTCTGTGTGCAAATCCTATGAAATCTGAGGAGTTGTGATTTGATTAGGCCAGCATATGTGTGCCTCGGATGGTAGCTGGTTTTGGATAAGAGAGCATGTGTGTCTGTGGGTTTAAAATAGACTTTAATATCCAATTTGTGTGTTGTATCAAAATTTTGTCCCTTATAGGTGGTGGTTTCCAGAAAATCAACCGCTTTAACACTGGTAGTGGACTTTACTGTGATGGATGGATTATGTGTGTTTCAGGTGCTGGAGGAATTCCTGGAATTCGGCTTCAGAATGAGTCCAGACCCCCCAGATGTCATCCAGGTACCTGTAGTAGTGCAGAGGAGCTTTTCTGCACGTACTAAGGGCACCGGCCTCCCACTCGGCCATGAAAATATTGGCATAGGCCGGTGCAAATTTTTTGCCCATTGCTGTGCCCTTAACCTGTAGAAAAAATTGGCCATCAAATACAAAGTCATTTCTCTTTAAATGTATTTCTAATAACTGTATGAGTTCTCGATCTGGCCTACTCGAATTGGGATATTTTAAAAAAAATGTTTTTAATGCAGCCAATTCCTTCATCTATATCAATATTAGTGTACAAACTGTCAATGTCAATTGTGAATAAAACAGAGTCCTGAGGTAGAGAAGTTAATTTGATCTTCTCCACAAAATCGTAGGTATCTTTAATATAACTTTAATGCACAATAGATAGAGGATATAAATAATGATCTATAAACTCTGCTGTGTGATATGTTTCACTACCACAGTCAGAGACGAGGTTTGCTCCATTTCTCTGGTTCCTTATGGATCTTAGGGAGCAGGTAGAACCTCCTGACCCGGGGCTCAGAGGAGCCACGCAGGTAAGACTTTTGTTTAGCATTAATAAATGTTTTTTTTATGTAAATCATCCAGGATTTTGGTTACTAAAGGGGTAGTTTGAGTATAAATAGGAGTGTCCAATTTTTTATAATATGTTTCATTATATAATTGTTTGTATCCCTCCCACAGGTATTGCTCCCAGTCCATGATAACTATGGAGCTGCCCTTATCAGCAGGTTTTATGATAATATTGTTATTGGTCATTAATTCCTTTAATGCTTTAATTTCTTCTTTGTTTAGGTTGGGGTTTGAATTAACAAATTTAAGTTCTTTATCAAAATACTGCAGGTCCTGGGAGATTAATTTGTCCACCTCAGAAGGAAGAGAAGTAATTGGAGGAGACCAGTCTGACTCCGGCATGAAAGGTAAGTTCTGATCATTGTGTTTACCAATATCATCTTTATAATAGATGGCCAATTTGATCCTTCTATGATATTTTTGTAAATCAAACCTCATTTGCATTCTGATTTCTTTACATTTATTTTTACCCAAAGTAGGAATGAAAGTTAAACCCCTGTTCAAAAGGGAGCACTGTGCATCACTGAGAACAAATGTTTTAGACAAATTACATACATTCTTATTTACAATGTTAGAGTGTCCCTCCTTCCTAATTAGGTTCTCGGGGCAATCTAATTTAGCCACTGGCTCCAGTGGCTCAGCATGCGAGCTGCGGTGGCCTTGGTCCATTGGATGCCATCACCGGCCACGATGAAGGCTCGTCTCGGCAGTGCTGGGATGAACCGATTCAGCTGAGCAATCTGAATGTTCATGTGTGTGAGGTCACCTGTTGTTGGAGGGCAGTGCCGAAGAGAAATTTATCGCAGGGACAAAATCTCTGCATTAGGGCACTGACCCTGGCTGCCCTCAGTGTGCTCTCATCTCTTTCTGCTGCTTTCTTGTCCATCTGGGCCTGTTGTTGATGCCCAGAGAGAGGATCAGGCGCTCCGTCCTCGTTCACCGCTGACTTCTCGAAAGGTGGGTCATGTGCCTCCATTTGGCACACAGCTGACCACCTGTAGATCTGGGTTGCTAAGGGCCAGGAACTTTGCCACATTCGAGTCCCCCAGGATCACAAATTTTTGGTCAGGTTCAGGGACCAGTTAGAGTTTTGTTAAGGGTCCCTATGCGGTAGGTGTCCTCGGCTGGCCGAGCAGCTGACTTAGAACTGGTCGGACCGGGGAATCCGACTGTTTAATTAAAACAAAGCATCGCGAGGGCCATGCAGGTGTTGACGGATGTTTCCTGCCCAGTGCTCTGAATGTCAAAGTGAAGAAATTCAAGCGTGGGTAAACGGCGGGGTAACTATGACTCTCGCAGAGTGTGAAACGTGTAGCATTGAAATGATGAAGCATATGAACACCACTCTTTTAGATAATAGAGGCAACATCATGTAAACTGAAGAATGAGCCACGAACAACTGATTGTCTGATATTGGAAAATTTCTTGAAATTGGAGATCTAACCATATATATATCTTCCTCTGATCTGTGCAGGTGTAGTAGCTGGTAACCTGCACATCCGAGAATGGCTGCAAGATCAAGAGACAGATGCTGGAGTACTCCCATCAGAAAATTCATGGCATCAGAGGACTCCGGCTTCAGATCGGAGGGAGAACAGTGAAATTCACTAGCCGGATTCTAGACAAGCTCAGCGGACATGTGGAAACCAGTTCAAAGCATCTCCCACTTCTTCCAGGAAGGGTACCGCCCGTAAAAGGCTTTCCCGGACAAACCCGTTGAACGGAACACCCCTTCAGTTGGGACAAGAGATGGAGAAAGATCATGGGGACCAGCCCCCCTCGGTCACTGTAGGCCTGAAAATTCCTTGGAGGGGGGCCCCGGCATGTCCCTTATGCCAGGAAGAGCATTGATGCCTCGGCCAAAAAGGACATAGACATTTTACGGACAATCACAAGGCGGGTGATAAATGTTATGTGGGAAATGCCATAACAGGAGAATGAGTCTGTCAACGTAGCATGGCGAAATGTGGTTTAAAGATGGTAAAGAAAACCAAAGCTAAACCCTTGGTTGCACCATGTGTCCAAAACTCTGTGGTTCTCAAAGGGGCTTTTTTATACATATCAAAGGAAAAACAATTTGAAACAGATAAAACACATTGTCAAACTCAACCCGTGGGCCAAATGTACCCGACGTCATTTAATCGGTTAAAAGGTCTTAGGTGTTTTATTGGTTAAAAGTGTGCTTTGATCCCTACATTTCCACTGCATGTTGATGGGGTTACCCGAAATGGGGTTCCGTCACTACGGGAGTGTTTCCACCCCTGCCAATGTAATAGCGTAATAGTTCAACACCAACAAGTTAAAAATTAGAAATACAAATAATGATCAAAATGTCAGGAAGAAAAGTTGATGCAGAAGGAAGGCTGTTTCAGAAGATGGGAAAAGGGGAATACATGTTTGTCTTCAAAGGGGAAAGACCGGTATGTCTTTTTGTCACGAAGGCGGATCGGGTTGTCAAAAGTACAATCTCAGCATTTTGACACCAAACACGGGGTAAATGAAAAAAGCTAACCTTCAAGAAAAGCAACAAATTGCACAAGAATTAAGACAAACTACAGTCGCAGCAGAATATGTTCAAAAAACCAAAGCCAAAAACAGTGCGGGGTGAAAGCTAGCTTTTTTTGGCTGAAGAAATCGCCCACGCTTCAAAAGTCTTTCTCAAAAGGGAGCGTTTTGAAGCAGTCATGCTGAAGGCGGGGCAGGTGTGTCCCAAAACCCGATACAGACTTTTAAAAATGTCTGTTTATCAAGAAACACCATCGCGGGAGTTAAGGAATAAGAAAATCTTGCAACACAGCTGGCCAGGGGACACCCAGCTACACAGCTTTTCATTAGCTGTTGATGAAAGCGCAGTTTCACGGATACAGCCAGTTATCAATTTTTTGAGGTGTGAAGTGGATCTTTCTGTCACTGAGGAGCTGTTGTATGTAGCTCTATGCATGGAACTACAACGGGACAGGACATTTTTGGGGCAGTGGGAAGTCCCTGAGTAAAATGCTTTGCCCTGGGGAAAACTTGGTGGGATAAATTCGGGGCAGTTACCGGGAATGTGTGGAGGGAAAAGTGGGCGGTTGGACTAATGGAGGGGAAAAAATAAAAAATGAACTGTCACACGTTTTAAAAATCATTGCATTATCCAAAAAGAAGCTTTGTGTGGGAAGGTGTTGGGTATGGATGACATAGTGACCACAGTCATGAAAACTAACTTCTTGGGCGCGTGGCCCGAATCACCGTCAGTTCCCCTGTTTTCAGGAGATGGGCTCGGCGCACGGGGGTGTGCCGTCCATACCCAAATGGGGGGCTGAGTAGGAGCAAAGTCCTCCAGCGATTTTTTAGGGTCAGGAAGACATTGCTCTTTTATAAGTAAGGAAAACCCCTTTTCTGAACTGTCAGATCCAAAGTGGCTGTCGACTTTGCTTTTGTGTTACAAAACCGAGCATCTGGCTCAACTGAACCCAGAAGCTGCAGGGAGATGTCCGACCGATCACGGCTTTCCCCGCGTAAATTGGACCTTTGGATGTCCCAAAATGAAACAGGACAATCTTGCCCATTTCCTATTTTTCGAAGGGGAAAGTGGCCTCATTTCGGGACTTTCATGTGCTCAGTTGGCTCCCAAAATGAGACTGTTAAAAACCGAGTTTGATCAGCGCTTCTCTGACTTCCAGAGCACAGCCATCTACCTTTGCTATCTTTGCGGGGAAACCTTTTACCACCGGCGCCCGCCCAACACCCTTTAGATGGAGTTAATGAGCTTCAAGCAACAGTGGCCTGAAGCGAAGGGGTTCAGGATGCTGCAATCCAGGACCCCACCCTGCCTGGTCTGATGCCACAGCCCGACTTCATGCTGCCGTGTTCTCTCCATGTTTGGGAGGACCTATCTTTCAACAGATGTTTTCCATAATAGATCTGAACAAAAACAAGTACAGATCCCGTTTATGATGACAATCTCCCTGCTGTTTTACGGATTGCCACAGCACAGGACCTAAAACCAGACATTGAAAACTGGTAAAAGGGGAAAAAGGTTTTAGACATCCCGGCCAGAAAGAGAAAAGCCCTAGGTAAGCATTTTTAAAAAACCCAATTACAATATAATGAAATGACTTAACCAAGAAGACAATAGTTAAACTGTTGAATTAAATTTAAAGGTTGTGCTTGCATTTTGCTTTTGTTTGTTATTTTCCCGGCATGATCACTGGATGGGAGAGGGGATCCCCCCCGGTTGTTAAAGGGCAGGCAGCATCTCCCCACCAAAAACTAACCTAAAAACTTGACCAAACTTTAACTAGGGCAACCTTTTTTTTGTATTTTTAGTTAATTACATACTTATTTATGTGTGCCTTTTTTTTTGCAATGTATTTAGTGTTTGCAGGTTTTATGTGTTTATGCAGACAAAAAGTTTTTTTAATCAAGAACTCAACTGGATACAAAGGGTGTTTTCTTTGTAAATTACATCTGTCAATGTTCTTGCAGCTCTAATTTTTGATTTTGCATGAATAAGCCCCTTTTAACTATGACAAATGTTTTGATCAAATTTCAATATTATAACTTTTTTTGATTTTTTTTTTATTCACATAAATTGTTTCAAACATTTTGATGCATTTTTTAATGTTTATCTTGTAAATAAAAAATTCAGGTTATTTCCCTTTAAAAAATGGGTTTCATTTATTTTAAATTTTTGGTTAAATTTTTAAGTTATATCTGGCCCTTTGAGGATACCCTTATGTTGATGTTGCCTCGGTGAAAATGAGTTTGACACCCCTGAGATAAAGAAAGGCAGAGTGGCCAGAAGATGGGTCAAAATTTACCAGAGATTGAAAACGGATGGACTCACACTGCCTCTACCTTGTGGTAAAAAACGAGTCAGACTGATAGATTTGAAAAGGGACAATGGTCGGTCAGAGAAGGTGATGTGCCTGGGGGCGTCCACCCCCGAAAACCTCACCCAAGGCGCTCAAAACACTAAAAAATATATCAAGAAAATGACAGAAAACTCAGAACAATTTTTCCAAACAATGTAGTGTTACATCCAAAAATAAACGTGATGTAAAAGAAAAAAGGGGCAAAGATGGAAGTTCAAATGTGTTCAGAAAGGGGTTTGAAGTCGATCCAACAGGGACTGGGATGATATTGGACAAAGCAGGGAAGAAAATGCGATTTGGGCAAAAGAACATGTACAGGGGGTCTACAAGTCCCTTTGGAAAACGAGGACAGGTTCATCATTTGGTTGTGTTTGGAACTCTTCCTAGGGCAAAAAGGTTTCACGACTAATCTAGCCCCAAAAGGTATGAAAACCTAAACATGAGAGAACAGTCAGCCCCGGTCCCGATAAAAATCCCACTTATTAAAGTGGGACAAAAGATGGGAAGCTCTTGGCATGTCATAAAATTTCTGTATTGTGACTTTGTTGTTGTTGAAAATATGTACTTTGTGACATTTTGTTCATGTAAGGATGTATTTCTGCATTTTCTGACATCAATCAATTAAAATTTAATTACTTTTAATGTTTGTCCCCTGACAAATCTAAAAAGCAGGGTTTGGTGTGCCACCAAAAGGTTATAATAAAAAAGAATGGTGTTTGGGAATCCCAGGTGAAATCCATGTTGTTTACTTGCAAGTATAATGGAGTTTATTTTCCAATTTTCTCCAACAATTTCAAGATGCTGGCCCAGTTGACCCTCTCCAAACAAAATGGATCTAGTTATTGTGCCAAAACCCGCAAGTTTAATAAGGGATTTTTTATTTATTCAAATACTGTAAATGTCTCTAAGTAACTAAATCATTGATTTGTACTATGTTATATGTAAAATGTGTTGCTTGGATCCCAAAAGGATTAATCGACAGCCCCAAACTTTGGGGATGGTGGAGGTGCAAATGTTTTCTTCAGGTTCAATGTTGCTGGACTAGAATTGATGAGATGATGAATGAAGCTAAACCTGTTTGGGGGTTACAGAAGACTGAGCCTGAGTTGGAGGACTTTTTTCAAAACTCCGATTGGAATCGTTTTGTCAAAGTCAGCCAAATATGAAATGGGAAAAACAAGACCGCCAATGGGACTTTATGAAAGACATTCAGCTATGCTATATACATTATTCTACAAAAAACTGACCCATGGGAGTTGGATACAGTCCTATGCATCTTTTTATTTATGAAGGAAAAATTTACAGGTTTTGATTAGTTCTTATAGGGCTTGAGTAAAAAGAGCATTTGAAAGCATTCTTCTTGCTCTTTATGATTTTCTCTCATTTCACTTTTATTTGTGGTTCTATTAGAATATCTCGACCTTGTGTTTGTAAGCACCAATTACTCAGTTCCCTTGTTCCTCATACTGGTGTCAGATCATGTTCCATAAAATGTTTTTAAGAAATTTTTTTTGGAACATCCTAGATTAACAAAATGTTTTTTTCTTCATTCAATTTTGCTAAAAAAAGAAGCATGACACACTGCTGCAGAATTACTAGTACCACACAAGTCTGGGAAAAGCCCCACAGTCCCTGGACCTGAAAATATCTATTCCCTTCCTGATGTTAAATTCCCAAAAAGACCTTTGTGTTTCTGTTTTAAATCTAACTTTGGGCCTGATCTTCTAATGATCCAAACTTGCTGGCACACACACCTGATCTACCGGGACAACTAAGATTGCAGGGAAAATATTCAGGCATCAGAAAGTGCAAAGACTGGGCAGATGTTTTGAAAATCTAATGATTTACCACCCCCAAAGCAATTATTGAAATGAAAGCCGATTGGGGGTTTTTTTGCATCTATAATTACCATGTTCGAAAGGAAGGTGCATGGCATGTCTGCAGTCAGTGTTGCAACAGACAGACTTGGGAAATTATATTTCTTGGGGGCCTGTTTAAATTTAGCACTGACATCGAGGGGCCTAGCCTCCACTCCATTTCTCATGACTTTTCCCATCCATTCAATACCTCTTTCAAAAAAACCAAAAATATATTTGGGGTGAAATATAGATAAAAGTTATCCAGAAATGCCAATTTGGATCTGCACAATTTGCACTATGTAAGACTATTGAATAAATTGATGGGTTTCAAGGGAAAAAAATACAGATGTCTACAGCTTTTTAAATTTTAAATGATTTTTAACTGTTTTCACTGTTGTTTGCCTTATTTCAATGAAGTGCAAATTTTTATTATTTATTAATAGGCCCGTTTATTCTTTCCATGGTTTTTTAAACCTTTTCTTTTATGGCCACTATGCTTTCCTACACTCTCCTAAGCATATCAGTCTTCATTTATAGGACAGTTTTAGACCACTTTTTACCTATAATCAATTATTACACACAATATTTTTAGATCACCCCAACAAATGCAAAAAGCAATTTTCAAAGAATCAATTTTTTTTTGGGATCTTTTTTCAGGCTAAATGTCCTGTTTTTATCCTTCTTAGCAGATGGAGCTCCATGCAACTACAAAACAGCAGTTGGTGCCTCTATTCAGTGGTTGAAAAAAGGGCCCCCCAAACACTTAATTTAAAAATTTGATTTTAAGTCAGTCATTCTTTTATTGTTGTCTTTTTTCTCTTTGAGAATATAAATCAGTCATTAAAAACCAGTGGGGACATTTATTTGCTTCAAATACCAGTTTTCCCTCAATTATCACATCAAAATAAAAGTCCTTTACAGAATATACAATCTGTCTTTTAAAACCCGAATGTAAAAGTTTGTAACCTTTCTGGCTCTTTCCACTTTCTGTATGTATCATACTTTTATAAATTTTTATTTTCTCTGTCTTACAATAAAATCATCTCTGTATAAAATTGTTTATCCTTCAATGTATTTTTTTGGGGTTTTAAACTTTTCTTTTTTTAATTAAGGGGAAAGCTGGTCAGCTGGATTCCTCTTATTGGATGAGTCAGGGCAGATCTCAGGCTCCAACAAAGGCAGGATCCCAGAAAGGATAAGTTGATCTAGTTTGAATTGTTGGGGTCTCTGTTTAGCAAAGAAACTCAAGTAAGCAGTAAAAAAAAAGCTGTTTTCTGTTCACTGGCTCACAGGAAAACACTTTAGCTATCAGTCAGATTTTTTTAAGGGTTTATTGGCTCAGCGGCCTTTATTTAACAGTTAATGGACAGGGAAAGAGGGAAGCAGGGTAGACATCGGAGGTCACCAGGCCGGGATTCAAACCTGGGACGGCCGCATCGAGGACTAAGGCCTCCGTATGTGGGTGTGCTAAACCCCTGCGCCACCACAGCACCCAGCTATCAGTCAGATTTACCGGGCAGTAACTATGCTCTATTTCCAAGAGTGTGTGCTCCAGCTGCATTTGAGCATCTGCTGCTGGCTCCCAATCGAACCATACCACAGCATCAGAGTTGGGTCCTTTCTTGTGTGGACACCTTTGGGAAAAAATTTGGATCTCACACAGATGTGTAAAAAGGAGCACATTCTCAGACCTCCAAAACTCTCCAACAGTAATAAAATTATTTGGAAAAAAACTTCTCTAAATGTTTTAGTTGATTCAAAAGAATCTTTGGAGTTTTCCCAGCACCTCTCGGCTGCGGGCTCAGGCACAGCAACCTCCAGCCATCCAGGGGCTCAACCAGTCAATCTGCAGACAACCAACTCTTCCTTTCTGT
Source organism: Phalloptychus januarius (assembly GCA_902982915.1). Classification (NCBI taxonomy): domain Eukaryota; kingdom Metazoa; phylum Chordata; class Actinopteri; order Cyprinodontiformes; family Poeciliidae; genus Phalloptychus; species Phalloptychus januarius. The sequence continues at coordinate 1,485,950 of CADWAE010000127.1, forward strand.
TGCTGACATGCTGGAGATCCTCCCCAAAATTCCCGCCACGTGTCCTTCAGCTGCCTCCCGCTTTATCCCCTTTTTTAGTTGAATGCCTCAGTCTAAATCTGCTGGAAATGTGATGTTATAAAACAACCTTCGGCTTGTTTTTGCAAAATCAACATTGATTCAATCATCACTGAACTCGCGTATCTCTGAATGAAGCTGATGAGAGCTTTTCATAGGGAAAGACTTTAGTCAATCTGGTACCAAACACTGGATGTCAGTTAACCTCTGGCATAATGATGACTTGAGTTCTGGAATCACCAGGATCCCGTTTAGCTTCAGCAAAAAGGCCTGGTAGATGATGGGTTCACAAGGTTGGCAAGAACATCAACACTGGACCACGTGGAGAAGTCTGTGGTACTAGAGAGCTAGTGGAAGGATCATGTTATCACAAAATTTGATGTGGCACATAATGTTGAGGCCAACAAGTTGACCTTTGCCTGGGAAAAGGGTTTGGGGGTTCTGGGGGATAAGAGAACTCACCCCCATTTCAGCAAATGAAATAGGGCAAAAACCCAAAAAAGCTACAGAAACTTGGGGAGGTTGTGGGGGGGCCCCCCTCGGGCCCCCCTCCCCCTTTAAAATTTGGTGGGTGTATTTCCTTTTGTAGTTTCCATTGAATTCCCTTTGTAAAAAGGGGCCTCTGGCTCATTTTTAAAAAAGGGCCTGTTTCTGTCTCGGTTCCCGCTGTTAAATGTAGATTAAAAAGCTCCCTAGTGTAAGGAGCGTTTATTTTTGGGGTGTATTCACTGGGGATTTTTTTTGTGTTTCTTTTGAAAAATTTGGTGTATTTTTTTATTTTTTTATATCATTATTCCTCCCAATCAGTCTTTTTATTGAATTGGGGTTTTCCCCTATTTTTTTTTTTGGTTCCCCGGGAAACATAGACTACTAAAACTCCTCTTTTTAAAAAAATTAATTTGTGACTATTTTGGCAAAAGTAACCAAATAAATGTATAATTTAAGCAGTGCCTCTTTAAATTTTTACAAACTGGTTTGTGATGGTCTGGTTAAAGAGGACCTAAGGTTCTCCGAACTAACAGCTTTCCCAAGGTCCCCGTGAAACATGGTCCACATGGTGATAAGCCCAAATGTATACTCCCTCAGCCCTCTCCCGGCCCCACCACATTTGTACAGCCCCTTCCCCCAAATAGCTGCCATAGTCTATTCATCTGCCCCAGTCAAAGTCTGGCTGGGAAAACCCCTTTTAAACTTTGGACTTATCCCTAACCCTTACCTCAACAACAGATTTTAATTTTAATTTGTTTTTCTTTTTCAGCAGTTTTGAATAAAACCCAAACTGACTAAAACTCACCTCTGAGCCTCTGTTGGATTAAAATTTTTTTTTAATTTGCTCGAAGGCAGGCATTTTCTTTTAAAGTCAAACCTTTTTAACAGGTTTTTTTTCCTTTTCTTTGTTTTAAAAATTCGTTTCAAGACGAAATCCCTAACCTCTAATCTCATTGCTGGGTGCCAAGAATTTGTTTCACCATTCTGAACATCAGAAATGGGGCTTTAACATTCTGTCAGCATTCCCAGAATGCATTATGGGTTCTTCCAAATTTTTTTCCCAGTTCAGCTGTTTTAGCTCCCAAACTCAAACAAACTATCTCTGTTGTCATCCCGAATGAGCTCCTCTTCAAACTAGATGGTTTAGAAACAACTTGCCAACATGTAGAAAATCAGACCCTGACTCAGAATGGGTGTGTTTTGTTGAACTGCTCCTGCTGCAAGCTTGATCAAGAAAAGTCCCATGCCCATCTTTGATAATTTCAATCCCTTCTTCCACATGTGAGGGTTTTTTAGAGGTCTTCTTATGATGGCACTAATTGCTCTTTGCTCATTCCCGGGGGGATGGTTTTGATCAACAAGTGTCTGGAGACCTGGAAGGCAGCAGCGGAAAACTTAGGTTCTCCTTCTGGGAGGATGGCTGCTTTGTCTTCCCTTTTAAAAAGGGACTGTGGCATGGGAAAACCCTAATAAGCTGGTGGAATCTCTTCCAAAACAGACCATCTGCACTCAACAGAGAATCAAGGAGAACACTTTCTGCTTCCTGGGCATGCTAGTTCCACCTTGCGGTGTTAACGGATGGGGTGTTAGTGAAACCAGGGGCGGGTATTCAGCCTTCCCCGGTTCGCCTAAAGGGGTGGGAAAAAGGGGACTCTGGGGGCTCAAGTCAAATGGTCCAGTCTTCTATGAGGAATAGCCTCCCCACACCCTTTGCAGCAACACACATGGCAACTGGAAGTCAGTCCTTGCTACAAAATCCACTGCTTGTAACTGCAAAAGTTGATGTTAATGTCAGGAAATCTTAAGCAGTTTTGTTTAAAAAGCCTTAACCTTCTAAGATATGGGGTTTTACATCAATATTAAATAATTTTTTAATTTGCAATCAATAAATACCAATCAGCCCAAATATGTAAATTATTTTTACATGATTGTTGAGAAAAATCTTGTCCACAAAGAGGACATTCATTTTAAATGTCCCGTCAAAACCCCGTAACAATTAAAGAAATCCAAAACTCTTAATGTCTGTTAAAATTTGGGTGATTTCTGTTCAACCCAAAAGATACAGAGTAGTTGTGAATGTGTCAGCAATTTGGGCCCCTTCAAGTACTACTTTAAAAGGTAAAGTGAAGATGAGTGTTTAAAGTAAAATCTCCAAAGTAAATAGGGATTGATGGGTTTTTAAAAAAATAAATTAAATGTTATGAAAACTTTAGACATTTTTAACTTGGAGTCCTAAAGTATTTAAAAAGATTTCCACCCCTATGGGATGGAAAGCTCTTCAAACCCCTGTGTAAAAACTTTTAACAAATTCCCCTCTGCCTGTAAACTGGGATCTTCAAATATTTATTTTTGTGTGTGTTTTCCCCTCCATTTCATTTTTCCCAAATAAATCACTTTCAGTTTTGGGCATAAGCCCTTCCATGGACTAAGATATGAAGTTTCACTGGCTGCTCTTTCCATTGGACTCAAATGTTCTGGGTCCAAATCCCACTCTGAAAAGTGAGATGTCATTATCAAATTAACCCTTTCAGTTTATTTTGAAGTGGCTTCTTGCATATTACAATACCAATAGTAATGCCAGATTTGCAATTCATCATGCAAATCATCATGCAAATCTGTCCATAGTCAGTGTAACTTGTTTCAGAACTTCTCCCAACCGATTTAATTGTTTCAGTTAGTTTCAGTGAACACATTCTATATATTACACTGGTAACTTAAATCTATTTTGTTTAAATGCATTCTATGCTTCTGGTAGATCTAAAGATGCTTGGCTGCTGAGTTTCAGAAAGATGACCCATCGCAAAGTCTTAAAACCAGATTCCAGATTGTCATCCTTTTTAAACTCTCCACCATTTAAGCACAGTAACTCCATCCTTTTGACAGACTAGTGCTGTGGAAAAAAAACAGCAGAGATTGTAGTAAAAAACCATTGCAGGTTTATCTGAAAACAATGTTACTATTATGAAGTTGACAAAGCAAAATGTGATTCACCTGTGGATGCCAAGTTCCATCTTTCTTAAATGAAATTGATAAAATTTCAGGACAGGAGTCTTAAGAAAAGTGGGTATAGAGGTTCAACCAGATTTATCTGTGTAATATGTTTGAAATGCATTTATGAATTTCCTTTTTATTACAGCATAAGGAATTCATAAATACTGTAAACACTTTTTTAAGGAAGGGACCCCCATGCCCAAACCTAAGCAACCAGGTTTAACGCTTAGGGTTTAACGCTTGGGTTGCAACTTAGGGTTTAACGCTTAGGGTTTTAACCTTAGGGTTTAACGCTAGGGTTACGCTTAGGGGTTAGGGTTAGGGTTAGGGGTTAGGGTTAGGGTTAGGGTTAGGGTTAGGGTTAAGGGGTTTGAGTTGGAGTTGAGTTAGGGTTAGGGTTCAGGAGTTGGGTGGGTTAGGGTTAAGGTTGGGTAAGGGTTAAAGGTTAGGGTTAGGGTTAGGGTTAGGGTAAAAAGTTGAGTGGGTTAGGGTTAGGGTTAGGGGTTA